>CM077194.1:20971058-22341058 GCA_039654625.1 Rhinogobio ventralis | reverse complement strand
AGTAATATTTGTACATAGTCCACAAGTCTTTGCATCACAAGTGTTTGTTCAGATTAAATTCAGGTGGGAAAGAGGAAAACGCCACTGTTTTTTCTTAGCCTATAGCATATAGTCCTATTGACAAACAGTGTTTTAGACTTTCCCACTGTGTGGTGGGTTATAGGCTACTGGAAAAACGGTAAATTATTCATTGCGAATGCCTCGGTAGAATGGACATCCATGCGCCACAGTGGTGTCACCGTAAACATGTTTTCTCTGATTAAAATATGAAAGAAAATAGGAACGACCTAAATATTGATTTGCTGATCATTTTAAGACAGTAGTGTAGTTCTTGTCATGGTAAAGTGTTGTGACAGTGAGGCGTTCGCAACCATATCAGGAGGTTTTCCTGAACACCGCAGCGAATCTGCGGTAATTTGAGGTGAGTGTGATGTCACTCTGCAATTATTTACATGACAACATAGCTAATGTAACCTCCGATGAGTAGGCTACAGGACAAAACAAACCACAAATCCACCTGTTGATATTTCCCAACTAAACGCAACAGAAGTGTATCACATCTTTTACAGTAAGAGTATTTTTTTTTTTTTTTTTTACAAAACAAACCCACACACATAACACCTGGCACAGAATGACAGATCATGTGTCAACACAACAATACTACACATAGCCAGGCCACTTCGAACTCTCCATATAATTCATATACTGTAACTGTGGACTCATATTTCAGCTAGCCTCCTTCTATCTGCAATGTGTTCATCTTTCAGTTAAAATAAGTGACTTAATTTCTCTCCAATACTGTATGTGAGTATATCTGTTATCCAGATTTATCACATATATTCTCATAAGGCAAGTTCCCTGAACTTGCTGCAGTTAAGTGTTGACTTAATGTCGCCTCTGGCTTGCTCAGTTGGGGACACTACATTTTCAAATAAATATCCAAATAAATTTAATTACTAAACTAAATTATATCAACTACATTACTTGAATATATATGATAATTGAAATGAGCTGATGACATCACCGTTTTCTCCAGAGCGGCTGTACAGCCGAATCAAATTCTGTTCATTATTTTCCTGTTTAACACTGTGAAGCTGCTTTGAAACAATCTGCATTGTAAAAAGCGCTATATAAATAAAGTTGACTTGACTTGACTTGACTTAATTATATTAATCTGTTTTAACAATGCCATTGCTTTTTCTACAGCAGTGTTGGCGCATAATAAGAAAGTTGGAGCTCAGAGGGCAATTTTGTTCCTAATGATTGTGATGTTAAACGTTCGTTGTCGGACTGTCAGTGTCAGCTTCACTCCTTTTCTTCGGTCATACGGCAAGACATCAGAGATGCGTGGTCTGAAAATGTCTGAGGCATTGAGCTCTGCATCATTGGAAACATGATATAATGCCAGATCATTAACACTAAATTATTATTGCAGATGCATAAAAGGAGTGATTACTGTGAACAAACGTGACCGTATTTGGTTTCTCAGGGTAATAGACACGTTAATTATGTCATGCTGTTGCTGTCATCATTATCATAATCGCCGGTGCACTACCATTTAGGATTTCTTTTTGTAAAGATAATCTCATTTTTGTGACATCTTTCAGATTATTCTTTTTGTCAACAGAACTATTAAATCATGAGCGACAATCAAAGGTTTGTTTGAAGATATAAATGAAACAATAAGACGTTCTGCATTTTAAGATGTTAATTATGTCCTAAGCTAATTGTTTTGTCCTCCAGGGTAGTGTTTCTGAATTTAGTAAAACAGCTTTCTTTCAGCCCCGAGCCACAGTAAATCATCTAATGATGAGCCACTCCTTTCGTTTTCTTGTTCTCCTGAATCACTTGCATTTGTCTTTAAATGCTCTTAGTCAAGATATGCTTCTAACTGACTGTAATTCAACAGTGGGTCTGACAGGATTATGAGGCCATTTCTGAAGTTGACCTTTTATCTCATTTCATTTTTTTCCCCTCTTTCAATTAACCATCTCCCTTCCCCCATCTGAGTGCCATTATAGTGCATAGCAGAGGTGCATAGGAAATGAGGCATCTATGTGCAAACTTCTTATGAAGCTACATAATCAAAGAATGCATGTGCACCTGCAATTTTAACATTGTATATAATCATTTCATAATGCTGTTAGCTACAAATAAGAGTCGTTAAACACATTTTACCATATTTAAATCTATAAAAATCAGTTTAAAAATGCAAACAATGTCTGCAGATTCTACCGGGTTATAACTTATCTCCCCGTATGCACCCATGACATGCGCAGTATCTCTTCTGTTGTTAGTAAAGATATTATAGCTGCATTCTGCACTAATGGAAACATAATGATAGCCCTCACACAGAGGAAATGTGTTTGCTCACATGCACTATTTACATTGCACTTGAAGTGAAATGGCTATAATAAATGTAAGTGTTCATGTGGCTCAGCATATAAATAGTTTAAACCTTAGTCAGAGGAGATGCTGTCTTCGATAAAGCAATTATTATGAAAAAGAAAATAATTTGATGAGTACTGCATTAGCCAGAATCACAAGTAGTTAGCTAAAACAGCAGCATTATTAAAGGTGGTGTTTGTATTACTTTGTAATACTTTTTCATATCCGATTCCCAATTTAATAGACTATAAGTAAGACATTTGTAGGTTGATGCCTCTGAAAAGTAAACACTGTTGCTCTTATGGTGGATTTTTTTTTTTTTTTTTTTTTTACAGTAAGCATCTCAACCTGACATAGCAACACTGGCTTAACCAATGGTATGAGTTTTAGGGTGGGGCTATGTATTTGTCTAGCCAGTGGCGGACAGGGGTTAATGGACCAAACCAGGACAGTAGATTTGATTTGTACTTCCCCTACTAACGTTAGCTGCGTCCCAATTCAGAGGCTGCATCCATCGAAGGGCACATTCGAAAATCGATTGCATCCACGTGGAGCGATGAAGGCTCCTTCAAGTACGGCCTTCGTTGCCTGTGAAATTCATTGCTTGCTGACAGGATTTTGAGAGAGAGAAATTGGCGAAATTAAACTTTTAAACGTAAGTAAATATTACTCAAATATTTAATGACACAAATAAAAAATAAAAAAAAGAAAGAATTTTTTTAAAGCAGTTTAAATGTTGACATATCTTACTAAGATGCTATTATATATAGTTTATACTCTTTATTATATACAGAAGTCGACCATATCCGAACATATCTAGACAGTTTGTGAACCCTGTTTTGTTTTCAGACAGTTTAATATAACTTTTTTTTAAAAGTCTAGTACAAACGTTACTGTCACGCATCAACGGCAGTTGTCACAGTTGCTAGGCGACAAGAACAGTCCTCCATAGGCTAGAACGTCCCATTTAACAACGCTCGTTCCGACCTTCGTGGCCTTCGAAAGATGCAGCCTCTGAAGTCAGAGTTCTTCGAAGGATGCAACCTCTAATATATATATATTATTTAATTGTATTTCTTTTCAAATGAAACATCTCGGTTATGTATGGTAACCCTCGTTCCCTGAAGGAGGGAACGGAGACGTACGTCGGACGTCACTGACGAATTGGGACCACTTCTGGGAGCCCCTATCAGCTTCGAGATATAGAGAACGGGCCAATGGCCATTGGCGTGCGAGATTTGCATCTCGCGCTCCTCCCCGCACCGCGGGTATAAAGCGGAAGGAGATGCAGCGCACCTTTGTTTTTTTTACTGAGGAGCCGAACTAGTGACTTGGCCATGCAGTGATGGTACAGCAACTGTTGCGACGGGACGCATGTCTCCGTTCCCTCCTTCAGTCGGTCACGTTCGATGTACGTCGGATCGAATTAGGATCCCTCTGGAAAACGCCACAGTTACTACCACTTCCAGTGCCCAGCGAAAGCCCCTCAGACCCCGTCTGTTCAGGGCGGGAAACTCACGCAGGGGAGTCACTGCTGCTGTTCCGCAAGACCCACTCAGCAGAGTATTGGATAACGCTGGGAAAGCGTGCCCAGGGGGGCCGCTGCAGAAGCCACATCCTACCCGTAGGGAGGTATCATGTGAAATATGCACGTATGGACTGGCCGTGGGCAGTACAACATACGGAAGTCCCAGGGGTGGCCCTGGCCAATGCAGGCGGGAGACTACACCGCACAGAGATGGCAGAGCTCGACACTGAAAGACACTGGCGGGAGCCGTACCGTGGAAGAATACACATATGGGACCGCCGTAGGGGTCACAACATATGGATACCCAGCCTAACACAAGTTCCACCAATGCATTTGAGTGTCAGACCTGGCATCAGACGCTCCGCCACGTCCGGCTGCCGCGGGTTGCGGAGGACTCAACAGGGTTCGCCGTTCTGGGGAACTCGACTGGAGCATATCAGCGCACGTATCTGGTCCATGAGGAGGGGAATGGCGCAGCAAGCCGACAAAAGAACGGGTCCTTCGGTGTTACTGGCGATTTGAAGCGAGCACACAGGAAGATACCGGCTCTACACAGAGGTTATAAAATCTAGCGAACGTGTTAGGTGTCGCCCAGCCCGCAGCTCTCCCTTAACCCGAGCAGGCAGGGCACGCCTTGGGACTCATATGCCAAGGCGATGGCATCCACTATCCAGTGGGCCAACCTCTGCTTGGAGACAGCCTTTCCCTTCTGCTGGCCTCCGTAACAGATGAAGAGCTGCTCTGAGGTCCTGAAGCTTTGCGTTCTGTCCACGTAAGTCTGCAGGGCGCGAACGGGACAGAGAAAAGCTAGGGCTGGGTCTGCCTCCTCCGAAGGCAGCGCTTGCAGGCTCACAGGTGCTGTCGCGAGGAGCACTAGTTCCGGGAACCGAATCCTGTTGGGCCAATACGGGGCGACCAACAGGACTTGCTCCTCGTCTTCCCTGACTTTGCACAGTGTCTGTGCGAGAAGGCTCACTGGGGGAAACGCATATTTGCGTAGGCCCCAGGGCCAGCTGTGCGCCAGAGCATCCAAGCCGAGGGTCCCCTCGGTCAGGGAGTAAAACAACTGACAGTGAGACGTGTCCGGGGCGACAAACAGGTCTACCTGTGTGGTCCCGAAGCGACTCCAGATCAGCTGGACCACCTGGGGATGGAGTCTCCACTCTCCCTGGAGCACTGGCTGTTGTGAGAGCTTGTCGGCTGCACGATTGAGCAGGCCCGGAATGTGAATGGCACGAAGCGACCTCAGATGCTTCTGACTCCAAAAGAGGAGATGGCGGGCAAGTTGTGACATGCGACGGGAGCGTAGACCACTCTGTTTGTTGATGTACGCAACGGCCGCAGTGTTGTCCGTACGGACCAGAACGTGCTTGCCTAGTAGCGGCCCTTTGAGGCGGCCCAGCACAAGACGAACTGCTAACAACTCCAGGCAATTGATATGCCATTGCAGTTGAGGCCCCGTCCACAGACCCGAAACTGCAAGCCCGTTGTATGTGGCCCCCCAGCCGGTGGATGAGGCATTTGTGGAGACAACAGCATGCCTGGACACTTGTTCTAGGGGAACTCCTGCCCGTAGAAACGAAGGGTCCGACCTCGGTGTAACTGAGACCCGGAGTGAGCCGCTCTGCCACGCCCATCTTGAGACTCGGTCGTGTAGCCAGTGTTGAAGCAGTCTCATATGAAGCAATCCGAGCAGCGTTACTGAGGCTGCGGATGCCATATGCCCCAGGAGCCTCTGAAAATTTTTCAGTGGTACCGCTGTCCTGCGTTTGAACAAATTCAAGCAGTTCAACACCGACTGGATGCGCTCCTTGGTGAGTCGCGCTGTCAGACCGACCGAGTCCAGCTCCATACCGAGAAAAGAGATCCTCTGCACGGGGCAGAGTTTGCTCTTCTCCCAGTGGACCCGAAGTCCCAACTGGCTGAGGCGACAAGCAGTGGAGGAACCGGAGTCCAGGAACCGATATTTATCGGTCTCCCTCATGTCGGCTAGGTTGAGCCAGAGATGTCGCTCCTGGGCCACGAGCGTGGACATATGGAACGGGCGGTGACTTTCCGCCACCGTCCGGAGCTCCCGGAGGAGCTCTGGGTCAGGCCTACCCTTGTGCATGTCCATGAGTCAAGTCAAGTCACCTTTATTTATATAGCGCATTTTACAATGCCAATTGTTTCAAAGCAGCTTCACAGTGTTAACAGGAAAATAATGCAACAGAATTTGATTCGGCTGTACAGCCGCTCTGGAGAAAACGGTGATGTCATCAGCTCATTTCAATTATGATATAGTGTCAATGCGGGCAGATCAGTAATATAGTTGAAATTTAAGTGTCCCCAACTGAGCAAGCCAAAAGACAAAGGCAACGGTGGCAAGGAACCAAAACTCCTTCAGGGCCAGAATGGAGAAAGACAAAGTCTCAGTCGGGGTGCCAGTTCTCCTCTGGCCGATGAGCAAATAGTGTATGATTATGATTCTGGCAACATTACCGATCCAAAGTCATATTAGATCAACAGATATTCGTAGGATTATTCAAAAGATTGGAGTCGTCACGCCGCAGACGGGTTTAATGAGGATGTCATGTCGACACGGCATTTACAGGGGGGAGTTTAATTGACACGCTCTCTGCAGATATTTTTTAGGGATGCGTTGGTCATGTCCAGGTGCAGGTCCACCATCTGGTCCGGATACGGCCCGGATCCGGCCGACTGCAGTAAACCTTGGGATAAACAGAGAAACTAACATTAGCGTAGATGCCATTCTTCTTATGATGTAACAAGTACATCAGGTCTTATGGGAAGTGTTCCCGGTTCCGGCTGACCTAGTTAATGCAGCCTAACAATCATTTAACTGATTTGAATAATATAAATTAAAAATGTTTTATGTGTATGCCATAGTAAAGAGATGTGTTTTTAGTCTAGATTTAAACTGACTGCTTGTCAGTGTGTCTGCTTCCCGAACAATGCTAGGAAGACTGTTCCAGAGTTTAGGAGCTAAATAGGAAAAGGATTGACCGCCTGCAGTTGATTTTGATATTCTAGGTATTATCAACTGGCCAGAGCTTTGAGACCGCAATAGACGTGATGGAGTATAATGCGTTAAGAGCTTGCTCAAGTACTGGGGAGCTAAACCATTTAGTGCTTTGTAAGTAATTAGCAAGATTTTAAAATGTATACGATGTTTAATAGGGAGCCAATGCAGTGTTGACAGAACCAGGCTAATATGGTCATACATGAGTGCCTGGGCCTGGTGCACCTGGAGCAACGCCATGGCATGCAAAGCGCACACAGCCTGCCCACAGGCCTTGTAAGCCTTTCCAGTCAGACTGGAAGAGAACTTACAGGCCTTGGAGGGGTGGCCTGGGTCCCACGTACCCCTTGGCTGGCCAGCCGTCGAGGATAGTGAGGAGGGAGGAGCCACTCGGCCAGTTTCTGGCAGAAAAAGGTGCCAGAGCTCCTTGTGAGCTCCTCATGCACCTCCGGGAAGAAAGGCACCGGGGCGGGACGCTGAGAACCAGCGCGACCCGCCCCGAGAAACCAATCTTCTAACCTAGAAGGCTCGGGACACGGTGGAGGGTTCCACACGAGCCCGACCTTTTCGGCGGCCCGGGAAAGCATAGCTGTCAACTCAGGGTCCAACTCGGCCACCGCGACTCTCCCAGAGGGAGGCAGCGCAGCTGGGTCTTCATCCCCCAAGGACTGGAACTCCCCCTCAGATGCAGCGATCGACATCTGTTCGTCTGCTGGAGCCCCGAAGGTCACCACTGGACGCCAGTCTCGCACGCCAATGGCCATTGGCCCGTTCTCTATATCTCGAAGCTGATAGGGGCTCCCAGAAGTGATCCCAATTCGTCTGTGACGTCCAACGTACGTCGAACGTGACTGAAAGGGAACTATTTAATACAATTGTTTATACTAGTTTATATTTGCAATAATAGCTGGAAATAAAACTGTAATGCACACACTTTTGTTGAAAAACAATTGCTTATAAACATTGTTTTGTTGCTATCAAAAGGCACCTGCATCGATTTGACAGGGCAAGTGTTGGTTTTGTGCTAGTGGGCCATCCTTTTTGGCAGGGGAAATTTGGAAAACCTGTTTAAAAACATTACCACGTTTGCTATTTTATTTGGTGATGATAGTGGCACAGAAATGGCACACCTTTAGTGTATTTAGGGTCTTCCTGTGAAGTGGTTTTAATGAGAGAGATCATCTTTAAAGTTTTGGGAAGATGTGTGATGTCTAGTTGACAGCTGAGTCGCTGAGCATGTGGTTCTCGCTCTAATAATCTGAAACAACCTCACTCGAAAAGTGTCAAACTTGAGTGGGTGGGGCTTCTACTTTTTGGAATGCAGGTTTCTGGTATTGAAACTAAAATGCTGTTTCTATATGCTCTGTATGTTTGATGAGTCAAATAGCAAAGCATTTCTCTATAAGAAATCACATTTACAATAAGATTATAAGCGTCTTATAAGCGTAAAACATACTAACATTCAACAATTCTTTCCAAGAGAATGAAAAGATCATATTGTTTGCAGTTAAACATCATTAAATCAGTTTAAATTGTTATATGCTCTGTTTTGCAGCTCAGCATCAGAGGATCTTGGGTGCAGGAGAGGAGAGTTCAGCCGGAAACACTATGGATCAGTTGAACTGGTGAGGACTGTCATAATTTAGCTCTTCTGTATATGTTTACATATTCCACCTCCTCCTTCCTTCTAATCAATTTTTCTTTGCCTGTGCACTGCTGTGAACTTAGATGCTACGTGTTGCTCCTTGATTTCTTATATATCTGTGTTATATATCTGTGGTTTGGGTTGGTCTGTTATATCAAATGAGATTTGTACATCTTATAGTATCATTAATATAATTCAAAGTTTTTTGACTGGTCAAACATGTGTTGCTGTATTGAGTTGGTGTGGCTGTGTTACATTTAGCGGTGTCTGTCTCTCCTAGATAGTTGTTGCATGGAGGAAGTGGCTTAATACCACACTAGATGCTACTTCCTATGTGAAACGTGCAAGAGGTTTGTGGGAAGTATGAAATGGGTGACCTTGTGTCAGATAGAACCATATCACAAGACCACATGCATTATCATGCATGACAGATGGAGAATATATAAATGTGTGTGAGAAAAGAAGAGAGAAAGGCATTTGTTACTGCATGTGCCATTGTTCTAAAGATACAGTAACTTCAAAACGTCTGAGACCACTAATGAAAATGCATTTATTTTTATTACAAATTATCATTACAATTATCATTATCATTATACACTCACCTAAAGGATTATTAGGAACACCTGTTCAATTTCTTATTAATGCAATTATCCAATCAACCAATCACATGGCAGTTGCTTCAATGCATTTAGGGGTGTGGTCCTGGTCAAGACAATCTCCTGAACTCCAAACTGATTGTCAGAATGGGAAAGAAAGATGATTTAAGCAATTTTGAGCGTGGCATGGTTGTTGGTGCCAGACGGGCCGGTCTGAGTATTTCACAATCTGCTCAGTTACTGGGATTTTCACGCACAACCATTTCTAGAGTTTACAAAGAATGGTGTGAAAAGGGAAAAACATCCAGTATGCAGCAGTCCTGTGGGCGAAAATGCCTTGTTGATGCTAGAGGTCAGAGGAGAATGGGCCGACTGATTCAAGCTGATAGAAGAGCAACTTTGACTGAAATAACCACTCGTTACAACCGAGGTATGCAGCAAAGCATTTGTGAAGCCACAACACGCACAACCTTGAGGCGGATGGGCTACAACAGCAGAAGACCCCACCGGGTACCACTCATCTCCACTACAAATAGGAAAAATAGGCTACAATTTGCACGAGCTCACCAAAATTGGACAGTTGAAGACAAAAAATGTTGCCTGGTCTGATGAGTCTCGATTTCTGTTGAGACATTCAGATGGTAGAGTCAGAATTTGGCGTAAACAGAATGAGAACATGGATCCATCATGCCTTGTTACCACTGTGCAGGCTGGTGGTGGTGGTGTAATTGTGTGGGGGATGTTTTCTTGGCACACTTTAGGCCCCTTAGTGCCAATTGGGCATCGTTTAAATGCCACGGCCTACCTGAGCATTGTTTCTGACCATGTCCATCCCTTTATGACCACCATGTACCCATCCTCTGATGGCTACTTCCAGCAGGATAATGCACCATGTCACAAAGCTTGAATCATTTCAAATTGGTTTCTTGAACATGACAATGAGTTCACTGTACTAAAATAGCCCCCACAGTCACCAGATCTCAACCCAATAGAGCATCTTTGGGATGTGGTGGAACGGGAGCTTCGTGCCCTGGATGTGCATCCCACAAATCTCCATCAACTGCAAGATGCTATCCTATCAATATGGGCCAACATTTCTAAAGAATGCTTTCAGCACCTTGTTGAATCAATGCCACGTAGAATTAAGGCAGTTCTGAAGGCGAAAGGGGGTCAAACACAGTATTAGTATGGTGTTCCTAATAATCCTTTAGGTGAGTGTATGTTATCAGCATAATAACTTCATTGTTTTTGAAGTTTTGAAGTCAAGTTTTGAAAAATGTACATGAATCTCAGAATATCTTAGTATTTGGATTGTTTTTGTTTTTGTTGCTGCTGTTGTTGTTTTTAAATTTTTCAAAATCACAAAACTATCAACTAAACTTAAATTAGATTATGAATCCCAGATTATTAAACATCACTATATGATTGTATGACCATGTTGTTATGACACTAATATTGGTAAGAATTTTTTTGTCTTGTGTAGAAGATCAAAATTCATAGCGTAATCTTGTAATTTCCTGTTGCATAAGAGTACCTTCATTGCACTCTGTAATACTTGATTCGGTTTGGTCAGTCGCTCATTCTGATATTTTTGAATAATGACCGTTGTCCAGGGCAATACTGACCACTCTGTGAATGTGTTCTGTTTCTACAAGGCAGTAAAATATTACATCTCCAATTGTCATCTCAAATCAATATTTTATGTCCATGTATTTTTTTAATAATTTACATAAATATTCAGAAAGTCAGTACCACAAAAATAAACATGGAAAGGTCGACCCTGGACACTCCATGCTCTCTTTCTTCTCACATAATAAAATAATTTAAACTCAAATCAATATTTCATGTCTGTTTATTTATTTAGTAAGTAGCCGTGTAATATGTTTCACATCACGGCCCTCTTCTCTCTGTTGGAGTTTATTTTGCGGTAATGACCATCTGATTGCACATTACCCCTTTCTTATATCCGTTGTAAATTTAAAACAAGAAATATCCAGTTTATATATTTTATATATTTATCCAAGCCACATTTGTTATGTTGTCTGTCTTTATTTTTCCATATTATTGTTTTATTTTTATTATGTTTCTTTCTGTTGGTTTGTTTTGATTTGCCGCATTGCTCTTATTAAACCAGGCTGAGGTTACTAGGAAACATGCTTGTACTGTTTCTCTCTTTTTCTCTAATGATTGCTGTGCTTAATTACATTCATTATCCCTGAATGTGTCTCTTATTTTGGTTGGAATCATTGGTTGGTGCGTGTATGCATCTGTCTGACAGTGTTGTTCCGTTATATCAATTATTATATTATACTGCTAATTGATTCTGTTACGGTTTTCATCATTTTTACACCATTTTACATTTACACTTGCATGTGTGTGTTTTGCATTTAATAGTGTAATCATCATGAGGGGAAAATATCAGTATTAACCACCTTGATCACATTGTTATACAATTATACTGTGCAAACATACACAGGGTAGATAGCCACACATACAGATTACAAACAGACTCTGATTGTCTGAATTATGATCAGAGCATGATTACAAAGACATATTTTGTGACTATACTTTTCATAGGCTGCAACCTGAGAACCAAAGAAATGTGTAAGCTCTTGATGTTTTAGATGTAATTTCTACGTGCATGGCTAGCTGTATGTTTCAGTCGCTTTATGTAAAGTGCATTAGCTCTAGGGATCCTCTTATAGGTGATTTTATGACCTATAAGTGCAAAGTGTGTATGTAAGGGCTGAAGTATGTAATGCGCATGTGTCTATGAGGGTTTTAAGTTAAAAGCTTCTCTATCCTCTCATTACTGTATGATGGCCTAATGTAAACATGACTGATGTTTTTTTAAATGCTATTACATGCCTATCAACCATTTCTAGAAGTGGCTAGACATTATCTAGAAACTCCGCAACCTATAATCACAGCACACTCAACCAAGACATTAGACCTGATCACAGATCCACAGCCAATGCAATATTTTGTTGGAAAACAGAATATGTGCTGCATTTGATGTCTTCTCCATCGTTTATAAGTATGTAACATATGCATGTGTGTAGTATGAATACAATCTGGATGAAATGCATCAGCCATGTTGACTTCGGATACTACTCATTTGACATAATGCTTTTCTCATACTTTATAGTACGAGATACCAAGAAGATACCAAGGCTGTAACCATATCTTGAACATTGGAGGGGGAGACAAATGTCACAAGTGTAATGGTCATTTTTATTTATACATGTTTTATTTTAAAATATGCTCACCTTAATAATATACCTACTATGGCAAGTTTTCTTGTCTTTAACATTCAATTACAAATTACATTAAAATAATTACATAAATGGTACTACTACTGTATAGTCTATGTTCAATTTAAAACAGTGACATTTGACAAAAAAGTTAGTATAGTATAGAATAGTTTGCATAACTGGATATTACTGTCAGTCATTTAACATTTCTATCGTAAAACGGTTAAATAGCTACTTATTAAGTAAGTACCTCGTACCTCTTTTACTGTTAAAACTGAAGTGTTCAGCATCTGTGAACAGCCCACCTTTCTACGATTTAATTGACCATCACTATCATTTTGAAAGAGGATTTTTGCATCTTAACAACAATGAGAGTTGAGTGTAATGGAGTGAAGGACAGCAACATCAATAATATCAAATATTGGTGGGGGGCAATTTGGTCATATCTGATTATTGGGAGGACTTGGTCTATGGTGGCTACGGCTGCAGCCCCGTTTCCTGCAATATGCATGATTTTTATAGTTTATAACAGCATTTTGTAAATATCCAATATTTCTAAACTTCCGCAAACAATCTCTCATCCATGTTTGATGTTTAAAATACTGTACATGGATTGTTGAAAAACTGGGATTAACATGAAAGAGGTACCTTGTTGCATCGCACCTGGTCATCTGTAATCAGCATATGAAAGTGCATGAAATAGGATGTTTCAAAGAGAGCAAATGAAAATGCTTTGTCATCATCACAGCAGCATGACTGAAGTCTATAACAGTACTTAGCATGAGTCTGTGAAAGCAGATAACATAAAAGATGGAGAAAACACAACATAATATTGAGTGCCACATAACTATATAGAGCTTCAATATAGAGTGACTTTAGTGCCCCTCTTTCATTACGTCACTTTTTCTCCACACACACACGTGTTGTATGTGCTCTTCAATGCCTCAATGTTCCTTTCAATTCAGTTTCTCTTTCTCAATCACTCACCATTATATTTCTTACTTTTTATGCATTAAAAAGTTTGTGAGGTTTTTTCCTTTCTCTGTTTGATTGTCAGTTATTCTTACAGCTCTTTTAATGAACATTTATAAATACCTTCAAAAAACAACCAGATGAAGAGATCTTGAGGGTTTTAATGGCACCTGATGGAGCAGTTGATAGGTGTAAATTAATTATTATTCCATTTCTATTGAGAAATAAGCATTGTAGTCATTAAGTCGTCACATTTGCTTGGTTATGTCTAAAGCATGTGGTGAATGGGAGGGGACATGTTCAGTTCACTTAGTTTTGTCATGGCCATGACATAGTAACTATGTGATAATATGTCGTGGCCACAAGATCATTTTGTCTAGGTAACAACATCCTTGTGTTGTGGCCGCACAATACAAAGCCTTGGCCTCGAGATCCGATGTTGAGGGAATAACATTTATTTCTTGTGACCATGAGATTAATGCGTAAACAAACCTGCATGAATTATGAATTATCCCACAGACTGTAATCATAATATGTTTGAAAAGGAATAAAAGTTGTTACAGTTTTACTGTCTCTACCGGTCATTTAAGCTGATATATTCAGATATATATACACACCGATCAGACACACTGACCGGTGAAGTAAATAACACTGATTATCTCTTCATCACGGCACCTGTTAGTGGGTGGGATATATTAGGCAGCAAGTGAAGTCAATTTTATCAATTTTTAGTTGATGTGTTAGAAGCAGGAAAAATGGGCAAACATAAGGATTTGAGCGAGTTTAGCAAGGGCCAAATTGTGATGGCTAGACGGGTCAGAGCATCTTCAAAACTGCTGCTCTTGTGGGGTGTTCCCGGTCTGCAGTGGTCAGTATCTATCAAAAGTGGCTCAAGGAAGGAACAGTGGTGAACTGGCGACAGGGTCATGGGTGGCCAAGGCTCATTGATGCACGTGGGGAGCGAAGGCTGGCTTGTGTGGTCCGATCAAACAGACGAGCTACTGTAGCTCAAAAGGTGTCAGAATACACAGTGCATCGCAGTTTGTTGAGTATGGGGCTGCATAGCCTCAGATCAGTCAGGGTGCCCATGATGACCCCTGTCCACCACCGAAAGCGCCAACAGTGGACACGTGAGCATCAGAACTGAACCACGGCGCAATGGAAGAAGGTGGCCTGGTCTGATGAATCACGTTTTCTTTTACATCAGGTGGCTGGCCGGATGTGTGTGCGTCACTTACCTGGGGAACACATGGCAACTATGGGAAGAAGGCAAGCCGGCGGAGGCAGTGTGATAATTTGGGCAATGTTCGGCTGGGAAACCTTGGGTCCTGCCATCCATGTGGATGTTACTTTGACACGTACCACCTACCTAAGCATTGTTGCAGACCATGTACACCTTTTCATGGAAACGGTATTCCCTGGTGGCTGTGGCCTCTTTCAGCATGATAATGCGCCCTGCCACATAGCAAAATGTTGACTTGGCCTCCAAATTCCCCAGATCTCAATCCAATCGAGCATCTGTGGGATGTGATGAACAAACAAGTCCGATCCATGGAGGCCCCACCTCGCAACTTACAGGACTAAAAAGATCTGGTGCTAACATCTTGGTGCCAGATACCACAGCACACCTTCAGGGGTCTAGTGGAGTCCATGCCTCAACTGGTCAGGGCTGTTTTGGCAGTAAAAGGGGGACCAACACAATATAATGTTATGCCTGATCGGTGTATATCTTATTATATATTTATATATATCATATATCTTATATTGGATGCTGGCACTGTGCGGTTTAGTAGTTTATAATTAGTTATCATTTCTGATGCTATTTCTTTAGAAATACAAATAGATCTTGAAGATGATCTCCTGATTTTTAGAGGTTGTTGTTTGAATTAACTTATATTGATACAGATACAGTATAATAACAGATATAGCTGACTGGAGAATGAAATGTGTATATAGTCATGAGGGCCTCCCTCTGGCCGTATTGAAATTCTAATAACGCTGCATGATGACACATACACACCTCACAGTATGCATATTCTGCCCGTGACTTATTGCTCTTATTATAATTATTTGATTCTAATTGAGTCCAAACGCCTTCAAACCCCACACACATATGCTGAGCAGAGGGAGGGTTGGCTGCAGAGCAACTGCGGTGTGTAAAATTAGCATGTTGGGCTCAGTGGAACTTGTTGCCTGCAGCTCTATCATATTAAGCATTAGGAGTGACTCATGCTTACTGTGTCCAATGTTGTGGGTGGGTCACTTTCATAAAGATGGGACATGGGATGGGACAAAATGAAGCAATGTTGAAGACATTTATTAGTTTACTGATGGATTGTCTGAAGGTTGTCAAAGACTTTGTGTGTAATTCTGGTGAAAAATGGCTTGCAGGGAAAAGAACAGTGTACTTATACATGTCAGCATGAATAGTGCATTTATAGTATGTGTGGCTGTGTATTAGAGGAAAATCCTTTGTTTTGTTAAATATAACGTATATAATATCACTTATATACACTCACCTAAATGATTATTAGGAACACCTGTTCAATTTCTCATTAATGCAATTATCTAATCAACCAATCACATGGCAGTTGCTTCAATGCATTTAGGGGTGTGGTCCTGGTCAAGACAATCTCCTGAACTCCAAACTGAATGTCAGAATGGGAAAGAAAGGTGATTTAAGCAATTTTGAGCGTGGCATGGTTGTTGGTGCCAGACGGGCCGGTCTGAGTATTTCACAATCTGCTCAGTTACTGGGATTTTCACACACAACCATTTCTAGAGTTTACAAAGAATGGTGTGAAAAGGGAAAAACATCCAGTATGCGGCAGTCCTGTGGGCAACTTTGACTGAAATAACCACTCGTTACAACCGAGGTATGCAGCAAAGCATTTGTGAAGCCACAACACGCACAACCTTGAGGCGGATGGGCTACAACAGCAGAAGACCCCACCGGGTACCACTCATCTCCACTACAAATAGGAAAAAGAGGCTACAATTTGCACGAAAAAATTGGACAGTTGAAGACTGGAAAAATGTTGCCTGGTCTGATGAGTCTCGATTTCTGTTGAGACATTCAGATGGTAGAGTCAGAATTTGGCGTAAACAGAATGAGAACATGGATCCATCATGCCTTGTTACCACTGTGTAGGCTGGTGGTGGTGGTGTAATGGTGTGGCCCCTTAGTGCCAATTGGGCATCGTTTAAATGCCACGGCCTACCTGAGCATTGTTTCTGACCATGTCCATCCCTTTATGACCACCATGTACCCATCCTCTGATGGCTACTTCCAGCAGGATAATGCACCATGTCACAAAGCTCGAATCATTTCAAATTGGTTTCTTGAACATGACAATGAGTTCACTGTACTAAAATAGCCCCCACAGTCACCAGATCTCAACCCAATAGAGCATCTTTGGGATGTGGTGGAACAGGAGCTTCGTGCCCTGGATGTGCATCCCACAAATCTCCATCAACTGCAAGATGCTATCCTATCAATATGGGCCAACATTTCTAAAGAATGCTTTCAGCACCTTGTTGAATCAATGCCACGTAGAATTAAGGCAGTTCTGAAGGCGAAAGGGGGTCAAACACAGTATTAGTATGGTGTTCCTAATAATCCTTTAGGTGAGTGTATATATCTTTAACTAAAACTTTTTTTTATTATTTTCTCATTCTCCATCGACTCTCCTTTTTTCTCTCTCTTTCCGCAGAATCATTCAGCTGTAGTGGACAAGTTCATATGTATTGTGCAGATAGTGTTACTTTACAAGTACTGTACAAGTTACAAGCTAATAATACATACAAATAGTTAATGTCAGCTACAAACAAAAAGTAGCTAACTACATTGAAGTTACCTAACAGTTCGTTCTGGTTCTTGAATCTGATTGGCTGAGAGCCTTTTCCAGCCGTGCGACATTCTCCCAGTATCAGCACTGGAACTGTTTCACTGTTTGTGTCACTCTGTTTGCGGCGACTGTCATGGCGGTCGACCAAATCCACCATATTTTTTACATATACTACTGTTGTTGTGTCACGGAATGTAGTTTTAAGAGTTTTTTTAGGTGAGAATGTAGTTATTTAGACCTCATACATGTGACTCATATATAAACAGCACCTATTTTACAATTTGTTTAGACGCTTTCGCAGATGTGAGCTCCAGGTTGTCAGAGGCCAGTGCTCATGTACCCGCCGAGAACAGCTTTATCTCTCTCTTATGTGTAGTGGTCAAACATGAGATATAATTAATTTGGGGTATATCAAATAGGCAGTCTTTGGTCTTATTAATCTATTACTTGTTCCAGAGCAAATCGATTTGGGTTAAGGGAAAAATTAAGTTTCATAACTTTTTATTTAGGCTATTTTTTTATTTAATTCTGGTAGTAGAGCGCTGCCATTGTACCTTTGACTGAATTGCTTGCTTGTGTTTATTTCCTACTGTCATTTATCATTTAAATATTATTGTTCAATAAATATTATTTGATATAAATAATTTGCTGTATTTGGTATTGAGAAAGGGTCAGTTAGTGATCATGATTTACACCTCAGTGAAAGTTACATTGTTACGCCTTTATGAGTGAGTCAGTAGCAAATTGAAGGGGACTTTTGATTCTGATTGGCTGGAAGGTGTGCAATAAAACCAGATAATACTCTCAATTAGGGTGACGACATCAAACTTACAGTAAATAGGTAGATTTATATAATTAAAACTAAAAACCTTAATTTACATAACCAAGTCGAAAACATACAGTACATGAATTCAAATCAGTAAATAATTTTTGTGAATCTGTTCATTTACATGAACTGTCAAACCTTTAATTTTAGTAGTTACTCCCCTATACTGATATTCTGTACAAAGTGAATTGTCCAGTGAATGGCACTAAAAATGTGTTTCATTTTATCCGAAACAAATTAGAGGTGCTGTATGTATGAATGACAGCTAGTGGTTGAAATGGGTACTGCAATCCAAATTCGAAATATTGTTTGCCCCGCCCCCAGAATCGATGCTCACGCTAGTTGCCATTTTGAGAACACACATCAGTAACGAGCGCAATTGACAATGGAAGGCGAGGAGACTTGCACACTGTAAGTTGATGAGTTGATTTATCTGCGTTTTAATATGATTTTTTTTTTTTTTTGATGAATGCTGAGGCTTTTCAAGTCGGGTAGAATCTTCGATCTCTGACCCAGTTTGCTGGCTTCCATAGAATCAATACGCTGTGTTTTCTGCCAACTGGCAACTTGTGGTGGCGAAATACTATTGGGTATACTGGCAACGTGCGGTATCGCACAGACCAAAATGAAAACGGACATTCCGACATGGAACGCACATTTTGTTTTTCAGAGAAACGAGTATGTGAACTTAGCATGTTTCCTAAATATCTGCAAACATATGGTATTTTTATGCTTTAGTACAGTCAAAAACTTACATACAGCACCTTTAACATTTTGTTATGTTGCTTGTAGTACATTTGTAGCAATTTGGAAATAAAATGTGCAGTGAGTGGTGCTAAAAGGTCTTGACTCATGTTTCATAGGACTTGTACCCAAGCACTCTGCCTTCCAGGTGCAATGGTGTACAAGCCTAGCAAGCAATAGCCGTCTCAGTTAACGGTTAACTACAGACCCGATAATCCGGCTATGAGTACCCCACTTCTAGCCAAAATAACCATGAATTTGGCTACATGCATACATCAAAATATATTAGTTTACAAACATGCACTGTGGTAAAAATGTTTTGAGGTAATATTATGCAAGGAACAATGCAAAATAAGGCTTTATTTTTTTGTTATTCTGCCCTTGTCACGGAAGACGAAGGAGATTCAAAACATTTTTTTAAACATATTTTTAATGAACACATTTAACAAACAAACATAATAACATATACTTAAGTACTAAACATACCTTAAAATAACAGTCTTTTAATTACAACACTCAGAAGAATAGGGAGATATCCAAACTATACACAAACAAGAACGGGAGAATTAGGGAGAACACAGGTTATAAATACACAGGGAGTTCCACTCCACTTTTAAACACATACTTGTGAACTTCCCTAAGCACTTCCCCTCAGGGGGAATCCCTGCCGCCATTTTGATGCGTTCCACTTCGTGAAGTGGATGAGGGAAGTTTATATGGACAGACCCTCGCTCCCTCGATTTTGACCTTCATATGTACACTTCAGGCAGCTTCATATACCACAATGCAACACAATTGTGACGTCACCGCATATCGTGTTTAATTTACCCCATGACAAACGACTCTATGATATATTAATTATTCTTTTAAATATTTAAAACAACCCAAACACACCTATATACATATAGAATGCTGCGTTAAACAATTTTGTAAGGGGAAAAATAAATAATAAATCAACTCCATAGCGGATTCCAAGTGATCAAGGGCTTAGGACGTTCCAGTTCAGCCCACTGCAAAGGTTCCGCCAGTAGTGAACACTCATGCAACGTAAGCAATGACGCACATCTGAGTGAACGAGACAGAGGGAAGTTCGCAAGTGAAGGGCATAATAAAAACAAACTGGAATGCAGCCAGGGACTAACGAGTTAACTAATGAGACGACAGGTGAACTAAATGACTAATCAGACTAATCACTGGGAAACAGGGAAAAACACAATGAAACATAACTCTGACACCCCTGTAATCATAATTTGCATGAAAAAGAATAAAAGTTGTTGGTGTTTTACTGCCTCTAGTGTTTTCACTGGAAACTGCAGTGAATTGTATGTGCTGTATGTAAATTTTTCACGTTTTGCAAAAAATGTAGGTGAAGGCGTGTTTTTCCAATGGTCTTATGTTGATATTTCACCTCGGGATGTTCAAACTTGGTTTATCCTTTTTTTATTCTACCCTGTATGCAATTAAACTGTAGCAAAGTAGCAAAGAAGTTGAAGTAGCACACAACTTGCAGTGATTAATTTTCTGCCACTTCCAAAAAAAACTAAAAGACTAATTGTAGGCTTTTGTTTGATGGTCTCATTGTATATAAAATCTGTTCTGTATTTCACAATTCACCAGAAGCTCAGTTCCACTGTGTAGACTGATTTAGATTATGGAAATGTTTCCTTTTGTTATCCTCTCAGATTCAGATGCTTTGCTTACTCCATTTGTGTCTCTCTCCATATTCTTTCCTCATCTCATCTGTCTCTCTCTCTTTCTCTTTCTCTTTTGTGTGAGGCATGAGAACACAAACAGAAGCTCTCTAAAAAGATCAATGTTACAATAGCATTGATTCTCTTGCTCTCTTTCTTGAACTTTCATGCTTCTTTGATTGTGTGTGTGTGTGTGTGTGTGTGTGTTCATGTTTTTCTTCAATCTGAATGCACACTGACTCATGGGGAGTGTAAGGGGATAGAATATACAGTTTGTACAGTATGAAAACCATTATGTCTATGGAGAGTCCCCACAAAGATAGCAAACCAGACTCTAAGAATGTTTTGCTAACATTATCATTAAATTATGAAAACGTTGGCTGCGTCCGAAAGCTTAAAATGCTGCTTTGGAAGATGCATTCCGAGGTAGAAAGGCATCAAGGCACGTCCAAATCTAATGTTAGCATCACTTCCTGTTTCATGAGATACCCAGGGTTGGGTAGTAACAAAAATACATGTAACACCGTTACGTAATCAGGATACAAAAATATGGTAACTGTATTTTGTTATAGTTATGTCAAAAAACAAAGTAATCAGATTACATTACTTTTATATTGTGGTGCATGAATTACATTAATAAATACTTTTTTATGAAGCATTTTTTTAACTGTAACGGAATAAATTTTTAAAGTAACCCTCCCAACTCTTAAGAGACCTTCATCTGATCAAATTTTGAAGGCAGCATAGATGTATTCTTCACTGCCTTTGATATCCCAGAAACCTGTATGTTCCATTTTGTGGCAGTTATGCCAAGATGTTATCTGAAAGTTGAGTTTGGCGGTCAGTTTGTGTATAAATGTATGTTTTTAACCAACGTTTTCCACTTTTGATGTCTCTGAACATTCAAAACTTTTTTTTTATGTTTTAAAATTTTTTTTTTTTTTTTGGTTATGCAAACGTTAAGGAAACATTCTGTTTTGCAAACATCATATGATTGTTACTTGTGAATGTTCTCTGAACATTCTAAAACAAGTAGTAACATTTAAAAATGTTAGACGAACTCTTTTTAACTAAAACCGAAACAAAGTTCGGGAGGAGCATGTTCAAAGGATCTATGCAATCACCTCGTCATCAGCAATTACCATGTCTATCCTATCAGCATGAGAGGAAGCATATATATATTTATATATATATATACACAGTTGACTCACTTACATTCCTCGACAGTTTTCAGCATCCCTCCACCACCCCAACTCCTCACTCTTGGCTTGTTACCAAGCTCGGAGCCCTCTCCTCAGACAGCACACCAAATACACATACCATTTATTCCATTTATATCTGACTTATTTGTAAGTGTGAACTCAGGTTAAAACATTCCATGAACAATGTATAGATAGTTTCTGTCCTATCGTTTTGAAAACATTATTAAAGACCAGATAAATTTGAATGAACATCATATTAACACTACTGGAAGAACATTTGTTCATAACTTTGCGAGAACTTTGCAAGAACCTTTCCAGAACTTTGGGGAAGTTAACTGGGAATATTGCAACTATTGAAAAATAACACATATTAACACATACACTATATTGCCAAAAGTATTGGGACACCCCTCCAAATCATTGAATTCAGGTGTTCCAATCACTTACATAGGTCGCTTTCAGGAGCATGATAGGTTGCCACCTGTGCAATTTCATTCGTAAAATTTCCTCACTACTAAATATTCCATGGTCAACTGTTAGTGGTATTATAATAAATGTGGAAGCAATTGGGAACAACAGCAACTCAGCCACGAAGTGGTAGGCCACGTAAAATCACAGAGCGGGGTCAGCGCATGCTGAGGCGCACAGTGCGCAGAAGTCACCAACTTTCTGCAGGGTCAATAGCTACAGACCCCCAAACGTCTTTCGGCCTTCAGATTAGTTTAAGAACAGTGCGTAGAGAGCTTCATGGAATGGGTTTCCATGGCTGAGCAGCTGCATCCAAGCCTTACATCACCAAGTGCAATGCAAAGTGTTGGATGCAGTGATGTAAAGCACACCGCCACTGGACTCTAGAGCAATGGAGACCTCTTCTCTGGAGTGATGAATCATGCTTCTCTGTCTGGCAATCTGATGGACGAGTCTGGGTTTTGCGGTTGCCAGGAGAACGGTACTTGCCTGACTGCATTGTGCCAAGTGTAAAGTTTGGTGGGGGGGTTATGGTGTGGGTTGTTTTTCAGGGGTTGGGTTTGGCCCCTTAGTTCCAGTGAAAGGAACTCTTAAAGGGGTGGTAAAACACATTCTTTCGAAGGCTTGATTGTGTTTGTGGGGTGCACTGTAACATGTGTTCATGCTTCGTTTTTAAAAAATTGCATTATTTTTCATATATTTGACCTTTATTCTACACTGCTCTGTCCCTCCTTGTAAAAACAGTCTGATGGTTTCCGGGTTCTATGAAGCCGGTCCCTCAAAAATACGCAATGGGCTCAGATTGGTTAGCTGGCCCAGTGTGTTATGATTCGCTAACCGCCTAGTTACTTTTGTATTTTTAGAACGATTATAGCCAAATATCTGAACTATTAACCCAAAATGAACACTAAACATTGGCTTTACTATAGTAGCCAAATCAAACACAGAACCATGTTTAGCATGCCTGTATATAAACAAGCATGTAGATAAACAATACATAAAAGCTCTAATCAAAGAGTAATTTACACTAATTCCAAGTTCGCTGTTGAGATTTAAAAAAAGTTTGTAACGTTAGGTGTTTGTCAGATAACGTTAAGTATGAATGAGCATTTAACAAACTGGTTTGCAGAGCCAAACAGCGTTGTCATTTGTTTACTTCCTTGCTACCATGTACAATTAACAATACAAACTATTACAGGAAAACACATAGACGAAAAATAAATCATACTTACAGGTTGTGGCCCGTAAACAGCTTCTGTTTTTAAAGTTGGAACTGCTCCATCTTTCAGGACAAGCCATTGTGCGAATCCTGCATTGAACTCGCGAAGATTATGGAAGCTTTCCTCCGTAAAATGTGCAGCACAGAGAGCGAGATTTGGGTAATAATTATAAGGGACCGAGTTAAAAATACATTTTAACCATTGATCCCTAACTCCCCCGTCCCTAGGAAGGCTGAACAAAGTGGACCTGCAATCCGGATGAAAATAACAGTGTTTCGTCGGCATTGCGGCAACAACACTCCAACCTACTAACTATACCACAACAACTCTTCTCCACAGCAATAAAAAATGGCCTCGCTCCCCTTATTTAATATTCTCGGAGGAGGGGTTTATGTAAATATTGGGGTTAGTGGCGTCAGCAACCCTGGAGGAATGTCTGTAGTCCCTACCGGCCGTTTGCTGTAGTCCTTAGAAATTGATTTCTTTAAAAGCAAATATCTCCCTTTGCTTTAAACTTTGAACGTTGTAACTTTGCAGATGTTGTTTATGCTCAAACAGCAACATTACACACTAGCTAAAGTTAGAAAAGTGAAATTGTGTTTTACCACCCCTTTAATGCTTCAGCATACCAAACATTTTGGACAATTTCATGCTCCCAAATTTGTGGGAACAGTTTGGGGATGGCCCCTTCCTGTTCCAACATGACTGCGCACCAGTGCACAAAGCAAGGTCCATAAAGACATGGATGAGCGAGTTTGGTGTGGAGGAACTTGACTGGCCTGCACAGAGTCCTTACCTCAACCCCTAGAACACCTTTGGGATGAATTAGAGCGGAGACTGTGAGCCAGGCATTCTTGTCCAACATCAGTGCCTGACCTCATAAATGCGCTTCAAGAAGAATAGTCAAAACATTCCCATAAACACACTCCTAAACCTTGTGGAAAGCCTTTCCAGAAGAGTTGAAGCTGTTGTAGCTGCAAAGGGTGGACCAACAGCATATTAAACCCTACAGATTAAGAATGGGATGTCATTAAAGTTCATGTGCATGTAAAGGCAAGCACCCCAAAACTTTTGTCAATATAGTGTATTATTAATCATAAAAATACAAGCATGCATCATGCCAGTTCAGATATTCAAACCAAGTGGTTTGTAGGACTGTTTCACCAATACACTTTATACAAACATTTTTTTTTTTCATTTTGGTCTTGATTTATCTCAACTAGGATGCCAAATGAGTGCTTATTAACTGATTAGTGTGAGAGCAAGAGTCCATCTAGAATGATCTGCCTGGACCTTTGGCATTCTCAAGCCAAGGCAGACCATCTGCCACACACACACACACACACAAACACACAATGACAATCTCACCCTTACAGCAAGTCTCTCTCTAGCTGCAGTGCAGCTGCAGTCTGTTTTTAGCAGTTTGGTTTGCCAGATACAAAGAAGAGGGAAGAGAAAGAGAGAGAGCAAGAGAAGGAGACAGACCAACAGGTGGAGAAGAAAGGTGAGAGAAATGTGAGTAGGAAAACAAGGTGACTATAGAATAGGAAATGGGAGAGGTTCTGTGTTCTGTTGCCTAGCAACCAACATTGTTCCATCTGGGGGGATGTTGCAATTTTACTGCAAAGACCAGATTACATCGTGTCAGGTTCAAGTGATTGTCCCACATATACACACAATATCTGAGCAGATAGACTTTCACTGAAACTACTTTTCTTACAGATAGAAACAAACAGATGTGTGTGTGTGTGTGTGTGTGTGTATGTGTGTGTGTCCTGGTAGACCCTACGTTATGGGGACAAAATATCCCCACAAAGATGGCAATATCTTAAATCCTTGTCCTTGTGGGAAAATTGTTTGGTCCCCATGAGGAAAACAGCTTATATATCAAACTAAGTGATGTTTTTTTGAAAATGTAAAAATGCAGAAAGTTTTGTGTGATGGGTAGTACAGTTTGTACAGTATAAAAATCATTGTGTCAATGGAAAGTCCCCATAAAACATGAAAACACGATGTGTGTGTGTGTGTACACAGAGACACACAGATGAAGTGATCAATGCTGCACACAGATGGATCAGACACACAGGGATCTGTTATTAGTCTGATTGTGTGTGCAGCGCCTTCTACATTAAAGGGTTTTTATGTAAACAGAATCTTCTGTATGTGTGTTGAGTGTATGTCACAGCAGATATGCTGCCTTTTCACTGCCTCTCCAGGTTTTTCTCTCTTCAGGTTTTTATTGTAACCTCAAGTCTGAGGTTACAATAAAATCTGTCATTCAAAATCTATTTTGAATCTGAAAATAAATAACATTTTAGGATTTTGAAAAAAAGAAACAATATCTCTTGCATAACATTTAGATAATAGACACAATCATCAATGTCAAAGTTTGAGATGGCTAGAAGCGAAGGGGGAAACTAGTGGATTATTCCAGCATGAATCAGTGGTTTAAGAGGTTAAAACAAGGTCCCATATAAAATATAAATCGACAAATATGGAATATTTGCCCTCTGTTTCAGCAACATTATTCCAGTCTTCAGTGTCACATGATCCTTCAGAAATCAGTCTAATATGATGATTTGCTGCTCAAGAAAAATTTCTTATTATTATCAATAGCCGTGTTTCCATTACCCTTCAAATTGCGCAATTAGAAATTGCGATTTTAAAATACGCCCAATGGAAACGCGTCAATTTCGCAAAAAACTCCCATATATCGCAAAAAAGTTTTTACGCTCGCATGAGGTGGTTTTACAGGCCATTCAAATAAGGAAATTTCCGCAAAACTGCAATGGAATAAATTTTTTCCGCATTTACAGGTCACCTGGTACGGTGACGCATTGCTGCCACATAGGGCCTACATATAATTTTCTTCACTCAATTATGTCGTAATAACGAAATGTTATGTCGTAAAAACAACATAGCTATTTTCTCATAATAACGAGATCTTATGTCGTTAAAACGTCTCAGGTTACGTTTGTAACCATGGTTCCCTGAGAGGGAACGAGACGCTGCATCAAGCGCTGCGGAACCGCCTCTGCGTGATTGCGTAATGAAGCACTTGTGAAATCAGTCCAGTGGCGTGCCGGGACGTCATAGGCAATTTCTCTGGCACCTCTTCGATAGGCTCAAAGGGAGCCAAAGCTAGGCCTTCTAGAACTACGGCCAGATTCCAGGTCGGCACCCACGAGCGTGCCGCAGGCCTTAGCCTCAGAGTACCACATATACCTTCAAGGTAGAAGGGGATAACCCTGAAGATAATTTTTCCTGAAGAAACTCTAGTACTGAACCAACCGGGCAGTTAACTGGATTCAATGAATGGCTTGTACACCATGAGATGAAGATTCTCCATTTAAGGGCATAAAGCCTCCTTGTGGAAGGAGCTCTGGAGTGTAGTATGAGTGTACTCAGTAGAGAGACCAGAATCTATGAGCTGGGCCCCCTCAGAGGCCAAGTTCACAGCTTCCACAGCTCCAGGCGTGGGTGCAGAACTGACCCCCTCGCCTGGGAGAGAAGGTCCCTCCTGACCGGAATTTCCCATGGAGGGCCCTCGAGAAGAGGCACAATATCCGAAAGCCATACTCGACCCGGCCAGAACGGGGCTATTAACAACAGATGGACCTCGCCCAGGCGTACTCTCTCCAAAACTCCTGGTAGCAGTGCCACAGGGGGAAAGGTATACAGACGCAGCCTCGGCCACGTCTGCACCATGGCATCCAACCCCAGAGGGGCTGGATGTGTGAGGGAATAATACAGTGGACAGTGCGTAGTCTCTCAAGACGCAAACAGATCCACCTGAGCTCGCCCGAAGCGATTCCAAAGGATCTCCACTACCTCGGGGTGGAGTCTCCATTCCCCGGGCACCACTCCCTGCCTCGACAGGAAGTCTGCCCCTTTGTTCAAACGCCCTGGAATGTAGACTGCTCGAACTGACAGCAACTTCCCCTGGGCCCAAATCAGGACTCGATGTGCCAACTTCCATAATCGGCGCAAGCGCAGACCCCCTTGGCGATTTATGTAGGAGACCACCGTTGTGTTGTCCGTGCGGACCAACACATGGTGGCCCCTCAGGTCTGGGAGAAAGTGCCTGAGTGCCAGGAACACAGCCATCAACTCCAGCTGGTTTATGTGCCAAGAAAGCAGACCCTGAACCGAGCGACCACTCATGATCATGCGAAACGGATTTCCCCTCGGGGAGAATCCCTTGGTTTTGAGCCACCACTGTAAGGGTATCATGTACAGCAGGCCAAAAGGTATCACGTTGGACGCTGCTGCCATCAAACCCAGTAGTCTCTGAAACTGTTTTACAGTGAGTGACTGGCCTAGCTTCACCTTGCTTACTGCTTCGAGGATCGATTTTTCCCTAGCGGGCACTAAATGAGCCCTCATGGTCTTTGAATCCCATGGAGATAACACACTTTTCTTTGCATTTAGCCTTAGCCCCAACACTTTCATATGAGCGAGAACAGCATCTCAATGCTGAACCGCCAGTTGTTCCGACTGTGCCAGAATGAGCCAATCGTCTATATAGTTCAGAACGCGGATGCCCTGGAGTCTCAGAGGAGCCAGAGCTGCATCCACGCACTTCGTGAATGTCAGGCCTCTGGGTCAGGCCTACCCTCAAGCATGTCCATGAGTGCCTGGGCCTGGTGCACCTGGAGCAACGCCATGGCATGCAAGGCGGATGCAGCCTGGCCACAAGACTTGTAAGCCTTCGCAGTCAGACTGGAAGAGAACTTACAGGCTTGGACAGGAGACGCGGGTCACCGCGCCAGTTGGAGGCGGTCGCCGGACACAGTTGCATTGCGACGGCCCGCTCCACTGGCGGGATTCCCACGTACCCCTTAGTTTGCCTGCCGTCAAGGGTAGTGAGGAGGGAGGAGCCACTAGGTCTGTTTCTGGCACTAAACGGTGTCGTCCATGACCTGGTAAGCTCCTCATGCACATCCGGGAAGAAAGGCCCCGGGGCGGGACGCTGAGAACCAGCCACTTTCCCAGAGGGAGGCAGTACAGCCGAATCTTCATCCTCCGAGGACCGGAACTCCCCCTCCGTTGCAGCGATCGACATCTGTTCGTCTGCCGGAGCCCCAAAGGTCACCAAGAAAGCAACAAAACTCAATGAAGTGGTCAAAATCATGTCTGACCCCACTCCATGTCTCCCGACATATTGCGCATCTTATGATGCATAGCCTATCTTACTTGTGCTGCTCACTTTTCATAATTAACATATGAAATTTTAAAAAATAATATTATAGGCTAATATTTAAACATAGCTTAACTATGAAACTAAATAAGCTACGTTTTCTTTAACCCATGGCCGACGAAGGTGCCGGCGCATTCTGATGGATATTTTCCTTTATGACAGCGGAAACAACTCACAATACTCCATCATTTTTAGCCATACAGATAAGTGCAAGACATAATTATAAACTATAAACTTTTATTTGTGTACACTCACAATAACAACAAATGCCGTGGATTCAGGGAATGGATTATTTTGCATGCACTCCACTGCAAATGCTGTCTTCATTTCAAAAATGTATTTTGTTTATTAAACGCAAAGTTTTTAATTTCAAAAGCATTTCTAAATTCAGTTCATATTTCCAACAAACAAAATTCCCAAGCCAAAATAACGAAATGGTAAAAAAACCCACCTTGCAAACATTTTGCTCTTTTAATTTTAATTTTAATTAATGCTTGAATAACACGCCTATGTCTCCTTCCATTAAAAATAATGCCTAGGCTGGGATGTACATAAACCTACCAACATACGTGGCATAATTTTTGGAATGACTTATCACGAGAGTAAAAAAAAAAGTTTTAGTCGCATAATATTGGTTAATGGAAGCGGCATCATTCCGCAATAGTTTTTTATCGACATTTAGAAAATATCGCAAAAGTTTTGCGCAAATCTGTAATGGAAACACGGCTAATGCTGCAAAGAGTTGTGCTGCTTAATATTTGTGTGGAAACGGCATTATTTTAAATAAAAATATTTTGTAATAAAAGTCTTTACTGACACATTTGATCAATTTAATGCATCCTTGCTGAATAAAAATATTAATTACTTGGGGAAAAAAATCTTACTGACCTGAACTTTTGTTATGCTGATAGTATAATTTTTTATGAAAACAATAAATTGCATTTTACTAGAGTTTTGGACCCTACTGTATAGCTCTTCCACATGATGCAGGTGGTCTCACGTTCATTACTCTCTGTGTTTCTCCTTAGCTCATCTCCAGTGATGCAGACGGGGCCATACAGAGAGCTGGGAGATTCAGAGTGGAGAATGGTTCAATAGATGAGGTAAGACCTTATTAAATATTGTGCAGTCTGAAATGTGTGTGTGTGTGCACTGTATGTGCTGGATTGTAATAGACCACCAACCAAGCATTACAAAACTATTATGAAAATTGCCAGGATAGAGGTTAAACAGCCCTACAACTGTTGAAGTTCTCATGACCATGGAGAGATTCAATAAAGCTATGAACTCATCCACATGCACACTGATGGCTGCAGGTTCAAGTCAGTGCAGTACTGCAGGCACGGGGGCGATACAATGTATTTAAATACATGCGTAAGGAGTGAAGGTGGACAGGAAGAGGAACACAGATTAAAAGAAGTGGGAGGAAGGATGAAGAAAAGAGAGAGAGAACAAATGTATTAATCTTCTGGCAGTGAGTAACAGACCAAAATTGCCAGCTTTTGTGTTATGTGAGAGTGTCTGTAGTTGTTTCAATGAAACACACATGCATCAGCAAAAACAACAATCAAAGCAAAGCGATTCAATCAATCCCCAATGTTCTCGCTCTCATTTCCTCCCTCCCTCCCTTCCTCCCTCTCTCTCTCTCTCTCTCTCTCTCTCTTTCCCTCCATCCACTTGTCCTTTTCATTTCAAGCACCAGACTGTAGCTATGACAACCTCCAATGCTTTATCCCACCAAAACAGACCTCTGATTGGTTGTTAATGATTTAGGGTGGACTGTCACCATAGTGATTAGGGTTCCTGACTCTCAGAGTATATAGGAAAGATGTTGTTTACGTTGAGTTTTTTGCTATTTGTATAACCAGACATGTTTTTATGATATATTTTATATTGTCTCCAGGATAATGTTATCTAGCTAAGATAGAGGATTTGTCAAATTTGCAGAATGACTTGTGATAGTCTTGAATGTGCCAGTAAAAAAACTACAATAAATGTTGAAAACTACAAACCAATCAGAAATGCATATTTGTCCAGCCGAAATGTGGTTGTAATGTGGCTTGTTACAAATTTTTTGCAGAGAAAATATATGCTTGTTAATAAGCAAAAATGTTTAAAAACATAATATTTAATCAAAATATATAAATATTATTTCTAGCAAAAATTCATTGCTAAAAATATATTTCGTTTTATGTTGGGGCCAGTGAAAATGTTACAGGGCATGTACAAAAAATGTTTACTGTTGAGTCCTGCACTTAGTTAAATTCTTGGTGGGGCTTTTCTGCAGGCCTCTGACTACACGCCTGGAACATGGAGGAGAACTGATGTCCATTTGGAGAATCCAGAGTACCACACTAGATGGTACTTCAAGTACTTTCTGGGAAAAGGTGAGATTCTACTTCCAAGTATAGAGTATGCACACATACACACACAGATTTATATGCGTACTGTACATGCACACACATACAGGACATGTTGACATTATACTCAGCACAGCATAATGGAGAGCATAAATGTGGCATTATTTTGAAAAATCACATTCTGTGAAATTTTGGCTAACATGTTTTTATGAGTTTGTGGGAAAGAAAAAGTTGAATTACACTGATAAAAACTAATAAGGTTGATTTTTTTGCTGTTTTCCAGCTGTATTTACACTGTTTTATCATTGCTTTTGTTGTTAGTTTTAGTAACTTGCCATTTTGTGACATCTGGAGTTCATTTTCTACTCAAAATGACACATTCATACTCAAAAAAGATTGATCGAATGTTACCGTCATTGTGTATTGTGTACCAAGTATTGAGGTCTCTGTCTTCAGGTGCTGCTTTACTTCTATTATGTAGATATGGTGTATACACAATATCTATTGTTTTATTTACTTAGATGTTTCTAAGTAAAGCATAAACTTTAAAGTATGGTTTAATTCAGTGTTATATTGTTTAAATAAAAAGTATTGCAAAGGAAACTTCAACTCAAGTAGAAATTACTCAACTTTATACTGACCAAGTTAAAATTACTTATTTTCTTTGGTAATTTTACTTAACTTTACTTAAATGAAATTTACTTAAAAAATATGCGTGCAAACATTTGCGAAAGAAAAATGAAGTACATTTTTTTTCAGTGTATGTAGGGAATAATTGAACAGTGTTTGAAATTATTCAGATTGTTGTTGGGAATTGAGCCCTTATTCAGAACCAGTTTCATTTTATTTAAAAAAAAAATAGTGAAAACTAATACATTTTATTGCATATGGTACCATTAACAATTTTCAAATGTCTGCATTCCTGTGCTGAGAAGGACGAAACACCAAATACTGGTATTTTATACTAGTGTTTTGTATTTTATACTAAAATACTCTGTTTTACACTTTTTTTTTTTTCTCCGTCTTTCTCCCTCGCTCACACACAAATACAAACACTGTTTTCCCCACACACATTCCCGAGGCAGATTCTGCATTATGTATCTTTAATTGATTTAAATCACTGCAAATAGCTTTCATTCAATGAGTGAGAGATTGAATGAGACAGAGGGAGAGAGACAGAATATTCTACAGAGGACGGGTGGAGATGCAGAGACAGACCAGATCTTGTCTTCTAATTGGATTTCACCCTCTTTTCATTTGTCTTCTGTCTGTAAACCTGGACTATCTCAGTCCAAAATATTCCCCTCAAACAGCAGGCTTCCATCCTCTTCCTTCCTCTTTGCCTCTTATTCTGATGCTCCAGGAATAGATCTAAATAAACAGGCATCTTCACAGTCACGTCTCTGAGGACAGTTCACATGGTCACAGTGCTTTGGTGTGGCATCTATCAGCATCATTGTGCAGGCAGCACATCAAGAATGCACAAGTTACATTATTCAGAAAAGAAAACAGCCTAAAACAAAAAAAAATAGAAATTAGATTCACTCGTTTTCTTTATGCATTGATTAAAATCCAACTGGTTCATATGCATTAGTCTTAAAATATGTTGATTGTTAATCATTTGTTAAAATCATTAAGTCACATTTCTGAATCGTGAAACATAAAACACACGAGCCAACTCATATATAAGATACACGTGATAGAAGATTTGAAAAGACAAACCGTTTTTCGCTAGAAAATAGTGAACACATCTAGTTAAGATTTATAATTAATATTCAGCTAAAATGTTGTAAGAATATGTAATAGAACAATGTGTTTAAACAGCATAAAAAATAAATAAATATATATATAGGTCCTGTCTGTAATTGATTAATACCAGCGGTAACGTTCTACAACGTCATAATCACTGTCCCAATGTGTAGTGAACCATTGTCTTTACTAGTGCCCGGATTCGTGTACATGATTTACTGATTCACAAGCTAGGGAGCTGATTGTGACGCACCCATAGTTCTAGTCATTCATTCGTTGTCATTGTTTCTAATTAGTCCACACCTGTTTCCTGTTCTGTTAAACATCATCCTCTGTGTATTTAAGCCTCCTGTCTTCTTCAGTTCATTGTCTTGTGTTAACGTTTATGGATTGCTGTGTTTGAGTTCTCTTCGTGTTTAGTAAAAGAAGCATATCTTTGTTCATTCTGCATCATGCATCATCCTTTCGATTCATTCAAGAAACCCATGACACAGCAAGGATGCATTAAATTGGTCACAAGTGTCAGTAAAGAAATGTATAATGTTAAAGGGATAGTTCACCCAAAAATGAAAATTATCCCATAATGTATTCACCCTCAAGCCAGAGTTATATTAAAAAATGTCCTGGCTCTTCCTAGCTTTATAATGGCAGTGAATGGCAGCCCAAAATTTGAAGAAGACCAAATTATTATTAACCCGGGGGGTTAATAAAGTCATAAAGCGAATTGATGGGTTTTTGTAAGAAAAATATCCATATTTAACACGTTATAAAGTAAAATATCTAGCTTCCGTCAGACCGCCTTCTGTATTCAACTTACAGAAAAAGCGCAACTGGCATGACGATGTCCTCGAACGTAGCGTAAAAAAGTGTAACTGGCGTAGTGATGACGTTTGATAGAAGAATGTCATATACACCTACAGGATGACTTGAGGGTGAGTAAATAATTGGGTAATTTTCATTTTTGGGTGAACTATCCCTTTAAGATTTATATTTCAAATAAATGCTGTTCTTTTGAACTTTTTGTCCATCAAAAGAATTCTAAAAATAAAATTAACACGGTTTCCACAAAAATATTAAGCAGCACAACTGTTTACAACATGTGACACTGAAGACTGCAATAATGGCTGCTGAAAATTTAGCTTTTCCATCACAGGAATAAAATACATTTTTAAAAAACTTTTCTGTCCCTTCTTTCTGTAGTTCATCAGAACTATGTGGGGACAGACGCAGAGAAGAACCCCTTCTTCCTGTCTGTGGTTCTGTCAGACCAGAACAACCAGAGGGTCCCACAGTACCGAGCCATCCTCTGGCGCAAGACGGTGAGTCGTGTGTGCGTCACTTTTGCTCTTAGCAGTGAGTGACTCACATAACAGATTGACCTCTTCATGAAGTGACTACACTGTTTTGTTCTGTTGTCTCAGAGGCCAGTATGTGAAGACTAAATGCCTAAAAACACTGAATGCACAGTGACACGGTATTAAATGTCACCTTCCTATGAACAACAAGGTCTCGGTTATAAAACCTTGTGTCATAGCCTCCAGCAATGCTGGCTTGCTGTCTTGTTATGCCATGTCACATTTCACTTTATATTTCTATAAATTGTGAAATGTGTCCATTTCAGGGTACTCTAAAAATCAGCCTTCCATACAGTCCGACAAAAACACTATCAGTCAAATCTATATTAAGGTAAGTCTGTCTGTAATGCACCCTATTTGCACATGCAAAGATTTAATTTGAGCAAAATAAATTAAAATGCATTCATTTGCCCCTCTTGACCCTTCACCCAGTGCCATGAATGTGGATCGTTTCGAAAAGGGCCCGAGGGAGATCCTTAACCCAGAGATTCAGAAGGTGCCCACCCACACCTGTCAATCAACATTACATGTCCTCTGCTCTGTTAATTACTGTCTATTTTTTGCTCTGGTTTGTTGTTCTGCTTCATAATCACTTTAGGATTCAAACGCAGCCGCTGTCTGAGATGCTATTGCTCTAGAGAGCTTAGCTTTTGTGGAAATGTGTACCGCTAATCAAAGGCCATTGTCAGTGGCATTCAGATATTTGAATGCATGAACATGCTTTCTGTAATGTTTGTGTAACCCACACTATTAGTGCTCCTAACTGGTGTTTAGAAATTTAACCTCGATAGAAACTGATTGTTTTATTGTACTGGGATATAATGATTTGAGCGAAACTGTTTTTTATTTATTTATTTATTTATTGTTGGCAGGACTTACTGGTGCTGGAGGAGCAAGAGGTGTGTACTGTCAAATGTGTGTATGTGTTTGATTCAAGTATGAAATGTAAATAAATGACCTTCTTAGTGATTTCTAAATCAATTTCTTAGTGAATTCCCCCTGAATGCTCCCTCACATGTGTCTGTATGTTCTTACAGGGCAGCGTAAACTTTAAATTTGGTGTTCTTTATGCCAAAGATGGACAGTTGACAGATGATGAAATGTTCAGCAACGGTGAGCACAGAACCACTCATAACATGCTTATAATACTAAATATTTCTTTCCCTTTCTACTGACCAGATTTGGCCCTCACACTGTGTAATAATAATAACCAATAACAAGTTTCACTCATAAATACATCACATTAAAGAAGTACAATGCAATTAATTACAATTCACATTGATTTTATTATCTATGTGAACAGCATAAGGTGGCTCACTTGATGTCTGTTAAATGTATTATTGTGCTGCAATCAAGTTGATTTTCTATGTTTTTGCACTTTTTTCAGAAACAGGAAGTGAGACCTTTGACAAATTTCTGAATCTGCTTGGCGACACAATCTGTCTGCAGGGCTGGGCAGGGTATCGAGGAGGACTGGACACTAAAAGTAGGACAAATACACATACACATGTTTACAAATTAACAGAGGGATATTTTTTTCCTTTTCACTGTATTTTACTCTCTCACTCTTTCTCTGTTTAGACGACACTACAGGAATGAATTCCATCTACACAGTCTATCAGGGTCATGAGCTCATGTTCCATGTTTCCACCATGTTACCTTATTCTAAAGAGAACAAGCAACAGGTATGTTGAAGAACACATAAGCTAAGGATGCAAAATATGTAGCATAGTGGTTACTGGCCGATATTGGTGGTTTATTCTAATGTGCACTGCTTTTTAAAAGTTTGGGGTCGGTACGTTTTTTTTTATGTTTTTGAAAGTCTCTTATGCTCACCAAAGCTTTTATGTGATAAAGAATACAGTAATAACATTATAATTATGAAATATTGTCACAATTTAAAATAACTTTTTTATTGCAATTTTTTTTTTTATGTAATATAACTCCATGTAAACCTACGTTTGATCAATTTAATGTGTCCTTGTTAAATTAAAGTATACATTTCTCAACAACAACAAAAAAATCTTACTGACCTCAAACTTTTGAATGGTAGCGTACATTGGTCAGTATTGGATATACCGTATTGTTCCGAAGATAAGACAATGTTTTTTTCTTTGAAATACATCTGAAAAAATGGGTTTGTCTTGTATTCAGGGTCTAGACTTTTTACATGTCAATAATACACCTGCAAAAATAGGTGGCGAATGTGCCAAGAAATACGGTGTGTCAGAGTGTAATGTTAGAAGATCGCGAGTGTCTAAGAGCAGTGTGACCCCTGCCCATACATGATTTTATAACATAAGACGGTACCCAGATTTTAAAACTACAATAACATTTCACTTCTGTTGTTAATTAAATTTTGGTAGGCTACATGGTTTTCACAATGAGATGGCTAGCCTAATTGTTATATAATTCAGATGATGCCAAAAAGTGTTTATTTTTAAATGTGATCATTGGACATTTTACCAGTATTTACCATACTTCCAATACAAAAAAAAAGGCAATATGAAAATTAATTTGAAATAAAAGCATTTTCTTTATAAAATACAAGATTATTTTTTAAAAAGCCTTTTTCCAAAAGGTACATCTTGAAAAAGGAGGGTAGTCTAATAATCAGGGTCATCTTATATTCGGAACAATACGGTACAACAGCCAATACTGAATATTTATTTGTTCATGCTCATTACCTCTATTTTTAGTTTTAGATTATCTTTGTCATCATTTAAAGTTTACTTACTAAAAACACTGTCAAATGTAATCTTTAGCAAGTCCCAAAATACCCATTTTTCCCACTGTACATTCTAATGTTGTGATGCCTAAATTGCAGCATTTAAAACGACTGATTTTACTTTTTAGTATAAAAGTTTATTATCAGCCATAGCATGAAAATAATTATGTGATTATCATACTTTCATTATCAGCCTTGTCAGCCCAGTCCTGTCTGAATGGAAATATAGAGAGACATTCTGGTTCCAAACACCACCAAAAAAACAAAAACATATCCACTAAAAATAGAATGAGATAAAGACAAATAGAGAGCAAAAGAAATACAGAGAGAAGGGGAAATGAATGAGAAATTTGAATGATAGAAAGAAGGGAGCTGCGTGTGTTTGTTGAGGCAGAAAGGAGCCAGTCTGGAGCTCAGTAGGTGGTGAGGGGAAAACAGGCTATATTTAACATCCAAAAGCGCTGGACATCACAGCGGTCAGTCTCTCCCTCTCTTTTCTCTGTTGCTTTTCCCCCTTCCCCCCTCAGCTCCATATCCTGATTACATCAAGCGTCAATCACTTCACTCTCTCTCACCTCATATCCCTCTCTTCTCATCACACAGTATTCCCTTTTCTCTCTCTCACGCTCTCCTTCCGTTTCTCACTTTTTCTCTTTCACTCTATCACATCGTATGATTGAGTACAAGCAGAGCTCTTGTGCACTGGAGTGCTTGTGGAAGCATTCACAATAGCAGGATTTTCAAAGTATTTGTGTCGGTTCAAGGTCTTGGCACTCTACATCCAAGAGCCTCTTCAGCCCTCCTTGTCAATAACCACCTTTACCAATGCTGAACTGCTCATGAGAAGAGCAGAAAAGCTCATACACGCTAAAACTCTCTTGCTGACCCTAAAAGCATGCAGACGTACAGAACAGGAGGAAGACTCAGGGATTAAGTACTGTTCATAAGGGAGAGTGAGTCTTTTTTTATGTAAGAAACTGTTCTCTACCCAAAAATGAAACTTCTGTCATCATTATCTCACCCTCATGTCATTCTAAACCCGAATGACTTTCTTTCTTCTGTGGAGCATGAAGAAAGATATTAAAGAATCATAGCTATTTTCCATCAAGGACAGTTCATAGGGACTGCATGAAAGATATGATCACTACGTACTTTTGTATGGAGAAGTTGTTTAAAGTTTTTCCTACCAATGGTTTGCTAACGGAGGAATTAACAACATATGGGTTTGGAAAAACATGAAGGTCAGCAAATAAAGACCAACTTTACATTTTTTGGGTGAACTATCCCTTTAAAATAATCTTAGACAGTTTAACTCTGTCAAAACCACTGGAAACATGTAGGAGTCAGTCATGAAAGCCTGTTGGTATTGTTCAAGTGTTATGTGTGTCACTGGAAGGGTGTTCTGTGTGACAGCGAGGGGAAGTGGCAGAGAATCATAATTAAGCTCTCAGTAGAAACAAATCTGTCACTGCAATAAGTAAATACTCATTCCTGTCACAGCTCACGGTCTAGAGCATGTATCTGTGTCTGGATGCGTGTGTTTTTGTGTGTGTGAGAGAGAGAGAAAATGAGAGAGATACCGGCGGAGAGGGGAAGGTGAAAAGCAGCCATGTAGTAATTGAGCTTTAAGGGGATGTTTGTGTGCGTGTGTGTGTGTGTGTGTGTGTGTGCTCTCGAGACAAAAGATAAAAGCTCTTTTCAAGCGTAATGGTCCAGACTCATTAACAAGCTCAATTATGCTTCCTGACTAACGGGCGTGAGGTGTCAGAGGGCATTATGAATGTCGAAACATGCACACAGACCAAACTCACCAACAAACACACACAGAGGCATGTATTCTTTTCAAAATGAAACTTTTTTTCCCCATTTAATACAGGAGAGAAAAAAAGTGGTTTCACTTTATGTTGATGGTCCCTTTAATATATTCTCTTGACTATAAGTAACATTACATTACACCAACATGTCTACTAACTCTCATTAGTGTTAGTAGAGTATTAGTAGACTGGTAGGGTTAGGGTTAGAATAAGTTGGCATTGCAAAGTTACTATGTTCAAAAGGGACCATCAAAATAAAGTGTTACCAAAAAAAGTTGATGTATTAGTAACTGTAACAAAAGCAGCTTTTTGAAATGTGCTTTACGCATGTATGATTATAGCTTTAATTATTTCGCTCTGTGCAGGTAGAGAGGAAGAGACACATTGGGAACGACATCGTGACCATCGTATTTCAGGAGGGAGATGACGCCTCTCCGTCCTTTAAACCCTCTATGATTCGCTCCCATTTCACACGTATCCGTCATCCTCAAACTAAGTGAAACTGCTGAACTGAGTCACTCAGTGGCAGTGATTAGGCTATTTATGGGTGACATGTTTTTACAGGGGGGAAAAATGTCTAAATTAATTTAGATTTTTGTGTACATTAGTAGTTTTGCATGTGGATATATTGTATGGATGAGTTCCTTTACGTACCCCACAGATATTTTTGCCTTAGTTCGATATAATAGCCAGAATGATAGTTACAGGTATGTGTATGTTTGGAGGTTTTACTTTTTGTGAATATCATATTTAGAAATATATGTAATATTTTATACAGTACTGTGCAAAAGTCTTAGGCACGTTGGTATTTTCACACGAAAAATGTTTTTAAGCCAGTTATCTTTTACTGTAGTGTGTCAGTAGGAAATATCAGTTTACATTTCCAAACATTCATTTTGCAATTAATTGTAATAATTTTTTTTTTGTTTTATGCACAAGAAGTCTGATAGCAGCCGGTCTGATCTCACCATCAGAGTCTGTCTGTGATTACATGAAGAAACAGAAAAAACTGAGACAGACTAGATCCAGAAGAACTAAGGCAACGTCTCCCAGACACTTGAGGAAACCTACCTGCAAAACTACAGTACTGTGAAAAGTTTAGGCACTTGTCAGAATGCTTTAAAGTGAGAATGCTGTCAAAAATAATAACATAAATAGCTTTTATTTATGAATTAACTTCTATTAGCTAAATCAAATCGATATTTGGGGTGACCACCCTTTGCGTTTAAAACGGCTTTTGTCACCTGCATCTATTCCTACACCTATTCATGTAGTTTTGCAGGAAGGTTTCTTCAAGTGTCTTGGAGACGTTGCCACAGTTCTTCTGGATTTAGTCCATCTCAGTTTTTTATGTTTCTTCATGTAATCACAGACAGACTCAATGAAGATGAGATCAGATCTCCATGTGGAGCATAGAGACTATTGTCAAACTCTTTATGCATTCAAAAATCTCACTGGATTATTAAAATGAATGGCAATTAATTTATAAATGTAAACTGATATTTCCTACTGACAGAAGATATAAATAACTGGCTTAAGCCCACTTTTTGTGTGTAAAAATACTAGCGAGCCTAAGACTTTTGCACAGTACTGTATATTACATTTTATTTTAATAATATATTAAATATTATTATATTGTATATACACTACCGTTCGAAGGTTTGAGGTCAGTAAAGACTTTTACATTATTACAAAAATTACATTTTAAATGTTCTATTGAACTTTTCATCAAAGATTCCTGAAAAACTGTATCCTGGTTTTCAACATTTATAATAATAAGAAAAGTTTCTTGAGCACCAAATCAGCATATTAGAATGATTTCTGAAGGATCATGTGACACTGAAGACTTTGCCATCACATGAATACATTACATTTTAAAATATATTGAAATAAAAATGTTAGGAAACACTTTATAATAAGTGTGCAGTAATAAAGTATTTACAAATCATTAAACAACTATTAGTTTATAGTTAATTTATAGTTAATATATTGTAGTCTCTATATTGTTAATATATTAATAGGCTATATACAAATAGTGAGTTCTTCATTTATTGGCACTGTAACTAAGACAATTATTATTGTTTAATTAGCTTGTAGTAAAGAAATTGTTAATTAGTTATTAGGAGTAAATAGTTCTCACTTTAGATTAGGTCACGGAAAATAGAAAACGTCATTAGTTAAGTTCTTTAAACAAATTTCTTAAGTTCTTTAAACTTTATTAGACATCAATTGCATTCATAATGTTCTTACCCTACAAACTGTATATCCTATCCCCTATCCCTAAACCTACCCATCACAGAAAACAATACTAATGCAATTAATGTCTAATAAAGGCTGGTTTAAAGCACTTAATTAATCACATTTTCATATTTTCTATGACCTAATCTAAAGTGAGAACTATTTACAGTTAATAAGTTGTTAAAAAAATTATTATCTAACTCTTTTCATTTGAGCTAATTAAACAATAGTAATTTGTTTAATTACAGTGACAATGAATGAAGAATTCACTGTTTGTAAATAGCCTATTAATATGAATATATTAACAATGTATAGACTACAGTGTATTTACTACGAATTAACTATAATTGTAAGTATTACAGTATACTTAATATATAAAGTGTTACTAAAAGTTGTTTTAAATTGTAATAATTTTTTATACATTTCTTACTTTTTTTACTGCATTTTTCATCAAATAAATGCTTTTTCAAAAACATTTTAAAAATCTTTCTGACCCCAAACTTTTGGGAGAGAAAAAAAGTGTGTGGAAAAAAAATGGTAGTGTGTATTATTTGTATCATAATCATTTTGTTATGTTGCAGGTTGAAGATTTTCTCAGAGGAGAGTGTGCCACTGTTTGGCCCACCTCTCCCTTCCCCTCCAGTGTTCACAGACCACCAGGAGTTCAGGGACTTTCTACTAGTTAAATGTTAGTAAACTCACCAGTTCATAGAGTTGTTTTACATGACAGCATGAAATCAGTTTTCATAATCTTGCCTCTGAAAAAACACTTTTCTGCTGATGTAACCAAAAAAATACAAGCAATATCAAAGCCTATTAATATTGATTCAAAGCATGAAATCCCATCCTACTTAACGGGTTTCTCACTGAATATCCTGTTTCAGTCAAAAATAGATTGTATTACAGAATTTAAAATTAATTCCAAATGCCATTTCATGGCATTTCAGTACACAGACCTCCTGTAAGAATACACACCTGTGTTTTTTCTGTTGCCAGCTTTAATGATTTGTTTAATGACTCCGTAAAGCAGATGCTTTCATTAAACAGACCTTGTAAAATGTGACATGCTGTTTGCTAAGGGTGATTCTGTAACATAATACTGTTACCTTTATCCTTCTGTCTTCTGTAGTAATAAATGGAGAAAAAGCCACTCTTGAGACTCCCACTTTTGCTCAGAAACGTCAGCGTACACTGGACATGCTGATCAGATCCCTGTACCAGGATCTCATGCCTGACATGCCCAAGGTATGGACACACAACAGTGTTCTCAACCAAGGGGCCAGGGGCCCATTAGGGGGCCTCAGCAAACTTCCAAGGGGGCCTCAAGATGATTTAAAATAAGCCAAAACAAGTATTAAAATATGCCAAAATATTTCTTATTTTTAATCCACAACCCCCCAGCCCTCATCTTTGTATTTTATTTATTTATTTTTTTATTTTTTTATTTTTATTTTTATTTTGCAGAACCAGGGTTACCCATGTCTTGTAAGGAAGCCAAATTTTAAAAGCGTAATGTGTCAGACCTGAAAAAGTCATGTATGGTAATTTACATAAAAAAGTAAAATAAAATATAACATCATGAGCATTTTTATGAATACACAAACGTAAACAAAAGTAAATCACAAACAAATGGAAAAGTCATAAGGCCATATAAGAAATATTTTTGTGGACAATGACTGCCCTTGGAGTCAAAAAGGTTTAAACCACCGATCTAGCATACTATATTTCTGTACATTATTCTGTTTCTACATTTATCCTGAAGCTATTACCTCACTTTCTTTTCCTGCCATATATGTTTCTTCCCACAATTCTCTTCTGTTCGTAAATACCACTCTTTCAAACCACTGAGCTTTCAAATGCACTTTCATTCTGTTGCAGCACCCTGTCAGCTGGTCCTAGAGCTGGATACTGTCTTATTGTTGTCTATTCCTGTTTCTATTCTCAAGTACTAGGGTTAGGAATCAGGAACCGCTTTCATTTTTAAAATGTGCAGTTTTCATATTTTAATGAGAAAAAAAGACCTGCTGCAAAACAATACAAAGACGAAACAGTCTTGTTGTTGTGTTGGAATCAGAATCATTTCCTTGTGATTCCGAACCCAATGTACAGTATTACTACTGATAAGGTACAGTGGTGTAAAAATTTGTTAGTCTCTGCTTTGCTCTGTCTTTCTAGCTGTTCCCTTTCAGTCGGTCACGTTCGACGTACGTCGGAACTGACTGACGAATTGGGATCTATTTTCAGAGGCCAATCTACTTCGAGTGTTTAAAAACGAGCCAATGAGGATTGCCATGCGGTAGACGCGTCCCACGCTCCGCCCCGCAGCGCGGGTATAAATACGGAAGTGGAAGTACCGCATATCGCTTTCAACTTCGGAGCCGAACGTTCAGTTCCTACGAAGAGTGTTTTTCATTCGAGAGTTAAGAGGAATCTCCTGGCCAGTGTTGGTGAGACGGCGCTGTCAGCGGTGATCGCATTAAAACAAAACAGCTGTTTTTACAGCTTGCTGGGTTGAGTGCTTTCAGCGGGCTTGCACCCCAGAACCGCTGCGAGCCGCGGTCATTTCCCCTGTGTGCCTCGGCACTGGTCAAAGAGCAAACTCCTTTCTAAAAGAGCTACACGGTTTGACCCTGCGTCTTTTTCAAGATGTCATTCAAACCGTGTGTTTCTGGATGCCGACGTTACCTGTCCCCAGCTGACGGACACGATCGCTGTCTCACGTGTTTGGGCGTTCAGCACGCTGAGGCGGCTTTCGTGGATGACTCATGTTCCCATTGCGGGAACATGACCATCGCAGTATTACGGTCCAGGCTCGACTACCTAAAAAAAGGTGGAGTCCCATTGCGCATCCCCCGATCTAGTGGCCCTCCTTCCCCGAAGCAGAGGGCTGCTACTTTGGCTGATGCCTTTGGTGGGGACCTGAGGGTTACTGTGAGGGCACTCCCGCCGGGCCAACAGGCTCCTCGGGCCCCTCCCCCCTCCGCTGCGCCGGTTGAGCTTCCGGAAGAGCACGCTGGTTCTTCCCGCGGGGGACCAGCTGTTACTTTTGGGGCTCCGGTTGAGGATATGGTTTCGATCGCCGCATCGGGGGACGAGCTAATGGACTCTGGAGATGAAGATTCGGCTGCGCTGCCCCCTTCGGGTGTGATAGCGTTGTCCGAGTCCGATCCAGAGCTCACGGCTATGCTTTCCCGGGCCGCCGCGAGTGTCGGGCTCGAGTGGAACCCTCCACCGTGTCCCGAACCCTCGCGGCTGGACGATTGGTATCTCGGGACGGCCCGTGCTGGTTCTCAGCGTCCCGCCCCAGTGCCTTTCTTTCCGGAAGTGCATCAGGAGCTCACGAAGTCGTGGACAGCGCCTTATAGCGCTAGAAACCGATCGACTGACTCCTCCGTCCTCACTACCCTCGACGGTGGCGCGGCGAAGGGTTACGTGGAGATCCCCCCAGTGGAGCGGTCGGTTGCGATGCAACTGTGTCCTAAGACCGCTACCGACTGGCGGGGAAATCCGCGCCTCCCCTCCCGGGCATGTAAGTTCTCGTCCGGGCTAACCGGCAAGGCTTACACGGCCTGTGGAGAAGCCGCGTCATCTCTGCATGCCATGGCGCTCCTGCAGGTCTACCAGGCCAAAGCGCTCATGGAATTGCACGAGGGTAGTTCCGACCCAGGCGTTATGCAGGAACTGCGTACCGCGACGGACCTCCACGTTAGTGGTCCAGGAACGCCACCTGTGGCTGAACCTGGCAGATATGCGTGAGACCGACAAGGTTCGGTTCCTCAACGCCCCTGTCTGTCAGGCCGGCCTCTTCGGCGACGCAATCGAGAACTTCGCCCAGCAGTTCTCGGTTGCCCAGAAGCAGACGGAGGCAATTAAAAATATCCTGCCCCGGCGACCCGCTGCTGCCTCCACCCAGTCGCCGGCTGCAGCGCCCCCGCCTGCTCGTCGCAGAGGGCGTCCCCCGGCGTCTGCCTCCGCCCCTGCCAAGCCAAAGCAGCAGCCTCCACCGGCAAGGCAGGGTGCCAGGCGCAAGGGGGCCGCCCAACCCGTCCAGGGTCCCGCTGTCTCCGCCGGCAAGCGCAAGGGCAAGCGGCCCTGAGACGGGCAGCCCAGGGAGGAAAGGAGCTGCTCTCGGGGAGGTGGTGTCCGCACCCCTCCTCCCCCCGGAGGAGGACCGGGGGAAGAATGTCAACGCTGGTCAAAACATCCTGCCGCTGGGGTACCCACATTCTCAATAAAAGAGCAGTTTCCTCCCTCCCTGGGCCCCAAGAGGCCCAGGTTGGCAGTGTGCGACGCCCCCGGGCCTTGCCACTCCTTTCGTCCCCTCTCCCCCTCGCCAGGGGGCAGCAGTGTGGGCACCGAGGACGCCCCCGGGCCTTCTCACCCACACTCTGCCCCACACTGGAGTACTCAAGCAACACTCCGGGCCGCCTCCGGGCCTCCCGAGTCGGGCCTGGGTACTCCATCTCGCTGCCTCACCCCGGGTACGTCTGTGGTGCCGTTGGTCCCGCTTGTTCGGTCTCTGGGGGCCTGGTTAGGTCTCCCCAGGCCGTCTCGCTGGCTCATCCGTACCATCAGACTCGGCTATGCGATTCAATTCGCCTGCCGGCCTCCCAAGTTCGCGGGCATCCTCTTCACCTCAGTGCGGAGTTGCGATGCCCATGTCTTGCGGTCCGAGATCGATGTCCTGCTGGCGAAGGACGCGATCGAGCCGGTTCCTCCGGCCGATATGAAGGCGGGGTTTTACAGCCCCTACTTCATTGTGCCCAAGAAAGGGGGTGGGTTAAGACCAATCCTGGACCTGCGTGTCCTGAATCGGGCCCTGCACAAGCTCCGTTCAGAATGCTAACGCAGAAACGCATTTTCGAATGCATCCGTCCCCAGGATTGGTTCGCAGCGATCGACCTGAAGGACGCGTACTTTCATGTCTCCATTCTCCCTCGACACAGACCGTTCCTACGCTTTGCGTTCGAGGGGAGGGCATTTCAGTACAGGGTCCTGCCCTTCGGGCTGTCCCTGTCGCCTCGCGTCTTCACGAAAGTGGGCTCATACTGGCCCAGTCCCGGGAGCAGTTGTGCGAACACAGGGACCTGGTGCTGCGTCACCTCAGCCTGTTGGGCCTTCGGGTCAACCGAGAGAAGAGCAAACTCTGTCCCACGCAGAGGATCTCTTATCTCGGTATGGAGCTGGACTCGGTCAACCGGACTGCGTGCCTCACAGAGGAGCGAGTCCGGTCAGTGTTGAACTGCTTGAATACGTTCAAAGGCAGGACAGCGGTCCCACTGAAATTCTTTCAGAGGCTCCTGGGGCATATGGCATCTGCAGCCGCGGTAACGCCGCTCGGATTGCTTCATATGAGACCGCTTCAACGCTGGCTTCACGACCGGGTCCCGAGATGGGCGTGGCAGCGCGGCAAGTACCGGGTCTCAGTTACTCCTTACTGTCGCCAAACCTTCAACCCGTGGGCGGACCCTGCCTTTCTACGGGCCGGAGTGTCCCTAGAACAGGTGTCCAGGCATGCTGTGGTCTTCACGGATGCCTCTTCCACGGGTTGGGGGGCCACGTACAACGGGCACTCAGTTGCGGGTCTGTGGACGGGGCCCCAACTGCGTTGGCATATCCCGTATGCTTGTGGAACGTGTGTGTTAGGCTGGGTTCCATATGTAGCGGTTCCCTAACGGCAACCCCATATGTGTATTCTCCATGGTACCAGCTACCCTACTCGGCTAGCCCGCTTTGTCGTCTCTGGTGGTGTTCTTTCCCCCCTGGGACCAGGTTGGATCCACCCCAGAGACTGCCATAGGTAGCACTACCCTGCTAGGTTAGTCCTTATGAGTATTCCACCTCTCCTTCCACTGAAGGACGTGGTTCCGCAGCGTACCATCTCCCTGAGACGGGCACGCTTTCCCAGCATTATCCAATACAGGGAGTGCAGAATTATTAGGCAAGTTGTATTTTTGAGGATTAATTTTATTATTGAACAACAACCATGTTCTCAATGAACACAAAAAACTCATTAATATCAAAGCTGAATATTTCTGTATCAATATTTTAAGTAGTTTTTAGTTTTAGCTATTTTAGGGGGATATCTGTGTGTGCAGGTGACTATTACTGTGCATAATTATTAGGCAACTTAACAAAAAACTAATTTATACCCATTTCAATTATTTATTTTTACCAGTGAAACCAATATAACATCTCAACATTCACAAATATACATTTCTGACATTCAAAAACCAAACAAAAACAAATCAGTGACCAATATAGCCACCTTTCTTTGCAAGGACACTCAAAAGCCTGCCATCCATGGATTCTGTCAGTGTTTTGATCTGTTCACCATCAACATTGCGTGCAGCAGCAACCACAGCCTCCCAGACACTGTTCAGAGAGGTGTACTGTTTTCCCTCCTTGTAAATCGCACATTTGATGATGGACCACAGGTTCTCAATGGGGTTCAGATCAGGTGAACAAGGAGGCCATATCATTAGATTTTCTTCTTTTATACCCTTTCTTGCCAGCCACGCTGTGGAGTACTTGGACGCGTGTGATGGAGCATTGTCCTGCATGAAAATCATGTTTTTCTTGAAGGATGCAGACTTCTTCCTGTACCACTGCCTGAAGAAGGGGTCTTCCAGAAACTGGCAGTAGGACTGGGAGTTGAGCTTGACTCCATCCTCAACCCGAAAAGGCCCCACAAGCTCATCTTTGATGATACCAGCCCAAACCAGTACTCCACCTCCACCTTGCTGGCGTCTGAGTCGGACTGGAGCTCTCTGCCCTTTACCAATCCAGCCACGGGCCCATCCATCTGGCCCATCAAGACTCACTCTCATTTCATCAGTCCATAAAACCTTAGAAAAATCAGTCTTGAGATATTTCTTGGCCCAGTCTTGACGTTTCAGCTTGTGTGTCTTGTTCAGTGGTGGTCGACTTTCTGCCTTTCTTACCTTGGCCATGTCTCTGAGTATTGCACACCTTGTGCTTTTGGGCACTCCAGTGATGTTGCAGCTCTGAAATATGGCCAAACTGGTGGCAAGTGGCATCTTGGCAGCTGCACGCTTGACTTTTCTCAGTTCACGGGCAGTTATTTTGCGCCTTGGTTTTTCCACACGCTTCTTGCGACCCTGTTGACTATTTTGAATGAAACGCTTGATTGTTCGATGATCACGCTTCAGAAGCTTGGCTATTTTAAGACTGCTGCATCCCTCTGCAATATATCTCACTATTTTTGACTTTTCTGAGCCTGTCAAGTCCTTCTTTTGACCCATTTTGCCAAAGGAAAGGAAGTTGCCTAATAATTATGCACACCTGATATAGGGTGTTGATGTCATTAGACCACACCCCTTCTCATTACAGAGATGCACATCACCTAATATGCTTAATTGGTAGTAGGCTTTCCAGCCTATACAGCTTGGAGTAAGACAACATGCATAACGAGGATGATGTGGTCAAAATACTCATTTGCCTAATAATTCTGCACTCCCTGTAGTCACGCTGAGTGGGTCTTGCAGGAACAGCAGTGACTGGCCTCCCTGACTGGAGCCCTGACTTCCGCGCCAACCTAGGTGTGGTCCAGCGAGCTCGGTTCAGGGCGCTGGAAGGGCCAGCTTCTCTGGCGTGTTAGTAGGGATCCCAATTCGCTGGTCAGTTCTGACGTACGTCGAACGTGACTGACTGAAAGGGAACGTCTCGGTTACGTATGTAACCCTCGTTCCCTGAAGGAGGGAACGGAGACGTAGGTGCTGAGGGAACGGAGACGTAGGTGCTGTGCTTCAGCTGTAGGCCGAGCCACTTAGCCGGCTCCTCAGTTGTAAAGCGATATGCGGTACTTCCACTTCCGTATTTATACCCGCGCTGCGGGGCGGAGCGTGGGACGCGTCTACCGCATGCCAATCCTCATTGGCTCGTTTTTAAACACTCAAAGTAGATTGGTCTCTGAAAATAGATCCCAATTCGTCGGTCAGTTCCGACGTACGTCTCCGTTCCCTCCTTCAGGGAACGAGGGTTACATACGTAACCGAGACGTTTCTCTCAGACCCATATTCATCTCTACCGCTCCTGTAGGTTCCCTTCTCTCCACAGAACATGCTGAACCGACGCTCATTCAGCGATGTACTGCCAGAGTCGCCCAAATCGGCTCGTAAAAAAGAGGAGGCGCGTCAGGCTGAGTTTGTTCGGGTGGGACAGGTAGGATATATACATCTATGTAAATATGATATTTCACATTGGTGTTACAAATGTTATTGTTATTAATAAATATAATATTGTGTCCAGGCCTTGAAGCTGAAAACTATAGTTCGAGGGGATGCGCCCACCAGTCTTGTCACTACTGGCCTTTGCAGGAAAGAGGTGAGGGGCATGAGGAAAAAGCGAGGGATGCTGTTATTTTGCTTACAATTCATCTCTTACAGTGTTTTCCTGTGTTTTCTGCAGCCATGGGAGTCACAGTCGTTCTGCAGCAGCTTCCCATATGATATAGTCTGTGGAGACTCATGGGGACAGTCATTACTGGTCGCCACAGATTCAGCGGGGGTCATGCTGCTGGAGGGTGAGAATGCTTTTTCATGAGAAACAACACAGCTGGACAGAGTAGCGGTTTTCTTAAAAGTGTGATGCTAAATATCATTGGTCGCAAGATGCAATAAATGTAAATATGAATCCAAATTGCATAAATAAGATTTCAGGGCTATAGTAATGGGGTGTAACATACTCGGAAAGGATGAGCAGAAGGGATTAACTAGTCCTTTAATCAAGTGAAACCCAATTATCCAGGAAGCACAGGAGCAAACAAAGGCAGTGTAACAGCTTGTATAAATAAACACAAGACAATACCAGACGAGCACCAGAACCAAACTCAGGACTTAAAAACTAAGGAGATAACAATGCACTAAATAAGACACAGCTGATAATTATAAGTAACCATAGAAACAAACAGGAACATAATCAGAAACCAAGGAAACCGAAACTAAACTAAGGAAACAGGAACTAAGGGAAATAAAACATAAAATCAAAATAAGAGTCCATAACCGGGACAAGGATAGCATTTTCAGTAATTAATAATTCTCAGGGACTTCTATCCTCACATAGAGCTATAACATATTGACTGTAAGACAATAAAATACAGCAATATGGATTTGTGTTCTATTATACATTAAGATACTTATTGTGCTTTTTAGTCCTTTTTGAAGCCCCTGGTCATCATGTACATTCAATGAAAATAAGAAATAACACTTTATTTTAGGGTTCATTTCTCACTATTAACTAGTTGCTTATTAGCATGCATATTACTAGGATATTGGCTGTTTATTAGTATTATAAAGCATATAGTATATGCCTTATTCTGCATGACCTTATTCTACATCCCTTAATCCTACCCAATACCTAAACTTAAATGCTACAAAAACGACCTTACTAACTATTAATAAGCAGTAAATTAGTAGTTTATTGAGGCAAAAGTCGAAGTTAATAATGTGTTTCGCATACTAAAGTGTTACCGAATATGCTTAACATATTCTTTTGTGATCTATGGAAGAAGAAAAAAATTTAACAAATATTTTGACAGATTTTTTATTTGTAGGTAAACCATCTCTTTGAATAAAAGTATGGGAAATGTTTTTAATATTTTGGGGACAAATATAGTGGGGGGCTACCATAATGAAATGTACACAACCATAGATCTGGGTCTGTAGATTTTTTTTTAGGCTGCATTTTTTGATCAAAAATACAGTAAAAACATTAATATTGTGAAATGATATTACAATTTAAAGTACCTTTTCAAATATATTAAAATAGAAAATGTCATTTATTCCTGCAATGGCAAAACTGAATTTTCGTCAGACACTCTTCAGTGTCACATGATCCTTCAGAATACATTTTAATATGCAGATTTGGTGCTCAAGAAACATTTCTTATTATTGTCAATGTTGAGAAGAGTTGTGCTGCTTACTGAAACTGTGATAGTTTTTTCAGGATACTTTGATGAATAGAAAGTTCAAAAGAACAATATTTATTTAAAATAGAAATATATTTTGTAGCATAAAATTTTTTTGACCAATTTAATGTGTTCTTGCTGAATAAAAGTATTAATTTCACCTAAAAAAAACAACAACAAAAAAACAACAACAACAAAAACATCTTACTAACCCCAAATTTTTGAACAGTAGTGTTTGTATGGTGCAGGTGGCACTTTTGTGTTCTTTGAAACTAACTTGCTGAATCTGATAAAAATCTGTCCTCCTTTTTTAGCCTCAGATCCACTGTTCTCCAATGCAGGTATGTATAGCATACCCACAACACTACAGTGGATATAAATGCTTATATATATTACAAAGTATTTATACTGTACATGTACCCAGTACATTTTTGTAGTGACAGTTATCAAACGTGTCTGTTAATCAATCAAGTGAATCTCATTGGGGGATTAAGTTACCATGCAAACCACAAACTAATCTTGTTTTGCATGTTGGTCTAGATTCACCAACCCTGCCTCCAGTGCAGGTATTTGACAAGACCTTGACGGTCAAACAATTGCACGTGCTTGAACCTCAGGACCTCCTCATTGCAAGAGCAGATAAGGGTAAGATATGTTTATTTACATGAGCTTATAAATAATATGGCTCAGTTCTTATGTGGGTAGAAAAAAGTTGTGGAACAATCTGCTAAGAGAGCGAGTGTAAGAAAGAAAAAGACCAAAGAAAAGTGGTGAAGGAATCTCTTGGTCCTTTGCTCTAATAAGCATCTTTATCCAGCTGAGAATAGCACAAATGGTATTCAAACACACACACATACGTAAGGGCATTACCTTTGGTTCACATTTTCTAGACTTATAGCTCATTATAAAGAGAACCAAGAGTAGAGATGCATGCCATTTAGTCTCTACTGCCATCTTCTATACTGATCATTAGTACAAGACGGTGTACAGCAAACTCTCACTCTTTTTGGGAAGCACAGCTTCTGCAGAGGGAAAATAATGAATCCATTATCAAATCCGTCACCAAGCAACTTTCATTCACTATGACAGGCATTTAAAATCTAAACATGTTGCATTAGCTGAGACGTCATTCAGTTTGATGAGACGGTTCTCTCATTTTTTGCCAGGCTATTGTCATATATTAATGGTACTGAAAGCTTCATTTGTAGATTGCATTTAAAAGCTGAAGTAGTCATTTGAATAACTGTACCAGGAATGTATAAGAGTGCTTGAAATTTGGTTTAATTTGAATTGCTTTATGTACAATTTCAACTCTGTTGCAGGGAAAGACGCTCGACTGTATGTTTATAGACTGAGCATGCTCAAACGAGGGATAGAGGAGCGGCAGCTTGTCCGCACCAAGTGTGATAGTCGGGAGAACAAGCTTGAGAAAACCAAAGGTACAAAAGAATTGTCTATATATATGGACATACTTCTTAAATTGATTCTAAATTCAAAGACTTCCTAATGCTGCTTGAGAGATATTCTAGGAACCTGTGTTCAATATTTGCTGTTGTAAGGCTGTGTGCGCAATACAAAGTGATATAACAAATAGCATCATTGCTACCATATCTTGGACACTGTTTTCGATGATTAGTTATGAAGGTTGTCAAAATCAAGAATACACATTGCATACATTTGAAAGTAACAAAATTGTGTTTCCTCAGGCTGCCATCTCTACTCCATAAACACACATCATGGGGTAGAGCTTAGAATCGTTGCGGCGATAAGAAACAAGCTTCTTCTGATCACCAGGAAACAGTCACGCCTCGATTGCCTCAGCTCTGTCGCTACAGTCACAGTGACTACTGACTCACCTGTGGAAGAGTTCCAATACATACGGGTAGGGCACGGATTCAACTCTCACACACACAAATGTCATGCATGGAAGTTTATTTTCATCATAAGTTAACTGGATTTTACTGTCATTTGAAGCTTATAGGAAAGCTTCTCACAGACATTTAGCTACTTTTAAGCTCTCAACATTTCAGATGTTTGCTGTTGCTTGTCTTAGGAGATCTGCTTATGTGACTCCCCGGTGGTCATGGCTCTGGTTGACGGCCCAACAGGAGAGAATGACCACATGATCTGTGTGGCCTACAGACATCAGTTTGACTTGATCAATGAGAGCACAGGAGATGCCTACAGACTACACCATGTAGACTCCAACCGGGTGAGAATACAAACATGCATTACCATTCAAACGTTTGGGTTCAGTAAGATTTTAGAAGAAATGTAATAGTTTTTTTCAGCCAAGAATAAATTTTTATATATATTTATTTTTATATATATTTCGAAATAAATTCTATTCTGTTTTTAACTTTCTATTCATCAAAGAATCCTGAAAAAATTACCACGGTTTTCAACATTGATAATAATTATAAGAAATGTTTCTTGAGCACCAAATCATCAATCATATCAGAATGATTTCTGAAGGATCTTGTGACACTGAAAACTGGAATAATGATGCTGAAAATTCAGCTTTGCCATCACAGAAGTAAATTACACACAGTACTTTGCAAAAGTCTTAGGCACGTTAGTATTTTCACCCAAAAGAAATGGTTAGTAGGAAATATCAGTTTACATTTCCAAACATTCCTTTTGCCATTAATTGTAATAATCCAGTGAGATTTTTGTATGCACAAGGAATCTGACAACAAATCCTAATGACATACTACAGCAAAAGATATGAATAACTGGCTTAAAGCCATTTTTTGGGAGGGTGAAAATATTAACGTGCCTAAGACATTTGCAGAGTATATATACAGTTGTCAGAAAAAGTATGTGAACCGCTTGCAGAATCTGTGAAAATGTGAATAATTTTAACTAAATAAGAGAGATCATACAAAATTCATGTTATTTTTTATTTAGTGCTGTCCTGAATAAGATATTTTACATAAAAAATGTTTACATATAGTCCACAAGACAAAAAAAAATAGCTGCATTTATTAAAATGAACCCATTCAACAGTTTATGAAACACTGATTATTAATACTGTGTGTCGTTATCTGGATGATCCACGGCTGTTTTTGTGTTTTGTGATGGTTGTTCTTGAGTCCCTTGTTTGTCCTGAGCAGTTAAACTGCCCACTGTTCTTCAGAAAAATCCTCCAGGTCCTGCACATTCTTCAGTTCCCTTTCAGTCGGTCACTTCGACGTACGTCGGAATTGACCGACGAATTGGGGATCATTTTCAGAGACCAATCTACTTCGAGTGTATAAAAACGAGCCAATAATGTTGGCATGCGGTCCACGCACCGCCCCGCAACGCGGGTATAAATACGGAAATGGAATACCGCATCCTCGCTTTCAACTTCGGAGCCGAACTTTTTGTTTACCGAGCTGTTTTCTGCGCGAGTGTGTAACCAAGCAACGAGTCTACGGAATCGCTCACTTACCAGTGCGGGTGGCCGCTGCAACACTTTCTTTGTTTTTGTTGGTATCGCTGGGCGTTTCCCTCTCTGAGTGCTCACACGCGGGCTTGCACTTCCGCACCGCTGTGAGCCGCGGCCATCTCCCTGAGTGCTTCAGCACTACTAAGAGAGCAGTTTCCACTCCTAAAAGAGCAGCACGGTTTGACCCTGCGTCTTTTTCAAGATGTCATTCAAACCGTGTGTTTCTGGATGCCATCGTTTTCTGTCCCCAGTTGACGGTCATGATCGCTGCCTCACGTGTTTGGGCATTCAGCACGCTGAGGCGGCGTTCGTGAATGACTCATGTTCTCACTGTGGGAACATGACCATCGCAGTACTACGGTCTAGGCTCGAGTACCTCAAAAGGGGTGGAGTCCCATTGCGCATCCCCCGATCTAGTGGTCCTCCCGCTGTAAAGCAGAGGGCTGCTACTTTGGCTGATGCCTTTGGTGGAGACCTGAGGGTGACAGTGAGGGCTTCCCCGACGGGCCAACAAGCCCCTTGTTGGGGCCCCTCCCCCCTCCCCTGTGCCGGTAGAGCTTCCGGAAGAGCGACCTGGCCCCAGCCATGGGGGGCCGGCCGTTTCATTTGGAGCTCCAGCTGAGGATATGATTTCGATGGCTGCATCGGAGGATGAGCCAATGGGCTCTGGAGATGAGGATCCGGCTGCGCTGCCCCCTTCGGGTGTGGTAGCGGTGCCCGAATCTGATCCAGAGCTTACGGCTATGCTTTCCCGGGCCGCCGCAAGTGTCAGGCTCGAGTGGAACCCTCCACCGTGTCCCGAACCTTCGCGGTTGGACGATTGGTTTCTCGGGACGGCCCGCACTGGTTCTCAGCGCCCCGCCCCGGTTCCATTCTTCCCGGAAGTGCATCAGGAGCTCACGAAGTCGTGGACAGCGCTGTATAGCGCTCGGTCCCGATCTAGCGACTCCTCCATCCTCACTACCCTCGATGGTGGCGCAGCTAAGGGGTACACGGCGATTCCCCCAGTCGAGCGGTCCGTGGCGATGCAACTGTGTCCCAGGGCCGCTGCGGACTGGCGGGCTAACCCGCGTCTCCCCTCCCGGGCGTGTAAGTTCTCGTCCGGTCTAACGGGCAAGGCTTACACAGCCTGCGGAGAGGCTGCATCATCTTTGCATGCCATGGCGCTCCTGCAGGTCTATCAGGCCAAAGCGCTAAAGGAACTGCACGAGGGTAGTTTTGACCCAGGGGTTATGCAGGAACTGCGCACAGCGACGGACGAAAATCACTGCGCGCTCCCTGGGCCGAGCGATGTCCACCCTGGTGGTCCAGGAATGCCACCTGTGGCTGAACCTGGCAGACATGCGCGAGTCCGACAAGGTTTGGTTTTTCGACGCCCCTGTCTGTCAGGCCAGCCTTTTCGGCGACGCCATCGAGAGCTTTGCCCAGCAGTTCTCGGTGGCCCAAAAGCAGACGGAGGCAATTAAGAACATTCTGCCCCGGCGACCAGCTGCTGCCTCCACCCCGTCGCCGGTCGCAGCTCCTCCGCCTGCCCGTCGCCGAGGGCGTCCCCCTGCGTCTGCCTCCGGCCCTGCTAAGCCCAAGCAGCAGCCTCCACCCGGGAAGCAGGACGCCGGACGCAAAGGGGCCGCCCAGCCCGCTCAGGGTTCCGCCAAACCTTCCGGCAAACGCAAGGGTAAGCGGCCCTGAGACGGTCCTGCAGTGACACGATGCATTATGATCCGGGGGGGGGGGGGGGGTGAAAACTTATTGAATTTGAAGATCAAGATAAATTTTACTTAATTTGTCTTCCGGGAAACATGCAAGTATGTTCTGTTTCTTCTGAAAAAATTATATTTAAACAAAATAAGAAAAATTTTGACATCTTCATCCTGTTCAAAAGTTTTCACCCCCCGGCTCTTAATGCATCATGTTTCCTTCTGGAGCATCAGTGAATGTTTGAACCTTTTTTAATAGTTGTGTTTGAGTCCCTCAGTTGTCTTCAGTGTGAAATTATGGATTTCAAAATCATACAGTCATTGCTGGAGAGGGTTCAAATATTCAAAAGAGGCTGGAGTTTTTGGGACCCGAAAGATTTTTCTGAAGAACACTGGGCAGTTTAACTGCTCAGGACAAACAAGGGACTCAAGAACAACCATCACAAAACAAAAAAAGTATAAAAAAAATAACGCATTTTGTATGATCTTGTTTATTTTGTTAAAATGATTCACATTTTCACAGATTCTGCAAGCGGTTCACATACTTTTTCTTGCAGCTGTATATACAGTATATTAAAATAGAAAACAGTTATTTTAAATGTTGATAATATTTCACAATATTACTGTTGTTATTGTAATTTTGATCAAATAAATGCTGAGCATAAGAGACTTCTTTCAAAAACATAAAAACTATTATCAAACCCAAATTTTGAACGGTAGCGTACACATTCATATACAGTATACAATATAACACAGTCCAAATATCCTTTTGTACATCAGTTTTGTACACCACTGTATTATACAGTAAGGCAAGGCAAGTTTATTTATATATCACATTTCATGTACAATGGTAATTCAAAGTGCTTTACATAGAAAAGGTATTAAAATAATCATAAAATAATCACAACATATGCATAAGAAATAAAAACAACAATCGTATTTAACTAAAGGCTAAAATACTATTCCTGACTACCTGAATCACTAGGGCTCCTCTGTCTGTCTCAGTAAGTTCAACTACTTTCAGCTACAACTACAGTTTTTGATTGGTATTGATTATAGTGTCTATTATTGACATAAACACTTTACTTTTTTCCAGGTGAACTTTGTTGCTGCCATAGATGTGTATGAAGATGGAGAGGCTGGACTTCTTCTTTGCTATAACAGTTAGTGTCTGTTTAAATGTCAGTGATTGTATCTGTGTAGTCAGATCCTCTAATGCTATACTTCTCTTCTAACAGATATTTGCGTATACAAGAAGGTGTGTCCGTTTAACGGAGCCACACCCATGATTCAGCCCAACTCTTCAGACTTCCATTTCAGCTGGAACCAAATGCCCAACGCTATTGGTCAGTAACTTTAGGGCCTGCATCTCAGCCAGTGCTTGAATATTCTTTATTATTACTACTTTATCTTCATTTCAACAGTCGTTTTGCATTTGTGGAAACAGTTGCGATATCTCCCTATTATGTCACTTCCTGTGTCGCAGTGTGTGCGTTTCCATATATCCTCGCATTCACCACTGACTCCATAGAGATCCGGTTAGTTGTTAATGGAAACCTAGTATATACAGCTGTTGTTCCAGAATTGCAACTGACTGCGTCCAGAGTAAGTGTTCAAGCCATAAGGCTTTCATTTTAAATACATTATACAGCTGTATATTTATCAACAAGTCAAGTATACAGAATATACAGGGGGTTCCAAAAGTACATATTATTTATTTGTTTAGTCTTAGACAATATTTAAAATCTGGGATTTAAAATCTAATGCAGACCTGCAAATAAACAGTTTTACAAGAATGAATAAAAAACAAATAAAAATTATACTTAAGATGTACTGATAAAATAATTAGTAGTGAAAAAATGTGATGTTGAAATATTTTGGAACCCACTGTATATTTGATATACTGTATGACGCTTGTCTTTTTATTACAGTGTATAACAGTACTGTTATTGTTATACAGTTATTGTTATACAGTACTGTTCAAACATTTTGGGTCTGTAAGATTTTTTTAAATGTCTCTTATGTTCACCAAGGCTGCATTTATTTGATCAAAAATACAGTGACATTTTTGTATTAATATAATATAATAATAATAATTAAAATAACTGTAATATAATAATTGTATTATTATCAATGTGGATAACAGTTTTTCTGGTTAATATTATTGTGGAAACTGTGATATTTTCAGGATTCCTTGATAGAGAGTTCAAAAAAACAGAATTGATTTAAAATAAACAAAATTGTAACAATGTAAAAGTCTTTACTGTCATTTTTTATCAGTTTAATTAATAAAACTTACTGATCCCAAACTTTTGAACAGTAGTGTTTCTTAACAGAAAATGTATTGATGACAGCGTCATCTCTCTTATACAATGCATTCCTCTGTCAGTCACATTACTGGCTGCTTTATCTTGTTTTTTCTTCCTATTTCTTTCTGCAGTCTGATATCTATTTCATCTCGTCAGCACCTATAAACTCTGCCTCTAACTGTAGCTCCAGAGACACTAGTTCCCAGAGTTCCCCTCAGACTCCCACCGGCTATGAGATGCCCGTCTTCCCTTCACCGCTCGGAGATGGTACGATTCTGCTCTTGACGGAACATGCACACAATTTTCCTTACCAATTTTCCTAAACTGAATTCCCATTCTATTGACCTTGGATTTGAGAGAGTGTGATACTGGGCGAATCCACCCATTGCCTATAAGTATATGATATGTTGTTGTTGATTTTTTGCTGTTATAGGGTAGCGAGTTACGTACATGCGAGTCGTCTAACTGTCTTTTTGTATTGTCTTACGGTGCTTTTGTCTTTTAATCTGTGCATGGGTTGGGTTGATATATTGCTCTTTTCCATCCCTGGTCCAGATTGTATTCGGATCCCCTACGGCACCAAGCTATCCCTCTACATGTCTAAAGACTCTGAAGGTACTGCAGGCACTTCTGTTGCCTACATTTCCCATGCTGCCTCACTAATGCACGTTACCATGGAGACTCACCCTGTCTATTATTCACTTAACAAACGCATGCAGACGGTGTTGAGTGAAATATGCAGCTAACATAATGTGTCCCTTCCTTCTTGTAGTCTCACAGAAAGATTAACTAAGATAGATAAAGAAATGGTGGCATGAGGAGTCTTTGGGGAAAAAAACTGAAGTCAATGAGATAGAGAGATGGCAGAGGAAATCAATAGACAGAAAGAGACAGATACATAGAGAAATGGGACACATTTGCTGCTGCAGTTACAAATCGCTATGTCACCATGGATACTTTTGTCAGAGCCCCTCTTCTCTTCATGCGCACACAGTCTGGACGGCCCTCCAGAGCTTAGCACTTCTGTCTACACACACGGCCTGAAGAGGGCCGTCAAGGGGCTGTGACAAAATCCACATCCTGGTGTTTTTAAACATCCAGTCAGTTGTCTGTGGCTGCCATTTTTGCACCATGGAAAACAGACCGATAGCATACCATTACTTATCTCAACATAATGTTCACATTAATACAACAACATTGTGTTACAGCCTCCACATTTTGGTAACACTTTACATTACGGTTCAGTTTGTTAACATTAGTTAATGCATTTGGTATCATGAACTAAAAATGAAAATTACATTTACAGCATTTATTAATCTGTTAACATTTCATGCTGTATAAATCAACATTAATGTATTATAATCAAACATGAATTAACAATACTATATTTTTAAATGAACATTATTCTGGATTAATGTTCATTGTTGGTGCATTGTACCTAAAGCATTAGCAAATTTTTGTGAATTTAACGATAAAGTATTACCATTTCTTGCTATATGTTTTTTGTTTTTTTATCGATTTGCATACAACAAATTTGATATAATATTAAAGTTTGGGTCAGAAAGAGTTTTTTAATGTTTTTTGAAATTCTTATGCTCAGCAACGCTGCATTTACTTACTTAAAAATACAGTAAAAACTGTTATATTATCAAATATTTTTATAATTTAAAATAAATATTTTATTTCTATTATATTTTAAAGTGGAGTTCATTCCTGTGCTGGCAAAGCTGATTTTTAAGTAGATCCTTCAAAATTCATTCTAATATGCTGATTATATATATATATATATATATATATATATATATACACTCACCTAAAGGATTATTAGGAACACCATACTAATACTGTGTTTGACCCCCTTTCGCCTTCAGAACTGCCTTAATTCTACGTGGCATTGATTCAACAAGGTGCTGAAAGCATTCTTTAGAAATGTTGGCCCATATTGATAGGATAGCATCTTGCAGTTGATGGAGATTTGTGGGATGCACATCCAGGGCACGAAGCTCCCGTTCCACCACATCCCAAAGATGCTCTATTGGGTTGAGATCTGGTGACTGTGGGGGCCATTTTAGTACAGTGAACTCATTGTCATGTTCAAGAAACCAATTTGAAATGATTGGAGCTTTGTGACATGGTGCATTATCCGGCTGGAAGTAGCCATCAGAGGATGGACATGGTCAGAAACAATGCTCAGGTAGGCCGTGGCATTTAAACGATGCCCAATTGGCACTAAGGGGCCTAAAGTGTGCCAAGAAAACATCCCCCACACCATTACACCACCACCACCAGCCTGCACAGTGGTAACAAGGCATGATGGATCCATGTTCTCATTCTGTTTACGCCAAATTCTGACTCTACCATCTGAATGTCTCAACAGAAATCGAGACTCATCAGACCAGGCAACATTTTTCCAGTCTTCAACTGTCCAATTTTGGTGAGCTCGTGCAAATTGTAGCCTCTTTTTCCTATTTGTAGTGGAGATGAGTGGTACCCGGTGGGGTCTTCTGCTGTTGTAGCCCATCCGCCTCAAGGTTGTGCGTGTTGTGGCTTCACAAATGCTTTGCTGCATACCTCGGTTGTAACGAGTGGTTATTTCAGTCAAAGTTGCTCTTCTATCAGCTTGAACCAGTCGGCCCATTCTCCTCTGACCTCTAGCATCAACAAGGCATTTTCGCCCACAGGACTGCCGCATACTGGATGTTTTTCCCTTTTCACACCATTCTTTGTAAACTCTAGAAATGGTTGTGCGTGAAAATCCCAGTAACTGAGCAGATTGTGAAATACTCAGACCGGCCCGTCTGGCACCAACAACCATGCCACGCTCAAAATTGCTTAAATCACCTTTCTTTCCCATTCTGACATTCAGTTTGGAGTTCAGGAGATTGTCTTGACCAGGACCACACCCCTAAATGCATTGAAGCAACTGCCATGTGATTGGTTGATTAGATAATTGCATTAATGAGAAATTGAACAGGTGTTCCTAATAATCCTTTAGGTGAGTGTATATATACACTATATGTATGCATATTATGTATCGTGCTGTCCCGCATGGAGCAAAGATGTCTGTGGAATACTTTTATTATATTCCAGACACACGCATGGATTTATAACGAAATAGTCCTGTTTAATTATGACTCTCGAATTATTCTAAATTAAGGGGAAGCATTCTTCCTCGTCTGGAAATCTGTATATGCTGTTGGACATTGTCATGTCTCTAACCAGATCCTTGCTCTTTTATCTAACATGACTACAGTTTTCAAGAATGTTTGTTGCTACTAAATATATGTGTGAATTATTTTCTCCAAATCACCATGCCTGTGACAAATATCCAAAGCATAGTTTAAAAAAAGGATTAAAAAGAATACAGTATTCAATATAGCAATTATGCTTGTGCGCTGGTATCAGCAGTATACTTTATATGCGTAATAGCGCATGTATTATTTATTATTTTTCTTATTGAAGCATCCTACCCAGACAAACGTAGCATTTTCTTAAGGTTTATAAGGTTTAAGTGTTTTAGATTTGTATTTTGTTGTTTCTTTATTATAAAGCTTCTTCTGACAGCATATACTGTATTTTTGTTGTTGTTTGTTTACTTTTTTTTTTTTTTTTTTTTTATTGAGACACTGTTGAAGGTTCACACTTCAAATTGATATATTAACCCCATTTTGTTGCAGTGGCCTAGCAGTTAGTGCCATTCCATAATTTCCAGCTCTCGCTCTACCAAAAGTTTTCCTAAACCAAGTGATTTTACATGGAATTGTTCATTGATAGACAGACAGCCAGCACTGATCAAGTGGCTTCCCTTTTAAACACCTGCATTTGGTTGCCCTAGTTTCTGAGGAACAAGAATTAGAGATTTTCTCAGCCAGTCTTTAAGCCATCTACATGATGTCAAGTTATTGTTTTACAAGACTTAGTCAAGAGTCAAGTTTTAAACTTTCTGATAGCTGACAATGAAATTTCCCAAAAATCCCATTCCTGTTCTGACTTTATTTTGGTCTTATTTTAGGCTTTATTTTGTCTATCAGGTTAAACTTACAGTGTTACTGCATCTGGCTCAGAATGTTTGAGGCAGTAGACAAATGTAAACACACAAGATTAGGCTCACTGTGCCCAAAAAGTCTGTGAATAAATAGCTCAACCGGAGTCATCAGATCAAGTCTGAGTTGAGTCACAAGTAATTGCAATGAAGTCTAAAAACAGACTCCAGTCACTCCAGTCTTCCAAGTCATGAGTCTGAAGTCCACACTTTGGAGGGAGGAAAAAATAACACTGTGTCCTAACCAGATACGCTTCCCGATAGAAGTAATTTGTCTGTCTGAATGTGAAAAAGCAGCGTATCAGTCAAAGCCAATCAGAACATAGCTGTTCAATTTATAGTGATGTAGAGTGAGATTTTGGAACAATGACATTTCACAAAAGGCAGGACTACAAGACAGTGTTGCATTACATATGGGTCTTGTGTGTATGTGTATATATATTCAAAAGTTTAGAGTCAGTAAGATTTTTTTTTGTTTTATAAGAAATTAATACTTTTATTCAGCAAGGATACATTAAATTGATCAAAAGTGAGTAAAGACATTTATAATCTTCTATTTCAAATATCATTCTATTTAAAACAGAAAACATTGTTTGAACTTTCTATTAATTAAAGAATCTTGAAAAGCTTTTTCCACAAAAATATTAAGCTGCTGTTTTCAACATAATAAAACGAAAATCATGATTTCTGAAGGATCACGTGACACTGAAGACTGGCATAATGATGATGAAAATACAACTTTGCCATCACAGGAATAAATTACATTTTAAAATATTTTAAATAGTAAACAGCTGTTTTACATTGTAATAATATTTCACAATATTACTGTTTTTACTGCATGTTTCATCAAATAAATGCAGCCTTGGTGAGCATAAGAGACTTCTTTCAAAAACCTAAAAAATAAAAAATCTTACTGACCCCAAACATTTCAACAGTAGTGTGTGTTTACTAATAGACTGCTGTGTCTAAATTGTTATTACCCCAATTCAGACAACAGATCACATTACCCCACAAATGCAGATTTAATATAGGCTTACCTGTGGGTAGATGAACCAGTTGTTTTCCTTTCAGCTAATTAGGCTAATTACAGTAATGTGGACAGTATTGTCTCTCTGGCTGTATTTCTATATATTTGCGTCTTTAAACACAAGGCAATGCGTGTACATGTTTTATTCTGTGCAGAGTAGATATTAATATGCCTAACAGCAGCTCTGCTCCTAGATCGACCACTAACGCTGTGGGAGTTCTAAAGTCTCATTCTTTAGCCTTCTCTCTCTTCCTTTCTGCTCCTTTCCAACCATCCCTTTCTTTCTTCAAGGTGAAGCTCCCTCAAAACACATCTATAAGATCCCGTTAAGTAACCTAGTTGGGCGGAGCATAGAGAGGCCCCTCAAGTCTCCGTTGGTCAATAAAGTGCTCACGGCACCTGTCCCAAGTGTGATCGGCCCTGCTCCCATGATGGCAAGCACAACCTCCCTCTCACTGTCTCGCATGGAGATCAAAGAGATCGCCAGCCGCACGCGGAAAGAACTGCTGGGTGAGTGTCTCTGTATTTGTGAGCTCTTGAACTGAAAGCTATCATTACGTATGTGTGGCTCAGTGGGAGGCTGGCATGTAATGTGCCGAATGAAATCTGCCACAGGATAAGTGCCTCTTTGGATGTGTTTCTAGGGTTGGACAATAAAGCTCCAAGTGGTGCAGCCCAGTACCATTTATTAACCTTTTAATTACGTGTGATAAAAAAAACTGCAATGATATTTGCATACTTGATCTGTTGTAATGCTTGTTCTGCAGTCAAATTCAGATGAGATAGACATTTTTCATTATAAAGTGTTGGAGCGAGACATCCTGATCACACATTAGATAAGCTGCTAGATCTACTAGACAGCCGCACTTCACACCCCCACACACACACATGCATGTCTGGTTTGCTATCTTTGTGGGGACTCTCCATAGACGTAATGGTTTTTATACTGTACAAACTGTATATTCTATCCCCTTACACTAACCCTACCCCTAAACCTACTTATCACACAAAACTTTCTGCATTTTTACATTTTCAAAAAATAATTCTGTATGATTTATAAGCTTGTTTCCTCATGGGGACCTCAATTTAGGTCCCCACGGTGACACGAGCCCCCATGAGTCTGTGTGTATTCATGATGAAGTCCCCACCAGGGATCCGTTCTTCGTACCTCACTTAATACATCTGAGATGATTTGACAGGTCCCAGATCTTCTAATCGTGATAACTGATCTCTGGCTAATTTGGTTCTTCAAACGAATTTGTGGATTTGATTTAAAGGGGTCATGAACTGGCTTTTTAAATTTTTTTATACTGTTGTCTGAGGTCAACTTATGACGTTCGGCGTGTTTTTTACATTAAAAAATATCATAATGAATAAGTAATGGGCTATTTTCTACCCTGGTTTTGAGGCTCTCTCAAGAAACGCTGGGTTTTAATGGGCGTGCCGCACTGAAGACTTGGAAGTAAACACCCACGGCTAGGATTGGATAAGATTTGCATATTTAATGAGCTTCAGCTCCCCTGTCAGTACATGTGGGAATTGTTTTGAAAGCGTGTGGGGAAACAGCAACCGGAATGATTCGCTCACAGGGCTCGCAAAATGTCTTTATCAAACAAACACAATGATTCATCTCTCATCCACCCGCGATTGATTGGAATGTAATTTTTTTATTACTTGGCCCGCCGATCGGTGAATATAACCGCGAACCGTGCATTACTAACACACACACGCGCGCTTTCCCTTCAAATATCAAGTCAAGAAAGTGAACAACGCACATCAAGAAAGGATTGTTATTTCACTATTTAAGATAGCCCGTCGGCAGGCCGGGCTTACGTTTTGGTAGCCTGTCTGGACAACACATAGTCCCGATCTGTAACAATGCAATACTATCACATATATAAAAAACATGTTTTACTCACATAAGTGTGTTGCACCATTCCTGTCGGATCCAATATAGAAGGCACAGCATTGTGTTTTAATCTCAATCTGACTGCAAATCCAATATCGACCCGTGTCTTTCAAACGAATCCGCGGTGAAATGAAGCAATGACTTCCCCACGTGAGCTGGAACTTCATTAAAAATAAAGTTCAACCACTCATTTCTAATATTAGAATCCAAAGGAAGCTTATGCAGCGACTGTATTCTTCCACAACCAGGCAGAACACAATATATTGCTGTCTTCAGCATGTTTACAGCTCGGTTCCACGAGTCGGTGGGCGGGGCTACAGAAGCAGGCGTACATATTTATCTGTAGAGGCGGCGTTTCCCCCTTCTATTACATCATAGATCAGTATATATTTGAGAGCTTGCGTTTTCTGGGCCTGGTGTCTATAAAAGCTTTACTTTGACTAACTAGGAAGCTTTCAGCTCTGAAAACTTATATTCTTATATTACCATGACCTTTTATATATCAAAGGCTCAAGGGAAAGTTGATTTCTCAATTCATCACCCCTTTAAATATCTGGATTAAGTTGTCTAAGATTACTGCGCGTTCCTGTGTTCCCTGAAGAGGGCAGATGCATCAATACTCGAAACAACGATCAGCACAGCAGCGATTGGCTGGCGGCAAGACTGCAATGTAATGACCTTTAAAAAATAATTAAAAAATACACCTGATGGAAAACTTGACAATTTTTTTAAAGAAAAAATTAAATTAAGAATATTAAGATATTATTAAATTATAAAATGCAATAAAAATTAATACATTTTAAAAATGTTATACATTTTTAACATTTTATAAAATTTTTAAAAAAATTTTATAAAACTATAACATTTTATAAAATTAAGAATTTTAAAAAAAATTAAGAACTTTTGGACAAGGAAACAGCAAAGCGACCAAAACAACATCAGTGAATCATGAATATAAATAATTGGGAATCATGTTTTTTTTTTTTTTTTTTTTTTTTAACATGATTCCCAATTATTTACAAATCTGCTTCAAATATAAAATTAAATGAATTGCTAATTACAACGTTGAAATAAAAATGTAAAAGCTGTACAAATACTATAAAACCGTGAATATAAATAATTGGGAATCATGTTTTGTTTTTGTTTTTTTGTTTTTTTTAAACACGATTCACAATTATTTATATTCACGATTTTATAGTATTTTTACATTTTTATTTCAATGTTGTAATTAGCAATTCGTTTAATTTTATATTTGAAGCAGATTTGTTACGTGACAGTATTAATCAATGTTTCTTAAGGGTCAAGATCAAGTTATCTGCATCTGCATCAAGCCACTCCAATAATAATTATTGACCCTGGTTTAGTAAGGAACTCTTGTAATAAAGTAGCAGTGGTTGGGACAAATATAAACTATCAACGCTGCTTAAAAAGGATGCAATTTAATCCTGTTGAAATGAAATAAGCCTGTTCCCGAGCAGGTTTAAGTTTACGGACCTGTTGCTATGACATCAAGTCCAGGATGAGCGTCGAAGAACCAAACAATCAGAGATTATGCCAAATCGTCAACAACCAAATTCAGCTAACTGAGTTAGAGACATACAAAGAACGGACCCCAGGATAGAAAAACATGAACACACACATACAAGAATGGCTAAGTGGACTATAGGAAGCGTTATTGCACCCCCTGCAGGTGCATCTTTAATGTAATCTTAAAAATTCTGCTTAAAATACAGAAGCGTAAGAATTCTTGTGTCTGAGTTTGTCTATAAACTCTGTACCTGCTGTAGGTTTAACTGAGGAACCCAGCAGTAAAGCAGACGGTAACTCAGTGAAACAGAGAAGAATGAGCAAGAAGAACAAGGAGGAAGAGCAGAGGAGAACAGCAGAGATCAGCACCACTGAACAGTAAGTGTGTGTTGAGTGGGTGGTATGGCTGGGTGATACATATTGAATATATTTATTATATAAATAGCTTGATTTATTCCGTTGATTTAATAGATTAATTTGAATTCATTTATTGAAATATTATATTGCTAATAAATAGCAGTATTTACTAACGTGCATTAAAGTTTGGTGTCAGCAAGATTTTTTAATGTTAAAGGTTCAATTTCGATTCAATTCACATTTATATGTACAGTATAGCACTTTTCACAATACATATTGTTTCAAAGCACATTTACAGAAAATGTTACACGTTATGTTATCAGAGGTGACTGTCAAAGTAATGTTCATATGGCAAAAATGTACAGTTCTGAGATAGATCATGCAGTTAGTTGAGAAATCTCTTATGCTCACCAAGGCTGCATTTATTTTATTAAAACTAAAGTAAAAGCAGTAATATTATTACTATTTAAAATATCTATTTTCTTTTGTAATATATTTCAAAATGTAATTTATTCCTGTGATGGCAAAGCTGAATTTTCAGCAGCCATTACTCCAGTCTTCAGTGTCACATGATGCTTCAGAAATCATTCTAATATGATGATCTCTAAAGAAGCATTTCTTATTATTTCTTGTTAAAACAGTTGTGCTGCCTTATATTTTGTGGAAACTGTGATGCATTTTTAGAAAGAAATAGAAAGTATAAAATAACATAATTTATTTGAAATAGAAATATTTTGTAATATTATAAATATCTTTACAGTTACTTTTGAGTATTCATTTCTTTCAACTTTTACTAATCCCAACTTTTAAAACAGTAGTAGATATTGCATAGGCTGAAAATGTAGAGCTTTATTTTATTTTTTTTAGCTATATGCAGCTATAAGCATGTTAGATGCAAATATACCAGTGATGTATTAATCTGACTTTGAGATATCTCCAATCAGAGTGGGAATGGAGTCTGTAGAGGGAGAAACTGACGTCCAACAGCTTTGCTCATCTGGCTCTGAGGTGGAGCCACGAGAGGATAGCCCACCCACGGCCAGTCCTTTTACCTTATCCACATCTTTTGAGGAGGATATTTTGGACCTTAAGTGATGACAATCACTGTCTGTGGATTAAAGTGCACCTCTCACCTTACACATCCTCTTACCTTTTACTTTATATCATTCTTTTTATCATGTTACATTGAATTTTGTGTTTTCCTCAGTCTGCCCACTCATCTGTGTGTTCAAATGAATCCCCAGAGCTTTAAACTTGAAGGAGTTTACAGTATGGTGATGTCAAAATTCACTTCTGGTGGATGTGTGCGTGCATATGATCCTGTTTACTCTATAAGATATAAGATAGAAATACAACTATAAAATTAGATTATCAGCGATCATTTCAGAATTCTGCTCAAAGGAAAAAGAAAAAAACTGACCAAAAATGTTGAAACCCCCCCCAAGAATCTGAGTTAGTCAACGTTTGATTTGGTGTCTATGATTGATGAGACACATTCTCCATCAGCTTTGGGACAAATGTTTAGCTTTGTAGCAAACCTGAAGCCATATGAACAGAAATAGAATATTTAAATAATTTTGGCGTGAAAGGTTTGAGCCAAAATCTAAGGTCAAGACAAAATAATATTACTTTTCACTTTTCAAGACCTGAATGTAAGATTGACGCTCCTAAACACAATGACACATATTTTTTAACTCCTTATTTTGTGTTTTTAAATGTTTTCTATGTTTGTGATTTGTACATTGTGTGATTATTTCAAAGTTGTAAAAAACTCTATATGCATCTCGGACCAGATGCACATGAACATACAAATGTAAACATATACCTTTCTAGTTCTGTTGTATTATGGAGAAATAAAACTCACTTCTTGTGTATATTATGGTCTAACCTGCCTTCACCCTTACCATGCTTTTAAACCCTGACATGCAAACCCTTGGCAGAAACGGCAGGAGTCTCCCACAAGTGCCATTTTCTACTGCACCTGTCAACCACTAGCGCCCTCTATCACACTCACCGTGAATTGCACATGTCATGAGGCAGAGGCAAACAAAAATCATTAAAGAACACAGTTTGGTCACTACAGCTGGTACATTTGCAGATGTTTTCTATGCTAACAGTTTAAGCTTCGATCCATTAACATCTGCATTTACAGGTACACAGACAAAAGCATTCTTAAAGTGCTGTTGCTTCTTGAAAAGGGCTCTGGATCACCTGCATGCCTCCCTTCAATCCCACTACAAAATAAAAGGGATTTAATGTATTAATGGTTTAGGATTAGGATGTATAATCTATATATTTTTCATGGATTTGGTACAAATTGAAAGAAACCTCTAGGAATTCAAGCCGGGGTCATTTAGATTAAATCTCTGGCTCTGGGTTACACAGCAAACATAATAGTTTTTTTCTATATATATATTAAGGATGTTTAGATATTTTGACTGGAAAACAATACAAACATCTGAAAAAGGATTATTGCTAAGAACGAGAATATTGATTCTGCTGTTTACAGTTCAAACTCAGATATGTTTAAAGAATGTCATCAAAGTGACACAAGAGCCTCAGGAACAGCACAAGAGGAGGCGTAAGTATTAAACCGCTTAGCTGAATGCATGCCCCCACCCCACAGATACACCTCTCAACTTTCATCTGAATGTGAACCACTCAACACTAGTAGCAGACTGGACTAAAAAGGGAAAATTTGGGGATATTTTTGTACATGAAAAGTTTTACATATTATTTATTTGCTTTTTGTTGTTCTTTGAGATGAATGCGTGAGTTAGAGACTGATGGAATATATTTTTCTGTTCTTTTTTTCCCTTTGGCATACTGTTGTCTGTTGTCTTCCCTCCTCCCTCTGTTTACTCTTCTAACTGTTTTCGCAGTGGTTTTGTATCTATATCAATATTATCTGTTTAGACTGTTGCAGAAACTCTGTGATATCGGAAAATAAACAAAAATAAATATAAAAAAAAAAAAAACACCAAGTGTCTTAAAATATTGTATTGCCATTGTTTTTAATGCCAAGTACTACTTGTAAATGTTTGTGTTTCAGATGTGGCCTCAAAAATATTATTATTATAGCATTTATTTGAAAAAGTGCTGTAGCCCACTGCTGTAGTTAATATTGTTCATTGATATGAAATAAATATTTATGAAATTTCACCATGCAGTTTGTGTTTTAACGAGTGAAAACAGACTCCAGGCATTCTTAAACATTTATATTGACATATATCTTATGAACTAGCATTTTTGTTGTGTGGTTTCCCAACATTGAACTGTTTGCTTTTCCAATGAAACAAAGATACACCTGCCATGAATATGATACATAGCAATGCTATCTAGGTAGGCAGCTCAATAAGTTTAAGATGCAGACAACCCTAGTATGTAGTATGTATGAGTTACTATGGTCAGCAAGTTCTTAATCCCAATTTAATAAACCTGTAATTTATGTAATTTAGTCATTTAAATAAGTGATCAAAAAAAAGTGATACCCTTAGCCTACTGATATTATTTTTTTCTTATCGCCGATTTGAAAAGGGTTCCAAAAAGTTGTTTTACACTGACCTATAGGTGGTGGTGTTGTTGAATCAAACCGTTCAGCAGCCCACATCAAGGTTTGTTGGACGATAATAAAATATAAATTAATAATTATTAAAACATCAATGACATCATAATGTACATCAAATTACATAATTAAATAGGCTATGTAAATATAATGCAAATAGATCACTGGTACAAGTGCTGACAAATGTCTCGAATTCAAATATCGGAGAAATGTAGTTTTAATAGACCATTTAGAAGGTGTACAGGCTTTTTTTCATTTATAGACAGAATAACGCAACAGAAGTGACAGGGGATGTGAAGTATTAGGGAGTTTCTCGCTAATTTTCATAAGTAAACTTTGGAAGCCTGTACACTTGCCTTCTTTTCCCCTTATAAAAGTATTATATGGAATAATCATAATGCGCTGTTGCATCTGGGGAAAAAATAAACTGGTTTGACAAAGGTGTTTTGTTTTAGATTTGATAAAAAATTATGGTAACTTTTATTCCGCAATTTGTAAAGTGAATATCTCACATTGTAACAGTGTGGTGTACTCAGAAGATGAAATCCAAACATAAACTTTAATTGTAACACTCAGGAACTGGCAGACAGGCAAGGAAACACACGCAAACATAACAGTGATTGGACAAAGACTGAAGGTGAGGGTACAACTTAAATAGAGAACTTAAATAGAGACAAACAAGGTAATGACTAAACACAGCTGAACTAAATTAACTCATAATGACAGTGACCATGGAAACAAAGGAGTGGCGGGAAACTGAACAAAGGAACAGGAACGAATCAAAATACAAACTGAAAGTCCAAACACAAACAGAACCGTGACATTACCTCCCCCTCCCAGAAGGCGCGTCCTCGAGCCATAAACAATTAAGAGGGGTGGGAAGGTGGGCCCCCTGGAGGCTGGCTAGGAGAGTCTTAGGCAGGACGGGAAGCCTCCAGGGCGATACCGGTGCTACAGGGAGCCTGAGCGAAGCCGGCAGTTAAGGTGACCAGGGCGGCTCCGGCAGCTCAGGGGACCATGGTGGCACAGGCAGCTCAGGAGGCCAGGGTGGAACCGACAGTTCAGGGATGGCCTCCGTGGATGGGTAGGCCCACCCCAAAAAATTTCTTGGGAGGAGCTACGAACTTGGGAGCAAGCTCATGGGCTGGAGTCCTCTCTGGCCTTGAAACCGAAGACGGCGTCCTCTCTGGACTCGGGACAGGAGACGGAGTCCTCTCTGGACTCTGGACGGGGACTGGAGACGTCACAGGTGCCGACCAAAAGTCTATTAACCAGTGGTCCCTCGCTGGTTCTGGAGACATCACAGGTACCGACCAAAAGTCTATTAACCAGTAGTCCCTCGCTGGTTCTGATGAGAACTGATTTCCGGCAGCAGCCATCTTGGCTGAAGACTCTGGCTCAGGCATGGCAGCGGCCATCTTGGCTGAGGACATTGGTCAGGCATGACGGCAGCCATCTTGGCTGAGGATGTTGGCTCAGGCGTGGCAGCGCCCTTCTGCCTTCTTCGCCTTCTCCTTTGAGCCGGTGCAGTTCATCTTGTTTGGTCCAGTCATCATTAACGGTGTAGTGTACTCAGGAACAGGCTGAAGACTCAGAAGGTGAAATCCAAACATAAACTTTAATTGTAACTGTGCGTTTACTCCAGATGCGACTTGTGCGAATAAATTGCGCTATTCGCGCGTAGTTGGATGCTTGAACATTTTGAGTTTACTCGCTTCATTTGGGCATGAAATTCACTTCACAACAGATGCAAATTCACGTCATGGGAGGGGCTTCTGCATTCGTCAGCTGGAAAGTAGTTGTAAAATACAGCAAATAAGCTCAATTACCAGGCTTTAGCTAGCTTGTAGTCTTAATATGTATATAGCTCAAATTGAGTAAAGAGCGTTTTTTACAACTTACCAGATTGTCCAACCTCCTCACTCAATTTCTTCCAAGCAAGATCCTTATTATTCCTGTTTCTATAATAATACGAAAATGTATTGTACAGCAATCCACATACAGAAACAATGATTTTGTCCTCCATTGTTGTTCGGATTTCTGCCTCCGCTTGTAATCACGTCACTTGTAGAGCAAGCTCCTGATTGGTTAATGCGGCGCGAATATCTGCCAAAGTTCAGATTTTTCAACTCGTGCGAATCACGCGTTGCGTGCGACAAACGCCCGAAACGCTCAATTTGCGCCTCAGAATGTCTATTCGCGTCTTTGCATTGACTTAACTTGTAAATCACTTGCGCTTAATGCTTCATTCGCGTCTGGTGTGAACGCACCATAACACTCAGAAACTGGCAGACAGGCAAGGAAACACATGCAAATATAACAGTGACTGGACAAAAACTGAAGGTGCGGGTTTAACTTAAATAGAGAACACAAACAAGGTAGATGACTAAACACAGCTGAACTAAATTAACTCAAAATGACAGTGATTATAGAAACAAAGGAGTGGCGGGAAACTGAACAAAGGAACACAGGAACGAATCAAAATACAAAATGAAAGTCCAAACACAAACAGAACTGTGACACACATAGAGTTTATGACTCTGTTATTATTGTATTTCACCTAAACTGTTACATTGGGTTAGGTCATATCAAATTGTGAAATGCCCAAATTATCCATTCGATTTGGAGCTTCAGCTTTCTGATGTTAAATGTATTTATTTATTTTTTGGGGTTAAAAGAATCCATATTAATAAGATCAGCTGTCATCAAAATAATTTTTAAGTGGAAATTAAATTATCCTTTTCTTTCTATGGTAGCCTGATAACTATGGCATTACGTTTCTGTTACCTAAAAAGTTGAAAGAACTTCATTATAAAATTCTTCATAATTACTAGCTGTAACTTTTCTTTCTAAATTTAAGTTGGATTTAAGTTGAACATTCTGTAACCCTACCAACAACATATGCAAAGGAGTTTTGGAAAAAAGTATTTTTGCTTATTTTCTTGGCTTAGGCTATAACTAACTATTTATTTTTGAAATAGTCTAACTAATGTAGTTTTTTATTTGGGACTCAGGGTCAAATGAGATGGATGATATGCTAAAACTGCTAACTCTCTGTGGCCAGTTTCGTCTTCATTAACGTAGAGTCGCCAAATTTAGGCTTTCTGTATCAATTTAAACCTATTCTATGACTCTCTTTGTTCAACGTTAAACGACGAAAGAAAGCAGCTAACTGCTCTATTGATGAAAAAAAAAAATATTTTGGTTTTGGGGTGGGTGTTCCTATAGGTGGGGAATATGTCATGTTGGTTTGGGTTTTGTTTGTGTTCATGTCTTTTATTTTGAAATGTTCATGTTCCCTATAACTGCTATTGTGGACTTAAATTACAGTAATAATGGGTTAAATATGAATTTTCGGAACCTGATTCATATTTCTGAAGATGTGTTATTTAAAGTTACTGTTGTAGAGATTAGCGTTCCTATGAGCTAAATGGTGCTGAAGACATTTAGTTATGGAATACGTAAATAGCCAAATCCACAAAAATAATGTTTTTTTCTCTCGATAGTAAGTTCGCTGAATGACTATATGATTAGGGGCCATCCCCAAACTGTTCTCACAAAGATAGGAGCATGAAATTGTCCAAAAATCTTGGTATGCTAAAGCATTAAAGTGCCCCTATTATGCTATTTTAAAGTTTCCTAATTTAGTTTTGGAGGTTTCCAACAACAGGTTTAAATGCATTTAATTTTCTCATAATATACATTGCACATCACCACAATGTTCAGTGATTCTCAAACGACTCAATGGATGAATCAGTCTCTCTAAATCCCTCCTTTCCATGAGCCTACTCTGCTCTGATTGGTCAGATGGCCCAGTCTGTTGTGATGAACAGCACATACAGTATGTTAGCCGAGCACTAACGTGAATGACTGATGTAACATTAAAGTTTGCAAAACAAATCTTGTTCCATCCTTTATCTTTACTCAAAGTAGTAAGAATGACAGACAATCTGCATTAAGACAGTTTTAGGTAATACTGCAGCCAACAGCTGATTTACAGTAGTAAATATGGACGGGCAATATGCTAATGTTTCGTCTTGACGTCACAACGAAGCGGCTTAAGACTCTTTAAAAAAATGATTTGTTTAATTGACTCAGAGTTGACTCTTATTTTTGAGAGACAATAACGGTTTATTTATATACGGTGCACTTTCAGATTTAAAACTTTGCAGGAAAAATCCATAATAGGGGCACTTTAAGAGTTCCTTTCACTGGAACTAAGGGGCCAAACCCAACCCCTGAAAAAAACCCCACACCATAATCCCCCCTCCACCAAACTTTACGCTTGGCACAATGTAGTCAGGCAAGTACCGTTCTCCTGGCAACCGCCAACCCAGTCTCATCAATTGGATTGCCAGACAGAGAAGCGTGATTCGTCACTCCAGAGATCACGTCTCCACTGCTCTAGATTTCAGTGGCAGTGTGCTTTACACCACTGCATCCGACACTTTGCATTGCACTTGGTGATGTAAGGCTTGGATGCAGCTGCTCAGCCATGGAAACCCATTCCATGAAGCTCTCTACATACTCCTTTTTTCATTTGAAAGAAAACAGATAACCTCCGTTCCCTGTATAGAGTTAGGGGGATTATGTGTTTAAAAGGAGAATAGATTTAAGAAGAGGACAGAATATTAGGGCCCTGAAGTTCCCCTGCTAGGTGGCTAGAACGATAGGAGCACCAGTTATATGGGCTTCGTATGTGAGTAAGCGTTGGCTTTTCCTTTGGTGAATTCACTGGTTGGGCCACCACAAATTTTTCACTGTGGCCCTCACCCTGTAAATATCAGGGTTGTGTTGTTAGTACTCCTCTACTAAAGCAGGGTGTTTCTGAGTACGTCACTCTCAGCTCTGTATCATTCTGCTTCACACCACTATGGCTCGGGTCAAGCGGAAATTTCTAACCTTCACTTCATGCTGGTTCTAGAAGTATGCTCCCTTGAAGCCAGAGCATTGCCATGAGCTGACGCCCATGCACACAGATGGTAGGCCACTGAATCCGGGGCCTCTATTGAGGCAGGGTGGCGTAAGTTGTACTCCCCTTGCTTAAAGGGTATATTGAGGTTTTGCTGAGTACACTGCAATTGGCAATGTAGTTAGGTACCAGGTCTGTAGGCGCTGCCAGCGAAGACAGCGAAGACAGCGAAACAGGCCTCCATGACGGCCAGCCCCAGTAAGGGCTTTTTAGGCCAGCTTGCTTCAAGCGGTTGGCCTGGGCAGCTCGGGCAGTAGACTCGTTGACAAGTAGCAGGTCTTAACAGGCTTCCTTGGAAAAGAGTCCCAACGCTTGTGGTACATGCATAGCAGCTGCGACCAGGTAGCTAGCCTCGAGAGGCCTCCTGTGGGTGGCCTCAATATATGTGTTGGTGTGGTATGGTTCCCAATGATGTTGGTATTTGTAGCAGAAGACTTTTTATCAACTAGTAGGCCCTACCAGGCCTCCCTGAGGGCAAGTCCCCAGCAGTGTGGATATTTATTTTGTCAGCCAGCAGACTTACTGTCAGACGGCCACCCTTATCAGGCCACCCTAGGACTGAGCCCCAGAAAGTCTGGGTTCATAGCAGCCAGTTTTTACTTGCTATCAGGTAGTAGGCCTCACCAGGCCTTCCTGAAGGCGAGTTCCCGAGTTTGGTTACTCTGGCAGTTAGCATGAATTGCTATCAGGTAGTAGGCCTCACCAGGCCTCCCTAAAGGCGAGTTCCCAAGATTGGGCACTTAACAGCTAGCATGACTCTGGCAGCTAGTGGATGCTTGCTATCAGTTGATCTGGCCTTAGAAGGCAGCACCTGAAGACAAGTTCGCACCCTAGCATGACAGAAGTGATCATTTTTTTGCTACTGGTTCCCTCCAGAAGGGAACCTATTTGTATCCTGTTCTACCTACCAGGTCAGGCTCAATGCTCCCCTCACTGCGCTTGTGAGTACTCAGTCTCCTGAGTCTGGTCAGACAGATGTAGGCCTCTCGTGAGGCCTCCCAGTTAGATCAGTCCATAGGCTTGTCCGGCCTCCTCAGCGCTTTGAAAGATAAGTGCTCTGTAGATCCTTGGATCGAGCAGATAGACTCCTCTCGCTAGCAAGGGTTGTAAAGCGCTATGCTGAGTATTGCTCTCGAGGATACCCATCTCTGGTCTCAGTTGGTTACTGACAGTTTCGCAGTCCCTCTGTCTGGATGCCTTATGTAGAGGCAAGTGTCCAGAGGCTCTGTTTTTGAACAGACAGGTTGTTGGCCAGACTGAAGTGTCCAATGCGAAGTGAGACCAGGTCAGGCCTTCCTGGTGGCATTCGGGTGCATATGTTTCCTGAGTAGTGATTGGCTGGGGCTTCCTCGGGTTCCCTAGCCACATTCTCTTAAAGGGACCCCTTCTGTTGAAGTGTTTGGTTCCAGGCCTTTGAGCGGCCTGGGTAGGACTTTATGTAAAGTGTATGAAGGTTTCCTCTTGAGGCTTATAGCTTAGGCTATGACTGTAGGAAATGCTGAAACTCACAGCCCAGTGTGACTCGAGAGAGAGTGGTTCTGGTGTTTCAGTTGAATTTGTTGGTACTGACAGTTGTCACTGCCATTGTCATGCAGTCCCATTAGCATGGCGGAAGGGGTATATTGTTCCCCAAAGCATTCTAGGACCCAGTGCGAGTTCCCTTCGAAAGGGAACGTCTCAGGTTACATATGTACACTGCGTCTATTTGCCATGCCTCGGGGCCTGCCTACCAAACAGTCCCTTCAGTCAATAAGGTGAATGTCATGTTTGCAAGGTGCCCTTATATACTTCCAGGACGTTGATGACATCATGGGCTGTCGCCCGTCAATAGGATTGCCGTGATTCGATAGACACCTTTCACGCTGAGGCATTCCCCAAAGCGTTCTAGGACGCAGTGTCTCGTTCCCTGTTCTCAGGGAACATAGGTTACATATGTAACCTGAGACGTTACTTCGGCTACTTTGACGTGTATGGTGTGGGAGTGGCATAGGTTAGTCGCACAACGAGCGAGAAAGGTTGACATGGTGCAGCTAAATCTTGAACCTCCAGAGAATCACCTGTTTTAAAAAAACACCAAACAGTAAAGAGTATGCTGGCAAAAAGAAAACGCGACAGAGCTCGTAATAAAATGAGAATCAATATTGGCATGGCTTTTCAGAGATGGCGAGAACTGAGGGATTTGACATGTTGCCGTTTTTACTTAGAAAATGATTACTGCATTACTCAACAGGTGAGTAAAGTCTTTTTTTAGAATTTGGAGCATTCTAAATGAGCGGCCACATGCACGAGGTTAGTCATTTGCATAAAACACGCACAAACCATCTCCATATAAGGGCACACACGGAAAGATTTACAGTCTTTTATTACTCTCGTCAAACTTGCCACAGTTTGCAGACGCGCTCTCACCCGATCCTCGAGCAATGCCAAGTGTGCCATTCTCCCCGGTTCTCAACGATCCAACAATCCAATCAATTCCCAATGGACGGTTTCACTCGCATATACACTCACCTAAAGGATTATTAGGAACACCTGTTCAATTTCTCATTAATGCAATTATCTAATCAACCAATCACATGGCAGTTGCTTCAATGCATTTAGGGGTGTGGTCCTGGTCAAGACAATCTCCTGAAATCCAAACTGAATGTCAGAATGGGAAAGAAAGGTGATTTAAGCAATTTTGAGCGTGGCATGGTTGTTGGTGCCAGACGGGCCGGTCTGAGTATTTCACAATCTGCTCAGTTACTGGGATTTTCACGCACAACCATTTCTAGAGTTTACAAAGAATGCGGCAGTCCTGTGGGCGAAAATGCCTTGTTGATGCTAGAGGTCAGAGGAGAATGGGCCAACTGTGCAGGCTGGTGGTGGTGGTGTAATGGTGTGGGGGATGTTTTCTTGGCACACTTTAGGCCACTTAGTGCCAATTGGGCATCGTTTAAATGCCACGGCCTACCTGAGCATTGTTTCTGACCATGTCCATCCCTTTATGACCACCATGTACCCATCCTCTGATGGCTACTTCCAGCAGGATAATGCACCATGTCACAAAGCTCGAATCATTTCAAATTGGTTTCTTGAACATGACAATGAGTTCACTGTACTAAAATGGCCCCCACAGTCACCAGATCTCAACCCAATAGAGCATCTTTGGGATGTGGTGGAACGGGAGCTTCAAGCCCTGGATGTGCATCCCACAAATCTCCATCAACTGCAAGATGCTGTCCTATCAATATGGGCCAACATTTCTAAAGAATGCTTTCAGCACCTTGTTGAATCAATGCCACGTAGAATTAAGGCAGTTCTGAAGGCGAAAGGGGGTCAAACACAGTATTAGTATGGTGTTCCTAATAATCCTTTAGGTGAGTGTACATCACAATAGGGGTGAAAAGACTATCACAACTTCTGTTTCATGCTGACTTTAAAGGGACCACTTTGTACCTTATTTACCCCTAAAAGGTTCATAGTAGTACTTTAAGGGTAGGCTACATATTACCACTCTAAGGTACTAATATGCACCTTTTAGTTGTAGATAAGGTACACAGTTGTTGCTTTAAGGGTTTTGTCCCAGTGACAATGCTTACAAAAAATACGTTTATTCAAGTGTGCTATACTTCTTTTAAACTATAAATAAGAAAGTATACTTTCATTCTAAGTTGTATGTACTTCTCAAAAATATACTTTATGCACTTCTCAGAAATATACTTAAAATTGCACTTAAGTATACTTCACTTATACTGACAGAAAAGTATAGTCTATTTGGCCTTAGTCTTTTGATATGCTTAAAAGTATAATTAAGTATTCAAAGTATACTTGGCTTGTAGACTCTTTTGATTGAGTAGCCTATTAACTATACATTTTTTCACATATTTTTACATACTGTCTTATAAACTTACATTGTTTGAAAATATTGATTTTATATTGATTTTAAGAAAACACATGTTCCTAATTCTGAGTATCTGATTTTTTTGTGTAGGCTAGTCCACTGGTAGTGTACGTAGGAATTTACTTAAAATCTACTTTACTCTTTCCATGCCATTGGAATTTAACCGCTAGCCATGTTTTGACTGTTATACGGTAGGAGGTGCTATTAAGCATCTTCTGAAAGAGAACAGAATCTCTAGATCAAAACACAGGTGAAGAAGAAGCAGAAACCGAATATTGCTTACGCAAATATAAAATATTGCTTGTGTAATATCACATTAAAAGGATAGTTCGCCAAAAAAATAAATAAATTCTGTCATAATTTACTCCCCCTCAAGTTGTTCCAAACCAGTATGAATTTCTTTCTTCTGCTGAACACAAAGGAAGATATTTGGAAGAATGTTTGTAACCAAGCAGATCTCAGCAGCCATTGACCACCATAGTATCCCCCCCCCCCCCCCCCCCCCACTATGGTAGTAAATGGCTGCCGAGATCTGCTTGGTTACAAGCGTTCTTCCAAATTCCATATATTAAGTCAAATATGTAATTTGACTTAAAAACAGCATATCATTGGCTACCTTAAGGCCTGCCCTTTTAATTCCCATTGTGCAATATATTGTATATTTTTCTGAATCACAAGGAAATGAGTAGAAATTAATTCTTGCCATATGGCAACACTGTACCATAAAAGGTATATTTCAAGTATAAAAAAATGAATACCTAAATAGGAACATAGTAGTATACTTAACATGCAAAAATAATATATAAATAGTAAACTATAATTATTATTTGCAGTATAACACTACTAAATTAATAGTTTACTGAAACTATACTTCAAAGTGTTCTTTCATAAACTAAAGAATGTGCTACACGTATTTGACTTGTACACTATCAGTATAGCTAAAAGTTCACTTGTAGTAGTTGCCGTACTAACGCAAAACTTAGTTTTAAACTATTTGTGCACTCAAAGTTTACTGTTACACCTAAAGTATACTTTTATACACTAAAAAGTGGGCCAATTTAGTCCCAAGTAGTATTGAAACAGTACACTTGCAAGTATACTTCCAGTACATTGATATTAGTATACTTGAACTTTACTTAAATATGCCTAATAAAAATGAACTTGAAGTAAAAAGTTATGTGAAAATGTTAGGGCACCCTATTGAATTCCATGGTTTTCTGTATCAGGACATAATTTTAAAAAAATCTTCTGGTCTTAATTTGGGAAATACACACTGTGTCATTATTTATTTAGCAAAAATAAAGCCAAAATGAAAAAGCCATTAGTGACAAAGTTAGGACACTCTTACTGTTAACATAGGAATTAAGAGGGTAAGTAATGGTCAGGCATTGCTAATCAAATGCATTTGATTAACTGATCACCAGCAAGTGGGATCACCTCTTTAAAAGCCGAAGTTTTGGCAGTTTGCTGGTCTGGAGCATTCATGCCAAGGAGGAAAGACATCAGCAATGATCTTAGAGAAGCAATTGTTGCTGCCATCAATATGCGAAGGGTTACAAGGCCATTTCCAAACCATTTGAAGTCCATCATTCTACAGTGAGGAAGATTATTCACAAGTGGAAACATTTAAGACAGACACCAATCTTCCCATGAGTGGACGTCCCAGCAAATTCACCCCAAGATCAGAATCAAAACCAATCAAAATTGGTTTCGAAAAAGAACTACACCTCAGACTCTACAGGCCTCAGTTAACATGTTGAATGTTAAAGTTCATGACAGTACAATTAGAAAAAGATGGGTCAAGTATGGCATATTTGGAAGGGTTGCCAGGAGACAGCCTCTTCTCTCTAAAAAAACATGGCAGCACGGCTTAGGTTTGCAAAGTTGCATCTGAACAAACCATAAGACTTCTAGAACAACTTTCTAGAACTTTGCACAGACGAGACAAAAGTGAAGATGTTTGGCCATAATGCACAGCGCCAAGTTTGGTGAAAACCAAAAGAGCATACCAGCACAAACACCTCATACAAAAAGTCAAGCATGCTGGTGGAGGAGTGATGATTTTTGTAGCCACAGGACCTGGGCACCTCACAGTCATTGAGTCGACCATGAACTCCTCTGTATACCAAAGTATTCTAGAGTCGAATGTGAGACCATCTGTCCGACAGCTAAAGCTTGGCTAAAATTGGGTCATGCAACCGGACAATGATCCGAAGATCACCAGCAAATCTACAACAGAATGGCTGAAAAAAAAAATTGTGTTGCAATGGCCCAGTCGAAGTCCAGACCTCATCCTGACTGAAATGCTGTGGCAAGAGCTGTGCATTAACAAATGCCCACAAACCTCAATAAACTGAAGCAATGTTGTAAAGAGTGGCCCAAAATTCCTCCAGAATGATGTGAGAGACTGATAAATCATGCAGAATATGATTACTTGATCACAAGTTATTGCTGCTAAAAGTGGATCTACAGGTAATTGAATGACAGGATGTATTAACTTTGTCACCCATGTTTTTTCCATCTTGACTTTATTTTTGCTAAATAAATAATGCCACAGTGTAATATGTCATGTGTTGTTGTTCACCTGAGGTTTTATTTTCGAAATTTTAAGACCTGCCAAGCACTAGATGTTTTTTTATTATGTCCTGATACAGAAAACCATGGAATTCAATAGGGTGTCCTTACATTTTCACATGACTGTACTTGTTTTTTTGTAAGGGAAGCTGTTTTTATTTTTGCACAGAGTATGACATTGTTCATCAGTATTTTTGCTTGTCTTTTTGTTGAAGGCTTTCTTATGAACATCTGTAGTTCTAAGCTCTGAGTACACAAGTATGTATACAGACATTTACCGCTGACAAGCCAGGGCATGTTTCAGATGACTATACATGACTACATGCAAACTCAAACACACACACTTCCTTCCATGCTCTCTAGCAAGATCACTCCTGCTGCCCTTTCACATATTTATCTTGATTCACTTCCACCATTTTCATCAAACCAATTAAGATTCTGTAATAGTGCTGGAGATCTGGTTTATTTTAATGGTAAGCAATAACATTCCATTCTCACAAAGTTTTTTGAACTCATGCATCTATCTTTTCCTGTCAGTCTTTTTCCTTCCCTTTTTTATGGAGAAGTGGAGAAGTAACAATGGGGTCTGCTGTGTTATAATTGCCTATTTGGCAGCAATTCATATCCATCTTTTTTTATTTGTCTCTCTTTGTCCCTCTTTCCCTCTTTTAACTCTTGTTTTAGCATGTAGGCAGTCCAATGTCCCTCATTTCTTGATCTGAGTCAACAAAGTATATGCACACAAACTTTTTTTCATTATTTCTTTATTATAAAAACTGATTTTCTCATCATCTCTTTTGAAACGTCACTACACAAACGATACAATATTATAAACACATTCAAATAAGTTACACTTTAAAAATATATATTTTTTAATATTATTATTATACATATACATATATAATAAAAATGCTGTGTGATACATTACCTAAATACCTTAACCTAAAATAAAAGCTTGTTCACCCAAAACACTGGCTTTGCATGCTGTATGCAGCATTCTTGAGGACAGGCAAAGCACCCGGCTGTGTTCAAAATGCAGTAAACCCAAAGCCCAGTGGGCAAAGAGGAAGGACTGTGGTTGTGCAACAGTGTTTGTTTAACACTACAATACATTTGAAAGGCCTGGGCTCTGCAGGGCTTATGGTTCAATAACAGGAATTTTTAGGAACAGTCACGTGGACTCTGAACTGACCTCAGCAGTTATTGCTTGGGTAAACTTTGCAGTATGAAAGTGAAAAGGTGGTGGTCACTGAAATTCTTGTAAACAATGGCTGCGCTATAGCGTGGAGGTCCATTTAAGGAGAGTAAAGGCCTATTCACACCAATAACATATCTATAATAACTATATTAGCGTCCACACACCATCGGATAAGATCGACCTGTTTTGATGTCTGCCGCTGTAAATGCTCAAACTCTTTAAAGCAGGGTGGATTCTGATTGACTGTTTAAGTTTTTATAGTTCATCAGCTGGAAAAAAATTGTTCTGAAAGTGATTCCAACAATACCGTATGCTGTTATCATTATAGTTCTGGTGTGGACTCTGCTATTCTTTTATATTTGGAATTATTTTTAGAACTGTATCTTTATCGTTATTGTCCTTGGTGTGAACGGGCCTTAAGGCCTGTTGTTTCAAATATATAAATATAATGAGAATATGAAATCCTGATCGTGGGGGGGGGGGGGATAATAACATTAATTTAATAACATTAAATTAATTTAACATTAATTTAATAACATTAAATAACCTTCATTTGAATGGTAATACAACAATACACGTGGCATCAATACAAACCCTAGTGTCCAGTACTAAAATGACAGCAATGAATGTTGTGTTTTAAGAGCAGAGCTATTAATTGTCAGTCATCAATGAAGTCTGATTCTAAAGTGAAATGTGAGATGTTGAGATGCTATAAGTCCATCAAAGCAGCATTCCGCATCACAGTTGTAACCAGAAGTCTTGACCAGTCACAACTCCATATTTGACAGGGTTATGCGAATGAGGCTACTTCCATGAGTATCTGTATTGCCATGGAAACACAAGGCACCTGAGCGATGACATAGGCAACTGAACGCGTCGGTGCTTTAAGTGCCAACAGGTATGCTATGCTGTGAACAACTCGTCCCAGGAAGAAGACCAGAAAATGAAGTCGTGCTACTGCATACGAGGGGCCTGTCATGACGTAGACGGCTCCGAGAAATAAAAAGGGGAAAATGTTCTCCATATCATTGCATTGTGCTCTGAAAAATAAACAAAAAAACACACAAACAGTGTAAAATTAATGTAGGAAAACTTTTGAAAATTGTAATGTTAACAGCGTATATTGGTGTAGAGGAAGTATAAGGAGAACTGCTGATGACTTTGGTAGTAGCAAACAAACGTTTTGTTGCCATTTATGAATGATGTAGTACAGCATAGCATGACCATGCTTGTTTAATCATAGCTCATAATGAGTAAGTTCTTTTCCAGTTTTGACCACATCCCTCATGCATTCCCACATTGTCATTTAAGCCTCTCTTTCAGCTACTTCCAAGTAATGTTATTCTCTAAACACTGTATTTGAATGAATAGCCCTTGAGGCATTTTTAACTTTCCAGACTGCGGATATACATATGGAAAGCTGCTTTTCTCAGGAGCTGAGGAATGTACACTCAACATCTGGCTTTGATCAGGACTGTAAACTGTCTGGCTCTGTCTAATGGCAGCATGCCTGGACAGTAAACGTTGTCAACGTCAAACAATCTTGCAATATAAATTTACTTTCACTGCGAATCACTCACGCAGTGCGTCATGGCAGTGGCTGTCCCATGAACAGATCACAGCAAGATGTAGTACTTCCTGTACCCACTTTAAAGGGATTAATCATATGTTGACATTCATACCACCATGAAAACATTTCCCATTATTTTCTCAGCACAGCAGTTACGTATAAGTGCTTGGTCATCGTCGTGAAATCCTGCATTACACAGCTTCTTCCTCATCTCTTTGCCCCAACAAGGACTTTCCATTATAAATCCTTTTCTGCTGGTATTTCATTTTAAAAGAGGAAATAACTTTTACTTATTTGTTATTCATTATTTTCCACATCCTTCTTTAGAAAATGTTCTAGGTATTATCCTACTATGAAATCTGATTGTACGCACCAGGTTCGAAGAGATCGATTATTAATCATTATTTTAAATAGAATAAAATGTAATAATAATAGTAATTATGATTTAATTTATTAATAATAACATTTTTACCAAGTCTTTGAAATGTCTTGTCTTGTATGTCTTGTATGTTTACTCTTGTATTTATTCTGTAGCTTTTTTTCAGATGATCAAGAATGTGCCTGTTTGTCATTAAAACCATTTTTGTTGACACATTAACATAAAGTTGTTGATCCAAACAAAAACATTCAAACTAGTAGTTCTGTTTAACACCTTCTCCCTGTTTCTATTCACTTGCAGTTATTTGTTAGCCACTGAGTTGTAGTGAAATACCTTTGTGAATGCATTGCAATTAAGGTCAAATAATGGTCTTGTCAGGACTTGCTGACAAGCCCTCCGTATATCGCATTTTACCAATCTGGCAACCACAAGCTGCCACTCACAGGTCCTCAAGATCACATATGAATCATCTATGAATACCTTAAATTATCCACTTACAGAAAACAAGACTTTCCAGTGTCAATATTTTGAGTGATTTCAGAGTAGCCTACTGAAATAACATCTTTATCATTTTCCGATTGTGCAGATGTAAGTTAGAATGGGCTGTAATGGGTAGAACAGGCGAGTTTCCTGATGATAAGTTAGAGAATGGCAAACACTAATAATCCTGCAGTTTGAAGTATAATGAACGTTTCCTAACAGGCAGCCAAGTCTGATTGTTTTTTAAATTCTCTCTTTTTCACATGCTCTCACATACACATAAGTATTGATAGTGTGGAAACATATTCGAACAAACAGGCATGGTGACTGACTAATAATTATACAAATGGGCAAAATAAAGATATCTTGGCTACATGCAGTCCATTATGATGCTTCCTATACAGAGGACCTGTGAACTTTCACACAAAGGCATACCAGTACTCCTTTTCTGAAGATTTTAGCAGTGATACAGAAAATAACTAATCTGTCAGACATCCTGTACAGGTTTTTTTTATATATATAATAAATGGGCCCAGTGGGAAAAATACTGAAGTATAACATATCCAATGGACCCGTTTCACATTTCCAGAGTTTTCAGAAGGGGAAGTCGTCATAGTTAGACTTAGTGGTGAACGGTGATGACAGCAAATATAATTGTTGTATTCCCATTTGCTCCAATAGCAAAAGAAAAAATCCATGCTTTCCAAATGAGGGAAAAATATCAAGAGATTGATTACGGCAGTCAGAAGAAAGAATGAATTTGCCAGCTGTTGTATTAGAACCCTGGCAGCAGCGTTAAAAACATGACTATATTGACTAGATTTGTGATGTTGATAACTGTGAAACACAACATAACAGTCTGTAAAAAATGTCTATAGACATGCAAAGTTTTTACAGACAAGAAACAGTCATTTTGAAAAAATTCCCCAGTCAGAAAATAGAACCCATGTGAACAGAATAAACGAAAACTATTTTTTGAAGATTAATGGAACACATGTAAATGGAAAATATACAAAAAAAAATAATGTATTACATTTATTCTTGATATTACATTCAATTACATTTAATATGTAAAACTGTTTCATTAGTATATCTAATGCTAGGCTACAGTAATTCATAAATAGTGGCATGCATTAGCCTATGTGTAACATGGCAAAAAAAATAAAAATACATTTGTTAACTTTATCCACGTTTGTTGTCAATTAAGCATGGGGACTAAACACTCTAATTATTAGCACTTAACAGAGATATGTTACATTTAGATGAGTAGAATTGTGCTCCTACCTCCTACAGCGTTCCACATATGGATCGATGCGGCAGAACTGCACACCTCCGTGTCTCTCGGCGTCCTCGGGATTAGCAAACGCCTGTCAAAAACATGTAGGTTGTACATCTGTCTAGGACGTCATTCTGGGAAAGCACATCTCTGACCAACTATCTTCATTTATTTCATAAGTTAAACCAGACAGTTTCAATAGGCTATGCCAACTATTTCTATTCGACATAGAAACACTTTGTTTTAGCTCGCTCGACACGACAAAGAAATGCTTGCATTACAGTGGAAGCCTACTGCCTTGCAGTGATTCTGACGTCGCGTCGCTAGCGGTGTGATTGCAGAAAAGTATTGAAAAGTATTTTGAACAAAAGGTCCTACAACTTACCTTTTTCCGAAGTCTCACTTGGCCCGTAATGATGGCAATGATGTACATCTTTAAGATTAACAGCGTGCTGTAGAAGATGAAGCACAACAGTACATCGCTCCCGAGCATCTTGACTTCAACAGATTGTGTGTGTATATGAAATGATGGAGACGTATTTGGAGAAGTTTTTATATGCGAACCCCAGACCGTTTTGGTCCAGCCTATTCCACAATCACTCGCTACCTGGCAAGAAACTTTCACTGACGTGCAGACTTCCTGCGCGCTTGATGACACACATGTCCCATGAGGATAGGGTTGAGACATAGGAACTGGACAAATCTTACTTTAATTCAATTTAAAATGCAATGGGTTTTTTTTTTTTTGTTAAAAAAACTTCCACCACATTTTAATTGGAATACAAATTTAAAACGTGGAAAGAATTAGCCCTTGTGTTTACTGTTTTTATGTTTGGGCTACCAGAGTCCCACTGATGAGCTATTCTGTAAAATATAGCTGGACATATTTTTAATACAATATTAATAATTGTGGAACAGACTGTAGTGGTACAGTAGAAGAGATCATAATAAACTACTAATGCTTATTCATTTTGTATAGATGGGGTCGTAAGACCTCAATCAAAAGTAATGCAGAATTTTTCTCAGAGGACAGCTTAAGGGTTGTAACAGTCAAACCTGTTAACATGTTTTTTTCATTGTTGTAATTATAATACTCACCATGAGGGGGCAACAAGGTGTAATGCTCATGTATAAAAAAGGTGTAGAGAGTAGAAGTAGTAGATTTGTAATGGAGGAGTAAGCATGGCTTATGGCTCCAAACAGTCATTTGTCCTGATTGGGAAACTTTGAGTTTGATGCCCAATCTGAAGTAAGCATTGTTTCTTTTCTTATATTGATTAAATATTTACTGTTATGTATGTATAGTTATTTTCACTAATGTGATTCTTTTTGTAGAAGGACTTCACATTCTGTGGGAGGTATCTTTCTGTTTCACATGCCTGTCTGGAACCTTGTCTGAAAGATGTCTATGATGTCTAAGTGAATTTAGAGGCAATGCCATATACTGCTGTGGATCCTGAAACTTGATGATGCCACACATGTGATTTTGAAGACTTTATGGCTTGCTGTGATTTGATATCAACACAGGTTTGCACTGGGAAACTTTGGGATGTGCATTCTTGGACATGAGCTTTCATGGACTGGAGTGTGGTGAATGAACTTTCAACGTGTCTTTGTCATCATTATTATTATTATTATTATTATTATTATTATTATTATCATCTTCATCATCGTCATCGTCACCCAAAAACAGATAAGACTTTTATTTCTATGCTGTTGGTTCTTGAGGGGCAAAACATGTAAGATATATATGTGTGTGTGTGTGTGTGTCTATGAAAGGGTTTGAAAGATAAAAAGATGCAAATGAATGAGAAGTATTTATTTGTTTTCTGTACATCACAGATATTTCCAGAGTAACTTAAATACCCTATAGTTAGTGATTCCCACCCTACAAAAACAGATTTATAGCTAATTCTTTTGTGAGATAAAGGAAACGGTTATAGGGTATTATCGAGTTGAAATTATTTCTAATCAGTTTTCAAATATTAAAAAAGCCATGAAATGCCAATCTGCTACTTCAGTGTTATTTTTTTTTTCTTACATTAGCTTTGGATGTCACTATATAGGATACATGATGTGTTAAAATATAGCCTAAAACACTTAAATAATTTGGAAGGGAAAAAAATTAAGAAAAGAAAAATAATGTATTTTTAAGTGTTGAAAACTGAATAGAACTGCCACGGATTGTGTTGCTTGAACAAACACGAAGATGAAGGAAAATAGTCAGTCTTTAATAAATCCACATAGCCAAGAGAGTAGCGTAACACATCCAAACATAGACGAGACCCGACAACAAAGAACAGAAACAAGGAGACCTAAATACACAGGAAAACAAGGATAATTAAAATCACACACACCTGAATGGAATGATGAACTGAATGAGTGACCATGACAAAAAAACAAGGCAGGGAGAAATGGTGCAAATGAAAACAAAGTCCAAACTGAATGAAACTGTGACATTACGCCCCCTCCCGGAAAGGCGTGAGATGAATGGAGGAGGTGGCTCAGATGGAGGACGAGAATCCGGGAGAGGGATCGGACGAAAAGTCCAGGGTGGTGACAGGCAGGTGATGACCCAGGCCGCAGTCAGGACTGTGCTCCACGGTGATGTCGCAAGAGGAGTCCAGATGGTACCATGGGGATGACCCAAAGTGACGGCGACGAAGAGGGCGGAGGCAGAGCTAGCCAGAGCTGTAGGGCGGAAGAGCAGCAGATTGCCCGCAGGTCTGTGGAGAAGGTGGTGTAATGTCCGATCCAGGTGGAACCGACGGTCCGAGGGAGCCCGGCAAGGCCAAATGCCGATGGTCTTTGCTGGAGTCGAGGGAGGTAGGAGCGCAGGTGCAGGAGCCAGGTCGACGGGTCAGGTGTACTGAAGTGTTCTGAGGCCAAAAGCGGAGTCATGGACTCCCCACACCCAGAAGGAGGTGGCTCACAGCTGGCACGATGTATAGCCATGCCACTGAGAGGATAAACTGAGGGACTGATTGGGGACGGTGATGACTGGGCGGCAGGAGGTGCTGAGGACTGAGGAGGAGAATAGCCCAGAAACCAACAAAAACCATAATAGAAATCTGGAGAGGTGGTGGGAGAGGGAAGGTGGGTGGGGTCAGTGGGTCTGATGAAGATAAGATATGTTCAGGCAGGTTTAAAGGGTTAATTACCTCTCCAAACAACAGTGTTGGGAAGGTTACGTTGGAAATGTAATAGGTTACAGATTATAAGTTACCCTGATTAAAATGTAATAGTAGTGTAACTATTTCAATTACTTTATAAAAGTAATGTAACTGAATACATTTGATTACTTTTTGATTACTTTTCTAAATTTCTAATGAATGTTTTCAACTGTTAATCATTTTCAAATATTTAAACCAGGCAGGGTTAGTAGCCTACTCAATACTGATTACTGTCAGTCTTTCAAAATCCTTCAATTGAATTAAGATTATAATAATTACTTTTTAAAGCACAGCACCACAAAATCTGACTTTGCCACCTCTTTTTACTTTCAGATCTTTCTGAGGTTAAATACAGATTTTGAATCATAAAAATAAATAGTTGATAGCATTTTAATAGTTGGCAAACATATTTTGTGAAGTCTAAGTTAAAAGACATGAAATCTCTGAAGATCTCAGCAGAGGAGGATTAAACAACTCCACAAAGAGCATTACCAGTCTCACTTATTACTAACCAGACTGACTTTATTTCTGTTAGATGTCTACAGAAGTTGGTATTGAGAATTAAAAGGGGTTTAACCTCCTGTCATTGAAATCTTATAAAAGAACAAAACCGACGTCATTGAAATCTCATAATGAAATGAAACCGACCACCATTGAAATATCATTAGGTAACAAAACCAAACCAACCGTCATTAAAAATCTCATAACTGAACAAAACCAACCGTCATTGAGATCTCGTAACGGAATAAAGCCGACCATTAAACTCGACCGACCATTTAAAAATCTTGTATTGAAATTAAACAGTCATTGAAATCTCGCAACCAAACTAAACCAACCGACATTAAAATCACGAAATTGAACAATTACATTATATATTCATTGATGAATAAAAGGTTAAAAAGAACAGAATTTATTCAAAATAAAATTATTTTCTAACAATATAAGCCTTTACTATAATTTTTTTTCATCAATTTAACACATCCTTACTGAATAAAAGTATTCATTTCTTTTTTTAAAAAGTAAGGAAGAAATTTTTTTTTATTCATCAAAGAATCCTGATCTTATCACAGTATAACAGGTTACAAGATTTAAAAAAGACATGCTTGTTTCAGCATCTTCATTGGTGTAGTTAGTAAAGTGTTATGTTTAAGGATCTATGTTTTGACGCGATCGACCCGGGTTCAAACCACCTTTTGTCAAGCTCGCTCTTCTTGCTTTTCCCATCACATATCACATCAGAAAGGCATTTACTTTCAATAAAAATGACGAAAATGTTCTAAAAATGGAAATAAAGTGCCTAACGATATGTTTAATAATAATATTTATTGGGTAGGGTTAGGGGTAGGTGTAGGCAGGGCTTTTATTGTACCAGAGGTGGCATCCATTTAATAAATTTAAAAAATATAATAATTTACACTGATACACTATTATTGTATCCTGTTAATGTATAACAATACTGGGGTGCAAATAGTATGTATCTGTCAAAATATAGTATAAATAGCATCTAATTACTATTTACACATTTTGCAGAGAACTGCTACTTTTACATGGAGTAAATATCACTATTTTCACTTAGTATGCTATTTCACTACGTAAATAGCATCTACAGCTATTTGCACTTTTAAAATTGTAATAATATTTCACAATATAATTTTTTCTGTATTTTTTTATCAAATAAATGCAGACTTGATAAACATATGAGACTTCTTTCAAAAACATAAATAGTAATGTTTCCAAACTTTTGACGTGCTATGGATTACTGAATCAGTCTGTGCCTTTTATTATGAGATTTCAACGACGGCCAGTTTTGTTCAGTTACGAGATTTAAATGAGAGTTGTTGTTTTGTTTTTTTCAGTTGTGAGATTTCAAAGACAATCAGCTTTGTTCAGTTATGAGATTTCAATGATGGATTTTTGTTTGGTTATAGTTTTGTTCTGTTCTATTACAAGATTTCAAAGACTGTCAGTTTTGTTCCATTATATGATTTCAATGATGCTCCACTTTATTCCGTTATGAACATTTTTATATTCGAATGACATTATTGAATCAGGCTATTTCGTGATGAGTACAAAAACATCAACAGGTGACCATTATCACTTGATCTCATTTCAATTTAGCTTCCTTTGCTACAGCAAACATGTTTGACAAACAGCACAGCAACCAAAAACAGACAAATGTATAATAAAAGTTAAGAGCCCAACTAATGGATCACTGTTATGGTGACTTCAAATGAAACGCATTAGAGTTAATCCCCTGTTAATTATCAATAAGAGCTTCTGTAGACATCTGACAGAAATAAAGTCAGTCTGGTTAGTAATAAGTAAAGCTGGTAATGCTGTTTTGTGGAGTTGTTTAATCATCTGCTGTGACCTTCAGAGATTTAATGTATTTTATCTTCAGTTGATTTCATCTAAGGCTGTGGCTGAAGTCAGTTGTAGGTCTTGTATTTCTCTTTTTCTGTTCTCTTCTTTCCTTCAGTGATTCTGCTTGTTAATTTAAGCTGAGATGACTCCATATTTAATATACACAGATTTTGTGGCTCAGATAAGGTCCAGTTCTGGTTTATTTTTTTGCTGTGGCATTGCTATGGCCTGCTTGTGGCCCAGATCTGGCAAACAGGAGTGGGCCACTCAAGGGCCGTCATTCCACGCAGCATGTGGGCCAGATCAGCATTCCACATGTGCCAGATGTGGGCCGACACAATGTTGCTATCTGTGTTTCTACATGTGTGTTTTGACATGCAAATTTAGTTCTTTTTGTGGCTTATTACACACATAATTATGTCAAAATGCCCGTCTTGGTGAGTATTCAGGTAAACGCAGTCAGTTTTGGAACATAAATAGTTGAGAAAGAAAACGCACGTTGTGTAACAATATATTGGATCTGTGCATAAGCTCTTAAAGTGAGAGTGGCTGTCTGTCATGTTAATCAGAGAACAAAAGACAGCCTACTTTATTTAATTTCTGTAGTATGTCTTACCCGGATACTACTGTTAGACCCAGCTGAAAAACTTAATGCATGTTTATTTAATCTGTCTTTTCATTCTATTATATTTATTTGTGCTATTGTTTGCAATTTGCGTATTTGTTCTTATTTTATTACTGACTGTTAACTTTTTTTTTGTAAATTCAAAGTTTCAAATAAAGCTGTGTACAAGCTACTGCAACAATATTACCCAAATTATCCCCCAAAAAATGGAGATGTCTATGTATATGGCAGTATATATGGCAGTTTTTTCCAATGGTATTGAATATCGATATTTTTCAAGGTATCTTATCAAGTTAGAAATTCCAGTATTGTGACAGCACTACTATGGTGGAGAAATGGAGATTTCAACTCACAGCTTCAAACATTCCATATGAGAGTACAACTTTTCAGTGCCTCGTAGTCCCCTGGGTGTGCTAACTACAGGCAAAAGCATCTTGCAAGGGAAGGTAAGTATTCATACTCATGGTTCACAATTCATTATGCAAGCTTTGTGAGATTTACCTTTGTGAGGTTTAAGGCTGCATAAATTCAAGTCTAATGACAAGGCAGCTTTGGAGCACTAAGTGTGCTGTAGATGTCAAAGCTGTGGATCTTTCCCTTACTGATCAGCCTTTGCAAAAGAGCCTTGGGCATTTATTGCCATGTGGAACATGACAATTTCAGATTTCGTGTCAACCTTAAAAACCAGCCATCAACATGTAGAGGCAAACTGTCTACTGTGGCCTTGTTGTTCGATCCCTTATGGTTTCTTGCTCCATTTTTGCTCAAAGGAAGCTATGGCAATTATAAATAGCCAACTACTCACAGTAGGCAAGTTGAAAGATCCTAAATGTCCTGAACCTCTAACCCCAAATCCCCTGCTCATTTTGAAAGCTACCCAAGCTTTACCACCCCCTGGCAAGTTTGTCAGAAAAGACATCTATGCTTGCAAGAGATGGCATCATGTCCAATACTTAGCAGTCTTGGAGTCATTGGTGAAAGGAGTACTTGTTCAACATTGCAACTAGACAATGCTAACTTGCACCAAAGAGAAACATGCAGGTTGGATATATATAGCCTTGGAGAAAGCAGATGATCTACCCAGGAATAAGTGGCACTTGGCATAAGTTGTTGAGACTGTTGTTGACAAAGATGGTTTAGTGAGAAGTGTGAAAATACGTTTTGGAGAAAGAAGACTAGGGAAGCATGGTAAACAACCCCCGTATTTCTGGTTAGAAAAGTAACCAGGTGTGCGTGAGGAGGTGGGGTGGTGGAGGGATGCTGAAAAAGGAACATTGGTGATTTGACTGCGTTTATATATAATCCTCCACTTGTGCTGACATGTTGATTACTGATTGATACATTGATTACATGATGATTGGATAGATCATTTGAATAAAATGAAATTTAATAAAAATAATTGTAATTTTTTTTAAGATAAAATTAATAAAACTTCATGTAGTTGAACACCCAGTGCAGAAGCTGGTCCTGCTGCTGGAGGTGGCTTAAACTTCTTAACATATCCTTTGAGTTAAGAAATTATTTGTTTTACCTTCTATCTAAGCTAAGTAATGGTTAATTAATTTTAGAAATAATTTGTGATTTAAAGCTTGAGTTTTATATTCACTGATGATTTGGTGGGAGTGTAAATAATCCTCATTTACTTCAGTAGTTTTTGGGGTTTAATATATTCTAATATTATGTATCATAATTCTATATTTTATTAATAGTAGTTGTTTATTAATTTGTTTATTTAATGGGGCTATTTTTTAAATGTTATTTTGCCCTCTTTAAGTTATTATGCCTGTAGAGGATTTTAAGATGAAATCTGATTCTCCGGACAGACACGGGAGAGCAAAGGGTAGAATACATGGCGTGGATAATACATGCATAGTAGGCTCAAGACTAAACACAACAAAGAAAAAAGCATGCTTAAAAGGCATGCTTATAAGTGGCAATGCAAGCTAGTGGCTGGGAGAGTCATTACAAGCTGTAGCCTTACAGTTCCCTTTCGAAAATGGGACGCAATGGGAAAACTCCTTTTCTCGAAACTATTGAAGCTTTTATTTTAAAACGCAGTGCAGCTGCACAGCCAACATAGAGTAGAGCTATTGGCTGGGCTGCGGGAACTGGGTGGGCTTCTGGCTATATAAGCAGCCCGTAACACCATAGGATTCAGATCAACTCTGTTTAGAGACCAGGTCATTTCACTGTCTGCCCATCCCTCGTCAGAAGACGACAGAGAATTAAACCTACTCTGCCCTGTCAGGGCTCTCAGAGTCTATATAGAGCGCTCTGCCCAGTTCAGACAGTCAGAACAGCTCTTTGTATGCTTTGGTGGCCGCACCAAAGGGCTTCCAGTCATGAAGCAAAGACTATCACGCTGGATAGTAGACGCGATCTATTTGGCCTACGCCTCAATGGGGCTTCAATGCCCCATCGGCATCAGAGCACACTCCACGAGAGGCATGGCCTCTTCATAGGCATGGTCCAGTGGTGTACCCATTGATGACATTTGTGCGGCGGCCGGCTGGTCCTCATCGTCCACATTTGTTCGATTTTACAACTTGGACGTACCTGCACTGCAGGCACGAGTCCTATCTGCCTCTGAGAAGCCCAACCCACTAAGTACCGCTTCTGTGGGCCCCGACCTTTGTCCGGGCCCATTGGACTTTTGACTAAGTTCTACTCTAATGCCCTTGTCCTTCTGCCTCAGGCTGGAGTTCAGAGTGAAATCTTTCAGCTTTAATAGCACAGTGTGATTGAACTGTGTTTCCATAGCGTCTAGCTAGACGCAATACAAGTGAACCGTTTTCTAAAGGGAACGTACTCAGTTACTTGCGTAACCTCGGTTCCCTGAGAATAACGGGAATGAGTATTGTGTAGACGGCTGTGCTATTGAGCTTCACGACCAGCTTTATCGCTTCAGTCGAATTAACCTGAATCCTATGGCGACACGGGCTGCTTATATAGACAGAAGCCGGTAATATTTGGCCATGGTAAATTAAACTTTCAGGTTTGCTAAGTTACACAGAACAGTACATTTCAATAAATACCCAGATACTTGGTTTACACTGACATATACAGGAAATACGTGAAATTTCATGGACATTCACAGCTGAAACCAAGGCCGGACTGGGACAATTTCATTTTTTTAATTTTTAATTTTAGGTCAATTCAAAGTATCACATTAGGACAATGTGTTGTTTTATCTTAAAATGTCTTAAATATCCAATATTTAACAACTATTTCATGCAAATATATTAAAAAAAAAATTCTAAATTGCTTATGTCAAAATTAGTACAATAATAAATACATCATGACAATATCTGACACTGATTCTTGAGATAAGGGACAAAACATGTTTTAGATGGTAAAAAATAAAAACTAACACTACATTATTAAAATGTTTTATTTTTGTAGACAAAGGTCTCAGATAATGAATCATGTAAGGGAACTTGTAAGGCTTATTTCTAAATTTTATTTATTAATTCTATAACTTAATTTGTGTCAACTCCGTCAGACACATAAAAAAAATGCTAATTTAATTTAAACTATCCAAAAACAATGTAAAGTCTTCAGTTATGTAATATTGGTGTTCAGGAAAGGAGCTAAATCATAAAATACATTCTGTTTATTTTTTGTTTGTTTTCACACTATTATGAACAACCCAGTTTCTAAATTCCTTAATTCTCCTCCCTCCTTTTAATATTAAACATATATCACCAATGTTTTTAGGTAATTAAGACATAATATCATGTAGTTCCATTCATGTTTTAACATTTTTACACAATAAATTGAAAAAAGAATAAGACATTTCTTTCAAAATTAACAAACCTTCACCTGATGGTGTAAAATACTAATGGAGTTGACAAATACTGACGGTGTTGACAAAGGTCAAGCTGAGGCTAAATATACAGTATATGTAAATAGAATCATGAAACGGCATTAGAAGAATTCCCCATATGCAAAAAACATATTAAATCACATTATACAGACTTTTGAAGAGCACTTGTCAACCATCTGACAATAAAATATGACGGCGTTGACAAAATTAAATACATTTTCCACCTTAACCATTTTGTACAGTGGAGCAATTTTGGTTTTTTCCTCAGTTGTAGCTGCCTTAATAAACATATAAAAATGTCAAGATTTATCCCACAACTATTTACAGAAACTAATACACTGCGATGACGGAGTTGACATGTTAAAGCTGTGACCGCAGAGACTTCAATATTGTTTGTTTAGAATATCAAAAAATGTATAACTTCCAGAACTTTGTGTCCTACTGTGAGATCCACAATGAGCAGGAAATAGTAAGTGCTCCTCAGAGTTAAAGCTGCCCATGACACTGCCTGATTTATTCAGAATTATAAAAAATCTTGACGGAGTTGACGCAAAGTGAGGACACAACTTTTATAGCTATTTTTTAATGGAAAATATAATTCAATATTTACTTGTTGTATTGTTTGATATCTTAAATATCTCTGCCTTTTAATGTAACTGTGTATTTTTTATTTTGTTGCATTTTTAAACACTTTGTTTGGCAGTTTTACATTGTGACTTCATGCTGAGGACAGGTTAGATTACATGCGTTTCCAAGTATAGAGTGTGCTTTTAAAATAATACTAAAGAAATTATTTAAAAGAATAAGCAATGAATGTCCTGAGTATACAAATTTCCTTTAGATGTAGCTCTTTAAGTATTTTTATTGTGTTGACATTCTTACTTTTTAACATAAATAGGGCTTTGGTGATGTGTTTTGTCCCTTATTTCAAGAATTAGTGATTTTATGGAAAAATCATAATACTGAACATGTTATTGCATTATACTAATATTTTTTGTGTTGTTTTCTGCCCTAGCTCCCTCCAAACCAATGTGAATATCTGTCTGCTAAATTACTACTGTAACTTTACAATAGATAATAATGATAATTTATTTAGCATACAGTTTTTTGAATGACAATAGTAATGGATGCCAGTCGAACTTAGCCCCGCCCACAACATTTGAGGTCGGGAAGTTCGGTCTGGACTTGATCCGTTGTGGAGAAACTATGCTCGAACCAGAGCTGTTCGGACCAATCAAATTGTCAGGGTAGGCTTTATATGATGATGGACAGATGATCAACAGTAACGTAATCATCCACGTCACCAAAGAGCACTTGGGTTGAATTTGTTGTAATCCTAAACGGAAAGCTTGTTCGTATATGCATTCACCTTTACTATTTCTCTCAAAAATGATGATCGTGTTGGTAAGTACTCTGTGTATCCTTAAATTCTTTTCACAACACCAGCAAAGATCGTTTATACTCATCATCTTCTTCTACTTCTTCCAGCTGCGTGCAGTTGAGTTCTGTTGTCAACTATGCGTTGCTCAACATGCATCACTTATTCCGTTGCTCTGATTGGTTGTAGGTCTATCCAATTGAGCGCAGATGCACTTTCTTTCCTGGTTCGGTTGAAACGCCCCATAATCACAGCCCAATGGAGCAGTATTCTGACTAGAATCTGAGTATGACAACGTCAGGCTAGTAATGGAGTGCTACTGCTAACATTTGCTAGCAGTTTAATACTTAGTTCCGTTAAAGAAGACAAAACCACAGTAGCCTTTTACAGGTGAAACTGACCTACATTTGAAGCACTTGAAGAGGTCAGTAATTTTGCTTTATTTCGCTTCTCCTTTGAGAGCTCTCTCTCAGTGCTCCACCTGGCCGCTTCCTCGAGTCCGTCGCACTGATTATTACTCTGCTCGAAACGGTTTGGCGGATGCAGAGCTCACACAAGCTGAGCGTTGCAGTCAAGACTAACCCTTTCCATGATTTATTATCGAATGCCGAATTCGGGAATGATCACTTTAGTGCATTGGGGAAATTATATATACTTAAAAAGGAAATAATATATAATTAATTATAATTTTAAAAAAAGAAGAAAGTGGGCAGCGGGCAGCAGGCAGCAGGCCAAATCAGTTGCCAGGCCACTGGGAATTCACCCGGTGCTCCGGATGGCCAGTCCAGGCCTGGCTGAAACACTGATGGCTGTCAGGTGTGAATACCTCCCATATGTTAATGACCGGCAGTTAAGGTGCTTGCTGTGTTCTTAGATGGAGGGAGAGGGTGAGCCAGGGAAGTTTTACAAAACATCCTCAAAATAGTCTTAACACTACTGAACTCTGATATAGCTATCATTTTTGACAAAGCCGTCGGAGAACATATCCATGTATGATTTATAATTTGAAGGCATCCTCTCTCCTCAACTTCTTCATTATTCTTTCCATATTTCACAGAAATTAAGACCTGGGAAGAAGTGGTTTCTCTAGCAGTATCTCTACAAATAGTGATTAATCCTCCCAAAAAGTCAATGTGAGTTATGACGTGTATCTTTTCCTGGGCAATAACAATGGAATGTTTAATTATTTTTAGTCAATCATACAATTGACATCATACTTTTAAAATATATAAAATAGAAATATTTTATGTACAAAAAAAAAAAAAACATCCCTGGTCTCCCTTAAATGATCCCCTCCCACCACACACACACACCCCACCTCCCGTTGCAAAGACTTTTGTGTTTTAACTGATCTCCAGTCGGTCACACTTCTTAAAGGTCGTTTCAAACACACCAACAGCTACAGACTGAAACACTGTAAGCCTGCACAGTTCTGAGAAGAATCCACTTCAACATCATGCACAAACCAGGTAAGACTGATTATCTATATTGTGTAAAATTAATATATTTAATGTCAACTATATTTATACTGTATTTTTGGTAACACTTTACAATACGGGTGCACTAATATGCATTAATTCATGCATTAATTCATGCTTAACTAATGCACAGATAATCATGAATTAATGTGTGACTCATGAAGAAATAAACCATTTATTAATGATTACTGCATCAGCAACTAATGAAGATTATATATGATTAATAGATTAAGTAATCATTAAATTGTTATTAGTTAAATGTGTCATATTGTATTAATTCCCTAATAACATATTATATGAACTAAGTATAAATTCATATGTTAATTACTACAACGGGTCAAAGCCATGCATTTTAACTTCAAGTTGTCTGCTTTAATTAATCATTAGCTAACGATTTGCAAAGGTATCATAATGTTATGACTTTACTTGTTGAGGCACATGACTGTTAACTAATTCAAAATTAATACAAAACTCATAACCACAATGACATATTACTTAACAATTAGTTAATAGTCATGTGCCTCAACAAGTAAAGTGTTACCGTATTTTTTTCTCAGATAATGTTTCCTCTTTTCCACCGTATTCTACACCCAAGACTGGCTTCAGAAGGTTGTTGCAATCTTTTAATATCCATTTTTGCATTGTTTTAACTATCCAATGAAATATTTTTTGTTACTAAACATATTTCATGCCTTTCAGGTATCTTAACAGATGTATAATAAGGCTATGAAAGTATTCATAGTTTCATTCCAGAAAGGCCCAGCTGAAACACTCAATCAAGGTTGTGGCAAAAAAGCCAAAGAGAGACAGCAGTAAGTTTAGAAATTGACATAATGTAACTCTTTTAAAATAGGCTGTAGTGAGTATTGTCAGTGATTTTATTTGTTATTTTGCAGTTGCTGGAGACGAGGTCAACAAAGACAAACACAAAAAGAGCATTGTGAAGGAATGAATCGGTGGAGCTCAATTCATGCAGTGCTACAGTGACGACTGGAGTCTGCTGGGACACATCATCTCATGAATTCCCTGGCAGCTTTCAAAGTGATGTTCCTCCACTTGGATCTGTCAGCTGCCAGTATTTCCCAATCTTGGGGGGTAATATTGCCTGGCCTCCACTGTTTTTTCAGCTGGTCCTTCTAGTGCTTGCGTAGGGCTCCTCGGTGTCGCTTTCCCTGGCATAGTTCCACATAGAACACTGCTTTCGCCAGCCTCTCGTCATCCATGCGTAGCACATGTCCTGCCCAGAGAAGCTGACGCAGTTGCAGCATGGTCTCAATGCTAGGCAAGCCTGCTTCTTCCAGAACCTCTACATTTGTCCTGCCACTCCAGTTCCCATAATGGAACAGAGACACCGTTGATAAAAAAGCTGAAGCAGACGGATGTGCTTTCTGTACAGGACCAATGATTTGGAACCTGTGCTGAGGAGAATTGCCTTGTAAACTTGGATCTTAGTCGGCATTTATTTACTATTTTCCCTAATAAAGACAAACAATCAATTATGGTTAAACTATATTTTTTTCTATCTGCCCACCTGGCCTGCAACCAATCAAACCACTCACCTGTAAGTGTTTTGGGAGTGATATATTTGAAAGAAAACCAATCAAATCATTCACCTTAAGGGTTTTGGGAAGGGTATATTTTAAATGTAACCAATGAAGTCACTTTGTTGTAAGGGTTTTGGGCCCAATAGCTGTCTGGTTTAGGTGTGAAAACCCCTCACAAAATCCTTGAGGGGATTACTTGCCATGGCAACAAATGGCTGTAGCACGGTAGTATGTCTCAGCAACATGCGTCCGAATTGGTATCATTACGGAAGTATCCGGACTGGTGGAATTTGATGTATACAGTCAGTAGTACTTGTGGATACTTCCAGAAATCTACTAGTCCGGATACACCTCTTTTCATGCAGTGTTTGTTTAATCATCGGTTTGCCTTGTTCCTTTGTTCTCCTCTTCCTGCAATATCAGTTACCATATAAATTTAATCATCACAGCTGTTCATTATTTAGTTAATCACCATGTGTATTTAAGTTCCTCACATTCACTCATTCTTTGTCTGGTGTTGTTTGTGTGTTTTGAGTCTGTTTTGAGTTGATGATTTATGTTTAATAAAGACTGTTGTTATTTATACCATCTTCATTGTTGGACTTAAACCATTCCAAGATGTTAGTTCTAATTTTGTCCTAAAAAGTCCTAAATAGTCCTAAATAGCCAATTGTTAATTTTCATTTTGTATAAATGTGAATTTCTTGTGAATTCCTTGCAAATACCGATATTGTTGTTTGTTTGTTTGTTTGTTTTAGCTCTCAAATAAGGTGTATTGTGGAGTTAAACAAGTATAATAAATGAAAAAAAACAAAAAACAAACATTAGTGCAAGAGCCAATTCTTAATTTTAAAAAGGCTGATACATACCTTTCCAGCCTCTGTTCTTTGAAGGTCTTACTGTAGACCACATTACTAGTCAATACATTTTCTATCGCCACAGCTACAAGCATTGTTCTTTAGAAGCTCATTTATTACAACAATACAATTACAAACTGATTAATCCGGTTATATGAAATGCATTAAATCAGATCCTAAATCAATTAACTGTAGCAACACAGAAGTCTTGATGGGAATTAATCAGTATTAAACCCATGTGACTTAAGTTTATTAGACTCGACTTTATAATGGTTTAAGCAACAGTTTAAACCAAGCTTTAAAATGTTTTCTTGGATAATAAAGAAATGAATAAGAAAAAATACTGAAATTGTGAAGGCCAAAAAAAAGTCCAATGTCTATTGTCAACAGTGTGTATGCAGCACCAATCACCTTTATAACAAGAACTTTTGGGCCAAATAACATCTGGCCTATATGGCATTGCTGAGCACATGTGGGCCAAATTTTCACCATATATGTTTTGCCATGGATTTAGAAATGGAGGGAATTTTCTTTTGGATCACCATTTGTATTGAGGTATTGCCCAGATGACTACACAACAGAGGATCATATATGTGACTTGGCTATGCAGCACACCATGGAATATGTTAACTTATGGTTAAATAAAAAACACATGTAACCTGCTATAGTCATGTGAGGCAAGTTTGTGGCAGTCCACACCTCAGCCTATTCAACAATGCCATTGGTTGCTTTCCTTTTTTGTCCATAATGGTGACCAAACATTTTCAATAAAATATCAACATCTAAACCTCTGTTAATTCTCAATAAGAGCTTCTATAGATGTCTTTCAGGGTTGGATCCAAACTGCAGGACAGCGACTCTCTAGGACTGAACTTGCCCACCCCTGCTCTAAGTAGAGGAAAACAATGGTATAATTGTACCCTAAGGGTCAATCGTGTACCTTTAAAGGTACAGTTATACGTTTTGTTCCCCAAGGAACAAAATTGTACCTCCACTGTACCTTTTTTTCTGAGAGTGTATGTGGATTACTAAAAATTTGACTGGTAGCTATTTAAATACAGATATTTCCGTTATTTCAATTATTTCCCTGCTCTCTCTTTACAACAACAGCCTTTGCCTCTAATTAGCTTCAAGTAAGTGCTGTTTTGGTGTGTTAAAGGATTTTATTAATATTAAGTATATTATTAAGTATTTTATGTCTAAAATAGTCTGTTAGAGTAGTCTTCATTTTGAATGATAAGGAAAGTATTTTATTTAACGTTTTCTTCATTTAAAAATGGCTGTATGTTTTGGTATAGAAACAGAATGTGTGTAGTGTTGATTTAAAATCATTAGTGATAAAATGATTAATATTGATGTATGATACTAATTATATGCTATACTAATGTATTTATTTTCTATCTTTTCCTTACAATGAGTGAGAAAGATTGGTGAGATATGCTAAAAGTAGCTATTGTAAATTCATTCATCCATTTGACACTTCCCATTTTACTACCAACATTAGCTCACTTTTATGTTTAAGATGATATATTTATTTTTAATTAATCAGTTTTTGTGTTTAAGACATTTGATTAACTGTTTAATGGATGTTTTACTTTTTTTTTTAATTGCCGTGGTATAAATGTGGTTAAATAATGGCTTTTGGTCTGTCAGCCATATTTGGGCTATCAGCCCACAGAATTCAACCATACAACAATTACATACATTTAAGGTTTACATATGAGCCACATTTTGTTTTTATTATTTGTCTCACTATGGCACTGTTTTGGTTTGGCTAAAAAGAAGTGAACCAGATTTGGGGACGTCAAACACAATCTAATTTAGGCCACACTTCAGCTGTTTATTTGGGTCAGATCTATGCCAAAGGAAATTTGCTGACTGACAACCAACTAGAACCAATCTGCCATTGAAATCTTTTGCCTTTACATGAAATTCCAGATCGCATTCCAAATCCCAGATCAGTCCTTTTGAAATTACTAGATTGCGCCTGCAAAATTTGCCAAACAATAGTAAATTTGACTGCACCCTCATTTCATCACAATGTTCATTGTTAAGGTTTTGTTCCTCCCAGAATAAACCAACAGCATTAAAATATTTACATAATTGAATACTTTATTTTTAGAATGTACATTCATATTTTCAAACTGGATTTCCATCCACAATGATAAGAGAAAAGGTGATTCTATTATAGACACTTAATTTTTCCCTGACAATAATGTGGACATAATGAGAGCACATGTTAATAAAATATGTTTATACCGATATGTAGTATTCCCTTTCACACAGTTGCTAAAGATGTTACTTTGTACTCTCTTCATATCACAGTCCTGCAAAGATGCACTCACAATTGCTGTCCTGCGGCAAAACATGAGCAGAGCAGGCGCATCAGTGAAAGGTAAGATATTTTGCTAAATAAAATGATCCTACCCGAAAACGCCGTTCTCAAATGTATCCGGATTAATGTAGACGTAGCCTAAGCATATTTCATTGACATTGGGTGAGTGAATTTGGAGCCAAAGGGAATGGCAATATTTGGCAAAAGGTGTCAGTAACCTGCAAAAGTATAAAACCACAAGTGTCAACAGTCTATTCCGAGATAGTCCGAAGAGGAGGAGGAAGAGCTTGTGCTTGTGATGTCATCGCAGCAGTCCTCTGCATCAGAGAAAGAGGAAGTATAGTGGAGGCCTGAGAGTCTGTGGTAGTCCTGCTGAGAATTCTCTGGCAAATGAGACATGTCCATTGATGTCTGGCCTCTTTGTGAGCCAGAAACACTCCACATATCAATCAACTGTGTGCAAATGGCACAACCCATTGTTGTATGTCGGCAATGTCGTCAGATGCAAATTATTTAAAAGAAAATGACATAACCTTTTATCAGGTATACACTGAAAAACATGTCTGCAGAGGCCCTTACTCATTCAAGCACTGACTGTCATTTAAGAAACATTGGATGCAGTTGGAGTCAACATATGATGGCAAATGTTGAGCGTGTTTGTATGAAAAGAGCTATACAGAAAGAAAAAGAGAGCGTGAGAAAGCAGTTAAGTCTAAGTCTGTCTTTCCTAGGAATGCTTTGTTCAAACCCTCGCCTGGAGGTAGTGACAATTACAAGGTGGAGTACAAGATGAAAACTGAAAAGGATGTATTGAGACAAGAAAAGACAGAGGGACTATGAGTCAAATTGTTGTAGCATGTGCATTGCAGACCACAGAGCTAGACTGAGGACTGCAACATAATTACAAAAAGGTCACAAGATTACAAGGTCAGTAGTAAGTGTAGTACAAAATACTGAAACATGGTCAGTAACATTTCTGTCAGATTCTTGGTGTTGGTTAAAAATATGACAAAAACTGGAATATGATATCAGAGATGAGTGTTTATCTAAAATGCAGTACCACACCTAACTTACTCTGCTTTGAACTCACATTACTTTATCAACAGACAGAATATCAGAAGCTAATGAAGTCCCCATTTTGCCCTAGTCAACAATCAGTGAAGCTGTTGTCTCCCACCCTGTGAATCCTGGGTGTGACTCTGATCATTGTCACTATTGTTGCTAAAGTCTTGGAGGTGTCGAGTACATGCACATCTCTCAGACCATTGTCCAGCCTGAGGAAAGAAACATAACACGTTCAGGAGTGTCGTCTGATGACATATGAGACGATTTGCATCTCATAACAATTAACTTTAAAGTAATGTGGACTGCTGTTTACAAGAACTCTGGTTTAAAGACTCATATCAAAATACCTAGATTACCTAGTGCAGTCAGATGATGCTGACTACTATACTAAAACCAGTCACTATACATGCTACAAGTATGGATTTGAATGTACAGTATGAAAAATGGATCTTCATCTTCAGATTTGCTAAAAACTACATTTAACTGTGTTATTAAATTATTAGTGTTTTTAAAGATGTAAATTTGATCTAAATATGAAAAAAAGGAAAATGAGAATAGCCCAATTAAATACCCAATTGACCGAAACAATCTCTAATATCGATAACATTTTATGTTCCATTACAAGGATACATGTAACTTATTAGATCCTTATATTACACAGTGTGATTACAGCATATATATATATATATATATATATATATATATATATATATATATACACACACACACCGATCAGGTATAACATTATGACGGGTGAAGTGAATAATACTGATTATCTCTTCATCACGGCACCTGTTAGTGGGTGGGATATATTAGGCAGCAAGTGAACATTTTGTCCTCAAAGTTGATGTGTTAGAAATAGGAAAAATGGGCAAGTGTAAGGATTTGAGCGAGTTTGACAAGGGCCAAATTGTGATGGCTAGACGACTGGGTCAGAGCATCTCCAAAACTGCAGCTGGGGTGTTCCTGGTCTGCAGTAGTCAGTATCTATCAAAAGTGGTCCAAGGAAGGAACAGTGGTGAACTGGCGACAGGGTCATGGGCGGCCAAGGCTCATTGATGCATGTGGGGAGCGAAGGCTGGCTTGTGTGGTCCGATCAAACAGATGAGCTACTGTAGCTCAAATTGCTCAAGAAGTTAATGCTGGTTCTGATAGAAAGGTGTCAGAATACACAGTGTATCACAATACACTGTATTTGTAATACACAATACAGTTTGTTGCATATGGGGCTGCATAGCCGCAGACCAGTCAGGGTGCCCATGCTGACCCCTGTCCACCGCCGAAAGCGCAAACAGAGGGCATGTGATCATCATAACTGGAAAATGGAGCAATGGAAGAATGTGGCCTGGTCTGATGAATCATGTTTTCTTTTACATCACGTGGATGGCCGGGTGCATGTGTGTCGCTTACCTGGGGAACACATGGCACCAGGATGCACTATGGGAAGATGGCAAGCTGGCTGAAGTAGAGTGATGCTTTGGGCAATGTTCTGCTGGGAAACCTTGGGTCCTGCCATTCATGTAGATATTAATTTGACACGTACCTACCTAAGCATTGTTGCAGACCATGTACACCCTTTCATGGAAACAGTATTCCCTGGTGGCTTTGGCCTCTTTCAGCAGGATAATGCAACATGCCACAAAGCAAAATTGGTTCAGGAATGGTTTGAAGAGCACAGCAATGAGTTTGAGGTGTTGATTTGGCCTCTAAATTCCCCAGATGTCAATTCAATCGAGCATCTGTGGGATGTGCTGAACAAACAAATCCGATCCATGGAGGCCCCACCTCGAAACTTACAGGACTTAAAGGATCTGCTGCTAACATCTTGGTGCCAGATACCACAGCACACCTTCAGGGGTCTAGTGGAGTCCATGCCTCAAAGGGTCAGGGCTGTTTTGGTAGCAGAAGTGGGACCAACACAATATTAGGAAGGTGGTCATAATGTTATGCCTGATCGGTGTATATATGTATATATGTATGTATGTATGTATGTATGTGTATGTGTGTGTGTGTGTGTGCGTGTGTGTGTATATATTAATATGAGTGCACCTAAATAACTTTTAATGGGTCTTAGCTTTGATAATTTTGAGCACTCGCGCTGTGACAGGCCGACAGAGATGCTCTGCACCCACTTAAATGTTAATAACAAGGTCTATAAAAAATTCATTTCACAGCTATGAGGTTCTTACCTCATGCCTGATGCGATGTTGCCCTAGTTGACAACATTGCTCTGAGCTCATTGGTAATGCCTCTTGCCTGCTGCCTTTGTGTCTGAGATTACTGAGAGGAATATCTTTTATAGGCGAGACATTTGAGGTTTGGTGATTTACTTCTTGGAGACAGCAGAATTGCCTCCAGATTACATGGATGTGTTGATTCATGTAATTTTCACAGCAATTGTGTTTAGCAATTCAATTAAATAAATATTGGTGTATTTTGTAAGAGAAAGCCCATTTCAATACACTTGAATATAAAACTTTCAAAAACAGCATAACAAATATGGTGTTTACAAGCATCAAATCTGAGCAGAAAGCACAGCAATCTCACCACATCTGCATAAAATTGTTTTTTGTGATTAGTGAAGATTTCCACTTTATATTAGGCCTTTCTGGATATACATCTGGAAGTGTTAATAAAGCAGAAAGGTTTTACTACAATGACAGTTACTACAATGTTATGTATATTGTGAAAAATGTTTTTTCCACCTCTGTGTACAGTAATGTTACTCTTATTCATACCATAAATATCATATCAGTTTAAACTAGCATTCAAATGAATTTTTATGTTTTTTTAAATGTTTTTTTATGGTTTGAACCAAGGATGTGAATTATTTCACGTTACTATCATTTAAAGTAACCACACTGTAAACAGAATCTTGACTAACAATAGCCTGATCATTTAAACTCAGCAATTCAATATTTATCTATTGTGTTAAACAAAAGAGCTGCCAGATGTTTCTGCAGCCCAGCTAGTACCACACATGCTAATGTTTATAGACAGTGGACCAAGCCAGAAAGATGTTATTTTCTATGTGATACACAAAGCATGCTTATTTCCTGTAATGACCCTTTAGATAATAAAAGCCAGATGCAGCAATTGCGCAAAAACAGAGGAATGACGACTCACTTTGAGAAGAAAATTACAATCCTTTCTCCGGCAGACAAGCCAGATGCTCAGATGGGTGGTCTGCAGCTCTCCGCATCCTTCTCTCCTCCTCCTGCGCTCTCCTTTCTTCAGCCTGCAGACAGAAATAGGACTTACAATGACATCAACAATGATAGTGAGCTCTGTCTCATAAATATTCACCTTCCCTGTGAGATTATTTGTTTAATATGAGGCAGTTGAAGCAATATTCCAGGGGCTGTCTGAGGACAAAGAGAGGATGGAAATGAAGGGAGGGGGGTTGGGGGCATGTAGTGAGGGGTGATTAAGATGAACGAGATGTACAGTGCCCAGAGCATGAAGGTAACATTGAGTAGACATTCCTCAGCATGCTTAAAGAAGGCCTGGGGCTAAATATGGATCCTTGAAAATTTTAAGACGCAGTTTGTATCCATAAGTGATGGACCCATGGAAATAGCTCAGCCAGGCTTTTTTTTTTTTTGCAGGGGTGGAGGGGGGGGGGGGGGGGGGGGGGTCTTATACATATGTAACAGCAAATACATATTTTTATATAGGTAGCTAGTATGTAGAGAATAAAAGGTGTTAAGAAATCAGGAAAATTATTATTATTTTTTTTTTTTTGAAAGAGTATATTGTACATTCAGTGTTGTTATTGTTAAAGCCATACAAAATTGTTTTAATTGACTATTAAAACTTTAATGATTAAATAAAGATGAAATAAAAGATGGAAAAACTTAAACTTGAAAAAAATACAAAGATTATTTAAATAACTAAAACTGAAATAAAGCCAAATAGAAATATATAATAAAACAAAAATGACAAAAGCACATAACAAAATGACTAAAACCTAAATTAAAATGAAAGCATAAAAAGGAACGCTAATTAAAATATTAATAAACACTATATTAACAGTATTACACATTATAGTATAATACTAAAATAAAATTGTCCATGTCCAGTACAAAACAATTAAAACATTATTAAAACAATTTATTTTAATTTTTAATTAATTTTAATTTTATATACGTTTTAATTAATTTTTTTTTTATATACGTTTTGGGACGCCTGCCTTTACATGCACATGAACTTTAATGACATCCCATTCTTAATCCGTAGGGTTTAATATGGAGTTGGCCCACCCTTTACAGCTATAACAGCTTCAACTCTTCTGGGAAGGCTTTCCACAAGGGGAGTGTGTTTATGGGAATTTTTGACCATTCTTCTAGAAGCGCATTTGTGAGGTTAGGCACTGATGTTGGACGAAAAGGCCTGGCTCGCAGTCTCCGCTTTAATGCATCCCAAAGGTGTTCTATTGGGTTGAGGTCAGGACTGAGTCTTGAGGTCAGGTTTTGGTATGCTTAAGCATTAAAGGTGCAGTGTGTGATTTTTAGCGGCATCTAGCTGTGAGGTTGTGAACTGCAATCGACCACCGCTACGGTAGCCGACACAGGGCAAAAATGTTGTGGTCGGGAGAGCGCACAGAGTGACTAGCACTCTGTAGAGAAGTTTGTCCATTTTGGGCTACTGTAGAAACATGATGGTGCAAAAAGGCACTGTAAGGGGACCCACGGTGTATGTAGATAGAAATGGCTCATTCTGGCTCATTCTAACATAACGCAGCTCTACATATATCTGTCAGCGAGGCGCCATGCGCCAGCGCCCAGGAAGAAGCTACTCCTCTCGTGGAGTAAGCTGTCAACCCGAGAGGGCAAGGCACACCTTGGACTTGGTAAGCCAAACTGATGGCATCCACTATCCAGTGGGCCATCCTTTGCTTGGAGACAGCCTTTCCCTTCTGCTGGCCTCCGTAACAGACAAAGAGCTGATCTGAGGTCCTGAAGCTTTGTGTTCTGTCCACGTATACCCGCAAAGCGCGGATGGGACAGAGCAAAGCTAGGGCTGGGTCTGCCTCCTCCGAGGGCAGCGCTTGCAGGTTCACCACCTGGTCCCGAAAGGGAGTGGTGGGAACCTTGGGCACATATCCGGATGACGTGAGAGTTAGCCGGCCCGAATTCTAGGCACGCTTCGTTGACCGAAAATGTGTGCAGGTCCCCTACCCTCTTGATAGAGGCCAATGCAACCAGGAGGACTGTCTTCATAGACAGAGTTTTTAACTCAGCTGATTGCAAGGGCTCAAAGGGTGGCCTCTGCAGTGCAGTAAGCACCAGAGGTAAGTCCCAAGAGGGTATAGATAGGGGACGAGGCAGATTTAGTCTCCTCGCCCCCCTCAGGAACCTGACGATTAGATCGTGCTTCCCCAAGGACTTACCATCAACTGCATCGTGATGTGCAGCGATAGCGGCAACATACGCTTTGAGGGCGGAGGGAGACAGCCTTTGCGGCCAACCCATCTTGCAGGAAGGAAAGCACTGATCTAACCGAGCAAGTTCGGGGGTTCTCCTGTCGAGAAGAATACCATTCGACGAATAGGTTCCACTTCAAAGCATAGAGGTGCCTCGTAGAGGGCGCTCTAGCGGAAGTGATGGTGTCTACCACCCCTTGTGAGTGGGTGAGAGGGTGCCCTGTCTCTGAGTCAGAAGATCCTTCCTCAGAGGAATGGGCCAAAGAGGGGCTGTTGCGAGGAGCATTAGTTCTGGGAACCAGGTCCGGTTGGGCCAATAGGGCACAACCAACAAGACCTGCTCCTCATCCTCCCTGACCTTGCACAGTGTCTGTGCGAGAAGGCTCACTGGGGGAAACGCATACTTGCGTAGGCCCCGGGGCCAGCTGTGGGCCAGTGCATCTGTGCCGAGAGTGCCATCGGTCAGGGAATAAAACCACTGGCATTGGGTCAAATCCGGAGCGGCAAACAGGTCTATCTGTGCGGCTCTGAAGAGGTCCCATATCAGCTGAATCACCTGGGGATGGAGTCTCCATTCTCCCAGAAGCGGAGGCTGCCGTGAGAGCTCGTCGGCTGCACGGTTGAGCACGCCTGGGATATGAATGGCACAAAGTGACCTCAGATGCTTCTGACTCCATAGGAGGAGATGGCGGGCGAGTTGCGACATGCGACGGTAGCGTAGACCACCCTGATGGTTGATGTACGCAACGTTCGCAGTGTTGTCCGTACGGACCAGTACGTGCTTGCCTCGTAACAGCCCTTTGAGGCGGCCCAGCGCAAGACAAACTGCATGAAAGTATGCGTCCTTCGCTGCGAACCAATCTTGGGGACGGATGCATTCGAAAATGCGTTTCTGCATCAACATCTTGAACGGCAGCCTGTGAAGGGCTCGCAGGTCCAAGATTGGCCGTAACCCACTGCTTTTCTTGGGTATGATGAAGTAAGGGCTGTAGAACCCCGACCTCATCTCAGCTGGAGGGACCGGCTCGATCGCATCCTTCGTCAGTAGGACTGCGATCTCCTCCTAAAGCACAGGAGCGTTCTCCACCAGCACACGGGTGAACAAAATACCCCTGAAGACCGGGGGACGCCGGGCGAACTGAATCGCGTAGCCGAGTCTGATAGTGCGGATGAGCCAGCGGGACGGGCTGGGAAGCGCTAGCTAGGCTCCCAGACTCCGAGCCAGCGGGACCAACGGCACAACAGACGCACCCGCAGTGCGACCGGCGGCTGGGTGGAGGCAGTAGCAGGTCGCCGGGGCAGGATGTGCCGGATCACCTCCGTCTGCTTCTGTGTGGCTGAAAACTGTTGGGCGAAGTTTTCAACCGCTTCGCCAAATAGGCCCACCGGCGACACGGGGAAGTCCAGTAACCGATACTTGTCGGTTTCCCTCATGTCGGCCTGGTTGAGCCATAAGTGTCGCTCCTGGACCACAAGCGTGCCCATCGCTTGACCAACAGCTCATCCATCATAGGCTGGTCAGGACCACCCTGGGCCATGTCCATGAGCGCCTTGGCCTGATAGACCTGTAGCAGCGCCATAGCATGGAGAGTGGAGGCAGCCTGTCCAGAGGCTCTGTAAGCCTTGTCCGTTAGGTTGGATGAGAACTTGCATGCCCGGAATGGGTGACGCGGACGACCCCTCCAATGGGCGGCCGCCGGACACAGTTGCATCGCGACGGCACACTCAACTCATCCAGGGTGGTGAAGGCGGACGAGGAGCCATGGTTCCTTGTCACCTCATCATGCACCTCCGGGAAGAAGGGAACCAATCATCCAACCGAGACGGCTCGGGACTCGGTGGAGGGTTCCACTCGAGCCCGACCCGCTCGGCGGCCCAAGAAAGCATAGCTGGCAGTACGGGATCTGGCTCGGGCAACGCCACTCTTCCAGAAGGAGGCACCGCAGCCGAGTCGTCATTTCCCGATGACAGCTCACCTTCCGATGCCGCGATCGACATCTGATCGTCGGCCGGTGAACCAAAAGAGACGTTGGTCGCTCAGCAGAGGGACCGCCACGCACTTCCGGCAACACCACAGGGTTCAGTGTAGAGGGAATAGGGGCCCGCAGAGGTTGTCTCGGCGGGGAAGCCCTAAACGTAATCCTCAGGTCCCCCGGTCTATTCGCCGAAGTAGCACTCGCCCAGTTTACACCAGAGGGAGCGTTAGATCGGGGCATATGGGTGGGTGCTTGGCCTCGAGAACCGAGGTAAACAAGCCTGGACCGTAACACTGAGATCAGTCATGTTCCTGCAGTGAGAACATGAACTATCCACAAGCGCTGCTTCAGCGTGCTGAACGCCAAAACACGTGACACAGCGCTCGTGACCATCAGCCGGCGACAGGGAACGACTGCATCCAGAAACGCACGGGTGGAATGAAATCTTGAAAAAGACGCAGTGTCCTCCTGTAATTTCCTCTTTTAGGATGGAAAATTTGCTCTTTTAAATGTGCTGAAGCACACAGGGACAGCTGCAGGAGATGGGACAGCCACGGCGCTGCTGCAGGAGATAGTGCAGCCTGACAGCACGCTCTCACTCTCTCACCTGGCAACTCACAACAGCTGATGAATCAGTGCAGAGACACATGAGCTTACGGCCGCCGCTGAAGTGCCTTTACACCAACAAGAACTCCTTTCCTTAGCCTTTTGAGTCACACTCTCCGGAGAAGATCAGCACAACTGCTCGGCTCCGAAACGAAAGACAAATGTGCATTTGCTGGCACTTCCTATTTATACCCGCGCTGCGGGGGCGGAGTGCTGTTAGTACACACTTGAAGGTGATAGGGCTCTCATGTGATATCCCAATTCGTCGATTCACATTCTGACATACGTTGAACGTGACCGACTGAAATGGAACTAAGGGGACATGCCCAACCCCTGAAAAACAACCCACACCATTATCCCCCCTCCACCAAACTTTACACTTGGTACAATGCAGTCAGGCAAGTACCGCTCTCCTGGCAACCACCAAAGCAGACTCGTCCATTGGATTGCCAGACAGAGAAGCGTGAATTGTCACTCCAGAGAACACTTCTCCACTGCATCCGACGCTTTGCATTGCACTTGGTGATGTAAGGCTTGGATGCAGCTGCTTGGCCATGAAAACCCATTCCATGAAGCTGTTCTTGAGCTAATCTGAAGGACGAAATAAGTTTGGAGATCTGTAGCTATTGACTCTGCAGAAAGTTAGCAACTTCTGCGCACTGTTTGCCTCAGCATGCGCTGACCCCGCTCTGTGATTTTACGTGGCCTACCACATCGTGGCTGAATTGCTGTTGTTCCCAATTGCTTCCAGTTTGTTATAATACCACTAACAGTTGACCGTAGAATATTTAGTAGTGAGGAAATTTCACGAACGAGCTCCTGAGAGCGACCCATTCTTTCACAAATGTTTGTAGAAGCAGTCTGCATGCCTAGTGCTTGATTTATACACCTGTGGCCATGGAAGTGAATGGAACACCTGAATTCAATTATTTGGAGGGATGTCCCAATACTTTTGGCAATATCTTCATCTAAAAAAAAAAAAAACTCAAGATAATTAGGATTCCGGTCATGGATTTAGGTTACGCAAAACAGATCTGAACTTTATAACTGGATCAAGCTAGTCATGAACGTAATCCCCATCACAGCCATTGCTCGAAGATGCGGACGGCAATTTTGGGAACCACAGTAATATGATCACAGAACTATATAAAAACTAATGAAAGAAAGAAATAGACACTGTGGAGAAAGAACAGACTTTATTTCTATTTGTCAAATCAGACAGATCTTAACATTTAAATCACTTAAGTTAAAAAGCCATTACATCAGAAGTTACCTTGGAAGTTCCTGCAACAAAATATGTAACAGAACATGTTGTCCTAAACACAAGCAATTATCCACAATTCTGACCATTTGCTTATGAGAAAAGAAGACATTCATAAATTAAAAACTGTTACATTTTATTATGTACAAAGAATATGTTCGAAATGACATAGTTAAACGGCATTCTATTAGCATTTCCAACACATCTGATACGCCTCATTGCACGTTCCCTTAGAAAAGTAGTTTAGTTTAGTTTGAGGCTGTGGTGCTGTAACATATAAATGATGCAGCTTTTAACAGACAGCACACCAAGCATGTGAGTAAGCAGTTACTGTACGTTTTTGCCAGTCTGAGGAAATTGTGAAAAATGTGAAGACCATTTAATACTGAATACGTCACATACAGTAGCTTACGCAACCCTGTGTCAGAGCTGGCATGCTGAGATGGGGATATCCGGGAAAGATTCACATCCTTCTATTGAGACAGAGCATGGAGCTGTCAAAACTCAGGATTTTAAAGTGCATTAAAACAAAACGTAATATTATTGGCAAACACATCCTGAGCTTCATTTTGAAATCTTATACTGTGTAATGATAGTTTCAGTCAAATTTCAGTAGCATTGAGTAAACATTCCTAGATTAAAGAAACTTTTACTATCAGCATGAAAATTATTTTAATGCCTGAATTATAACTTTTTTAAAGCAAAGGTGTTGAAACCGGAATATATCTGTAACATCAAATCTTTTCCCTCCTATATAGTTTCCAAAGAACATGATTTAGTGGCTAACATGAACATTTGATTGTTAAGTATTGAGTATCTCGGAGGTAGGAAGCGAGTTGGAATGTAAATAGAACTCGCTGTGAAGATTAGGCTTTCAACATCATGTTTCAATTACCGGTATTCATTACAAGAAAACAAAAACAAAATCAGCGCCAACATGCTTGATTTTATCACATTTGTAGTGTGAATTTGTCATGATATAGTGGAGTTGTGTGGCAAAGAAAGCTTCTTTGAACATGCAGATACTAAGTTCAAGCCTTATTTTTCCTAGGCAGACGTCAGTAAAGAGCTCTAACAAAGATTTTGAATGAGTGTTACCTCTGCACTACTGAGAAAGGCTTAAGTCACTGCCCTCAATCCCACTGACAACAGAAACAAGCATATCACCAGCACACATGAATGAAGCTTGTTCATGAATGTTGAATATGCTTTATGTGTGTGACTGATAATAGATTTATTCACCTAATAAATAAGACCCTTTCCTACACTAGGAGAACTCTGTCAGTCACAGATCCACAGAAATGCTCACAAAGTGCTTGTAAGACAGAAAGTAAGCGCAGTGCGTGACTGCCATCCACACGTTGGTCTTCATCACCTACAGTAGAGCAAAGAAACAAACAAAACCTATCAATAACAAGTGAATGTTTCATTCCTGTATTAAATATATGGGTGATTCTTCAACTACGGTAGTTGTTCTGTCCCCTATGATGATTTAAATGTAAAATATAAATACAGTTAAAAAAAACATCAATGTAGTGTTAAAGGATAGATTAAAATACATCTAAACATACTGTATAGTGCATGTAAACATTTTCAAAAGGTTAAATTTATAGATTAAACTATTTGGGCATTTCTTATTAATAGATTTAAGGAAAGAGTTAAAGAAAGAAAAAAATGTTCCAAACTGCTTAAAGGGTTAGTTCACCCAAAAATGAAAATTGTCATTATTTACTCACCCTCATGTCGTTCCAAACCCGTAAGACCTTTGTTCATCTTCAGAACACAAATGAAGATATTTTTGATGAAATCCCTCCATAGACAGCTATTTAATTAACAGTTTCAAGGCCCAGAAAGGTAGGAAAGACATTAATAAAAATGGTCCATGTGACTCCAGTGGTTCAACCTTATTTTTTATGAAGCGTTGAAAATACTTTTTATGCTTACCATTGGCCGAAGCTGTTCACGTGAGCACCACGATGCATGCATGTGATGCTGACGCAGGAGCTGGCCAACGTAAACTGCGTAGGAGACTGACACAGACGTGAAAAAATTGTTGAATAAAGTCGTTATTTTTGTTTTGTTTTTCGCTTCATAAAATTAAGGTTGAACCACTGGAGTCACATGGACTATTTTAACACTACCTTTCTGGACCTTGAAAGTGTTAATTAAATAGCTGTCTATGGAGGGGTTAGAAAGCTCTTCGATTTCATCAAAAGTATCTTAATTTGTGCTCTGAAGATGAATGAAGGTCTTATGTATTTGGAACAACATGAGGGTGAGTAATTAATGACAGAATTTTCATTTTTGGGTGAACTAACCCTTTAACAAAACTTTACTAATTATTTGTACAATTTGTAATTTTTGTAATTCACTTTCCCCAACTACTGCAAAGTTTTTATTAGGTCATGATGGAAATGTGAAATAAAATGAGTAAAAATGAGTAGAAATGTGAAGGAAGGGCAGCAGACAAACATTATAATCTCAATTTTATATATATTTTTATACTTTGATCTGAGATCAAATCAAATCATTATTAATCCAGTTATTTCAATTTTTCTTTTTTTAATTTCTGAGGTTTTGTTATTTTTTAGTTCAAGTTAAGTTTACACAATAAGTTAGTTAGTAGCTTATTAACAAGGCCAAAGCTTATTTCGCATTTGTTGAATATCACTATAGTCATGTTGTTACAATCACACACACAATTTAAAAAACTAGATTACACATTATATCAAAATCCACCTGAAGCTTCACCAAAACCTTGATCAGATCAAGTGATAAATATTTTCATGAAGAGGAAATTTTTTTTATGAACTTTAATTTTTCAGGATTTCAAGTAGTAAAAGTACCCCTAATTGAAGAAGCACCAAAACACAAGAGTGATGTGTGTAGATGTGATTAATCAGCCTGTCTGAATCATACCAGTCTGTACCATATGCTGACAAAACACGTCTGGTATTAATGATGCTAGAGCTTTTCTCAGAACTAACTTCCCTTTCTCAGACAAGAAGGTGTATAAAGGGTTCCTACAGGTGCCACAGAAGGGTGGGTGTAGCTCAATGCTTTAAAGGGATAGTTCACCCAAAAATGAAAATTCTGTCATGAATTACTCACCCTCGTGTCATTCCAAACCCCTAAGACCTTTGTTCTTCGGAACACAAATAAAGATATTTTTGATGAAATCTGAGAGCTTTCCCACCCTTATAGACAGCAACGCCATTACTACTTTCAAGGCCCAGAAAGTTAGTTAAAATAGTCCATGTGACTCCAGTGGTTCAACCTTAATTTTATGAAGCGAAAAACAAAAATAATGACTTTATTCAACAATTTCTTCTCTTCTGTGGCAGTCTCTGACGCTGTTCACGTGAGCACCACAACACATGCGTGTGATGCTGACGCAGGAGCCTTCCAATACTGAGCCGGCATTCTGACATAGAACCCGGAAGTGCTGCACTGTGTTTACAACGTAAACAGCATCGGAAACTGACACAGAAGAGAAGAAATTGTTGAATAATATCGCTATTTTTGTTTTTTTACAAAAAGTAATCTGGATGCTTCATAACATTAAGGTTGAACCACTGACTATTTTATCGATGTCTTTCCTACCTTTCTGGGCCTTGAAAGTGGTAATGGCGTTGCTGTCTATAAGGGTCAGAGAGCTCTCGGATTTCATAAAAAATATCTTAATTTGTGTTCTGAAGATGAACGAAGGTCTTACGGGTTTGGAACGACATGAGAGTGAGCAATTAATGACAGAATTTTCATTTTTGGGTGAACTAACCCTTTAAGTACAGACAAATTCTATAACATTTAAAAACAAAAATGTGTCTAAATACTTGTATTCATCTTTTTTTACATGAAATCTAAAAAACATTTCAATGAAATTATTTAGATTGAAAAGTATGTTTGTGCTATTTTTTTTTTTTAGATCAATAACACTTGATTTGGCATTTTGTTATATAATGCAAATACATTCATTCGCTTTGCTTCCAATTTTTTGGGGAATTTTTTTTTTTCAGGATTCTTTGATAAATAGAAAGTTTGAAAGAACAGTAATTATTTGAAATAGAAATAATTTGTAACAATATAAATGCCTTTACTGACACTTTTGACCAATTTAATGCTACCTTGCTGAATTCTTTAGAAAACAAAATTGTATTGCCCCAAACATACATACAAGTGTGGCTTAGTGTTCAAAGAGTTTTTTGAGGTCACTCTGTGTGTGTTTTACCATTTCAGAGGGCTCTGGTCTCTGCCTCTATCTTCCTCTCACCATGCGTGTCAGTGTCTGGAGGGCTGATGGTTTGCCGCACTGCAATCTCTGGCCCACCGCCATAAATACTTAACAAGTACTGCCACGTTTCTTCTGATATCTGCCCGTAGTCTGCTCCTGCAAACCAAACCATAGATAATGAACTATATACAAAAACACACACACACACACACACACACACACACACACACACACACACACACACACACACACACACACACACATGCAAGTCAGACAAAGTTTTGACACAAGATGAGTCACAGACTTGTCAATTTGTAGACAGGCAATACCCTGTTTAAGCTGGATATGTCCGCCTTTCATTACTGCAATCTTGCTGTTGTCAATGGGGCCGGGGGGCTCTAAACCAGCAGAGAGAGAGAGCACGAGAGAGAGAGAGACAGAGAGGGAGGGAGGAAAAGAATAATGACCTTTACAGTGCATAAGCAAACATTCTCTTGAAAATACAGAGGGAGGTCTTGGCAGAGCTGACAAGAAATCCTGAGTCAATATTGCCATGTTGGGCTGGTCGGGACAAACAGAGGGATGTTTTGAATGCGTTTCAGAGCCACAGTGTTTATAATTTTTAGGGAGTACTATAGAGTACATCAGAAAAAAATTACACACATCACCCACTGTGACATGGACTTTTGTAATGCATTTTACACAAAGCTTTAAAAGGATAGTTTCCCCCAAAATGAATATTCTGTCATCATTTACTCACTCTCATGTCATTCAACTTGTATGCATTTCTTTCTTCTGTGGAACACAAGAAAAAGATAAAGAAGATATTTTGAAAATTGTCTCAGTGGTTTTTGTTCATATAAAGAAAATAACTTATTTTGTGTAAAGAAAAAAAAGAAAGTCATACAGGTTTGTAACAACATGAGGACAAATTTTAGGTAAACTATCCCTTTAAAGTCAGCATTAACTGGAAAATGCATTGACTTTTCTTCCCTATTGTGACGTACATGCAAGTAAATCTCGGGGAAAAAAATTGTGTGGGACATTTTGTCCATTGGGAATTGATTGGATTGTTGCCATTTGCTAATTGCGATTTTTTCATGTGAGTGACAAATTGCTGGAGGGGAGGCATTGAAACTCGTCAGGCCATTGGACAACCTTATTGCCAAGACCTTGTGCTGGTTTACACGTCAACAGAGAAGAGATGTCATTGTAAAGGGAAGGGGACGTTAATGTTTTTGATTAAGGATTATGAGGACACATGAATAAAAAAAATGTATAATGATGTGCATGGATAAAATACTTTTATTAAATACTGCAATTTTCCATTAAAACAACAAGAATTGTCAATGTTGATTTCATAGTGACCTTACAACTGTTCTAATACAAAAAAGCAGAGACTTAAATTACTCCCTCAGGCCAGTGAGCTAAATGACACGCATATTTTTTTAAATAATAAAATAAGCAGTATGACGTTTGTGAGTTTGTATGCGAGTTTACCGTTGTCTTTGCCCTTGACAAAGTTCTCCCATTCTCTGAACCACTGCATGCTGATACACAGGATGACCGTAGGCGCTTCTTCAGCCTGAAACTCTTTATTTAACTATAGACAGAGAGAGGAAAAGAAACAGAGAGGGATATGACCACTATCAACTTCAAACTCCCTCTAAACAATCTGAGTGTTTCAGTACTCTTTAGTATAACAGTTATAGCTGCATTTAATTTTTGTGCCCCTTGAGAAACGGAGGAGTTTCAAACATGACGTCCACATTTTTCCAAAGCTTCAGAACATGTCTGTTTCAAAGCTAGTATGCACCTGATAAGATTCCAGTGCAGCTCACATACTTGATCTGTTCAGTATGCAGTCTGTTTTTCATCAGTTCTCTGGCTTTACGAGCAGCAAATGCTTCCAAGAACATTATGCTCCTTCCAAGAGGAGTTTCCACACTACGTTACCTAAAATGCTGCATATCTGAGTGGATAATGTAGAATAACAGTTCTTTTACTTTTAAGAAGGCTACAAAAGTTGGCAACATATTAAACCCGCAAGAGCAAACATGAACGGCACTTCTTTTCTCAAACATTAGAGAACTCTGATCGGTGTGTGTGAAGTTATTTGTTTACCTTGATGAAGGTGTCTATCTCCAGCTTCCGTCGTTTGGCTAAGGTCTCGATTTCTACTTGGCAGATGGCACACACATATAAGTGATTCACGGCTGGGCCTCCCCCAAATCTGTGAAAGATATGAAGAAATGTTCAAAGTATGGCCAGTGAAAAGAGCAAACACATAACTCAACAATGTTTACATTGCACTGCTGGTGAAGTTCCTTAAACATGACATCAGATGTCTCGAACCGACAGAACTCCATACACATCTTGTGAGTTCAGGGTTGGACTGAGGTTTTGTTGACTTTACCAGATCAAAAGCTAAAAAAAAAATGCCCATGTTGCATTGAGGTGATAAATGTCCTGAGGACTTTCTAAAGGTCAAAAATTTACATTGCGAATACATGACTCACCTGTTGTAAAGATATTCCCACACATTCTGAGGAAGGATCACGACCAGATCGTCCACATAATGGTACTTAGTAGGAGGGATTCCTAAATAAAAATCATACCCGAATTAAGTTTTTACAGCTACAGCTAGTGAAAAAGATTCAAAAATATCTACCAATGTGTAAACCATAGGGGGCATATACTGGGTTGAAAATGTGCTATTTGCCACAATTGCAAATAGTGGGTAAAAGGAGTAAAAATAATTAAAATAAAATAAAAGTGATTAATAATAGGATTATTTTGCTGTTCACTGAATCAACTGTTGTAATATAGTTTTTACATGAAACATCTCTCATAAAAACATTTACACGCTATATTTTGTGGCTTAAAGCAATTAATAGTTCACATATGAGTCATCACATGGAGCTCTAAAGGAGCTCAAACTTCAGGCATCCTAGATAAACTTTGGTGGTAGATTTTTCCACTGAGAAAAAAGTAAGATAGGGGTCAGATAGGGGTGTGTGATTATGTATTGTCTACGATAATCTCGTAATTGTTGTTTTAACGATGTGTAAGCTGATATTGTTGAGTATGTCACTCACTTTGCAAAAACCAAACAAAACCTTGTCTTGAGGGTACTACACACTTTAACTGTGTGATGTAGCCTATTAGAACGCAGTTAAAAGGTCAACGAAAATAGTCCAAAACAAAGCCTGAGCAGAACTATTGCTTGTCTCTTAGCACAAGACAGTAGTGTTTCGTTATCACACAAATTTGCAGTTTTGAATGACTTATTTATCCATTCATCAAGAGTCACTTGTTTCATTTTTTAAAGAAATTAACCATTTTGAACAAATCGTGGTAACACTTTAACATTAGTTTCTTTTCAGTCAGTACAATACAAGTTACGTCAGTTACTGATGAAATGGGGGTTTCGCTTAGAAGCCAATCGCCTTTGAGCTCTACAAAACGAGCCAATGGCATGAAAATGCCATGGGTCTGCGGAATTTGCATGACGCAACTCCGCCCCACTGCGTGGGTATAAAGGGCTTTGCGTGGCAATCTCGCATTATGTTTCTGCTTCAGAGCCGAGTGTTACTTGCCTGAGCGTTTTTTTCTCTTCAAGACGAGCGTCTCTCCAGAGTGTTGCCGTTACGGTGCGTTCCAGCGAGTTCCGCATTCCTGTCTGATCTGTGCAGTGATCTAGCACAGCGTACGTGTTCTCGCTGGGCGCTTCAGCATTTCTGCAGAGCAAAACTCCTCTCTAAAAGAGCTGCACCGTTTGACGGGCATGATCGCTGTTTGGAGTGCTTTGGCCTTGTGCACGCCGAGCGCGCGTTCATGGATGAGTCATGTTCCCACTGCGGGAACATGGCCATCGCAGTGTTGCTGTCAAGACTCAATGATCTCCGTAATGGAGGGAGGATCCCCTCTACCACACCCCAATCTAATCCCTCCACGATAGAGAATACTTTGGCTGGTGGTCAGGGTGATCTGAGGGTGACGGTGTGGCCCAACCCGACGAATCCTCCTCGGGCCACACCCTCCTCTAGCACACTGCAACCCGTGGTCTTGCCAGATGAGGGCGCAGGTGTTTCCCGACCTGAGCCGTTTCATTTGGCGCACCGGCGGAGGATACTATGTCGATCGCCGCATCACAAGGTGGGCTGGATTCCTCCGGAGATGATGATCCGGCTGTGTTGCCTCCCTCGGGAGTCCCAGCATTGCCAGAGTCAGATCCAGAGCTCACAGCCATGCTTTCCCGGGCAGCTGAGAGCCTTGGGCTTGCGTGGCCGCGTCCGCCCTGCATGCTATGGACACCCTCCAGGTCTACCAGGCCAAGGTGCTCAGAGACATGCACGAGGGCAATGCTGATCCCGCTTTAATGCAGCAACAAAGGCCCGAGTCAGGCTCTACGAGCGACGAAGGTGACTGCACGCTCTCTCAGTCAGGTGATGTCCACTTCCGTGGTCAGGGGGCGACATTTATGGCTCAACCTGGCTGATATGCGAGAATCTGAGCGAACCCGTTTCCTCAATTCTCCCATTTCCCAGTATGGGCTATTCGGCGGGGTGGTCCAGGACTTTGCCCAACAGTTCTCGACCGCTCAGAAACAGACTGAGGCTATTAAGCATATTCTGCCCCGGCGGCATGCTGCTGCCTCCACCCAGCCACCGGCTCAGTTTGCCTTCGAGGGGCAGGCATATTAGTACACGGTTCTCCCATTCGGGTTAGCCCTGTCCCCTTTCGTCTTCACGAAAGTCGTCGAGGCAGCCCTTGTGCCGCTCAGGCAACACGGGGTTCGCATCCTGAATTATCTCGACGACTGGCTGATTTTAGGCCACTCTCGAGGCCAGGTTTGCGAACACAGGGACCTGGTGCTTCAGGGGATTCTTCAGGTTCAGGTTCAGGTTCAGGTTCAGGTTCTCCTAGGGGATATGGCCTCCGCAGCCACAGTGACGCCGCTCGGTTTGCTTCATATGAGACCGCTTCAGCACTGGCTTCGCGATCGAGTCCCGAGATGGGCATGGCAACAGGGCACGCTCCGGGTCCCAGTGACTCGGGCCTGCCGTCAGACCAGCTTTCTACGGGCAGGTGTTCCCCTAGAATGAGTTTCCAGGCATGTTGTTGTATCAACAGATGCCTCTGCCACGGGCTGGGGTGCCATGTGCAATGGCCATGCTGCCGCGGGCTCCTGGAGAGGACCCCAGTGCCTATGGCATGTCAATTGCCTCGAGTTGCTAGCCGTACGTCTTGCCCTGCACCGCTTCCGAGCCCTGCTCAAGGACAAGCATGTGCTGTTCCGTTCACCACCTGATCCCTGAAGGGAGTGGTGGGAACCTGCAAGCGCTGCCTGTGGAGGAGGCAGACCCAGCCTTGGCACTGCTCTGTCCAGTACGCACCCTTCGCGCTTATGGATGCGGTGTTTCAGGACCTCAGACCAGCTCTTTGTCTGTTACGAAGAGCAGCAGAAAGGGAAGGCTCTCTCCAAGCCGAGGTTGTCTCACTGGATAGTGGATGCCATTGTCCTGGCATATCAGGTTCAGGGCATGCCATGCCCCCTTAGGGTAAGAGCACACTCCACTAGGAGTGTTGCTTCCTCTTGTGCTTTAATGCATAGTGCCTCACTGACAGACATTTGTAGAGCTGCAGGCTGGGCGACACCCAACACATTTGCAAGATTTTATAATCTCTGACAGACATTTGTAGAGCTGGAGGCTGGGTGACACCCAACACATTTGCAAGATTTTATAATCTCTGAGTGGAGCCTGTGTCCTCTCGTGTACTCGCCCCAAGTGGCCAGTAACTGGACAGGCTCAGGTGTCTTCGCTTGCTGCGCCATTCCACTCCACGGACTGGATGCATGCGCATTTTTCTCAGTAAGCCCTGAGCTCCTCCAGCACTGTTTGGTTGGTCAGCCCTCGTGTTCGGCTAGGTGCCTCCGTGTGCATGGTACCCTCGTTGGGCAGCCCCCACATGTGTATTTCCAGGGTAAGTCTCTCTGAGCACGTGTCTTCCCTTGGCAAGACACCTTGCCACGCCTGGGGTTGAAAAATTTCCACCTGCGGCTGGATACCCCAGAGTCCTCCATATGCAGTCCCTACGGGGGTCATATGTGTATTTTTAAGTCCTCCCTTCGGGCAGGCATTGTGTTGCATTTCTCCACGTGGGATATGCTTCCCAGTGTACCTTGGTATCGGCGTTGAGCCTAGCCCCTCATTCGTGCCAAGACTCACAGCAGGGAGCTCTGGTCAGTGCAGGATGCTGGAAGACAGCCGTCGTGGTGAGATTAAATTGACGTAACTCGTAGTGTACTGACTGAAAAGGAACGTCTCGGTTACGTATGTAACCCTCGTTCCCTGAAGGAAGGGAACGGAGACTTTACGTCCCCATGCCACTTCCGCTGTACCGCTGGAACGGCCGGGCGCTCGTTTTGTAGAGCTCAAAGGCGATTGGCTTCTAAGCGAAACCCCCATTTCGTCAGTAACTTCAGGGAACGAGGGTTACATACGTAACCGAGACGTTATCTATTTTAGTTAACATGAACTGAGCATGAACAATACTGAGTTTTTAAGGCTTTTTTGTGTTTTCACTGTTATATGGTAGGGGGCACTATTACGCATCTCCTGAATGAGTACATTATCTCTAGATCTAAACACAGGAAAAGAAACAAGCTATCTCATATGCAAGTAGATGCATATGAAAAAATAATGCGATCATCAACAATTAACAGCATATAAATCAAAATGGCCTAATGTTACTTAATGAAATGGAAGCTCTGTTAATGTTCTGTTAATGTAATCACAAAATAGGCTAATACATGAATGAACCAGTGGCATGGCCTACTTGAGCTGTCTAACAGATTTCGCCATCGTGACTCGTCTCGGATACTATATGATCACGACATTATAGTTTCAATAACTTGTACGCACTGCGTGCTCCGCACTCACTCATTCACCCTCAGACACTCGCTGTGACTTGAATAAGCCCAACCCACTCATTAACATAGAATTTGCATACAAGTTGACTTTGAAAATGAAAAACTGTGAAATAAAGGAAATAAAAATGAAAACTATAGCTTTACATTTTAATTTGAATTGTGTCACTATTATCGCGTGAGCATTAATAAAAAGCTTTGTAAAAACTGTATCTGCAGTTTCTTTTTCATGTTTGCCTTTTCATTTTAATATCGGCAGTCTTGCCTCGAGACTGTAGTGAAAATGAAATGTCAAATCACCAATTGCATTTTAATTTTCAATTTGACAGGGATGATGCATTGTCACTGTGAAAATGAAAATGAAAATAAAATCATTTAATTTAATTTTCAATTTTGTCACATATTTTACATACAGTTTTCTATAATGAAATGGTCATTCTGGTTTTAGTTTTCATTTTTATCATTTAATTGATTTATTTAAAATTGGCAGAAAATGGGTCCGTGTACTTTTGTGTCCATTCCTTTTTCCTTTTTTAACCACGGCGAGAAAAACAAAAAACGAATGGTTGTTGTATTTTTTAATTCTCTGTTGAATACCAAAATTTAAATTAAAATGGTATACACAAATTTCATGCGTATGAAATAAAATATTGACTTCTTTTCAGATTTTTGTTTATTACGTTTTGCGTAATTAAAAATGGACAGATTAAAGTCGAAAAAATGTCAATTTAAAAGAGTTTCCTTTTGTAAATTAGACCTACTGTTTCTCCCACACTTTCGATAGCCTGAAATCATAATACATGACTTGATTTTAAAACTGAAACGGGCATTGCAGATGCAAAACACCTGTCCCAACATGGTGACAGGCGAGATTGCTCCCCTTCTGTTCCCGTTAAAAAAAAGTCAATCCATTCTCACTCACAAGGGGTCCGATACTGCTGCATGTCCAAGAGAATGCTGGTGGCAAACTCGCCCAGCGAAGTGGGACATTCTAACGTGAAAAACGTAAACTCTTAATGTGGCTTAATGTACAACAGTGATATTGGAGGAGCAAACTTAGTACACACCTTATAAATAAAACATATACAGACAAGCAGGTCAGGCCGAATATAAAGGCAACACGCTTAAACGTTGAGCGTTTCCCACACATAAATTAAAAATATTGTCCTTCCACTTTGTTTACGTTGCCGTTGTCTTGGCAGTATGCTGTTGATAGCCTCCTCCACTGAGGCAAAGGGTATGGGAATTTTGTCTATGAAAATTACATATTAGGGTATAATTTTGTCATCAATATACGTTGGTATATTTTCAATTTGAACAGCAAGACATATAGCATATAAGCGACTCCTAATCCTAAACAATTTCTCGATATAAAACAATATAAAACACCTAACAGCTAAAAACAACTAGAATTTCTCGATATAAAACAATATAAAACACCTAACAGCTAAAAACCTTTCACTCATAGGGAGCTTCAAAGAAGATGCATGTGTCCTGTGTTTATCGGTATCCAATTATGTTCGTTGGGTAAAAAAAGAAAAACTAAATGGAGCGATTGTTAATAAGATGAACGCAACACACGCCTTGCGAGCAGCGGGACTTTTATTATGCCACAGTCGCCGGCGCCATTTCCGGTTTTCCGGTCATGAGTATGAGGTAATGCAGCTCTGTTTATCATATTAGATACATTTGAGTGTGTTGAAAATTATGTTATGACGTTACTCTGTGCGTTCGCTCAGCAGCTGCTATGACACTTGTTGCACACTGCAGTAAGAGTAAAGCGTTTCTGCAAAGGGTAACGCAGATATGACGCAATTGACAGGCGACTCACACATCCCGGTTCATTGGTTAAAATAGCAATTTTCTCCCGATTTACAAATAGTTGGAAACATTTGGGATATTGCAAGTACTCAACTGAACAAAATATATAACACTGGCCTAGTGGTTTTTGGATATTTTACTGAAAAAATGTTTCATAGTGCACCTTTAATACAACAAAATATTCTGGGGGTCATGACATTTTTGTGAAAATGTCCAAAAACGCTGGCGGTGGCTGTCCACCTTTTTTTTTTTTTTTTTACTTTGGTGGGGAAAGAGTTAAATGAATAATGCAATGGCTCACTCATTAAGCCAATAACTTACTGCCATTTACTGGGGGTGTTTTTTTTTTTTTTTTCCAAGTATCATTTAATTTAAACAATTTCATATTTTATTACTCAAATTGTTATTTTTAAAACATTACCCTCAGAATTATTTATGCAATTGCAATTGCTGTGTAAATTATAATTTTTTAAACAGACTGTGTAACTACTTCTAAATGCTACTTCAGATGCAGCTTCAGTCATCTCTGCAGTGCAAACATGTATTTTGTTTAATTTAATTTTGATAATTTAATTTGAGCTTCTTAACAGTCGTCTTATTCTAATTGAATTTATTGATTAAAAAGTAAGTAAAAAAATATTATATATATTTAATAATGTGCATTGTGCAAATATTGAGATATCATTTTTTGTCAATATTTTACACCCCTAGGGTCTAGCAATTTAAATAATCTATTATGTGGCAGTTTACAAACTGTAGCCAGTAAATCCATTTACTCACCCACTAAAGTCAATTTGTACTCACATTCAGCTCTTCATATTTACACAGTAATCGTAGTACAGAGAAAAAACATGTGTGGTTGTCATTAGAGCAGCAAATTTTATGACAGAATAAGGCTCAGTGCCCCCTGGCACCCCCTAAACTCTTCTGAACCTATGGTCTGACAAAACCTTGATGTAGGTAAATTAATATTACAGCCATGCAATTAATTCCACTTAAATCGGTCCAGTTTGGATAGGTTTTAGATATGCATGACAGTATTTGTGTGCGATTATACCTCCATGCTGACAGAGGAAAGTGTGGTTGGCAATGGGTCCAGGCTCAGTGAATGTGTTGAACTTGTTGAGCCATTCTCTGGAAATGTAGAACTGAAGCAGACTGGGCTCCTTTAAATTAGCCAGAGCAACAACCTTCTGTCTTTCTCTCACAGATTCTTCACTACACTTCCTGAAAGAAAATGCACATTATAAAATTATAACCATTAAAAAGTGCGCGCAGCACTATATGTCCCAATAGTATTGGATTTTATTCTGACATCTATTGGCATGGAACCTAATGAACCTATATGAGTGTACATCGTTTTAGTCATATTTTTCAAATGTACTATTCATTTAATTATGTGTAAGCACAGCTGCAGCGTAACATAAGTAGCAACAGATCGTATCCCGAAGTACAAGTAAAAATGTTGAATGGAGGTAGATCTAAATGTAAGCCTGCGATTGCAAGAAAAGGGATGGGTTTATGCGGACTAAATTATTGGATAAGTCTGGCATACAGTTAGGTCCATATATATTTGGACACAGGCATAATTTTAGTTTTTTTAGCCATTTGCCAAAACATATTCAAGTTACAGTTATATAAATGAATGGGTTTAAAGTGCACACTCTCAGCTTTAATTTGAGGGTATTCACATCCCCCCTTTTTCAAGGGACCAAAAGTAATTAAACAATTGACTCAAAAGCTGTTTCATGGACAGGTGTGGGCTATTCCTTCATTATTTCTTCATTGCTTAAGCAGGTAAAAGGCGGAGTCTGGAGTTGATTCTAAGTGTGGCATTTGCATTTGGAAGCTGTTGCTGTAAACCCATATCATGTGGTCAAAGTAGCTCTCCATGCAAGTGAAACAGGCCATCATTAGGCTTCAGAAACAAAACAAATCTATCAGAGACAGTCAACAGTTTGGTACATTCTGAGAAGAAGAAAAAAAAAAAGAACGCACTGGTGAGCTCAACAACATAAAAAGGCCTGGATGTCAAAGAAAGAAATTAGTGGTGGATGATCACAGGCCTCATAAGCCTCAAGAATAGAAAGGCCAGATTAGACTGCCAAAAAAACATCTAAAAAAGCCAGACCAGCATTCTTTGGATGAATTAAACTAAGATCAACCTGTACCAGAATGATGGAAGAAAAAAATTTGGAGAAGGCTTGGAACAGCTCATGATCCAAAGCATACAACTTTGTCTGTAAAACATGGTGGAGGCAGTGTGATGACACGGCATGCATAGCTTCAAGTGGCTCTGGGTCACTGGTGTTTATTGATGATGTGACATCATCAATAACATCACAGACAGATGCAGCCAGATGAATTCTGAAGGGTATAGGGATATACTGTCTGCCCAGGGGTCCGTTCTTCGCACCTCGCTTAATACATCTGAGATGATTTGACAGATCCCAGATCTTTTAATCGTGATAACTGATCTCTGGATAATTTGGTTCTTCAAACGAATTTGCGGATTAGATTAAAATATCTGGATTAAATTGTCTGAGATTACTGCGCGTTCTTGTGTTCCCTGAAGAGGGCAGATGCATCGATACTCGAAACCACGATCAGTAATGCAGCAAGACAGCAACCTAATGACACTGACAGAATTTTTTATTTTTTTTTTAAATGACACATTTCTGTACCTTATAAAGAAAACAACCAAAACAACATAAAAGTTATAATAGATAAATGAAATGTGCACTGTTTTTTAAACATGATTCCCAATTATTTATATTCACGATTTTATAGTATTTGTACACCCTTTACATTTTTATTTCAATGATGTAATTAGCAATTCATTTAATTTTTAATTCAATTTGAAGCAAATTTGTTACGTGACAGTATTAAAATTTCTTAAGGGTCAAGATCTCTTGCGCTGCATCAAGCCATCACATAATATCCGTCATTACTCAAATTAGTGCAGGGCTCAGAGTAACTGTACAACATGTGTGTAAGACTCCAATAAAATTATAAAGTAATTATTCCATCAAAAATAAATAAATCAATCAAGTCTATAGTATTATACACAACATTATAGTATTATTTTCAAATACATTTTTATATTATTATTATTTAAAATTATTATTGCACCTGGTTCAGTAAGGAACTCTTGTAATAAAGTAGCAGTGGTTGGGACAGTTTTTAAGTATCAATGCCACTTAAAAAGATGCAATCTAATCCTGTTTACATGAAATAAGCTTGCTCGCGAGCAGGTTTAAGCTTCCGGACCTGTTGCTATGACAGCAAGTCCAGGATGAACCAACCAATCCAAGATCATGCCAAATCGTCAACAATCAAATCCAGCTAACTGAGTTATCGACGTACGAAGAACGGACCCCAGATCCGGCCCAAATGCAGCACAGTGCAGATGGACAATGAGCCAAAACACACTGCAAAAGCAACCCAGGAGTTTTTGATGGAAAAGAAATGGAATATTCTGCAATGGCCGAGTCAATCACCTGATCTCAACCAAATCGAACATGCATTTCACAAAACTAAAGGTACTAAAAACCCACAAACAAACAACAACTTAAGGCAGCTACAGAAAAGGCTTGGCAAAGCATCACAAAGGAGGAAACCCAGTCTTTAGCCCTATTCGGACGGTAATTGTTTCTCATGTGGACGTCCGTAAAAATTAATTGCATGCCACCTCAGTAAAAAAACTTTCGATGAAAAAATTCAGATGATGATTTATTCAGTGGAGGAGCGAGTTTTGTGATCCTACGAACCTGGGAACGCGTTGTTCACATGGTCAGTCGCATGATTGTCTGCTGTAAATAACAAAAGATTGTGCTTGTAAATACTTTCCAGCAGTTCAGTAATAAAAGTGTAGGCTAGATCTGCATCCAAAAATGCATCCAAATTCCAGCGAAGCGCAACTGTACGGTGCTCCGCAGTAGTCAAAAAGACTATAAACAGTGAATTTTGAAGTGATCTCTTCTTGAAATGTGGATTCGGACGGCAATTAAATTACCACATGACCTTGGTGTTTGCCAAAAAAACAGTAGGTAATTCGGCCAGGGATTTTTTACGCAAAAAACATTCTGGATTCGAACGGCAATAAAATCACAGACTAGCCACTGTAAATTATGAAAATACCTTATGACCCCATGAGAAACAATTACCGTCCGAATATGGCTTTTAGTGATGTCCATGGGTTCCAGACTTCAGGCAGTCACTGCCTACAAAGTATTCTCAACAAAATATTAAATATTGTGATTATATTCATCTTTCCAATTACATTTAAGCCCCTGAAAATAGAGTGACTGTGTATAAAAACGGTTGCAATTCCTAAACGGTTCACATTATATCTCCGTTCATCCCCTTGAATTAAAGCTAAAAGTCTGCACTTCAATTTCATCTTGATTGTTTCATTTTAATTCAATTCTGGTGGCATAAAGCCACAGAGCCAAAATTATGAAAATTGTGTCAGTGTCCAAATATGGACCTAACTGTACATCGGAGAGAAGTCTGCCATTTTACTGGAAGTTATAACATTTTGATTACAAATAAAAAAAAAGTTTTTAAAAATGAAATGTATGCATGGATGAATCGTTCACAATAAGATCAATAAGGTGCATTTAAAAAAAGGGTGAATTTTCAAGCCAACTTTAATAAGGAAAAACATTACTGTGTGCACTTTAAACAAACATTACAAGATCAATAAAATAGCACAAAAAAGTACCTGTAGAAAAGGACATACGCTTCAGCATTCTGCACTACTGTCTCGTGCACTTCTGTTACATACTGATCGTCAAACTCGTACCACTGTCCATTGATCACATTCTGACAGTACGCTATGTAGTGACCACCTGTTTAACAGGGAAAATAAATGATTTCACTCAAAAAACAGACAAAATAATATATTTTTTTCCTCATCTGGGAAAAGCGCCAGTGATAAACAAATGCCAGGTCATATATCAAAATCTCAAAGCTCCAGCTATATTTCGCAATATAACACAGAAGTAACTTACTCCCAGCAGTGCCGTGATGACAGATGACAGACAGCAGGTCATAGGTAGTAATCTGAGATGAGCTCTCCTTAGCCAAGAAGGGCTTGAGATCCAAACCCTCCAATGGAAATGAGACGTGGCTATTTATCTTAAACGAGTACATGACTTCATGCCTGAAACGCTTCAGGTGAACGCACAATATCTGCAAAAGGAGATCACATATAAACTAGGAATACAAATTGTATTGAAAAGAGCAGATCAAATTGGAGGGGGGTACTTACTTCTGGTAGACGCAGAACTTTACAATATTTCACACCATTTCTCAATCTGGGAAACAGTAAATGAGCATGTTCCATCATCTAAACATGTAAACCTAACAGCTACAGTATGGTTTTGGCTGTAAAACCATAGTATTTAGATTAGAGTTAGACTCTGAAATAGTTACACAGCATGACAACCACTACAAGTTCATCACATGCATTTTAGTCTTTTATTTTTATTTATAAGAAATCTTACTTTTTACATCGTTCACAGCTGTACATGTTGTCTCCTGTTTGGCGGAAAGAAAATAAACATCAACCAAGGGTTGCCAAGCAGTACAACAGTGTAGGAAAGTGAATACAATTTTTTTTGTTTTATCCTATTCTGTCACATACATAATTGCAAATTCAGAAATGTCAAACATGGTGTGCTTACCTTTCAGCTCATCAGCAGCGAAGAAGGCTGCCAGGCAGTCCTCCAGCATTACCATTGGACCCCAAAACCAACTGGGAATACAAGACACTACAAACCTGCATAAACACACACATTAGAGATGTGTGGATCAGCTCTAATGTCACCCAAATCCCCTGTTAAAAATAAATCATCTACCCGCCACACACCCGAAACATCTGATTTAGATATACGCACCCGACCCGCACCTGATCATCACAATTCTTTAAATGCGTAGTGTAAAGCGTGATAATATGGTATCATATTACACTGGAGTAGGCTGCTTTTAAAAGAACATTTATTAAAGTAAAAGTTTTTCGGCAAAATTAGATTTCCTTAATCGCCTAAACACTGAACACACACAAGAAATCAAATATGTTCATCCCAAGCAAAGGCTGGATAGGCTTCATTCATTTTTTGTCACATACATATAGCACTTCAAAGCTGTTACATATCATCATACCTATCCCTTGATTCATCCTGGTTAACTACTCCACTAAAACGCTCCCAACTCTGTACTTTTCTTTCTTTCCTTTCCTTTCTTTTGTTTTGTTTTTAATTCTCCTTCTTGAAATTTCTCTCAGATCTGTTTTGCCTTCATTAAACAAGTAGACCCTGCAATTACGTAGCTTAATGAGAGTCTGCAAATGAGTGCCTGATGAAAAATTAAGCTTTAAAGGGAATCCATACTATGGAAGTCAATGGGGCCCATCAACTGTTACCCATATTCTTCAAAATATCTTCTTTTGTGTTCAGCAGAGGAATGAAATTTATACAGGTTTGGAACAGCTTGAGGGTGAGTAAATGATGACAGAATTTTCATTTTTGGCAGAACTATCCTTTTAAACATGTTAATATTTCCATCATTAATGATTTATCTCATCCATCTGTAACCCATCTGCAATTAATCAGAATGTTATTTTTTATTACTTGGCCCACCAACCCACAGATCTGCAGTGTCCGCAGTTATAAGATACAGTTTTTGCGATCACTAACAAACGTACATTTACAATCAGGAATATCAATTCCAGTTCAGTGCGTCGCTGTTAAATTTCCAATAAACAGACATGTAATATTATTAGTAACTGTCCTTATAATGCAAAACAATAGTAATTTTATGATACATTTTCCACCAGTGCTACCAAGTCAGGTACTGGCGCCACCATCTGTAGAACTTAGTGGCACATGTGCCACTGCTCTCAAATGTTAGTCTGGAGCCCTGCATTACAATATGTTTGTTTTCAGTGCAATTACATTGTTTTACATTCAGCTTTTGGTGAACACACACAACCATTTAAAAGTTTGGGGTCAGTATGATTGTTTTTTTAAAAGAAATTAATACTTTAAATTTTATTAAGCAAGGATGTATTACATTTATGCACAAAAATGTAACAATGTAGAAGTCTTTACTATTTCAAATAAATGCTGTACTTTTGAACGTATGTACTATATTCATCAAAGAAATCTTTTTTAAAAATGTATTAAGGTTTCAACAAAAATACTGAGCAGCACAACTATTTTAAACATGAATAATATAATAATAAGGTCTTGAGCACCAAATCAGCATATTAGAATGATTTCAGAAGGATCATCTGTTATCACAGGAATAAATTACAATTCAAAATGGAAAAAAAATGTTATTTTAAATTGTAATATTTCACATATACATACATACACTCACCTAAAGGATTATTAGGAACACCTGTTCAATTTCTCATTAATGCAATTATCTAATCAACCAATCACATGGCAGTTGCTTCAATGCATTTAGGGGTGTGGTCCTGGTCAAGACAATCTCCTGAACGTCAGAATGGGAAAGAAAGGTGATTTAAGCAATTTTGAGCGTGGCATGGTTGTTGGTGCCAGACGGGCCGGTCTGAGTATTTCACAATCTGCTCAGTTACTGGGATTTTCACGCACAACCATTTCTAGAGTTTACAAAGAATGGTGTGAAAAGGGAAAAACATCCAGTATGCGGCAGTCCTGTGGGCGAAAATGCCTTGTTGATGCTAGAGGTCAGAGGAGAATGGGCCGACTGATTCAAGCTGATAGAAGAGCAACTTTGACTGAAATAACCACTCGTTACAACCGAGGTATGCAGCAAAGCATTTGTGAAGCCACAACACGCACAACCTTGAGGCGGATGGGCTACAACAGCAGAAGACCCCACCGGGTACCACTCATCTCCACTACAAATAGGAAAAAGAGGCTACAATTTGCACGAGCTCACCAAAATTGGACAGTTGAAGACTGGAAAAATGTTGCCTGGTCTGATGAGTCTCGATTTCTGTTGAGACATTCAGATGGTAGAGTCAGAATTTGGCGTAAACAGAATGAGAACATGGATCCATCATGCCTTGTTACCACTGTGCAGGCTGCTGGTGGTGGTGTAATGGTGTGGGGGATGTTTTCTTGGCACACTTTAGGCCCCTTAGTGCCAATTGGGCATTGTTTAAATGCCACGGCCTACCTGAGCATTGTTTCTGACCATGTCCATCCCTTTATGACCAGCATGTACCCATCCTCTGATGGCTACTTCCAGCAGGATAATGCACCATGTCACAAAGCTCGAATCATTTCAAATTGGTTTCTTGAACATGACAATGAGTTCACTGTACTAAAATGGCCCCCACAGTCACCAGATCTCAACCCAATAGAGCATCTTTGGGATGTGGTGGAACGGGAGCTTCGTGCCCTGGATGTGCATCCCACAAATCTCCATCAACTGCAAGATGCTATCCTATCAATATGGGCTAACATTTCTAAAGAATGCTTTCAGCACCTTGTTGAATCAATGCCACGTAGAATTAAGGCAGTTCTGAAGGCGAAAGGGGGTCAAACACAGTATTAGTATGGTGTTCCTAATAATCCTTTAGGTGAGTGTACATACACACACACATACACACATATATATACATATATATATATATATATATATATATATATATATTAATATTTGATTAAATAAATGCAGCCTTGGTGAGTATAAGAGACTTTTTACAGACTCCAAACTTTTGAACTGTAGTGTAATTCATTTTTCTCTTTGTTCATTCTCAGCCCCACCACACTCTCACTATACCTTCGTATAGACTCCATGATGTAGGAGATCCAGCCCTGTGCTGCATAGCCATCCGTGCAGACACCAGCTTTAATGGGAGCGCTCTGGTGGATGGAGGAATGGAGTTTGGCCAAATCTTCTTTACCCGGAATAGGCAAAGACAGGTCCTGAAAGGTCTCCACGGTTGTCGAAACCTACAAAGGCAGATATTTTCTTTAAAACATTGCTATTTCTGCAGTCATGCAAATATTGTACCATTGAAATATATCCTTCTACAGTTACATAACATTTGGTTTATGTGATATGAACACAGTCTGTTTTGTGCAGCTATGAATTGCAGAATTCTTTTAGAAGTGACCTGAAGTGGAAGTGAAGCATCTCAGAAACCACATGGTGCATGACTGATTTCTCTGCAGTTTCAACTACACTGTACTGTAGTGGTGAATTTTTTAGTGTAATGAATGTAATTTGATGCTTGGTGCCCTCTAGAGACAGAAAAACTCATCGTTGCTTACCCGGTCACACGTCAAACACTGAACCAGACTTAGAATGGATCCGTCAAAGATATCTGAAATAACACTGCGGAAACGGGACTGCTTCTTCTTCTTGGTGCTCAGGTGCATCTGAGCTATAAGACAAACAAACATAATGGTTATTTTGTGTTAAGCAAAATACAACTTTTTTTTATCTATGCTGTATTTTTCTATATGAAAGAAGCAAACCTTTCTTAAAAGTATAAGTGGGTCCAGTTCTGAGGGGGCTGGATCTTGGTGGGCTGCTGGAGAGTCTGGAGTGAAGCTCCTGCAAACTGTGAGCGGGGCTACAAGGATGAGAGGACGGACAGTGCATTGAAGCTTCATTATCAGGTTCTGCAAGAAAAAGAGATCAGGAAGTGAGAAGATCTGTTTTCACATCCAAAAACTTCATAAACACTGTAACCATACTCTACCATTCGAAAGTTTGGAGTCAGTAAAAGACATTACAGCCATTAATACTTTAATTGATCAAAAGTGACAAGACTTTTGCATTATTACAAAAGATTTCTATTTTAAATAAATACTGTTATTTTGAACCTTCTATTCTATTCAACAAAGAATCCCCAAACAATGATCATGGTTTCCGCAAGAATATTAAGCAGCACAACTATGTCAACATAGATAATAATAAGAAATGTTTCTTGAGCATCAAATCAGCATATTAGAATGATTTCTTAAGTATCATGTGACACTGAAGACTGCAAAAATTCTGCTTTGTCATCACAGAAATAATCTTAACAGTTATTTAAAATTGTTATAGTATTTCACAGTATTACTGTTTTTGTTTTATTTTTGATCAAAGTGAATGCTTTTAAAAACACAAAAATCTTAATTGTCTAGAAACTTTTGAATTTAAGTCCTTAATATAGTTATGTTCACACACAATTCAGTTATTTAGAGAAGTGAGTGACAACTGCATTCTATAACTGAACTCACCTGTAAATTTTCAGGACTCACAACTGCATTCTCGGAAAACCCGCACTGTGTGATCAGAACCGGATTGGACAACTAGTTGTCTGTCAAGTCACACAGTGCGAGAGAGCTGCTCTGTGCTGCACAAATGTGTGACTACTGTGTGTTTTCATGTGTGGTTTCGGTAACTTGGCGATATGAGCGATATGAGCTGTGTGTGAAGATTTTACATCCAGTCACTGTTCTCCACCAGAGGTGCTCCCGTCAGTTTTGTATTCTACGCACAACTCAAACGCTCTGCTCTCCACCCAGATATAAACACTGCTGTCAATTAATGAAGATTTGACGGATGAACTCACTTCTTGTCATGTCAGAAGTGATAAGACTTTTCAGTTTTTAGGGACGTCACCATCTTTGATATTACTTTGGTCACTGTCACTATGGTTACTAGTTAGAGAATACGGGCTTGACTCTCGTTGCACATTCATACAGACAGTATTCAAAATGCTACTGTAAGTTGCTGTGTGAATGGGACATTTTGAGACTGACACCTGTGAGTAAATGTGGTTGTCAATCCCAAAACTGAAGGTGTGAACGTAGCCTAAGATTATAAGAACATCATACCTGTATTTCCTGATGTCGTCACAGTTGTGGTTGTAGGTGTTGCCTCTGTTTCTCTCTCTGCCTGTCCCTCTTGTGCGGCCGTATCCACATCTGCATCCTCATCCATTTCCCGTGTCCTCTCTTCTCCTCTTCTCTCCTTCAGCCTCTCCTTCTCCGAGATCCCTCCGTTTCCTCTCACTCCCACACACTCATCTTGGATGAGCAGCTCTGCTTCTCCTCCTGCCCTCTCTACATCTCCTTTCTCACTTCCTGATCCAGAGTCACACGACAGGAACTCGTCCTCAGAGGGGCTTCGGTCTCCATCGACATGGTTACAGTTGTCAAGGTTGTGGTCAGGGTCAGCATCTGAGATTGCACTGCTGCAGTCGGTCAAAGGCTCCTTTAGCTCCTCATGAAGCTGGTCCATCAGACATCGCAAAAACTCCTGAGTGTCCTAAAAAGACAGAAGCAAGTAGTATGTACTTTATATAAACACAATTACAGTCTTGAAAGGTTGCATAGTAATCTGTGTTGTTACTGTTAACTAAAACTAAACTATTGTTAATTGAAATAAAGCTAAAATAAAATAAAATAACAATATTAGATAAAAAGCTTAAACTTATAAATCTTAAACAAAAATTATCAACATGGCAATTTACTAAAATAAAATAAGTTGAAGTACTAAAATTACTGAAAAAACTGAAATAAAAATAAAATAAAGCTAAAAAGAAATATTTATAAAGTAAATGTCAAACGCACATCACAAAATTACTAAAATAAACTAAAATTACAAAGAAAACTGAAAATGAAAGAATAAGCCAATTCAATATATTAATATTTACTGTAATATAATATAAACAATACTAAATTAACACTGCTTTATATACCTGTTGAGCGTAGCCACGAAACATGGGGTTCACCAGTTTGATTCCATGAAACAGACTAGTGGGAACAACATAGCTTGGCCTACACGGAAAGTCAAAGAAAGTACAGAAGAGGGAAAAAGAAAACCAACAGAGAACGATAAGGTTCAGATAATTAGGACCAAGCTCAATAGATTAAAATTAGGTTCACTAGAACTGGCCAGATCTAGTTTAGCAGTTTGGCAAGTCAGTGCTTGTTACCGTTTCTTGTGCCAGAGCTCAGAGATAAGCTTCTGATAGCTTTTACACAATGCCGGCTTCTTATCCGTACGAACCAACCCACTGCAATCCAGGAAAAACTGAGTCAATGGAGGACTGAAGAGAAAAAGAAACAGGAAAACTTAAATTGTCAATTTAAGGGGCAGGATGCACAGAACTGAAAAACAAATCAGTGGAATCAGTCACGCTTTTAATCTGTGTTCTCTGGATAATCACTATTTATGCTGCACAAGTTGTGAGCTCACCAGTTGGACAGGGCCTGCAGCGCAGCGTTCATGTAACAGGAGTTCCCAATGTTCTTCATCCCTGTGAGACCTGAGATAGAGTAAAGAGTATTAAACATAACGAGTAATACAAACACCAGCCTACAACTTTGCTAAATATTGCTTTTGGCAATGACAGATGACTCTCAAGTTTTGCAGTGTGGAATAGAATCTTAGTCATTACATAACCAATGACAATGAGATTCAATTTAATTCAGGCTACGTAATTCCATTAAGCAATATTTTCATATTAAAAGAACAGACAAGGAATTTGACTGGTTAATTGTTCATCATTCAATCTGCTCCTTTAAGGTGTTGTATATAAACAGGGCAAGATAGACACATCTGTTAGTAAATATAAATGTAAATGTTTATATAAAAGTTTTTTTAATAATATAAATATTAAGAATTAATCATTTAAAAAATAAATGCTGTTTTTTTTAACTTTCTATCGAAGAATCCTGAAAAAAGTATTACGGTTTCCAAAAAAATATTATGTTTTCAACAAATCAGCAGCAAATCAACATATTAGAATGATTTCTGAAGACTGGAGAAATGGCTGCTGAAAATTCAGCTTTGGCATAGAATAAACTGTATTTTAAAATATATTAAAAATAGAAAACAGATATTTTGAATTGTAATAATATTTTAAAATATGACTGTTCTTACTATGTATTTAATCAAATAAATGCAGCCTTGATAAGTATAAAAGACTTTTAAAAAATCTTACAGATCTCAAACTTTTGAATGGTAGTGCACGTGTCCCCATCAATGTATAGGTGGGTGTCCTTGCCATTTATCATTTTTAAGAGGATTAGAAATGCCATGCAATATGTACTAGCTACATGATTATACCTCTAGGTTTAAACTCATCTTCCTCAGATTCTGAGCCATCCTCATCTGCCACTGCGATAGGAACCGCCTTCAGTGGGTGACATGTTGTCTGGGGTAGAGGATCCTTTGGGGATGTAAAAAAGAGAGAATTGTGCATTTTGTATTGTACGTGTGTTTTATAAATTATTGTGTGTAATTGAGACATTTAAACTGATATTAATAATGCAGAAGACACAGCTAAACTCAAACAGGATGTACCATCTTAATCATGTTTATACAATCCTAAACTGCTAAAAAAAAAAAAAAAAAAGATTTTACCTGTTCATGTGTTTTGCAGCAGTGTGCTAATGATATAGGAGTAACAGGTTTTGGTTCCAGAAACACCTCCCTCTCACAGACATAACACCACACCCTGAATGTGGTCAAGTTTACTGTCAGATTGTGTTTTTTGGCCTGGAAAAAGGTAAAAAGAAGATGCACACATGTACAAAAGAACAAAAGCAAAATGATATATGGATGATACCTAGACAGAATGAAAGAGTACACAGAATAATTAAATAACTAAGCGAACTCTAAGAATGTTACCTGTGCGTGTATAGTACTGTGATCAGAATATGATTCTCCGCAGCCTACATAGGGACAGTCACACTGTGGGCAAAGCAGGACAAAGAGAGTCATGTCGTCAGCAAGTCGTTTCTTATATTCTCATATAACCTGACACCAGCTTAGAAACACCTGCAGCACAACAATTATTCAATTTATTTGCTTTTTCGAACATGCTGTCTTTAAGTAATACGACAGTTTGTTCTGTGTAGATTATTAGTTCTACAAATATATTACATGATTTATTTATTACAATGTTTACTTGGCCATTGGTGCTTGGCTTCTGATGATTGCTGCTTGTGGCTATATATAGAAACTATGCTTTACGTGCATGATCGGAAAAAGATACAGAATGAATCGCCACTATTTTGTGATTGCACATTGTTTAATGTTGAAGATGTCTAACAAATGTCCAATATCAAACCAACTTAAGTTAAAATTACAACGTGAGAAAATGGCTTTTTGTATGTAGATCAAGAGAAAACAACTTTTATGCTGAGATCACGAGAAAACATATAATAATAATAATAATAATGTATGGCCACTTCCATAGTACACCGCTGCTCCAGTACACAAAGAATCTTACAGCTACGAAGACATATTTAAGAACTTAGAAAACTTTATTGTCTGCCATCCCATTTCCAACACAGCCCGTTTTGAGTGTCTGTTCGGAGAGTTCCAACAACAGCCAATTCATGCTGTGTTCATGCGTTTGCGCTGTTCTGTCCATCATTTAAAGCCATAATCAGAGAAGAGATGTTGCAAGAGGAAGGGGAAGTTATTTTGCACATGAATTAAAAAAAAAAAAATGATGGTGGCTTTAAAGAAATGTTCTGGGCCTAATCTTAAAGATGACATTCATAAATCTTTCTACATGCTTAAAATCTATTGTACTTGTATGTTTTCTAGGGAAATGGCTCCTTACCTGTAGACATGCCCAGAGGTTTGGTCCGCCTACCCCACATGACTGACATGTGCCCTTGAGTAAAAATAACATGATAAAATTCAAAACACAGCACTCATAATACATTTAAGACTTAAATATCAACCAAAGCAATTCTAACCTTTGATTTTTGAATAAGTTCCTCTTTAGTAACTTCACCAATAAAGTCCAAGTGAGGACAAAGATACCCGCTGTCAGTCATCTTGATTTTGACTTCACTCTATTACAAAACAGAGAATTGACAACTACTGATACAGCTCTGCACAGCATCAATACGATCAACAGCTGTGAGGTTGTGAGGTTAAAGTACACCCCCACAAAAAAAGAGAAATTAAATAATCTATTTAGCCCTAAAAGTCATTGTTTTAAAAACTGTCTTTCTATCTTCTGCGGTTAACAAAAAGAGATATTAAGTCAGTCACCATTCTATGCAACAAAAAAAACAAAAAAACAACAACAACAAAAAAAACATCTCCTGACATTTCCATTTGTGTTCTACATAATAAAAAAAGATATAAAGGTTTGGAAAACTATGAGATTGAGAAATTTGGACATAATTGCATTTATTGGTGAACTGTCCCTTTAAAAGTATAACCTTCTAATGACTACAGTCTCAATATCAGTGTGCGAAAAGAAAAGCTGCCATCAGTGAATAAATTATTTAAAATAATAATGAAAGAAGAAAACAGGAATAAAACTGAGGCTAAGCACATCTGTTTAATATGAGATGGCACCAATATGAGTCGGTGCCTGAAACTCTCAGGAGCCCAAAACTGCTGTTTCATGCGCCTAGCACGGCTGAAGGATGCATTCATCGCATATATCACCCCGTCCATTGTTACAATGGACAAATGCACAATAACACATTATAATAATAATCTGTAAATCTGCTTTTCACAAGAAAAGTAGCTTTAACAACTCCGGAGAGAAACTGAAGAACAATAATATTAATTTGAACCAAACTCACTATTCATCTTAATCGACAAATAATCTCAGAACATACGGATTATTTCTGATGCTTCTTCTTCAACACAATACAGTGCTACTAAATATCATCGTCAACCACTCAAGAGCCGTTTTACATCACGATCTTGCAGAATAAACAGGCCATATTTCCACTCGGGCTGCAAGACACTTTTCATACGCTCGGTCGACATGATGTTATCTTGACAAATAAACAGTGACACTTCGCTTCAACCGAAGGAAAGATAAAAACAGTCATTTACCTGTCAGACATAAACAAAAATATCACTCATAGATGATCATTTTATGCCAATCTGTGGTGTTTGTAACAGAGGTGGGTAACAGTGCACTAAACAGCATCCATACTGAATATAGCATGAGTGTGCGTCACAGCTTTGACCAGAGCCAATGAATGCTTTCAGCTCTTTCATCTGATCGAAAACTATTTTTTATTTGCTTACACTATTAAAATGAACATACTACTTGTTAGGCTGTTGATGTTTTAAATTGTTTTTGTTATTATTTTTACTTCGTTTTTTTTTTTTTTTTCTATTTATAGAAGTAGCTGATCTTGAACCAGTCTCTTCATCCCCCCCATAGCCGCTTTACTCCGTTAAACGGTTATATGGAAAACAGATGGGCTGATCTTAGATCAGCTGTTAATACAGTAGTTGTGACGTCAGCGGAAGTTTCGATAATGTGGAGGTCCGTCGTTAAACACAGACCGTCGACGTTGTACAGGCTTGTGAAGGGATACTGTAAACATTAAATATATATTCAAACAGTTCTTTGAAATCATGCCATCGGGTAAGAATTTTAGGAGAAAGAACGAGGACTCATCCGACGAGGAAGATGATGAGACAAAAGCCGTGGTCAGGTAGATGTTTATCACATTCAGGCCAAATAGCTACACTAAATTTAGCCATAATAGATCAACCGAACTACAGAAAAGCATTTATACAAGTGTCAGATTCATTTAGAGGCAACATGCAGATGCCTATATATTTAAATATGTTACATTTAAATTTGTTTCCCAAGGTCCAAACTAGATGAAGCCAGGGAGCTTCAAAGCCTACGAAAAAGGCAGCATGGAGTGAGGTTGGTCAGATGTGCAAACGTTTAAGACTGACTAGACAAGTCTTATTTTTTTGTAGTGTTTCATTTTTAATTTCTATTTTTGTATACAAAATAATGCATGCTGCTTTTTCATTTTATTCCTCCAGCATTGCAACATTACTTGTAGGAGAGAAGCTTCCTTTGGATGCTGAGCTTGAGGTATGTTTTTTACATTTTGTAGTACAATGAAGGTCGTGCAGTGTTATATAACTTATGAACTAACTAATAAATGGGTAAAATATCATCACTCCCTGTTTTGTGCATTAGGACGACCCATTTAAACTGAAGACTGGAGGTGTTGTTGACATGAAGAAAGTTAAAGACAGAAACAGAGACATGTAAGTGTTATGTATGTTATCATGTTTGCTTTTCATTTAAAGTTGATGGCTTTTGTATTTCACAAGTTAAATAATTAACTTATATTCTTCACTTTAGGACAGCTGATGAAAACGACCTGAATCTTGGTACCTCCTTTTCTGCCGAGACTAACAGACGGGATGAAGATGCAGACATGTAAGTTCCTATGTGTGCGTGCAATCCATCTGCATTCTTAGAGTTTCTTAATGATGATCTTTCTTCATTGCTGTTTATATGTTTTATCTTCTGTCTCCTTCTATGTGATTTCATTCAGGATGAAGTACATTGAGACTGAGTTAAAGAAAAAGAAAGGCATGGTGGAGGCAGAGGAGCTGAAGGTGAAGGCGAAGAATCCAGAGGACCTCCTGTATGAGCTTCCGGAGAGCATCCGTGTCAATTCTGCCAAAAAAACCGAAGAGATGTTGTCCAATCAGATGCTGAGTGGAATTCCAGAGGTGGATCTGGGAATAGAGTAAGTAAAGACCAAAACTAATTTAGACATTTTCCATTGATGGCATCAGATATTTTTCTCTGTAGTCTGGCTAATTAGACCCCCTTAGCTATGGATGCCAACTCCAAAACCCTCTTTTTTCCATAATTTTAAGTGCAAAGATAAAGAACATCATCAGCACAGAGGATGCCAAAGCAAAGCTGCTTGCTGAGCAGAGGAATAAGAAGAAAGACAACGGGACCTCGTTCGTTCCCACTAACATTGCAGTGAATTACGTCCAGCATAATCGCTGTAAGTGTACTGTACACATATACTACCGCTCCTTTGAAGGTTTGGGGTCAATAAGATTTGAATGTTTTTGAAGTCTCTTGTCTTCACCAAATACTGTAAGACAGTATTGTGAAATATTATTACAATTTAAAATAACTGTTTTCTATTTTAATAATTGAAAATGTAATTTATTTCTGTGATTTTTACCATAATTACTTCAGTCTTCAGTGTCACATGATCCTTCAGAAATCATTCTATGTTGCTTTGCTGCTGATGAGACATTTCTTATTAGAAATGTTGACAACAGTTGTGCTGCTTAATATTTTTCTTTAGGATTCTTATATGAATAGAAATTCCAAAAAGTTTTATTTTAAATAGAATGTTTTGTAACAAAGTATTTGTCCTTCAATAAATAATTATACAAGTATTTCTTTACATGAACCAGTAAACCTTAGTGTATTTTATATTTAGAAGTATTGTTTTTGTTTTTTTTCCCATCACATCTAGATTCAGTTCAGTTTTATGAATAACAGCTTCATCTATGCCTAATGTTTAAACGTGTAGATTGCTAACATTTAGATTAAGGTAACACTTTACAATAAGGTTTCATTAGTTAACATTAGTTAATGTATTAATTAACAAGAACTAACCATGAGCAGTACATTTGTAACTATTTATTCATCTTTGTTAACGTTAATTAATAAAAATACAGCTGTTCATGGTTTGTTCAAAGTGCATTAACTAATGTTAACAAGATTTTAATAAAGTATTAGTAAATGTTGAAATTAACATTAACAAAGATTAATAAACGCTTTATAAGTGCAGTTCATTATTAGTTCATGTTAACTAATGTAGTTAACTAATGGACCTTATTGTAAAGTGTTACCAGATTAATATTTAAAATATTTCCTATCCTTCCCTAAAGGAGAAATGTTAAGTCATTTTCTGTTCTTCTCTCAAGTCTATCATGAGGATGTAAATGCTCCCCAGAGAAGAGCTCACAGAGAAGAGCCCAAAGCTAGGCCGCTACGAGTAGGGGACACTGAGAATCCGGCACCTGAGGGTAAGAGCAGAACAAAACTATTTTGCGTAATTGACAGATTGAATTGCATTTTAATGAATTTGTTGTTTTTTTTGTTCTCCAGCCTCACCACCCAACTTCCGCAAGAGACCAAATAACGAGAAGGCCACAGATGACTACCACTATGAGAAATTCAAGAAGATGAACCGACGATACTAATCTTCCATCTTTGTTATAGTCAACTAGATTTACTTTTTTGTGATGTAAATATTTTTTACTGTTAAAAAATATCTTCATAACCTACAATCATAAACATTTTACAATAAAACTTTCCCCCAGAACATTGATAGTTTTTGCAAACTTTTTAAAATAGAACATTTTGGTTTAATAATTATGTACTGTGCTACATGTTAATGTTATAATGCGTTTCAGTCTGACGTGGAACAATTCAACAAAATTGCTTGATCACTACATATTAATGAAACCTCTTTTTTATTATTAAAGGTTATTTTTATTCTACAGAATTTCCTAATGAAATAACAGAAATAAAATTATAATCTATTACAGTTTTTGCTCGGATGTCTTGTAACAACTTAAAATGGAAAGGTCATCCACAGCAATAAAATATGTATGTAAGAAGAAAAGAGAACACTTCCTTGGCAGTCACATTTTGAAAAGATTTAGAGCATTACAGTGCATATGTACTTGCATGTAACATATAGTGAAATTTAACAGTGTTTTTTGTTACTTAAATAGAGCAGCAGCATTTTTACAAAGAAGTCTTTGTTTCTATCAGCATATAAAACAGTAGGAGTAAATGTCCTTTAAACAAGTTTGATTACAGAATTTATCTTAATCTGTACTTTTTTGAAGAACAACGATGAAAATAAAGTAAAGCATAGTTGTATTATATAACTAAAGGCATTATATGTAGCCAATAAACAGTCAGAAAGAAAAACACTTTATTATACCACAGTTACTTAGAACTAAGTTACCCAGCTACAATACTGAAATACTACTAATAAAAAATGTTCTCAGTATTAATTCAGTGTCATTTTTGCAGGAAAAAACCCATCAATTCAAGTAGTTCTCTAGATTTGCAGTCTACAGCTGGAGGTTTAAGATGTTGCTTATTAAGATGGCAGGTTGCTTGGCTGTGTAATCTAACTGATCCATGAAGGAAGCCACCAGTTTTTCACGACTGCTCACTAGTGCTGCTGCCGTGCATGGACTCCTGGGTCCCCAAGTGGTCTGAATCCTCTGGGTTGGCATGTGAAAGGTCAGAGGTCGTCTCGGGGGACCCCCAACTGTCCCGCCGATGAAAGGCCTCACAAAGTGGCAACTCAACACCATCCCACTGTCCACAGCTAGAAACGTTATACACACACGTTACACACAAGCACACAAACTAACATTTCTACTGTCCACTTCTGCCTAAAAACACACCAAGTAATCAATTAGGAGTATATATATGAGTAATGAACAAAAGAACTGGGAAAGGAAGCCTAAGCAGGGAAAAGAAAGTTGTGAAAAGCATTATTCAGGATTGCTACTAACATTGATTGGAAACGTGTGGTCACATGGTGTCCTTTGAGTTTTGGTCTGTCAGATCACGTTACTCTTCTGTTTGCTGTCTTTCGGTGCATTGAAAGATGTGTGTAGAGTTTAATAATAGAATTGCTCAATAGATGAAAAGCGAAAGGCTGTAAGCAGCAGAGAATTTAGACTATGAACTCAACAGAAAGAGGCAGAACATAAATTCCAAATCGGAGGCGAGCAAATAATAGATCGGACACTAAATGTGCTCTCGTTTCTATCTGGTTTATTTATAAAATTTTAAATGACCAGTTGGTTTGTGGAAAAACTGACAAATAATCTGATACATTTTAAACAGGTACTAATGTGACCAACACTGTTTCTACTAAATACTTCACCACAAAGAAACATAATGTAGTGCGATTATAAACCACTGAGGAAAACAAATGTTTTTTTAAATGATAAAAATTACATTTCGAACTTGACACATATGCCACTTAAAGCTAAAATATTTTGCCAGTTACACAATCTTCAATTAGTTTAACAGAGAAAGAAAAAAACATTGCATTTATGAATTCTCAAAAAAAAAAAAAACGTTTCTTGATCTTAACAATTTTCTTCCAGTAAGCAAATTTACACGATTCTTAAAAGTAATTTATACAACACCTTCAGCACCCTATATTCTTTTTTAAAAATGCTAAAGTGCTTTGAATTTGCAGCTCATCCAACATTGTGTCCAATCAAATTACATTAAAATTAATTTTCCAAAAAACAATTTCATTTATGAAATTATTTCCATAATAACCCAATAAAAATGTCTCTTCACATATAAATATTAATGTTACAATGGTGTGTTTCAAAGACAGCTTAAATTCATCTAAATTATTTAAATAGCCATAAAGATCCAGATTTATCCTATACTAATCTCTAAAAAAAATTATCAGACCAGCACCAATAATTTAAGTAAATACACATCCTGATTCCTGATTGCAAAATAAAGTAAATCTTCTAAAACACAATTGATTAAGGCACCTAGAGGAGGAAATATTTACATGCACTTTTATATGTATAACAGACGGGTTTTCTTTTACAAAACCAGTTATATGGAAAGTGCTTTATAATGTCTTTGGTGTGACTGCAATATGGATGGATATGACAATATGGATATATGGATTTTGCTATATTAGAAGCATAGCAGAAACAGATATGATGTCTGGCTTGTTATAAACATGACAAGTGGAATAACACTCAACAGTATCTAAATTGTAAGCGAGTCTTACTACATGACTAAGCTATGTGAGAGAATACACTCTAGTCTTTCATTAGCTATAGGCTTACCTGCAAGAATGAACACTCTTATTAAGGCACAATGGTATGCTATGAATGTGTGTATGTGTACTGGAGGAACAAACTAGCAAGATGTAATAAAACATAGGGAAAACCAACAAGGTTAGCACATATTTTAGTAAAATGATCAACGGTTGGAGCCAATATTTGGTTGCGCAAGTTAAAAATATCTTTATAGACATATTAATGGCTCCATAAATCACCCTGTGTTATGTTCTTATGATGTACATATGCATCAAGTTTATGGCGTTGGTAAGCAAGGGAAGGCAGAGGTGACTGCACACGTTTGGGATCACTGGTCTATTTGTACCTGGAGGAGTAATACTCTTCCTCGAGCTCATACAGGTCGATGGCAATCTCATCACGCAGGGAGATGAGCTTCTTGTCGCACTCTTCCTGCAGTGTGCGCAGCTGCTGGTTGCGGAGACTGATGGCCTCATTGACAGAGGGGAAGTCATTCAGGATGAGGAACTGCTTCAGGTCCGAGACGAGCTTCATGAGAGACTCTCCTGCACGTACCTAAAACACAAACACATTGAAGGGTTCATTCACCCAAAAATTCTGTCTTCACTTACTCACACTCATGTCATTACAAACCCATAAAACTTTCATTCATCTTCAGAACACAAATGAAGTTATTTTAATGAAATCTGAGAGATTTCTGTCCCTCCATTTAAAATCTATTCCCTTCAAAATGTAAAAAGATTGCAAAATAAATCCATATGAATCGAGCTGTTTAATCCAAGTCTTAAGATGAGACATGGTTGCTTTATAAGATGAACAGATTTAATTTAGGCTTTTATTCAGATATAAACATGGAGCATATCAAATATGGTAAATGAAATCTTGACATGCAATAAGGTGTCATGGCAGCACGTGAGGTTTACCAATGAGGTTTATTCTTGCGTGTCACAGTAAAATTGAGATTCTGTTTACCATATTTAAGTGCTCTACACATATATCCTCTGACCAATGTTTTACAATCGGTTATGTAAAAAATAAATCTCTCAGATTTAATAAAAAATATCTTAATTTGTGTTTGAAAATGAACAAAAATCTTATGGATTTGGAATGACATGATCATGAGTAATTGATGACAAAATGTTCATTTTAGGGTGAACTATCCCTTTAAATGTGTTAACTGGTAATGTCACCCAAATCTGAGGTGTTTATTTATCTCCATCACTTTAGATCTTACAATGTTGGCGGCTCGCACATGCATTTCATAGTGGTCCTGCTCAGCTTGTGTTGCCCTGAAAACCTGAGTCTCATCTTCCACCTGATTGATGAGATAACCAGATTAGTGTCAACTTCAGCTAAATCATATCAATATGAAAATCACACAGCACAATGCATGCCAACATACCTTGGCAGTTTTGATTATTTCCGTAAAATTGTCTAGAATTGACCTGATGTCATCTTTAAGTCTCTTGTTGTAGTTCTGCAGTAGAGACTCTTTGCTTTGAGGGAGGACTCTCTGTGTGGTCATCTCAGCGCTCTTCAGTCACACTTTACTTAATGCTAAAGGATCTGAAACAAAACTTTATTAGAATTACAATTAATTGTCACACAAATAGCTAAGTTACTAAATATACAATAAACAGGCATTGTTGCATTTCCACAATTTTTTAAATGAAATTATGTTCTCAGAAATGATAAAAAATAATGGAATTATATACTCATTTTAACCTTTAATAATAGCCTACTGGTTATTGCATGTTTCATACTAGTAGATAGAAATTAACCCTATGTAGTCAGTGTTTACATTTCATACTGTACATTTGTAAATCCTGGTTTAACGTTCTGCATATTTAAGAGCGGCACGTGATGGCTAACGTTACGAGACTTGATTTATTAACCGCTCGTCCATCTGTGAAAATGTCTATTCTGGCTATTTTAAGAAACACATAAAAGTGGAGCCAAGAGTACGGTCAGTTCTACAACGCAATTAATTCATGCATTTGCGCTACTTACAACTGCAAGCATTCTTCTAATATCTCTTCAAATAAACATGAGCCTCCCGCTTTGTTCTGTCGCATATAGGTGACGTCATCACCAAATGTCGCGGTAGTTATATTTCCCACAATCCTCTTCTTCTTCCTTTCCGTCTGAACCAACATGGTGAGTGTTGGATGGTTTTGATTGGGAAGGCTTCACTCTTTAAAAATCCTTAAGCATCCTCTTTTGGAGGGTGTTCTAGGGCTCATAATATAACGGTTATGGAAAATAAAGAACAAACGCTTACTCTCTGAACGACAATTGTGATCGTTTTAAGTATGTAGATGAAGAATTATAAGAACTTCTGTAAGCTGTAGCGACCGCTTAATGTCAGCAATGACGCCTCGAGATGTGGCGCCTTTAGACCGTAAGCCTTTAATTGTTCTTATCCGTAGTTTTGAAACGCGCTCACTCTATTCTGTTTTTAATAACACGTTTATTTTTACGAGTAACTCAACAATTCACTCGAACTCGAAAGCTAACATGTTAGCGGTTTGGTTTGTAGGCCAAAAATGAATTGGCTCGGCCCGCTGGTGGTGCTTAAACAAAAGCGTTGCTCTATTCTACACTATTACACGCCAGTTTGTCGGTTAATAGTTTGCCAATTACGGTTGAAGGAAATGCAGCGCTGTTAGGTAAGCGTTTATGTCTGTAATGCTAAATTGGTTGCTACAACGCATGTTACAACACAAGTTGGTGTACTTGACCATTAAGGTTTTTTTTGGCTTTTGCAGTGATGTCTTGAATTTCTTCACCTGAACTTTATGTAGAACTCGTATATTTTAAACTGAGCAAAAGCTATAAAATGCTATTTCTGTTGAATTTTCTGCTCATTGTGGATGAAGTCATGTTAAGTAACGTCTTTCCATAGCCTAAGGGAAAAAAGGCTAAGGGGAAGAAGGTGGCACCAGCCCCTTCAGTGGCCAAGAAGCATGAGGCCAAGAAAGTCGTGAATCCCCTGTTTGAGAAGAGGCCCAAGAACTTTGGCATTGGTGAGTAACAACTGGACTGTTGAGATTGGAGACCACATAGTCAGTTGAAGTGTGTCAGTCAAATAAGTGCAGATGATGTTACGAATATTTGCTATCTTAACAACTATGCAGACAATCTTCCACCAAGATCTCTGATGCACAAATGGAAATCAATTGAACGTTTTAACCCTAATGCCATTTATTGCTAATCAAAGTCTTGCACTTTGATCTTCAGGTCAGGACATCCAACCGAAGCGGGATCTGACCCGATTCGTCAAATGGCCACGTTATGTCCGGCTGCAAAGGCAGCGGGCCATTCTCTACAAGCGTCTGAAGGTTCCCCCTGCGATCAACCAGTTCACCCAGGCTCTGGACCGCCAGACCGGTGAGTCATTCGCTTGACTGGAGTCTCTTTTGACATTCTGATGTTATCTGTACAACAATGCTTGTAGAGGTCGATGATAGTGGATTTTGCCAATGCAATAACTAAAAATGGAAAACGTTTACTGAAAATCTGTCATGAATGAGAATTTTTTTGCTTAATGTAGAAGTGCTGTACTTTTAACAATGTATTAACCCTGATAATATAAATTCACAATATAATTATAGGGTTAGTTCGCCCAAAAATGATAATTCTGGTATTTACTCACCCTCATGTAGTTCCAAACCCATAAGACTTTCGTTCCTCTTTGGAACACAAATTAAGATTAACTCTAGCCCCGTTTCCACTGAAATTACCCGGAACAATTTGTCCCAGAACATTATTTTTTTTCCCCAGACCTGCTGCTGTCTGCGTTTCCATCGCAGTGTAAAGCACCATGAAGATTAGTCCGGTGACGTAGGACTGCGCGTGTCGACTTTACAGTTCCCACTGGATTTCGTCCTTTGCAAATAAATTGAATAAAGCCTGAACCTCGTCGTCGGGCCATTGGTCGTATTTTTTTAAAACTCCATTGTTGATTTGAATAGCAATCAACTCTTACTGCAGCGCACCGCGTCCGCAACAGATTTTTAAAAATAGTGGTTGAAATAAAATGCTGTGTCGAGTCGACCAATAAAAATGCTGCATGAACTCAACCAATCAGCATGTTCAGTGCCCAAGTCCCGCCCCCAAAAGTTCCTGAACTTTGAAAAAGTACTACCTTGCGAGCAGGGCCGTTTTGAGGGGGAAATCTTTACCCTGAGCTTTTATACCCCGGTTCCTGAGGTCGAAACACACAGAGTACCACCCCAAAGTCCCTAGTTCCTGGGGAAAGTTCCTGCGGTGGAAACGTGGCTTCTGAGAGCTTTCTGTCCCTCTGTTGACGGCCTACGCAACTACCACTTTAAAGGCCCAGAAAGGTAGTAAGTACATTAAAGTAATCCATGTGGCACCAGTGGTTCAACCTTAATTTTATGAAGCGATGTGAGTGTTTAATTGCGCACAACACAATTTACCACTTTATTTACAATTTTCTTTGATTCATGTTTACAAGAGCACCACGACTCTTGCATGCGTTGACATGTTGCGTAAACGCGTGCCGGAGATTAATATTTTGTAAATAAAGTGGTATTGTGGTGCAGATTTGTTTTTTGCTCAAAGCACTAGTTGCTTTTTGTAATTTGAAGTTAAACTGCTGGAGTCACATGGATTACTTTAATGATGTCTTTACTACCTTTCCGGGTCTTGAAAGTGGTAGGTGTGTAGACTGTCAATGGAGGGAAAGGAAGCGCTCTGATTTCATTAAAAAGATCTTAATTTGTGTTCTGAAGATGAATGAAAGGCTTACAACATGAGGGTGAGTAATTAATTGATAGAATTTTCATCTTTGGGTGAACTAATCCCTTTAAATGTAATTTTCAAGTGGCATTGTATGTCTCACAGAGGGAATTAAACTATTGCAATTTTATTTTCTTACAGATAACCAATAGTTCCACCAGTTAATCGCTAACAACATTGTTCAGGCTCTAAATGTTTTTTAGACCTCTGTGGCATTTTAGATTTATGGATGTGCAGATGATGTGAAGAATATTTGCTATCTGAATAGTTGATGTGGACAGTTTCCACCAAGATCACTGATGCACTGTTATATGTTGTATATTATTGACGCTTAAGAATTGTACTGTAAAGTGTTGGCTTAAATTTGTCCTAAATTGTTAGCTTGGAGGTCCTTCTGGCATTCTTGCTAGATTTATGATTGCTAAACTAATATGGCTTTTACATTTACACTTTAAATTGTTCATTTTCCCTTCTGTAGCTACCCAGCTGTTCAAGCTGGCCCACAAGTACAGGCCCGAGACCAAGCAGGAGAAGAAACAGAGACTGCTGGCTCGTGCTGAACAGAAGGCTGCTGGAAAGGGAGATGTGCCCACTAAGAGGCCACCAGTCCTCCGTGCAGGTGGGTCTTTTTAAAGAGCATCTTTTCCTTCAAGACACTGAAAGGTACAATCCTTTTGAGTTATGAGTTACAATCATTTGTACATGGCATCCATCTCTCTCAACCTTTTTGATTCCAAGACCTCCTTTTGTCCAAGACACTATTTAAAGGCCCTCCTGATATGCATCTCTGGTCATCTTTTTCTTTTTTTTCTTTTTTTGCATCTTAATGAACAATATTTAATAATTTTTCCTAGAATTTGAGGCCCCATGAGAACCAGTACTATTTTTCTTGTTTCTCAGGTGTGAACACAGTGACCACGCTAGTGGAGAGCAAGAAAGCACAGCTGGTCGTTATTGCTCACGATGTGGATCCCATTGAGGTGTGTCTCTCATTTGTTCTTTTTCTACAGAAAAGACCTCATAAATTGCTGTGGTTGTTTGCAATGATGTATCGAATTTCTTCACCTGAATTCAAGCTGAAGATTAAAAATGAGCTTTTTAACCCTGAGCAACAACCACTTAATGTCTCTCGGAGCATTTCTGTAACAGTTCTTTTTTGGCTTCTGGTTTGATTTATGTTGGGTTTGATTCTTAATTGATTTAATGTATCATTTGTAGCTGGTGGTGTTCTTGCCTGCTCTGTGCCGTAAGATGGGTGTCCCATACTGCATTGTCAAGGGCAAGGCCAGACTGGGCAGACTTGTGCACAGAAAGACCTGCACTTCTGTTGCCTTCACACAGACCAACCCGTGAGTAACACCGCTTTCATATTTCACTTTCCTGTGCTGCACATCGTATGGCTATGATGTCTGAATTTCTTCAACTGAACAACCATGTGGCTTCAAAATGAGCTTTTTAACCCTGAGCAAAATGATTTGCAGTTACACACTAATTTGGGTGTTATGGACAGAAGACCCTTATGGTTTAATGTTTTGTTTTTGTCTTTCCCTCCCTTTCTTTAGTGAAGACAAAGCAGCTCTTGCTAAACTGGTGGAAGCTATCAAGACCAACTACAATGACAGATATGAGGAGGTCAGTTTGTTGCCTGCTTTGGTTATAATTGCTAAAACTTTCATATATATATTTTATATTTGACTTTTATAACCAAATTGCTTTCTGCTAATTTATTTACCTCCGTTTCAATTCTCTTTAGATCCGTCGTCACTGGGGAGGCAATGTCCTGGGTCCCAAGTCAACCGCTCGCATTGCTAAACTTGAGAAGGCAAAGGCCAAGGAGCTGGCTACTAAACTTGGTTGAGGTTCCATCTTGTTTAATAAAAATGTTCACAAGTATATTGAGTTTGACTGGTTCCTTTTTTATATAAATATAATGTATATTTTTAAAAAAATTATGAGATCCTTTTTTTTTCCCCCCCCTTAGTCAATACATTCAACTAGGGGGACAATTTTTTTTAATTTGTATGAACATTACATAAATTTGTATGAAGTTGCTAAAATCGTTCAAATTAAACCACCTTGGAGAGCTGATTTTCAACCTTTTTTACTCCAAGGCCTCCCATTGTCCATGCATTATCCTCTTGTGCTCTTCTGCAATTTGAGTAAAACGTTTTGGAATGTGTATTTCATATAAATTATTTTTATGCATTTTTCATAAACGTAAAATTCTATAACCTTTCATTTCACTTTTTAAATAAATTAAGTTAACCAACACATAAATGCATGACAGTTGAAAATTTAATTTTCAGGTCCATGCTCAAAGCAACTAACTGGACCATAACTACTGCATAAATATAATTTAGTTCCATTAAAATTCCCTAAAAATGCAAATCGTACTGCACAGTGCCATTTTAAGTAGAACACACCGATTTACTCCAGTATTCCTGCTGTAATTGACAACACAACCTAGTTTAAGTTTGAAAACGAGTATTTTTTAAAAAAATTTTTATAGGAATTATTTTGTGATTCTGATGTCTTATTCTAAATGTTTTTCAAAAAACACTTAAATAATATTTGAGGGGAAAACTATATTTCAGTTTACAGAATTGTCATCCTGTGGCCTCCTTGGAAGTTTGCTGATGCTTAATTCCCCTTTTTAACCTTTGTATCATAGCATGAAGGTTTCTTTAACTTATTTTATTAGACCACAAATCCACATCTTTATTAACAGCATTGGGTTCAACATTAGAAGAGCTTTATTATTCTACAGTACATTTTTTTTACAAGGGCAAAGTGCTTAATTTTTTTTTTATAAAGCAATACGCTTAATGAATTTTGCATACCACATGTAGGAGGTAGCAGCACACAGTCCATACCTAAAAAAAAAAAAAGCAAACATTCAGTTAATAAACTGTTAACCTCAAGTTCAAAAAATCAATATGAAATCAAATAGTTCCTCAATTGTTTGAGTAATTTTGTTTTCAATTCAAGGATAAATCATGAGGATTTAATAACTGAATTTAGCAATCCAGACAAGGCACGTTTTGAGGCATGACAATAAATTAGTGAAAAAGAAATGAGTTTAACAAACCATGTGATGACATATTGCATGTGTTCATTTCTCAAGGCCACTCTTGTCTGCCCTCCTATTGGCCCACCAGGTATTGTGCTGTCTGAATGAAAGAATAGTTGAAATATTTTAACTGACTCACATTCATTAAATTGGATGTGATCACATCAGTAAAACGTTTTATGGGTTCATACTACATAATCCCCAAAAATTTGTATATTAAGAGCAGCTCTAACCAAACACAGCATCAATGAAGATCTCCTCAGCACCAGTGACCTTCGCCATGGCCTCCAGATCGCGATAGTGCCACCTATTTGCCTCCACATTGTTTTGAGGGACAAATGGTTTCCGTTGCTCAGTTAAACGCACCACACCAACAAGATCCACATCCTCAGTCACCTTTTAGAAAATATAAACACCCCTCAAAAATGATTTAACATTAAGAAAGACTAAGATAATGTAATAAAAAAAATCATTATCTGAAAAATCTAAAGTCTAATAGGTAATAGACATTATTACCTGTCCCTTCATCCTGGTTTCTGGTCTGATCTTAGCTTTGGGTACATAACCTCTGTTCACCAAGATAGTGATCCTAAAAATGTATCCAAAAAATGTTTACGTCCATATTAGAGTGAAAGGCAAGTGAACATAATTAAGTGGATTTTAAATTGATTGTGATTGTACCCCAGATCAGTACAGTAGAATGGTGTAATGACATTAGCTCCACTCTCAGCACTGGAGGAAATTCTGCCTGCCTCCCGAGTCTCTCTCTCGGGGTCCACAGGGGAGCGGGGCAGGACATACAGCTCTTTTGAGTGATCAAAACACCCACGCACCTTCACTCGCCTGTACTCCAGCTGTTTGATTTCCATAGAACTGTCACACACAGAATAAATCAGCAGCTCATCACAACGTCTAAGCTTAATAACACAAGAGAGTATGGCACACGGATGTGAGAAGGCACAGACTCACTCTATGGGCAGTGGGATAGGCTCTGAAGTCGTCAGGCTCTGAAGATCACGGATCAGCTCCAGCTTCCACTTTCTGCGTTTTAACTACAAAATCAAATGGAAAGCCTTTTACAAAAAGCAATTTGCAGTTTTATTTATGATTTTTAACAGATCAACACCACCCTCATGCATGTACCTGCCATGTTCCAAGACAAAAGGTTGTGGCAGGTATCAACAAGAGAAACCACTTTAGGAAGGAGTCTTCTCCTTTCTCTGTTCTCGCAACAGTGGAACTTGACCGCTGACTAAACCTGGCTAAGTTACCTACGGGAAAAAACAACACTCTTTCAGAAGACTGAAAGTTTTTCAAGCAGCTATATTTCAGTCACTAGCCTACTAGAAACTCACTCTAACTGGTAACCTTTTTTTTACACTACCATTTAAAAGTTTGGGGTCAGTAAGAATTTTTAAAGAAGAAAGAAATTAATACTTTTATTCAGCAAGGATAATGATAACGATTGATGATGATAATAATAATAATAAACATTTTAAACATCAAACCAGCATATTAGAATGTTTTCTGTGACACTAAAGACTGCAGTAATAAGTGCTGAAAATGTAGCTTTGCATTAGAGGAATAAATGGCATTTTAAAATATATTAAATTAGAAAACATTTCAAACTGTAATGACATTTCACAATATTACAGTTTTTACTGTATTTTTGATCAATAAATGCAGTCTTGGTGAGCATAAGAGACTTGCCTAACACTAAAAATGTTACCGAACACAGAGTTTTGATCGGTAATGTAGTCAGTCTAGTCAATAGTAAATGAGAAAACTAAACAGAATTACACCGGAGCACTGGGTCATCCTGACGTCTGAATAAACCCTGTCGTGTCACAAACAGGGTCCTCTTGGAAGAGATGAGAATCTGAGAAAAGAACAGGTGAACTACACTTTAACTGTCAAAAATGAAATACAAACATTTTGATAGTAAATAAACTTTATTTTAATGGCAATCCGCTTTATGATGAGGGAAAAAATGAAAATGAACTTACACTTCCTCGAATGATCTTACATGTATTATTAGAGAACATCAACATTAATCTGAAACTGCTCATGTTAGCTGAAATTGTTGTAACTGTCGGGTCGACTACATAACATATGTCTTGCGCTTTCGGGGAATGGTTTCAATGTAACCATTTCCGGGGATTCTGAACCATTATCATACGCATGCGCAAGATCATCCACACGTGGGGCATGTTTCCGAATACATATGTCGTGAAGTTATTAAGGCTGTCGTATACAGTCCACATTTGAAGGTTTTTATCCGATTCAGTTTGTAATTTCCAGGGAGGTAAAATGCCTTTATATTCATTCTCCAGCTTATGAAACACGGTTAAAACGTCACAGACGTTGTGCGGCGAAATTTCGATTGACGTTTTTGATTGTGCGAGGTAAATATTTCGAACGAGTTAAACGCATAATGATACGTTTATTACATGTATTAGTTAACGTTATCATACAGTACTGCATAGCTTTCACACCACTTTGCTAAAATCGTAAGTAATATGTTACCTATCTGCATCTGTTGCATTTATTTATTTGTCTGTTTATGTTTTTTTAATAGGAAACATGGCCAGCCTTGCTGCGAAGTATGATTACCTGGAGAAGTTGACACGTAAAGTATGTGTGTCTCAGAAAAAGGAGCCAAAGAAAAGACCCTATGGTAATGTTCTGCATTGTTAATGACGCATTCATGTATTTGTGAATACTGAATAGTCACCTGCAGCAGTGGTGAAATTGTTATTCTTGGTTTATTTATTTATTATGCAACGTTTGAATTTTCAAGTCAAGTCAGCATTTGAAGAAACACAAAACAACTTTTTTTTTGTTAATTATAATTACTAAGGTTTTATTAATCCCCTTTTAGTTCCATTCCAAGGCAGTGGGGTTAAAGATGGTGCTCCTCCAAAGAAGAAAAAGAACAAGCAAAATCCAACGAAAGGAGATAACATGAATGCAAGCAAAAATAAGATGGTTTCAAAGAGCACTGAGCCTGCAGTACCTCCAGCTCAGAGAAAAACTGTTCAGAATGGGATTTCAGAGACACAAAAGAAGCCGGAGGGTAAAAAACTGTTTGTATAGAGAGAACATTAGTTCATTCAGAATGCTTTATTATTGTTGAATGTTAATGCATTTTAACTGATTCATCATGTTAGGTGGAACATCACAGGAATTTGATGCTGTAGACATTCTTCGTCAGAGGCTCCACCAGAAGATTGAGGAATCTCGTGGACAGGTACATGCTCCAGTTGGACTAAAAGATAAAAGAAAATGTAATGTCTGTCAGAGGGTTATTAAGTGTTAATATACTGAATCTCTTTACTTAAGTAGGTATGTTTTCTATGGGTCAGAGAAATTGTGTAAATTGTTCATAAAAGCTACATTTTGATGTTTTTCTTCAAAAACAACATGATAAACATTACTTTTAAGGCACAATGTGAAATTTTTGCCACTAGAGGTTGCTTATTCAAAACAATGGCGTAGCTTGATGATGCCTTAATTTTGTGAAATCATGGGAATTGTAGTCCTCACCTCTACAGCCGGTGGAAAAGAATCCGATGGGGCAGAAATCATAGTGGGGCTGAAAGTCGTTGAAGCGGAACGTATGTCTATGTATTTCCTTGTTTGGTAAATGCCATGTAATAAGCCGAATGTACATCACTGAATACTACCCATTTATACTTTCCCTTTATTTACGTGGCCTGAGAGCAGTGGAGCTTTTATTATGCCGCTTCTTCCGCGCATGTGGGGTAACGCAGTGCTGTTTTATCATATTAAATACATTATTGTGGATTGAAAGTTATGTTATAATGCTACTCTGTGCGTTCGCTTGGCGGCTGCTATGAGAGTAAGCTAGATCGATATTAGGCATGGTAAAACATGGTAGCTACTTGCGGTAAATCAAGAATACGAGATTTAAACAATAAGACTAACTGTGTTGAGCTATATAACAGTGATTCGTTTTCTGTCCATGAATGTATCCAAACAGTTGCTCACCTGTCTAATAAAACGCACAATATATTGTGTGGTTAAAATTGCTTATTTCTCTGGATTTAAATATTCTTGGAAACATTTGGGATAATGTAAGTACACAAGTCAACAAAATATATAACATTGTTCTAGTGGTTTTTGGATATTTTAATCCAAAAATCTTACATATTGTGCCTTTTTAAATGAAAAAAAAATATTTCATGGAGAAATTAAGAAATGTATTATATAACCCATTTAAAAGGTTTTAAACCAAGTCTTTATATGTGCTTTTTTCAGGGCCCTCCTAAAGATCCTTCCTCGGAGGAGGTAAAGAAGAAACGAGAAAAACGAAAACTAGAAAGGGAGCGTCGGAAGAGGAAAAGGAAAGAGTTTCGAATGAAAAAGTTAGCTGATGCTGCAGCTTTGCAGGCAGGAGAAGATGACAAAGAAACAGCAAAACCCCAACTGCAAGTCAGCTCAACATCGAGCATGCCTGCCAAAAAGGAGCAGAGCTTCATAGTCTTCAACAAGATGGAGGTTGGAGAAGACTATGTGGACAAAGGAACAAAGCTGATCCTGAATAAAAAGAAAAGGAAAGTGAAAGGAATGCTGACTCCGCTCACTGGCAAGAACTACAAGCAGCTTTTAACACGGATTGAGGCGAGGAAAGATTACCTGGAGCAGCTTAAGGAGAAGGATGAAGGCAAAGCAAAAAAAGAGGAAGAGAAGATGAAGTGGACCAATGTTCTCTACAAAGCTGAAGGTATGAAGATCAAAGACAATGAGGAACTCTTGCATGCATCATTGAAGAAGAAGGAGAAAAGGAAAGCTCAGAAGAAAAAGAAGTGGACAAAGAGGAGCCAGCAAGTTGTGGAGAAGATGCAAAAGAGACAAGACAAGCGGAAAAGGAATATTAAGCAACGCAAGGATGCCAAGATAGAGAAGCGCAAACAGAGAGCAAGAAAAAAGGGTCGTGTACTGGCTGGGGATCTCAAGAGGGCCGACTTATAGGCAGAAAGGGTGAAAAGAAGTGAGGATTTGTGAGGAATGCTGTTGGGATAAAGGGACTTTGCCTTGTGCTTAGGACTGAAAGAGACATTTAAAAAAATGTTAAAAAAATTCACATTTTCATTGTAAAGAATTTTTTTTTGTTTTCTATTGTCACTTTTAAGATATCAGCTTTATAAAGAATTATTTGTATCCATATTTTGTGTTTTATTATTCTGTCAAGCCAAGGTTGGAGACATTTTTCTACATTTACATTTTTTAGTAGATTTAGATGCTTTCTTCCAAAGCGCTTTCACACAATAGAGGCACATAAGCTAATTGTCACAAAACCAACACTATTCATGGTGTACCATGCAAGGTTTATTAGAATGCTAAGAAAATGTTTTGGTTTTTTTTCTATCTGCCTCTATTGTCTGACCTTTGTTTAACATTGTACAATAAGAATGATCACTACAAATTACAATATGTATATTGACAGCCTTAGCGCTATCAATCATTGGACCCGCCCACAGCGGAAGTAGTTTTACAAAAGAAACTGCTAACTTGGAGGAGGAGCTCTGTTCGCAGGTTCATTGGCTCAGAGTAAGGAAGACGCGTGAGAAGTAAATGTGTGACGTATTTAACAGCTGGGGGAAGTAAAGCGAGCAGGTTTGGTGCGAAACAAAGTTTTGTGCATTACTTTTTCAGATTGAAGCATGAAATCGACATTTGTGACATTACCGTTTGTCTCTTGAATCTCTAAATCGTAAGGACAAGACTACTGTCATGTCACTGAATTATTGTCTACACGACATTTAAAGGTTGGCAGTTCAGTTAGAGATGTGGCCTTATTCTAATCTGTTACTGATTTACGGCTTTACCTGAAAACCTGCTTTTAGAAAACTGGCATGTGGAGAAGAGCGGCGGTGAATGGACCTTCGCTGTCAAACAGATTAGGAATCGCAGGTTTTCAAGATAAGGTAGGAGACGTTTCACACTCGATCGGTATTCCTGATCATGTTGTGGTTTAGTGGCGTCATTTGCAATCGTTTTGTCTTGTGCTTATTTTGTCTTCACGCAGGGCATGATGTCTCGTAAGTTGCACGCGAGAAGGATTGAAGGAATTGACAAAAATATATGGTAAGTTTCTTGACCTGTAAATAAAGTGAAAGTATAAATGGGTAGTATTCAGTGCTGTACATTCGGCTTATTACACGGCATTTACAGGAAATGCATAGAAATACTATGCATACAGGAAATACATAGACATACGTAAATATTGAGTTATTTTATTATTTGTAGAATTACTTAGTTTCGGCTAACAAAGAATCCATTATAGCATAGAAAATATATCGTATAATCGTTCAAGCAACATCGTATTTATTTTATTATATTGTGTTTATATGAAGGTTTTATGCTTACCATGAATTTTTAAAGTACTGTCCGCCATTTCTATAGACGATAGTCACAATAACAGTTTTGAGTCGCAAGATGGCGCTAATTCGCCATTTTTGTATTACAAATTGAGAGCTGTATAATTATCTGATAACAGTAATGATAGATCTTACTTTACCATTGTGCATCCAACATATTGAAGTAAAGTTAATACATTTTTATGTTTAAAACTGCATGTTGTTCCTTTTTGTTTATTTCATCGGTAGGGTGGAGTTCACTCAGCTGGCTGCCGATTATAAGGCTGTGAACCTGGGTCAAGGGTTCCCTGATTTCCCCCCTCCTAGTTTCATTCAGGAAGCCTTCTGCAAAGCGCTAAATGGAGGTTTCCCCATGCACCAGTACACCCGTGCTTTTGTAAGACATATATATATATATATATAAGTATAATTGCTTTGCTCGCTTTTAAGCTTTCAATTAACTAAATGAACAACCACTGCATACTATAATAAGTATATTAGTAAGGCTTTTCTAAAAAATCTAACAACATGCGTTCATACAGGGCCACCCAAATCTTGTAAAGATCCTGGCCAAGTTTTTCAGTAGGATTGTTGGTCGTGAAATAGATCCAATGGAAGATATCTTGGTTTCTGTTGGAGCATATCAAGCACTTTTCTGCACCTTCCAGGCTCTTATTGATGAGGGTGATGAGGTAAAGATATCATTATCAAGGCAATATTCATGTTCATAAAATTAGATGCATTGTTAGTAAAGAATTAAAAAGTCTATTTCCTTATGTTCAATATGAGATTTCAGAATGCCCCTTTTTTTCATTATTCATGAGCAGGTGATTATTGTGGAGCCATTCTTTGACTGTTATCAGCCAATGGTAATGATGGCAGGAGGAACAGCTGTATATGTGCCCCTTAAACCAGTATGTTCATGTATCACGTGACAAGATCTGTCAACTTGATCTGGGATTAAAATGTTTCTTTTGAATAATACCTGCTGTGTATTGACAGAGGGAAGGCTGTGGTCCTGCTCTATCCAGTGCTGACTGGGTGTTGTCTCCTGAAGAGTTGGCGAGTAAATTTAGTCCTCGTACCAAAGCCATTGTCATTAACACTCCTAATAACCCTCTTGGCAAGGTGAGTCAGTCACCAAAAACATAAGACAATTTTACCCATTCTTATACTTAATCCAATATACAATTGAATTTCACGAAATCTGTCAAGAAATGTTCAGTTCACATTTCACCCCAAAATCAAAAGAAAGAAATAACCCATTAGATTTTCCAAAGAAATTAAGCCTACTAAAAAGACTATTTAGATTGTTTGCATCATTACATTATTTTTATGACAATTAAGCACATTTAAACCCTGTTGCCAAATGGTCAGTAGTCTATTCATTGTCATCACTGTAATGAGAAAAATATAATAATATATAACTTAAATTGTATTGCATGGTATTGTATTTCTATGCAATTTTAGCACAAGACACTATTTTAAAACAACTGGCAAGGTATACATTTATAAAGTACAATTGTAAGTATGCATCACTGTGGTGGCATGTGTTTTAATTAATTTTAAGTGTCTGGACAGGCAGGTATTGCAGTAAGAATTTTTTTTATATTTATATACACTCTACTATTTATAAGTTTGAGGGAAGTAAGTTTTTATTTTTATTTTTTATAAAGAAGTCTATTATGCTCAACAAGGCTGCATTTATTTGATCAAAAATACAGTAAAAACTGTTATTCTGAAAAAATTCTATTTTAACATATATTTAAAAGCTGAATTTTCAGCATCATTACTCCAGTCTTCAGTGTCACATGATCCTTCAGAAATGATTATAATGTGCTGATTTGCTGCTCAAGAAACATTTCTTATTATTATCTATGTTGAAAATGGCGTGTCACACAGGTAACCCAGGTTCTGTGAATAGGTCGATATGCCACGTGGCCTATAGTGTGGCGTGTTGACTGAGATAAAACAGAACGGAGAGTTACGCAGAAAACCCAGGGTTAGGTTATGGGTTGTGTGGTGTGTTGATTGAGATGAAATAGAACAGTTATTCTGCTTAATATTTTGATACATACTGCTATATGTTTTTTCATGATTCTTTGATTAATAGAAAGTTAAACGAACAGAATTTATTTAAAATAGAAATCTGTTGTATCTGTTGTGATGTCTTTACTGTCACTTTTGTTACTGAATAAAAGGGATAGTTCACCCAAAAATGAAAATTCTGTTATCACTTACTCGCCCTCAAGTTGTTTCAAACCTGAATGAATTTATTTATTCTGTTGAACACGAAAAAAGATATTTGGAAGAATGTTAATAATCTAACTGACCCCAAAATGGTAGTGTAATTTATATAAATATTTTAATTCGGATCATTCAGAGCTGGAACTGAAACTGGAGTTGAAAAGGTTTTTTAAGGTTAGTGGGTAAGAGTTTTACAACAGATACATATGCCTATATACTCAGCCTAACCCTAACTGTGGTTTCCTGCAGGTCTATCAGCAAGAGGAACTTCAGGTGATTGCTGACTTATGCATTAAACATGATGTCATTTGCATCAGTGACGAGGTGTACGAGTGGCTCACATATGATGGAACAAAACATGTGAAGATCGGTAAGAGCAGAACTGTGCGAGTAATGCAATATATCTCAGTTTTGTGGACTTTTATAGTAAAATAATGTTGTTGTTGTTTTTTTGACAGCCAGTCTGCCAGGTATGTGGGAACGCACTGTCACCATTGGGAGTGCTGGCAAGACTTTCAGTGCCACAGGGTGGAAGGTGAGCTGGTCAAATGCGATATTAATTGCCTCTGTTTGTCATTCTGTCTTTGACTGGCTGGAAGTACCTCAGCAGTAGGTCATTTTAGATTATCTCTTTTTTTGGTCATCACATTAGTTTATTATTTTAATGCAGGTGGGTTGGGCAATGGGATCAGGGCATATCCTGAAGCACTTAAAAACCGTCCATCAGAACTCAGTGTATCACTGTGCCACAGCTGCCCAGGTAAAACAATGCTCCTGTGTTTTAAAGATAAAGTTTGTGTCGTCTCTTTTTTTTTCAGTGGGCTGACATTGTCAATTATTGTTCTTAAGGAAGCCGTAGCAGTAGGTTTTCAGAGGGAATATGATGTATTTGGAACGAAGGACAGCTATTTCCACCAGTTGCCCCTCCAGCTTCATGAAAAGCGACTGAGGCTGTCAGATTGTCTGAAGAGCGTTGGCCTAAAACCTATTCTGCCCCAGGGAGGATACTTCATGATTGTAGATATCTCAAATCTTAGTAAGTAACAGAAAAGGTGTAGAACAAAGTATTAAAGCAGGAACTCCGATTTCTTTATCGATTATAGAACTAACATTTTCACATCTGAGAATTCCCGATCTGTCAGCCCGAGAGGAATTCTCTTTTTGAGCTTGTTAATTTAATTGTAGTGTTCTCAGATTTTGTTGTTCATACAATATAATAAACTTATATTGTTCCATGTCTTTTCCAGCCATTCGTGGATATTCAATAATCGTTTTTTACAGTTGGAACTCGCAAAGAGCAGTTTCTAGCTAGTAAAATACTGTAGCACTGACTGTAAACTAGAAAATATACAATATCCATAATTAAAAATATATATCCATTATAGAGTATTTCTATCATTTTTATTGTATGCTTATTGTAGAACTGTCTGTAAACTAGATAATATACAATATCCATAATTAAAAATAAATATCCACTTTAGAATAATTCTATAATTTAAATTGTATACAGAATTTGAATGGCTTTTTAAGATTTGATCCAGGAAAAGTTCAATTTCCTGATATTTCCAGTTTTTCTATGATTAGTGATTGTTTTGACATGACTATTCAAAATATTGCTTTTTGATTTTAAATGTTTTTCTTTAAGATATCGACCTTACTGACCCTAGTACTAAAGACGAACCCTATGACTACAGATTTGTGAAATGGCTCATAAAAGAGAAGGTACTCGCAGACATGAGTATTTACTGTTAAAATAAAATCTTCAATAATCTATATAGCAAAATATGTTGTATATTTTTAATGCAAGTTCCTCACTTCTGAATAGGGACTGGCAACTATCCCTGTGTCTGCATTCTACAGTCCGGAACACAGAGAAGAATTCCAGAAATACATCAGATTCTGCTTCGTTAAGGTATTTTTAACACAAAAATGAAACATGAAATTATTTGAAATAGACATTTTAAAAATAACATGTTAACTTTGACAGTTTTGGATGCAATATAGGTTGCTTTATATAGGTGAATCATACATTAATGCAGGAAACGTGATTGCCATTGTGATCTGTAGTTCACCTTGTTAAAATGCTGTTTATATTATTCAATTCATATTTTTGTTAACATTAATAGGAGGACTCAACCCTGCAAGCAGCAGAGGACATCCTGAGGCAGTGGAGTAAAAGCAAATGAAAATTCAAAATCCTGACACTATATGCATTCAAGCAATGTGACAAGCAAGTGAATGCTTTTTTGTAAAGACAGAGCAAAGCCGAGACTAGTCGCAGTTGGGAATATTACAAAAAGCATTTGTTATTAAGCTTAAAATGATAGTCCATCCTAAAATGAAAAATTAATTCATCATTTACTTACCCTGGTGTTGTTCTAATGCCGTATGCCATTCTTTCTTTATCAGACCACAAAGGAAGAAATATTGAATTACAAAAAAAAAAAGCTCACGCTCGTACATAGAATGGTTTGATTTTTCAGACCATGTGTCGTATATTCCAAGTATTCTGGGGGGTATATGATGAGGTTTAGTAAAAAAACATGACCAAAATGTATTATTTAAGAAAAATCCTGACCTCAGCCTTTCTGTGCGTGGTGCTCGTGAGCTTGTGCTCGTGCTCAGCTCGTGCCACAGTTCACTCCAACTTACCCAGAAAAAGCGGCGCTATAGAGTCTCAAGAATGCGCTTTCTGTGATACATTTACATCTTTTTTTTAAAGGGTTAATTCACCCAAAAATGAAAATTCTGTCATTAATTACTCACCCTCATGTCGTTTCAAACCCGTAAGACACAAATTAGGATATTCTTGATGAAATCCGAGAGCTCTCTGACCCCTTCATAGACTGCAATGTAATTGCAACTTTTAAGGCCCAGAAAGGTAGTAAAGACATTGTTAAAATAGTCCATGTGACTAATACTAATGACTAATACTTAATGTTATGAAGTGACGAGAATACTTTTTTTGTGTGCAAAAATAACGACTTTATTCAACAATCTCTTCTCTACTGTGCCAGTCTCCTATGCGATTTACGTAAGCACCACAACGCATGCATGTGATCATGGAATCGTGATCGGCCAATAGTGAGCTGGTGTTTTGCCATAAAACCCAGAAACGCTTTACTTTGTGAATAGCCCAACAAAGTGGATAGTAGATAGTGAAATTACATTTCAGTCTATGGAGGGGTCAGAGATCTCTCAGATTTCATCAAAAAGATCTTCAAAATGAACGAATGTCATATGGTTTTGAAAGACATGAGGGTGAGTAATTGACAGAATTTTCATTTTTGGGTGAACTAACTCTTGATGAATATAAATCTTGATGATAATCGCTATTCACTACCATTATATGGACGAGCTCAAGTGGGACATTTTTAAAAATGTCTCCTTTTGTGGTCCGAAAAATAAAGAATGGCACACTGCATTAAAACAACACCAGGGTGAGTAAATGATGAATTAATTTTCATTTTATGGTGAACTATCCCTTTAAGGCATAGTATATGCAGGACTAGCAGATGAGGTCAAAGAGGTGAAAAGCTTGCATGGCAAACTGGGTTAAAAAATGAAACACAATTTTTCATCCTGCATTACAATTCTTATTTCTGTCTTCTTTTTCTGTTCTATTTTGTGTTATGTCCTTGAATGTTAAATTGAGAATCATTGCTGCCATGATAATAAATATCATATAATATAATTTTGGATTCAAAAGCAAATTAGTGGATGGAATCTTTAGTCGGTTAAGCATTATTATCCTTTTATTGTTTGTCATCATATTGGCATATATATACCGTTTGGATTACACTTGATGCCTGTTATTACTGTCTAGCTCCACTCCAAGTTACAAATGACACCAACTCTAACTCAATATTAAGCCATTTTTCTCATAGAATGTTCCAAACTATCTCATGCGTCTGCATGTAAAACTTTTTTTATAGATGATCTAGGTACTGTCACCATTTACATATGTTATTTGATACATTTCTGCAGGAGAACGCAATGGTGTCATTGTCACACACTGGTTTGTTTTAAATGAAGAACACGCATTATTGATTGCAGTGTAATTGTAATAAAACAAATTTGAACACACTCTGTGGTATATTGTCTTTTTTGTAGCCCACTGACTGCTTCCATATAAGTAAAGCAGACAGCCTTAGTTGTTTCTAAGAACTGCAAAATTCCTGTCAGCATTGCCAAATACATTTTAACCTCAGGAAACAAAAGGCCATATGTTGGTTAGTGATGCACACCCTTTCTATTAATACTATACATTAAAACATGCATTAATACTTACTCCTATAGGTTTACTTTACATGGAGGTCAAAAAATGACTACATACTTTTTTCTTATTTTAAACTGATGTATTCGCATGCAACCTGACAAATTATTATTGCTGTACAAATACTTTTTTTTACCAAAAGTTCTCAAATGTGTTTTGTAATAATGTTTCTGTATTAAAAAGATGAAAATGCATATGTGCTGGCTGCATTGATCTTGATTAACAGAAAAGAAACACAACAGTTGTGAAGGCACAACTTTGCAGTTTATGTGCAGAGATACATTCTTATTTATTTAAAGGAACAGTTCAGTGTTACTGCTGCAGTGACAATATTGCATTTTAACCACACATATGCTTTTTTTCTGATGACCTCTGAAGAGAATAAACAGAAAACGAGCCGTTTTTAGGTAATTTAGAGTGATGTGGTAAATCTGCTTTGTGGTTAGGTATATCTTAGCGCAAGCATAATTGTAGGTGACCTCAATACGAACATTCTCTTTTTCTTTACGTTCCAAAGACATCACAAACAAAAAAAGAAAGATTAATTGACCTCAAATATACAATGGAGGTCTTGTATAATTTTTATTTCAGCCTAACCAAGTCTTAATTTACAATGTTACATGTATTCGTACCAGAATCAGAAAGTAGGCACATATGATCACACCCACAACATGCACTGACACAGCAGCTAAACACACACTCAAAAAAATTAAGACAAAACAAGCTAACAATTCTTTAAATTCTTTCAGGATGTTGTCACAATTTAATTTAATCATGTTCAACCAATTTACATAATCCATTCAGGTTGAGATTACATGAATGATTTTTGTTGTGTTAAAGTAGCATTAGAAACATGGGGCTGGACACACTGTTAGACATTTCAAAGGTATTTTACAGTACAATAACCACATTTCAGTTTTACAGTAACTACATGGTACTGTAATTTTGTAATACAGTGCAATTACCGGGTTTTCATGTTTTATGGGGACTTTTAATAGACAATGATTTTTATACTGTAAAAAACTGTATATGCTATCCCCCTACACTACCCCTACCCTTAAACCTACCCATCAAAGAAAACTTTCTGCATTTTACATTTTCAAAAAAAAACATCACTTTATAAGCTGTTTTCCTCATGGAAACCAAAAAAAATGACCCCACAAGGATTTTAGATATTGCCATATTTGTGGGAAGAAATTTTACCCTTAAAAATGTTTGTTGAAATAAACACTACTTAACAGTTTACTTGATTCAATCAAGTTATTTGGGCATGTCTAAGTTTAGTTGCGTTTTAGTTCATTCTACATTAAGTATTTGAGTAAATAACGTGTGGAACCACTGTCCGTAACTGAATTAAGTTGAGCCTGAAAATAAAATAACGTGTAAAAATAGACACAGCATAAAGCGTAAAGAAGAGTTATGTTATACATATTGCACAATGGGTAGCATCTTACATCAAGAAGGTCACTGGTTGGACTCTCAGAGCCAGACTTTGCATTTATGTTGCATGGTGTGGGTTTTCTCACGGTTCTGGTGTGAACTGGTGACAACTGGCTCTAGGTGTGTGACATTGGAATAGACTCCATCATCCATGTGGATGGATATTACACATGAGAAAACTCTATACTTTAAAGAGTCTTTATGAATCCTTTTTATTCACAACAGTGCTGCAAAATTAAATGAAAGTGTGCAATGTTCCAAAAATTCAAGAAGCCAGACTCACTCTAACCTCAGAGGAAAGAGAAGTTGATTTCTTGAATATTGTCAGATGAGCAGAAATTGAAAGAAAAACATGTAAATACACTATACTGATGGCAACAAATGTTGCAATGAATAGAAGTGAGCAATAATAGGCAATAGTTGTTTCTCACAAAGATCAACGAACAAGACATTCTCAGCTGTCACTTTCCATTTAAACAAATCAATGAAGAATTCTATAGTTGTGTTCATAGTTGTATTTTGAATCTTTTATGTAACAAAATTTGATTCATAATGATGCTGTATTATAATAAATGGACAAAATGGAATAGAATATGATTCCTATGTCTGAGAGTAGCTGAAAAAATCTCAATGTATTTTTTTATTTGTGTAATATATACAATTCTTTGTTGGTGTGTGTCTGCGTCGAAAACATTTAGTAGTTTTTCAAAGAGATAGTTCAGCCAAAAGTATCACACAAATAAAAAGTCAAAAATATTTTCTCACTATCTCATAAGCTACTCCAAGACATTTAACTCCACCCAATGTTCCTTAACATTGCCACACACACACACACACACACACTAGTTGGAGCTCTCTATAAAGGAGAGCTGGACACTTATAGACATCCCTGTGAGCAAATTCTTGTTCTTGAATTGACATGATGCAGAACTACCCAACAGCTGACGGGGTCCCGATGCAGAACAATAGAGTCTACAGTGCCCAGCCAGTGATGGTGGCCATGCCTGAGAAACTCAATGATGATATTATTTTTTCCACATTCAATCTTCACTACTGCAACCCATGCTGCCTTGGGTTTGGAGCATTTTACAACTCAGTGAAGGTAAGCAATACATTTAGGCCTATTATATATTTGTCCTACTGCTTTACAAATACCCTAAAGCTTATCATATATTTTATGTGTGTCAGGCCAGGGACAGCAGATTGCTTGGAGACTTTGCATCGGCACGGACTTATGGCACTAGAGCTCGCCGCCTAAACATTGCTGCCTTCATTTTCGGTTGCATTGTTATAATTGCCACCATCATCATCATTTTCAAGACACGGAATCAAGACACTCATCTTTAACTCCTCCAAAGAAATAATGCCTGAATGATTGTATTTACCTTTTTTAAGGCTTTTCATTAAATCATTTATATCTGTTGAAACTTTGTTCTTGTTTGGTTATTGTCATTGACCTATTGGTCTTGGAAGAGTAATTAAAGATATTAAACAACAAGAAATACACACACACACTGTATGTACACGTTTCCCTTTGTGAGCTTTAAAGGTGGCTGAAATAAAACTTTATGCATAGCTGCCAGTCTGCATGGAGAGGTTCTTGAGGCTCCAGTGACATCAGCAGCTTCAAATACCTGTTTGCTGCTCAATAGTGGCGTTATTATAGCCATCCATTTAATACAATTAATTTTTTTTGACAGAAACTTTCCTTAATAAGCCTTTATCTGACCGAATTCTCTTGTGCTGTAAATTACTCACAAATCTTATTTGATAATCTCCATTCAGTTTGCATAACATTGCACCCTTTTTCATCTTCAGAAAGTTCTTTCTTCCTCCCCATATTGCATAAGAACTGTGACTTTAAGCAGGGTTTCCATTTTCCGAAGTAGACCTGGCAAACTATTTAACAAACCTGTCTGAGATTGACACCAGTTATCTAAAAAGACATGGACAAATAAAAATAAATAAATGTCCTATAAAAATAATTAAAACACACACACACACACACACACAAAAGTTTAATGTACTGAAATCCTAATCCGACTATCACTTGCATTAAAATTTGGAACACACCCTGCATCCCAATGTGCATACTATCCACCCTATACGAAACTAAATAGTGTTGAATTACTATGTCACATACTATTTAGGATAGATAGTATGCACATGATGCAGGCACAGTGTACAGGTGCTGGTCATATAATTAGAATATCATCAAAAAGTTTATTTATTTCACTAATTCCATTCAAAAAGTGAAACTTGTATATTATATGCATTCATTACACACAGACTGATATATTTCAAATGTTTATTTCTTTTAATTTTAATGATTATAACAGACAACTAAGGAAAATCCCAAATTCAGTATCTCAGAAAATTAGAATATTGTGAAAAGGTTCAATATTGAAGACACCTGGTGCCACACTCTAATCGGCTAATTAACTCAAAACACCTGCAAAGGCCTTTAAATGGTCTCTCAGTCTAGTTCTGTAGGCTACACAATCATGGGGAAGACTGCTGACTGGACAGTTGTCCAAAAGACGACCATTGACACCTTGCAAAAGGAGGGCAAGACACAAAGGTCATTGCAAAAGAGGCTGGCTGTTCACAGAGCTCTGTGCCCAAGCACATTAATAGAGAGGCGAAGGGAAGGAAAAGATGTGGTAGAAAAAAAGTGTACAAGCAATAGGGATAACCGCACCCTGGAGAGGATTGTGAAACAAAACCCATTCAAAAATGTGGGGGAGATTCACAAAGAGTGGACTGCAGCTGGAGTCAGTGCTTCAAGAACCACTACGCACAGACGTATGCAAGACATGGGTTTCAGATGTCGCATTCCTTGTGTCAAGCCACTCTTGAACAACAGACAGCGTCAGAAGTGTCTCGCCTGGGCTAAAGACTAAAAGGACTGGACTGCTGAGTGGTCCAAAGTTATGTTCTCTGATGAAAGTAAATTTTGCATTTCCTTTGGAAATCAGGGTCCCAGAGTCTGGAGGAAGAGAGGAGAGGCACACAATCCACGTTGCTTGAGGTCCAGTGTAAAGTTTCCACAGTCAGTGATGGTTTGGGGTGCCATGTCATTTGCTGGTGTTGGTCCACTGTGTTTTCTGAGGTCTAAGGTCAATGCAGCCGTATACCAGTAAGTTTTAGAGCACTTCATGCTTCCTGCTGCTGACCAACTTTATGGAGATGCAGATTTAATTTTCCAACAGGAATTGGCACCTGCACACAGTGCCAAAGCAACCAGTACCTGGTTTAAGGACCATGGTTTCCCTGTTCTTAATTGGCCAGCAAACTCGCCTGACCTTATGGGGTATTGTGAAGAGGAAGATGCGATATGCCAGACCCAACAATGCAGAAGAGCTGAAGGCCACTATCAGAGCAACCTGGGCTCTCATAACACCTGAGCAGTGCCACAGACTGATCAACTCCATGCCACGCTGCATTGCTGCAGTAATTCAGGCAAAAGGAGCCCCAACTAAGTATTGAGTGCTGTACATGCTCATACTTTTCATGTTCATACTTTTCAGTTGGCCAAGATTTCTAAAAATCCTTTCTTTGTATTGGTCTTAAGTAATATTCTAATTTTCTGAGATACTGAATTTGGGATTTTCCTTAGTTGTCAGTTATAATCATCAAAATTAAAAGAAATAAACATTTGAAATATATCAGTCTGTGTGTAATGAACAAATATAATATACAAGTTTCACTTTTTGAATGGAATTAGTGAAATAAATCAACATTTTGATGATATTATAATTATATGACCAGCACCTGTATATAACAAAATACAGAATCCCAGAAAACACAGAATGCCCCAATTTTTGTATTTTTGTTTTTCCCTTTTTTCTCCTTCCCAGGCCATTGCATGTAGGGTTTTATTTATTTTGTGATAAACTTAAAATAACTAAAATCTTTGGAATTCAATTATACCTCATTAAAAAAAAGCATCGTTGTGGACTCAAACTAAGCCTAAATTTAGCCAGTTAGTCATTTATTCCTGCTATAATAGTAAAAATAATAATAATTAAATAATTTCTTTTAATAATAATTTTGCTATAATTAGTTACAATTTTGTAATAATGTCTTAAACATGAATCCAAGTGTTTGGAGCTTGGTATTTTGGCGCGCTCTTCAGTACCGGTAGTTGTCAGCAGAGACGCCGCTCCCGTCCCCGTCCCGCTGCTGCCAGGTAGGGCCTCAGAGCGAAGATGGCGACGGACAAACAGAAACATGAAGGCAGGGTGAAAATCGGACATTATATTCTTGGAGATACGCTAGGAGTGGGAACATTTGGAAAAGTCAAAGGTAAAACTGTCCCAGATGTTTTGGGTTTTGTGTTATTGCTGTATTGAAGACGGTAAAGCAAAACTGGAGATGGTCGAGTCTTTAAATGCGGCTAAAGCAGCAGCACTTGTTGGCTAATAACAGTGTAGTTATGACACAAACATCAAACAACGAAGCTTCCTGCGTTTATATCTGTCGATAGTGTCAGCGATCGGTGCTTACATTGTTTACTGAATAGTCGCACGCAGGCGGTATGATTGTGTGGTTTGTGTGGATTGGTCGCAGCTAACCTGGTTAGCTTCACGGTTGATAGAGTGATTATTAGTATTCTGAAGTTGCAGTTTGGTGGGGACTGATGTATGCGCTCGCGCACAGGCCAAACGTCAAGCTTTTCAGAAAGTATGTCAAAATGACAAGATAATTTTTTTAAAAAGTAATTTTGCTAATAAGTTGCATGCTATGAGTAAGATGAATTAAAATGATCGCATTTTTTTGTTTGATCCACAGTTTCACAATCGTAACACAATTAATCAAGCATTCATTTGTCATGCTAGATTTATCTTATATCTAGAGCTATAACATCTAATCAATAATAATAGGTAACGAAATTTATTATAGTTTAATCACGTCTGCGCCCAGTGCAAGGAAAACATCCGCCAGTCACGTGACTTTACAGTAGTGAAGAACGCATTTCTATGGGCAATAGGCATCTTTGCTTTAGTTTTACTCGTATTATGCTGGTCAAGTTTTAGAATGCAACAGCCTACATAGATTCTTTAGTTTGCACACTGTTTGAATGACAACATTAGGCAGGATGAAATAACTTTTTCTTAAAATAAAATATTGCTTTTTAAATAGGTTTAATCGAAGACAGAATTAACAGATTCATTGAAATATGTTTACGTTGTAACCCTACTTATTACTGTACGGTTGCCCAGAAGCACCCAGCAGTTGTGGTGGCATTTCTAAAGTTCCAGTTATTTGTCGATCATGTTTTTTCCTCACAAAGTCTGATGAAATAATGCAATGTCTGCTGAAAAACCGTGAGACAAATAGTAAATCATGGCTTTCCAGCTTGCCCTCAGAGCAATGCAACTATTGAATCATCATTGAATCATCCTGTATTATGGGGCAATACACGATGCAAACCTTTTAAGAAAGGAAGTAATGTTGGTTAAATCAAATATTTCATAAGAAGGGTTTCTGGAAAACAGAAGATATTGCTGACAAAACATGGAAACTACCAATCATCAATCCAAAAAATAGCCTTCATAAAGACAATTGATAGTGCTGTGTTAGGTCTAACACACACACACACACACACAATTTCCTCTGCATGGCTGGGTTTGTGTTAATGCATAACTAGATCTGTCTAGTTAAAGCAGGCTAGCTGTATTAAATGTTGTGAGTTGCAACCAAATAGACAGCTTCTGGGAACAGTTCAAACTTCAATGTACAGCTTTCAGTACTTACTAATGCAGCAAAATCCACTCTTCTAAAAGGCTGGTTTACAAGGCCTTTGCCCATGTAAAAAAGTTATGGAACATTTTTATAAATATGCAGTGAACTTATACTTTTCCTTCTCAGAACACACCTGAGACCCACCGGCATTGATTTTGAGTTAGAATAAATGGGTTATTCAAGAAGATTTTCTTTCAAGATTGATAGGACAGTTGCCTCTCAATTGAATGTGCTTCATGTGTCTTTTTCATAAATGCATACATTCTGAAATTTATTGTATATTTTTCATTGACCTTCTATCTGTCTGTGCAGTTGGCCAGCATGAGTTGACCAAGCACCAGGTGGCGGTAAAGATTCTAAACCGGCAGAAGATTCGCAGTCTGGATGTGGTGGGGAAGATTCGACGTGAGATCCAGAACCTCAAACTCTTTCGTCACCCGCATATAATCAAACTGTGAGTAACAACCGTGACCTGTTTGTTTAGAACGTGTACCCTTGATTTGGGATGCACCGATGTATTGGCCGATAAAAGCAATTATTTTCACTATCGGTTATCTGTCGATTGTTTAAAAACAGCCAGCTGATTATATCCTGTCATTCAAATGGGGGTGGAAAAAAACTCATACTGTGTGTAAGGAAAATGTCTTGTGTTTAATTTAAGCCTGTCTAAGGCTGATAATAACGCATAAACCGTTAGAAAATAGCAACATTAAAGCAGTCTCTATGTGACCCGTTGAATCATATGTAGTTTAAGCCAGGGCTACCAGGTCCACGGTTTTTCCCTACACCAAACACTATTTGTAGCGAGCCTGGCACCTCCCATCCAGTAATCGCAAAAGTGTTGTGCTTTGTTGCTTCTGATAAGAAACAAAGTCTTAGCTTTTAAATTCTGTCCATTTTATCACAAAATTCAAACAATAAATGGGGGTTTAATGCTCTTAAATGTGACGTGACAGCCTCAGTTCAAACGACAGCGCTGAGCAAAAAACATGCATAAACATCAAAAGGTATTTTTGAAAGATACAATGCAAACTTACCAAAATGTATCATGTGTTATCACTCAGTGTTTCAACTGCAAAAATAAATAAATAAAACAGATATTGAGCATTGTCACTTAACGTTGCATTTACCTCAGGAAAGTTAAGTTCACAGTTTGTTAGTTAGCTTTAAAAAAAACACTAGAGAGGAGTTTATTTCATATGTACATTTGAAATTAGTTATAAAAGCTACCTTGTGTGCTTCAGTTTTTGTTTTTCTGATGAAAAAAAAGAGAAGATTTTAAGATTTAATATTTTCTTCTTAAGAAAATCAAACTACCGCTATCGGATGAAAAATTTCGTATCTGCGCATCTCTACCCTTGATTTAGAGGCTTTAGGGGATTTGTTTTTCTCAAATTGATTTCTCTTGTTTCCCATGCAATGAAAATACACCAAATGCATTTCTGATTCCATGCCAGATTCATTCCCTCTGTATTCTAATACACAGATAATGCAGTATTGTATTTGGGGGCTAGACTTTGCACCTATTTGACCTACACATAATCTTTAAAAAAAATTTTTTATTAACTTTTATGTATATCTATCCCAGAGTAGGAAGTAAAAGAATTACAGATTTGATGTGCGTGTGAATGAGCCACAACATCTGTGGACTCTGGTTTTGCTTCCCTAGTGGCCATGCTTCTGTTTTTCCCCTTTTTTGTGGCATGGGATGAGACAAGACATTCACAGAATAATTTCCTCCCATTATAGAGTAGTAGTAAATCTTTGCCTTTGATGCTATGAACATTCTTTTTCTGTCTGTCACCTTGATTTTTGTGTGTGTCTGTGTGTTTACATGTGAGCTGTTTGTCTGTTGATGTTTTTATTTTGAGGGTGTCAGTGTCAATCATAAAAACGCGTATCTTTACTCTGGCCAGAAAATTCATGGGAATGTCGAAGCTATCCAGCCTTGCTCCAAACCATTAGGGATTTTATTGAAACCATTAGGGAATTCATTGAAATTCCCCATATAAATTGTGATAAAATAGTATAAGTGCATTACAACTAAAAACCTAACCGTTAAAATATGCCTGAATTAATCACTAAACTAGTACAAGGGGAATATGTTTTCGTGTTTAGAATAATGTAGATTTTAACATTTCAGAAAAGCTTAAACATTTACGTTTCAGATGTTTTCATCATTCAGATGTATTTCACTGCAACTACAGAAGCAAACACATGTATTCTATTACAAATTTGTGCATTTTGTTTTTTTTTGGCAGTTACCAAGTCATCAGCACACCAACAGATATCTTCATGGTAATGGAATATGTTTCAGGAGGAGAACTCTTCGACTACATCTGTAAAAATGGAAAGGTACAGCCTTTTAATTTGTAGGTTATGTTTAGGACTGGAAAATGTTAATCTAGTTGTTGTATAGTTGGGTCTTTGTGCTGAACCTCCATCAGTGATGCCTCTATTGTAGTAAAAAATTATATTATATTTTGATAATAATATATTATAATATATAATGCTTATAATTAGGGATGCAACGATTATAGATTTTGTTGGTACGATTATAGTCTGAGAAATAATCACGGTTTCACGATTATTATGCATTCATTAATTTTTAAAACAATGTATAAAATCACATGAACACTCTTTAGATTTTAAAGTGTTCTTTTTTTGCTACCTTTTGAACCAGAAATAACACCGTAACCAAATAATACAGCACAAAATAATAATGTAAGACAAAAGTCCATCTCTCCCTTTGGAATTAAAGAAAGGTGACCCCTGCTCTGTTAACATCCATGTCAGTGTGAGGGGAATAAACTCAACTGTTACTGTCACCAACTGTCATCCAACCGTATTCATTTTAATAATATTTTTAATAATTTAAAAATGGCTGGCGCTGAGCCAGAGACGATGCGCTGAGTGCTTTTCATATATCACTATTCAACCACATAATTTCAGGTTTCAGAGATTTAAATAGACATTTAAATTAATTACTAGCCTATATAAAGAAGACATGTATAGTTTCAATTTAAATTCCATACACTGATATCTATGGAAGCTGCAATAATAATGCTTTGAATTATAATTTGAATAAATGTTTTATTCATATCAGATACATATTGTGCATGAAACAATAAAGTTTGTTATTCTCCCATGTTCACTGGCCACTTCTATGTATTTCGGGGAAAATTGATAAGTTTACGTGATGTAATGCAACTACCACTTTGACGCTTCAAAAAGTTTATAAAGAGATTCTAAAACTAATCCATATGAATTGAGCGGAATTGAGTCCAAAATTTTCTGAAGAGACACAATCACTTTATATGATAAACAGATTGAATTTAGGCTTTTATTCACACATGCACATTGATCAACTCACACATCAGTTGTGGTAAACGGAAGCTCAAGCATGTTCTCTTGGTGTGCGAGTCGAGAGCCAATGATGTTCATTCTCATGTGTTACACAGCATGTTTGAGTTTCCACAAGAGCTTTGTTCTTGCACGTTAAGCAGGTTTGGTTGAGTTTCTGTTTATGTTCGCTGATCAAGGTTTATATGTGAATAAAAGCCTAAAATAAATTTGTTCATCATATAAAGTGATCGTCTCATCAGAAAATTTGGACTAAACCGCTCCATTCAAATGGATTAGTTTTACGATCTCTTTATGAACTTTTTGAAGCGTCAAAGTGGTAGTTGCGTAGCTGTCAGTGGAGGGACAGAAATCACTCAGATTTCATCAAAAAGATCTTCATTTATGCTCTGAAGATAAACCTAAAGACTTATGGGTTTGAATCAACATGAGGGTGAGTAAATAATGACAGAATTTTCATATTTGGGTGAACTAACCTTTTAAGCGTTCACTTAAGCAACGTTAGCCATATAAACATTTATTCAAATCAGCTGAAACAATAGGCAACACAGAACCAATACGTTCCAACCAAATGATCTGTAATAAACAAATTTCTTCAAATATGTTAGTCCACATAAGTCAACACGTTAAGGCATTGTTGTTTGTTACCACAGCAACCACTTGCGTGTCTATTTCAAGAACTTTCTATTAATCAAAGAATCCTAAAAAAAAAAATCACAGTATACATAAAAATGTTAAGTAGCACAACTGTTCTTCTCAACATTGATAATAATAAGAAATGTTTCTTGAGCATGAAATCATAAGCAAATTAGAATGATTTCTGAAGGATCATATGACACTGAAGACTGGAGTAATGGTGCTGGAAATTCAGCTTTACCATCACAGGAATAAATTGTAAAATGTATTAAAATAGAAAAGTTATTAAAAGAAGTTATTTTAAATTATAATACTGTTTTGCAATAATAGTTTTTACTGATTGATTGATCAAATAAATGCAGCCTGGTTGAACAAACATTTGAACAGTTGTGTATATCAGGGTCAGCACAGTAATCAGCACAGTAGGTTGCAACAGGGGAACAGTAAATGTAGAATGTTCAGTTTAGACCACATGGGAGATTTAAAAATAATACATGGTCCTGTATCTCCCTGGTCAGTTGGATGAGAAGGAGAGCAGGCGTCTGTTCCAGCAAATCATCTCAGGGGTGGATTACTGCCACAGACATATGGTGGTGCACAGAGACCTCAAGCCTGAGAACGTCCTGCTGGATGCGCACATGAACGCCAAGATTGCAGACTTTGGTATGTGAACTCTTCATATTTGTGAAACATGGTGGTTGTTTAAATATTTATATTAAAAGCTGTACAAACTTAAACTTCAACTTTTCCCCATGTAGGCTTGTCAAACATGATGTCGGATGGAGAATTCTTGAGGACGAGTTGCGGCTCTCCTAATTATGCTGCTCCGGAAGTCATCTCTGGAAGGTACTGTTTACATATGAGGCTGTATTTACCTTTCAGATTATCTCTTGACTAATCTTGCTGTTCTTTCCCAGATTATACGCTGGGCCTGAGGTGGACATCTGGAGTAGTGGAGTGATTTTGTATGCCCTGTTGTGTGGAACGCTGCCGTTTGACGACGACCACGTGCCAACACTGTTCAAGAAGATCTGCGATGGGATCTTCTTCACGCCTCAGTACCTGAACCCATCCGTTATTAGCCTTCTGAAACACATGCTCCAGGTGGACCCCATGAAGAGAGCCACTATCAAAGAGATTCGGTCAGAAACTATGCCAGGCACTGTCCATTTAATTTAGTAATGCCATAACTATGAGGATGTGTAGAGTAAGATGTGTAAAAGTTCAAATCAATGTCTTCTCTCTTTCTCTATTCATTGCTCCATTCTCAGAGATGATGAGTGGTTTAAGCAAGATCTCCCCAAGTATCTGTTCCCGGAGGATGCTGCATACAGCAGTAATATGATTGATGAGGAGGCGCTGAAGGAGGTGTGTGAGAAGTTTGAGTGCACTGAGGAGGAGGTGCTCAACTGCTTGTACAGGTTTGTGTGCTAATTTATTTTTTGAATCCGTCACAGCCAGCTCATTCTTGGTGTGGATCACATGCACAAGCAAACTGTTTAAATTAGAAGATTCTTTATTTATGCAGAGATGATTTATTACAGAAATAACATGATGTCTAGGGGCTTAAACAATAAGGGGGAAAATAATAATCCATTGGTGTGATAAATATTGATGGGCATTAAACAAAAGAAAGAAGAAACAGCAATTGTCTTTTTTACTTTCCACCCACAAATCAAGCAATTGACAATAAAGTCTCCCAAGAGGCCCAAGTCGTCTTCACTAGGTCACTCAAGACTTACACATGGGTTTTTATTGATAGGCTTTATGTCTCTCGTGTCAAGTTCTTTGACTGTTAAACATATTCTGTTGGATTGTAATTTTTATGATACTGCTAGATAATGCTTACATGCTTACATTTAATGTTTACATGGAATATTTCAGAATGTGTTACCCGAATGTATTTTAGATTTTCTATCTTATGTCAAGTTGAAATGTTTTATATAATAATTAAAATTTTATGAATTGTGATATTGATCTTGTGTTTGCCATGTAAATAGCCCTGATGCTAACATGGTTCAGGTTCAGCCAATTCTCGTTTTATAGGATTAAACCTATAGGCGTCAAGAAGTTGCCATGTCAATGTCATGTTCATTGGCAGAGGTATGACCAGGGACATCAAAGATCAATTAAGACAGATGACAGGGCAAATGAGTAAGAATTTCCGTCCATTTACTATTTTCCGAAAAAGAACATTCCCATCCTCAGTATTTTCTGGAGAAGAGTCATGTGTACTGTAGTATGAAATGGGAGAAACCACAGACTGTTGTTCTGGATTAAAAAGATCACAAGTTCTCACAACACCAACAGAGACAGAAGTTGCAGGTGCTATAAGATTTTCACAAATTGATGTGACAAACCTGAACTTTCCTCCAACGATCAGGAGTATTCAGCAGAAAATCATATTTTTCTAAAACGTGCTTAACTATACTGTAAGGTCCTGTAAACTTAGCTTGAAATGGGTTAGTAGGAACAGGCAGCAAAGCCAATACCTGATAATCACCCTTACTTAGGCTTTCTGTCAAAAAGTTGTTGCATTTTATTTTGAGATTTACCCAACTTCTTCTGAGCAATAACTCGTGCCTCATAAAGTCTACAGCGAAACCCACTCACATAGTCTACAACATTTTCGGGAGGCTTAGAGGTATGCCATTTATCAGCTAAAACAGCATTAGGTCCTCATACTGTATGCCCAAACATCAGTTCATTTGGATTAAAACCAATGCAATGTTTTTGGTTACTTTATGTATAGCATACTTATTTATTTATTTATATATATATATATATATATATATATATATATATATTATATATATATATATATATATATATATATATATATATATATATAATAGCCACGGCAGGCCCTCTTCCCAATCAGCATCAAGTTCCACACAAAATATATATTCTGTCAGTGAAACCACACTACAGCATGTAAAACATTTAAACAATTATCAGTAAATAATGGTAACCTAAAGAATATAAGAAAATTAAATATTAGTTTAAAAAAATACAATTTGTTATTTCCCCACAAAGATGCATCATATGCCACTCTGCGGGACACGAGCAGGAAAGATACCTTCTCTTTTCAAGATATCTTCATGTTTTCTCCTGATGTTGCAAAGCAACTGACAGTTATAAAAGGTCTGAAGAGCGAATTTTATCTTCGACACGGTCAAGACATTTTAGGCTATGTTTGATTTTGGGCTGCCAGAGAAAGCGAAACTAAAATCACAGATGTGTGTGAAATGCGCTATACAAATAAACTTGACGCGCCTTACCAAGTCTAATAACAAGCACAAACTGTTAAATAAAATTTGAAGTAAAAAGGTATCTGTCCTACAGTGCTTTTTCTACTTTACCACAGTAAAGGATGCAAATAGGTATAATAATAATAATAATAATAATAATAATAATAATAATAATTATAAGGAAACGAAAGGAAGAAACGTTTATAATATCCCCTGTGAAAATGGTGAGATGCAAGTGAAGATTTTGGGAAAAGAAACGAGATGGCCTATTGTTAAAATGTGCAGAAAATTGGGTGACCAGATCGCAAAACCGAATAAAAAAGCTGATAAAGCTTAAATTGGGCACACATAGCCTACCTCTCTAATTCGGCATGAATCCATGTTTCTATGGCTGCAAAGTAACATTTAATTGCTATTATTTATTTTGTAAACAATGCTTTGTGCTTCACTCCTGTGGTAATATTCACATTAAAAAAAAAAAAAAAAAAAGTGTTTTGGTGGACCACCGCCGGTGTTACTCAGCCACTGCGGTGGTGCGGTTGTCAAGTTTACCTGCACAGCCCTAGGTATGTGTCTGCCTCGTCTACTTGTGATCCGATCGAAGAAAACGCATCTTAATACCAGGTGTAAATGGGGCCTGACACTTCTGATAGGATCATATATATTTAACAAAATCCCAACTCAAAACCTCATACTTTGTAACACTTTTTTTTACATGGGTTCCAGTAGCTGTTTCATATGTGTATGTATGTTGTTTTCTCTCATCTGTCCTGCCTTTATCCTCCCCTCTTTTGCAGTCGCAATCACCAGGATCCGCTTGCTGTGGCCTATCACTTGATCATAGACAACCGCCGCATTATGAATGAGGCCAAAGACTTCTATTTGGCCTCCAGCCCGCCAGACAGCTTTCTAGATGATCTGCCTGCTCATCACTCTGCTAAGATTCACCCTGAAAGAGTGCCATTCCTAGTGGCAGAGTCTCAACCACGTCCTCGACACACACTGGATGAGCTTAATCCCCAAAAATCCAAGCATCTTGGCGTTCGGCGGGCAAAGTGGCACTTGGGAATCCGTAGCCAGAGCAGACCGAATGATATCATGAGTGAGGTCTGTCGTGCTATGAAGCAGCTGGACTATGAGTGGAAGGTAAGCATCTGTGCATGTGTTTTGATGTGAACTTTAAGTTTCTCTGATCACTGCAGCATTCAGCATTTAAAGGCATAGTTTTCCTAGAAATCATCATTTACCGTCATGACATCCTAAACCTGTATGACTGACTGACTTCTGCGGAACTTTGAAAAGATATTTTGACGAATGTTTCTGTCCATACAATAAAAGTCAGTGGTGTCCAAAACAACACTGTAACGACATGGTGAATAAATGGTTACAGAATTTTCACTTTTGGGTGAGTCATATGGCGTTGCCTTGTTGTTGGAACAGACTATGGGAATAAATTGCATCCAGACAAACAACCAGTTAGTCCGTTCAGGCCAGGAAAATACAAATTGCAGTAAGAAAGGCTAGAGGAGTGGTAAATGGATAAATGGAGTGAATGCATGTCCTGCTATGCATTTTCTTTTGCTTATCCTCCTGAGGTTCATGATCTTAGGGTAAATTCCATCTCTGCCTTCTGGGAAAGAGTTTTGGGGCTTCTGGTAAATTCTATGAATAGAAAAGACTTGACCTCTCTCGCTCACTCTCACACTCTCACACTCCCTCACACACACACACAAACTTATAGAAGCAAATAGAACGTTAACAAAAAACTTAACAGCATGGTATCTGCATATCTTACAGTCATTATTATAACAGGCCAGAGCTAAAATATAAACAGAGCCCCTATAGTATTGAGGACCGAATTAGTTTTTTAATGGTACACTACTGTTCCAAAGTTTGAGGTTGATATTATTATTATTATTATTATTATTATTTTATTTTTTTTAATGTTTCTTACATTTAAACATGTTTCTTGAAACATAAAATCACAGAGGATTATTTTGTTTTATGTGACAGTTATGTTTATAGTAAAAGTAAATCCTACAAGAAGAATTGATGTCAGCCTGTGGCTGAAGGCGTTATATGGTTTGTGTGTCTTAATTCAACTAGCTGAAGTTCAAGCATGTTTGACAGAGTGAGTCATCTGTTTTGGAAGGAAATGGCCTACATGTCTTTGTTTATAATAGTGTTCATTCTTTGTCTTATCTCTTAGCGGCCTCTCTTATCAAGTGGAACAGTGTTTACTGCTGTTCAGGAGTATGCCATTCAGACCTCCTCAAAACAGTGCAAATAGTGTTACAATGCAATGAACCCATTGGCACACGGTCCTTTTTAAAGTTAAACCATAGCTAAATAATAATGAACTTAGGGTCTATTACAGTCAAATAACTTTTTTTCCTCTTTGGTTTGATAGGTAGTAAACCCTTATTACTTACGAGTGCGGAGGAAGAACCCAGTCACTGGCATACATACAAAGATGAGCCTCCAGCTCTACCAGGTGGACAGCAGGACCTATTTACTAGACTTCAGAAGCATAGATGGTAAATTTCTCACTCTGTGTGTGTGTGTGTGTGGTTTTATTCAGTGTTAAGATTTATTTTCAAAAAAATTGAAATTAGACAGCCACACATATAAAAATATGAATACTGAATAGATCTGACTGAATAATACAAGTATTATTTTCAGCATGTCTGAAATGTGTTCATGTTATACAGCTTAAGGCTTGTGAGACTTCAGACAGTGAAGTTACTGAATAGTTGTTTATATGACATTGTGTAGCAATGTACATTATGAGTTTTTTGATCCGTCATGAATACATATTTAATATGTTGGAGCAATTATTGGATTGCCTTTGTGTTATTGTAGTTAAGACAGTAAATAATGTGTAAACATACTTTTTGTAAGTATTCCAATTAAAATTTAAATAAAATATTTACTTTTGAATGATGTCTATTCTGCTGAAATCTCATCATCTGGCAACAGACTGCTGAGGTAAACAATAAAGTTTATGTAGTTTCTTATTGTAAATGTTAAGAATTGGCTTTCACCATTAAAAGGAATCATAACCAAAATTGTTAAATTCCCTACAATTCTCATCTCTTGTGTTCTGGAGTGTTCTGCATACTTCACTGTCTGATGTCTTCTGTTTCATTCAGATGACATGATGGAAGTAAAATCAGGGACTGCCACGCCTCTCCGCTCTGGCTCAGTTGGTAACTACCGGACTACCCTAAAGAACGAGAAAAACGAATGTGAGGATGCGGTGAAGGGCGACGTGTCCGCACCCTCCACACCTCCGATATCCGGAGGGAAAGTGGCGGAAAGCTCTCTGGTTTCTTCTCTTACCTCCTCAGTGGATTCCACTGGGGGAGAGATCCTCCCCCGGCCAGGAAGTCACACCATAGAGTTCTTTGAGATGTGCGCCAACCTCATCAAGCTGCTAGCACGATAACTTGTGGTTCCTCTGATGCCTTCTCTCTCACTCTCCTCTGTCTTCCCTCTCACTCTCTGGCTTGATTTCTCTTCTAGAATACTGTCTACCTCTTCATCCACAGCAGTCCTTCTATCTCTATTCTTTTGTCTCTTTTTCTCTCTCTCAGTGTCTTTAGAGCAATAAGCATGCAGACAGACTCAAGACTCCATGCATCCCACTCGCATGAACAAGCTGAATGCTCTGTGGCCAGCATCAGCCTGTTTAAGGGGACTGAGAAAAGGTGCGAAAGGGAAAAGGATGGAAGTTGTTTTTTTGTGCCACAGTCAAGGTGTCAGAAAGATTGCTAAGCCACTTTATAGTATCTATACTCTTTTAGAGATGGTTTTACAATTCTTTTTCGGGTTTTATAGCAAGGATTTCCTTGCAGAGAGTGAGGCATAGAGTTATACACTGAGCTAGCTGTACTGTACACAATGCTGTTGCAATTCTTGGCGGACCAAGAGATGTATAGAGAAAGCCCTTGTGGGTATGTGGGCCAACAAGCGAGACAGAAAGCGCTTTTGCACAGTTTTACCTGCAAGTTTTTGTGGGCCAGTGTCATGACTGGTTATCCCATTGACACGGCCTTCTGGGAAGGGCACTCGATTAAGAGGAGCCGACTTAAATAGTGGGCCACTGCTGGAACGGGCTAATTTAACATGGTGGGCACTTTAACACAAAGGGACAACTTGATAAGTCAGCCTTTCTTAAGGAAGAGAGCAATGTAAGACCCATTTATCCTGATGGAGTGCAATCTCATTGCATCTGTTTCATAGATTCTGTTTGTCATAGATTCTGTTTGTTGTTTGTCTCACTTTTTTTCTATTTGCTCACATTTTACATAAATTTAAGTATATACAGAATTTAAACAAGCATTCGGATTTATATCAGTGCTTTAAATGGGGTTGTAGATTGAATTGAAATTGTGATATTGGACTGGATTTTTTTTTTTAAAGAAATGTTTGATTATATTGCTGTAAAATGTTTTATTCCATACACTGCTTTATCAAAAACATTTTTTTTACTATTATTTTATTTGTTTTACAATGGTTGCTTCAACAATAAGTACTCTTTAAAGAGAGAAATAAAATGTTTCTATAAGCCGCCATTAAATTCAAATGTAGGCTGCAAAGATAAGTGCATTTATGAACACTTTAGAGAAAACAGCTGAGTTGTCCAATATAGTTACTCACCACAATGAATGTCCATTAGAGTTAAAAGATTAACAGATATCCTTGAAAAGTGATGTCTTATTCTGTTTGAAAGCCAGTTTGAATTCATAATTGTAAAATAGCGCAATCTGAAAATAGGAAAGCGCCTCCTACATGCATGTGGCTTCATGTGCCATCATAAGCCCACAAAGAAAGGTCAACCTGTCAGCATGAATTAAAAAATATTTTATGTAGGATCTTACTGACTGGAGAAATCCTCGTTCAGATCAGTGTTTTATGTTCCACAGAATGCATTGAAAACATTTTTTTTTTTTTTTTTAAATAGTTTGCTCTTGTTTGTTTGCCTGTCTAGAGCTCCAGCTATGTTCAAATTAATTATATTATATAATTTATAGTTTTTCAACTGTAAATGCATACTTTTTTCTTTGCTTGGCACAGCTCATTTACAAGTCATGTGATATAAGCAAGAAGAATGTCTTAATGCACATTCTTACCACTAAGTACAACTTGATTGATAACTTGATTGATAACTTGATTGATAACTTGATTGATAACTTGATTGGTCCTAAAAAAAATCAGCAACATCTTCTCAAAAAAGAGGCTAGTAATTCTGATTTGACTGGAATTCTTGCATATTTGTTACATAAAAAAAAAAATGTGGTCCTTTTTTTTCAAAACTGCACTGTCATTTCAAATTCTTTTTTAATGAGACTTTAAAGCTAAACCTTGACAATCTATGCTTTTGTAAACCAGCTTAAGGCAAATCCAGAGAAATTGTTAGCTTTTGCTCTGTCCCTTTTGCCTTTTTTTTTTTCTTTCAAAGTTTATTTCCCCATGTAGGAGTCTTATTCAAATGATAACTCTTCCTTATCTTTACAGAACAATTTCAGTCTCCACAGGCTGTTTTTATTCAGCCTTTGAAAACAAGTTTAGAAAATCTGTTGATGTACTTCTCTTAAATGCATTTATGTTGATTATCTGTGCAGAGATGCACCTCACAGAGGCTTGCCAATGTAAATTTACAGATAATTACTGATAATTTACAATTAAAAAGATGATTTGTAAATACAACTGCCTAATAAAATAATACATGAAAACATGATTGTTCTGTGTCTTTTAAAAACATGGTGTGTGTGTGGGTGTGTATAATATATATATGCTGCTGAGTGGTCCAAAGTTATGTTCTCTGATGAAAGTAAATTTTGCATTTCCTTTGGAAATCAGGGTCCCAGAGTCTGGAGGAAGAGAGGAGAGGCACACAATCCACGTTGCTTGAGATCCAGTGTAAAGTTTCCACAGTCAGTGATGGTTTGGGGTACCGTCATCTGCTGGTGTTGGTCCACTGTGTTTTCTGAGGTGCACACAGTGCCAAAGCAACCAGTGCCTGGTTTAAGGACCATGGTATCCCTGTTCTTAATTGGCCAGCAAACTCGCCTGACCTTAACCTCATAGAAAATCTATGGGGTATTGTGAAGAGGAAGATGCGATATGCCAGACCCAACAATGCAGAAGAGCTGAAGGCCACTATCAGAGCAACCTGGGCTCTCATAACACCTGAGCAGTGCCACAGACTGATCGACTCCATGCCACGCCGCATTGCTGCAGTAATTCAGGCAAAAGGAGCCCCAACTAAGTATTGAGTGCTGTACATGCTCATACTTTTCATGTTCATACTTTTCAGTGGCCAAGATTTCTAAAAATCCTTTCTTTGTATTGGTCTTAAGTAATATTCTAATATTTGGGATTTGGGATTTTCCTTAGTTGTCAGTTATAATCATCAAAATTAAAAGAAATAAACATTTGAAATATATGTTGTGTATGTCTGTGTGTAATGAATGAATATAATATACAAGTTTCACTTTTTGAATGGAATTAGTGAAATAAATCAACAAATATTTGATGATATTCTAATTATATGACTAGCACCTGTATATGTGTGTATATAGGGTGAATTCAGGGTGATGGGGACACTTTTTCCAAGTCATCTCAATGGCAAAAAGTGTCCCAATCACCCTGAATTCACCCTATGTGTTGGGGTAACAGTTTAGGACCCAGGACCAGTAGTGAAAAATTAAGACCAAGAGTCAGGAGTGCAATTAATTAAAGAAAAATTTACTGAAGAATAGTTTGCAGTTTCATCAGCAGAAGCCAGCTTCAAGTCTCACAAGGCGTTCATAGGCTGCGCTCCCTCTACCAGCCGTCCCTCGTACATACAGTTTCTCAACAGTTATACTGTTTTCAAGGTCTAGCTACGTCATTACTGCAAGTTGAATGATTCTGATTGGCTCAGAGAAAATGAACAGTCATGGTAAATTTCCACACATTGTCAGTTGATCAACTGCATGTATCCATAGATCACTTGTTGACGTGTTCACCCCGGAATTAGGCACGCAATGACCTTCCAGCAGACAGTTTGCCCAGAACAAGAAGTCCACCCATCTCTTAGGATGCCCGTAATCTACCTCCAATACTGATCTGTAAAACAGAATTCTAGCGCACATACACAGATACACAGTCTCTCCAAGGTTGGAGTTGGTTGAGCTCCCGTTCGGACCAGAAAGTTTCCCAAAACATACTGATGTGCTGATGTAAACATGTGCTTTCTCTCAGTAAGAGGTACAGACAATAGTACAGGCAATATTCATCTGGATTCTTTAGTGTTTCAGTAAAAGGAAATATAAAATGAATAAAATATAATAAAAATGAAAGACAAATCAATATTTCATCTTTGGAAGCCGGGCTAAGTGAGCAAGCACTGTTTCTGCACTCCCGTCAGGTTAGGGGGTGTGTGATACCTCAAAAATCCAAACATACAATAACTTGTTGCCATCAAGTGTTTAGCGACACATCACACATCCCTAGGCCAGACCCTCATTCACCCCTCAGAGACCAAATACACACTTTAGAAACAAAAAATCAGTAGTTCTCTTGATTAAGCAAAATCATAACTGGAATGAATCATTAGAAATCATCATAATAATATAGGAGGATAAATATTGATTAAGGCTTTGATTATGAATTTAATTCAGATATACACTCACCTAAAGAATTATTAGGAACACCATACTAATACTGTGTTTGACCCCCTTTCGCCTTCAGAACTGCCTTAATTCTACGTGGCATTGATTCAACAAGGTGCTGAAAGCATTCTTTAGAAATGTTGGCCCATATTGATAGGATAGCATCTTGCAGTTGATGGAGATTTGTGGGATGCACATCCAGAGCACGAAGCTCCCGTTCCACCACATCCCAAAGATGCTCTATTGGGTTGAGATCTGGTGACTGTGGGGGCCATTTTAGTACAGTGAACTCATTGTCATGTTCAAGAAACCAATTTGAAATGATTGGAGCTTTGTGACATGGTGCATTATCCTGCTGGAAGTAGCCATCAGAGGATGGGTACATGGTGGTCATAAAGGGATGGACATGGTCAGAAACAATGCTCAGGTAGGCCGTGGCATTTAAACGATGCCCAATTGGCACTAAGGGGCCTAAAGTGTGCCAAGAAAACATCCCCCACACCATTACACCACCACCACCAGCCTACAACAAGGCATGATGGATCCATGTTCTCATTCTGTTTACGCCAAATTCTGACTCTACCATCTGAATGTCTTAACAGAAATCGAGACTCATCAGACCAGGCACCACTTTTTCCCAGTCTTCAACTGAGCTCGTGCAAATTGTAGCCTCTTTTTCCTATTTGTAGTGGAGATGAGTGGTACCCGGTGGGGTCTTCTGCTGTTGTAGCCCATCCGCCTCAAGGTTGTGCGTGTTGTGGCTTCACAAATGCTTTGCTGCATACCTCGGTTGTAACGAGTGGTTATTTCAGTCAAAGTTGCTCTTCTATCAGCTTGAATCAGTCGGCCCATTCTCCTTTGACCTCTAGCATCAACAAGGCATTTTCGCCCACAGGACTGCCGCATACTGGATTTTTTTCCCTTTTCACACCATTCTTTGTAAACTCTAGAAATGGTTGTGCGTGAAAATCCCAGTAACTGAGCAGATTGTGAAATACTGTGTATCCGTCTGGCACCAACAACCATGCCACGCTCAAAATTGCTTAAATCACCTTTCTTTCCCATTCTGACATTCAGTTTGGAGTTCAGGAGATTGTCTTGACCAGGACCACACCCCTAAATGCATTGAAGCAACTGCCATGTGATTGGTTGATTAGATAATTGCATTAATGAGAAATTGAACAGGTGTTCCTAATAATCCTTTAGGTGAGTGTATATATATATATATATATATATATATGTGTGTGTGTGTGTGTGTGTGTGTGTGTGTGTGTGTGTGTGTGTGTGTGTGTGTGTGTGTGTGTGTGTGTGTGTGTGTGTGTGTGTAAACATACCGATCAGGCATAACATAATGACCACTGACAGGTGAAGTGAATAACATAATTTCATCATGGCATATATGTGTGTGTGTGTGTGTGTGTGTGTGTGTGTGTATGTATGTATATATATATATGTGTGTGTGTGTGTGTGTACATACATACATACAGATCAGGCATAACATTATGACCACTGACAGGTGAAGTGAATAAAATCATTTCACCATGGCACCTGTTAGTGGGTGGGATATCTTAGGCAGCAAACATTTTTGTCCTCAAAGGTGATGTGTTAGAAACAGGAAAAATGGGCAAGTGTAAGGATATGAGCGAGTTTGATAAGTGCCAAATTGTGATGGCTAGATGACTGGGTGAAAGCATCTCCAAAACTGCAGCTCTTGTGGGGTGTTCCCGGTCTGCAGTGGTCAGTATCTATCAAAAGTGGTCCAAGGAAGGAACAGTGGTAAACTGGCGACAGGGTCATGGGCGTCCAAGGCTCATTGATGCACGTGGGGAACGAAGGCTGGCCCGTGTGGTCTGATCAAACAGACGAGCTACTGTATCTCAAATTGCTCAAGAAGTTAATGCTGGTCCTGATAGAAAGGTGACAGAATATGAAGTGCATCGCAGTTTGTTGCGTATGGGGCTGCATAGCCGCAGACCAGTCAGGGTGCCCATGCTGACCCCTGTCCAGGGTCAGGGCTGTTTTGGCAGTAGAAGGGGGACCAACACAATATTAGGAAGGTGGTCATAATTTTATGTCTAATCGGTATATATATATATACATTTATATTCATTTTCATTTTAATTCATTATATTCATTTGTTGTCCCAACAAGGATGGCAATATCCAAAATCCTTGACCTTGTGGAGACATTTTTTGGTTAAGAAAAGAAAGCAGCTTTTAAATCATAGTGATGTTTTTTGAAAATGCAGAAAGTTTTATGTGCTGGTTAGGGTTAGGGGATAGAATATACAGTTTGTACAGTATAAAAATATTTTTGTCTATGGAAAGTCCCCATAAAGCATGGAAACCCAACGTGGCTTGTGTGTGTATATACCCATGCCAAATAGCTTTTCTTTAGACTTGCAGAACTTAAGTTACATACAGAAATGATTTTCTAAACATATGTCCAGGTTTAAGTGTCAGAAAACTACCAGCAGATGTCGCTGTAATCTTGAAGAAGTGTCATTATCAGCGTTAACTGATAATGAACCTTTTCTAACTTAATTTTTGTATAGGATCTTCTATACTGGGCTAAAATTTCACTAATAAAAATGACCAGCATATGTCGCTCAAATCATGAAGATATGTCATTATCAGCATTAACGTTATACTGAACTTTTTCTAACCTCTTAATTTTTTGTATCTGCTATTACATTATTGGGATACATTTCTTTAATCTTGTTTAATAAAACCTATTTTAAATAAAATAAAGTTAATATTTAACTTAATACTTAACTGTATATAGTAGAAAAAAGGAGCCTCCTTTCCTACTATATACAGTTAAGTATTAAGTTAAGTCAGGTGGAAACTAGTTGGAATAGCGTACTACTATTAATTTTTCTTTATACGGCAGAAGAAAACAGTAAAAGTAGTGCTGCACACCTGCCGTAGTGCGTCATGGCGTAAGCAGCAACTCCTCCATACGCATATACAGAACAGTATGGTAAAGTTACTCCAGGACTGGCTATTTACGCTAAGCATTCATTACGGGAGCACTGTTTCGAGGTAAACAAAAGTGTTCAGATGTAAACGCAGAGCGAGTTCCTGCTCATCTCTGAAGTTGCGCTTCGCTCTGGTATGTAAACAGACTCACCTGCACTAATGTGGATAGGATATCTTATTGGAAGTTATTCATTGCATTTGTTGTCACTTTGGACGGTCTAAGAATATTTTGCTGCAGAGATGACGTGTAGCCCATGTAAATATCAATAATGATTCATAGAAGTGTTTTCAAACATTTTAAAGCAAGTTAAGGTGGAGTATTTAGTGCTACCAAAATACACTTTATTAGTTATTGCACTGTTTATTTAAGTTATGTTTACAAGAATGTAAATGGCTGTGCTATTAGTTGAGGATCTGGGCTCTGTGGTACAGCTAGTCTCCAGGCAGTGTGTAATTCATTGAGCCGGGCTGTACCAGGAGCAGATTATGTCCATTAATGCACACATACATGCATACATACATCTGTCTTAAAGCTAAGTCAATCCTTAGAATGCAATATCCAGTAAACCTTACCAGATTTGGTTTACCCTCTTTCATTGAATTTCAACAAAACAGCCCTTGTTTGTTTAAGGATCCAACATAAGGAATAAAGAGAGAATTTTCTGCTACTGCGCTAACAAAGTAAACAACATGGACATTTATTACATTTATTATTTAATCAAACTTATTTTTGCTTTTTGTGTTTTCATAGTCTGTAATTGTGCAAATTATATTAGATGCCCAATTTATTCATCAATTAGTAGTTATTTCAGGTCATATTTGTTATTCTGCAGTAAAAACAAAAAACAAAACAAACAATTGTATTTCTAAATATGTGGCACAAAATGATTTATCTCTTTGTTGTTCTCTTTTTCATCAATCATTTTCTCAGTTTTACTTTATGCCCTAAAGCCTTTATTCATATTAGGTATACGTGTGTGTTCATGGATCATCAGTGTGTGTCCATTCGTGCGTGTTGTGTCAATGTGTCCATGTCCTCTCACTGCCAAGCATTTCAGCTGACACAATGCAGGTCTCATGTTTCCGATATCTGTCTGCAGTGACAGTGCAAGCTTCTCCTGGGTTGCAGGGTTTCTCTCCCTCTTCATTTCTTTCCTTAATCAGAAGAAAGTAACATTATCAGACACTTACACTTTTGCTTTTTATTAGTGTCATATCTATAACTCCTGCTTGCAGCTGCAGCAACTGTAAAAACTATGCATAAAGGGACAGTTTGTCCCCCCAAAATAGAATGTCATTCCATAATGTGTTGACTTTCTTTTTTCCATGTAACACAAAAGGATACATTTTAGGTAATGTAAAGTTTTCCATGCAATTACAATGGAAGGACACTGGAGCTTTCCAGATTTAAAAATGGAGCAAAAGCACCATAAATGCAACTTAACAGTATCATAAAACACTGTATGTATGCACTATATTGTAAGTCAACTGATGTCATGTTCATTGCTTCATATGTTAAATAGATGAAGAACTGGATCAGTCCAATCCAGTCGTGAATGATTCATTCAAACCAGTTCATTCAAAAGATCCAAATATAATTGTCTGTCACTTTCCAGCCTCTCTTTTTTCAGGTGGTGTATGCAGATTTACATTAGACTGCTTACCTTGTATATCTCCAGTAGGGGGCAGTATATGAAAAGATAAATCATGTGAGATCCATGATTAAAAGGTTTCACCCCTTACTTTAATCACTGTTAACCACAAATAGCCAGACACAAAACCTTCATCCTAAACCTGTTCTGTTATATATATATATTTAAAAAAAAAAATTTTTTTAAATTGTTACATGGAATAATTTTTGCAATTTAGACAACCCTAGCTGTACCAGTTTATTGTTGAACAAGAAAAGATTATTAGCAGTGTCCTGGTTGTATAATATATATGTATAACTGTAACTGTATTAGTATGTATAATACAGTTACTCAGCTAAACAACAACAGTACATATGTCAGGTGATATGTTAAATTTGATTTGTCTGTTCTTGCTTTTCTAGTGTTTCCACTGCTGAGAAAGAGCAATTTTAGTGCCGGTATCATCAATAAAAAGCTGCCATGACTCAAAAAACACACTTCCACCTGAATCAACAAGGTAAGAATCAGCAACTGCAGTTTCTTTAAAGTATAAATGGTACAAATGGTTTTAACTTGCATGCTCTCAGTTTCTGAATGCAAGAGGATAGCTTTATTTATAGTTGGAATTTTTTTCAGTATAAAGGCATGGTTTGTGTTCTTTACTTTTCAAGAAAGGTTTTTGAATGCTTGAGTTGATGAAAGAGAAAGGGAATAAAAAAGCAGTGGGAGGAGAGAAACAAAATAAGAGACTAAAGGCGGAAAGCAGAAAGAGTAAGACAAGAACAGAGAGGGGAAAGAGAACAGATGAACTTTACTAGAACTTTTTTTCCTGTGTCTACAACATTTTGCGAAAATTCTAATCTGCAGGTAAGAAAGTTGATACTTATATCTTCTTTAGCCGTATTTTATTTTGAAAGACATTTGCTGCTGATTTTTTTTTGTAAGGAATGCATATTTTTATGAAAAACAGATATATTTTGAAAGCTAAGCTGAGAATGTCACCATTTGAAATACAGTGAATATGAAGTATATGTATGTACTATTTTATTCTGAATTTTTAAATGTTTTTTGTCGTTGCTTTCTGTCTCAGTTCCATTCTGTGATTTTTTTAAATCGTGTTTTCAGGCATGTTAGTTCTAAACAGTCCACAGTCATAAATTTGCATGTTCTTGGCTTGGAAGTATATTTTTATCTTATTATTGAACAGTTTTACACACACACACAATGTAGACATACTTTAAAAATATGAACTTTGAATATGAATTCTCTTCCAATCTCCAATCTGCCAAAGTTATTTTGATTTCTTTGTTTAAACAGACTGGAGTGAAATCACTGCTGAGACTTTTCAAAGTAGTCCATTCAGCATTGATACACCATACGGGTACCAGCTCGACTTAGACTTTGTTAAATACGTGGATGATATTGAGCGAAGTGACACCATTCGACGGCTGCATTTTACCAAGCGTCCCGGAGCGGCAAACGCTGCCTCCGAGTCGCAACGCGCCGTAAACCCCACACACTGGACTTCTTCAGAGTCTTTGTCCTCAGTGAGCAGTGATGAAGCCAAGAAAACGTCTCCCTCTTCATCCTCTTCTTCTGTCAACAGAAGAAGACCCCCACTTCCCCATTCCAAACCTAAATCCTCCAGTCCAAGACCTGAGGTCCCTCAAGACCTAGTCACCTCTCGGAGGTATGTAGATGGGACGCCTGCCCCAGCCACACAACATCCTACCCCAACCAAACCGAATCCTCTAGTGGAAAAAACTTTGACGGAAACATGCAAACGTTTGGAACATGAGAAAAGCTTGTCGCAGCAAGGACCTCCAGAACCACAGCCACGACGTAGACTGGCCAGTTTTGGTGGCCTTGGCTCTAGTGGTACCCTATCTCCGTATACGAGCTGGAGTGCCCTAAATCAAGGTGCTAAGATGACAGTCCTAGACCAGCCCCGTAAAATCAGCCCCTCAAGCTCTGGCCGAGCATCTCCAGTGAGTGGCGTGAGCCCACTCCACCTGCAGATGGTCAGGGATCAGATGGCAGCTGCTTTACGAAGGTTAAAGGACCTGGAGGAGCAAGTGAAGGCCATTCCTGTCTTGCAGGTAAAGATTTCTGTTTTGCAGGAAGAAAAGAGACAACTAACTGCCCTGGTCAAGAGGCAAGATGAAGATCAAAAATCAGGCTCTATCATTGACAAAGATTTTAGCAGCAAACCAGCGACGGAGGGTTGGGAGCACAGTGCCATCTCTGGTCTGACGGATTTCCAACAGCTCAGTGTTGAAATGCAACTGCTTGAAAGGAAGATCCAAGATGCACGTCTTGAATCCTCTGCCTTCAAGACGAGGGATCAAAAGTCTGTTGCAGTTGGAGATGACAGGTGCATTAATGAAGTTGATGTCATTCATCAACACAAATTAAACTTTTGTAAGGATGTTACTGTTGGTGTAAAACCTGAGACTCAGTCAGTAGCTGTCAGTGTCACTGAGACTATGCTCGGGGTTGTATCCAACAAGGAAGCAGAAACCGAGTTGCAACAGCAAACCATTCAACATTTAAGTGACCGGGTTCAGATACTGGAGGCTGAGCTTAAAGAAGCAATGCTCAAGGCAGAAATGGGCAGGCTGAGGAGTGAACTGCGGGAAGCAGAAGCGAGAAACCATGCTGACAAGAGTTCCTCCGCACAACCGCAGGTGAACTGCGCCGCAACCCAGACCGGGTTGCAAACTCGCACTCTTGGGGTTGGAGACAACACCAACCTTGTGCATTCTGCTTTTGGGGGAGGACTAGAGGGGATTTCCATTGCTGTTGGAGTTTCCTGCAAACCCGAGGTGAGGGTTGTTTCATCTGGCCCAGATACACCTATGGAAGAGTGGGAAGTGCGCCAAAAAGTGGAGCGAAAAGATCAATGCGTTGGAAGCAAGCATACAGCATCACAAAATCAAGGTGTTGGGACAACAATATGCATGTGTGACGCTGCCACAATTACTTTGGAGACGATGGAGAAGAAGAACGTTTCCCACCAAACAGTGGGCTGTGGTGACTGCACAGTCGACATGGACGTCAGAGCGGTAAAAACTTTAATTTCCCAAGGAACTGTCACTGACCCAGTGCGACACGTTGACTTTAGTGTAATGGCAATCCCACAGACTTTGTCGCAACGTACCAGCACAGCATTTTGCACCGTCTCGCGCAGCACCAGCACTTTGCAGGCCTGTATCTCTGAAGCCAGCACCAACACAAAGCACACACTCACCAGGGAAAGACATACTAACACAGCACACACAATCACCCGATCTCTGGCGGTTGGGGATGGGAAGGTTTGCGACCGAATGACAGCTGTTCGGATGCACTCTGTTGGAACCACTACATGCTTAGGCAGAGACACAAGCACCCTTGCTGTCCCTAATGTGATGACACGAGATGTTGGCATCGGAATGGCAAATATTAATGAGAATATCCTCATCGGTCTCCAAACACGAAACATTGCATGTGGTCCATCCCGCCTACCAGATCCCGTCAAGACACGTAGCATCGGTGTAGAAGTGGGGGACGGGAGGATACGTGACATGGAGGGCCAGATGTTTGTGCAGGCTGAGCCTGGACTTGATCATTACATAGATCGCATGCAGAAATTACTTAGAGAACAGCAGGACCTGTTAACCGACAGCCACCCTGGGTCAAAACATGAGGTCACTCTCCAGTCCCACAGTCACATAGATGAACATGCCGGAGGTGAGGATGTGCATATTTGTGTATCTGCCTATTAAAAGCATTTTTGGCCAAATTTAGATGCTTTATGAGGTTTCAGCTAATTGCTTGCTTTAATTTTGTTTCTAATTCCCAGTCACTGCACAAAGCCAGTCATCAAATGAGACTACAATGGTTAAACAGAAGAATCAAATGGAACTGCAGATGTCCGCTGCTCTTCATGGTATGTATTTGCATGTGTCAAAAGTAACTTAAGTTAGCAAGCAAAAGTATTGCATCCTGGTTGAAATGACTCCTGACAAAGAAGTGCATGCGAGATACAAAAATAAGCAGAAAAGAGAAGACTTTTTTAGAGCAATCTGCTGTGGAATTTGAACTGGAGGTAAAAAATAGCTCTCTCTGGTTTGTCTTTTGGCTGAATAAGCCCTACACTTAGAATATTTGGGCTGCTGTTGGCTTGTGGAATGCTCTTATGTTTTTTGGTATGTGGCAAACACAGACATGAATACCATCCACACTGGAAGCCTGCGCTGTGCATGGTTTCTGAAAGGCAGGAGTGCTTGTGTATCAGGAGTCCTTATTAAAGAAAAAAAACAACCTTCAACAGGTGTTTGTGGTGTATAAAGTAGTGTGTGCATGCTTCGTTGCAAACTAGGGACAGGGAATGTTTTCAGGGGTTTTCAAGCTTCTTCATGTCAAGGACCTGCAAATACGATGATTCCCTTCCATGGAGCTTCTTTACTTAATATATATTAAGTTCCAAAGAAGAAAGATGAACATCAACAGTTTGAAAACTTGTTTTAAGAAATGCACAACCAAAATTTTAAAATTAGTTTTGAGTCTTATATTGTGTCACATCCTATTAGTTTTATTAGAAAAATGTTGTGTCATTTCCTTCAGGCTCACCCAGTGACGACCGCTGTCTCAGGTCTATCATGAAAAGGAAAAGAACCACGGATAGTATGAACCCTAAGACTACATCGCTTGGGTAAATTTAGGCATCGCATTTTGTTGAGCTAGAGCTCTTTTATCAGATTGTCTTTTTTGTTATTTGAACAATATACATTGCTATACATATGCACTGTACATTTAATTGTACATCTCTCTCTGTCAATATACAGTACACAGAGAGGTATTGTGAACCTCTTGTCTGAAGGTGGCAATTCTGAGAATGAAGAGAAGAAAAAAAGAGAAAATAGGGAGAATGAGGGCAGCACCAAAGATAAAGTGAAGATTCCTAAAAGAAATGAAAGGTTCATAATCAAAAGTTTTGTTTTATCAGTGCAAGATGAAACTGTTCAGCCAAAGTTATCATGGTACGTTTGATTTCTACTGTATAGGTATACGTTTAGTGAGAAGATGCTTTCTGCCTGCCAAACTCTGGAGGTTCACCTCAATGGTAGCAAGGCCATATCCAACAGAGAACTGGTGAGTTACAGAACAGTAACTGAGAACTGTCCTTTAATGTCAGTTCTTTTACCGTTTCCATGTATTTTTCTATTCTCAATGGACTGCGGTTGGTCTCTGTAATATTTATAGCCCATTGTATGAATGTGTCCTTTATTTTCAGAGATGGATTCCAGGACTTTAAATCACTATTGTTTAATAAGTTGTAGATCCATAGTTTCCATTCGTATTAATCATTTCACCCACATTGTTAGTGGCTTCTAATTTTTTCAGTTGCTTTGTCACACACAACAACAACGTGTTTAGGAAGAATTTAACCATCTCAGATGGATCTAGCTTTAGTAAACAACATGTTTAATAAACTTGTGGGAATGAATTCTCAAAATTCAGAAATATATAACTCAACAACAGGAAAGCAAAAGGGCAAACCAAACATATTTCACAGTCTGAAAAACTCAGTTGTTGATGTGTTCTATGATTACTCAGTCTTCTCCTCGTCCCACAATTACCCACTGGCATATAGATCAGATTGTTTGGTACTCTGTGGGATTTTGGAAGTTTAAAATTACAGTGTTGCTGTATTTTCTCTGTCTTAAAAGTAATTTAAGCCTGTGTGTGATGCCTTCATTCATTTATTTGGTGTCATTTTGTTCTTGGCATATTGTCTAAAAAGTGTTCAAGTAGTTAACCTGACTTTTTTATTTTATTTTTCTGCATTTTATCTGTTTGTCTTTGCAAAAGCGCTCCTGTCTGAGCACAGTGCAGCAGGAGTGGTTCTGTGTGTCCAGTCAGAAGAGAGCATGTCCACAGATCGCGGAGGACTTCCTCTTCGCTTGCCGCCATGTCTCGCCAGACGTGCTGTGCTATGTGGCCAACATGGCTGACCAAAATGGCAACACAGCCCTTCACTACAGTGTGTCTCACTCTAATTTCAGCGTAGTAAAGATTCTACTTGCTGCAGGTACCCTGAAACCCATCCACCTTATTTTGCAATGCGGAATTAAGCTATTTTCTGTACAACTATGACAATATATTAAAATAATATGTTAATTAATACCAGTTTGCAATAACAAGTACAGCTAAAAATAACTGGAACCAGATGATACCGGAAGCCAGACACATTCAGTTCATAAATGGCTGTGCCACTGTTACATTAAAAATAAAGTGGGTTAACATATAATCCTAGATTAATCCAATGTGAAGTAGTACAGCAGATTAAACTTTTGTGTTAATATGCTTGCAGGATCTGCATTGAATATTTCACAACCAAACCAATATTCTATCGTTCAAAATTTTGTGGTCAGTATTTAAAAAAAAAAAAAAAAAAAAGAAATTAGTACTTTTATTCAGCAAGGATGCATTAATTTAATCAAAAGTGACCGTAAAGACAGTAACAGAAAGTTCAAAAGAACAGCATTTTTTTTCTTTAATCAAAGAATACTGAAAAAATGTATCGTGGTTTCCACAAAAATAGTAAGCAGCACAAATGTTTTCAACATAATATAAGAAAGTTTCCTGAGCTGCATCAGCATATTGCTTGATTTCCGAAGACTCGTGTGATGCTCAAGGCTGCTGAAAATGTAGCTTTCCAGGAATAAATTAGTTTTTTAAATATATTAAAATAGAAAATAGTTATTTTAAATTACTGTTCATAGTGTATGTTAGAACAAATAAATGTAGTCTTGGTGAGAATAAGAGACTTCTTTCAAAAACATTTAAACATTGCACTGACTCTTTGAATGGTTGTGGTTTGCTTAATATAAATGTTTATTTTCAAAGACTAAATACAGAAAGAGTGTTAAATGCTTCTGTTTCTAGAACAGAGTTTAAATAAACTGTAGAGAGACACTCAATTTGTTAAAAAAGGGTTCAAATTGTGGATCTTTTAATGTTTTGTGGACAGCCTAGATGGACAATTAATTTGCTCTTGATTCCTTCTCATGCAGGAGTGTGTAATATTGATCATCAGAATAAGGCTGGATATACTCCCATAATGCTTGCCTCTCTGGCCGCCGTGGAAGCAAAAGAAGACATGAAGGTGGTGCAAGAACTCTTCTGCAGAGGCGATGTTAATGCCAAGGCCAGCCAGGTATCTGTCTCTTTGTTTATATGAGTATTTAAAAAAAATAAACTGTTTCTCCCTAAGAGTATTATTTTATGTTTACTGGACTATTTTCTTCACAGGCTGGTCAGACCGCTCTCATGCTAGCAGTCAGTCATGGGCGTATAGATATGGTGCGGGCTCTACTGGCTGCGGGGGCAGAGGTCAACATCCAGGATGATGAGGGGTCAACTGCTCTGATGTGTGCTGGTGAACACGGCCATGCTGACATTGTCAAACTCTTACTGGCCCAGCCAGGCTGTGATGCCACACTGGCTGACAATGTGAGTAACAACATGGCTATCTGAGAAAAAAGATTTAATATTTATTATTCTCATTTGTGCTCTTGTTTAAATGTGTCTATGACATTGGTATCTGTTCTTCTGTTTGGTATGTTTTGTGTCTGTGTGCTGGTAGGATGAGAGCACTGCTCTGTCTATAGCTCTGGAGGCTGGACACAAAGACATTGCTATGCTCCTCTATGCCCATGTCAACTACTCCAAGGGCCAACCTAGGGTATGACTCTTTCTTATATACGTGTGCTCTCTCATAGCATTTCATTTTTATTTACTTACCAATAACTCAAATTAGCAGAACAACTGTTTTCATGCTCATCCACAGGGATCCCCTCGAAGCAAGACTCCACCTGCTTCACGCATAAGCTTTTCTGATTAATGTGACATTTTCCCATGCTCTATTCTTCTATTCATACACCCCTCTGAACAACCTGTTTGATTATATGACGCATTATCTTTTTAAACAGGTGTAATATTACAGAGAGCAATAGTTCTAAAAATGCAGTGCACTCACTGTTGGAAGTTATCTTTCTCAAATATAAAAATACCAGTTATGCAGTTTACTAATAAAGGCCTATATTTTAAATTCAACTGTTATACTATAATAGGAAACTGCATGTTAAAACAGTTGTATGTATTAATTTTAGGTAATGTATAAATTAAATGCATTTTATGATACTGTATACAATTTTTTTATTTTATTTTTACTTTTAAAATCTTGTTGTAATATATATATATATATATATATATATATATATATATATATATATATATATATATATATATATATATATATTCCACTTATTTTTCATTTAAGCATTTCAAAATCTAAAATCTAGATTTTAGCTACTTTTTATGAAAATGAAAAGTAAATGTCATGTTCATATATACGTAAATAAATATGTGCTTACATCACCACCTTATGTTTATTGCAAAAATTGCATTACTTTCCTTTTGTAGTATTTTAGATATGTGTAACTTGAACAGTTATAATGCCATCTAATGGCGAAAAGCTGGACTGCAGGAGATCAGCGGACATGGGGAAGAGGGAGTTGCTAGCCTGACGTCGTCATACTCAGATTCTAGTCAGAAGCAGTCTGATACTGCTTGCCTTTATTTATAATTTGTAAAGATTTGAAGTATTACTTGGATACAATATCTACCTTCAGCAATGTTAAAGCCTTAAAATCCATAACATTGTGTACATCTTATAATATCCATTCTTTCCTATAATGTACAGGTGACTGTATGCTCTGTGACACTTTGCCTGATTGTTAATAAGTGCTTGCCTGACGACGTCATACTCAGATTCTAGTACTGAATAATACTGCTCCATTGGGCTGTGATTATGGGGCGTGTTTCAACCGAACCAGGAACGAAAGTGCCTCTGCACTCAATTGGATAGACCTACAACCAATCAGAGCAACGGAATAAGTGATGTATGTTGAGCAACGCATAGTTGACAACAGAACTCAACTGCACGCAGCTGGAAGTAGCAGATGAGTGTAAACGATCTTTGCCGGTGTTGTGAAAAGAATTTAAGGATACAAAGCAAGTCACAAGTAAGTCTCGAGTCTTTACATTCAAGTCTCGAGTCAAGATAGACAAGTCCAAGTCAAGTTGCAAGTCCTCAACTTTAAGCTTCAAGTCTTAAGTCATTAGTGATTTTTTGCACAAATTAATGTTGCAGTATTAATTACTACATTAAATGAAATGTATACTAATTTATATCAGGAAGGCTTTTGAAATATATTTATGACTTCTATTCACTTTGTATGTGTGCGTGAGTAATGTATCTGTGAGTGTGTCTAAGCTATTGAACCATTGTTTAGAACATCTTAAGAAAAAAACATGTAACACAGATGCATAAAAAAATAACTGCTACTTTACTTTTTACTGAGAGAGGAAACATGCAACACTTTTCAAATTTTAAACGGTTTGCTAGTACTTTTGTATTAAAATGCCTGAAGAAGAAAAAACGTGGTTGAAAACACGGATCAGGGACATGGAGAGAGTTCCTCAGGGGCAGGGGCTTAAATGTAAAGAAAATAGGTGTATGTATCTATAACTTCCAATATAACAATTAATAGTAGCCTATATTCAGTGGTGTGCGGTGTTTTAAATGTTTTTTTTTTTTTACATATAAATATATGTCCCTACACTTCATTTTCCTAGTTAAATAAACACAAGTTGTTTACTTTTTAATTAGTCTTTCATTAAGGCCGATTCGAGAACGTGCATGAAATCAAGAGGCGGGATTTATCGCGTGAACCGATCATATCCAATCATAACCGATCATATCTAATCATAGCGCGACTTTGGCGGGTCTGCTGTAACTTTACCTGCGGGTGTCGCTGTTGGACAGTGTTATTTTATAAAAACGAGTAATTTTTACACTTTTTAATGTAATTTTTTAAAAATATTTGCGTTGTTTTATTTTTGTAATATTATATATTGTCTCATCCAGTTTTTTGAGAAAGACACTGCCTCTCTTGCCTCCTTCTTGACAGCCTACACTTCGAATAATAGCTTTGACTAATGATGAAAAAATGTTAAAAATCGTAATTGTTTGGCTTGTTTTTTCCTGCAGGCATTCACTGAATGACCCATGCTCGCGAGCCTAGAGGTTCCCGACCACTGTTGTAAGCAGGCAGTTTGGTCACAATTATGAATATGGGATTACAGATACAAACTTATTGTATTTTACTTTTACAATAAGAAGAATAATTACAACAAAAAGAAAAAATATAGAGGAGACAGTGTCAGAGTGAGCAGTCAAGCAAGACACGCATCATAGCAACACGTCATGGCAACGACATTTCAGACCGAGATACGTAAAAGATAAACTGGAATTTTCCGACTTTTTAGCGCTTTATTACTGTTTTGTACACGTCGTTATATTATAATTCAAATTCTGTTTTATTTGCCACAATATTATTGATGATTGTTGAGAGGTGCACTTTTAATTAATTTTCAAAAAGGGCAGGGGCTCGAGCCCCCAAAGCCCTCCCCTCTACACTGACAAGCGCGGTCGCTGAATGAGTGCCTCCCTGGCTCAGTGCCAAAAGTGCAAAAGTAATCTTACAGATGTGATCAATCATGCGTTGCAGAGACAATCCTACAGTGATGATTACAATTCTCTGACCATTTAGAAGGTAGGTCAAGTCTTTCCGAGTCAGAGGGCTCAAGTCCGAGTCAAGTCGCGAGTCATTGTTGTCTAAGTCGAGTCGCAAGTCATCCAATTTGGGACTCGAGTCCAAGTCATGTGACTTGAGTCCACAACCCTGCCTATATTTGTGATAACTCCAATAAAAAAAATAAAATAAAAAAAAAGAGTCTGATAGACTACTGCTCCATTGGGCTGTGATTATGGGACGTTTTTCAACCGAACCAGGAAAGAAAATGCCTCTGCACTCAATTGGATAGACCTACAACCAATCAGAGCAACGGAGTAAGTGATGTATGTTGAGCAACGCATAGTTGACAACAGAACTCAACTGTAGCCTACTTATGAACACCATTAAGAAGGGGGGTTTAAACTTTCACGATTTTACTACTTTAAACAGCACCTTTAAAAATAAAATGGATAAAGAACTTTATTAATAAGCCCTCTATATCTGGAATCTGATCCCTAATGTTATTTTCTCCAAACTAGGTGGTTTAAAATTCGTATTAACCTGTAATTATAACATAATGAAAATCCCTATCAAATTATCCCTTTTTCAGAGGCAAATGTTATTAGCGTGGTCCCTCAACTCAATTTTACACCTCACTCATATATAATTTGGAATAATAAGGACCTACTGTATAAACATAAATCTCTTTTCTTTGATAGTTGGTTTAAAAAAATTATTATTTTTGTATCTCAACTTTTTAATTAAAATGGTTCGATCTGTAATTATTCTGAGTTCTTAGTAAAGCATGGAATTCCTGTTACTCCAAAAGAGTTTGCAATTGTGGCTGATGCGGTGCCACAAGGAGTTCTTATGCTTTATAAAGGGTTTTCTTTTTCATCTTTCTGTCACTCAGTGGATCTGTGTAAGACATCTTTTGGTAAACAGTGCCTTTCTACTTCAAAATAAAAAAAAACAATAAGAAAATTAGAGTCTTGTTCCAGGAGGAGGTTGTTTCTGTGCCATATGTAATTTCTTACTGGAATGGTTTTGTAAGTGATATTCCCTGGAAGAAAGTTTGGACCTACCTGATAACTAACAAAATGAGAGAAATTACCTTTAAGTTAATTCATAGGTTTTACCCAGATAAGTGCTCTCTCAAAAGAGTTAAAAATGACATTAATACCCTCTGGAGAAACCTGAATCTACTTTACATTTATTTTGGAATTGCTCTCACACAGTGACATTTTGGTGTGATATTTGTGATTTTATCAAAGGTTATGTGAATCCTTAAATTGTAATTTACATATAGAAATGTAATTTTTGGTTTTCATGAAGGTGAAAAGAAAAATTATAATATCATATTCATAAATGTAAATGTTCTAACTGCAAACCTCTTTTTTTTAAAGATTTAAACTTGAAATAAAAAAGTATTTTGAATCCATTGAGTTCTCTAAAAACGTAAAAGCTACGAGAACAATGGCTGTGTTTAAGGACCTGGCACTTAATCTCGACTGAAAGACTGAAGGACCTTGCCGTATTATATTATTGTATTATTATGGTATGACAATGCTAAAAATTGTTGTTACTGTTCTTTCATGCATTTAATAAAAAAATAAAAGAACTTAACTGCACGCAGCTGGAAGAAGAACATGAGTGTAAACGATCTTTGCCTGTGTTGTAAAATTATTTTAAGGATAGGCCTACATGCATGGGCGTCGTATGTGGGTGGGACAAGACCCACCCACTTTTTACGACCAATGATATTGGACCCACTTACTTTTATCGTCTCTAATTTAGCACATACCTACCCCTAACCGATACAGCGCCCTACAATTTTTTATGTAAATCCATGAAATGTAAATCTGTGGTGAAAAATGGAACTGCAGCATGCTCAATGGGGCAGATTTCAGGCGGCCCGCTTATTTTCACGTTACCTTACGTAAACCTCACCTCAGACCCAGAGCCATTGAAAAACAGTTACGACACTCCCATAGACTTCCATAGGAACTGAGGAATCCGGAAGTAAAGCGTGTCACGGAGCGACCAATAGTTCCAAACAACCAATAGTTCCAGCATTGAACCCCATTCATTTCAGTGTATCTCAAGCGCACTCGCTGGCAAATTGATGAAATTACTGCATATTTTGAGATTTTATGACTAGTTTACCTCTCAGGAATATTGATAGAAGATGTATTTTATGAAGCACGTTAGAGTTAATGTTTACTGTTATATAATAGATCGTTAGACTCTAACTGCAGTTAGATAAAGTGAGCAGCACTGCAACAGCTACTATATCCAGATGCTATCTGTCATATTTCAACAGTTTTTAGTCTCTCTGAGATCTTTATTCTGTCGAATGCGTTTCTATGAAGTCAGCCCATTTAAGGAATAACGTATCTAGCGCCTGGATATAAAGAGTTGAATTAAATTGGATGCCGTGTTTTTACACTATTTAAAACTTATTTCTTGGGTTAAATTATGTATATGCTAGCATCATTCATTTATATTCAGCTGTTCTGTATGCTTCGAGTATCATAAAATAACATTAGGACGTTAACAACATTAAAATGATAAAAGAAATTACCACTATAACCAGTAGATGGCGGATGGCTCATTATAGACATTTTCTTTTCTTTTGAATTAATTTTTATAGATTATCAAATCACTATTATAACATTAAAATATATAATTGTGTTACTTTATTTGTACTGAAGTGTTAAATATATAGGCTAACTGTAGGGAACATCACAAAGTCTAATGAAAAACAAAAACATCTGACTAAACATCACAATAAACCTTTATTTAAATCGTGTATGTGCTTTGTTTGTTATGATGAGAGGATTTGTAGATAATGAGAAGATTCGTGTAAAACGTAAACTTACACTAAAATTCATTCAGTGTTTTGAGACTGTATAAAACTTGTTTTGATCGATACTGAGAGTATTTCCCGGTAAATTTAACGTATGATTGGTCATTATTTTCAACAGAAATGCCCGTGATTGGCTACAATACTCAACGCTGTAAAATCATGCACACACATGACTCAAATAAAATAACCAGATCACTCAAAAAAAACATTAACGTTGCCTCTTCTTTATCTCTCCCCAGAACAAAATGCTACTGTAAAGCATAGTCGAAGTCTATGCACATAGTGTGTTAATATTTACCAGAAATTGCTGCAAATATAGTGAAACTGCTGTCTATCCTGCTTAATCCTATTCAAACAGATTGACAGCGCGGAGTTGTTTGGAACTATTGAGAGCTCTATGAACCACGTGACCACGTGGCGGTGAGATCAAAGCGTGTCGCAACTCTCTTTTTCTATGGCTCTGCTCAGACCAAGAAGACATAAAGCCGCTTCAGCTATGTGTATTAGTTTGCATCAGGTCAGTAACATGTCTGTTCTTCCTATGGAGTAGCGTATCAAATTAATGAATGTATAAATCCTTTAGCTAGTTCAAACTTTGTGAATAGGTTTTTATAGTTCTGTTTTGTTTGTTTTATGTTTGAGAACTTAATGACTTTCTTTTCCTCACTGTAATTCCTTCACAACTTGTAATATATATAAAAAATAAAAAAAATCGGAGGCGAGTCTGTCAATCAACATTGGAGCGCCACCCTCAGGCTGAATAACGCAACCTCTGCCAAAAGTGTTCTGCGTGTGTTCAGCGATTACAATAAAAAGCTTACAAAATATTTATCATAAGCTAGCGCTAAGACGCCAAATCTGCCCTACCTAACTGTACTGCCAGGAGCCTGGTTGTAACACTGTCAGTTTAACAATCAGGAAAGGGCAATGGAGATGTCATCATCTGTATCATACACTCCCATCGCCGTTTTGAGCTCACAGTAGAAGTGGCATGTGACTGTGAGCAACTGTAGATTTTATGACCAAAGAAAGGAAAGGAAAGTCATTTTGTTTATCAAGATTATTATTATTATTGCCTAGCAATCATTGTATTATAGATACAATTATTTGACTTGATTGGTACAACGGGGCTAAAGGAACACCTTAAGAAACAAGTGATTTTCACTATTCCTAGTGTGTGATTGCAGAAAAAAAAAAAAAAAATTTTATTGAACATTGGAGAAGCGACAGATTTTCTGTGAAAATAAGGCATAAAAGTGGTAGCCTATGTTTGTTTGTTTAAAAATATTAAATGTATGACGTGGCAAGGTGGGCCTTTTACACAAGGGGTAAAACACAGTATTGAAATATTAAATGTTTTTAATAATGTCTTAGTTAATACTTGTTAAAAACAATCACTTTAGCAAAGTTTGTACTATTTTCGGTTTATTTTGATGAATCAAAAAAAAATTTTTTTTAAATAAGGCTGCTGTCATTAAAATGTTCATTTTAAAAAAATACAGAAACAAAATTATTTCATATAGTAAAGATTTTGAAAGCATTGAATGAGATCCCATAATAATTTAATAAAGCTTTACAGTAGTATTATAAATATGATTTTTTTTAGGCTATAGCTATGATATGATTAGCCTAATATATTTTGGTAACACTTTACAATAAGGTTCATTAGTTAACATGAACTAATAATGAACTTCACTTATAAAGCATTTATTTATCTTTGTTAATGTTAATTTCAAAATGTACTAATGCATTATTAAAATCTTGTTAACATTAGTTAATGCACTGTGAACTAACATGAACAAACCATGAACAGCTGTATTTTTATTAACTAACGTTAACAAAGATTAACTGAACAGAGGTGTTGTTCATGGTTAGTTCATGTTAACTAATGCATTAACTAAAGTTAACTAATACAACCTTATTGTAAAGTGTTACCTATATTTTTTAAATATAATGGTTTCATTATAAATATGGTGATTATCTCTAAGCTGGACACTTTTACATATTCTTCCTTTATTGAAAAACTGTTGCTTTTATTACATTTATTACCAAAACTGAAAATAATTAACGAGACCTTTGTCTCAAAGTATTGTCAATAATTGTATCGCTTCTCATTTTTAACATTTTTAAAAACATTAAATGTTAGATCAAATTGCAACTGTCCAAGATCGCGTCAAGGGTCCGCCATATTTCCTCGTGCATCTTTAAAAGCAGTTGTTAAGAAAAGTGCCATCTAGTGGTTTAAAAGAGAATAAAGTCAAATACGCCTTTAGCCCCGTTATACTCATAAACTAAACTAGCTGCTTCTCTAGTAGGCTAGTTTAATTTGGTGCTTTGCATTCATGCTAACATCAAACACACATGCTAAAAAATGTAGTTATGTAATGGCTGTTCGGGGATAGTTGTAACAGTTGATTAAAAATGTTACAACCAACCTGATTCCAATGAGTCCGTTATCAATCACATCTGTTAAGGCAAAGTCACGTGAGGTTTTTGTGTTGCCCTTCAAGGGATTTATGTAGTAGCCTAAATGTGTTTTCATCGTAGTTCATGCGCAGGTCTTCTTGTCAGGTAAAACCATTATCCGCTTCAATTGAGCGCATACGTTTTTTGTTTGTGCACATTTTTAGAATTTATGCACATCTTGACGTTTCCATCCAGCGTTTTTTATGTGATTTTGGAAAAAAAGGTGGATGGCAACATAGCTTGACAGAAATACAGTAGCCTACACACACATGATCATTCACACAAACACATGGCAGTTGTTTTGTGTTAAATGTAAAGTAAAAATAAGTAAAAAAAATAAATAAAAAAAATAAATATATATATATATATATATATATATATATATATGTTTTTTCACTTTAAATTGTTCAATTTATTCTAAAGTGATTTTTTTTCTTCAGTAATGTTAATCACCTCTCATTGTTACTTCTGTCCCCAGCAGGGCCGTAGCTAGGGAATTCATGGGCCCCCTGAAAAACATTGATGTGAGCCCCCAATGCCCTCCACTCATTTCATACACTGTATATGTATGGTAAAGGTAGACCTATAAGATATGGGCATGGAGGACCACGTCTGGTGCCATGTACCTAATAAGGATTTCTTACAAAATAACTAAACAGACAAATAAATAAATGCAAATAAAGGTTATTGCTTTTACTTATTTTATATAGGAAGTTGTATGTAAATATAAAAAAATGGCATTAAGCAAGTATTAACTTAATTTACAGTCATCAAGCAATTATGCCAGACAAACAAATAAAATAACAAAAGACAAGAAATTGATCAAATGATAAAATAGGCATAATAGCAATATAATAGGCCTATAAAATGTTGGCCAGTCTGATGTCTAACAGCTGAGATAAATATTCAGAAATGAAAAAGCAAGCAGTCAAATGTAGCCTAAAATAAAACCACTTAAGTTTCTCACTGTCTTAATTTTTGATGAAGATAATGTGCTATTTTATTAAATAAAGCTAATAAATGTATCCATCAATAGCAGTGAGGTGTATTCACGTTTTCTTGACAGTATAGGCTATTGTTAAAAATATCACACCAGCAGCCGGCCAGCCTTGTGACACGCATGTTACACAAACCAACAAACTAAATAAAAGCGCAAAAAGTGCGGGCAGCGTCCTATTCCCACGAAAGTAAATCAGGCAGCGAAAAGATCAGGGCACGGCATCCCATCACATTGACCCAGTGCAATAACCTGTCTTGTTAAAGACAATTTTCCTGGCCTCCCTTTTCTTTTCATGATGTTACTGGTACCCAGATTTTTTTTCTGACTTTTTTAGTCTCACTTCCACTGTAACATTACTTAGAACTCTTTCTGCTGTTTGATGCTGATTGAGCTCAGCTGAAATAATTTATAACCATTGGGCTAAACCATTTTTTTAGGGAGGGGAAAGAGAGGAGATTTGGAAAACTTCTTTAACTAAATTGCAGGGTTTTTTTGTGTTTTTTATTGAACTATCAAGCATACAAATGTATATACTATAATGAGTCATAAGAGTAAGGAAATGTATAGCATAACTAGAGAATTTAGTGGGGCCCCTATAATTGTCACCACCTTTCACCCCACTAGCAACGGGCCCTGATCCCTAGCTAGTGTTACAGCTCACTCCAGTAGTGGGGTAGCTACGTTGTAACTATGGAACTGTATTTGACATTGACTCACATAATCTGTGTTGTGAGTTTTATTTGTAGTAGACAAATGTGGCTACTTTGTATCAAACTTTGAGAGATCTAGCACAAACAACCACTTAGTTACTGATGCTCAAACAAAAAGTGTTACTGCCATCTCCGGTCTCACATGAATAAAGTGATAATTAAGTGCAAAGTTATTTAAGTGCTTATTTAAATGAATTTCATAATGACATTATTTAGTTTGTTTGTTTATTAAGCTGTTATTAATATTATTAATGTGGGGAATTTTAGTGGTGCCCTGGAAGACAGATAGATGTGTTGATCTTTTGTATAATATTTTTTTAGCAGCTTTTGAAAACACACCTTGCCTTCATAGCACAGCCGGTGATGAGCTAATTTTAACAGCCGCTGCTACTGTCTGCTCACAGGGGAGCAGCTCCCACACCACACACCGATACAGCTGCTTAGAATGCTTTCAGTGGGGCATTTACAGACACTGGTCTGGATGTGAACCTATGCCATCTGACTGATCTACTCTTTTTATGTTTTGTCATTATGAAACCTTTTTTTATATATTAGCTTAAAAGATTGATTCCCCATTCATTGTTACTGCATTCTCCAGTATACATTCTTCAAAACTAATTATGTTGTGTTCCACAGAAAAAAAGAAAGGTCTTACAGGTTTGGAACCACATGAGGGTAAGTAACTGATGGCAGATTTTTGATTCATTTTTGTGTGAACTAATCTTTCAAATGAAATCCTATGTGATATTAATGCATTCTTCTGCATAATGACAATCAGCCTGCGCCCATTTTTGAGGTTAGACAATCATGTTTGCAATTATTAACATGATAAAAGAGATTCTTCACAAAATGAAGGGGATTTTTTTAAGAATAAGGAGAGAATAACCTTATTGTAAGGACAACAGCTGACATTCAGTACTTATGTAGAATCAGTTCAGCTGTAATGAAGGGGAAAATATATGGCTGTCAGATATAAGACAGCCCATAGTATTACACAAACAATATTTCGTGAGAAATGAATTTAGAAGGCTGCATTAATTGAGATTAGGTTAGAAAATGAGCTTTTTTGTGTAACATAATGTTTTGCATGCATGTTTTTGTGTCGGAATACAGATACATCACTTATATACTGTGGATGCATGCGTGTAATTACATTAACTTCATCACATATCTTATTTTAGTTCATTTTAGTTCTTCTTTATGTTGCTCAGTGGCTTAATGTGTTTGAGAATTTTCAGCTCAGTGTCTGTACGACAAAGTGTGTGTCTGTGTTTTGTGATGAAATGCTATAGCATTACAGCTCAGTGCGGTCTGCAGCCAGTAAAACGTGGTGTTGCCATAGTAACCGCCTGAGATGTTTTACCAAAATGCCCTTGTCGACCTGATAGCAAAACATGCATATGAAATGTAAAATTATGACAGCATGTAATCATACCACAGCACAATAATAATCTGCTCTCCATGGTCAAACAACATTTAAATACTTCTCAGAAGCTTGTCAGATATTTGATTACATTTGATAAGATTATTTGATAAATTAAACAATGGCTTCTATAATGAAGCTGTTGCCATTACAAATATACTGTACATGAACAGTGTTGCACCTTAAAACTGCAGACACTTGAGAGGCATATTTCATTCATGAAAATTATGGAGAATATTAAAAGCAGGAATATGACTCATCACAGGGTTTTCCGATTACAGATGGCAATGTAACCTCATAGGAAATGTTAGCAATTTATTGTATAACTTTATTTCATAAATTTAAAACCAGTTTACAAAATGCTAAAGATAGCACATGACATTATATAGAGTGGATTTTATTATCATAACCTCTTCTTGTAATAAGTTTCTTTGCTGTTATACTAATAATAATAATGTTTATTTTATATAGCTCCTTTCTGCAAACTCAAGGTCGCTTCACAGTATTATACAAATAAACATGACAGCAGACAAAGAAACAATACGGATAAACTGAGATAAGTAACACAATGACTACTATACTATAGAGATTCATTTCTAGTAAAAATATGCAAAACATGTGGTCAATTTTTTTTTATTGGTGTATGTGACCCTGACAATTTTTTCAGCTTTATCTCAAGGTCTGTTTTGTCTATTTCAATTATCTACTGCTTATTATTTCTTTAGTTGGCGATAAACAGACTTGAGCCAATAGAAATGCGTAACATCTCATTACAGCACATTCACACCCGTACCGATTCAGGCATTTCAATGTAAACAAACATCTCTCAGGTCAACCGATCAACCAATCATATTTGACCAAGAATCAAATTCGAAGTAATATAGGCCACTGCTGACCCCCTACAGCAATATGGCATAAGAATAATTAAGTAGACGCCATTGAGCTACATGTGAAGCTACTTTATAAGTTAAAGGTCTCAATTCTCAATGGGAAGCAGACAGAAACTGTTATGTTTTAGACTATCTGGTAATATTTATAGCCCCAAATGATTTCACCAGAATCTCTATGCTTTTTTATGTTGTAAAAGCTACCAGACGCAGATACAAACATGCCATTAGCCAGTGTGTGTGTGTGTGTGTGTGTGTGTGTGCAACACAACATTAACTACCCTGGAATCCTCTCAAGATGTCAGGAAAGCTTGCAAAAAACCATCTGCATAGGCACAAAAATGGAGCCGGTTCTTTTAACAGAGGGGCGTTTAAAAAAGACTGAACGAGAGCATAATAGAGAGGGAGAGGGGGAAAGGAAAAAAGGAAAAGAAACCAGATTGCGACAGTCGATATTAAAACATGCAGTGAGTGAGAGAGAAAAGGAGAGGGAGAGAGAGAGAGAAAAGCGAGCTGCAGGCCTTTCCACGGGGACAAACTAGCAGAAAGGCTTCTCGCAGTTATTCCTTTCTCTCTCTCTTTCTCTCTGCTCTCTCTCTCTCTCTCTCTCTCTCTCTCTCAACATCCTAACAGCAATTGATTTGTGTATGAAAAGCTGGGCGCTTTTCGCCCCCCTTTTGGGCTGTGCGTTTTGAGTGATCAGCTGATGAAGAGACTGGCTGCGCGCTGCAATGCTGGTTTGCTAATTCTCTCTCCTCCAGACTGGAGCCAGCCTGGAGACCACAGTCAGGTAAATCGCCCTCTTGCTTTCTCTCTCTCACTCTCTCTCACTCTCTCTCCTCTCTCTCCTTCTCACTTGCTCTCTCTCTCCTGCGCATAGAGCACGCAATCACACCAGGCTTCAGCACATGGGCACACAGACAGAAAGTGAGAGAGGGAATGTGTATGTGTGTGTAGGTGTGATCGGTGTCTGCTGAAGGAAAACACTGCCCAGACAAATCGGTTGTGCGCGTCCTGACACCTCTTTTTTCGTTCTAGAGGTTATGGGAACAGGCTTGTGTAGCGTAACAAGGTTTTTTTTTTGCATGTTGCACCAAATATAGACTTTTCTGAATGTGCTTGTTGCAAACACCCTACATGTTTGCGGTTCAGCTGTGCGTCTGTGCATGCAAGCGTGTGTGTGTGTGTGTCTGTGTGCATGCATTCCATTATTATGCTGTTGATTATTAGGCCTCCTTCCTTCCACGGTCCCCTGGGGTACGTGTGAATAAATGCTTTCCGTGTGTTGCTCTGCACGCTCGAGCTTTCACGTTTCTCTGACGCCCGCGTTGAGGATGTTTGCATGAAATGCTCGCGTCTGTGAGGGGCTGTTCTCTCATGTCAGTACATTTGCGTCTTGTTTTGTCTGATTTCTTTGCATTTTAAGTATTTGAGAGCGTGTATGTGTGTGTGTGTGTGTTTGATCTAGACATCAATGGCTGGCGCTGCCTGCATAGCGTCATACTCAGAATTCATATTTTCATCCCTCTCATATGCTCTCTGTGCCAGCACTGTCTGCGGCAGGAGTATCATTGCACTTTAATTGTCTTTGTGTAAAACACAGACTCGGCAGCGCGCGCGCACAACCAGTGAATTATGCTTTTGCTTATTTTCACACATGAGGCGTGTGCGTGTTCATAAACGGCGGCGTGGCGCCTCGGCTCGTGTTGGTGGACACTGGTGAACCGTACGTAATTTTAGGCGTGTTGGCCGGAGATTAGTATCGTCGTAAACGTAAATCATTTCATTCACAATGGGACTGAAGATCAGTGTACCAGCATATCTTGCATCCCCAGAAGCCCATGTGTGGTATCATACTGAGCCCGTGATATATTGCTAAGTGGTGCTTTATCAAATATTAAATGGAAGTGAAAGCAGCTGTTCGTGTTAGAGGCGACTGAAGATTGAAGGTATCTTGCCTGGTGAGACGTGTAGGCCTAGCCAAGATAATGATGACCTGTGTCAGTCTGGACCTGGAAGTGGTCTGATGAAAGGGCAGAAAGTTCATTAAACTGCTTAGTTATTTAATGCTATTATGCTAACTATCTTGGTTTGATTATTATTCACTTTTAAAAATAAAGAATCTGTGGTTCCACGAAGAAGCTTTAACATTGAACCTTTCCATTGCACTAAAGGTTCTTTAGATTATTAAAGGGATAGTTCATCCAAAAATGAAAATTGTCATCATTTACTCACCCTCAAGCTGTTTCAAACCTAAATGACTTTCTTTCTTCTGCTGAACACAAAAGAAGATATTTAGAAGATTATGGTTAACCAAAAAGTTGATGGACCCCATTGACTTCCATAGTAGCCTAAAAAAAAAAATGGGGTCCATCAACTGTTTGGTTACTGACATTCTTCAAAATATCTTTTTGTGTGTGTGTGTTTAGCAGAAGAAGGAAATTCATACATTTGGAACAAGGGTGAGTAAATGATGACAGAATTTTCATTTTTGGGTGAACTATCCCTTTGAAATGTTCTGAAAACTTCAGTGAAAAGTTCTTTAGGGAACCAAAAATAGTTCTTCTATGGAATTCACTGCAAAAAAAATAATAAAATAAAAAAAAAAAAAAAATATATATATATATATTTTAAGCGTGTTTAAAATACAACATGGCAAATATCCTAAATGTTCATAGTGCAATGAATTGCCACAAAATCTTTCAACTGAGTGTTATTGTGGGGCATATGAATGTTGATGATGGCACAAAACTAACAAAACACTGAATTAAAATGAACTTCTGCAATGATTATTAATCCCTCGATATGTCTTAAGAATATTACAGTAATGAGTAGTAAATTCACATGCACCCAATAATGTCCCGAATAGCTCTTATATACATTATATCCTAGAATTTTAGAAACCGTATCCTAAGCTGTAACTCTCTAGCTCTACAGTAATGTTCAATTCGTTAACATTTGTTAATGCATTAGGTATCATGAATGAACAGCCGTTTTATAGCATTTATAAATTTTGGTTAGTTAATTTATACGTATACATGTACATCTTTATTAAATATTTTATGAAAGAACATGAATTTACAAAAACAGTAAGTTAACAACCTAGATTATTAAATGCATTCATTATTAGTTCATACTTTTGAAGTCAACCTTATCTAAAAAAAAATTAACAAAGCATCACTTTCTTGTTAACTGGCTAACATTAAGCAAGTTATTATTCAAAAGTGAACAATGACTATTCTTAGTTGAAGGTATTATTTTACTTTTGATAGAATGTGCACAGTGAGGATACAGTTCATGTCCAAATCCCTATTTCTGTCACATCCAGTAGCTCTCATCAGTGTTCCCATTGATCATGTCTTGTCCTCAGTCTCAGGCTATCCAAAACGGAGTGTCTGAGGTTATGGAGGAGGAAAGCAACTTAAAGAAACGAAAAAGCGATCAACAAGGCAACCAGGGCTCTGAGACTGGTCTGGAGGTGGTGGAGAAAGTAAAAAAGCGACGGGGTCGCCCTCCTGCCGAGAAGCTGCCCCCCAACCCTCCCAAGCTCACAAAACAGATGAACACCATCGTAGACATGGTCATCAACTACAAGGACACGTCAGTACTTAAACACACAGACTTAATCGGTTGTTGTTGATTATGTTTTAATTTCATGACATACAAATCGTGACACTAAAACAATTTTTTACAAAGAACTTCATCAACAAAGTTTTGAGTTCATGTTGTTCCCTTTATTCTTTAAGTCAGGTCAGTGATAATGAGTAACAGCTCTTTTTTGTACTTTTTCTTGAATACGCCACCGTTCTACAGGTTGGGCCGACAGATCAGTAAAGGTTTCGTCCAGCTGCCCTCAAGAAAAGAGGTGCCAGAGTATTACGAGCTCATCCGCAAGCCAGTCGACTTCAGGAGGATCAGGGTGAACTTGAATCGTTCCCAATTACACTCCCTTTTTTACCAGACCATCCTTCACTTTTTTCCATTCTTATCTCCACACTGACATCCCTTTCAGCTCAAGAAACACATTGATTTTGCTCTTGTCACACAGGTTGTGTGTTTTTGCTGATTGGGTTTTAGAGTGATGTGCAGGAGGCGGATTTTTTACAGGTTCGATCAAAAAAAAGAAAAAGAAAATATGTCATTACTTATAAAGTTCCGTAGGTGTTTGCATTGAAATGGATAAAGCAGGAAATGTATTTATGACCGTTAATGGAACTTGTTCTTTGTTTCCGTCTTCTGCTCCGTTGCTTACACAACTTCCTTTAAATTTATCCTGGTTTTGCTTGTGCAGGAGAGAGTGCGTAATCACAAATACAGGTGCATTGCAGACCTGGAAAAGGATATCATGCAGATGTGTCACAACGCTCAGACGTTTAATCTGGAAGGATCTCAGGTTTGGCTTAAGAACATGTTCTTGGGTCATTCATCCTTTAAAAATACTTTCTAAAAACTTTAGAAAGTTTTTTAATTTTTTTCAAAATATTTTGAATTTTCTGTGCATTGCAATAGTATTTATACCCTGAAATTTTCTCATTTCATTAAAAATCCCACATTGGTATTTGCATTTTTTTTATGTTGCAGAAGTATGCACAGATGTTTTATTTACTGCATCTATGACCTCTTTTGAATGTTTTATGTTTAAATTCACAACATGTGATTTATATGTAAACACAAGAATTAAGCATTTATGCAAATAGATTTGAACAGTTATTTAGAATTCTGTCTAACATAAAAAACATTGTTCATATTCACATTAAACATTAAAACAATTACTTAAGTAGTTAATGGGTTATAAATAGTCTGCATATTTTTGCAAGGCAAAAAGCTGTTTGTATCAGTGAATATAGAGGATGGATTGTATAGAGATTGTTAAATGTCTTTCTATATCTTAGATCTTTGAAGACTCCATTGTTTTGAAGTCTGTTTTTGAGAGTGCAAGACAGCGAATAGTGGAACTCAGCGAGGAAGACAATGATGCTGTTGGAAGCAGTGAGGCAGATGGTGGCCATCATTTTAATCTAGAGGGTAAGTCAAAACGCATGCTTTGCCTTGTCCAGATTGAGATGAAATGCATATTAAAATATGTGGAAATTCAATAATTCTGAGGGATGCAATAGATGATCATCAGTGAAACCCAATAATACATAAATGCTTGAAATCGTCTTTCTTTAAGACTATGAATGAAAATCAGGCAAATTATTAAGGATATAGTGTTTAAAGTATAAAAATGTTTTTGTCTTAAAAGCTCCTGTTTCAGAGACAAAAAATCCCAAGGTGGACGAAAAAAAGGAGAAAAATAAAACCAATCCTAGTAATTCCAGCCTGGTCGCAAACAGTGATGAAGACATTGGCCAAGAATGTGAGAATAACACAAGAGGACTATTGGATTAGACCCCAAATGACAGTCTCATATATTGTATGCCGTTTTAAGAACATTGTATGGCCATTTCAGTCCAACTTTCCTTGATGTTTCGCTCAAGGATTTGCTCCGAATGTGATCTATCATTATATTGGTTGCTTAAAACACCTTTATAAAACCTTTGTATTCTAAAAACAACACTATTAATGCAGTGCTTCTGCAGTAATGCGTTTAAAATTGGCATTATTTTCATGTATTTATATAATGTAAATATATCATAAACCCAAAATAGATAATATCATGGTGAAAAAGTTCTGTAAGTTCAGACTGCCTGAAAAATGTTCTCTCTCTTTTCCCCCCCAAGGATGGAAAATGGTGGTATGACTTATTATGATATTGTATGATCATTTAATTAAAAAAATGCATTCAATCTTTTAAGATGCGATAAGCTATGCTAAATTTGCAAGCTATTATGTCTCTGTCTCAGAGAATTTTTAATCTGTGGTTTTTTGTGACTATGAGCACTTTGTCATCCTCTCTTTGTACGTTTCCCTTTCCTTCATTACCTGTCAACATCTCTGAAAAAAAAGTTACGATTTTTTATCCAGCAGCTCTTTATCTCGCTTTAGTTTCACAGGATCATAACTATCTGTACATAGAGGAACTTGGGGCATAATGGCAATGTATTCTTTAGTGACAGATCAGATACTGCCCTCAAAGAGAGGCACCTATTGATGATATTGTCACGCTTGTGTGTTCAGTTTATGATGGATGGCAGAACTGGTGTGTTTGTGCACAGATTCTGACATTAAAATGTATGGGGTTTATATGATGTGAAAGGGCAACAAGGTTTGAGGCATCATCTTGAAATAAACATTTTTATGAAATTACAGGGTCTAATGTGGATCAGTTTCTTCTTTTGCTTTGTGGGTAATCAAAATATGTTTTATAGCATAGTAATAATAATAGGATATTTTGCCTCTTTAAAGCAGGTTTCAAAAACTCTGTGAACTGTAACCAATACAACATAAGTAAGCCATAAATTCCTGTTAGTAATTTAGCAGTCTGGCTTTCTTACAGTTTTTCTTTCCCAAAGAAGCCCAATTTCCCAAACCATTCATTCAGTTTTCAAAACAAAGACATTTTCTCAAAACGTTTAATTAATTTCACCTGTTTTCACACACATTCTAATTTTCTAAATGATTTCTACAAAACTTTACAAAAATACCCTCCTTTTACACTGGTTTAACCATGATCATATTCATAAAACACAAACGCATAGTAGGCTATAATTAACTGAAGCATCACAATGTGAACTCAAATAGCTCACATTTATCCATGAATAAACATTAAGTAGCAAAACTGATGACACACCAAGCTGAATCTAAGGATAATATAAATAGGGCCACACACAGGTGATATACACTGATCAGGCATAACATTATGCTAATATTGTGTTGGTCCCCCTTTTGCTGCCAAAAAAGTCCTGACTTGTCAAGTCATGGACTCCACTAGACCCCTGAAGGTGTACTGTGGTATCTGGCACCAAGATGTTAGCAGCAGATCCTTTAAGTCCTGTAAGTTGCGAGGTGGGGCCTCCATGGATCAGACTTATTTGTTCAGCACATCCCACAGATGCTCGATTGGATTGACATCTGGGGAATTTGGAGGCCAAGTCAACAACGCAAACTCGTTGTGCTCCTCAAACCATTCCTGAGCCATTTTTGCTTTGTGGCAGGGCGCATTATCCTGCTGAAAGAGGCCACAGCCACCAGGGAATACCGTTTCAATGAAAGGGTGTACATGGTCTGCAACAATGCTTAGGTAGGTGGTACGTGTCAAAGTAACATCCACATGGATGGCAGCACCCAAGGTTTCCCAGCAGAACATTGCCCAAAGCATCACACTGCCTCCGCCGGCTTGCCTTCTTCCCATAGTGTATCCTGGTGCCATGTGTTCCCTAGGTAAGCCATGCACACGCACCCGGCCATCCACGTGATAAAAGAAAATGTGATTCATCTGACATGGTCTGCAACCTTCTGCACCTTCTTTCATTGCTTCGTGGTCCAGTTCTGATGCTCACGTGCCCACTGTTGGCGCTTTCAGCGGTGGTCAGCATGGGCACCCTGACTGGTCTGCGGCTATGCAGGCCCATACTCAGTAGCGTTTTTTGGCACGGGCGAACCGGGCAGTCGCCCGGGGTGGCATTTTTTCATGATACATGGGGGGCAGCATGAGCAGTTAAAAAAAATCCTCTGCGCCGTGAAGCGGTTTTCTATTATCTATCATTTCACTGCGTGGGGAATTGGCATATTGGCGCCCTCTGCAGCTGCAGGCGCCCCTGCTTGCTGAGAAGGTGCCGTGCACAGAAGCTGGGGGGCACGGGGGACAGTTCACCTCTGGGTATTTTTTTTTTTTTTATCCGATTCATATCAGATTTATTTATTTCCACATATGAGTGAGGCCTGAAACCGTCTGAGAATATCAGAATCCATGTGCTTTTTTTCTGCTTAGCAACATGTTCGCCGGTTTCCTGTTGTAATTGCAATAGTTAAATAACTGGATTCTCTTAAGTGTGTTTTTCAAATGTTCTAATGAAGGATTTGTCCAATTGAGAAATATAATTTTCTCTTTCACTTACGTTGTTGTGTATATATAACTGTTTGTGTGGTTCGAAGGGGGTCTCGCCCAGGGTGTAATTCAATGTAGAACCGTCACTGCCCATACTCAACAAATTGCAATGCACTTTATATTCTGTCACCTTTCTATCAGAACCAGCATTAACTTTTTGAGCAATTTGAGCTACAGTAGCTCATCTGTTTGATCGGACCACACGGGCCAGCCTTCGCTCCCCATGTGCATCAATGAGCCTTGGCCGCCCATGACCCTGTCGGCAGTTCACCACTGTTCTATCCTTGGACCACTTTTGATACTGACCACTGCAGACCAGGAACACCCCACAAGAGCTGCAGTTTTGGAGATGCTCTGACCCAGTCATCTAGCCATCACAATTTGGCCATTGTCAAACTCACTCAAATCCTTACGCTTGCCCACACATCATCTTTGAGTCCAAAATGTTCACTTGCTGCCTAATATATCCCACCCACTAACAGGTGCTGTGATGAAGAGATAATCAGTGTTATTCACTTGTTATACTTGTAATAATGTTATGCCTGATCGGTGTATGTGCTTTAGAAAATGCATCCTAACACTGGAGAGAGAGTTGAAAGAATCATCTACAGGTTTTTATACTACTTGCACATACAGTATAATTACAGTAAACAGTAACGTCTCGGTTGCGTATGTAACCCTCGTTCCCTGAAGGAGGGAACGGAGACGTACGTCGGAACTGACCGACGAATTGGGATCTATTTTCAGAGACCAATCTACTTCGAGTGTTTAAAAACGAGCCAATGAGGATTGGCATGCGGTAGACGCTTCCCACGCTCCGTCCCGCAGCGCGGGTATAAATACGGAAGTGAAAGTACAGCATATCGCTTTACAACTGCGGAGCCGGCTAAGTGGCTCGGCCTACAGCTGAAGCACAGCACCTGGCGACGGGACGTACGTCTCCGTTCCCTCCTTCAGGGAACGAGGGTTACATACGTAACCGAGACGTTCCCTTACAGTCGGTCACGTTCGAGGTTGGTGCGGAAGTCAGGGCTCCAGTCAGGGAGGCCAGTCACTGCTGTTCCTGCAAGACCCACTCAGCGTGACTATTGGATAACGCTGGGAAAGCGTGCCCGTCTCGGGGAGATGGTACGCTGCGGAGCCACGTCCTTCAGTGGAAGGAGAGGTGGAATACTCATAAGGACTAACCTAGCAGGGTAGTGCTACCTATGGCAGTCTCTGGGGTGGATCCAACCTGGTCCCAGGGGGGAAAGAACACCACCAGAGACGACAGAGCGGGCTCTGTCAAGGGAAAGACACGGGGCTAGCCGAGTAGGGTAGCTGGTACCGTGGAGAATACACATATGGGGTTGCCGTTAGGGAAGGTTTGAAGGTTTGGCGACAGTAAGGAGTAACTGAGACCCGGTACTGGCCGCGCTGCCACGCCCATCTCGGGACTCGATCGTGAAGCCAGCGTTGAAGCGGTCTCATATGAAGCAATCCGAGCGGCGTTACCGCGGCTGCAGATGCCATATGCCCCAGGAGCCTCTGAAAGAATTTCAGTGGGACCGCTGTCCTGCCTTTGAACGTATTCAAGCAGTTCAACACTGACCAAACTCCACTATGGCCAAGACCAAAGAGCTGTCAAAGGACACCAGAAACAAAATTGTAGACCTGCACCAGGCTGGGAAGACTGAATCTGCAATAGGTAAGCAGCTTGGTGTGAAGAAATCAACTGTGGGAGCAATTATTAGAAAATGGAAGACATACAAGACCACTGATAATCTCCCTCGATCTGGGGCTCCACGCAAGATCTCACCCCGTGGGGTCAAAATGATCACAAGAACAGTGAGCAAAAATCCCAGAACCACACGGGGGGACCTAGTGATTGACCTGCAGAGAGCTGGGACCAAAGTAACAAAGGCTACCATCAGTAACACACTACGCCGCCAGGGACTCAAATCCTGCAGTGCCAGACGTGTCCCCCTGCTTAAGCCAGTACATGTCCGGGCCCGTCTGAAGTTTGCTAGAGAGCATTTGGATGATCCAGAAGAGGATTGGGAGAATGTCATATGGTCAGATTAAACCAAAATGGAACTTTTTGGTAAAAACTCAACTTGTCGTGTTTGGAGGAAAAAGAATGCTGAGTTGCATCCAAAGAACACCATACCTACTGTGAAGCATGGGGGTGGAAACATCATGGTTTGGGGCTGTTTTTCTGCAAAGGGACCAGGACGACTGATCCGTGTAAAGGAAAGAATGAATGGGGCCATGTATCGTGAGATTTTGAGTAAAAACCTCCTTCCATCAGCAAGGGCATTGAAGATGAAACGTGGCTGGGTCTTTCAGCATGACAATGATCCCAAACACACTGCCTGGGCAACGAAGGAGTGGCTTCGTAAGAAGCATTTCATGGTCCTGGAGTGGCTTAGCCAGTCTCCATATCTCAACCCCATAGAAAATCTTTGGAGGGAGTTGAAAATCTGTGTTGCCCAGCGACAGCCCCAAAACATCACTGCTCTAGAGGAGATCTGCATGGAGGAATGGGCCAAACTACCATCAACAGTGTGTAAAAACCTTGTGGAGACTTACAGAAAACGTTTGACCTCTGTCACTGCCAACAAAGGGTATATAACAAAGTATTGAGATTAACTTTTGTTATTGACCAAATACTTATTTTTCCACCATAATTTGCAAATAAATTCTTTAAAAATGTGATTATGTGGATTTTTTTTCTCATTCTGTCTCTCATAGTTGAAGTGTACCTATGATGAAAATTGCAGGCCTCTCTCATCTTTTTAAGTGGGAGAACTTGCACAATTGTTGGCTGACTAAATACTTTTTTGCCCCACTGTATTTATTTATTTGTACTGTATTGTGTTGCAAGTTCATATTCAATTATTTGGTATTTTAACTTCTCTTTACAGTGCTTTTTATCTAACTTTAAATTAGTTATTTTTTCCTAAAGTTCATTGATGTATTTTATTGTATCTGCACTCTTTCATTTATGTTGTGTACTGTAGATATTGCGATGCAAAATCCCAGTAAGAGGTTTTTGTTAGTTTTATGAATTGATCCCACTATAGTGTTCACTGCAGGAAATTACTCTGTGTATTTGTAGGTCTTGTGTGCCATCTGAGGCCAAAGTTGTATTCTGACAAAATAGAAGAGATGTTTTTAACTGAAATATTTGAGTTTGAGGTTTGTATAAATTGGTGTGTAGTTTTGAGATTGTGTTTATAGTTGTGAGAAAGTTGTGTGTTAGCAATCAAGAAAAACTGTAATGCTTTATTTTACAGTGGGCTAACTGATGACTTGTCGCAGGAACTGTGCAATAATTGGCACTGCCAAAAGAATAAATTGGAATGATTGTATATGTTAGCAGGCTGCTAATGGTAGTATAATTACAAAATGTTGGTCTGGTAGAGAGTACAAAGTAGAGAAGTACAAATTGTACAATAGAGTACAATAGAGTCTAGAGAATAATTTAAGTTTCAATTAATTCAGGTTAGAACTGGTGAAGAACAGAGGATAAATGAACTGTTTGTAGAGTTATTGTATAGCCATTTGTAGTAACTGTACCATTTACAGCAGTTGTTAATAGTCTAACCAAAGGCTTTCATGACGCTGTTGCCTGAACGTTGTAAATAAAAACAATTATATTTGTATAGCACTTTTCACAATACATATCGTTTCAATGCAGCTTTACAGAAAATGCATTAATCTACATTACAATTTAGAGTGATCTGTTAACAGAGGTGACCGTGTCCAAGTTATGTATTTCAGAAATGTACATATACAAATCACGCAGTTAGCTTATAATGTAATAAATTACGGCAGAAACAATGAGCTCATAGAAGTAATTATTACAAGTTCTGAACAATATGATTGATTACAATATATCGAAATTTTGCATTGATGCATGTATGTTGATTCAGAGTCATCTGAAGTCCTCTTGAGCATCTCATCAAGTCTTCATGAGCTGGATCCAAACTGGAGCCAACGTATAATTCCCAAGATAAAACAGAAAAGCATGTAGCTGCTGTTCATTTATTCACATCTCAAAAAATGTGTTTTGGGGTTTCATGACCCTTTAAGCAAAGATAATAATGTGCATTTGATCTGATATAACTGGAGTACAAAGTTATGAGATGCATTATGTCAATGCTTGGCTAAAGAGATGTGTCTTTAATCTAGATTTAAACTGGAAGAGTGAGTATGAGACCTGGATATTATCAGGAAGGCTATTCCAGAGTTTAGGAGCCAAATGCGAAAACGCTCTCCCTCCTTTAGTGGAATTGGATATTCTAGGTACAACCAAGTCAACAAGTCCAGAGTTTGACCTTAAAGAGCGTGATGATTGTAGCGATATAAGGTTGGTTAAATACACAGGAGCTAAACCATTTAGGCTCTTATAGGTCAGTAGCATTACTTTGTAATCGATATGGAATTTAATAGGTAACCAGTGTAGAGATGATAAAATTGGTGTCATATTTTCTTGACCTGGTGAGAACTCTAGCAGCTGCATTTTGGACTAACTGTAGCTTGTTTATTGAGGATGCAGGACAACTGGCTAGTAATGCATTACAGTAATCTAGTCTAGATGTCATGAATGCATGAGCTAACTTTTTTATGCATCAGAAACAGATAGCAGATAGATGCTTAGTGATGTTTCTGAGGTGGAAGAAGGTTGTTTTTGTAAAATGAAATAAGATATTCGAAAGACAAGTTGCTGTCTAATATAACAGAGGATGAATAAAATAGAGGATGAAGTAACAGTACCTTCTAAGTGCAAATTGTATTCTGAGATTCTGTGTACAGGTTTTTGGTCCAATAAGTAATACCTTATCTAAATTTAATAGAAGAAAATCACAGGTCATCCAATATTTTATATCTTTAACATTCTGTCAAATGGTACACTTTTAAAAATAAAGGTTCTTTAGATTTTTTTGCAGCACCTTAAGTTTAGTACCATCTTAACAAGGCATTTTCATAGAATTGTTGAATTGCATATATGGTTCTTTGAATATTAAAAAAATAAAAAAATTAAAAAATGTCCATTATAAGTTCTTCAGATCAGTTTATTAGAAATTATGGTTTAAGTACAGGGTTATGTGATCAATGTAACATTGAAAGTAATTTTATGGTAATTTTTTTAAAGATTCTCCTATGATATGCTATAGATCCCTTTTTTCTCAAATATTTATTTTTAAGTGTAACCCATGACCCATTTGGTAAAGACACATCATCTGCATGATGATGAATATTCCACAAAACCACTAGATGGCGCCAACAAACAAAAGTTGAGGTAGTTAAACTCAACATATAATTCATTGTAAATAAATAAACAAACATTAAATGATGGGCAATGAAGATGAAGAGGAAAATATCAAAACCCACAGAGACAATTAAATGTGTATACATAGTCAAAAACATTATCTTTTGTCAACAAACTTTTGCCTCAGATGAAACGCAAAACCTACAAATACACAAACTATATACCTTCCTGCAGTGAAGACTAGTGAGATCAATTCATAACACTAACAAAAACCTCTTACTGGGCGTTTGGAATAATTGTGTAGCTCAATGTCTACAGTAGCCTATACAACATAAATGAAAGAGTGCATAAACCATAAAATACAACAATGAGCTTTATCCCTCTATGGTGCATCGTCATTTATAAATGACGCAGAGAAAATAACATTTAAAATACAATAATAAAAATGACAGTTTAGTATTATTATATGACATGTACACAGCCAATAAAATAAAAATCTATTTGCGATGTGCTCCACATTTTTGGCAACAAGGAAGTTAGGTCACATGTTAGGTCACATGCTGTCAAGGCTCCATAGTTCAAAATCAATTAAAAAAGAAAATATCATTGTACATCCAAATGTGTTTTCTAAAGTTTTTGGTCATTTTTAATGCACATTTTGTAAGATCAATAACTCGAAGACCAAAAAATCTGTGCATCATGCATAAATGACAAAGTTCTTTTAGGGGATACATATTTTCTGTGTAGCTGCCACTATTGTTCATTACTGGCAGGCAGTATAATAGTCTTTTTTGCCTGTGTTTAGGTTGATGTTAGAAAAGCTGTACCTTTTCCAGAAAGGTAAAGCGATGATAGTGAGTTACATGTGGAAAGTGTGGGATAAACGAAAAAGAAAAGTTGTTGATTTTCACTTGTGCTACAATCATTGTTTAGGAATTCCCAAAAAGAAACACACAAAGGCACAATATGTAATTTCCGCCACTAGAGGTCGTTTATTCAAAACAAAGGTGTAGCCTGATGACACCTTTATTACAGAATCATGGGCGTTGTAGTCTTCACCTCTACAGCCGGTGGAAAAGAATTTGACGGGACTCATCAAGAGGCAGAAATCATATTCATGGATGAGCTAATGTATTAAAGGTTTATTAACATTACTGTAGCATGAAGTAGCGGGGTGCTGAAAGCCGTTGGAGCGGAACGAGGCCACTGGAGCAAATGCTAATGAGAGACAAGCATGACACACATCTCAAGAGCAGTGGAGCTTTTATTATGCCGCAAACAACCGCTTCCACTTCTTCCGGTCATGTGTATGTGAGGTAACGCAGCACTGTTTTATCATATTAGATACATTTGAGTGTGTTGAAAGTTATGTTATAATGTGCGTTCGCTTGGCGGCTGATATGAGACATTTGTTCACACTGCAGTAAGCTAGATCGATATTAGGCATGGTAAAACATGATACTCGTGGTAAATCAACGAAAACGAGATTTAAACAATAAGACTAACTGTGTTGAGCTATATAACAATGATTAGTTTTCTGTCGATGAATGTATCCAAACAGTTGCTCACCTGTCTTATAAAACACATAATATATTAAAGCGTTTTTGGTTTCCATGGTTTCTATAAAAGAAAATGTCTCGGTTACGTATGGTAACCCTCGTTCCCTGAAGGAGGGAACGAGACGTACGTCGGACGTCACCGACGAATTGGGATCACTTCAGGGAGCCCCTATCAGCTTCGAGATATAGAGAACCGGCCAATGACTATTGGCGTGCGAGATTTGCATCTTGCGCTCCGCCCCGCAACGCGGGTATAAAGCGGAAGCGAATGCAGCGCACTGTTCTGTGTTTCACTGTGGAGCCGAACTAGTGACTCGGCCATGCAGTGATGGTACAGCAACTGTGGCGACGGGACGTACGTCTCTGTTCCCTCCTTCAGGGAACAAGGGTTACCATACGTAACCGAGACGTTCCCTTTCAGTCGGTCACGTTCGACGTACGTTGGACGTCACCGATGAATTGGGATCCCTTTGGAAAATGCCACAGTTACTACCACTTCCAGCGCCCAGTGAGAGCCCCTCAGACCCCGTCTGTTGCGGGCGGGAAATTCACGCAGGGAGAGTCACACTGCTGTTCCGCAAGACCCATTCAGCAGACTATTGGATAACGCTGGGAAAGCATGCCCAGAGGGACGCTGTGGAAGCCACATCATGCCCGAAGGGAGTTACCATGTGGAGAATACACGTATGGACTGGCCGTGGGCAGTGCAACATACGGAAGTCCCAGGTGTGGTCCCGGCCAAGCAGGCGGGGGAACAACACCTAACTGAGACGGCAGAGAGCTCTGCCGAGGGAAAGACACGGGCTCGCCACAGGGAGCCGTACCGTGTAAGAATACATATATGGGACCGCCATGGGGGTCACAACATATGGAACCCAGCCTAACACAAGTTCCACCATGCATACAAGTGTTAGACCTGGCGTCGGACGCTCCGCCACATCCGACTGCCGGGGGTTGCGGAGGACTCAACAGGGTTCGCCATTCTGGGGAACTCAACTGGAGCATATAAGCGCACGTATCCGTTCCATAGGGAAGGGAGTGGCGCAGCAAGTCGACACTTAGAACGGGCACTTCGGTGTTACTGACTATGGGAACCGAGCACACAGGAAGATACCGGCTCTACACGGAGGCTATAAAATCTAGCGAACGTGTTAGGTGTCACCCAGCCCGCAGCTCTACAAATATCTGTCAGCGAGGCGCCACGAGCCAACGCCCAGGAAGAAGCTACACCCCTAGTGGAGTGGGCTCTTAACCCGAGCTGGCAGGGCACGATGACGATGGCATCCACTATCCAGTGGGCCAACCTCTGCTTGGAGACAGCCTTTCCCTTCTGCTGGCCTCCATAACAGACGAAGAGCTGCTCTGAGGTCCTGAAGCTTTGCGTTTTTTAACACTAAGAACTTTTCACTACTTTTTAGATCATGAAAATGCATTTGAATGTGTGTGAAGTTTCAGATAATTTGCCAAAAATAGTTTACCCTAATAGGTCCGTTATAAATGATAAAACCCTAAAAAGAAAAAAAAGAAAAAGGTCAAAGGTCAGATTTTGAAAAACCTAATTTTAGAAAATGATTTTAGTCCTAAATGTATATGTAAAATATAATGCCATTTCTTTTTTCTAGCTGATGTAATTTCATAATTAGTCCCATAGAGGTTCAGGAAAAAAATATTTTCATTATACTACTGTAAAGTAATCTTTCAGTAAATGAAAAGCACTTGAAAAGAAAAAGTTCAAATACCAAAGAAATGAATGTTAAGTATGAACTCGCTATGCAACACAATATAGTATACCTAATGCCAATTACAATACAGTAAAAAATATATAAATACAGCATCCTCTGTGCCTTCGGCCACATTTTATTACAGTATACACAGCACTATAGCAGTTTCTTGGTCTTCTGACAAAAGACTTTCTCTACCTCCCTTAGACAGTCATTTCTCAGTTCTGCAAAAAATACAGTGAAAAAAAATGGCTACAAATAAATTTGACAATCTCGAGTTTGAGGGTGTAGAACATTAGTAAAGTATTAATAAATGATTGCATAATACTATCATGTTTAATGGGTTCAAATGTTCTTTTTGCTAGTGATAAAGTATGTTTATGAGCTGTTTAATTCTAAATCCATAAAATGATTCCGTTGTGGGAACCAAAAGTTTCTATATATGAAGCACCTGACAGAACCCTATAGAACCTTTTCTTCTGAGAATGCAGTCATTCTAAAACATTCAGGTCAAGGTGGGTGAAGCACATGAAATGGATAGAAAGTGGGATTTCATGATGCAATTGTGTGGTGATATCAGAAACAGGTAAATAAGAGGAACTAAGACTTCAAATGAAGAGAACTTATGCAATTTCTTTGCCTTGTGCTCATGTGTTGTGCAGCAGAACAAAGAAAAACTCATCCACTTTAGACCAGCTTCAGGCTTCAGGCCAATATCAAAGAAAACTCTTTTCTTTTGCTGAAAGTCATATACCGGTCATAATGCAATGTTTGCTAGTTTGAAACAGGAAAGGAGTGAGGTGTGGAGTCATGAGGAAGAGAATAATCAAGATCATTTTACTTAGTTTGAATATCCACAAGCATGAAGGAGATCTGAGACCTAATGGGGTTAAAGATCTGCTTTTGGCCACTTTAGCTGTGCATCACCCTGTTTTCTTTTTGTGGTGTTTATTTTTTTTTTTAGTTTTTAGCACACAGAACTTTTAAGCTGGCTATTATTAAACCACTTATTAAAAAACCGCAACTTGATCCTACAGAATTAGTCAATTACAGGCCAATCTCAAATCTACCCTTTCTGTCAAAAATACTAAGGCAGTGTCCTCACAATTATGCTCCTTTTTAGAAAGAAATGGTATCTGTGAGGATTTCCAGTCAGGATTTAGACCGTATCATAGTACTGAGACTGCTCTCATTAGAGTTACAAATTATTTACTCTTATCATCCGATCGTGGTTGTATCCCTCTGTTAGTGTTACTCGATCTTAGTGCTGCATTCGATACCATCGACCACAACATTCTGAATAGACTCGAAAATTATGTTGGCATTAGTGGAATTGCATTGGCATGGTTTAAATCATACTTATCTGACCGTTATCAGTTTGTAGCAGTAAATGAAGAGATATCACACCGATCACAAGTTCAATATGGAGTACCGCAGGGCTCAGTGCTAGGACCGTTGCTTTTTCACCCTGTACATGCTACCACTGGGAGATATCATTAGGAAGCATGGTGTTAGTTTTCATTGTTATGCTGACGATACTCAGCTCTATATTTGTTCACGCCCTGATGAAACTTACCAATTCACAAGATTAACGGAATGCATAGCTGATATAAAAAATTGGATGACTAGTAATTTCCTGCAACTTAATTCAGAAAAAACTGAAATCAAAACTGAACAAAAAAACTCCACATGTAGTAACCTAGAATACTGTCTAACACTTGATGGCTGCTCTGTCAAGTCCTCGTTGTCAGTTAGGAACCTGGGTGTGCTCTTTGATACCAATCTCTCATTTGAAAGCCACGTCACAGCATCTGTAAAACGTCTCGGTTACGTATGGTAACCCTCGTTCCCTGAAGGAGGGAACGGAGAGGTACGTCGGACGTCACCGACGAATTGGGATCACTTCAGGGAGCCACTATCAGCTTCGAGATATAGAGAACCGGCCAATGACTATTGGCATGCAAGATTTGCATCACGGGTATAAAGCGGAAGCGAATGCAGCGCACTGTTGTTTTTCACTGAGGAGCTGAACTAGTGACTCGGCCATGCAGTGATGGTACAGCAACTGTGGTGACAGGACATAGGTCTCCGTTCCCTCCTTCAGGGAACGAGGGTTACCATACGTAACCGAGACGTTCCCTTTCAGTCGGTCACGTTCGCAGTTAGACTGGAAGAGAACTTACAGGCCTTGGACGGGAGCCGCGGGTCACCGCGCCAGTTGGAAGCGTTCGCTGGACACAGTTGCATCGCGACGGCCGGTCCACTGGCGGGATTCTCACGTACCCCTTGGCTTGTCAACCATCAAGGGTAGTGAGGAGGGAGGAGCCAACAGGTCTGTTTCTGGCACTAAAAGGTGTCGTCCACGACCTGGTGAGCCCCTCATGCACCTCCGGGAAGAAAGGCACCGGGGCGGGACGCTGAGAACCAGTGCGACCCGCCCCGAGAAACCGATCGTCCAACCTAGAAGGTTCAGGACGTGGTGGAGGGTTCCACTCAAGCCCGACCTGTTTGGCGGCCCGGGAAAGCATAGCCGTCAACTCAGGGTCCGACTCGACCGCTGCCACTATCCCAGAGGGAGGCAGTGCAGCCGAATCTTCATCCCCTGAGGACCGGAACTCCCCCTCTGATGCAGCGATCGACATCTGCTCATCCGCCGGAGCCCCGAAGGTCACCACTGGCCGCTCGTGGGCGGGGTCAGCGGTTTCCTCCGGAAGCTCTACCGGTAGTGGCGCTTGTGAGGGATTAGGGGCCTGCGGAGGCTGGCTCGGCGGGTTTGCCCTAAACGTAATCCTCAGGTCACTCCGGCCATCCGTCGAAGTAGGTCTATTCTGCTGGGCAGGAATAGCACTAGATCGAGGTATGGGTAGGGGGACTCCGCCTTCCCGGAGGTAGATGAGTCTCGACCTAAGCACCGCAGTGGGAACATGAACTATCCACAAAAGCCGCCTCAGCGCACTGAATGCCCAGGCACGTGATACAGCGCTTGTGACCGTCAGCGGGCGACAGGGAACGACCGCATCCAGAAATGCACGGGTGGAATGACATCTTGAAAAAGATGCAGTGTCACACCCGTGTTGCTCTTTTTGTGAGGAAACGTTCTTTTAGTGCTGAAGCACCCAGGGAAGACCGCAGGAGAATACAGGAGATAGTACAGCCTGTATCTGCTCTCAAAGTGAAACGCTTCACGAACCAACAGCTTTGAAATTTGACTGTTCTCCAAAACACGTTGGCCACAATTATTGGCACCCTTTTATTAAATACTTTTTGCAACCTCATTTTGCCAAAAAAACAGCTCTGAGTCTTCTCCTATAAAGTTTGGAGAACACCTGACAAGAGATCAGAGACCATTCCTCCATACAGAATCTCTCCAGATCCTTCAGATTCCCAGCTCCATGTTGGTGCTTCTTCTCTTCAGTTCACCCCACTCATTTTCTATAGGGTTCAGGTCAGGGGACTGGGATGGTCATGGCAGAAGCTTCATTTTGTGTTCAGTGACACATTTGTGTGTTGATTTTGATGTTTCTTTTGGATCGTTGTCCTGATGGAAGATCCAACCACGGCCCATTATAAGATTTCTAGCAGAGGCCGTCAGGTTTTGATTTTTTATCTGGTGGTATTTGCTAGAATCCATTATACTATGTATCTGAACAAGATGTCCAGGACCTCCAGCAAAAAAATAGGCCCACAACATTAAAGATCCAGTGGTATTTTTAACCGTGGGCATGGGGTAATTTTTTGTCCCTGTTTGCACCAAACCCATCTGGTGGATTTGCTGCCAAAAAGCTCTTTTTATAGTTTCATCTGACCACAGAACCAGGTCCCTTTTAAATTTCCAGTCGTGCCTGACAACTGAATATGCTGGAGTTTGTTTCAAGAATGAGCAAAAAGGATTTTTCTTGAATCCCTCCCAAACAACATGTGGTGATGTAGGGGTTGTTTGATTTTGATTTTTATTTTTTTTAGGCTTTTTGACTTCAAGACTCAACTAATCTCTGCGGTTCTCCATCTGTGATCCTTAGAGAGTCTTTGGCCACTCAAACTCTCCTCCTCACCGTGCATTAGGACGATATAGACACACGTCCTCTTTCAGGCAGATTTGAAACATCTTTAGTTGATTGGAGCTTCTTAATTATTGCCCTGATGGTGGAAATGGGAATTTTCAATGCTTTAGCTATTTTCCTACAGCCACTTTCTATTTTGTGAAGTTTAACTTTTGCTGCACATCAGAACTCTATTCTTTGGCTTTACTCATTGTGATGAATGATTAAGGGAATTTGGCCTTTGTGTTTCCTCATTTTTATACTCCTGTGAAACAAGTCATCATAGCTGGACAATTTCATGTTCCTTGTCACCCTGGTGTGCTAAAAAATGTAAATATTAATGGGAATATACTTCAGAGATATTTTACTCATAAAAAATTCTAGGGGTGCCAATAATTGTGGCCAACGTGTTTTGGAGAAAAGCATTTATTTCATAATGTGATTTACCCCCCACTTTCAATTATTTTACTTCAATGAAAGGTTAGATTTTTGTGAATTTTTTAAATAAAAGATTAAAAGGATAAACAATGCAGATTTATTTTTTACAGCCATATTTGATCATATTTACCAGGGGTGCCAATAATTCTGACCACCACTGTATATACATTTTAATGTGAACATTTAGATATTTAATACTCATTAGCTATTTGTTGAGAGTGTAAGCTTAGCTAATCTGTATTTTATTACCCCCAAAAAACTGAAAAAAATCTATTTAAATAAAGAGTACTTTGCAGCCATTATTAAGAATAATAACATGTATGAATAATAAATCAAAATATCAGTAAGGCTGGCTGGATGTAGAGCATTCGTCATACTAATTAGCCTTATTTCGTTGTTATTTCTAGTCATACTTGGTGGTTGCTATATCTAAAATGAGCCAAACAAGCTGGGAATGTAGTTGGCTCACCACATGTTTTCAGTCTGGAACATGTTTGGAATACAGTGCTTGTTTACTTTTAAGTGAATGCCTTTATTTAATTATTTATGGATTCATGTTTTGTTTTTTTTCCCCTTGCAGAAGCATGCCAGATTTGTGTTGAACATGTTGAAATAATAATAATGTAAACAAGTGTGTTTTAAAGTAAACTTTAAAATGTTTTTATAAAATATTTCTATTTATTAGAAATTATTAACTATTTTAATTGAGCTACAAACCATCTGATGTTATATGGGATCAATTTCCCATCAAAAGTATTTTGGTCACACTCAAAAAGTGTGAATCAAAAATGTAAAAACACATTAAAAATATATCTGCCAGCAACAGTTGTGGTAAAGCACACGAAGAAGAAGATTTAGGCAAACAGTCTTCCACAGATAAATCCAAGAACAGGTAATCAAAGTAAACACAACCTCAACACAAATGAGACCAGACAAATGAGAACTGAAAAAAACCTAAATACAAGGCAAATGAGGGTAATAATGACCTGTGATCGTTAAATGAATCTCCATGACAACTCATGAGTGGCAATAAATCTAGACAAAGGAAATCAGGAAACTAATGAAAACAAACAAAAAAAAACATGAAAATGAAACTAAAGCCCTATTCGGACAGTAATTGTTTCTCATGTGGACGTCTGTAAAATAATAATAATCAGATGCCGATTTATTCATGGTGGAGGAACGAGTTTTGTGATCCTATGAATCCGGGAACTCGCTGCTCACATGGTCAGCCGCATCATTCTGCTTTTATTTAAATCTCCTTTTTTAAAAATGGGAAGCTAGACACACTATATTTGAAATGGTTTTCTGTCTTGCATTTTATATCAAAATGATTCTTTTTTTTTTTTTAAATATGGAAATTAGCAAAAATAAGTTAATGCGCCTCTTATTTACATGAGGTAAACAAAAAGCTACTTGGTTTATATTTTTAATGTAGGCCTATACACCAATCAGGTATAACATTATGACCACCTTCCTAATATTGTGTTGGTCCCCCTTTTGCTGCAAAACAGCCCTGACCTGTCGAGGCATGGACTCCACTAGACCCCTGAAGGTGTGCTGTGGTATCTGGCACCAAGATGTTAGCAGCAGATCCTTTAAATCCTGTAAGTTGCGTAAGTTGTCCTCCATGGATTGGACTTGTTTGTTCATCACATCCCACAGATGCTCGATTGGATTGAGATATGGGGAATTTGGAGTGCTCCTCAAACCATTCTGGAACCATTTTTGCTTTGTGGCAGGGCGCATTATCCTGCTGAAAGAGGCCACAGCCACCAGGGAATACCGTTTCCATGAAAGGGTGTACATGGTCTGCAACAATGCTTAGGTAGGTGGTACGTGTCAAAGTAACATCCACATGGATGGTAGGACCCAGCAGAACATTGCCCAAATCATCACACTGCCTCTGCCTCTTCCCTTAGTGCATCCTGGTGCCATGTGTTTCCCAGGTAAGCCACGCACACAGCCATCCACGTGATGTAAAAGAAAACGTGACTCATCAGACCAGGCCACCTACTTCCATTGCTTCGTGGTCCAGTTCTAGTGCTCATGTAAACCACTATTGGCACTTTCGGCGTGGACAGGGGTCAGCATGGGTACCCTGACTGGTCCTCAGCTATGCAGCTCCATTCGCAACAAACTGCGATGCACTGTGTATTCTGACACCTTTCTATCAGAACCAGCATTAACTTCTTGAGCAATTTGAGCTACAGTAGCTCGTCTGTTTGATCGGACCACAAGGGCCGAACCTTCGCTCCCAACGTGCATCAATGGGCCTTGGCCGCCCATGACCCTTTCGCCGGTTCACCACTGTTCCTTCCTTGGACCACTTTTGATAGATACTGACCACTGCAGACCAGGAACACCCCACAAGAACTGCAGTTTTGGAGATGCTCTGACCCAGTTGTCTAGCCATCACAATTTGGCCCTTGTTAAACTCGCTCAAATCCTTACGTTTGCCCATTTTTCCTGCTTCTAACACATCACCTTTGAGGACAAAATGTTCACTTGCTGCCTAATATATCCCACCCACTAACAGGTGCCGTGATGAAGAGATAATCAGTGTTATTCACTACACTTGTCGGTGTATATGTAGCTATATAGCTAATATACTGTAACCTATATTTGAAAATTGTATATATTGCTGCCACAATAACGGCCCATTTCAAATGTTTTACATGGTTTTTTTCTCTTTCTCCTTTTTGTTCGCTGAGGTGGAGTGGTGATGAAATGTTGCTATTTTAAAAATGTTCCAGCATTTCAGTAATAAAAGTGTACATCTCTAAAATGCATGCAAATTATAGTGAAGTGCAACAGTTATCGGATGCTCGGCAGGGGTTCAAAAAGCATTTCAAAATTGATTGAAATCGCACGCAAAATAATTTTTTCAGCTCATATTTTCATTTTTTTTGTATGCTTATGCTGTTTTTTCCCTCAGCTCTTGTTTCCAAGTTTTGTGCTTGCTTTTCCAAATGTTGAGTTTCATGTAAATCAGGGTGGGCTTTAGTGTCACTATTGGTCAACTAGTTCTAGATTGACAGCTCCTCCTCTAGCTAACCAATGGAAGAGGGGAGCTGACGTCAATCCAATATGCGACTCATAGCTGATCCTCAGAATCATATAGGTAAAGATGGATAACCGTACTTCAGTCTGTAACTTTTGTTAAGTTGTGATCAAGAGAAACAATAAAGAAAAAAATAATGTTAGGGCTTAGGGCTTCTGTAAGATTAGAATTAAATTAAATGAATTAAGTGTCTGTGATCCATTAAAAATACTGTAATAACCAAATTGGACCGGAGGCAGAGAAGAGCACACCAGAATGGCAGTATAACACACAATTCTTTATTAATTGCTAAAAACACAGCACAATCCTTCTATTTGTTTTTTCCGAATCCACCAAGGGGGTGACAGTTGTTTTTAAACTGTTACACCCTTTGTTGGATGCGGAACCATAAATAAAAGGGTCCACGTCAGAAGGGAGAGTGTGCTTCCGACAACTCATCAGTCCAGTCCTCAGAAAAGGTTAATCCATCGGCAGTGTCACTCTGGCCAACCTTTGCAGAATCTTCACTCGAGATATTGGGACATCATGAGTGAAGTTCAAGCAACCAAAAGTTGATTGCAAATATGAGAGGTGAGCACAATGGCACTTTCAGTTTTGCTTTAAATAATTTTTGTTTAGGCTTGTTTATAATGAATGTCGCTACCTTTTCATTCTTATTCTGTTCTGAATACCGTTACATTTAAAGGATTAGAGTGAGAGTGTTTATAGTTATTATTTTACGATCTGTGACCGCGTTGTTTTATAGTCTGATAACTTTGCATTCATTTTTCAGTTTTGTGCGATATATTTTTTAATGCATTTTTCACTTTTTGATTCACGCTTATTATTTTTTTATCCGTGACCACAATACTTTTTGACGGGAAATTGATCCCATAATGTTAGCCTGGCCAAGCATTTAGAAAAACACTGGAAAGTTGCTAGCCTATAACACAGAAATAGCATTGAACATGTTTTGGTCCCACTGCCCAGACACAAACAACAACTAAAGGCATCACTCAAAGAAAGAGGTGCTCTGTCAACATGAGCTTGGAGGTAATCAATCTGGCAGAGTGATCTGTGAAGCTGCCATTATCCTTTCGCTCAATTCTGTGTTTGGGCCGATTCAAGTTTTGAGTAAAGTAATGATCTTTCCAATGCGTTCTGTGGCTCAGGATGAAATGATCTCTATCACTGTTTTCTCTCTCCCTCTGTTTGTCTTTGTTGATTTATGTGCTCCCCTCAACATAATACAAACATACACACTTGTGAAAGCATACACACAAACATTTGTTTTTGTTTTTTATTGCACATATTTATGAGAATTTGTGGTAACACTTTACAATAAGGTTCATTAGTTTACATTAGTTAACATGAACTAATAATGAACTGCACTTATAAAGCATTTATTTATCTTTGTTGATGTTAATTTCAACATTTACTAATACTTTGTTAAAATCTTGTTAACATTAGTTAATGCACTGTGAACTAACATGAACAAACCATGAACAGCTGTATTTTATTAACTAACGTCAACAAAGATTAATAAATACAGTAACAAATGTACTGCTCATGGTTAGTTCTTGTTAGTTAATGTTAACTAATGAAACCTTATTGTAAAGTGTTACCGAATTTGTATAATTTGTCCTTTTGTGAAACGTTGGTTTTATTTAACACTGGTCCTCGGTTTTTATCATTTATCATTAACATTTCCCCTGGACAAAAATGGTATGGTAAGTGATTTCCCACAGATATTTGAGGTGACATTTGAAAGACTATTTGGGTCAAAGGAGGCTATGCAACACTATTTATATTGAGGCATGGCTGTTTTGATAATCCTATTCCTCTGATGGGCTTGATGCCTCAATATTTCATCAGAAAGAAAAGAAAGCAGCCTCTTTATCGAGAGCATGAGAAACTTTTCTTGCACCGTGCACTGTGTGATTGCATATTTGACTATATTTAATAATGGATGTATAGTTTGTAGTATTGTTAAACCCTTGTTAAAAATATTCTCTAAACATCTCATCTCCATTATAAATGACTAGCTCTGTATGTCCAGTTTAAGAACGCTACATTTAACTTAAGAACACACTGCATGAAATTCCATTTATACTACCATTTTCTCCCATTTGATTGATAGCAAATATTCTTTCTCCGAAAGAGCGCACTGCATCCTGGAGAGCAGAGATAATATTACTGGACATATTGGGCTGCATTCCTTAAACACATTCTTACATAAATTGTTGCATTTACATTTAACATTTAAATTTTAACATTTAGCAGACATGTTTATCCAAAGTGACTTGAGGAGAGCAACAGAAGCAATCAAGCCAACAAAAGGGCAACAATATACAAGTGCTGTGACTAGTCCCAATTAGTCTAGCACAGTACATGTAGCAAAGGTTTTTTTTTATTTTTATTTTTTTAAATAGATATAGTAAGTGTTATACTGGCTGTTCTGGATTTATAGTTATATAGTTATAGTTGGAGTTATAGTTGATGAACCTAGCTGAATGGTGAAGTTGTGATGAAGAGTTGGTTTGGCTGAGACCACAAGCATTTTCTTTCTTCGAAAAGGTTGAGTTAAAGGTGATGGTCCTACATTCAGCAAGAAATGTCTGTCAGGCACGCCGAGATGCGAGCAGCTATACCGTTGGATCATCAGGCTGGAATGAGAGGTAGAGCTGTGTGCAGAGTTGGGCAAGCTACTTCCAAAATGTAATACATTATATATTACTAGTTACTGTCATTTGAAAGTAATTAGTTACATTTCAATATTACTGTCTCTGAATTGTAATGCGTTACTTTCGAGCAGTGCTGGGTACTAGTAACTGATTACATGTATTTCTGCATTACGTACAGATTCCAAAAATGCTACTTTGAAGATTATATTACATTTTAAAATACTCATAAAATACTCATAATCAGACAGTTACTTTTTTATTGATTACATGATTACATGTTATTATTTGTTTTATTATTCATAATTCATTGATTCTCCCTACTAATTACTACTTTTTTTAGCTGTTATATTTTCCTTTTTAAAAAGGCCTATACTGCTTATATACTGCATGCAGAAGGTCTTCCAGGTTTGTGGATTTACACAAACAGACCAGCCACTAGTCATGAGCCTATCACTGATCATTGGATTTACAGAAATCATTTCACTTTTAATAAGTGTTTTCTCAACATTGCATATCTAATCAGCCCCTGACAAACACATTCATTATTATTTAAATCATCACTCAGTAAGTAATTTAAACGTCTTTGGAAGGCTTTTGTCTTTCAGACACATTAAAAAAGTACACATTCACATAATTTATTTTATATTTACATAATTTATTTTAATATTTACATGCAATGCAACTTTTTTTTGTCATTTGAACCCTTTTTGACCTAATATATTTCCTTGAAGTGCCCCCTGAGATTTGAAGTTAATAAATTAGGCCAATAATAAAATGAAGACAATGATAATAATTAATAATAAAATTATGTTCATGGTTCTCTGATTTTTTTTGTGAGTGTTTCATTTGGATGTTTGTATTTTACAATTTTTTATTTTAATTTTACATTTTTATGATTTAATTAATAGCTTTTCATTAAAATCATGATTCATTTGGATAATGAATGGAATACATTTTCTTTCCCTTTGTATTTTAATATCAATATGGTACAAGATTATCCTATTCAAATCAATGTGATAATCTCAAAGTAACCAAAAAGTAGTCTGATTATATTACTGTAACATGTTTGGTCTTTCCTTTGTTTTCATTGTGTTTTTGGTTCAGTCCCTGTGACCTAGTTTTCCCCAGTCTGTCTAATTAGTCATGTCATTCACCTGTGCCCTGTTAATCTCTTATCTCATTATAGCTCCCTCATTTGTTCTAGTATATATAGGCCTACTCCCCGTGTCTTTCTGTTTTTTGGCAGATCTTATCTATGTGTAATGTTAATGTTTGTGTGTATTTCTCCTAAGTTTATCCTGTTTCCCGAGTATTTGCTATTAAAGACTAAGATTAATCTCCTTGTATTCTTCCTTGTTGTGCAATTAACTACTAAACACCTTTACATGACAATTACCTTAAATGTGTAATGTAATGGATTACGTTACTAACTAAATTTTTTTTTATCATGTAATTTGGAATCAGTAACCGACTACAATTTTTAATCTACCCAGCTCTGCTTTTGAGTTACTTTCACCAAAATAATGGGAGTATGTCCATCTCACTAATATAGAATCTGTCTTTGCATTCATCTCAACTATCGAAATCCAGCAACAGAAAAATATACATACTATTTTACCCGCAGAATTTTTTCTCTGGTGCTGGAATGTCTTGAAGTGTTCTTTAAAAAAGAAAAACTAATACCACTTCATTTCGGGTTAAAATGCGTTGTGGTAACGTGCGTTACTTTAACTTTAAGTATAATATTACCAAAATTGTATTAGTAATGCATTATATGTATATAAAAAGTAATATATTACTGTAATATAATTACTTTTGTAATGCGTTACTCCCAACACTGGAAATGGAAAAAACATTTAATTCCATAATGGGACAATTTACGTATAGATGCATTTTGAACAATTTACACAAATTTGTTCTGCTTGTGTTTCATTATGAATATTCATCTGTTTGTTTCATTTAATTATTTCCATAAGTGAGAAAATATAGATTATTTTCCAGCCTGAATGCCACTTTAGGTGTGTAAAGACACATTTGAAAAGCTACGTGCTTGAACTTGATGAAAACACCAAATAAGAATCCTGTCAAAACTATTTCCACTTACATGTCATTTGTAAGAGAGAAAAATAAGTAAAACATAAAAAGTTCTCCTCTTTTCTCTTCCTATAATACATCCGTGGCATAATCAAAACTCTTTTTTAATATCACCAAGCACCAAGTGTAAATCTTAAAGGGTCATGAGACACATATTGTAGGCTATTGCACATGATGGGATACGTTGTAAAAGGGAATGAGACTCTGCGTCAGTAGCTGGCATTATAGAGACGCTTCCCAACTCTACATATAACCCTTCCAGACCTGAACACAAGCTTAAGGGAGCAGCGTACTGAAGGGAGCATGCAAAGGAATTTTAAGAATATCCAGACTAATAAACTGGAGAGGCAGCAAAGAATGGGTCACTAACCATGATACAACCATTCTGTTCTGTCAAGCCCCGCTCTACCTTCGAGTAGCCTGGGGATTGGGGATCAACCCATTCACTAGGAGCATAACCCTGCTTCAATACAATAAATAAGAGAGTGGAGGTTTCCAGTGGCTTTTCTAATATTAACGTGGGTCCTAAAGCTCTTGCCTTATAACCCTTCTTTTTCCAGTGACATTCCTCTGACCTTTTCTGTTTTGTAATGTCTCTCAGCCATCTCTCTTTCTGCAGTCTTTCTTCAAATCTCCCTCTTGCTCCTCCCCTATCATGAGCCTCCTACTGCTGACAAGTGTGCTGTGCTCAGTCTGATCCACCTTAATCAGCATGTTTCAGAAATAGCTTACTGCACCTTTTTGTTACTATTTCTCATCATAGTTTCTTCCACCAGCCCTGTGACATTCTTAATTTGCGCAAAAAAACAGCTGCATCTGATGCTGGGAGGTTACTAACTGCTAACTACTAACTGCTGGACGGTGATGTCTCAGATTGCTAATAATACTAAAAATACTAACAATTTAACCATTGCGTACTAAAAACAACCTTGGCAACCTTGTCTAATTTATGTCAAAACGTATGTAAAAGTATTGCTATGGTGATTGCTATGCCAATTATCGACTTTTCGAGAATAAAACTCACAGAATGATAATTTATTGCACTGATTTTTACAAACTCAAAGGCCCCTCATTGTCCACAACAATATCCAAATGCACCATGACTTTTTTTCTACCCGATAAAATATTTCAGAGCTTGGCATATCTAGAAAAGTGTATATTCATTATAAAAGGCTCATGGAGTTTTAAGATTTTATTAAATTACACAATAAATTTTTCCAAGATCTAGAAACCACACTTTTAAAATTAGGCTACCTCAGATGTGTAGGTTAAAAAAAAGTTGTTGAGGGGGTGAATTTTTGTCTTATTCTAAATAATTTTAAGTTATCTTGAGATCACTGACGTATGGCATTTAGTTGCGGTTGTTACTCCCAAAACTTTGTGGCATATGTGGTAGATTTACACTAGGTTTGCACACAAAGTTATAAGGCTTTGCTTTGTCCATCTGTGGCACAAGGAAATTAAATATGTGTGCATTTAAAAAGAGTTCACATCTTCAGTCATAGAGAGCGAGAGAGGTTGGACATAAAGAGAAGAGTAAGGAAAGAGTGATGAAGAGTGATTTTTTTCATGTGTATCACACAGAATGAAGAATGTATGAGACTGAGGGGGCACATTGACTGTCTCCCTCCCCCCTTGTGCACACACACACAATACACAGCTATATTTGATTGGTTTCCCTTACAGATAATGGTGAGAGGACTGTGAAGTAATGACACTTAAAGATCACATGATGGAATTGGTGGTGGACAAGTGGACAAGAAAACATTATTAAACGGAAGATTATGTTGCTGTCAAGATAGTTGTTTTCTCTTTTATCTAGTTCTAAGCCAAAAATAATTGCAGCACCAGCACCAAGCGCACCCCACAATAATGTTTTCCCCTTTAATGTTTCTCTCAATTTTCCCTCTATAAAGCTTTCTCTCAGATGTCCATTTATATATGGTCTCAATACATTCATCATTTGACTGACTTTATAGATTCTCAGCTTGGTCTCATTGTTAATATATACACTCACCTAAAGGATTATTAGGAACACCTGTTCAATTTCTCATTAATGCAATTATCTAATCAACCAATCACATGGCAGTTGCTTCAATGCATTTAGGGGTGTGGTCCTGGTCAAGACAATCTCCTGAACTCCAAACTGAATGTCAGAATGGGAAAGAAAGGTGATTTAAGCAATTTTGAGCGTGGCATGGTTGTTGGTGCCAGACGGGCCGGTCTGAGTATTTCACAATCTGCTCAGTTACTGGGATTTTCACGCACAACCATTTCTAGAGTTTACAAAGAATGGTGTGAAAAGGGAAAAACATCCAGTATGCGGCAGTCCTGTGGGCGAAAATGCCTTGTTGATGCTAGAGGTCAGAGGAGAATGGGCCGACTGATTCAAGCTGATAGAAGAGCAACTTTGACTGAAATAACCACTCGTTACAACCGAGGTATGCAGCAAAGCATTTGTGAAGCCACAACACGCACACCCTTGAGGCGGATGGGCTACAACAGCAGAAGACCCCACCGGGTACCACTCATCTCCACTACAAATAGGAAAAAGAGGCTACAATTTGCACGAGCTCACCAAAATTGGACAGTTGAAGACTGGAAAAATGTTGCCTGGTCTGATGAGTCTCGATTTCTGTTGAGACATTCAGAAGGTAGAGTCAGAATTTGGCGTAAACAGAATGAGAACATGGATCCATCATGCCTTGTTACCACTGTGCAGGCTGGTGGTGGTGGTGTAATGGTGTGGGGGATGTTTTCTTGGCACACTTTAGGCCCCTTAGTGCCAATTGGGCATCGTTTAAATGCCACGGCCTACCTGAGCATTGTTTCTGACCATGTCCATCCCTTTATGACCACCATGTACCCATCCTCTGATGGCTACTTCCAGCAGGATAATGCACCATGTCACAAAGCTCCAATCATTTCAAATTGGTTTCTTGAACATGACAATGAGCTCACTGTACTAAAATGGCCCCCACAGTCACCAGATCTCAACCCAACAGAGCATCTTTGGGATGTGGTGGAACGGGAGCTTCGTGCCCTGGATGTGCATCCCACAAATCTCCATCAACTGCAAGATGCTATCCTATCAATATGGGCCAACATTTCTAAAGAATGCTTTCAGCACCTTGCTGAATCAATGCCACGTAGAATTAAGGCAGTTCTAAAGGCGAAAGGGGGTCAAACACAATATTAGTATGGTGTTCCTAATAATCCTTTAGGTGAGTGTAGGTAGTAATACATAACATTTACAGGTGCAAAACAATCCTTCTATGTTTTAATTATATTTTAATTGTATTTATTCTTAACTAAAATTAGACAAACTTACAAAGAAAGTCTTTACTTTGAGTATACTTGGAGTATGTACCAACATTTTCAAGAATATTATTCTGCAAAGAGAAGAAAAAAACTACATGAAACAGTCACAGTCAATGACAGGTTTATTGTTATTAGCACATCGTGTGAAAATGGGGAAAAACAGTTTCTTAAAGAATCTACAATGCAGCATACATTCACACACCCATAGGGAGAGGCCTACTCACCAATGGCAAGATGCAGCCATGTGGCCTAAACACTGAAGTCTGGTCCATTTGTTTAACTCCACAGATTTGACAACGTTTGCTGAACTATCAGTGGTTATGCACGTCTGTCACTCTATGTTCAGATGCCAGCTGGATAAACATACCATTTTCCCACCTGCTGTATAAATTTCGTTTATACACTTACCCACAAATGGAAACCTGAGATATTAACGCTGCATTTTTCTCATGTGTGGTCGGAAATAAAGAATCCCTTGTTTAGATGTCTGGCTGTGCTTGAGTTTTATTTAATAGTGAAGACATTTATACGACCATGTGTATTTGTTTTAAAGGCAAAAATATGAACGTAATTGAGAGACAAATACAAATATGTATAAATAAAATGTATGACTAGTATGACTTAATTTTGAAAACAAACCATTGAGAATAAAACCATGTTTTAAAGCAATTGATATTAAAAAAAGCTTTAGATTACAGCCCGGAAAGTACTGTGTAACTAAAGAGAATTTACAGCGTAACCTTCGGTAATTATAGTGTAACTATAAAGTAAGTGCGTGTAGTTATAAGGTAACAATATGTAATATTTGGTGAATAAAGGGGTAACTATCAGGAGATTAACAAATTATTTATACTGTAAGTATTTTTTAATTAAGGGGTAATTATCCATGTAGTTACAGGGTAAGTATGAATCTGCGGGCTGTAAATTAAAGTGGTGCTTGTTCCCCTCTTGTTTCATGTAGTTACACAGGGTAAATATGAATCTACGGGCTGTAAATTAAAGTTGTGCTTGATCCCGTCTTGTTTCATGTAGTTACAGGGTAAGTACAATAAAAACACGTACACAATCTGATATCACTCGGAAATCTTTATTTGAAAAACAACTTTTTTTAAACAGATTTACAACACTTATTCGTTTCTCTTGCTTGGCTTCTCCTCCTCTTGTTCCTCTTCTTATTCGTTCTTGCCACAGATGAATCTTAAGAAGGAATCCTATGTCTCTAGCTATTCTGTAGCTATATTATGTATTTAAAGAAAATACAGTGCATGCAGAAATGTCCTCACCGTTTACTCATCTTTTACCCTCATGCCATCCGAGATGTATACGACTTTCTTTTTTCAGATGAACACAGAAAAATAAATAATCTCTGATAATGAAAACAAACAATAACATAATATATGATAACGCCAGAGAGACAGAGTTGCGAGAACATCATGAAAGCTTGAAGCTTCTTTACAAACGCATGCGCTGGTAACAGTTGTTCGGATGTGAAAAGATTAGTAAATTATGAGATCATTTCTATCAATAATAATACAGAATATCAAAAGACATGGATGCTCTTAAGATCCATCAGTGGAAATAACAAAAAAGAAGAGGAACAAGAGGAGGAGAATCCAATCAAGAGAAACAAAAAAGGGACAAAACGTGCCACTTTCTGTCAGGACGTTATTATTTGAAATGAAAAGTTTATTTTAAAAAAATTAATAAGAAGTGTCATTGAATTAAGCTGTTTTTCAATAAATGTTTCTGAGTGATATCAGATTTTGTACGTTTTTTATTGTACTTACCCTGTAACTATACATGAAACTATTAACAGCCGGCAGATTCATACTTACCCTGTAACTACATGAAATAACTAGCACCACTTACCCTGTAACTACATGGATAATTACCCCTTAACTAAAAAATACTTTCAGTAAATAATTTGTTAATTTTCCTGATAGTTACCCCTTTATTCCCCATATATTACATATTGTTCCCTTATACCTACACGTACTTACTTTATAGTTACACTATAATTACTGAAAGTTACGCTGTAAATTCACTTTAATTACACAGTACTTTCCGGGCTGTAAACTAAAGCGCTAGCCAGGATTAAGTGGGGTGCAGATTTTAAAGTTGGCCTATACTTCATAGGACACTTATTCGATCAAAACGGACTATGGGAGTATAGTTTATGGATCTGCCAGGAAATCACATAAAAATGCTGGACATAGTACATCATACAGGATGGAGACTTGATCTAGGAGCATTTAGGACCTCTCCAATTTAGAGCTTGTATAGAGAAGGAAGAGAACCATCACTATATAACAGAAGGATGATAGTGGCCCTCAACTATGCAGTTAAGCTAAAAGCTAATGAAAGTAACCCAGCATATTCTTCAGTCTTTCATCCTCAACATTCACACCTGTGTGAAGCCAGACCCAGATACATCAGTCCTTTTGGAATTTGCATAAAATCTCACTTGGAGAATACGGACATTAATCCGGATATGCTAACATCGGCACATCTGTGCCATATACCACCCTGGAATATATATACATATATAACATAATATATATAAATAAAAACATTAAAAAAAAAATATCATCAAGAACCTGGCTCAGTATAAAAAAAGATAAATCATCCAAATGTTTCTCAGGAGAAATTTTTGGATATAAGATGTAGCTTACCATATCATGTAGTGTACACAGATGGATCAAAATCAGACAGTATCTGCCGCAGTAGTGATAGGTCCAAAACGTTTAGGCAAGTGTATTCCTGGAGGGTTCAATTTTCACATCTGAAGCTTGTGCATTACTTTTAGCTCTAGAACAAATAGAAAAGGAACAACAATTTCATTTTTTAATTTACACAGATTCCAAATCCTGCCTACAAGCACTTGAGTCTTTGAAAACTGAACATCCTATAATTATCAGCATAATAGAAAAAGTGGACTCTTTAAAGAAACAAGATTTTAATATTGTTTTTTTGTTGGATGCCAGGCCATATGGGATTGGCTGGCAATGAACAGGCAAAGGAAGCAGCAAAGGAAGCACTTCAGTAGGAAATGACAGAATGTAATATTAACCACCATAATAAACCAGCATCTGACGTTAAACCATTCTGTATACATTTACAATAAATGGCAAATGGAATGGAACGAATGCATATATGACAAACTATATGAGGTGAATCCAGTACTAAATCAAGGAGTTAATTATTGTTATTATTTTAAAAATATATATATGACCAGGTTGTATATGTCAAATTGGTCACTCAAGACTCACTCATTCATATTTATTGAAAGGGGAAGAGAAACTGATTTGTGATTTGTGTAAGAATTTATGTAAAATATATTTTAATAGAATGTCTATTTTTAAATTATATTAGACAACGTTTTTATTCAGAAAATATATTAATGGACATTTTTAAAAAGGTTTGTCCTGGAATAATTTTAGACTTTCTATCATATACTATAATGCCAAAAGTTTTGGGACACCTGGCTTTATATGCACATGAAGTTTAATGACATCCCATTCTTAATCTGTAGGGTTTAATATGGAGTTGTCCCACCCTTATAGCAGCTACAATAGCTTAAACTCTTCTGGGATGGCTTTCCACAAGGTTTAGGAGTGTGTTTATGGGAATTTTTGACCAATCTTCCAGAAGCGCATTTATGAGGTCAGGCACTGACGAGAAGGCCTGGCTCGCAGTCTGTGCTCTAATTCATCCCAAAGGTGTTCTATTGGGTTTTGGGTTGACATCAGGACTCTGTGCAGGCCAGTCAAGTTCCTCCACACCAAACCCGTTCACCCATGTCTTTATGAGCCTTGCTTTGTGCACTGGTGCGCAGTCATGTTGGAACAGGAAGGGGCCATCCCCATGAAATTGTCTAAAAAGTCTGGGTATGCTGAAGCATTAAGAGTTCCTTTTACTGGAACTGAGGGGCCAAGCCCAACCCCTGAAAAACAACTGGGCCATGGAAACCCATTCCATGAAGCTCTCTATGCACTGTTCTTGAGCTAATCTGAAGGCCACACAAAGTTTGGAGATCTGTAGCTATTGACACAAACACTCCTTTTTCTCTTTTATAGTCTCATAACAGAGTCCACTGCGAACTTTTAAACAATATTACGTTTTTTTTTTCTTTAATTGTGAATGCAACCTTTTACACCACAGACTGAACAAAATTAAGCATTGCTTAGTAATTGGTTGACCTAAATTGGTATTGTGTACTTAAATGTAACAGCTGATTGGTTGATTGTAATCCATTACATACCTTTCTATCAAAGTTATCTGACATTATCAAGTTGAATTTGTTCTGACACAGTTCTTGTCATATTTTATTACCATTTTCTAAACTATAGCGAATAAACTGTGATAATGTGAAAAAATGTTGAAGGTGTCTAAATAAATTTTTCTTTGACTGTATATATACAAGGCATGACATGGGAACAATCATCATTAATCAAGGTCACTATGGGTGCTTCTCAAACAGAAGGCTGCCACGTCATAAAACATCACTAAAGGCCATCTCAATTTGAAGGATCAAATAAATAAACTAACGGAAAACAAGTCAGAGCTCGTCTGAGATTATTATTTTTTTCCTTCCCTTTTATCCTTTATTTAACCAGGAGATCCCATTATGATATTAAATCTCTTCTTCCAGGGAGACCTGTCAAGACGGCAGCACATAAAGTTTCACACATAACCACAAAACAATATTCATACAAAACAACTAATAAAGATAAAATCAAGAAAATCACTAATTAATTTAAATTTAAATTTAAAAGTAGTATTATGAAATGTAAGACAAAAATGTTTTCAGACATGAAAGTATAGCTGTTATCTGTTGTTTTGCTGTAAATTAATCACAACACTCAACTGCCAATTCACTGTAGTTAATTAATAAAAAGCCAGTTAATATAAAGATTTGTAATACAAAGTATTTTTCCAAAATTAAGTTTAAATTGTATTTTTGTGCAGACCACGGGGGCGGAAACATTAAGGATGTAGCCATGCGCTCATACTAGACCATTTCATTCTTTCTTTTAATACTGAGGAGAACTCTAGTCAACAAGCCTCTGAAAGACTGGACTAGGAAGGACACAGCCTCGGTAGGATGCAGCCGTTTGAGAAGCACTATATGGGTGCGTTTAAGTCAGCTCCCTAGTTCAGTAGTCAGGGTACTGATCAAGAAGTCAGCCATTTTAAGTGCTGTCTCAATCAGAGAATCCTTTCAGGGCACTGAAATGTTCGCAGCCTAAAAAGTCCCACAACGCACCATGAAAACAAGGGAACATCAGTGCACACTATGCTCCCTTAATGGAATTTCTGAAGCACAAAACTTAAATCATGTGAGCCAACTCACTACACATAATGACACGTTTTTAAAAATACAAAAAAATTTTTTTATTATATTGCAGCATAAACATACGTCGCAGGACAGGTATTGAACATAATCCAAAGAACAGATTTGATCCTGCCCCTTAAAAACCTGTTCATACAGTTTGGCATGGTTCCAATAACCCTATTAATGTCAGGGTAAGAAACATAAGATCCAGTTGCGAATGCAATCCACAGTTTATTAAAAATAAACAGGAGATATAAGCAAGGCAGGCTGATTGGACATATTAGTGCAAGAATGGTTGCAGGCCTTGGCAGCGAGGAGACTGCAATGGGCTGGGATGTCTGCCGATCAACGAAGTGATGATAATCCAGAAACAGCCAGGCGTAAAGTAATCCACACACCACAAGCAGAGATCAAACACACAGGAACTGAAGGCTAGAGAGATACTGACAAGACAAGGCGGCAAGACGTGAACACCAGAACGATCTGACAATGAACGCACCAAACACAAGACTACTGTACATATAGGGAACGATGACGAGCCGCAGGTGTGGCTGGTCTGATTAGCTCGTCAGTGCAGTTTGTAGCTAGGCAACACTGTGACCAGTGACAAACCACAAGACAGTCAGAATGAACAGACAAACCTGCAAACCATGGCAATTAATGCAGAGTTCAGACTGCACGATTTTCAAACTCGTCGGATCACTGCTCTTTTCACACTGCATGATTATCTGGGCCAGCATTCAGTTGCTGCTCTGTTCACACTGCACAATGGATCGTTTCACACTAGTGATGTGTCGTTCATGAACGATTCGTTCATTTTGAACGAATCTTTAATATGACTCGAGAACAACGAGTTGTCTCAGAGAGCGATTCGTTCATTTTGTGTTGACCGCGCATGCGCAACATCCCATATGTTCTGTACAGGAAACTAAATTGATTAGTTCACCTCTCGAGTCTTCGGGTTCGAGTCATTCGGTCATCACGTCCCAGCCCCATAGGCAAGGCTATGCAGTCACCGGAAACAGAAAAGATTAGTTCATCTCTCGAGTCTTCGGGTTTGAGTCATTCGTTCAAGTCCCCATAGGCTGAATGCAGAAACAGAAATTATTAGTTCATCTCTCGAGTCTACGAGTCTCGTTCTTTTGTCACATTACGTGACGTGACAGCCGTGTTGGATACAGAACTTAGTTAATTCACAACCTTCCTTACAAACAAGTGTGTAGTTTTTTTTTTTTTGTTCAGTTTTTTAGCTAGTATAATAATTGATTTTCCTATGAAAAGTGAACACATTGGGTTGGTCAGAATGGATAGGCATAACATAAATGTTTATTGCACATATCTTCTGATGATTTTATAATAATAAATATATTACAACATGCAGTCAATAATACGACTGTAATGGTGTATATGTTGCGACACTGAACCGGGAAGCGGTCACATGACAAAACAACGAGACTCGTCCCCGAAGACTCAAGAGATGAACTAACCTTTTCTGTTTCCGGTGACTGCATAGCCTTGGGGCTGGGATGTGATGAACGAATGACTCGAACCCGAAGACTCGAGAGGTGAACTAATCAATTCTGTTTTCCGGACTGCATGCATTGCATATGAGGCTGTCACAGCCCAGATCAGACATGATGCCGGAACTAACGGCTCAAACCCGAAGACACGAGAGGTGAACTAATCTTTCCAGGGAACAGACGTGATTTAATGTGAAGTGACAAAAGAAAGAACGATTTGGATCAGGAGGTGAGGATGAACTAACAGACTGCATACATAGACTGAAGCAAGTTAATTAATCATTTCTTTCTCAAAGTTTGGCCATGGCTGTAGCTTATAGTTATTTTTTTATTCCAAAAGTACTAAATGTGTTGGCAAATTTAACATGTAACATTTTAATTAGATTCTGCTGAAATTAACGAAATGAACGAAATGACTTGAAAAAAGATTTGTTCATTTTGCTGAACGAGATTCAAAGATCAGAGTCAGTAAAATGATCCGAACTTCCCACTACTATTTTCAAACTATGTTTTAAAGCCAAATACACGCAAGAAGTGACAAGGAACAATGCAAGACCACACGTGCGTCAGACTGAAAATGTTATTAAAAATATAGACTGCAGAAAGCATGCGATCCAAATTGTCTGTGCGCTGATTTGCAGTGAAAAGGAGAAAAAGAAAAAAAGATTATGGCGGAGGAAATGGTTGTGGTGACATAGGGAGCAATGATTGTGTTCTGCAAAGAGAGTTGGAGGTAAATAAATCATTTTGCAATGTGCTGCAGTTGCGGCTGGTCAAGCAAATGTCTGTGCTTTGTTTCTGTTTTATATAATTGTAAATATATCTATTAAAATACTGATATTCTGGTCCGTAACTCCTCCCCGAACCTCCCGCTGCCCTGTAGCCTATCTTGCTCTCATTGGCTGTAGGTCATCGCTGATGTAATTTTCAATCAAAACACATTTCACACAGCAGGATTTTGAATCCCCGACAGGTCCAGATATTTAGCATGGCAAATATCTCAGATTCTCTCTGATTGCGTCTTTGATCATTCACACTGCGTGATTGTCACTCACGTGCACAAGCACCGATTTGCCTATGATTTAGGCCATCTGTCAGAGATTTCGCGCAACCTGTTGGCGGGTCAAAATTGGGGGTTAAAGTCGGGCAGTGTGAACTCGGCAAAAGAGGAACATTATGAGCTCTAATCTTTCCTCTTTGACTTTTTTCTGCTATAACTCAGTGTGAGGAAGAAGTCAGGAGAGTATTGAGTTTATTTCTGATGTCTTATCACCATGTGTCAGTCAAACCAGCATGACTTTTTTTCTTCTGTGTAACACAAATTTTGATACAATGAAAGTCAACATTGTTCTGGACCCCACTGACTTTCCCTTGTGAAGACAAATACAAAGTTCTGTCATGAAACTGGTGCAGGCTAATAGGCCCTTAACTCAACCTGCTTGCAATCACATCATTCTCTATAGTGCACAGCTGATTGGTTCCTGCTGTATCAGTAGCCAGTGAGCTTGCATGCTCAACCTTCAAATCCTTGTCCTGCGTCCCAATTTAATTACTATCCATCCTAAATATGGAGTGTTTCTCAAACAGAAGGCTGCATCCTTCCGTGACTGCGTCCTTCCTAGTCCAGTCTTTCTGAGGCTTGTCCTCAGCAATTAAACATAGAATGAGACAGTCTAGTAAGTGTGCATGGTTACATCACACATGTTCCCACCCCCACGGTCACGGCACACAAGATTACAATGAGTGTGACCCAACATATAGTATGTTGAAAAGAGTATGCCAAAAGTCCCCGGGTTGTCTACTAATTCCTGTAGATTTTCAAAGTATGTATCCATGCACACTATCTATGGCTGCGTTCCATTCCACTACTTTCCACAGGAAATACAAGATTCTGTGTTAACTACAAGGGGTCTCAATGCAAAGACTTACCTGGACTGCTATCCAATGCCTCAAATCCTAAAGATCCTAGAATTACTGCATGGAGCCACAGTGTTCAGCACCCTGGATCTGAAAAGTGGATACTGGCAGCTGGATATGGAGCCAGGCAGTATTCCCAAGACAGCATTCGTTACATCCTCAGGGCTTTATGAATTCCTCCATATTCTTTTTATACTCTGCTGCCTCTTTCCAAAGATTGATGCAGATTATGTTGAAAGACCTAAAAGGGGGGGTGCTGTTTCATCTACATAGATGACATCATTGTTTATTCCAAGGGAGAAGCAGAACACCTGGAACTCACAAGTCTTCAGCTGTCTTCAGAAAGCAGGTTTGATGCTTAACCTCAAGAAATGCAACCTGACCCAGAGATCACTTATATTCTTGAGGCATATGGTGTCAGCTGAAGGTGTGAAGATGTATCTAGAAAAGGTTAGAGCTGTGGGGGAGTTCCCAACCCATAAGTCATTCAAAGATGTACAGAGATTTCTTGGCCTAGCTGGATGGTATCATCCCTGGTTTCGCAGAGGTTGCTAGAAGTTGCATACTGGCCAAGTCTACGGAAATATGTCTGTAAATATTGTAGAGACTACCAAGTATGCCAACAATACAAACCTTCCATCACTAAATTGTCTGGACAGTTACAGTCAACCCCAGTGGTGAATTCTGGTCATATGCTTGGTGTTAAGCTTATGGGACCATTTCCCAGAAGTACCAAACAACATAAATACCTCATTGTGGTTCACTACTGCCATTTGACTACTGCTTCAAATGGGTGGAAATGTTCCCAATGCAGACAGCTAAAGCTGCAAGTGGCAAGAATCTTGGCTGAGGAGATCTTTACTCGCTGGGGTACCCCTGCCTACCTTGTGTCTGATCGAGGAGCTCAATTTACATTTAGTTTTCTCTCCTTAGTCTGTCAACAATGGGGGGTAGTACAAAAGCTGACCACCGCTTACCACCCGCAGAAAAATCTGACAGAGCGGATCAACTATTCTTTAAAGATGATAATCACATCTTATATAAAATATCACCATCGACACTGGGACCGGTGGTTGCCAAAATTCAGATTTGCCACAAACTAAGCCAGGCAAGAAAGTACGGGATTTACTCCAGCAGAGATTGCTCTTGGATGTCCTCTCAAGGGTCCTATAGAAAAAGCTATACCAACACCTCCTTACCCAGATAACCCCACATACGAGCTATTGGAGAGACACGAGCTGGTGGAAACCGTGAAAGAGATTGTTGAAAGAGCTCAGCATAAACCAAAGCGGAAACCTTTTTATGGTGTGGTAAACTCGTCCAGTGAGGGGGGAAGGATGTAAGGTGTGAAATTTTTCATCCTGGCCATTAGAGGGTGATAGAGAGAGGAAATGGTTTAAGAAGGTTTCCTGTAAATAAAGGAGGGAATGATGATGGAGTTTGTTTGGTGGGGTGAAAAAATGTCAGATGTCACCTTTTGTTTGGGGAGTTAGGTGAATTTCATTTCAAATGCTTAAGTGAAATTCAAATGCACATTTGATGTAGCCTACCCTTGACAATTGTTAATTAAGCAAAACATGGTCAAGTCAAAGTGTCTGAATAATTTTGGTCCCAAATTTGTATCAATTTTACTGTGTAGTCAACTGTATGAAGGGGTATAATATGTCACAGTTTACTTTGTTTTGCTATCCTCACTAAATGAACTATAGTGTCCTACACCCACTAGTAAAAAATTATATCTGGTGTCTGAATATTTGTCTGAATTTTTGGTTTGACTGTATATGTACCCCAGTGTTTCTCATGCATGGTTCTTTGTCTATACATGGTTGTATCGTGCATGTTGTAGCTTCCTGTTCTCTTGTGTCTGTAATTACCTCGTTCATTGTCTAGATTTATTTCTGTTATCTTGTTTCAATAAATTTCCTCTGCACTTGGATCCAACGCCTCTTTTGTCTGCAGAAGCCACGCTACAGAACACTAGACCAACATGGATCCAGCAGAGGAAATTCTGTTTCTTCGACAAGGTATCAGTACCATTGAGAATTACACCTTTCAGTTCTGTGCTTTTGCAAACTGGAAGGATGCCCCCTCTTTGAGAGCATCCTTGATTAGTGCTGTGATTGTTCCCAGGTATGTCTTGTTTGCCAATCACCCCTACACCCCAGTGTTACTCATGTTCTTTGTCTAGTGTTGTCCATACATGGTTGTATCGTGCATGTTTGCTGTAACTTCCTGTTTGCTTGTGTCTGGATTTACCCCGTTCATTGTCTAGATTTATTTCTGTTATCTTGTTTCAATAAATGTCCTCTGCACTTGGATCCTTGTCCTCTTTTGTCTGCAGCAGCCACGTTACAGTTTCAGTCTACTCCCTAATTGATATCTTGTTGACACTTTTACAGTAATTAAGGGTTTCTCTCAGCAGGAGGCCAACTGCTCGCCTCCAAACTTCCGACATGTTTGTCACCTACACATCTTTATCAGGAAACTGGAAACGGTTCCTTTATTAAACCAGCAATAATAAGTGTAACACAGCAACATAACTGATTCTGTGTTGACCATCAGTAGCCTTGAAGTGAGAAAAGAAAAACTAAAACCTGTGAGTGAAAAACCTGACAAGAATGCCATCAGTGATTACATAAATATAAAACAAACCTAACTGTGCAATCACACAAAAAACAATTTGGTTTGATGTTTTTGACATGTTGCTATATTTCATTTGGTCCTGCGTATACATGAGATAATCAGTGTTTTAAAAAATTTGATTACTTAAGTTGTATGGATTACTTTAACTTTATGTCCTCTTTGGACCCCATTGACTTTTTTTGTATGGACAAATCTGAAATATCCTTCAAATATTTTCTTTTGTGTTCCACAGAAGAAAGAATGTCACAGTTTTGGATACACATGAGTAAAATTTGCAGTTTATTACGGTGGCTGAGAGAGCTCAACGCGCTGCAGAAAAGAAATAGAAAAAAAACACCAGCAAATAAAGAAAACATCTTCATCAGTTTGACAACACATGCGTTGCAAAAGTTCACAACACATGCATATACAGAAACACGCTGCAAATACCCACAACACGTGCAAATACAAAAACGCCCGAAAGTCCACAGCACATGCAAATACAGAAACGCGCTGCAAATAGGCCTGCTCATAATGTACATACGATCAGAATGTTAAAACAAAAAAACTTACCTTTCAGGTGCACACCACTGAAGAGTAAACATTGAACAACCCCAGTCAGCGATCCCAGCCAGGTACGTTGCGTTAAAAATATTATTAATAATAAATTATATATATTTTTAATAATTTAATAGATTTTATGTCTCAAATCCCAGTCAATTATTCACTGCAGAAAGTAAAACTAAAAACTCAGGGATGAGAGCTCTACTTCAACATGTTCTGATAACACTATTTAACCTTAATTTATTTCTTAATATTTCCCTTGTGGCCCGTAGTTAAAAAAAAAAAAATAGAAGGGATGTAGGTGTGAAAGGAGATGTTTTTTTGTTTTGTTTTTTAAATGAGGAGTTAGCTAATCTTATTACAGCACGTTGGTTATGCGTGATGCGCTATAAATTATTGTAGGGCAAATTAAAATATTAATTTAATTCTTAAAGTAGCCTAATCATCATCATCATCATCATCATAATTAAGATCATCGCAGAAGAGGCTTGAGATCGCTGGGACTGGTATGTGTTATTTTGCAACTCGTATTCGCATGTGTTGTGAACTTTTGCAGCGTTTCTTTATTTGCATGTGTTGTGAGTATTTGCAGCGCGTTTTTGTATTTGCATGTGTTGTGAACTTTTGCAGCGCATGTGTTGTAAAACTGATGAAGATGTTTTCTTTATTTGCTGGTGTTTTTTCTATTTGCATGTGTAATGCAATGCAGCGCATTGAGCTCTCTCGGCCACCGTAGGTTTATGCATTTGGCAGACGCATTTTACTTCAATGCACTGAAGGTTATACTTGAATGACCTTAGTGATGCAAGTGCCATGCTCTACTTATTGAACTAAAGTAGAATTGTCACTTTGGGTGAACTGTCCATTTAATCAAATGGAATCAACTGCGTCACGACAATCAGATTATCAGATTATTGCAAGACAACTGTAGACAACATGTAATGACAGTAGAATGTGGCGAAACATTCAGCAAGACCACCATGGCTAAGCCTAATCAGAAAGCAGGCTAAGCCTAATCAGAAAGCAAGCTTTACCTGCTAAGTTTGGTTATCTTTTACATTTACATTTATTAATTTAGCAGACGCTTTTATCCAGCGACTTACAACTGAGGAATACAGGAAGCAATCCGTTATGAAGAGGCATTACCCAGAGCATAATTTTTTTAAGATGAGGTTAAGTGCTCGCGGAAGAGATGAGTTTTCAGCTGTCTTTTGAATGTTGTCAGTGATTCAGCATTCCAGATGGAGGTGGGAAGATAATTCCACCAGCAAGGAACGGTGAATGAAAATGTTCTGGAGAGGGATTTCATGCCTCTCTGTGGTGGTACCGCTAGCCATCGCTCCTTAGCTGAGTGAAGGCTTCTGGTGGGGGTGTAGACTCGTAAGAGCGAGTCGAAGTATGCGGGTGCTGAGTTTGTGATGGATCTGTAAGCAAGCGTCAATGCCTTGAACTTGATGCGAGCATCGAGTGGTAGCCAGTGCAGAGAGATGAAGAGAGGTGTGACATGGGCCCTTTTGGGCTCATTGAAGATTAGACGTGCCGCTGCGTTCTGGATCATTTGAAGCATTATGATTGCACATGATGGAAGTCCAGCCAGAAGCACATTGCAGTAGTCAAGCCTAGAAATGACCAGGGCCTGGACAAGAAGCTGTGTTGCATGCTCTGTTAGGAATGGTCTGATCTTTCTGATGTTGTGCAGCGCAAACCTGCATGACCGAGCTGTCTTTGAAATGTGGTCTTTGAAGGACAGCTAGTCATCAAAGGTTACTCCAAGATTTCTGACCGACCTTGAAGGGGAAATCAAGGATGAGCCTAGCTGGATGAAGTCGTGTTGTAGAGTCGGATTGGCAAGGAAGACGAGAAGCTCAGTCTTTGCCAGGTTGAGCTGTAGGTGATGTTTTTCCATCCATGCCGAGATGTCTGCCAGACAGCTAGAGATTCGTGCAGCTACTGTGGGATTGTCTGGTTGAAATGAAAGGTAGAGCTGTGTGTCATAAGCATAGCAATGGTATGAGAAGCCATGTGCCTGTATGATCCCAGTGGTCCCAGTGATGTAGTATAAATGGAGAAGAGGAGAGGTCCAAGCACTGAGCCCTGAGGAACCCCCGTGGTCAGTTGATGTGCTTTGGATACCTCCCCTCTCCAGGCAACCTTGAAGGACCTACCTATGAGATAGGATTCAAACCAGTGGAGTGGAATCCCTGTGATGCCCAGTGATGAGAGGGTGGACAGAATAATCTGATGATTCACAGTGTCAAAGGAAGCAGATAGATCGAGGAGGACGAGGACTAATGATTTGGACTGATGATTTTGGTTTTCTACAGGGATTGCTTGTTAGAATAATTGTCAGCGCTTAAAGGGATAGTTTACTCAAAAATAAAAATTCTGTCATTTATTCACCCTCAACTTGTTCCAAACCTGTACAGATGTCTTTGTTCCCTGAACACAAAGGAAGATATTTTAAAGAATATTTGTACCCAAACTGTTTTGTTTTTTTCCTTCAAAAAAGATTGAAGATGCTCTAAAAAAATATAGTCATGACATCACTGCTTTATATCTGAATTGAACTCATTCCATAGTTGATGAACACTAAACTGATTTCAACTGAATAATGATGGTTTCCTCTTGTCTTTTTAGAGCTGCTTCTGCAATGCATGCTGGGAGCTCGGAAACCATTAACAAATTATTCATATAAAACATTCATATAAAACTTTGTTCAGAAATGTCTATATAGAACAACACTTATGCATGATTTATTTTCAAAGTAATTCACATTTTTTAATATCTGTGACTTAAAAAGGCTGATATGCTGGATGTAATGTAATTATTTTTTAAGTGTTATTGAATTATACACATAAATGTGTCAAATTTGTACAACCTGTGTCTAGCATATGGTTCTTTATGAGTGTGTTTATGTATCACAGATGTGTGAAATACATTTATGGGATGATATACTGTATATGGTTCATATGTTCTTTGTTTTTAATATGACTTTTAAATATGTATTTAGCCATAAGTGATGAATCACAATGTCTTTCCCTCTGTGAGGGTTTATCTGTGTTTGTTTTGTTTTTGGATGGGTTTATCACGTCTTTTGTTCTGTTGCCTAGTTTTCAGTTTGTTTCCTTATGCCGAATTCAGACTGCACGATTTTCAAACTCGTCGGATCACTGTTCTTTTCACACTGCATGACTATCTGGGCCAGCATTCAGTTGCTGCTGTGTTCAGTGACAGGGGGTTTCACATTGCATGACTGTAAACCCGACAGCTCTGTCCCGTCTGCAAACTACGTTTCACAAACAAACACACGTGGGAAGTGACAAGGAAACAACGCAAGATCACACGTGAGTCAGACTGGAGTTCTCGTGCGAGACTGGAATTGTTAAAATATAGACTGCAGAAAGCTTGCAATCCAAATTGTCTGTGCACTGATTTGCAGCAAAAAGGATAAAAAGAAAAAAGATTATGGCAGAGGAAATGGTTGGGGAGACATAGGGAACAATGATTGTGTTCTGCAAAGAGAGTTGGAGGTAAATAAATCATTTTGCAATGTGCTGCAGTTGCAGCTTGTCAAGCAAATGTTTGTGCTTTGTTTCTGTTTGATATAATTGTAAATATATGTATTAAAATGATATTCTGGTCCATAACTCCTCCCCGAACCTCTCGGTGCCCTGTATCTTGCTCTCTCATTGGCTGTCGGTCATCGCCTATGTCATTTTCAATCAGAACACATTTCACACAGGAGGATTTTGAATCGCCGACAGGTCCAGATATTTAGCATGGCAAATGTCTCACGGTGACTCATCGGCGATTCTCTCTGATCACGTCGTTGATCATTCACACTGCGTGATTGTCACTCACGTACACAAGCACTGATTTGCCTATGATTTTTGTCGCCGATTTCGCAAAACCTGTTGGCGAGTCAAAATCGGGCTTAAAATTTGGCAGTGTGAACTTGGCACCCAAACTCTGGTTCCCGTCACTCCACCTCGGCCTGTTGACTAGTTGGCTCCACCTTGGACCATTGTCCCTACGACTTCACCGGCTTCCTTGTCCCTCCGGCTTCGCCTTGGTCAGTCGTCGCTCTACCTGCACCATGGACTTCCGGGACATCAGCTGTGCTTAGTCCCTCCACCCCTTTGGCCCCGGCGGACTCCTCCTTCCCTTCAGCTCTGCCTTAGTCCTCAGTCACTCTGCCTTTGTCTCAGTCCTCCAGCACCTTAGCTCCACCTCAGTGGCTCATCGCTGAGGCTCCGCCCTGCCCTCTAGGACCAACGTCGTCACCCGTTCCCTGCAGACCTGTGGTTCCACCTGGGTCTCCACTCCAGCCAGGTTTGTCTCATCCTGGTGTTCCCCTGGTCTTGCCTGCAAAGGCTCCCTCCATGGCTCCTCCCTCCCTCCCTCAACTCCACCATGGGCTTTCGTCCTAACCCTTCTGATGGGGGTTCCACCCTGGCTTCTCCCAACTTTATCCCCCATCTAAACCCCCTCCTGCCATCCTATGTTGTTTTTTTTGTTTTTGTTTTTTTGCTAAGGTGCACAGCTACGGTTTTCGTTAATTAGTTTACTCTTGTATTTAAGCTGTTATTTCATTGTCTGTACTTGTCAAGATAAGATTTGTTGTTCTGTTCACAGTCCTTTAAGTTCTAGTGTTCTGAGTGTTATGTTTCTTTGAGATTGTTTCTAATAAAAGTAGATGCGCCTCTAGATCCTGCCAACTTTTAGTTTATTGCTGCAACCAGCACTTGACACCCTCAAGTCTCTGTCAATAACTTGGTTGCCTAGCAACACAGTTTGCTTGAGAGGTTGTAAAGCTGTGTAGCTAATCATATGTATTTTGGCGAGTCAGACCATCATTTAATAGCCAGTGAATCATTACTTAATGGTTAGGGAGGTTCAAATTGAATGTCTCGATTGCTACAACCATACAAGTTTAGCATATAGAGTATAGCTTATGAAAATTACTCTTCTAATTGTGTTATTGGTAAAACACAACTTAGCCATTCCAGTTGTGGATATTGTTTGCTGTATCTAACACATATAAGCATATTGTTTAAACATATCACACCAGAATGAAGAAAAGTCCTGAGAAAATGACTACTATGCCCTATATTATGACTGGCCCCAATCTCCTCCATTTGGATTATTAACAAGTTTCCACAAACATACATTCACATTTATACATAATTCATGGTCTCCATTATAATGAAGATAGCAAAAAAAGAAACTTTTAGTACAAGGTAAGTATAAACACAGAGAGAGGAAAAACCACAACACCTCTGAAGTGATACATCATTCATTAGAGTACTGTTACAAAGAGCTTTCACTGGACACACAATGCTTATGAAATCTTTATATATAGAAACTACAGTTATGGGAGAATAACTCAAGAAAATAGTATTTCTGCATGATTAGGTTTCAGATGTATAGAGTGAACAAGTTAACCCTTCCTGGGTCGACATTTCATTTGGTAACGTTGGGCAGTTTTGAACTTATATGCTGTTTAATGTTTGATGATCGCGTTATTTTACATTTGCGTTTATTCTATCACTTTTTTCTGCTTCTTCACTTGTGTTTTGATCCATTTGTGTTTTGAACCATTTCAGAAGATGCGTAATGGCGCCCCCTTAGACTGAAAATTCTAGGGTGCATCTCAATCAGCTCCCTAGTTCAGTAGTCAGGGCACTGATCAGGGCACAGGGCGTCAGCCACATTCATGTACACGATAGACATTACACATATGGACCGCTGAACATGCACACTTAACTAGAAACACTTCACGTCATCATCTGATTGGTTGAATTCTACAGGATGTACGGGAGACGTGTGTGTTGTTCTTCAGCGGTCCACCTGGAAACAAAGCCGTCATGACGCCAACCCCCTTGTGGAAGAAGAAAGCCATCGTGTTTACAACTGTGACAATGAACGCTTACCAGGATCAACTAAATGCTGAATTTTCAAAAGTATGTGAAGTTTGCAGCTCCATTGTTGCAGTAAACTTGCACAACATTCTTGAATTAATCATTTATTTGATGCACGCTGGTCTGTTATCGTAGGAACATCAACTTTACATTTTCACGCCCCTAATTGTTACGCAAAACAAAGCGAACTGTGATTGATTGCATTACATGTCAGTCAAACGTCCTCTTGGACAGTCCTTGACCAATGAAAGCTGTGATGAAGTCCAGACCTTCTGTTGTCAATCTGAAGGTCTGGCTACGTGAGACTAGAAAATTCAGTTAATGGCGGAAAAAAAGAGTGAAATAGATTTTAAGTAAATTCCTATGTACACTACCAGTGAACCCCATTGATACTCAGAATTAGGAAAATATCTGTTTTCTTTATAAATCAATATTTTCAAACAATGTAAGTTCATAAGACAGTATGTAAAACTATGTAAAATAAAAAAAGTATTTAATAGGCTACTCAATCAAAAAGCACAACTTCAAGCCAAGTAGTATCAAGCTTAATTATACTTTTAAGTATATCTTGATCAAAAGATTGAGTACAAGTATAGGCAGGCCAAATATACTTAGACTTTTCTGTTTCTCATGTATTGTAATTTGTAGGAATGTTTGTACTTATGGTGTCTGCAGCAACACTTTCCTGCTTTCTAAAGCTGTGAGCGTGTTAAATGTATTGACCGACAGATTTCCGGTGGATGATTGCTTTGATCACAGTGGGAGCCACAATGTCACAGTTGACAAAACGCACTCAGAGAAAATGTAACTGAGCACATCTCAAGATCATAAAAAAATATGTTTTTGTTGTTGCCCTAAAAAGCTGATTTTGAAGTGGCTATAGCACTTTCATGTAGACTTTCCACTTTCCTCATGTGTGTTACTTTGTGTTTTCTTCAGTTCTGTTACTTTTATGTAGGCTATATATTCATTGCTCTAAGTTGCTTTTAATATAGGTAAAAAACAAGACAAAGGAGTCAATACCAAGAGATACTCTTTAAGTAAAACCACTATATGTTCTTGAAAACATCAGTCCTTTTCTGTGTCAGACAGAATTCTCCCAAAAACAGTCGAGAATATAGTGAAGTTAGACTACTGCTCAAATTATTAAGAGATATTCATGCTCTTCACCATAAACAATGTACCTTACTAACAATAAATATTCTTGCAATGTCTGCAACTGAATGTCCATTGCAAGGCAGGCTTATCCACACTTATATTGTGGATAATCTACAAAATTAGATGGGTTTTAATAATGATTCATTATTTGAGTCTGAATTTGAAATACAGTATGGATTTCAAGTGAATCTGTTTACCTTCACTGAAACATTTCAATGGCTATAGTTTATGTTTCTGTGTGCGGTTGTGTGTATACAACACTACAAAATCTTTTACAAAATATATTAAAATCACATGACTGGAGAGACTCCGAGTTTGGCACAGCTGGCAGAGCAGAGACAGCTGTGGCCACTCTTGAGTAAATCCATGAGGACTACTGAGGACATTTAAAGAAGTGTGAGGAAGGAAAAGTCTAACAAACTGCATAACAGTACCCTTTAATATCACTTTCTGCCATTTTTAGAACGCTTTCATTATTCATTATTGTGTTTGCCCCATCAACCCTTCTCCTGCTCTCTTTCTCTCTCTAACCCTCTTTACAGTATCTCAACTTACCTCAGCACCCAAGAGAGAGTTCCTTGAAGCAGAAACATCAGAAGTTGGACCCAGAATATGTGACATAAATTTTCCTGAAAGGCTTTTAACAGCCCCTCATGCAGACATGCTTGAATGCTAGTGTTTCAGGTTATGGACTTCAGTCTCTACAATATATGTCCAACACATCCTTCTCTCAACCTCAATCTCTGCATGTGTTGTCAGTTTATGTGCATTTGGGAATGCAGCGTGTCCCAGTTAAGCTTTATTTTCACAACTGCATAATTTCTAAATGTTTCCGTGGACAGATTACAGCATTTCACTAGATTTGTAATGAGACGTTTTTGTAGTTTTCCATAAAAACAAAAGTACATTTTTCATTTTCTTTTATTTTACAATGCAGTTGTATTATAGTGCTATCTTATAGGGATAAAAATAATAATAATAATAATACCTAATATATATTCTGGCATTGCCAGGATTTTATGAGCTTTTTTATAGCATTTTTTGTACATGTAAACACTTTATAAATTCAATCAAGATTAGTTAAGCTAATCACAAACCGAACATGGTTTTTACCGGTATTCAATCTACAATATGAATTCAATTACAAGTTGTTTTACTTAATATGCTTTCCATTTCACTGTGAGATTGCATTAGAACATTTATGTCATTTGTCAAAACACATCCCTCATCACTGATGAAGTTAAAGCAGTCAGCATATAGCAATCATTAAATAACCTAACCCTTTTATTAATTCTGAGTAGTAATGAGAAGCAAAAACATGAAAAGTAGCAAAAGATTCTCTTTTCAGAATCAGTAGAAGGTTCAACCGCTCTCTCTTTCTAATAAATAGCACTTACAGTAATCCTCTAATGGAGAACTGACACCTCTCTCCCTTATCTCAAGAGTTTTAGAGATAATCTAATAATGGAAGATTTGTAGCTCTTTTCAAGTCATCCCTCAGGATCCTTGTCATAAGTGCTGAAGTGCCATCTCTCATTTTTGCTTGCTGCACGGCATTGTCATGGGAAGGCTTACCATTCACCGCTTCTTCTTTCAAAAACCACTGTCATGAACTCTGTATGCATGAACAAATGGCCTTATTCTAACAGATATAGGGAGAATACAAAGTAGGACACCCAATTCAAGAGGACGAAAGGTGAATGTGATGTGACGTCAACACAGACAGTACAAATGAACAGTCTCGCAATTAAAGATAGCCATCGGGGTTGCTTTCTCAGAGGTGTTGTGTTTCTCTAAGTAGAGGGAATCGGAAAAAAATTTCCATCAAAGTTTTGTGTCCATTCAATGAAGAAGTGGTTGTTTTAAAGGCATTTTATAAGGTATATGTCTATAATTCCAATCTCCAATTCCAATTCTCTTATTGTTGGTTCTTTTGGACTCATCGGTCTTAAATAAGAAAGTTTAGACAAAAACAATGGCAATCAAGTGCATGTTAAAGTTTAGTACTGCAATCATTTGTATCCCAAACCCTACAAAATTGAAGAAAGGATGTTTGTGAATATTAGGGAAGCATGTGAACATACCTTTGTACGGCAAAAGCCAGCAAAATGCAGGAGTCAACATTCTAAAATCATGCCACACAATTAGTTTTATTTTTCAGACACAAAAATGTATTCATTAGTTTTTATTTAATATATAGGCTACTAAGTCAATATTTAGTCACATATAGTCTACTATATATATTTAAGAGATGAGCAGTCATTTTCTTGTAATGATGCACAAAGCCATACAAATCTTGAAAGGTGTAAGAAAAAAAAGAACAACTCCTTCATGCCATAAAACATTTTTGCTGTTTTCAGTGTAAAAATGCAAATGAGTGGTGTTCAGTGAATTGACTGATTTGTACACACAAGTTAGGACATCTGTTAAACAATTACAAAAATAAGTATGGCCAGAAAATATTCAAATATGACATCATGCAGTTTCATAGATTTGACATTTCATGTACAAACACCATTCCAATAAGTTCAAACACAGGGATTATATAGCACAAAATGTACAGTTTAATAACACCACCATATAACAGATATTCACTCATTACCAGCCTGCTTTCATTATCTGGTTTCTGCCAGATTAAATGTTCACATTCACTGAAACATGTTGAGCAAATGTATCTATATACCATTGACCTTGTCAGAATGTTTCGAAGGAAAATTCCTACAGCAAAGTACTTCTTCTGGGGGTCCGAAAACCAATTATCAATAGCTGAGTCTTGGAATATGTTAAAACAGAAGGTGATGTATTTGGAGACCTTTTTCTTAAATAATCTACAAACATCTCAAAACAATACACACAGCAGTTTATAATAACTTAAGGGTACATGGATGTTAATAGTCACAAATATCTCTGAAATATCCATTATTTCTCCCATTTACTTGCGCTATAGACTTGTTCAAATTAGCAATGCAGCTGTTGCATGGACAGATAACCTGGTGTTGGTATATCAAGATTTTAATAACTCTCCAGCCCACTTTTACTTTAAACTTTGTATTACCAATGAAATCCTTTAAGTGACAATGAAATCAAAATGGATTTTTAATTTTGAGGAATATTGTTTTTTAATGAATGATGTATCCATGCACATCACTCTTTTTTAAAAGTTAATGTGTCCTCGTATTCTTTAATCAATATAACTTCCCCTTGCAAAAACATCTCTGCTCTGACTGATGATGTGTGCACTGGCGCGAGAACGAGACAATAATCCTATCCCTCCAGCAACCTGTCACTCACATGAGATCACAGCAAATTAGCAAACAACAGTGAGCCAATGAATTCATGATGGACAAAATTAAATCCCGCCCTACATTTTTTCTTGTTCGAGAAGCCGTTTCACTTCAGTATACTTCATATACGTCACAATAGGAAAGAAAAGAGGATTATTTCATGCCAACTTTAACCACAAGTCTATCAGTGCCACTTGATAAATGAAACAAGAACATTTCCCATTCATTACAGAAGAAACAGAACTGGTTTCAGATCAGGTCCCATGGGCTGGTAGCCTGCTACACACTATCAAAATACTTATGCAGATTTGTGCTCTTAAAGATGCTCTGCTGCATTTGGAGCTCAGACAGACACTATGTGTGCCTAAACACACAAACGGGTGTAGTAGGGACGGGGGCAAAGGGTTTCAGCACAGTTGCTTTCCCCCGAATGCGCTGACTGAAGGCACGATGGGAAAGGATTTGCTGACGACACAGCTTAATGCTCATTGGTTGAACAACCATGATGATCTGTTATTTTCTAAAATGTTCTTATCATGTTTTTATGCGTAAATTATGAGTGAGTATTCTTAAACTCTCTGACTTCTACATGGGATAGGTGATTGACGACATTGATTGATTTTTTTCTTATTAGCATGCATATTACTAGGATATTGGCTGTTTATTAGTACTTATAAGGCACATATTAACGCCTTATTCAACATGACCTTATTCTACATCCCTTAATCCTACCCAATACCTAAACATAAATGCTACAAAAACGACCTTAGTAACTATTAATAAGCAGTAAATAAAGCAACAGAATTTAGATCACATCCAATTCAGTAGTAACAAAGCACTTGAGTGTGAATCATGCAATATCCACTTTTGATCACATAGGTGTCTTATCTACTACAAGAAGTGAGAACTGTCTGTCAGCTGGATATATTTTAATCCTTGTCACTCACTTGCAATTTGAATATGCAGAAACTGATCCACCTTTTTCTTGGCCAATGAATGCCGCCATGACACATTCTGATTTCCACTGAACTGCTGTCCTATTCCGGTCTCCCGTCCATATGAACCCATGTTAATACTGGGTAAAACGAGCAACTGAATTAATTAAACAAAAATACTACTAAGAATAAAAATAAGCTAAGTTTAATAGTTGCCACAACAACAGCAATAAATTAAAACAATTCCTGAAATTAATTGATTTGTGCACCAACAAACCTAAAAATAATATACATTTCTGTCACCATATGCATTGCATGTCAATGACTGATGAGAGAAAAGGAGCATGGCAGCACTCCTGATGTAAGGTATATGAGTGCTCCTTTAACACTGTAAAATCCAACAGTTGTTCTTACTAAGACTCTTTAGTTAACTTTACTTGATGTCCAATAATTTGTTGAATTTACTTAAAACAATTTAGTAATCTGAACTATCTGCATGCTATGCCTTCGTTACTTAGAAAACCCAAGTAAACATTACTTGACTGGTTTGAGTACCATTTTGCCAAAGAAAAAAAAGAAAAAAATAGTGTGGGGTAAAAGGTTTTTGAGGCGGGGCAATTCTGAATAGACTTTTCACTAATTTCCTCCACTTCTGCAGTCATCATTCTCCTTAGTTGCATTCACTCATTTTCCAGTCATCTTGAATGTTATTGACAATACAACTACAAATTTTGGGAGAACGTCACATAAGTTGACTTCATAAATTCATGTTAATTTTCTAAAATTTCCCACCATTATGGTGATCAGTGGTCCCTTTGGTTAAGCACTTGGAACTTCATTTATATTATTGTAATTGTCTTCCTATTGATGCAGCGATGCAACAAGAAATCACAGTTATTTGATTTCCGAGGAAAGGAATATATATATATTTGTGAATGAATTAATGATTTATATACACTCACCTAAAGGATTATTAGGAACACCTGTTCAATTTCTCATTAATGCAATTATCTAATCAACCAATCACATGGCAGTTGCTTCAATGCATTTAGGGGTGTGGTCCTGGTCAAGACAATCTCCTGAACTCCAAACTGAATGTCAGAATGGGAAAGAAAGGTGATTTAAGCAATTTTGAGAGTGGCATGGTTGTTGGTGCCAGACGGGCTGGTCTGAGTGTTTCACAATCTGAGTGTTTCAATCCCACAATCTGGGATTTTCACGCACAACCATTTCTAGAGTTTACAAAGAATGGTGTGAAAAGGGAAAAACATCCAGAATGCGGCAGTCCTGTGGGCGAAAATGCCTTGTTGATGCTAGAGGAGAATGGGCCGACTGATTCAAGCTGATAGAAGAGCAACTTTGACTGAAATAACCACTCGTTACAACCGAGGTATGCAGCAAAGCATTTGTGAAGCCACAACACGCACAACCTTGAGGCGGATGGGCTACAACAGCAGAAGACCCCACCGGGTACCACTCATCTCCACTACAAATAGGAAAAAGAGGCTACAATTTGCACGAGCTCACCAAAATTGGACAGTTGAAGACTAGAAAAATGTTGCCTGGTCTGATGAGTCTCGATTTCTGTTGAGACATTCAGATGGTAGAGTCAGAATTTGGCATAAACAGAATGAGAACATGGATCCATCATGCCTTGTTACCACTGTGCAGGCTGGTGGTGGTGGTGTAATGGTGTGGGGGATGTTTTCTTGGCACACTTTAGGCCCCTTAGTGCCAATTGGGCATCGTTTAAATGCCACGGCCTACCTGAGCATTGTTTCTGACCATGTCCATCCCTTTATGACCACCATGTACCCATCCTCTGATGGCTACTTCCAGCAGGATAATGCACCATGTCACAAAGCTCGAATCATTTGAAATTGGTTTCTTGAACATGACAATGAGTTCACTGTACTAAAATGTCCCCCACAGTCACCAGATCTCAACCCAATAGAGCATCTTTGGGATGTGGTGGAATGGGAGCTTCGTGCCCTGGATGTGCATCCCACAAATCTCCATCAACTGCAAGATGCTATCCTATCAATATGGGCCAACATTTCTAAAGAATGCTTTTAGCACCTTGTTGAATCAATGCCACGTAGAATTAAGGCAGTTCTGAAGGCGAAAGGGGGTCAAACACAGTATTAGTATGGTGTTCCTAATAATCCTTTAGGTGAGTGTATATATATATATATATATATATATATATATATAACTATATTACATGTCAAGTAATGATCTTTTAACATTTTATTGCTAACACTTATGACAAACTTTTAATTGGGTTGCTATAATCCCTCTATATTTGTGACAATATCTTGCAACTGACCATGTTTGAGTCACACACAGACTTCAACATTCAGCATGCAAAACACCAAAAAAAAAAATTTTTTTTTACTTAAGACCATTACAATTTTATTTGCTGTCGTTATTGGGGTTATACTGACAAAAGTAGTAAAAATAGTATAACAAAGCCAAAAATAGTAAAACAAAGCAATTAATTTATTCATGCCGCAATGCATTCTGGGAGTACACTTCCTCAGATCACAAATAAAATTAAATTGACAAAACCTAAATGGTTTAAGTAAGAACAACTTAATGCAATTAAGCTTACTTAATTGAGTGTTAAGTACATTCAATGCTAGTTGAACTACTAAAAATACGTTCACTTTACTTGAAGAAAATGTGGAAACGTCTCGGTTACGTATGGTAACCCTTGTTCCCTGAAGGAGGGAACGGAGATGTCCGACGTGCGTCGAATGTGACTGACTGAAAGGGAACTTTTAAAACTATGTTGAGAATAATAGTATTTATGATGTTTGAAAGTTTAAGTAAACCACCAAATTTGTATCTATTACCAAAACTATTTTTAGACTCGCACTTATTCATTATTTTATTGCGTTATACCCTCCTTTTCTCCTTTCTTCCCATTGTGGTTATAAACTTGGCCACTCTATTTTAATTATTCATTTATCTCTTTATTTAATTTCCCTTTATCTTATTTTAGCCATTATTATTTCCTTACCTTTTCCTTTCCTCCTTGTAGCCTAACTTGGGAGACAGAACATAATGTAACACTGCTAGTTGAATGGAATTACTCAAGTTATCTTACTATTAAATCTTAAGTAAGATTAGTAAATATTCTAGAGTATGTTAACTAGAATTGGCATTAAACTAACTTGATATGTATTACTTAATTTACTTGGGAGGTGTTAGCTTTCTTTACTTTTAGCTGATTATTAAATTAACTTCAGTTTTTCCTTTAAGTTTGCTTTGCAAAAATAAGGCAATCGGTTTCCAAACTTTTTTTAAGTAAACTGAACTTGTTAGAATTTACAGTGCATAAAGCCCTCTGAACTTCACCACGATTCAGATCTGTATGTAGGATGTTATCAACATAACTTTGTGCCACTTCATGTCATCTACCCACTCATTAAACTGTTGAGGCACTGCCAAAAGACATTAAAGTGTCAGCACTATGGAGCCATATGCTTTTTTTTAAATCCATTTTAATAAGTTTAATGTTACATTATCTTCTATGAAAATATGCTAATTCAACCGGAAACACTGGAGAGCAGAAATTTAGAAATTTTTCTGTGTTCAGAAAAAGGATGATAGAACTGAAGGTTCTTGATGCTACTGTGGATGATATACGTGGGAATCATGTATAAGTTCATTGCATACTTATCAACTCACTCCTTTGATGTTGGGACTGTTTCCAAATTCTAAAGAAGAATAAACTGAATGTCAATGTTGTTGTGCGAATGCCAGTGCTGGAGACATTTAACAACTTTGAAATAGACAGAGACAAAATTAGATGTTTTTCTTCCTGTATAATTTTCCTGACCATTATGTTCTGTGCAGTATGTCAAAATAATATTGTTTAGGCTACATTACCCTACAGCATCTTTTTTTGTTGAGATGAATATGTTCCAATGGTAACATTAGTGCCAACATCCAACAAATATACTGTCAGATATGTCCCCAAATATAGGACTTTATAGACATGATTATGCTGTCACGACACACTGACATGACAAGTAGGCTGACACCCCACACTGCTTTTCACTTTTACAAAAAATCACAGTTGCTCATAATGACCATCAACTAGTAACATATTTCAACACGGACCTGCTTCTCTCTCCAACTCTTGTTCTCTGTCTTATGCACATTATGCAACAAGCAGGCGATATAAAGATAATTATTCCTTTTGTAATTTGAGCATTAGATACGGTAAAATTAATTATGTGTATGCTTCGCTCTAAGAGAACACCCCAGAGACAAAATACACAGTATTTTAGTCAAATAAACAAAAATTGCAACCCAACCTCAATAACTATTTTCTGAATTGTTTGCTTGATTATTCATTGTTTACACATTGCAAATCACAGTAAAATGCAGAATTGCAGCCAAGAGGATACATTTCCAAACTAAAAAGTTTCACACCATGAAAAAAAAATTCACAGAAGAATTTGTAGCATTAATACATTGTGTGCCAAGTATATCACTTTGTAATCAACAGCCAGGTTTACATTAGAAACACAGACATTTTTTCTTTTTTTCTACACATACAAAATTACCAGCGTAGATTCTCATTCGCCAAAAGAGAAAATGTGAAATATGCATAAATATGTCAGTAACCAGAGACATGCAATTACCAGTGACAGTTTGGACACTTGCCATTCCCTCGTGGATGTGTTTCTTGACTCGTTCCACATATAAGAGTGTTCAAGTTCTCATGGTTTCTGACCACTAATGCCATCTTTCTAAGGCACAGCTCTTGTTCAGCAGCTCATTTACATTGAGTTTTTGAGTTTGAAAAGATCCTCAGGCACTGTCCCCCATGTCAGGGCACAAACTGGTGAGTGTTTGTGAAAATAACTGGCAAAATAGCCTTTCTGTTACAGTGAACTATTTTATGCTAATACAGATTCCTAGTTATGATGCTCCTCATTTAGTCACAGACCACGACCTACTACATTCACCCTGTGAACACGCCAGCAAGAGACCTGCAAGTTTTGCTGCTGACATTCATTCAGTGTTGGTTAATATGTTAAGCAGGCAATTAAAAAAAAAAAAGTAGTCATTTTACAACTCAAAGAAGAGAAATTGAATAGGCCATTTTAACAAAATGCAGTAATTTTACTATCCAGATATAGAGATACAATGGAAATCCCTCTCAATTATCCTCTGTTCAGGTACTTCATTCAGTTTGAGATGTGGCTTAGAATCGAGACCTTTTCCATGGAAATATCCGTATTAGTTGTGGTCCTGACATTAGGTGTAATTTTGATATGAACCTCAGGGTGTATTCCTCAGGTTAAACCGGATGAAAGCGCAAACATCCACATTTGGCATCCAGGAAGATGTCATTTAATTTATCATCTTATAAAGTCAAAGCTAGGTCCAAAAATGGCCTTCTTTGTGTTTGTCACACACAATGTCTGAATTTTAAACATTCCAGATCAGACTGCCTTTCAGGCATGATGATTGTCTTAAAATTTCATGAGAGAAAAGGCAGAGCACATCCTTGCCTAGAAGATGAAAGAGATGAAATGAGATGAAAGACGAACTCATGGTGTCCTCCCAGCAGTAAAACAGTCAAAGAGAAGGGAAAAAATCATCTGAGTGCACAGTACCTTTGAACAGGTTCCATGAAGATCATTAAGCACCTATAAATCATACATTACCTGTGAAGAAAAACAGACAAATGATGGTTACATTTATACCATTTAACACCCTGAATTTTCTCACTGAAACGTTCTATAATAAAAATGGGTCAGACAGGGTCTATTAGAAAAAGAATCTGCTGATGCCAGAAGGAGATGGAGGGTGAAAATTGACAATTTAGAGAAGAACATCTGTAAAATTGCCTTGGTTGCCAAAAAATAAATAAATAATTATGTTACAGCATCTGTGCTTTCAGAAAAACCTTTAGGGTTACAACAGCTTGTCACTGGGCAGTACCCTTAAAAGGACAACTTTGTACCTTATCTATCCCTTAAAGGTGGGATGTTTAATTTTTGTACCTTAAAGTGGTAATATGTTTCTTTAAGGTACTATTATGAACTTTTGAGGGTAAATATGGTACAAAGTTGTCCCTTTATGGGTACTGCTAGAGTGTGTCGTAATGGTGACCTGCTCAAGGATATGCCAGTTTAATAGTGTGGAATTTCAGGATGAAATAATAAACAGAGCAATTCCAAGAGTGTCCTCGCACCTTGGTGCTCGGGCCTTAAATAGGGAATTTGCCATGCACAGATTCTGTTGAATTATGTAATTTTATGAGATCAGTATTTCTTATTATTTAACTTAACTATCGCTTGATTCTTTTCTCAGATCAAAAGAGAAGCCTTTCACAGAACTTAACAAATATTTAAATATTTTATATATAATATGTAATTTTGTATTTTATATACGCTACTATTCAAAAGTTTGTGGTCGGTAAGATTTTTCATTTACTTGATTATAAAACAGTAAGAACAGTAATATTTTGAAATATTGTTACATTTTAAAATAACTGCTTTCTATTTGATTATGCTTTAAAATGGAATTTATTGCTGTGATGCAAAGCTGAATTTTCAGCAGTCACATGATCCTTCAGAAATCATTGTAATATGATTTGCTGCTCAAGAAAAAATTATCAATGTTAAAAACAGTTGTGCTGCTTAATATTTTTGTAGAGATCGGGATTTTTTTCAGGATTCTTTGATGAATAAAAAACTTCAAACAGACACAATTTGAACTAACCCTTTAAGTGTGCATGCTCATTTCTCCTATTTTTAAATTTAGATTACCTTTGCTATTATCTAACACTAATTTAAAGTGCCCCTATATAATTTAAACATCATATCTGGAGTTTAAGGGATCCAAAACAATATTCTCTAACACACACACCTTCTCCAGATCTTCCATGATCAGATCCTGTTCTTTCATGTTCTCCTTGCCTGAAGACTGGCTTCTGTCACCATTGCTCACAGACACCAGCCCTTGGATGAGTCTGGGTCTGGGACCCCCAGCCTCCAGTGCAGACTCCTTGGTCATGGGCAAACTGGCAGGTAATACAGCATTCCCTTGCAGTCGGTGAGAGTAGCTACTCCTCTTCCCCGAAAGGGCTGAGCAGAGCTGAAGCTTAAAGGCCGCCTTAAAACCTTTACGAAAGTTCTCATTGAAAAACCCATAGACTATGGGATTGACGCTGCTGTTACAGAACGCCAGCCAGTGAGCCAGAGGATAAAAATAGATATTAATGACGCGATGCTGATGCTCACTCAAGCTTGCGTAGTCGCTCAGCATCATGAGAGCCCACAATGGCAACCATGACAGGATGAAGAGCAGGGCCACCACTAGCAACATTTTAATGACCCGCTTCTTTTTCCGGGACACCAGTTGACGACTTTCATATCTGCTATGTTTTCCAGAGCCAGAACCAGAGGCTGAGCTCCCAACTTGGCTCACAGCGGCAGGCATTGATGTTTTGAAGAGTGTGATACCAATCTGAGCGTACATAATGACAATGAGGGTCAGAGGTGCCAAATAAATGTTAGCGAAGAGAACTGTGGTGTAAATCTTGCGCATCTCCTGGTTTGGCCAGTTTTCACGGCACCAGTAGAAGGGTTGCGTGGTGTTGCCATCACTTAGCAAGATGGAGACCCTGTGCTCTTTGGTGACCTGTAGCATTACACCAGACGGACACATGATGGAAATAGCCAGAACCCAGATGATGACAATGATGAGGGTGGAGGTGGGGATAGTGAGCTTCTGTTTGAAGGGATAGACAATGCAGCGGAATCTGACACATTAATATAAAATAAGGAAGAGGAAAGACATATTAAAATGAGAAAAGAAAAGAGATGGATGACGAAAACAGAGCAGAGGTGATCGAGACAGAAACAGAAAATAAGTGTTTTAAGAAAACACAAAATTTATATAAAAATTTTAATTGTTACCATTTTAAAACTATCATTCAGAAGTTTGGGGTCTGTAAGATTTGTATTAATTATATATATATATATATATATATATATACACTCACCTAAAGGATTATTAGGAACACCATACTAATACTGTGTTTGACCCCCTTTCGCCTTCAGAACTGCCTTAATTCTACGTGGCATTGATTCAACAAGGTGCTGAAAGCATTCTTTAGAAATGTTGGCCCATATTGATAGGATAGCATCTTGCAGTTGATGGAGATTTGTGGGATGCACATCCAGGGCACGAAGCTCCCGTTCCACCACATCCCAAAGATGCTCTGTTGGGTTGAGATCTGGTGACTGTGGGGGCCATTTTAGTACAGTGAACTCATTGTCATGTTCAAAGAAACCAATTTGAAATGATTCGAGCTTTGTGACATGGTGCATTATCCTGCTGGAAGTAGCCATCAGAGGATGGGTACATGGTGGTCATAAAGGGATGGACATGGTCAGAAACAATGCTCAGGTAGGCCGTGGCATTTAAACGATGCCCAATTGGCACTAAGGGGCCTAAAGTGTGCCAAGAAAACATCCCCCACACCATTACACCACCACCACCAGCCTGCACAGTGGTAACAAGGCATGATGGATCCATGTTCTCATTCTGTTTACGCCAAATTCTGACTCTACCATCTGAATGTCTCAACAGAAATCGAGACTCATCAGACCAGGCAACATTTTTCCAGTCTTCAACTGTCCAATTTTGGTGAGCTCGTGCAAATTGTAGCCTCTTTTTCCTATTTGTAGTGGAGATGAGTGGTACCCGGTGGGGTCTTCTGCTGTTGTAGCCTATCCGCCTCAAGGTTGTGCGTGTTGTGGCTTCACAAATGCTTTGCTGCATACCTCGGTTGTAACGAGTGGTTATTTCAGTCAAAGTTGCTCTTCTATCAGCTTGAATCAGTCGGCCCATTCTCCTCTGACCTCTAGCATCTACAAGGCATTTTCGCCCACAGGACTGCCGCATACTGGATGTTTTTCCCTTTTCACACCATTCTTTGTAAACTCTAGAAATGGTTGTGCGTGAAAATCCCAGTAACTGAGCAGATTGTGAAATACTCAGACCGGCCCGTCTGGCACCAACAACCATGCCACGCTCAAAATTGCTTAAATGACCTTTCTTTCCCATGCATTGAAGCAACTGCCATGTGATTGGTTGATTAGATAATTGCATTAATGAGAAATTGAACAGGTGTTCCTAATAATCCTTTAGGTGAGTGTATATATACTAACAGTCAAAAGTTTGGAAACATTAAGGTTTTTTAATGTTTTTGAAAGTAGCCTAAAATACAGCAAAAACAGTATTATTGTGAAATATTTAAAATAATTACAATTTAAAATAACTTTTTTCTATTTGAATATATTTTAAAATGCAATTTATTTCTGTGATTTAAAGCTGGATTTTCAGCATCATTACTCCAGTCTTTAGAGTCACATGATCCTTCAGAAATCATTCTAATATGCCAATTTGCTGCTCAAGAAACATTTATTATTATTATCCATGTTAAAAACAGTTGTGCTGCTTAATATTTTTGTAGAGATCGGGATTTTTTTCAGGATTCTTTGATGAATAAAAAACTTCAAACAGACACAATTTGAACTAACCCTTTGTGTGCATGCTCATTTCTCCTATTTTTAAATTTAGATTACCTTTGCTATTATCTAACACTCATTTAAAGTGCCCCTATATAATTTAAACATCATATCTAGAGTTTAAGGGATCCAAAACAATATTCTCTAACACACACACCTTGTCCAGATCTTCCATGATCAGATCCTGTTCTTTCATGTTCTCCTTGCCTTAAGACTGGCTTCTGTCACCATTGACAGTTGTGTACAAATTTTTTTCAGGATTATTTAATGAATAGAAAGTTCAAAAGAACAGCATTTATCTGAAATATAAAGCTTTTTAAATAAAACATTAAAAAAATTCCCAAACTTTTGAATGATAGTGTATATATAATACTTTTCCTGGCAAAAAAGCATTAATCAGAAAAATAAAATATTTTGACAGCACTACTTTTTTTGCCCACCTGTCCACAGCGATGGCCACTAAAGTGAAGACAGAGGCAGATACCGATATTCCCTGCACCATCCCACTCAACTTACACACCAAACTGCCAAAAGGCCAGCCTGCAGGAGAAAAGTAAAATATGAACAACAGGGCAGAAATGACTTTAAATAACATAGCTTAAATACATTTTAAAGCCGTGTGGATTACTTTTATAATGGATGGATGCACTTTTTTGGGCTCCCATTCACTACCATTATAAAGCTTGTATTAGCCAATGTCATATACACCTATGATGGCTTGAGAATTATTAAATCATGGGGTAATTTTAATTTTTTGAAAATGAGTGAACCAGTGAACTATCCCTTCAAGAAATCACTGATTTTTCATATAAAATGGGGGTCTCATTATACTTTTTCAGGCTCCTCTCCCAAATTGTGACATCATTGTTCATCTTTCTAGATTTTCTAGAAAGTACAAATCTTGTGGGCTACAACAAGACTACTTAGTTCTTCCAGATTTACATTTGTTACATTTTATTTCACATTTTGTTGTTAATCCAAGACTGCCACTGCGTACAGAGCCTACAGTAGTGTACTTCTGTTTCCTACTTGTTTTCTTCCTCAGTTTACAATTAATGCAACTTGACAGACTTCACAATCTGAACTTTCTGATCTCTCCATTTCTCTCTCCCATTCAGTTCTCTCTAATTTACTTTCTTTTTCACTTATTGACACAGTGTTAGCTGAGGGGATTATAGAGAAGATTAAAAGAACAGAGCTTAATCACTCAGGGACATATTTGGTATTAGGTTTGTTCACCTCTAGCAGGAGTAAACCCAGAAGATCCTTTTAAGAGGCTGATTAAATTTGGAGATATTGTGCAGCAGCTGTTCGACATGTGGGTGTGAATAATGATGTGATAGACAAGGAGGGCAGATGGAGTAAGAAAAAAATGACTCTGAAGAACAGAGGAAATAAGAGAGAATAAATTAGGTAGAGATTATGAGACAGTAAGAAAGGAAGTTATTGAATGAGTGTGAAAAAAAACAGAGTAATGAACAAAATAATTAATTAGAGAAACAGGAGACAAATACATAGACAGAGAATGGGCGGTTATTTAAGATTAAAGTGAAATTTTCCTCATTCAAAGAACTGAAACCAGTCTAGATTTAAATGTATTCAACTGCAAATAAAGTAGACTGTTTTGCTAATGCTTACATCATTCCTATAAAAAACGAAACATTGATCCTTTAGAGAATGGGTAGAGAATGAACAATGTGGTGTTCTTGGAATAGGAACAACAGCTCAAAAGGAAGAACTTTTCTCCATCGTAATCGTAATAGACATGGGAACGTGTCACTTCTCCTTTTTATAAGGATCCTTCACAACGTCTCATGAGAAGTCAGTGAAGGAAATATCCCACTGCAAATATTATGTCATATATAGAACTTAGTATATAGTTTATATATAAGAACTTCTATCCATTGCTTTACTTTTATATATGACGTTATGGAGCAGTTCCAATCCCCACATTTGATTGGCTATTTGTATCAGATTCATTCAGATTGTCTGTGTTTGAATGTACCTGACAAAACTGTCAGTCTGTGCATATATAGTGGATATTTATCCTCGCTGCAGCCTGTAGTGTGATGACGTATATATTCAATTCAATAAGTAGTGGTCTAATTTTTTACCCCCAAACCAGGTTACGGTTAGGGTTTAGGTTTTAGTGTCTGTTGCAGCATTGCGATTCACATAGTAATACAATCTTTAGAATCAGCTGCAGGGCGAAGTTTGTGCAGTACGTCATCATACTACTGCAGCAAGTCTCAATTTATCCGACACATTTTGAAGGTTACATTGTTATGACAGTAGGTGGCGACAAGTGACTGACTTTATGAGTGAGACAATGAATCTATTCTATTTATGAGTGAGACAATGAATTTATTCAACCAATTTATTCAACAAATCAAGCTGTGTCCGAAATTGAACACTTTCCTACAATATATAGTATGTGAAAAACAGTACTTCAAAAGAGAAGTATGTCTGAATACATACAGTAGTATTTGAAAAACAGTAGGCAAAAAGTACCTGGATGACCTACTTCTACCGAAATTCTGCAGTGCACATTTAATAGACACTTTACTATCCCAAGAGAGGATTTATTAAATGGCAATTAATTATTTACTTAATTATTTGCTATACTTAATTATTTGCTATAGAATTATTTTGAGAATATGAATGGCAGGTCACGTGACAGTAAAAACATGCAAAACATGCAGATGTAGTATGTCAGAATTTCATTCACTACCCATATACATATTTAGAACATACTTTTTTACAGTCACAACGTATAATTCAAATTCATGTTGTACCTACTCATACAGCATGCGATTTTGGACGTAGCGACGTCTACTCTCTGAGCATAGAATATATGTTAAAGTTTACTTCACAAAATACATTCATTTGGAACATCCCAGAGGTGTTTCTAGCCTTACATTACAGGTCCCCCATCAAAAAGTGTCCCCATATTTTTTATACTGTTATGAATATATAGACATAAATTGTCTTAACCTGCAGCGAGTCCTTTACAAGCTGCACACGCTGCTTAATCACTGATAAACAATAGACATTTTTTGAGTTTTGTTTCCTACAATTGAGCATTTGAAAGACGCAATGCTTTCTGCTGTGACTTGGTTTGGAACTGATTCCATTTGCAGAGCAAAAATAGACTAACGATACTCTGTCAAAAATATTACTCGCTGTTCAATTATAATAAATAATGTGTACACAGAATGCATTTTAGGTCTGTTTTTTTACTGTGCAGATCTGCAACATTATATAAAGCCAGTATTTGTGCAATCTACGTAGTCTGTGAAGTCTAACGTCTAAATAAAAGTCTAAATGAGATAATCAATCTGTTAACATTTACACTCACCTAAAGGATTATTAGGAACACCATACTAATACTGTGTTTGACCCCCTTTCGCCTTCAGAACTGCCTTAATTCTACGTGGCATTGATTCAACAAAGTGCTGAAAGCATTCTTTAGAAATGTTGGCCCATATTGATAGGATAGCATCTTGCAGTTGATGGAGATTTGTGGGATGCACATCCAGGGCACGAAGCTCCCGTTCCACCACATCCCAAAGATGCTCTATTGGGTTGAGATCTGGTGACTGTGGGGGCCATTTTAGTACAGTGAACTCATTGTCATGTTCAAGAAACCAATTTGAAATGATTCGAGCTTTGTGACATGGTGCATTATCCTGCTGGAAGTAGCCATCAGAGGATGGGTACATGGTGGTCATAAAGGGATGGACATGGTCAGAAACAATGCTCAGGTAGGCCGTGGCATTTAAACGATGCCCAATTGGCATTAAGGGGCCTAAAGTGTGCCAAGAAAACATCCCCCACACCATTACACCACCACCACCAGCCTGCACAGTGGTAACAAGGCATGATGGATCCATGTTCTCATTCTGTTTACGCCAAATTCTGACTCTACCATCTCAACAGAAATCGAGACTCATCAGACCAGGCAACATTTTTCCAGTCTTCAACTGTCCAATTTTGGTGAGCTTGTGCAAATTGTAGCCTCTTTTTCCTATTTGTAGTGGAGATGAGTGGCACCCGGTGGGGTCTTCTGCTGTTGTAGCCCATCCGCCTCAAGGTTGTGCGTGTTATGGCTTCACAAATGCTTTGCTGCATACCTCGGTTGTAACGAGTGGTTATTTCAGTCAAAGTTGCTCTTCTATCAGCTTGAATCAGTCGGCCCATTCTCCTCTGACCTCTAGCATCAACAAGGCATTTTCGCCCACAGGACTGCCGCATACTGGATGTTTTTCCCTTTTCACACCATTCTTTGTAAACTCTAGAAATGGTTGTGCGTGAAAATCCCAGTAACTGAGCAGATTGTGAAATACTCAGACCGGCCCGTCTGGCACCAACAACCATGCCACGCTCAAAATTGCTTAAATCACCTTTCTTTCCCATTCTGACATTCAGTTTGGAGTTCAGGAGATTGTCTTGACCAGGACCACACCCCTACCCCTAAATGCATTGAAGCAACTGCCATGTGATTGGTTGATTAGATAATTGCATTAATGAGAAATTGAACAGGTGTTCCTAATAATCTTTAGGTGAGTGTATATTAAACATCCAACATCCTACAGTCTTGGAGTCTCTTCCAAACAAGCTGATGACCTGAATCAGGTTTGTTTGATTAGTAGACATACAAAATGTGCACTGTTTGGCTCTAGGAACAGGGTTGAAAACCACTGGTAGACTATAGATTTAGTTACACTGTAACATATGTACTGTAGGATTGTTACAAAGTTCATGTGGCCAAGGATCTTGATGAGGGGGAATGACGAGTCATTGGTAAACTTGTGTCACTTTGTCTGTCTGTAAAATACTTTGTAGCCAGCTTTTAGGAGTCTAAGATGAAGCATTTTAGTGGGATTCAGCCTAAAGTTGCATTCTCACTTTGGCAGTGTTGTATCAGACACATCAGACTTTTATTGTGGTGAAGGTTGGGATGTTTGTTTTGTAACTTTCCTAGAAACATTAACTCAGCAGGAGATATCTCTGTGATGCTGCACAGTGTTCCCTTATGCCTATGCCTATTGCTGTGCTGTTCAGACTACATGACTTGCTGTCTGTAATCTGGAGTCTTGAAGTCATTGTGGTGTTGTTCACACTATGTGACACTACATAAAAGCAAAGACTTTATATATAGGAAGACAGTGCACTCTGATTACTTTGGGAGAAAGTGCAACGCCCAATATGGTGAATAAGCCCCACCTTCTAAATGAAAGAGCTAATCGTTGATTGGTAGTCATCGCGTCACTGCAGGTGCCGTTAGAAGCTCCGGTTGCTATAGAAACAGGCAGGGTTCTGAGACACACGCATTAGCTTTGTCCAGGCTGACAAAATGCAGGTTTTAATTATGATTCTAGCTTTTAGAAACTAAATTTATGAGACAGTTGTTGTCAGATTTCATTGGTGATTTCAAATATGAAATTTAATCGTAAGCTTGGTGAACAGTTTTGGAGAATTTGATGTTTCCCTATTCAAAGAGATAGGAGCTGCACTTGCATGCCCGAGAGGCTTTTCAAAGATGGCCGCCGAGTGAAATGACTTGTCTTAAAGGGACTTTGGTAAAAGTTGGCCGATAGCTCTAGATATTTATCATGCTAGATATTTGTTTGACATCGGCAAGGTGTCTGCGAGCCTCTTTAGCCACTTTTACACTAGGTGGTACAACTCGGCTCGGCTCGGCTCGCTTTACTTTGGCTCGGTTTGCTTTTCTACTGCAGTTTAGTACCGCTTCAAAGTGGGTGGGATTATAGACTGATCATTATAGTTGTGGCGTCACCTCGTCTACTGACCATGATATAGCCATTTCTTTTTTTAAGTTGCGTGCAACGGTTGTTTAAAGCAAGTCGTTTCAAAAAGTTGTGCAAACAAATGATACTGCAGTTGCAGTGGCTGTTGCTGACTATTTAAATCTAGCAGGTTTGGTGTCTTGTGTCGCAAATCCAATTACTCTGGTTGTGATGATTCTTTCTGACCAATCAGTGATCTGCAGTGTTTACACGTCACATTTTAGTATCGGTACAGCTCGACCGAGGTGGTACTAAAAAAAGTGCCAGGTACTAGGTACTGTACACAGTGGAAAATCCCCCAAAAGTGAGCCAGCGAGCTGTCACATAACTGTCAAAAAAGTTATTTATAATTAACATTTTCAATTACTTGATAGGCCAAAATAATTAGTTTATTATTTGTTTGTTTTATTTCCATATCATTGAACATACACACAGGCCTGCTGACTAACAGTCCACAGCTATTCTTTTTGCAATTGGGTTGCCATTCTGTCCAAGGGAGTTGTAGAGAAGTCATTTGAAGAACTGAGGATGAAGGTCATTCCGTGGCGAGAAAAAAAATCCATTTACTTATTTATATCATGGAAAAAAATACAGTGTATGCTGCTGTTTTCCATGGGTACAAACACGCATATTACTGTGAATGGATTGCCATAGATGTAGAGATGAAAGTGTTCTCTCCACACATTTCCACCCTTCACACTCTGTCTGCGAGTATCATACTTAATCATCAATAAGAGCTCTATAGTGGCATTGACTGTAATAGAATTGCACACTATAGGATTATAAATTCTGTGTCTGCCCTAGTGTCAAAGTAAACTATTACTGCTTAGTTAGACTGCCTTTAAGTTACAGTGCTGACTCTTGATCAGCGACCCAATCAGTGTCTTTTTGTGTGAGTTTTCTCAAAGGTTTAAGTCACAGTTTCAATGTCTGGAATGAAACACAGCAAACTCGAGGAAGGTGAAAAAAAGGGTGACATGACCAAAACATTTTATTAAGTTATTGTATTAATATAATAAATCATAAAAAATAAACAATACATCGAAATTAATAGTTAACATTTAATGAATTTAAATTCACATTTAAATTTTAGATTTAATAAATTTAGATCACTGAATTATAATATATTAATATGTTATTAAAGTTATTACTACATCATATGGTTATAAACAGAAAGCAAAATTATAAAAAGTAAAAAATAACTGGGGGGAAAAAAACAAGCAATGTTTTACACGCCCAACTTTATGTATGCCCTACTTTGCAAAGATCAAGTAGTATTAACACCTAGTCTCACTATTATATGTTTTCTTTGTTATATAAATGTCTTAGATACAATGCTGAATACATTTAAAACATCAGCTTTGTACACAGCATGGACTAGACTGCAGCTTATTTCTGCATTTGGAAGCACATTGTGAATTGTGAATTAGAGGCTGTTCTCTTTATTTATTCTTTATATAAATAAATAAATATTCTTTATATATTATTATTTATTTATTGTGCCTTAAGCATGCAGTCGGCCTGAACAATTACATACAGTACGACTGAAATTTACATGGATTCGTAATTAAATGCTAAAACCCCTCTGTAATCTTGGATTGACAAATTAATATTTAATATAATTTATACGTCAATTTGTTATTATTTGCGAATCATATAAATTACATACTTCGGATTCAGGACAATGTTGGTAATGTCCATAACACGAGCATTTCACTGGCAATGGTTACATCACTGAACTTATGGTGCACTGCAGTCACCTTTTTGAGGTCAGCAGATGCCATTTGCTGAGGACACAAACTGAAATCCCTCAAACCTGGACTTATTAAACTTACATTTACAGCGATTAAGTGTGATGCCTTCTTTTCAAGTCTCGGGATTAGTGCCGTTAGGCTGCCGTAAGGGTCTGCTCATGTTGAACTGCACACAATGGCACTGTCATGTAGGTTCTATGCTCCAAAATTGCCTTGAGTGTTTGGTGGATTGCATTTTCTAACACCTGAGCAGCAGATAACATACCAAATTTGAGGCACTTGTATCTCCCCTACCTGTGGTGATGTTTTTATGTGATGTTGGGATCAGCAGTATATCCTGCTTTATTAAGGCCCCGATATACTTCAACCAAAATTGAAGAACGAACTGGTGTGATATCATTTTGAATGAAACCAGGGCAAAACAAAGATCGTTTGGAGGTTGTTTCGGGAGTTCAGCTCACCAAAGCAAACTTAACGAAAAAAATCACTCCAGCTGAACTACCACTGGGCCGTGGCAATTACATAATAGGTAGGTTTTGTTCAGTCTGTCAAGGTTAGATGTGAGTAAAAACACAAATTCACAAAAGAGCTGCTTATAGTATAAATTGAAGTTGCACGAACATGGGTGGCGCTGGGATGTTCGCTAACAGTACCACCACAAAGGTAGTTTAATCTTTTTCCCCTAAGTGAAGAACGAAAAAGAACTTTGCCGTGAGTATATCGGGGCCTTTAATATGAAGCTGAGAACACAGAGTCCAATTCAATTTATGTCATCTGTTGTTGGTGTAGGGAAATCTTCCTGCCATATGTCAACACCTATTCTTACTTAGCCTGGGTTTTGGAGGTTTGAGGTGTGGCATAAATTACATGGAGGTGTTATATATGGGGCCATAAAAGCACCTCTGGTGAGGGTGAAATGTTGGTTGTACATGTAGATTTATGTGTTGTCGAGATACGCTGGAATAACTAAAAGTGGTTCTTTAGCAGCGCACCTGCTATAGTCCTGCTGGTGGAGACAGAACTGAGGGAGTTTTAATGAAATTCACCTCTCTGCCTGTTTGGTAGCTACTCAAAGAGCAGACGTCACAAGGTATCACACAAAGTTCCACGTATCGTTTTGCTATGTGACAGCTAAATGCACCCAGGATAGGAAGTGTGTGCTTGGAACCGTAAGAGAATGTTGCTATTTTACTGCAGTTCTGGTGGCTGATTCGCACAGCAGCTCCCAAATCAATGACTATTAGTGTGCTTTTATTGTTGATTTCAGTGTCTGTTTGCAGTATCTTATGTATTCAAGATTTTAACAACATAAACATGCACATTATCATATTTATGTACAAGAAACACAGGCTACCTCTACATTAGGATAAATTTGAAAACGACATTTTTGTTTCAAAACACTCTGTCCACACTAGCATTTTCCAAAAGTTGCTCATCCACACTGAAATGTCTGAAAACACGTAAATCATCTTACTGCACGTGTAAAACTTATTTTTGTGATTAAATTTCCATCATTGTTGCAGGATAGTTGCAGGAAGATTGTACAAAGTAATATTTATCTTTAACAACACCAGCAGGCATGTGGAGGCCATAACCAAAGATATCTATGGGTAAATTTGTCATTGTTTTTCGAATACCTCCATTTTCATAATCCACACTATAACACGAAAACAGCATTTTCAAATTTATCTACAGAGAGCATCTTCAAAAGCTCAGTTTTTGCAGGACAAAAACAGTCTCAGTGCGGACGGAAAGCCAAAATTTTAAGAAAAATATTTCAAAAGTATCTACAAGAGAACTACAATAAATAGCAAAACAAGACATAGCTAAGGACAATAGACCCTTTTCACAGACTGTGATGTTTTTTCATGTATGTACATTTATAACACTAATACTTTGTATTATATTACTTTTGCATCAAATTACAAAAAAACAAGTAACTGCTGCTGTGAGGGTGTTTCTAATACAGCGTCTATGGGAGTGACGGTAAAATTAACATATTTCTCTCTTTTCACTGCTGTTATCAATATCACTCTATTTTTCCCTCTTTTTGAAAGTTATGAAAATCACTATTGTGGAGTTTTTCTTTTGCTATTTGAGCAAATGAGGACACAAAAAATATATTTAATGTATACTCTCATTCACCGCCATAAAAGTTAACCCAACTATGACGACTTCTGCTCTGAGAAACCTGGAAATGTGAAAAGGGTCTATTGGGGGGATAAAAAGGGGAAACAGGAAACAAAGCAAAAATACAAGCTAAGAGTCCACGTAAAAAAAATAGACAAGTGATATGCCATATGATTGCAATTCTGAAATTTCAAAGGGTCTACCATGTGCTAGGAGATTTTGTAGAGACAAATCATGTTCTCTCAGATGTCTAAAACATCTGAAGGACATTCAGCTCTGAATAATTAGTGCTTTGAACTCATAGTTCTTTGCACACATTTGAAGCTTTGTGATGTATATTTTTACTTAGTGAATTTAAGTGCATTTTTGGGTATATGCACTTCATATTGCACAAAGTTTAAGTTTTGAAATCTGCATATTCTCTGTTTTCCACTCTCTGACAACCAGGTATCATCACTGAACCACTGCATACTTGGCAGGCACAACAACAGCCATCATTTTAAGCTGTTTTTTTGGCTGTTCATTTCAGCCAAGAACCACCCTTTCCAATTTTGAACCATCTTATCAACACAAAACGCCAAGAACACTGTTGTCACACTGAACACTAACCTGTCACTAACCTAGCTCCAATAATAATTGGCTTATTTTACACTGTATTTAATCTTTGTAGTAGCATTTCTTTCCAAGCAGGTCGTGTTCCAGATCGCATGCTTTGCCATCTGCTGATCACAACAGTGTCAAATGTGATGCTAAAGCACTTTTCGCTCTGTAAAAAGAGCATCTGTTAAATGCCGTAAATGTAACTGTCATGTACCTTCTCTTCTGCCATTTGCAGGAGAAATGTTTTGAGTCAACATTGATATTTCAATGCAGTCACATAATTGTACAGCATAAACACTGATTATTTTCAGAACTTTACAAGTTGTTTTAGTTCTCCTGTCGAAAGACAAAAAACATAGAAGGCTCAAAATCCTTTGGATGTTTTCCCATTATTTTAAAAGTAACAATATCAAACTGCTTTGCAAAATCTTTCTTGCTACTGTCTTTGCAGTATTGCAATTTAATTTCTTCAGTTCCTTTCTGCATTCAGCTGCTTATCACAATAGACGGTTCTTTGCATTTACTGATTGGAAGCTTGTTAAGCTCCAGGGGAGCACATCTCGTGATTGTAGATTCCCTGATGGATAAGCACACTCAGTAGGCTTCAAAGTTTGTAATGATTGCATGGTAACCCGATGAAAGAAAAAAGGGAAGCAGCCAATGAAAAATGTCATTCCTCTCTCAAGAATCCACTGAGCAAAAGGTACTCCTTTCAGAAAAAAATTGTTGCTCGGTTTAGCAGCCTTCATTTTGATGTAGAGGAGCAGGCCAGTTTCAGAGTGTTCAGAAAGAGCTTGTTCAGTCAGATTCACTTGATTGCCTACACTTTCTTCCATGATTAGTTCTATAATGTCGGAGAATTCTTCCTCTTGAAATGTTGATAAATTAAATGTGCATTACGTACCTGTGTAAGCAGCACATGTACTAAACAAGACAAGACCATTATATCATACCCATATAAATAATGTATCAAATATGGCTATTTTAGATTGCCTAGTGTTATCTTGTTTGTCTCCCTTCAATAGAAAGTTAACACTATTTAAACACATTGTCTGGTTTCTCCCAAGGTTTTTTTTCTCCATTCTGTCACCTGATGGAGTTTGAGTTCCTTGCCACTGTAGCCTCTCTGGCTTGCTTAGTTGGGGATAATTAATATTCAACAATATTATTGATCTGACTGTACTGATGCTGTTGTATGAGAACTGAACTGAGCTGGACGATGACATCATTTTTTGCAGAAGTGCTTTATAGATTAAATTAACTAATTTAATAATTGAAGAGGTTTACAAAAGAACTGAATCAACAATGAACTGACTTCAGCTGAACAACATGCCGGAATGCATCATCTTCCTGTTGTCACTGTAAAGCTGCTTTCAAACAATCTGTATTGTATAAAGTGCTATATAAATAAAGGTGACTTGACTCGACATGTTTTTATGTCACCACTGAACATATCAACATATTTTGATGCTGTCTGGAAACTATACTAGTGTAGAGGGTGTTTGGCATAATTTCACCCCTGAGCTTTAGAATTATGGACTGTGCAGAAAGGCTTTTTGTAGAAAGTTACCATTTATTTTGACATAAGTGGCTTCAGGAAATAGTTCTAATTGGCTGTTGCTTAACAAAACATCATGGGAATGTGCTATTTTTGTCTTAACTTTACCCTCTTGTAGAAGTGTAGTGTTTTTGTGAAGTGTGTAAAGTTTTGTTCCCTTTCAGTCAGTACACTACGAGTTACATCAGTTATTGACGTAATAGGGGTTTCACTTAGAAGCCAACGGCCTTTGAGCTCTACAAAACGAGCCAATGGCATGAAGATGCCATAGGTCTGGGGAATTTGCATAACGCAACCCCGCCCCACCGCGTGGGTATAAAGGGCGTTGCGTGGCAATCTCGCATTATGTTTCTGCTTCAGAGCCGAGTGTTACTGCCTGAGCGTTTCTTCTCTTCAAGACGAGTATCTCTCCAGAGTGTTGGTGTTACGGCGCGTTCCAGCGAGTTCCGCATTCCTGTCTGATCTGTGCAGTGATCTAGCACAGCGTGTGTGTTCTCCCTAGGCACTTCAGCATTTCTGCAGAGCAAAAACTTCTCTCTAAAAGAGCTGCACGTGGCACATCTTTTTCAAGATATCTCGTCCGTGTTCCATTTCTGGGTGCGGTCGGCTGGTGCCTCCGTTTGACGGGCATGATCGCTGTTTGGCATGCTTGGGCCTCGTGCACGCCGAGCGCGCATTCATGGATGAGTCATGTTCCCACTGCGGGAACATGGCCATCGCAGTGTTGCGGTCAAGACTCCATGATCTCCGTAATGGAGGGAGGGTCCCCTCTACCACACCCCAATCTATTCCCTCCACGAGAGGGAATACTTTGGCTGGTGGTCAGGGTGACTTGAGGGTGATGGTGTGGGCCAACCCGACGAATCCTCCTCAGGCCACACCCACTTCTTGCACACTGCAACCCGTGGTGTTGCCAGATGAGGGCGCAGGTGTTTCCCGTCCTGGGCCCTGCGTTTCATTTGGCGCGCCGGCGGAGGATCTATGTCGATCGCCACATCACAAGGTGGGCTGGATTCCTCCGGAGATGATGATTCGGCTGTGTTGCCTCCCTCTGGAGTCCCAGCATTGCCCGAGTCAGATCCGGAGCTCACAGCCATGCTTTCCTGGGCAGCTGAGAGCCTTGGGCTTGCGTGGAACCCTCCGCCATGTCCCGAGTGCTCGAAGCTGGATGATTGGTATCTGGGGGCGGCTCGTGCCGAAGGCGCCCGTCAGCCCCCAGTGCCCTTCTTCCCGGGCAATGCTGACCCCGCTTTAATGCAGGAGCTGCGTGCGGCCACCGACCTCCCTCTACGAGCGACGAAGGTGACTGCACGCTCTCTCGGACAGGTGATGTCCACTTCCGTGGCCCAGGAGCGACATTTATGGCTCAACCTGGCTGATATGCAAGAATCTGAGCGAACCCGTTTCCTCAGTTCTCCCATTTCCCAGGATGGCTATTCGGGGGGGCGGTCCAGGACTTTGCCCAACAGTTGTCGACCGCTCAGAAACAGACTGAGGCTATTAAACACATTCTGCCCCGGTGGCCTGCTGCTGCCTCCGCCCAGCCGCCGGCTCAGAAGCCTCAGTCTGCTCCCCGCCGAGGTGTGATCAGCAGCAGCCTTCATCCGGGCCGAAGCGCGGAGAACACCGCAGGAAGGCAGCCCCGCCCCGCAAGAAGGCAGCCTTAAAGGCCAGTCTAAGCAGCGTTCCTGAGACGGGCGGCTCGGAGGTAAACTCGGTTCTTTCCCAGGAGATGGTAGCAGGGCCACTCCTTCCCCCGGTGGAGGTCCGGGGGAGAATCCTTGGTTTTCAGCTTCCCCTATTCATGGTTAAAGAAAGAACTGACATTTTCACCTCCGAGCCTCAAGAGGGCGCGGCTGTCATTGTGCGACGCAAAGCAGCCTCACCACTCTCGGCCCCCTCTGTCGCCAGCTCCCTGGCAGACGAGACCCCCGTGGAACGCTGGTCCTTCCCTGGTCTCCTCTGTCAGGGCATGGAATTCGACCCCGCCAACACTCCCACGCCTCCCATGTCTGGGCCGGTCATTCCACCTCGCTGCCCCATCAGGGGTACGCCTGTGGTTTACATGACCCCGCTGGTACAGTTTCTGGGAGCCTGGCTAGTGCTTCCCAATCTGTCCAGCTGGCTCACTCGCACCATCAGGTTCGGCTATGCGATTCAGTTTGCACGGCCTCCTCCCTGCTTTTGGGGTGTCCGCTATGTCATGGTGGGTGGCAATGCCCCTGTCATGCGTGCAGAGGTCGCCACCCTACTGGCGAAGGGTCGGTCGAGATCGTCCCTCCAGCCGAGATGGAGTCCGGCATCTACAGCCCTTACTTCATTGTACCCAAGAAAACCGGTGGGTTACGGCCAATCCTGGACCTGCGCATCTTGAACCGAACCCTTCACAGGCTTCCATTCAAGATGTTGACAGCCAAACGCATTTTCGAATGTGTTCGTCCCTTGGATTGGTTTGCAGCGATCGACCTGAAGGACGCGTACTTTCATGCCTCCATTCTTCCTCGACACAGACCGTTTCTACGGTTTGCCTGGGCCTTCGGGTCAACTGGGAAAAGAGCAAACTACCATCACTTCCGCTAGGGCCTTGTCCACGAGACAGGCCTATGCGTTGAAGTGGAACCCAAGAAGGGTGGGAGCGAAGGCTGTCTCCCTCCACCCTGAAGGTCTATGTGGCCGTGATTTCGGCTCACCATGACCTGGTGGACTAAAAACGGTAGGACAGCACGACCTGGTCAGCAGGTTCCTTAGAGGCGCGAGGAGATTAAATCCTCCTCACCCTCCTCAAGTACCCTCTTGGGATCTTGCAGTGGTTCTATCTGCCCTGCAGAAAGCTCCCTTTGAGCCTCTGCAGTCTGTAGAGCTGAAGTTCCTTTCAATAAAAGTGGCGCTCTTGATTGCTCTGGCTTTCATCAAGAGGGTAGGGGACCTGCAGGCATTTTCGGTTGATGAAGTGTGCCTGGAATTCGGGCCAGCTAATTCTCACGTGATCCTGAGACCCTGGCCTAGTAACGTGCCCAAGGTTCCGACCACTCCCTTCAGGGATCAGGTGGTGAACCTGCAAGCGCTGCCTGTGGAGGAGGCAGACCAAGCCTTGGCACTGCTCTGTCCAGTACGCCCCCTTCGCGCTTACGTAGACCGGATGCAGTGTTTCAGGACCTCAGACCAGCTCTTTGTCTGTTATGGAGGGCAGCAGAAAGGCAAGGCTCTCTCCAAGCAGAGGTTGTCTCAATGGATAGTGGACGCCATTGTCCTGGCATATCAGGTTCAGGGCATGCCATGCCCCCTTGGGGTCAGAGCACACTCCACTGGGAGTGTTGCTTCCTCTTGGGCTTTAGTGCATGGCGCCTCGCTGACAGACATTTGTAGAGCTGCAGGCTGGGCGACACCCAAGACATTCGCAAGATTTTATAATCTCCGAGTGGAGCCTGTGTCCTCTCGTGTACTCGCCCCAAGTGGCCAGTAACTGGACAGACTCAGGTGTCTTCGCTTGCTGCGCCATTCTACTCCACAGACTGGATGCGTGCGCATTTTTCTCAGGTGAGCTTCCCAGTAAGCCCTGAGCTCCTCCAGCACTGTTGATGTTGACACCAGAGAGCATGCCCACTTGATCAGCCCTCGTGTTCGGCTAGGTGCCTCTGTGTGCATGGTTCCCCCGTTGGGTAACCCCCACGTGTGTATTTCCACGGTAAGTCTCTCTGAGCATGTGTCTTCCCTTGGCAAGACACCTTGCCACGCCTGGGGTTGAAATATTTCCACCTGCGGCTGGATACCCCAGAGTATTCCATATGCAGTCCCTACGGGGGCATATGTGTATTGTTAAGTTCTCACTTCGGACAGGCATTGTGTTGCATTTCTCCACAAGGGGAATGCTTCACAGTGTACCTTGGTATTGGTGTTGAGCCTAGCCCCTCGTTCGTGCTAAGACTCATGGCAGGGAGCTCTGGTCAGCGCAGGACACTGGAAGACAGCCATTGTGGCGAGATTGTGACGAGATTGTATTGGGACCCCCATTTCGTCAGTAACTGACGTAACTCGTAGTGTACTGACTGAAAGGGAACGTCTCGGTTACGTATGTAACCCTCGTTCCCTGAAGGAAGGGAACGGAGACGTTACATCCCCATGCTACTTCCGCTGTACCGCTGGAACGGCCAGGCGCTCATGCCTCGGCTCTTCAGCAGGTAACATAATGCGAGATTGCCACGCAACGCCCTTTATACCCACGCGGTGGGACGGGGTTGCGTTATGCAAATTCTGCAGACCCATGGCATTTTCATGCCATTGGCTCATTTTGTAGAGCTCAAAGGCGATTGGCTTCTAAGTGAAACCCCTATTTCGTCAGTAACTGACGTAGTGTCTCCGTTCCCTTCCTTCAGGGAACGAGGGTTACATACGTAACCGAGATGTTCTGTGTATAGGCTATCTTGGAATAAGAACTTGTGTATTGTAGTGTTTTTTATGTATTACTAGGTAGGTCTTGGCAAACTAGATAAATTAGAAGGAATTAAATATAATAAAATGTCCTTTTTGTATTATACACATACACCAATCAGACATAACATTACGTTATTATTAAATCCTAATATTGTGTTGGTCCCCCTTTTGCTGCCAAAACAGGCCTGACCCATTGACGCATGGACTCCACTAGACCCCTGAAGGTGTGCTGTGGTATCTGGCACCAAGATGTTAGCAGCAGATCCTTTAAGTCCTGTAAGTTGTGAGGTGGGGCCTCCATGGATCGGACTTGTTTATTCAGCACATACTACAGATGCTCAATTGTATTGAGATCTAGGAAATTTGGAGGCCAAGTCAACACCTCAAACTCATTGTTGTGCTCCTCAAGCCATTCCTGAACCATTTTTGCTTTGTGGTAGGGCGCATTATCCTGCTGAAAGAGGCCACGGCCACAAGGGAATACCGTTTCCATGAAAGGCTGTACATGGTCTGCAATAATGCTTAGGTAGGTGGTACGTGTCGAAAAAGTAACATCCACATGGATGGCAGGACCAAAGGTTTCCCTGCAGAACATTGTCCAAAGCATCACACTGCCTCCGGCGGCTTGCCTTCTTCCCATAGTGTGCCATGTGTTCCCTAGGTAAGTAATGCACACGCACCCGGCCATGTTCACTTGCTGCCTAATATATCCCACCCACTAGTGATGAAGAGATAATCAGTGTTATTCATTTCACCCGTCACCTGTAGATTGAAACAAGCTCTGAACCAGTTATTCAAAATAAGATTCATAAATATTTCAAAGCTTCATTGTTTCGAAAAGCGACAATTGTTATCTGTGACTATATCTAATTGGTTTGTTTATTGTGCAAAGCATCATGGGAATGTGCTGTTTTGGTCTCACATTCTTGTGTAGTGTATTTAATGGTGTGCCGTTGTGAAGTTTATGTTTGTTTTATGTCTTGTATACCAATATATAATAAACATTTAAACATTAAAGATGTAGTCCGTAACTTTTTGCGCTTTAGCGGTTAATAAACAGACCGTCTCGGTTGCGTATGTAACCCTCGTTGGGAACAGATGTAACGTCAGTGACTGACGAATGGGGGTTTCGCTTAGAAGCCTATCATCTTCGAGATGTAACAAAGCACCCAATGGCGATGCAATGCCATGGGCATGCGGAATTTGCATAGCGTAACTCCGCCCCACCTCGTGGGTATATAAGGAAGTACGCTGGCAACATCGCATTATGTTACCTGCTGAGGAGCCGAGACTGATCTCCCGGCTGTTCCAGCGGTACAGCGGAAGTGGCAGAGGGACGTTACGTCTCCGTTCCCTCCTCAGGGAACGAGGGTTACATACGTAACCGAGACGTTTCCTTTTCATTCAGTCACTCCGAGTAACGTCAGTGACTGACAAATGGGGGTCCCAATTTAATCACGCCACTCGGCTGTCATCCAGTGCCCTGCGTAAGTGTGAGCTCCCTGTCGTAAGGCTAGTACGAAGGACTCCAACTTAACACAGGAATACCAAGGTACACTGGGAAGCATATTCCACATGGAAACATGCACCAAGTGCCTGCCCATAGGGAGGAATTAGAGACGCAAGAACTCTGGGGAAACCAGCCGTAGGTGTAAAACTTTTACACTCAGGGTGGCAAGCTACGGAACACCGGCCCGTAGAAAGCTGAGGTTCAACCACGGGGTGAGGGTCTGGAGGCAGGCCCGGGTCACTGGGACCCGGAGCGTGCCTGTCTGCCATGCCCACCTCGGGACTCGATCGCGAAGCCAGTGCTAAAGCGGTCTCATATGAAGCAATCCGAGCAGCGTTACCGCGGCTGCAGATGCCATATGCCCCAGGAGCCTCTGAAACAACTTCAGTGGAACCACACTCTTGCTCTTGATTTGACAGAGGCAAGTCAGCAGTGACTGAGCACACTCGCTCGAAAGCTGCGCGAACATGGCGACTGAGTCGACCTCCATACCGAGAAAAGAGATCCTCTGCACTGGGGAGAGTTTGCTCTTTTCCCAGTTGACCTCCATAAGTGTACCATAATGATTCAGGGTAAAACAAAAACACGGTTTGGAAAATAGATTCATGTTGTACATTCTAATTATTTTATACTTGTAAATCTTGAACACAAAAAAAGTTACGGACAGCAGCTTTAACTATAGTAGCCTATTATTTCAAAGCAATTGTATTGGGATGGAAACTATTTACAGTACCATGGTGGTCATAGCAGCAACAGAGTGACTAATATTTGGAGGCCTAGACTGTGAACTGTGCAAAATAATATTTACTGTAACTATAAATTATAATGATATAAAAACACTTTTTTTGTATGTTTAACCTTTTATTTCAAATAAACACAGAATATATTTGATCACAATAGCAAGAATGGCCTACCTGTGATGATGTTGTCCACCAGTGTTGTGGGCATGCAGAAGATGCCAACCAACAGGTCACTGATGGCCAGGTTGAGAATGAAGAGATTGGTGACCGTACGCATATTCTTGCTCCTTAGCACGATAAAGCACACCACTCCATTTCCCACCATGCACACAATAAATATGAGGAGGTAGGATACAATAAAGATAGCAGACACCAAGGGCTCGTGCAGATAGAAGTCCACGTAGGTGATGTTTAGATAATGATATGGATGAGAGGAGGTATGGTTCACTGAGGCATTGTGGCCGTCCTCCACAGGAGAGAAAAATGGAGATGATATAGAGGAGTTGGGGTCCAATAGTTTCATCGCCATCTTTCTAAAAGAGAGAAAGAAAAATTAAAGAATTATTGACCTTCCAACATTTCAAAGCAGGAGTGTGAGACCAAAATACAAAAGGTGATTAGTCTAAAAAAGATGATCTCATCCCTGCTATACCTTTTGAAAACATTTAAGTAACTATTCAGTATATGATACTGGAACCCTCATATCTTTCACATCATATTGATAAGAATATTTCCACCACTTCAATATGTCATAATTCCCACATGGTATAATCAGTATTTTAATGAGCTAAAAGGTGAGCGCAAATACACTCAGTTTTATGCACATTACCCTGCATTAACATGCGGTGTGCTTTAAATATTATAAATTCTATTCCATTCTCTAATCAAATTGTGTGTTGTCTGTGCTTTGTATGGCTAAATGGGGAGGTTATGAATGTAAACTGTAGTCACATCTTGTAAGAAAAATTCCATTATGTATGAAGTCTGTGCTTGGTTACAATCTTAAATGTTTCTTGGAAGCAAGCTCCTTTTCTCTGACATGAAAGCTTAAGGCGAGGTCACATATGCAGGATAAACAAGTGTGACATATAAGATATGACATACAGTGTAAGAAAATGATAAGACATGGATTTTATGCAGTCCTCTTAATGAATTGTTTAAAAGCAGTTCAATGACTGCATTATGCTTCTAGAGATGAAAATGGAGATGAAAATACATCCAACGTAAATGTGCTCTTGTTGACAGATGTTTATGTAGACCCCCCGACGATTCAGATACGAAACCACAGACATATTGTCTGTTCGTATCAGGACATGGTGGCCACGGAGGTCCGGGAAAAAGCTCCTCAGAGCTTTGTAGACCGCTAGCATTTCCAGACAGTTGATGTGCCAGGAGGAATGCCGGGTCTCCCACAGACCTCTCGCAAATTGGCCGTCCATGACCGCGCCCCAACCAGTGAGGGAGACATCTGTTGAAATGGTTTTCTGGCAACATGATGCTCCCAGCACTGGTCCCTGGGACAGGAACCAAGGTTTCCTCCATATGACGAGGGAACGAAGGCATCTGCGCGTTACGCTGATCATACGGAACGGATTTCCCCTCTGGGAAAACCCCCTGGCTCTCAGCCACCACTGAAGGGGTCTCATGTGTAGCAGGCCAAAAGGTATGATGTTGGACGCTGCTGCCATGAGCCCCAGCAGTCTCTGGAACTGCTTCACAGTGAGGCTGCGGCCTAGCTTCATTTGGGAGACCATCGCCAGTACAGACTCCACGCGTGCGGGGGACATTTGTGCCCGCATCGTCGTGGAATCCCATACGACCCCCAGGAACATAGTCCTCTGGGAGGGCATCAACACGCTCTTCTTTGTGTTGAGTCTCAACCCCAAGCACCTGATATGGGCCAGAATGACATCTCGATGTCGAGCTGCCATCTCGCGTGACTCGGCTAGAATGAGCCAGTCGTCAATATAATTGAGTACACGGATGCCCTGGAGTCTTAGCGGAGCCAGTGCTGCATCCATGCACTTAGTAAAGGTGCGAGGGGAAAGAGCTAAGCCGAAAGGAAGAACCCGATATTGGAATACTTCACCCCCGAAAGCAAACCTCAGGAACTTCCTGTGACATGGAAAGATGGAGATATGGAAGTATGCGTCCTTTAGATCTATCGTGACAAACGAACTGGATCTGTTTCACGATGGCTGGGATTGTGAGCATCTTGAACCTGAATCCCCCCCAAAAAAACGATTCAAGTGCCTGAGATCTATTATTGGACGCAACCCCCCATCCTTCTTTGGAACAATGAAGTACCGGCTGTAGAACCCGGATTCCCTGTCTGGTGGAGGAACATGTTCTATGGCCTCCTTTACTAACAGGGACTGTACTTCCTCTCGAGGCTGGCCTCGGGTGTCAACCGAGCCTCGTCCCCGACCCCCTGAAGCGGCTGCCCGGCAGGGAGTAGTCGAGGAAGATTTTCGGTGTGTGGGCACGTTCGCTGGCCAGCAGCAGGTCTTTTTAGAGGCTGCTGGAGTGGCGTGCGTGTGCGGGAAAACAGTGAGGCCCGAAGCGTACTGGACGGCGGAAACACAACACTGTTTTCCCGAGAGCTCCGGGTAGGAAGCGACCTCAATCGTTTCGCCACGGGGGGGCCAGCTCTCAGCGGCCTGGCCGAAGCTAGGACCGCTTGGCGGAAGCCTTCTTCGCCTGAAGGAGGGTCCTCAGATCGACCTTAAGCTCGGAAGTCTTACCGTGAGAACGCCGCCTCCTTTGCCAGGCTCCCTCAGGAGGGGCGCAGGAAGCGACGCTCTCTTTCTGCGCCTGACGGTGCGAGGAGCCGGTGGGCGGCTGAGGCTGCCCTTTCGAGGCAGCCTTCCCCGAGGAGCCAGGACGGCGAGGGAGGCACTGGTAAAAGGCCGCCGATTGCTTTTTCACCTCCTGAAACCTCTCGACGACGGTGTTTACGGCGCTGCCGAAGAGGCCAGAAGGCGAAATCGGGGGGTCTAGGAGAAAGTGTTTCCTCCACCCGTGGCAGAGTCCCATAACCAGCCTCCGCCACCCCCAGCACGTTAGCGAAGTCGAGTACTGGGGGGTTGGAGAGTCTGGCCGAATATGGTTTTTCCCATGACTTGCACAACTCATTGTGCAAGTCTGGAAAAAACGGCAGACCCCGGCGTGGAGGTTGAGCCCGGCGCTTGAAAAAACATTCGTCCAGCTTGCTTGGTGGCTGAACTACGATGTTAAGTTTGGCCACAGCGCGGGTCAGAACCTCGACCAGCTCTTCTAGAGCGGGTGAGTGGGGAGATGATTCGGGATTCACCACACCCGCCTCGATGCCCAGACCATCTGACTCCTCAGAGCCAGATAGCTGAAGCACCGGGTTCTCCATCTCGCGGGAAGATGAGGATTGGGAAGATGCCTCAGCAGTCCCAATCCCCGCAGTCAGGTCCATCTGCGAGCCCCATGATCTTCGGCGCCGCGCTGCCTCGACAGACGCGGGCCCAGAACCACGGGGCTCACGAGCTTGGCCGGCCTCATCAAAAATGGCCAACCGCGAGCGCAATACCCAGAGCGGCAGCTTTTTACACTCGCCGCAAGCAGCCTTATAATTCAAGGTTCAATCCACATGAATTCACTGTCATTTTCACCTCAGCAACCAGCAACCAAACCAGCAACTTCAGCAAGGATGAATGAGAAAATTCATTTAATCAGCTACTTTAAAAAACAAAAGAGAATATAACAGTCTACAAATACTTTAAGCTTAAAAAATAATTGCTCTATTTAATTAAAAAAAAAAAAAAACATTTTCAGACAGGCTGCATTTTCATATAAATTAAATAGAATAAGAGCAGGACTGGCTTAAAATGCTCATTAAAAAGCAAACAATAAGTTGCAATAGCCTTCAAGGACATGACCTTCCCAAGCATCATCAGCTGATAGTGAGTAGATGAGTAGTAAATAATAACTGGTTCGACACTCTGTATTGTCCACCCCATTTGTCTTGTTTTTTTGCTTCAGAGAATGGCTTTTGTGTTGAATGACTGAACAGCAAAAGCAAAAAAGAAAGAGTTAAATAATAGAAATGCCATGTGTTGTACCAATATTGTCCTGTCATTGCCTTGCAATAAAATACATTGTTTGTATTTTGCAGTTAAAAAGATATCCTGAAAACGTTAGTCTTTTTTTAACTACTTTTACTGTAAAACTATTTATTTAATGATTATTGCATTATTTTAGTGTCATGTGCATTACCCTGATGGTGTTTAGTGTTTGTGTGTATGACCCTGTGCACCATCTATACACGAGTAATGGCCATGTTTTATGGATAGGTCACTTGTGATTAACCTAATTTACTTTACCACTTATATTAGTATTATTAGTAGTAAAAAAAGTAGATTTTAGTAGTTTTAGTAGATATGTTCTCTCTATTGAAAAGGGCATTTAAATCTTTAGAAAGTATGCTATAATGGCACAGAATGTAGATGAAACAGATAGCACTGAGTTGCTCATGCAATTTAATGGCAGCATTAAGCATCTAAATAAAGTAGCATTATTCACATCTAACCCGCCTGCTTTGTCTTCCACTGCTTTATTATGTGGCTTAGTATTTAATCCCCTTACACAATTTTTCCTTCCATGAGATTCAGTTACAGTGAAATGCAGTTTTATTTTTGAAAAACAGAGCCAGGAACAAAGACCATGATTTGCATTGATATATTACAAAATATATTTAAACCTGCTCTCTCAAGATTATGAAGCATACTGAAGGTGTGCCGACATAAATTATGTGTGCTGCAGTGAATTCCCTCAAGCTTTCGGATTCCAGTCAAGTGTTCACATCCACTTAATAGCTCATCCATTAAGACCGCAGATATAGACAAGAGGCGAGATCTGACAAGATAATCATTCTTTTGTCAATTTGCAAGGCAGCTACACACAACTATAGCTTGGTATTTTGAGCATTAGTACCGCAATGGCTCTGTGCTGAGTTTAAGGTCAATGTCAATGGAGACAGCCTAGCATCTATGATGAATTGTGGACAAGAAGACTGTTGCTGCCAATGTAGAAATTCTTCTGCATTCAATAACTCTGCTGAGCAGTGCTGAGATAAGGTGCATTAAACAGGGATAAACGGTGCTTCATTTTATTAGTAACGTACTGTACATACATATGTCACAGAACACTACACTGATATGAAATGGCAGCAACACTATAACACATCCACAATGTGGAATGCTCGTGCTCACACACAGACACACACGCACACAAATCAACCATAAAAAAATGGGAGACAAAATTACTTTGTTAATTTCTCAAAAAATATCTGTTACAATGCAGGAAACATGCACAAAAAATGAAAAGGGGTGACACCACAACACATCCACGATGGAGTAATTCACGTTAATTTTAAAATGTCTAAAAATAAATTTATACCTTTATACCTATGTGGAAATGGCAAATGAGCCATTGAGTGATGCTCTGGAGCCATCTGGTAGCTGAAATTTCATATTATTTTAAGAAGATGACAGCAGTCTTCCACTAATTCATGGCACAGTGTCCATGTTATCTTCAAAAAATGAAAGTTAGAAATGCAGATATTTTGTGAATTTTACATAAAAAGTTTATATTTTATGAGCTATCTATAAAAATAAAAAAAAAGATTCCTCATAAAACCCCACAAATGTAGAGTATGGAGTGATATTACATTTGTAAAAAAAAACTGTTACAAAATCACATTTTACTATCTAGGGAGACCTCAAACATCATGAGTGTACACCCTAATATAACAGCGGATTTATACGATTTCTAATTCAATCTGAAGACAGTACTGAACTTTATACTATGTCACTTCTTGTATATTTCTCATGCTACCACAATGCCATAAAAAACAAGGCTTTTTCCACCCATGCTGTAAATGAGAACAGAAAAATGTGAAAAAAGGTCTGCACTAAAATACTTTATTAATAGGAGATAAAGAAGTACAAACATTTCGGCTCTTTGCCTTCGTCTGTGTAAATGAGAATAGGAAATGCTAAGCTGTTATTATCCTACTACCTACTTTTTCCATAACCAGTAGCAGTTGAAACTCATTAAAAATGTATCATCTTCTGTGGAAAAACCCTTTAACTTGTGACCAAAATATACTTTCATCTTTGTATACAGTAGAGATTGAATATGTGTTGGGCAGTTATTTTCAATCAGCCACCTTCCAATTTTATATATCCTTTATCTCCCATTTTTAACCTGCATCTATAACAGAAACAATGTTCAGAGACTGAACATAATTCAATCTGCCACATCTGCCACAACAGCTAGCTAAACAAAGTATTTTTTGTACATTCGTGGTGCTATACTTTGCTTGTCAAACCGTCTTGTGGACTCGGGTAAACTGTGTTGTTTGAAAAATATTTAATAAACAGGTTTGTCATTGTCTGTATATTTGGGTAACCAAAGTCAATACCCCTCTCTAACGGCTGACAGCCTTAAGTATCTATTACAGAATAAATATTAAGACTTTGTGTTGAATTTTTAAGGGTTTAAAGGTTTAAAGGGTCTAATTTCCCCCCCTATTTTTTCCAAACATTTCCTCTCCAATCAGAATACGCCTATTTTCTGCCATATTATAAATAGAATAAGGGATGACAAACAAATAGGTAGCCAATGAGCTGCTGTTTCAGTCATACAACATGTGATCAACATGCTATCAGAATTTATGTTGTGGAAATTTAAGGCAGTCACTATTCTAGAAAACGGTTGTCAATCTCTTTCATAACTGTGTGAAAATAACTTTAAACAAGTATCATTCGCTGCAATAGGATGATGTCACTTTTTTGAACGAGTATGACGTTTTATAAGTCCAAAAGATGCCACTCATTGATTCAAGTTAACTGAAGAAGTTTGAAATCTTTTTCCAATTTTTACATTTTAAACATCGCTTGAAACAAGATGCCTCCACAATAATCTAGAATCCTTAAACCTACTATTGTAGGCTAACCTATGTATGTGCCTATTTACCAACCTCTCTGACGTGACACACTGAGATGTGCTGTCCTCTGCTGGCACGAGGAACAATGACCACATGCTGAATGTTAATTGAAGGTGGACGCGATGGTAGCCTACAACATCTGTTACAGTTCAGATAAAGGTATACGAACTTAAAATCCAAATATATGTTGGGTTTACCTCACTCATTTCATCAAGAGCGCACTTCTGGCGTAACTAGACGCACGGCAAGATCAAGCACCAGGAGCAGCTACTGAGTAGGCTATGGAAACGTGCATAAATAAAAACTTAAATAAAACGGTAATAATTGAAAACTAGTCGTTTTAATAGTGCTAAGTGTTTAGCACAGCTAAATGAGAAAAGCAAATAAAAAGGGAAGAAAAAAACTTGATAGGCTATTAGCCTATCACTTTTAAAAATTATTTGATATTTTTGTAGCCTATTGCTGTAGCCTAATTCAGCTAATACGATTTCATATTAAAATTCACATAGTCTAAAGTTAATTTAATAAATGCAAATTAATCTGAAATAGAGCCAATTTCAATCAAATCACGTGTTCTTCAAAAAAAAAAAAAATCTAGTCACAAACAATATAAAAATGTCTCACCTTTTGTGAGATAAATGTTCCCACTCTTGATTCAGAAGAAACTCTCTGCTTTCTTTGAGGGGAAATTAGATCAAAGCGAGGAAGGATTAAAAAAAAAAAAAAAAAAAAAAGACCAACGGATTTTTTTTCTTGAGTAAAGTTGTGCTGTTTACCTGCTGCGCTGGTTTATAAACTGCTGCTTCTCCACGCGCTGCGGTCATACTATTAAGACCTGATGGAGAGATTCCCGCCCAGCTGCCGCTGCTGAGTGGAAGAGAGGAGGAGAAACAAACTACACACGGGCTGCGATCTTCCTGAAGAGAATAAAGATGCCACATTAGCCTTTTTACATTAATCAGAACTCTAAATAGAAAAATAATGGCATACTATGATAACACGTGCCTGTACAATAGTGATGTGATGTTCTTGTTGAGCTGCTCTCTCATGCAACCCATTTTAATGGAAACTGATTTTTTTTAATCGCCAATTTAAAAACAGACCAACAAATTTCAACCAATTATTCCTATATCTTTTTTAGATTAATGGAGTGGTTTTTGAGTCAAAATCAATTTACCTGTTTCATAATGATGAACATATTCAAATATTTTTTTTCTGGCATACCAGCTTCAAAGAGCTAACTATGTGGTATGAGGTTACATTCATTTTCTGCATGATTCATTGTTTATTTTTGCCATAAAGTGCTTTTATGTCTTTTGAGGAATTTTAAGCTGTGTATTAATGGTCTAAATATTTTTAATAATCCATTCTTACTAGACTTGCATTTGTCTCTGTTGATACGGTCACCTGTTCTACTCTTTACTAGTATATCCTACTGAACAGATGAAATTTAGACCTGGTGTATATCAGATTATATTTATTTATCCTATAAAAGCCCATTCGAAGATTTAAATTGATTCTAATTTCAACATTTTGCCTCCAAGCAAGCAAGCTTTTCCCAGATCACCTCAATTTTAAAAGTTTGACAGGCTAAAAACTTACTTGAGTATCTTTGTTAACTTATATTATGAATACTCTAGCATGTACCAGAAACAGCTGAAGGCTGTTATTCACTGAGAGTGTCAATGTATAATGTTTGATGTGCTATATATGAGCTTTGGAATAAAAAATTTGTTTATGCATACTGACAGGCCATCAAGTACCTCCTTTGTCATTTTTAAGGACATTTTAAATTGGGCTGACAAAGTTGACATCTAAGGACAAATATTCTTGATGAGACTTAACACAGAGCCTGTTATTGTGCAGCACACAATGTCTCAAATGCACACCTTCATTTTTCCTTCCCATTTTACTCAATAAATACCTACCACACAAACATGCAAAATTCACTATACCAACATAAAACATATGCTAATTCTCTGCAACACAGTTCAGCAGTCTGGAATCCTTTAATGCGTGCTTGTGCCTGGCATGTTGTCTTTAAACATTGCCCCTTCGCCTCCCTGTTCTATATCTGGGATGTGTTTCAATATTCAAAACGGAACAATGAAAATAGAACCAGTCTGTTCTCCCAAGAACACTCACGCAAATACCTACAGTAATATGTAGGTATTTGCGTGAGTGTTCTTGGGAGAACAGACTGGTTCTATTTTTTATTGTTCCGTTTTGAATACACAAAAAGTATACACAACAAGCCAGTGTTGCTGAGGCAGTGTTGCTGGCTCTGCACTGTAATATCCAACAGTGATTCTAACTAACACTTTTTAGTTAACTTTACTTAATGTCTTAACTTAAATGTAAAAATCTAGTAATCTGTACTATTCACATACTATACCTTGCTTACTCAGAAAAAACAAGTTAAGATTAATTGATTGGTTTGAGTGTCATTTTGTCAAGCAAAAAAAAAACCTCACCATTATGTGTTCCCTTTGGTTGGGCACTTAGAACGTTAATATTATTGTAATTCTCTTCCTATTGATGCAGTAATGCAACAAGAAATCACAGTTATTTGGTTTCAAAGGAAGATAAGTAATGAATAGGTTGCTTTTAAAAGTTGACCTAACTTCTGACTGAATAATTAACTATAGTTAATGATTTAAAAAGTAACCTATGTAATACTTAATGTGGAATAATGATCATTTACAATTTTATTGCTAACACTTACGACATAAACATCTTGTGAAACTTTTAATTGGGTTGCTAAACCCTCTATATTTGTAACAATATCTTGCAGCTGTCACACACAGACTTCAACATTCAGCATGCAAAACACAACAATGGTAACCACAATGGTTGACTGAGGAAGTCTAACAATTTAGATTGTACAGTGTGGTGTTGTTTTGTTTGGCTTTCTTTATAATTGTTTTTTTTTTTTTTTTTTTTTTTTTTTTTTACAGTGTTATCACTGCACTGTGTTTGCAACTATTGTGACAAATCACTGTTTGGCACAGCTATGGTGATTGAGAACAGAAGATTTAGCAACCTGAGCAGTCACGACACCAAAATCAACTTGAGCACAGCCTGGTATGATTCCAAGAAAGCTTGTAACTCAATGTCTTTACTAACTATCTTCATTAGGAATTCATTGCCTCCAGAGGGAAAAACTGGAGACTAATTAAAAAAAAAAAAACCCTGAAAGATGACCATATGCTCAGACATCTTTCAAGACAATTTTATCTTCACTGCTCTTACCCTTCTGCTGGCCAAATGAGGAAATCTTTTTAAAAGCTCTTTAACATACCAATGCCAACCATCCTAGTCAGTTGCAACACGTTGAACACAGTCACTATTTCATAAGGCAACATGTGTGGATGAAGAAGAAGAAGACAGTGTCATGGCAGGATAATTCCTTTTATGGAATAAACTATACCAGACTGCAGAGGTGGCTGACATTGGCAAATTGTACCAGTGACTGTAAACGGCAGATTGTGCAGAGTCCCCTGAGACAATCCGACATCTAATAACAGGATGGTTAAGAGATTGTGTACTGGATACACACAGTATGGCAGGCGGAATTGGCATATAAAACAATGGTTTGATCTATAAATATATTTTAGATAGTTGCAATTGTATTTCGACGAATCATAATTAGAGATATCTGCAATTGTAATTGGACAAGTAAGAAATTCAAATCGATACATCTCTAAATATGTTTTGATTAATACTATTCAAAATATATAATGACGTCATAGATATCTTCAACTGACACGTCACACATATGCAAATGTAATTATATCTCTATTTAATTTCAACTAGTCAAAATGATATCTGAATTGTACCTCCTATCGTCAAATCTGCTTTTGTGTATGGCAAGCCGTTTTAGCATTTAAGGCAAGATACTACAGGTGAATAAGGAATTTTTAAATATTTATATTATATACGTTTATATTATATTTATCAAACAGTAAAAACACCCATTCCCGCGCACAAAACAAGGCGTCTGAGGATAAGAGTCCGAAACAAGGACTGGTGGGACGTTGTCCTGCTTTACTTCACAGATGATGAGTAGAAACATAATTTTAGAATGACAGGACAATCATTTATGACACTTTATTCAACAGGAAGAACAGCTCATTCTGCACGTCATATGTCATTACGGTATTTCATTGCACATGCACAGTACTTTCCAGTTTCAGTTTTCAATCAGATCAAGTGTTTATATGTCCTCTTGATTGGATTACAAAAGAAATAAACCACCCCTTTTAATTCAAATAAAATTTTAATCAGATCTGGTCAATTCATTCCGATTGACGTGGTTACATGTGACTTTTTTGTTCTGATTGTGCTACTCCGGTTACGATCGAATTAAAAGGGTCCATGTAAATGCAGCTAATGAAACTAAACATGACATGACTGTGAAAGCATCAATGGAATCAATGGGATTTGTCCAATAAAACCAAAAAAAACACGTACTGCTTACCACTTAGAGAAGGGGTTTTCAAATCTTTTGATTCAAAGGACTCCCAAATATCATCTTCTTCTTGAGAGGAAGCCCTACATATAGTATTTTTATGTATGATAGCTTGTTATATTAACATGTTTTCAGAATTAATTTCTTTATATCGTCATTATACTAAAGACAAAACAAATTATTAAAATGTTATCTAGAAATGTTTATTTTCCATTAAGCTGAGATCACATCTATTTTCCACCCACGAGAGCAATGTTAGATATTAATTAAATTAAAACTGGGCTGTCGTAAGAACAATGTAATTACTTGATTTCCAAACATTGTTTACACTTTATTGTTGTCAGCCAATTTTTTTTCTGTTTGGTTCCCTAGTATTCCCTTGTGACCCCTGAGAGTCCACAACCCCAAAATCCTGATTGAGAAGATGCTGCCCCTTGTGCCACCTTGAAGAAAAAAAGAAAAAAAGTGAATAAAACAGACAAATTGTAATGCAAAGTAGTGCACAGGGCTCCATCTAAGAGACAATCTAATTTCTTTGGCCAGGACGAGTGAACTTTACCAACTTTACCCGCAACTGCAGTTTTCAAAATATTTGTCCATTATTTTCTGATGTGTGTGTATGTGCGAGGAGGGAACATTTGCACATGGTGGTTTTTCTCCAAGTTATTCTCCTGTGTATTGTGTTATTAGATTAAAGGCAGTTTGAGTATTTTCCTGAGTCGTGCGCTTCACTATAGCCACCATTCTGTGACATTATTGTAGAAAATGTCTTGGTTACGTATGGTAACCCTCGTTCCCTATCAGCTTCGAGATATAGAGAACGGGCCAATGGCCACTGGCGTGTGAGATTTGCATCTCGCGCTCCGCCCGGCACCACGGGTATAAAGCGGAAGGAGATGCAGCGCACCTTTGTTTTTCACTGAGGAGCCGAACTAGTGACTCGGCCATGCAGTGATGGTACAGTAACTGTGGCGACGGGACGTATGTCACCGTTCCCTCCTTCAGGGAACGAGGGTTACCATACGTAACCAAGATGTTCCCTTTCAGTCAGTCACGTTCAACGAACACCATGCTCTCTCATGGGAGCAATGGCCGTGAAGGCACGGGGCGACAGGGACAGCCCGAAGGGTAAGACTCTGTACTGATATGCCCGTCCCTCGAACGCAAAGTGTAGGAGCGGCCTGTGTCGTGGGAGAATCAATACATGAAAGTGCGCGTCCTTCAGGTCGATCGCTGCAAACCAATCTTGGGGACAGATGCACCTGAAGATGCGTTTCTGCGTTAGCATTCTGAACGGCAGCCTGTGAAGGGACCGATTCAAGAACCGCAGGTCCAAGATTGGCCGTAACCTGCCGCTTTTCTTGGGTACAATTAAGTACGGGCTGTGGAAGCCGTCTTCATATTGGCTGGAGGAACCAGCTCTATCGCGTCCTTCACCAGTAGGACTGCGATCTCCGCCCGGAGCACGGGGGCGTTCTCCTTCGACACGGAGGTGAAGTGAATGCCCCTGAACTTGGGGTGATGCCGGGTGAACTGAATCGCATAGCCGAGTCTGATAGTACGGATGAGCCAGCGAGACGGACTGGGGAGCACTAGCCAGGCTCCCAGCGACCGTGCAAGCAGGACCAACGGCACCACAGAAGTACCCGCAGCGAGGCAGCGCAGCGACATGCAGGGACCCGACTCGGACAGTATAGCGGGCCAAAGTGGGGTCTGAGTGTGCAGTGCAACACTTACTTGCTTCCGCTGAGGGGGCGCACGGGTGTGAGGAGGCCTCTTGTGTGCGTCCTGAGCACAGCCAGCATCGATTGGAGAGGCGCCGGAGGGTGACAAGGCATATGAGCGTCGTACACCGCCAAGTGCGCTCTCTTGGCACCCAGAGATTTTGGAAACTGCTCTTTTAGTGACAATTTGGGTACCGCTGGCAACAAAAATCCAATGACAACGTCTCGGTTACGTATGTAACCCTCGTTCCCTGAAGGAAGGGAACGGAGACGTTACGTCAGTTACTGACGGAATGGGGGTTTCGCTTAGAAGCCAATCGCCTTTGAGCTCTACAAAACGAGCCAATGGCATGAAAATGCCATGGGTCTGCGGAATTTGCATGCCGCAACCCCGCCCCACGGCGTGGGTATAAAGGGCGTTGCGTGGCAATCTCGCATTATGTTTACCTGCTGAAGAGCCGAGGCATGAGCGCCCGGCCAGTTCCAGCGGTACAGCGGTCATGGCAGGGGGACGTAACGTCTCCGTTCCCTTCCTTCAGGGAACGAGGGTTACATACGTAACCGAGACGTTCCCTTTCAGTCAGTACACTACGAGTTACGTCAGTTACTGACGGAATGGGGGTCCCAATACAATCTCGCCATGACGGCTGTCTTCCAGCGTCCTGCGCTGACCCGGGCTCCCTGCCGTGAGTGTGGCACGAACGAGGGGCTAGGCTCAACGCTACCAAGGTACACTGGGAAGCATATCCCACGTGGAGAATGCAACACAATGCCAACCCAAAGGGGGGGACTTGAAGAATACACCTATGACCGACGGAGCTGCATAGGGAACACTCTGGGGTATCCAGCCGAAGGTGGAAAATTTCAACCCCAGGCGTGGCAAGGTGTCTTGCCAAGGGAAGACACGAGCTACAAGAGACTTACCGTGGAAATACACATGTGGGGGTTACCCAGCGGGGGAACCATGCACACGGAGGCACCTAGCCGAACACGAGGGGTGGCCTGAAAAGGGCACTCGCTCTGGTGACGACATCGACAGTGCTGGAGGAGCTCAGGGCTTACTGGGAAGCTCACCTGAGAGGAATAGCGCACGCATCCAGTCCGCGGAGTGGAATGGCGCAGCAAGCGAAGACACCTGAGCCTGTCCGGTTACTGGCCAGTAGGGGCGAGTACACGAGAGGATACAGGCTCCACTCTGAGATTATAAAATCTTGCGAATGTGTTGGGTGTCGCCCAGCCTGCAGCTCTACAAACGTCTGTTAGCGAGGCGCCATGCGCTAGAGCCCAAGAGGAGGCAACACTCCTGGTGGAGTGTGCTCTTACCCCGAGGGGGCATGGCATGCCCTGGACTTGATATGCCAGGACAATGGCGTCCACTATCCAGTGGGACAACCTCTGCTTGGAGAGAGCCTTCCCTTTCTGCTGCCCTCCGTAACAGACAAAGAGCTGGTCTGAGGTCCTGAAACACTGCGTCCGGTCTACGTAAGCGCGAAGGGCGCGTACTGGACAGAGCAGTGCCAAGGCTGGGTCTGCCTCCTCCAAGGGCAGCGCTTGCAGGTTCACCACCTGGTCCCTGAAGGGAGTGGTGGGAACCTTGGGCACGTATCCAGGCCGGGGTCTCAGGATGACGTGAGAATTGGCCGGCCCGAATTCCAGGCACGCTTCGTCAACCGAAATGCCTGCAGGTCCCCTACCCTCTTGATGGAGGCCAAAGCAGTCAGGAGCGCCACTTTCAATGAAAGGAACTTCAGCTCGACTGACTGCAATGGCTCAAAGGGAGCCTTTTGCAGGGCAGCTAAGACCACTGCTAGGTCCCAAGAGGGTACCTGAGGTGGGCGAGGAGGATTTAACCTCCTCGCACCTCTGAGGAACCTACTGACCAGGTCGTGCTGTCCAACCGTTTTAGAATCCACCAGGTCATGATGAGCTGAAATAGCAGCCACATAGACCTTCAGGGTGGAGGGAGACAGCCTTCGCTCCAACCCTTCCTGGAGGAAGGAGAGCACGGACCCGATCGAGCATCTTCTGGGGTCCTCTCGCCGAGAGGAGCACCAGGTGACGAAGAGGTTCCACTTCAACGCATAGGCCTGTCTGGTAGACAGGGCTCTAGTGGAAGTGATGGTAGCCGCCACCTGAGGTGGCAGGGTACTCAAACCTGCCGCGTCCCGTCCAGGTTCCACACGTGGAGGTTCCACAGGTCGGGACGCGGGTGCCATATGGTGCCCCGTCTCTGAGACAGGAGGTCCTGTCTCAGAGGGATCGACCAGGGAGGTGCTGTCGCAAGGAGTACAAGTTCTGAGAACCAGGTCCGGCCGGGCCAATATGGGGCGACCAAAAGGACCTGCTCCCTGTCCTCCCTGATCTTGCACAGAACCTGTGCGAGAAGGCTCACTGGGGGAAACGCATATTTGCGTGGGCCCCGCGGCCAGCTGTGCGCTAGTGCATCCGTGCCGAGGGTCCCCTCGGTCAGGGAATAGTACCAGCGGCAATGGGAAGAGTCGCGGGAGGCAAACAGATCTATCTGTGCGTCGCCAAACTGCTCCCAAATCAGCTGAACCGTCTGGGGATGGAGTCTCCATTCCCCCGGGAGCGGCTGGAACCGCGACAGCTCGTCGGCTGCGCAGTTCAGGTCTCCCGGGATGTGAACGGCACGAAGCGACCTCAGATGCTTCTGACTCCATAGGAGGAGATGGCGGGCGAGTTGCGACAGTTGATGTACGCTACTGTTGCCGTGCTGTCTGAACGGACCAGAACGTGTTTGTCCTTGAGCAGGGCTCGAAAGCGGTGCAGGGCAAGACGTACGGCCAGCAACTCGAGGCAATTGACATGCCATAGGCGCTGGGGTCCTATCCAGGAGCCCGCGGCAGCATGTCCCTTGCACATGGCGCCCCAGCCCGTGGAAGAGGCATCTGTTGTGACAACAACATGCCTGGAAACTCGTTCTAGGGGAACACCTGCCCGTAGAAAACTGAGGTTCAACCACGGGGTGAAGGTCTGACGGCAGGCTCGGGTCACTGGGACCTGGAGGGTGCCGTGTTGCCATGCCCATCTCGGGACTCGATCGCAAAGCCAGTGCTGAAGCGGTCTCATATGGAGCAGACCAAGCGGGGTCACCGCGGCTGCTGACGCCATATGCCCCAGGAGCCTCTGAAAAAGTTTCAGTGGAACCGCACTCTTGCCCTCGAACTGGCGAAGACAAGTCAGCAGAGACTGCGCGCGCTCGCTCGTAAGCTGCGCGAACATGGCGACCGAGTCGATTTCCATACCGAGAAAAGAGATCCTCTGCGCTGGGGAGAGTTTGCTCTTTTCCCAGTTGACCCGAAGGCCCAGACGGGCGAGGTGCTGAAGCACCAGATCCCTGTGTTCGCAGACCTGATCCCGAGAGTGGCCTAGAATCAGCCAGTCGTCGAGATAGTTCAGGATGCGAACCCCGTGTTGCCTGAGCGGCACAAGGGCTGCCTCGACAATCTTCGTAAAGACGCGAGGGGACAGGGCTAGCCCGAAGGGGAGAACCGTGTACTGATATGCCTGCCCCTCGAAGGCAAACCGTAGAAACGGTCTGTGTCGAGGAAGAATGGAGACATGAAAGTACGCGTCCTTCAGGTCGATCGCTGCAAACCAATCCGAGGGACGAACGCACTCGAAAATACGTTTGGCTGTCAACATCTTGAATGGAAGCCTGTGCAGGGTTCGGTTCAAGACGCGCAGGTCCAGGATTGGCCGTAACCCACCGGTTTTCTTGGGTACAATGAAGTAAGGGCTGTAGAAGCCGGACTTCATCTCGGCTGGAGGGACGATCTCGATCGCACCCTTCACCAGTAGGGTGTCGACCTCCGCACGCATGACAGGGGCATTGCCACCCACCACGGTGTAGCGGACTCCCCGAAAGCGGGGAGGAGACCGAGCGAACTGAATCGCATAGCCGAGCCGGATGGTGCGAGCGAGCCAACTGGACAGGTTGGGAAGCGCTAGCCAGGCTCCCAAGAACTGAACCAGCGGGGTCATGCGAACCACCGGCGTACCCCCGATGGGGCAGCGAGGCGGAATGACCGGCCCAGACAAGGGAGGCATGGGAGCGTCCCGGGGTGTGGGCGGGGTCGAATTCCGCGCCCTGACAGAGGAGACCAGGGAAGGACCAGCGTTCCACGGGGGTCTCGTCTGCCAGGGGGCTGGCGACAGAGGGGGCCAAGAGCGGCGAGGCCATGGGGCGTCGCGCACTGCCCGCCGCGCCCTCTTGAGGCTCGGAGGTGAGAATGTCAGTTCTTTCTTTAACCATTGATAGGGTACCGCCGGCCGTGAGGCCAGCGGCGGAAGGGAAAAACAAAAGATTCTCCCCCGGCCCTCCACCGGGGGAAGGAGTGGTCCTGCTACCATCTCCTGGGAAAGAACCGAGGTCACCTCCGAGCCGCCCGTCTCAGGACCGCCGCTTAGACTGCCGTTTGGCAGGCTGGGGGGCTGGGACGGGCGGGGCCGCCTTTCTGCGACGTCCTCCACGCCTCGGCCCGGGTGAAGGCTGCTGCTGGGGCCGGGCAGGAGGGGCGGGAGTCGCAGGGGGGCGGCCTCGGCGGGGAGCAGACTGAGGCATCTGAGCCGGCGGCTGGGTGGAGGCAGCAGCTGGGCGCCGGGGCAGAATATGTTTAATTGCCTCAGTCTGCTTCTGTCCTCGACCGCCCCGCCGAATAGCCCATCCTGGGAAATGGGAGAATTGAGGAAACGTGTCCGCTCAGATTCTCTCATATCAGCCAGGTTGAGCCATAGATGTCGCTCCTGGACCACCGAAGTGGACATCACCTGACCAAGAGAGCGAGCGGTCACCTTCGTCGCTCGTAGAGCGAGGTCGGTGGCCGTCCGCAACTCCTGCATTAACGCAGGGTCAGCATTGCCCTCGTGCATGTCCATGAGCACCTTGGCCTGATAGACCTGTAGGGTGGCCATGGCATGCAGGGCGGACGCGGCATGGCCCGCAGCTCTGTAGGTCTTCGCCGTCAACGTGGACGTGAATCTACAGGCTTTGGACGGGTGCTTTGGGTCACCGCGCCATGTCGAAGCACTCTGAGGACACAGTTGCATCGCAACAGAGCGCTCAACAGGGGGAACCCCAGTGTACCCTTTCACCGCGCCGCCATCGAGGGCAGTGAAGGCGGAAGTGGTTGCCGAGCGATCGCGAAAAGTCAGGGGAGACTTCCACGATTTCGACACCTCTTCATGCACTTCCGGGAAGAAAGGCACTGGGGGCTGACGGGCGCCTTCGGCACGGGCCGCCCCCAGATACCAATCATCTAGCCGGGAACGCTCGGGACATGGCGGAGGGTTCCACACAAGCCCAATCGCCTCGGCCGCCCGGGCAAGCATGGCTGTGAGTTCCGGATCGGACTCGGGCAATGCTGGGACTCCCGAAGGAGGCAACACAGCCGAATCGTCATCTCCGGAGGAGTCCAGCCCACCTTGTGATGCGGCGATCGACATAGCATCCTCCGCGGGTGCGCCAAATGAAACGCAGGGCCCCGAACGGGAAGCCCCGGCGCCCTCATCAGGCAACACCACGGGTTGCAGTGTGCAGGAGGGGGGTGTGGCCCGAGGAGGATTCGTCGAGTTGTTCCACACCGTAACCCTCAGATCACCCTGACCACCAGCCAAAGTACCCCCTCCAGTGGAGGAAGTAGATTGGGGTGTGGTAGAGGGGACTCTCCCCCCATTACGGAGATCATGGAGTCTCGATCGCAACACTGAGATGGTCATGTTCCCGCAGTGAGAACATGACTCATCCATGAACGCGCGTTCAGCGTGCACGAGGCCCAAGCACGCCAAACAGCGATCATGACCATCAAACGGAGGTACCAGTCGACCGCACCCAGAAACGGAGCACGGGCGAGCCATCTTTAAAAAGACGTGCCACGTGCAGCTCTTTTAGAGAGGAGTGAAAAGCTCTGCAGAATGCCGAAGCACCCAGGGAGAACGCGCACGCTGTGCTCGATCACTGCACAGATCAGACAGGAAATGCGGAACTCGCTGGAACGTGCCGTAACACCAACACTCTGGAGAGAAACTCGTCTTGAAGAGGAAGCGCTCAGGCAGTAAACTCGGCTCTGAAGCAAAAACATAATGCGAGATTGCCACGCAACGCCCTTTATACCCACGCCGTGGGGCGGGGTTGCGGCATGCAAATTCCGCAGACCCATGGCATTTTCATGCCATTGGCTCGTTTTGTAGAGCTCAAAGGCGATTGGCTTCTAAGCGAAACCCCCATTCCGTCAGTAACTGACGTAACTCGTAGTGTACTGACTGAAAGGGAACCAAATAAAGCACATTTTGTCCAAAGTTGTGTGTCCCAAAAAGACCATCAGAACAGAACAGCAGAAGGTTGTTGTATACTAAAAATACTTTAGTATATATTGCAGATAATAATAAAAACAAATTCTCATTCACACCACTTTATAAGTTTATAAGTTTTCGCCTTCTCTGCAACCACTCACCTATTTCTCAATTCTCAACAATCCAGTTGGATCCCTAGATATTAGGGAGGGACAATAAGAAGTAAAACACACATTAATATAACACTGAGAAGAACTTTTTAACAATTCTTGAATGAAGTGACAAGAATAGCAGTGTTGTCTTTAGTGCAGAGTCAAAGCAAGTCTAGTTAGACACAGTGTATTTCTGTACCAGGGGCTTAATGAAGGCAATTAAGAGCTGTAAACTGTAATTATTTATAGCAGTGCAACAGCACAAGAACCTATAAGGCATTATTTGTATAGACTGTCATTCATAAGCTTTTAAAGGGATAGTTCACCCAAAAATGAAAATTAGCCCATGATTTACTCACCCTCAAGCCATCCAAGGTGTTTATGACATTCGAATACAATCAGAGTTATATATATGTATTTTTTTTAAATATCCTGGCTCTTCCAAGCTTTATAACGGCAGTGAATGGCTGTTTTTGTTTTGAAGTCCATAAAAGTGCATTCAAAAATGAATAAGAACACAAGCAGTGATGGACAGCACTCAGTCATTGCATTGTGTGTGTGTGTGTGTGTGTGTGTGTGTGTTCTTGTATATATGGTTTATCTGGACACAGATCTGTATAATGATGACATAGGTATTACAAAGTGTGTGTGTGTGTGTGTGTGTGTGTGTGTGTGTGTGTGTGTGTGTGTGTGTGTGTTTCTTACAAGGAACAATGAATGAGGTAGTCTCATATTTGACTCAGTAAGTAAAGTAAAGGAACCCATTAATGCAATACTGTGGAATACTGCAATAGGGTATAAGTATACAACCCTAGTACATCCTATGCTGGAAATGTCAGAGATTGTAGGACACCAGCCACTGGTGTATATTTATTATATATATATATATATATATATATATATATATATATATATATATATATATATATATATATATATATATATATATATATATATATATATATATATTTTTTTTTTTTTTTTTTTTTTATACATTTATTATATATTTGGCTACATTGCACAACACTGCAAAAACAATAAATAAGTATATTTATTATATATAAATAAATATAAATGCATTAAAATCGTGTAATGCACACCTAGCCAAGGATTATCCTTACATATCCCACCACAACACCACCTTTAAGTAGTCCAGGGGTGAACCATTATGCACAGCAAGCCAAAAATGTGTTTAGCTGTTTACCATATTCCTCAGAAGGAAGGAGGATGATATAAACATTAAAATTTAACACCATGTACAATGGACAATTTTTCTAACTTCATTTCAGATTTTGAAAATGCATGGTTATACATTTAAAAAAAAGAAATAAAATCTGACTTCACAGTAACGCTCTAAGCCCATGGGGATCAGAAAAACTGTTGACAGGTAGTGTATCAAATCCACAGCTGAAAGAGCAAGTTTTTCTGGCACATGTTCTGAGAAAGCCATTGCCTCAAGAGCAGTTTATACTGCAATGGTAATGTTTAATGAAGCAGTCTTGCACACCACATATTGCCAGTCTAAGTGTGTCCAAACGCCCAAAGGCCTGTTACAGTGATGTGTGTTTAATGAATCACATGTTTAGAAGAACAAAGTATGGACTGATTAGAAGAGTACTTCAAAGTCACTAGGAAGATTCATTTTCTGATGATGTTTACTTTCTCAACATGGAAAAATAAATATCACTGAAATGTGCTCAATATTTTTGGGGGTCATTATTAGGATTTCTGTCCTAAATAAAATACAAAAATATGAACGCAAGACTTCAGGAAATACATTTATCACGTCATGTCAATTTATTTTGAGGTTTATTACAATTGCATGATAGCAGAATATAATAATGTGGAAACAAACAATATTCAAAGAGGACACACATAAAAATGATCTACCAATTGCAAGTCTTTTTTTTAATCAGTGCTTCTTCAAAAGGCCAAATGCTTTTCATCATTGGATCAAAATATATCCAGAGTACAGTGTATTTCACATTGAGTTAAAATAAAAAATAAAATAAAACAATCATCCTCTATAGGCTGGAGGATGCATCATTCTGTGCATGATATACACATTTAAACATATTGCTACAAATTGTGCACTGTGAACTGTGAACATAACATAATTCTAATGTGCACAAAAGTCTGAAGAAGGGGCACCTGGTGTTCCTGGACCTGGATTTAAGAACAAAGAAATAGGGGGTCCCACACTAGCTACATCTACATGGAAACCTTTTGCATGGCGTTAGTTTTCACTATTAGGCTGATGATATTTCTTCACGACCTGACGAAACATACCAATTCACAAAATTAACAGAATGCATAGTTGATATAAAAAAAATGGGATGACTAGCAATTTCCTACTACTTAATTATTAAATAACCTAGAATACTGTCTAACACTTGATGGCTGGGTGTGCTCTTTGATACCAATCTTTTATTTGAAAAGCCACATTAAACATCTGTAAAACAGTATTTTTCCATCTTAACAATATATCTAAATTATAACATATGCTCTTAATGACAAATGCAGAAAAGTTAGTTAATGCATTCATGACCTCAAGGCTAGATTATTGTAATGCTCTACTGGGTGGTTTCCCTGCACTAAATGCACTAAATGGTTTAGCTCCTCAGTACTTGAGCGAGCTCTTAACGCATTATACTCCATCATGTCTATTGCAATCTCAAAATTCTGGTCAGTTGATAATACATAGAATATCAAAATCAACTGCAGGCGGTAGATCCTTTTCCTATTCAGCACCCGAACTCTGGAATAGTCTTCCAATTATTGTTTGAGAAGCAGACACACTCCGTTAGTTTAAATCTAGACAAAAAACATATCTCTTTAACCTGGCATACACATTATCAATTTCTATTATTCAAATTAGTTAAATGATTGTTAGGCTGCATAAATTAGGTCAACCTGAACTGGGAACACTTCCTATAACACCTGATGTACTTGTTACAACGTAAGAAGAATGGCATATAATATTAGTCTGTCTGTTTTGTCCTTATTACCGTAGTCAGCCGGATCCAGTCCATATCCAGATCAGATGGTGGACCTGCACCTAGACTCTACCAAAACACAGCCCTGAATGTCAGCAGAGACCGTGTCAACTAGACAATCCCCTGTGAAGGCCTCGTCAAGATGACAGCTATCGGCACAGGTCCTCAGCAGAGACCACAAGAACCAGACAGGTCCTCCACACAGACCCCTATAGTCAGCTTCGGCTCCATCCTGGCGTGATGAATCGCTCTTCAAGCAAAAGAAACTGGATGAATATTTGAATGCTACAGATCCCAATCTGAATTATGACATGATGCAGCCTGAATCATAGTGACACCGTGTTTGTTCGTTGGCCAGAGGAGAACTGGCTGTCTGACTAAGCTTTCTCCTTGTGACTGAGTTTTTTTTTCTCCATTCTGTCACCTGATGGAGTTTGGGTTCCTTGCCACTGTCGCCTCTGACTTGCTTAGTTGGGGACACTTAACATTCACCAATATTATTGATATGACTGCCCTGACACTGTTGTATTAGAACTGAACTGAGCTGGACGATGGCATAATTTTTTTGCAGAACTGCTTTATAGATGAAATGAATTAATCTGATGATCTTTACAACAGTACTGAATCAACACTGAACTGACTCCAGCTGAACAACAGCAAAAATGCATAATTTTCCTGTCATTACTGTAAAGCTGCTTTGAAACAATTTGTATTGTATAAAGCGCTATATAAATAAAGGTGACTTGACCTTCATTCCGACTGATGATCCTTGTCTGCACCTGATAAGAGTGAAAATACTATTCTTCTTTGATTTATAATTGTTCATAGTGGAGTTAACAATTATTCCCTACCTCCTACCATTTTTACAGAACAGAGTGTGTGTTCATACTCGCTGATATCTTTAGGTAATGTTAGCAGTAGTGAATAAATACGTTCAAATTAACTTCCTGCTGCCCTAAAATAGTGTTGAGTTTACCGCACTACTGGAGTTAGAAATGTGGTTGTATTCAGAAAATAAATTTAATTACTAAACTAAATTATATCAACTACATTACTTGAATATATATGATAATTGAAATGAGCTGATGACATCACCGTTTTCTCCAGAGCGGCTGTACAGCCGAATCAAATTCTGTTAATTATTTTCCTGTTTAACACTGTGAAGCTGCTTTGAAACAATCTGCATTTTAAAAAGCGCTATATAAATAAAGTTGACTTGACTTGACTTGACTATATGTAGCTTACAGGTGGCACCTTAATATAAAATTTGTACGGTCACAAATGTGCAAGTTTCAAACATGAATGTAAAATGGTATTAAAAATTGTTTAAAATTGTCTTTCTCCTCTTTCTTCATTCTTTGATATGTGAATTACAGTCTCTTAGATAAACTGGGTTTATGTAGCTCCCTTTTTAGTCTATTGCCAGCTAAAACTGAAGGAAAAGTTCTTGAATGAAATGAAAGGAACCACACATGACCACATACACTATATTGCCGAAAGTTTTGGGACGCCTGCCTTTACATGCACATTAACTTTAAAGACATCCCATTCTTAATCTGTAGGGTTTAAGATAGAGTTGGCCCACCCTTTGCAGCTATAACAGCTTCAGCTCTTCTGTAAAGGCTTTCCACAAGGTTTAGGAGTGTGTTTATGGGTATTTTTGACCATTCTTCTTGAAGCGCATTTGTGAGGTCAGGCACTGATGTTGGACGAGAAGGCCTGGCTCACAGTCTCCACTCTAATTTATCCCAAAGGTGTTCTAGGGGTTGAGGTCAGGCCAGTCAAGTTCCTCCACACACTTGGATGCAGCTGCTCGGCCATGGAAACCCATTCAATGAATCTCTCTACGCACTGTTCTTGAGCTAATCTGAAGGCCACACAAAGTTTGGAGTTCTGTAGCTATTGACTCTGCAGAAAGTTGGCGACTTCTGCGCACTGTGCGCCTCAGCATGTGCTGACCCCACTCTGTGATTTTATGTGGCCTACCACTTCATGGCTGAGTTGCTGTTGTTCCCAATTGTTTCCACTTTGTTATAATACCACTAACAGTTGACTGTGGAATATTTAGTAGTGACGAAATTTCACGAATGGAGGTGGCAACCTATCACGGTACCACGTTTGAATTCACTGAGCTACCCATTCTTTCACAAATCTCTTTACTATGGCATACACATTATCAATTATTATTTTAGGCTGCATTAACTAGGTCTGCCGGAACCGGGAACACTTCCCATAACACCTGATGTACTCATTACATCATAAAAAGAATGGCATCTACTAATGTTAGTCTCTCTGTTTATCCCAAGGATTACTATAGTCAGCCAGATCCGGGCCGTATCCAGATCAGATGGTGGACCTGCGCCTAGACGCGACCAACGCAGCCCTAAAGTGTCTGCAGTCTGCAGACCGTGTCAACTAGACTCTCCTCTGTGAAGGCCTCATCGACACGATATCCAGTGGCACTGATCCTCAACAAACCCATCTCCTCCGTGATGACTCTGATCTTCAACCAGATGGAACTGGACAAATACTCTGGTGTTCTGATGTTCCGATCTAATATGACTTGTAATGTTGCCAGAATCATAATCATACATTGTTTGTTCGTTGGCCAGAAGAGAACTGGCTCCCCGAATGAGCCTGGTTTCTCCCAAGGTTTTTTCTCCATTATGTCACCTGATGGAGTTTTGGTTCCTTGCCACCGTTGCCTCTGTTGCCTTTGGCTTGCTTAGTTGGGGACACTAAATACTGGACTGGACTGTGCTGGACTGGACAGCTAAAAAGCATATCAAGTGGAAAATTTATGTTTAAATACTGTATCTATCACAAACTGAAAATATTTACATTTTCAATGCCGGTAGCTAGGGTTAATGTAACTGTTAAATTAATATAGCTTTATATAGCTGTTGGAAGCTTTTACACTGGGATTTTCATGCATATTAACTTTTATGGTCTACTTGGACCAAATATTTTTTAGAGCAACCTATAGGTTGCCTCTGCAGAAGCTGTGCTTCCCAATAAGAGTGAGTTTGCTGCACACCATCTTGAACTAACGATCAGTATAGAAGATGGCGGTAGAGACTAAATTACATGCATCTCTACTCTTGGTTCTCTTTATAATGAGCTATAAGTATAGAAAATGTGAACCAAAGGTAATGTCCTTATGTGTGTGAATACTATTTTGTGCTCCAGGATCCTTTCATTTTTACAGTGCATTAACAAAATGTAATCTCTCTTTTAAACCTACATGTATACTAATTGCGCTGCAAGTGTTAATTCAGTGTGCCAGCATTTAGTGCTAATTGAACTGATTTAAAAGACTTGGCCTGTTGGTTCCTGGTCATTTGTGATGTTTTTTTTCTGCTTCTCATCAAATTACTATAGCACAAGAACCACTCATAAGCAATAATAATAAATATTAATTTGATACATTTATATAGCGCTTTTCCTTGTACTCAAAGAGCTTTACATATGGAAGGGGGAATCTCCTTAACCACCACCAATGTGCAGCATCCACCTGGATAATGCGATGGCACCCACATTGAATCAGAACGCCCACCACACACCAGCTTAATGGTGGAGAGGAGACAAGAAGTCAATCGATATATATGGGGATTGTCTGTGTGTCTCTGTCTCTGCCTGTGTGTCTGTCTGTGGGGACTTCAACCTGAATGCACACTGACTCGTGGGGACTCATGTCACCGTGGGGACCTAAATTGAGGTCCTCATGAGGAAACAAGCTTATAAATCATACAGAATGATTTCATGATGTAAAAATGCAGAAAGTTTTCTATGAGGGATAGGTTTAGGGGTAGGGTTAGTGTAAAGGCATAGAATATATACACCGATCAGGCATAACATTATGACTGGTAAGGTGAATAACACTGATTTTCTCTTCATCATGGTCTTCATCACGGCACCTGTTAGTGGGTGGGTTATATTAGGCAGCAAGTGAACATTTTGTCCTCAAAGTTAATGTGTTAGAAACAGGAAAAATGGGAAAGCATAAGGATTTGAGCGAGTTTGACAAGGGCCAAATTGTGATGGCTAGACAACTGGATAAGAGCATCTCCAAAACTGCAGCTCTTGTGGGGTGTTCCTGGTCTGCAGTGGTCAGTATCTATCAAAAGTGGTCCAAGGAAGGAACAGTGGTGAACCGGCGACAGGGTCATGGGCGGCCAAGGCTCATTGATGCACGTGGGGAGCGAAGGCTGGCCCTTGTGGTCTGATCAAATAGATACTGTAGTTTAAATTGCTCAAGAAGTTAATGCTGGTTCTGATAGAAAGGTGTCAGAATACACAGTGCATCACAGTTTGTTGCATATGAAAAAAGGTGACCTGGTCTGAAGAATCACATTTTCTTTTACATCACGTGGATGGCCGGGTGCGTGTGCGTCACTTACCTGGGGAACACATGGCAACAGGATGCACTATGGAAAGAAGGCAAACCGGCGGAGGCAGTGTGATGCTTTGGGAAATGTTCTGCTGGGAAACCTTGGGTCCTGCCATCCATGTGGATGTTACTTTGACACGTACCACCTACCTAAGCATTGTTGCAGACCATGTACAGCCTTTCATGGAAACGATATTCCCTGGTGGCTGTGGCCTCTTTCAGCAGGATAATGCGACATGCCACAAAGCAAAAATGGTTCAGGAATGGTTTGAGGAGCACAACGAGTTTGAGGTGTTGGCTTTACCTCCAAATTCCCCAGATGTCAATTCAACTGAGCATCTGTGGGATGTGCTGAACAAACAAGTCAGATCAATGGAGGCCCCACCTCACAACTTACAGGACTTAAAGGTAACATCTTGGTGCCAGATACCACAGCACACCTTCAGGGGTCTAGTGGAGTCCATGCCTCGACAGGTCAGGGCTGTTTTGGCAGCAAAAGGGGGACCAACACAATATTAGTTCATAATGTTATGCCTGATCAGTGTAGTTGGTACAGTATAAAAACCATTACGCCTTAGGAGAGTCCCCATAATGATAGCGAACCAGGTGTGTGTGTGTGGTTCAGGTATATCTTACATTATGGGGACAAAAAAATCCCCATAAAGATGGCAATATCCAAAATCCTTGTGGGGACATTTTTATCCTCATGACAAAAACATATTATAAATCATACTAAATTATGTTTTTTAAAAATGCAGAAAGTTTTCTGTGATAGGTGTCAGTTTTGCTCAAGTGCACACAGGTGTCCTAGCAGAATAAGTCAGCAGGTAGCTATATTGGTCAGCTATATAAGAAGATACAAAACAGGTTATAGGTCAGATGAAAACGTCTTCTGTTGAGACCTTTCATACAGCAATATGTCTGTGCTGCCCACTAGTGGTCACATTGCCATATATACAGTAGTATGTTGTAGATGTTACATTCATAATTTCTTATTCATTCTTATTTATTCTTAATATATTCTAAATATTTTAACATTTTATTTTATTATTTTTGTTTGTTTTCATTTTATTTAGATGGTCCACTTTAGACATTATTAACTATAAGCAACTTTGCAACTATGCCAACTTATAGTCATTAGAGTATTAGTATACTGTCTGCATAACATCCGATAACACTTTATGTTGATGCTCCCCCAACAGACATTCTACTGACTATAAGTAACTTTGCAACTTTATGTCAACTTATTCTACCAACCCTAACCTAACAGTCTACTAATACAGTAATGATAGTTAACATGTAGTTGCAAATTAAGGACAGTAAAAAAAAAATCCAAAAAGGTTCAAAAATGGTTTAAAAAAAGTTATCTGATTTTGAATACCACATTAAGTGTATTTTATTACACCGTTTTTGCGATACACCATTATACTTAATCTGAAGGAACAAGTTTACTCAGAAGTTCAGTAAATTCTATATATTAGGGATTCCAGTGCAAAGTAAAGATTAATTTTGACACAAAGAAAATTCTTCAGCCTATTCACCTCCTTTAGCATGTCCCCTAAATAGGGGAAGTGTGTACATACATTTCCACAGGGGCTAAGCAAAAAACAAAACAATATGTATAAATGTTCATAATACAATGTTTTTATCATTACATCCACTGAAATTCTTACTCCTCACTTCAATAGAAACGCATAGTGATGCATACCATAAAGCTTAACAGACAACTACGAAAGTATGTAAACATGTTTAAACATGTTTTAGTAGTATGTCTACAAGAGACTTTCTTTGATTTTAGTCTTTATTTTTTATTTTTAAGGAGAAAATGTTTGCTTTTCTTTAATGAGCTTTTCAATTTACAACAGGTTAAGATCAGGTCAACCCAGGCCAGATTCTTACTGTACTAAAGATGCACTAAAGATGCTTGGAACGACCTAGCTGTGAGATATAAAGAAATATAGGTTATAAATAACCACCTTTAAACAAATGTTTTGGTGAAGCACCTAATGTGCCCAAGACTTTAGCAAAGTGTATATTATGAGCACATTCAACACCCACTACATCAGCTCAGCTCAGACAAACATAAGTTTTGTGGAAATGTATTCATATAGTACTCAGTATATCATAGGTCTCTATTCTCCAAACTACTTGTACTACTGTAGGGCTGCTGGGATGCCGGAGCCTATCCCAGTCCCGAAGACAAGGGAAGGAACATTTTGAACAGAAGGCCAGTTCATCAAACTGTTTTTTATGATTTTTTGTGTGCGCAAAAAAATACCTGTATCTGATATACAGTCAAACCAAAATTTATTCAGACACCTTCAACATTTTCTCACATATTCGTTTATTCGCTATAGTTTAGAAAATGGTAATAAAATATGACAAGAACTCAGAGTTAAACTGTGTCAGAACAAATTCATCTTGATAATGTCAGATAACTTTGATAGAAAGGTATGTAATGTATTACAATCAACCAATCAGCTGTCAGCTGTTAAATTTAAGTACAAAATCAGATAATACCAATTTAGGTCAACCAATTACCAAGCAATGCTTCATTTTGTTCCGTATGTGGTGTAAAAGGTCACATTAGCAATGAAAGAAAAACACTTAAGCAAAACATGGTCAGGTCAAAGTGTCCCAAATTTATAAAATTGGGAATTTTTGGGTATAATATTTCACTGTTTACTTTATTTTCCTATTCTCACCTACATAAATGAACTATAGTGTCCTGCACCCACTAGTAACAAATTATATCTGGTGTCTGACAAATTTTTGGTTTGACTGTAACTACTCATTGTGGTTGACAAAAGGAACACAAACGTCAGTGGAAGTGCCGCAAATAGAGAGGAAGTGCTATCGCAACATGCAAGTGCAAGGACAACACTGAAAGAGAGAAGATAGCAGGAGTGAACATGAACTAAAGATATGAAATTTCACAAGATTGAACAAGTCAGAGCTTTGTTCTCCTGTTCTTAATGGCATTAAAATTAGTTTGTGATGAGGAGTGTGAGTATGTGTGTGTGTGTGTGTGTGTGTGTGTGTGTGCTTGTTTAACCTACAAAGATATAAATCCTCAAATATTTGACGTTAAGGGGGCATTTGGTCAGGCACTAAAACCACACTGAAATAATGTTTGAATAAAAAGGTACAAATGCAGAAAGTTTTCTGTGAGAGTTACGTTTAGGGGTAGGGTTAAAGTTAGGGGATAAAAAAAAATCATTAGCTCAGAATAAAACCATTACGCCTAAGGAGAATCTACATAATGACATAAAAACGTGTGTGTGTGTGTGTGTGTGTGTGTGTGTGTGTATTTCAGAGGCAATCAAACCTGAAAACGTGGGTCTGTGTGTACAGTAGTGCTCTTTCCTGGTCTAGGGGCGTTGCATCATTTGACAGATATATAGTACGTAGATTTCACAGCTAGTCAGCAAGATAGAGCGAAGGAGAGAAAGAGAGGAAATAGACAGCGTTTAAAGAAAGACAAGTTCCTGCCTTGGGGAAACTTCAGGACAGGTATGTTTGCATTTTTTATGAGACTATCTTTGAGCTATGTGTCAATGTGATTGCCATTAGACAGTAAAAACAACCAATGTAGTGGCCTAATCCATTTTCAAATAATCACACACACAAGACACTAATGCATGAATCAAATAGTGCACTGCTTGATGCTTTAATCATTTTGGCCTTAGACACCAATTGTGTTTGTCGCAGTAATGCAGTTTCCTTTCGAGGTAGGTCTCCCGACATTGCGTCACTATCTGACGCTTTAGGGAAACTCCTTTCTCCGAAAATGTTAAAGCCTGATTAATTGCAACTGAAATAGCCAATGGTGCTTGCCCACTCGAGCGAGGGGCTGGTATTTAGAACTTATTAAAACTCGCTATTTAGCTCAGCGTGGAGAGCTATTGCCTCTGAATCTTTCTTCTTCACTGGGCTATGCTGTCTTCGAGAAGCCACCTATCGCTCGCTGTTGAGATATGGTCTTCAGGGATGGTGCCTGTGACGATTGCCGTTCCTCTGCAGCGTTCCAGTGAGCTGAATGGATAATCACTGCCTCTCTACCTGGGCTGCGGCCACGCAGATACAGTGCTACACGAGTTTGTCTACCCTCAACGAAGGCCTACAAGGACTTGGGTATCGAGATATGTGGGCTCAATTCCCACATTCTCCTCACCCCTTCACACGATATAAGCAGCCCCTTGCCTCAGCAGCGGTCAGTCGTGTACAGAGCACAGAAAAGTTCCAGTCGCTCACTCATTGTCTCCTGCCTTGGAGCAGCAGTCAGCCGTGTGCAGAGCACAAAGATCGCTAACTCAGTCACACGATATAAGCCGCCCCCTGCATTTGATCAGCGGTCTGCCGCATACAGAGTACAGAGAATTTTGCGGCTTCTCACTCACGCGTCATAAGCAATCCATTGCCTCAGAGGAGTGGTCTGTCGTGTACAAGCACAAAAAAGCTCTGCCCACTTACTCATTCACATGATATATGCAGCATTATGTGCATTATCAATTTTATAAATTCGCTCCCTCAAACTGCTCGCACTAGAACAGATCCTCTGGCAAATCTCATACATACATACACTAGGTCCGGTGGCCGACATAGGGGGAGCTTGACACTCTCCTGCCTACTTATTCTCACCTGCTACGGCATGTGTTTATGCTCATTCATTTCAACTCTTATTTTAGATTTGGGGATTTTACACGGCAGGGATTTTATATGTTCCCCAAAGCGTCAGCTACTGACGCAATGTAGAGAGACCTACCTTTAAAGGAAATGTCTCATGTTACTTAACGTAACCATGGTTCCAAGAGTAGGGAATTGCGTAAGTTGCAGTTTAAAACCTTCTCACAGTCTTTACATGTATGCTCTCGGTCATAGAAAGATTCTGAGGCAGTAGAGTTCGGTGCTGTGGACCCACCCCTCGCTCGAGCGGGCGAGTGCTATTGCAGTTTCAATAGTGTGAATCAATCAGGCTTCAGCATTTCCGGAGATAGGAATTTCCCCAAAGTGTCAGCTAGTGACACAATGTCTTGTTCCCTACTCTCAGGGAACCATGGTTACATTGAGTAACCTGAGACGTTTCTGCCAATCTTAAGTCTATGCAAATTCACTATAATGATGTCCCATCAAACCGTTTTCACTCTAATAAACAAACCACACTTAAGAACAATATAGTAAGACAGACAAATAAAGACATGTTCCTTTAAGGCATGTGTTCTGTGGTTTTTCCAAGTTCAGTTCCACTTAATTTTAATGCTGTCTGACTATGCAAATCACAAACCATATCCTATCCTGCAGCTGAGTGTAGCTGTCCTGCAAGAAGTTTAATGTCCAAATGTGTCACAAAAATAACCTTAGTCTTGCGACAGAAAATATTTTGCTCTTTCACTGACTGACTGAGCAGCACCATGGCAGTTTCCTGTCACATGTACACAAGCACACACTGAAACCTACTCACGAAAAATAGAAATGAAACCTTTTCATGTGCAAACCCTAAGTATAGTATAGTTAAATTCCATCAAATGGAAAGACAAACTGGTCAACATTCCTGACTTTCTCTTAGGGTCACAGAGAGCATACAATGACTTGGTTCTTTTGACAACAAACACAAAATGTTAGGTTAGTTTAATTATTTTAACATAAACAAGTGTATTATGAAACAGGTTAAAAATATGAATGCATCTGCGAGTATGTATGCATGAGTATATCTGTTGGTATTTAGCTGTAGACTGAGTACTTTAGTTGTACAGTATTTCATCATCACTCGCTGACACAGTTGTCAATGCAAGCACTTCTTATTCCAAGTGTACAAGAGTTACTTTTCAAGAAAACATCAATTTAAAAAAAAAACCTTCAAAAGTATATCAATCAAAATGTAAATGCATATTACAGAAAACTAATATCTTGGGATGGCTGCGTCATTGTGAGAATGTGATGTTTCTAGGGTTTTTTTTAGGTTTTTTTTACATATTTTATTTAATGAAACTATCTATGAGGAGTATAACTCGACACTAGTTAAGTGAACGGAGTACACTTCTATTTACTCCATGTAATTATATTGATTTAGAAACACAATTTCTATCTCTCATGCACAGATACAATGGGAGTGGTTCAGATATTTTCTCTGTGACAATTATCATTGTGGAGTAACTGCTGTGTTGATGTGTTTGTTTTGCAGTCTCTCACATAGCTTTATGGATGGCAGGTGAGTATAGACAACTTTTTAAAATCTCAAATCTATTTTCCAATTATAACTCGCTCTCTCTATTTTTGGTGCACCAGCTTATTAATTAATTAATACCTTTGTTCATTTATTTAACATTTTAGTAGCATTTATCCAGTTTTACCTTAAGTAGGAGAGCGGGGAAGGTTGCAAAATGGGGCAAAATGGGGCAGTTGCAACATGGCTTATTTCTCCAATCAGGAATGAGCTAGAGAGATGATATTCATATTACACATGCACAGTTAGTGGCTAGCCACATGTGACCATTCCTTCTGCAAAAAATTAATTTAAAAAAAGTTTTTTTTTTAATGATCAGATATTGTCGTCATACTGTCTAAACTCATTTTTAATCATTTTAAGTGTTTTCTTGGTTTCTAAAAGGCATAGCTAGCATGTCTCAAAGCTATTTTGTCAAGCATGTAGCAAATTTTATAATGGCTGTCCGTTTAGGGACAGTCGCAGACATGCTGTTGCAAGTGTCCCTTATCACAACATTGATGTAAAAGCTTGTCATAACATAACAACATTATAATTTGATGTATTAATAAAGAACCCAGTTAATAGTAAGGCATCTCCCCTTTTTTAAGTAAACAGTTTTCTTTTTATTTAAGTAAAAATGAGGAAATGAGGAAATGAGAGGAAATGCACAACAGATAGGTGTGTCCCTCTGTTCTGATGTTAGTAGCAAACACAGTGAAGCATAAAGGCAGGACAAAGGTCTAAGGCAAAACACTTTGCCATTTGCCAGCTGCCACATTACCTTTCTAGAATATAAGAATATATCCCTACATTCACTTAAACACACATAGTTCTGTAATCTTTCACAGAAGTATTAGCCTACATTTCAGTCAAAATTATTTTGTATTGTAATAATTTACGAAAACCTAGTTGTTTGCCGATTTAACTTACTGAAGACCCTGTCTGTGCACAAGTAAAATAAATACATCTGAAAATTATGTTGTGATTTTATTGCATGTTAATGAATGTTGCAACCGTCCCCTATTATGGGGTCAGTTGCAACATTTTACTTTGTCTATTCAAGTATAAATGAATACATAGGCCTATATTATCATGTTGCAGCAGTTTGGGTGGGTAGCTGACAGATGTGGGTATACTGTATTCAAATTTTGGCTTTCCAATACAGTGTCTGAGAAACCCAAGGAAATGTAAAAAAAAAATGCCTTCCTCGCTCTCCCCCTTTTAGTTTTAACATTTAGTTTATCCAAACTTATCTGACGATACACTAGTCTAAGAGTAATTGAAATAAATGTTTATACAATATATCGCTTAATTTTATAAAACTTTTTATTTAAGCACATCATCAAACTGTGCTCTTCTCTAGCAGACAGCAGCTTTGAAGCCGAGTTCCTACAGGCTCACAATGCGTACCGCAGACATCATGGAGCCCCGCCACTAACCGTAAACAAAAACCTGTGCCGCTCCGCTCAGGCATGGGCGGAGCATCTGCTATCAATCAAGACTCTCAAACACAGCAACAAGGCCTACGGAGAAAATCTTTATTATGCTTGGAGTTCAGCTACCAAAAAACTCACAGGTCAGCTTTCTGCTCTCACAATCACTAAATGAGTCAAATTCTTTTAAGAGGGCAATCAAACGTCCCATAAATGCTACCAAAGACAGAGTCATATCCAATCAGACCGCTCTTGGTCAAAGTGGAGTGCACTAGAATTAGATGCCATTGCAGGCATTGTGCAGTTGTCAGAACTTACTAACTTAATTACAAGACACTAAACTGGAAATATATAAAGCATTTGTGTTGTCTTTTAATAAAATCCATTAGTATTGCACACTGTGAACCAGTCCAGTGTTTCGACATACGGCATGTAGAAACAATTACATACTTTTTTTCACTGCTTTGTACAGGATGTGAGGCAGTGGAAAGCTGGTACAGTGAAATTAAGGACTACAACTTCAGCAGGCCTGGGTTCTGCTCCAAAACAGGTGAATCCATCTGCAAACACTTTTGAGTGGTTAAGTTGGCACTAGTCTCTTTTACAACACTGACTCCTAGTGGTTTCTCCAGGTCACTTCACACAGGTGGTGTGGAAGGACACTAAAGAGGTGGGGGTTGGACTGGCTACTGATGGGAACACAACTTTTGTAGTGGGTCAGTACCTCCCAGCAGGAAACATTACAAATGTGGGTTATTTTGAAAAAAATGTCCTACCGACAGGCTCCAAAGTAGACTCAAAGCCCACTGGTACAAGTAAGTACTCTTTCTAGTGAATGGTTATTTCACAGTATCCAAATCATGATATTTATGAAGACATTTGTTTAATATTTTTTTTATATTCTTAATATTACATTTTTATAAATAATAATAATTTTTTATTATTAAATAATTCATTAAATGTTACAGAGTACTTTAAATATTAGATATAGTTGATGTTCATTACATTATAGTAAAGATTTGATATATCTGGCAACATTCAGCTGTCAAAGTGGGACCAATGGATGGTGTATCGGGCATTCCTTCAAACAGAGCACCCTCAGTTCCTCGCAGTACTGAAATATCACCATCAGGAGGTAGAAGGGAGGTTCGTGTGCCAACCAGCTTAAAGGGTAAGTTTAGTTTGATATAGGTAAGGTACCTCAAAATCAACACAACTTGTTTCATCTAAATACAGGTGCTGGTCATATAATTAGAATATCGTCAAAAAGTTGATTTATTTATTTCACTAATTCCATTCAAAAAGTAAAACTTGTATATTATATACATTCATTACACACAGACTGATATATTTCAAAGGTTTATTTCTTTTAATTTTGATGATTATAAATGACAACTAAAGGAAAATCCCAAATTCAGTATCTCAGAAAATTAGAATATTACTTAAGACCAATACAAAGAAAGGATTTTTAGAAATCTTGGCCAACTGAAAAGTATGAACATGAAATGTATGAGCATGTACAGCACTCAATACTTAGTTGGGGCTCCTTTTGCCTGAATTACTGCAGCAATGCGGCGTGGCATGGAGTCGATCAGTCTGTGGCACTGCTCAGGTGTTATGAGAGCCCAGGTTGCTCTGATAGTGGCCTTCAGCTCTTCTGCATTGTTGGGTCTGGCATATCGCATCTTCCTCTTCACAATACCCCATAGATTTTTAGAAGGTCAGGCGAGTTTGCTGGCCAATTAAGAACAGGGATACCATGGTCCTTAAACCAGGTACTGGTTGCTTTGGCACTGTGTGCAGGTGCCAAGTCCTGTTGGAAAATGAAATCTGCATCTCCATAAAGTTGGTCAGCAGCAGGAAGCATGAAGTGCTCTAAAACTTCCTGGTATACGGCTGCATTGACCTTGGACCTCAGAAAAGTGGACCAACACCAGCAGATGACATGGCACCCCAAACCATCACTGACTGTGGAAACTTTACACTGGACCTCAAGCAACGTGGATTGTGTGCCTCTCCTCTCTTCCTCCAGACTCTGGGACCCTGATTTCCAAAGGAAATGCAAAATTGACTTTCATCCGAGAACGTAACTTTGGACCACTCAGCAGCAGTCCAGTCCTTTTTGTCTTTAACCCAGGCGAGACGCTTCTGACGCTGTCTGTTGTTCAAGAGTGGCTTGACACAAGGAATGCGACAGCTGAAACCCATGTCTTGCATACGTCTGTGCATAGTGGTTCTTGAAGCACTGACTCCAGCTGCAGTCCACTCTTTGTGAATATCCCCCACATTTTTGAATGGGTTTTGTTTCACAATCCTCTCCAGGGTGCGGTTATCCCTATTGCTTGTACACTTTTTTTCTACCACATCTTTTCCTTCCCTTCGCCTCTCTATTAATGTGCTTGGACACAGAGCTCTGTGAATAGCTAGCCTCTTTTGCAATGACCTTTTGTGTCTTGCCCTCCTTGTGCAATGTGTCAATGGTCGTCTTTTGGACAACTGTCAAGTCAGCAGTCTTTCCCATGATTGTGTAGCCTACAGAACTAGACTGAGAGACCATTTAAAGGCCTTTGCAGGTGTTTTGAGTTAATTAGCTGATTAGAGTGTGGCACCAGGTGTCTTCAATATTGAACCTTTTCACAATATTCTAATTTTCTGAGATACTGAATTTGGGATTTTCCTTAGTTGTCAGTTATAATCATCAAGATTAAAATAAATAAACATTTTAAATATATCAGTCTGTGTGTAATAAATGAATATAATATACAAGTTTCACTTTTTGAATGGAATTTTTGATGATATTCTAATTATATGACCAGCACCTGTATAGTATAATGATGAATAAATGGCCATTAAATGTATTTTAAATTGTGCAGCTTTTCTTCCCAGCGTTTTTCTCATGGTGTCCTCTTCTTTGCACAAATGCAAACATACAGAGTAATGTTGTCATGGATTGTGGTTAAAATGCACCTTTTGCCATATTTATCTGTCTAGCCGTAATGCAAATGAAATGTGATAGTCCATTCTTTGTACTGTTGTTTTATGGTTTCTGAAACAGAGCATGTGCAACGCAATACTTTTGAAAAAAAAAAAAACCCACAAATGACTGAGGATGTTAGAAGAAAAATTTTCTTTATCCTTTCAGTAAGCATGGGGTGTGCTATCACATCAAATAACTCTTTATGTTTGTTTGTAGCAGACAGCAGCTTTGAAGCTGAGTTCCTACAGGCTCACAATGCATATCGCAAACATCATGGAGCCCCGCCCCTCACTATAAACAAAAACCTGTGCCACTCCGCACAGGAGTGGGCCAAACACCTGCTGTCAATCAAGACCCTCAAACATAGCAACGGAGAACATGGAGAAAATGTATATTACGCTTGGAGCTCAGCTAACAAAAAACTCACAGGTCAGAATTTAGTAGCTACTTTGTTTATAACATTTGCTAATGTTTTGCTTGCTCACCTTTCAGTCAGGAATCTTAGATGTGAAGTCTTTACATAAAATTTGAGCTTGGGTCATTTATTCTGAAGCAAACATTTCATTACCAGTTGTGTGTCATGATCTTGTTTGCACGTTTTCAAAATCACATGTTAGTAATTTATACAGGACGTGAAGCAGTGGAAAGCTGGTACAGTGAGATTAAGGACTACAACTTCAGCAGGCCTGGATTCACCTCCAAAACAGGTGAATCCATCTGTAAACACTCTGGAGTAGTTAGACGTTAGCTCTAGTCTCTGTTCTGACATCTGGTCGTTTCTCCAGGTCACTTCACACAGGTGGTGTGGAAAGACACGAAGGAGTTGGGAGTTGGACTGGCCACTGACGGGAACACAGCTTTTGTGGTGGGTCAGTACCTCTCAGCAGGAAACATCAGCAATGCTGGATATTTTGAAAGAAATGTCCTACCGGCAGGTTCCAAAGTAGACTTCAAATCCACCCCATCTGGTGAGTCTGATATGCTTACATGTGCAGGGATATAATACTGAATATATTTTGTATGATTATTGTATCAAGTAGATGTATATTGAAAGTGTGACTATGAACAATTTGTTTTGTGTAAATATAAATAAAGTACATTTAAATATATTTTCATTATATTTAAGATAACTTGTATAATATTCACAGAAAGTTTTAAACACATTTATTTTGTGTTCAGCTGACAGAGTTGGACAAGCACTTGGTGCTCTCAGCATCAAGTCAAACCAATTGCCTTCATCATCTCACAGTTCTGGACCAGCCCCATCTAAGAGTCCATCCCCACAGAGCAGCAGCTCAGAAGGTAAGCAAGGAGAACATGAATACCTCAAGAAACTATGGAGGCCCATTGTCTGCCACATAAGAAAATTAAGCATGCTTTGATAAATCACAGTTATGACATATAGGGTCAGATATATAGGGCAAATTAGCATGAGAGCAAAATTCCAAAAAAAACGATGATGGGAGTGGAAAGTTGCGCGTGATCTACTGACGACGTGCAAATTAAAGAACACAGACGCAGCCGGATAATTTCCATAATGACCAACGCAATCTACCAAGAGCCGCACAAATTAGCGTCAGGTTTAAGACATGCTTTTTGGGGGCGTTAAATAATTTTAAGTGGTTTTGCATCTATTTGACATTAGCTGAATAAATGCTTCCTTTCATGCCATGTCCTTACTCAAAAACTATTATTAGTTTTAATGAGTATAGTTACCAGTAATTGGTCATTAGTTTGAGAAGATCAGCTCCTACAAAGACTGCTTTGTGGAACACTTGCAATTAAAACATAATAAAAAAACACAGTCAGGTCCATTTTTTTCATTTTGCAGCACTATTTGATGTATAAGCTTGTGCACAAACTAAAAAAGATAAAATAAAATAAAATAAAAAGTGACGTTAAAAAGACCAAAGCCTTAGTTTCAACTCAAAAGTCTCATCAGGGTTAACAGCTCTTTCTTTTCCTGTGATGAAGGTGAGAGCTTGTCCCAGTTTCGACAGTCTCTGCTTGAAGCTCAAAATGATTACCGGCGTCAACATGGGGCACGGCCTCTCTCGCTGTGCCCCATCCTCAGTAAAGAGGCTCAGGATTGGGCAGCACATCTGATTAGCATTAACGCCCTGAAGAACAGCAGCAAAGGTCACGGAGAGACTATGTCTTACAAATGGACATCCAACATGGTGCCTCCAACAGGTAAATAGGTTATTCCCCTATATAATTTAACTTATAGCACACCAAAATGATAAAGTTAATAGAAAAACTCATAATTTTTTCAACTATAGGAAAAGAGGTTGCTGAATCATGGTACAAGGAAAATGTGAAGTACAATTTTGCAAACCCTGGCTTTCAGAGTGGAACTGGTAGGCTATTCATTTTGCATATCAGCTGAAGAGATTCAATGGTTACAGCTGTAAAATAAAATAGTAAATATCGATTCCATATACAGGTGCTAGTCATATACAGTGGGGCAAAAAAGTATTTAGCCACCAATTGTGCAAGTTCTCCCACTTAAAAAGATGAGAGAGGCCTGTAATTTTCATCATAGGTACACTTCAACTATGAGAGACAGCAAATTATGGTGGAAAATAAGTATTTGGTCACCTACAAAAAAGAAAGATTTCTGGCTCTCACAGACCTGTAACTTCTTCTTTAAGAGGCTCCTCTGTCCTCCACTTGTTACCTGTATTTATGGCACCTGTTTGAACTCGTTATCAGTATAAAAGACGCCTATCCACAACCTCAAACCGTCAGACTCAAAACTCCACTATGGCCAAGACCAAAGAGCTTTCAAAGGACACCAGAAACAAAATTGTAGACCTGCACCAGGCTGGGAAGACTGAATCTGCAATAGGTAAGCAGCTTAGTGTGAAGAAATCAACTGTGGGAGCAATTATTAGAAAATGGAAGACATACAAGACCACTGATAATCTCCCTCGATCTGGGGCTCCACGCAAGATCTCACCCCGTGGGGTCAAAATGATCACAAGAACAGTGAGCAAAAATCCCAGAACCACACGAGGGGACCTAGTGAATGACCTGCAGAGAGCTGGGACCAAAGTAACAAAGGCTACCATCAGTAACACACTACGCCGCCAGGGACTCAAATCCTGCAGTGCCAGACGTGTCCCCCTGCTTAAGCCAGTACATGTCCGGGCCCGTCTGAAGTTTGCTAGAGAGCATTTGGATGATCCAGAAGAGGATTGGGAGAATGTCATATGGTCAGATGAAACCAAAATAGAACTTTTTGGTAAAAACTCAACTTGTCATGTTTGGAGGAAAAAGAATGCTGAGTTGCATCCAAAGAACACCATACCTACTGTGAAGCATGGGGGTGGAAACATCATGCTTTGGGGCTGTTTTTCTGCAAAGGGACCAGGACGACTGATCCGTATAAAGGAAAGAATGAATGGGGCCATGTATCGTGAGATTTTGAGTAAAAACCTCCTTCCATCAGCAAGGGCATTGAAGATGAAACGTGGCTGGGTCTTTCAGCATGACAATGATCCCAAACACACCGCCCGGGCAACGAAGGAGTGGCTTTGTAAGAAGCATTTCAAGGTCCTGGAGTGGCCTAGCCAGTCTCTAGATCTCAACCCCATAGAAAATCTTTGGAGGGAGTTGAAAATCCGTGTTGCCCAGCGACAGCCCCAAAACATCATTGCTCTAGAGGAGATCTGCATGGAGGAATGGGCCAAACTACCAGCAACAGTGTGTAAAAACCTTGTGCAGACTTACAGAAAACGTTTGACCTCTGTCACTGCCAACAAAGGGTATATAACAAAGTACTGAGATGAACTTTTGTTTTTGACCAAATACTTATTTTTCCACCATAATTTGCAAATAAATTCTTTAAAAATCAGACAATGTGATTTTTGTGGATTTTTTTCTCATTCTGTCACTCATAGTTGAAGTGTACCTATGATGAAAATTACAGGCCTCTCTCATCTTTTTAAGTGGGAGAACTTGCACAATTGGTGGCTGACTAAATACTTTTTAGCCCCACTGTAATTAGAATATCATCAAAAAGTTTATTTATTTCACTAATTCCATTCAAAAAGTGAAACTTGTATATTAAATTCATTACACACAGACTGATATATTTCAAATGTTTATTTCTTTTAATTTTGATGATTATAACTGACAACTAAGGAAAATCCCAAATTCAGTATTAATGTTAGTTAGTGTTAAATTACGGATCAAAGACAATATAATTAAAAATTTACACCTGAAAAAATGTTATATGTGCACAGGTAACTTCACCCAGATGATCTGGAGGTCTACAGACCAGGTTGGGGTCGGCCTGGCATCAGATGGAAAGGGCAAGTTCATCACTGTGGCCTTTTACAAACCTTCTGGAAACATCACCAACCCTGGCTACTTCCAGGATAATGTCAAACCTGCTGGGAGGTGATCTGCTGAATAAGAAAGTTTTTAGTTCAGAGTTTTTAACCATTTTACTAATGAAAATCTTTTCTTTTTTTTAATCAGAATATGTAAACAAAGTCAATCAAGATGTATATTGCATGTACAAAAACATCAGTTCATAATTGTCAACTGCACCTTTGGCACTTTGCTTGTTTTGATGGTTTATATATATATATATATATTCCCATTCTTTGCTGAGATGGTATCCACTCCTTCACTGTAAGAGATAGTGTGTATGTGCTCTTGAATTATCCAGGAATTTTTTAATGGGAAATTACTTATAATGTATAGAAAGATGGTGTGATAAATCATAATAAAACATCAACATATATTTTTTACTAAATAAGACATCATTAAATGAATGCAAATGTTCTGTCCATGTAGTTATTTATATTAAATGCAGTCTATGGTGTGAATGATAATCATGACAAAAAATATTTTTATAAACAATTTAATATTAAATATAATAAATATTTAATATTAAATTGTTTATAAAAATATATTTGGTCAGATATATAAAGCTACTGAAATGCTAAGTCTTTTACCTCTTCCCCAAACACATACACATAAATTGCATTTTCATACACAAATCATTGACATTCTGCATCTGATGTGAACACGTTTCTTGCACAGGCCCAGAGAGATTGGGTGGGAATGCAAAACTGAAATGCCAAGGTGTCATATCACATTGTGTTGCTGGAGACACGTGAGACGCTCTTATCTTCATTTATAGATGCCCTCCTTCATGAATTACATGAAGGTCAAACAATTGTCTGATAAACTGAAATGTATATACCTACTATCGTATATACTTACTGGTTGAATACAGCACACGTTGGCCAAAACAAAAATAATAAAACTACATTATCAATAATATAATTATGTGTATGCAAAAGAGTGTCAAGTGACCAACAATATGCAAGGCTGGCATTGAGGACTTACTCAGGTCCATGCATTTGTTAATAAAATTGACTTAATTGTGTTTTTGGGTCTATCCTAACTGCAGTAGAACAAGGATATAAACATAATTAAAACTAGTTATTAGTACTTAAGTTATTCTTTTCCTTCTCAGTGTCTTTCAGAGACCTATGACAACACAACACACACTGGTTTTGATTATTTTTTTATACATGTTGAAAAGTCCACAAACAGAAAAATGATCTTTGTTTTGTGTTTCCTTGAATATACAGTACATACAGTTGCCCCTGTATCACTGAATGAGTCTTCATTGTGGGGAGAGTTTCTATAGCAGTACTGCTGCCGTTTCTATAGAGCTGTTTTTGTTGTGCTGGAAGAGGTTATCTTTCCTCCTAGGGATAACCAGCAACAGTAAAGAAATGAAAACAGGCTCAAGCCTTGCCAAAATAACCTGTAAACCTGTGTCTGGTACACAAGACTAAAAACAAATTCTATATTTATGTGTCTAGTCAACTTAAACTAAACTAAAGAACTTTCAGGTCAAAAGCTGCAGGGAGGTATTCATCCTGATGCGCTACTTTGCCTATTCAAAGTTATTGCCAGGCTTTTTGTTCAGTTGTGTGTGTGTGTGTGTGTGTGTGTGTGTGTGTGTGTGTGTGTGTGTGTGTGTGTGTGTGTGTGCAAGGCAGCTGCTGCCAGTGTTGTTACACTTTGAATGTTAATCAATAATGCAGTGCATAGTTTTGCCTTACACACGCACAGAAAACCTCTCAAATTCAGACTTTCCCAATCCCAGAGGGAATACTTAAGTCACACATCAGTGCCCTAGTTTTGATGAGTCTTTCTGCATATTGAGCAGAGGACACATTATTTAATATCAAATAATACATAATATCTTGGAAACCTACACTACTATTCAATTTTGGGGGCCGGTAAGAAGGTTTAATGCTTTTGAATGTTCACCAAGGCTGAGTTTATCATCAGTGATGGCAAAGCTACATTTTCAGCAGCCATTTTCCAAAATTCAGTGTCATGTGATCCTTCAGATGCTCAGGCAGTCATAGTTTTATCAACTAAAACAGTATTTAGCCTAATCAGTAAAATTACAGGCTTAAGTAAAAATGGCCTAATAACATAATTTTGGCCTTTTTGGTGGTCTGACAAAATGCTGATGAATAGACTTGATTATTATAATACAAAGGTTGTGTTATACATCAACAATCGTAGTCGTATAAGATCGTAAGTCCTGTTGTGGAAATTCATTCTGCCTTCGTCATTAATCCTGTTCCGTTTTGTGCTTGCTCAGCCTACGTGCGCTTCTGTCATAGCATGCATGAACTGAATCCCTTCTATAAGGATGTATTGCACCTCTGATGCTCATAAATAATAAATCGATGCTGCACATCCCACTTGTGCTGAGACATTTAGGGATGGCAGCACAATATTGACCAACACAAAGACTTGGTTGTATTAGAAATTTGCATCAGCAAGAAACAATTTACTGTCTACTTCGAGTATTTATTCTTTTTTAGCATTATATATTTATGTGTGTGTTTCTGTCTGTGCCTGTGTTTATTGACAAGTTTGTGTCGATTTAAATAAAGATGAAACAGGGTCAAAGACATCCATTTCAAAGCAGCTACTATATTTTCTCATGCTCTCATTCAGTTGTTATTTTCATCAGCTATAGGTCATTATCTGAATGGGTCAACTAATGGAGGTGCAGGGATTGTAATCTCATTCAGATAATACAAAGACTTAGGGTACTGTAGGAAGTAGGCTTTACATTTTTTGTTATTTGAAAAGATGCATATCTTAAACAATGAGCAGGTCAGGATGCGGACAGTGTTGCTTACCCTATACAGCAAAATAGGCCACTTGTTACTATTTTACATTTTGGTGAATCATTTGTATATTTTCATTCGATGTGCTTACGCTCCAGTGACAGTCCATAAAATCAACCATGAAAATAGTTAATATTACCATGAATTGCATAAGTTCAACAATATGCAAAACCATTGACAGTCTGAAAAGGAAAAGGGACCCTTTTGGCTTCTAAATGTTGGCCAAAGATGTTTATAATAAGTAACATTAATTGAAAAATTTGTGCTGGTATGCCTCGACTTAACAAAATGATAAACTATTTTTCAAGATAGTAATGTAAAGCATAACCATTCCATAATACAAGAGAATATTTGCCACATAAGTAAATGTGCATGTAATTATAGTCAACGTTCTAATGCTTTCGCTTTATGTTGTTGTAAAATAGTTAAGCAAACGCATTTAGTGTAAAACATGTACCAAATTAACAAGTCCAAACATGCAAAGCTCTGTTTGGTGTAGGTAGGTGTGCATGGTAACACGATTCTCAATGAAAAAAAACCCTATTCTATTCAATGATAAAAGCAGGTATGCGTCTCCGGTTACCAATACAAAACGGTTTCTGTGTGAGCCGCGGTGTAACCATTGGCAACAGATTACAACATCTCTAATCCAATCAAAAGCAGAAACTCCACGAGAGCGCTTGTTCCTCGACCAATCAAAAGCGGACGGAGACTGATTGACGTCTCGCTCATCCACCTGTTGTTAAATGCGAAGGTTGGCGTTATTTAAAACTGAAAAAACGTTTGCTGTGCTTTGCAGAGTTTAGACGACGCTCGGTGGAAGAGAGTCCACTCATCTACATTTGTTTTTTTATTTAAAAAGTACTTTTTCCTTAACGACTCAGAATGAGGGAAATTGTTCACCTGCAAGCTGGTCAATGTGGGAACCAAATCGGTGCCAAAGTGAGTGTATTGATTGCTATATTAGGCCAATGAAGGCTAGTCGCGAGGGACATAGTTTCACTTATATGCTGTCTAGTTAGTTAATTAGTTATACGTTACACATACTGACTATTTATATTTAGCTGTGCTTTTCTATAGAAAAATAACGTCGGATAAGATGAGTAACTAGCGATCTAACTCGTTACAGTTTGTTTTTTATCCTCTAAAACCCTGTTTGTAGTTTTACAAGTTGCCATGACAACACTTAAAAACGAGGCCGTTATTTTAAAGACATTTTCGAAATTGTTAATATTGACTCTTTCTTCTGTGTGGTCAGTTTTGGGAGGTGATTAGTGATGAGCATGGAATTGACCCGACAGGAACTTACCATGGAGACAGTGATCTGCAGTTGGAGCGGATTAATGTCTACTACAATGAAGCCACTGGTCAGTTTGCATTTTCAATATAATAAAACTTAACAAGTGCCATGTAATTTAAAATTTAAGAGTGGAAATGTGTGCTTTTACTATGACAGGTGGAAAGTATGTTCCTCGTGCTGTTCTTGTTGACCTGGAGCCTGGAACCATGGATTCGGTGAGATCTGGACCATTTGGGCAGGTCTTCCGACCTGATAACTTTGTCTTTGGTAAGACTGTTTTTATATGCCGTTTGACTGAATGTTAAATTCTTGATGTTTAAATTGACAAATTAGCTTTTTTTTCTTTTTCTTTTTTTTTCTTCAATCATAGGTCAGAGTGGTGCTGGAAACAACTGGGCCAAGGGTCACTACACCGAAGGTGCTGAGCTTGTAGACTCAGTTCTTGATGTGGTCCGTAAGGAAGCGGAAAGCTGCGACTGCCTGCAGGGCTTCCAGCTCACCCACTCCCTTGGAGGAGGTACCGGGTCAGGCATGGGCACGCTCCTCATCAGCAAAATCCGTGAGGAGTACCCAGACCGCATCATGAACACTTTCAGCGTGGTGCCCTCACCCAAAGTCTCAGACACTGTTGTAGAGCCTTACAACGCCACGCTGTCCGTCCATCAACTGGTGGAGAACACAGATGAAACTTATTGCATTGACAACGAGGCACTGTATGACATTTGCTTCCGTACACTCAAACTCACTACGCCCACCTATGGCGATCTCAACCACCTCGTGTCTGCCACAATGAGTGGGGTCACCACATGCCTGCGCTTCCCCGGCCAACTCAATGCTGACCTGCGTAAACTGGCCGTCAATATGGTGCCTTTCCCCCGTCTGCATTTCTTCATGCCGGGCTTTGCCCCCCTCACCAGCAGAGGGAGTCAGCAATACAGAGCTCTTACGGTTCCCGAGCTCACACAGCAGATGTTCGATGCCAAGAACATGATGGCTGCTTGTGACCCCCGCCACGGTCGTTATCTCACCGTGGCTGCCGTTTTCCGAGGCCGCATGTCTATGAAGGAAGTGGATGAGCAGATGCTGAATGTCCAGAACAAGAACAGCAGCTATTTCGTGGAGTGGATCCCCAACAATGTCAAGACCGCCGTGTGCGACATCCCGCCTCGCGGTCTCAAAATGGCAGCCACTTTCATCGGCAACAGCACCGCCATCCAGGAGCTGTTCAAGCGCATCTCTGAGCAGTTCACCGCTATGTTCAGGCGCAAGGCCTTCTTGCATTGGTACACGGGTGAGGGGATGGACGAGATGGAGTTCACGGAGGCCGAGAGCAACATGAATGATTTGGTGTCAGAGTACCAGCAGTACCAAGACGCCACTGCAGAAGAGGAGGGAGAGTTCGAGGAAGAGGGAGAGGAGGAGCTTGCATAAAGAGTCGACCGCTCAAGTTCTTGTCCGCTGTTGTTCTGTTTCCTTATTTGTTGGTTTGTCTTTTGTTCTGATCTCTTTCTCTCCAAAGCAGTTTCATAAGCAGCTAAAAAGCTATCAAAGCTAGCTTCCTGCAATGTCAAATAAAACTCTGAATTTGATAGCAGTCTTTTGGGGAGTGTTGTCAGTCTTTAGCCTTTTTTTTCCAGATGTTTGTGAATTGTAGATAAAGCTCTGTTCAACTTTACAATACTAATGTTATATTAGTTGTCATTCATTCTTTGTTTAACTCTACAGAATATAGAAAAATAATAAAATGGCAAAACATTTCATTTTAATACTTGCAGCGACAGTAGTGCAAACTAGATGAATGCCATATTAGTGTGCCGATCATTCAATGATAAAAGACGGCCATCTAGCGTTTAAAATAAGACTGGTAGATTTCAGAGTGTTTTGAAAGCTTTATCTTCAGGTGAGAAAATGTGTTTCCACACCGGTGATTTAATCAAATGGAGCACTGACAACAGTGAAAGTGGCATGTGAAGGCCAAGTATGGTAGCCCATACTCTGAATTGGTCCTTTGCATTTAACTCATCCAAGTCATTAGTGCACACATTAGGAGTAGTGAACACACACACAGCAAACCATACTTGTAGCAGTGGGCAGCCATTTTGCTGTGAGCAAGCCAGGTGGGTTACCAGTCTGACTCGGTTTAGAAACATTTAAAATATACTATCTAACAGAAACTAGTTTAAAAAAAATCTTTAAAAAGCGTATAAGATCAATACGCAAATAGACAGCATGCCTGAGTAAGCCAAGATTATTAAATTGTATATCACAGGCCTATATTCTGAATTAAATGCGTATAAAATATTTAAATCAAATTTCAGAATGTGCATTAAATGTATGCATTTGTCATACGCTTTTATCCAAAGCGACTTACAGTGCATTAGGAGGTACACTACACTTTTAAGTCAAGTTATTTCCTGGCGATCTAATCCATGACCTTGGCGTTGCTAGTGCCACTGTTTTCTACAAAGATAATATAAAAAGCTTCAGACTGCAAATATTACAACTTGTTCATTGATGTGAAAAATTATTTTTTGTATTACTGCTGGTGTTTCACGTTTCAATTGATCATACACATTCAACACAATACGTAATGTGAAATACCACTTCTTTTACATTGTGTCGATTTTCTGTTCTCACCAGCAGGTGGCGCTAGAAAGTTATTGAAAATGTCGCTTATGAGATTTGAGTGTTGGAGTAGAGGAGAGTTGATGTGACTGGTTCACATTTCTGCCGAAGTATTCTCTCCGTAAACGTAGGTATGTGAGCCAGATTTACACAAAAACTACACATGCACTAGGCTATACATGCATAGACAAGTATGAAATGCCTACAACGTTTTTTATAACAGTTGCATAACAACTCTGCTGAATCGCGTCCACACCTTTCTTAATCTTAGATGAGATTTATTGAGCTAAAATGTCATATACAATCTTGTCACCAAGACGGTCTAATTATTAACTTGAAGCTCTTTCAATGCAACGAGGATTACATTAATTAACGTGACACAACAATCTGGCCCAATTTCATGGAACATTGAAGGAAGGAAGCTCCGAGTGGAATTGCAGTCGACACCAGAGCAGAAGGGGAAGGAACATTAATTGAATCAACTAGCTGTGTTGTGAGTTGAAGATCGCAGAGGAGGGCTTCATTTACTGAGTAATGGTGTCTTGCAGTGTTTAGAAGCTTTCAGTGACCATTGACATTGCCTTTCTCTAAATCAACTTCCTGTAGGTTGACAGTAGATCATCATATTTCATACGTCTAGAGGCGTATGAAGGGATGTTCATAATCCCTGTCAATTTATTCTAGGGATGGATGGGAAATATATTGGTACCATATCGGTTTTTAAAGACCTTTAAAATATTTATAGCGACCAATATTATATATTTTATTTTGCATACTACTTTCTCCTACTTTAACGTTAGCTTTACCATCATTTAACTCTTGAAGTTTTACACTTTGTTAATATAAAAAATATTTTTAAAAAATCTAAAACACTGTAAAATATAATCTTAAGTACATTTCGAAACGAATGCTATTCATTTGTCATACTGTATATTATAATAGTTTTGCTGTTTTTTTTTAAATTATTTTTATTTAGACAAAATCATGTAGGCTAGTTATAATATCCACCATTTATCAGTATCAGCGTACAGAATTTTAATATTGGTGCATCAATATTATTTTAGCAAATAATTATTTTATAGCAAATAATTGACAAAATTTGGTCAATCTGACTGAATACTGAAATTAGCTTCTGGAGTGCATGTGATTGAAAAAAGTACCATGGTACAGAACCACAACAGTTTCTTATAAGAGCTCTGTTCTATTTTAGAGTCTCAGTAACTCAAATCTTGCTCAAAAGTGGTAATACAAGCACAATACAATAAAATGAAATAATCCAGATCAAAAGACTACAGAAAAGGGCAAGACTTTCATACAATGAAAACAAAATTATTGTGAAAGGTTTGAAACAGATTGTATTCCTCAGTCTGATACTGTGAGCACACGCTCATATGAGCTGCTAATGTGATCTTTTGTTGTCTCAGCTTTCACAACCTAATGCATGCATGTTATTCCTTTTAATTGGTTTTTGTGATTTTATACCTCATCCATATGGCACTAGAAAAAGCTTCTGTCTGAACAACATAAATCCTCTCTGTTTTAGCACTGCTATGTACACAATGTTGATGAAGCGCTCTAAACAGATGATGGATTGCTCTTTAACAGCCAAAGCAACTTCACTGTCACTGCCACTGAAAAGAAAGATGAGAGAGAGAGAGAGAGAGAATATGTGCCATGAGATGCAAAGTGTAGCAGCAGCAAGAGGTGTGAAACATAAATTAGGATGGTTTTAGGCTGCACAGATGGGCCTCTGCCACTCTATATACTGCATACAAATGCTTAGAGCCCGAGGAGCATCTCTTCATACAAACAGATTGAATGGGCCATCCGTATAAGCCACAATGACACAGACAGTCGACAAGATTTAATGAAAATGTGCTCTTAATCTCACTAATTCAGTTACGTTTCCTGGATAGTCTTTCTTGTCTTTTTTGACTTTTGACATGGGCCTGGAAATCCAACCAAAATCTATTAAAGCCATATGTGCTAAGTATATCAAATAAAATTGATCTGGCAAGTAAAATAAAGAATGAAATCTAAGGCTACATCTACATTAATCCGGATACATTTGAAAATAGTGTTTTCATTTCTAAACACTCTCCGAAGCGTTTTCCAAAAGTTTCTCATCCACACTGAAACATAGGAAAACGCTAAATTCACCTTACAGCGCATGCGTTAGCCCTCATAAATTTTGTTTATATATACTGTACACTACAGTTCAAAAGTCTCTTAAGGTGCAGTCACATTTACTGATGCTTGCTGAAATTTTGTGAACGAAATCCAGTGATTTCAATAGAAATCCATCCGATCAGGAGTTTCATGTGAGGGTGAAAAAGTTCTCCTCAGATTTTGCATATGTTCAAGTTGGTCACGCAAATTCTCCACCTTGACCATCGGAAAGCAGCATGATTTAAAAGTGAAATGTGTGGGAATGGTGCTACATGCATTGCTAAACTTTTGACAATGGACATTTTTTGCCCTCATAATTTTGCCAAATTGTCGCTTATGAGACTGTACATTTATGCTCACCAAGGCTGCGTTCATTTAATGAATAAAGTAAAATGCCAATAATACTATTACAATTTTTTTTATTTTAATATATTTTAAAATGTAAATTATTCCTGAGATGGCAAAGCTGAATTCAGCAGCCATTACTTCAGTCTTCAGTGTCACGTGATCCTTCAGAAATCATTTTAATGTGCTTAAGTAAAAATGTCTTATTATTATCAATGAGGCATATAAACTTTTTTAAACTTTCAAGCGAGGCTTTGGGAAGCCAATATTCAAAGTTTGCCTTTACAAATTTTGCTTTTCCAGCTAAAAATTACAGTTATATAATTTTCTGTGAATTTCAGTTCATTTTACATCTACTTCCTTATATTCAAATCTGAATTGCAATTCTGCATCCTGTTTGCTCGGGTTCAGGAATTGACTTGTAACTTAAAAAGATATTCTAAATTGAATTCTGAATGTCACAAACCCTCTGTCACAGGCCTCCAAAAGCTCCCCAAACCAAGTTGCTTTGGAAAATATCCCATTGCCCTACTTGCTTTGTTCTTGACAGTTCACTTTGACGTGAGAAGATTGGCCAAGCGGCACTTCTCCTCTATTTCCTCCCTCTCTCCAGTCGCTCTCCTCCTTGCCTCAGGCGTGTGTGTGTGTGGTTGTCAGCATGCGTGTCTATGTGCGGAGCTGATGGCTTCCGTCGTGCGGGGTGCCACACACGCAAAAGGGGTCCTGTCACTCACTCCGAGCGGCCATATGTGTGCCTGCGTGAGCTCAATGCCAGCGGCAGAGGCTCCCGCCAGAAGACATTAGGGGAGCAGTGGGGCGTCATTACCCAGGCACCATGATTGATTAACCGTGAATCAGGAGCACCAGGGCCCCTTGAAAGCCCCGTGCTGATGGGAGGAGGGAGCCCCCTGCAGATGTGGGGGTGTAATTGCATCAAGGCTTGGCAGGAGGAAAAGTAGGCAGGGGAGACAAACACACAGATGACTGCCCTCATTAGTGGGGGAATGAGATCAGCGTTTCTCCTGATGGAGCTGGTTGGTTATGTGGCAGGGATCGTTTAAATATAGCAGTTTAGACAGGTGAGCTGAATCCTGGGGGTCTCTGCACTGTAAAAACATGAAATTAAATAAGCAAATAGCAACTTAAGCCTTTGATTAAAAATGAATTATTTCATGTGTATCCATATTTTGGTCCAGATTCATGAGGTTTTGCAGTGAGCAGCAGAGCTGATCAGAAACTACTGAAGAATAATTTTTTTCTTTTTTCCCCTCCTCTAACACTCTGATCCTTAGCGGTAGGGAAGCTCGAATGAGATGATGATCCCTTAATGGCCCCCTGCCCTTCCTCTCCCTTTCTGCCTCTCCCTCTTCTCCATGTCCCGGAGCCATGCAGCGCATTTGTGTGCTGTGGAGGGGTGACTAATGAAATCCAGTGAGAGGCAGCCAGCCCTGGGAATCCAACGCTAATGTTTTGTTTGGTATTAAGATGCGCAAAGGCAACTCAAACTCCCACTGACTTGGACGCGAAAACATTTGGAATGGGCTCATCAATCAAGCCCCACCACGCTGGAACTGTCTAATCCTGGGGTGCGTCACGCGCCGTGGCGACACTTCGTACACGGAGCACACACACATTAGATGTCATTCACACATGTATGAATTCAAAGTTGAAAAAGTGACTTACAAACTGACATTAGTGGAAAGTCTTTTGGTGCTTCGATTTTCCCTCTGGAGTTTGTGCTCTCCTGAGATGCTTGGATTACTTTATTTTAAGCTGAGATGAGATGAGATGATAGTATGTGGTTCTTCAGTAGACGTATATATATATATATATATATATATATATATATATATTTATTTCTATTTATTTATTTTTTTTCATTCAAAAAAAAATTCAGTCAGTTAAAAATTCAGGTTTTGGCAACGATTACATTCTCATTTGGCTGTGTCTGTGAATATTAAATTTTTGCATTCAAGGTCAATTGCAAAAATGTACACTGACAAAAATGTTTGGTAACACTTTAGTATGGGGAACACGTATTCACTATTAACTATGACTTTTGCCTCAATAAACTACTAATTTACTGCTTATTAATGGTTAGTAAGGTAGTTTTTGTAGCGTTTATGTTTAGGTATTGGGTAGGGATGTATAATAAGGTCATGCAGAATAAGGCATTAATATGTGCTTTATAAGAACTAATAAACAGCCAATATCCTAGTAAACCCTAAAATAAAATGTTACCAAATGTTTTAAATGCCACAGTACTGCAGCATTCAAAATGACCTACAGACAGCAAACTGTTTAATTCTTAGTGTTATTAAATTGTTGCATTTCAATTTTGCTTCTTAAAATAAGTAACCTTGTCACTCCAGAACCAACTTGACCAGAAAATAAATGATTATTTAATAATAATAATAACCACTATTATTAGTATTATTGCTGTTGCTATTGTTATTAATATTATCAATAATGATGATAAAATAATAATAATAATATTTATTTTTCATATTTAAGAGACAGTGAGATGCGGAATAAAATGTGAATTATTGTTATTAATAATATTATGTTCCATTTATTTAAAATATATATTTTTATTTATTTATTTATCAATTTTACATTTACTGGTCTAGAACATCTCATAATTTGCCTATAAATACTTAATGCATGATTATGAAATAAAAAAAAGGGTTAAGATTCTTCTTACATATTTGTAGACAACTACCAAAAAAAATCTATACTTTATTTTGTAATCTATATATTAGAACTCCATGTTGTAAGTTCTTTACATCTTTATTGTACAATCTGCCTATTTGTAAATGCATTAATGTTTGTGAAATTCCTCAAAGCAATCAGTCTCTCACCGGTTTTAGTGAGCGAGGGCTGGCGCTTCCCTTGAACCTCAGTCAGCTGAGATTAGGACTCGTGATGACAGAGATTTAGGTAGACTGGAGCACACACTGTCACACCTCTCTGTGGTGGGCTTTAATCAGAACAGTACACATCACTAATGGCATACATTGATTGATGAGTGAACGTTCTCTGGAGGCTTTTCCTCCTGATTGTGTCTCGCCATACAAAACTGACTTTGTTTTTCACAATCTATTCCACTTTCTTTCACAATATGGTGTAACGAGGACGTGATTACAAGCAAAATTCTGAATCACATTTTTTAAAGTAAAGTGATTTGGTCAGGGTAGTGCACTTCTTTGAAAGATTTGTTACTGTGTCTTTTTTGAGACTGTATCCGAATGTCTGCACAGGCCTAAGATGAGCTCTGTTCCTGTATTCTGTATGTTCGTATAGAGTTCATTAGAAATGTAATTTAAACTGTTTGTCTTTACAGGCTTATTGCTATTTGTTAAGCTTTTTTTTTTTTTTTTATCAATCTATTTGATTTATTGTAACCTGATAAATGTATTATAAAAAACAAAAGTAGATGCTTAATGAACCTTGATGACAGATACGACTTTGAGGTTGCATGATTTTAACCACCAGGAGGCAGCGGCAGGCAACCACTGGGGCAGGCTGTGGCACACTCTGCTTTTGGTGTAAATTAGCCAGTACTAAACACACCTGGAAAATGATCTGTTCTGGGTTGTTTCTCTTTAGCATGCCCGTTTTATAGCAGGGCAAAATTGATATGCCCACGTGCCAAGAATACTCAATTGCAACCAGCAGAGGAAAGCATATTGAGGCCTTCCAAATACTGAACTCGTGTTTTTTAAAAATGTGTTCAACAGCTTGTAGGAATGCTAACTGTTAGTGAAATCATACTATTTATTTTTTTGCAGCATAAATAAATTTACCATGTACATTTACAGATCTAACATACCAGTCAGTTTGACCTATTAAAAAGTTGCTCTAAAAGGGACAATTTATTTGAAAAAAAAATTTAAGTTAATCCAACTGTTCACTTATTACAGTATACTTGAGAGTTGCTGTGCGTTCAAATTTAAGGAGGCCCATTTTGGTTTGTAATCAATTTCTTTTTATGTATGTTTTTTTTTTCTTTTTTTTCTTGTGCTGCCACAGAGAATTATGGGAAATGTAGTTTGGTCACACAGGTCTGCTTTCTATGTAGTATTTCCTGGCAGGCAAAAATAATTTGCCCACTGGTTATTATGACTGGTGAATTTCATGTCCAATTGACTCATAAATGTGATCATTCCAATATTAAACGCACCATACACTACTGTTCAAAAGTTTGGGGTCGGTATGTGTTTTTAAAATGTTTTTTAATGAAGCGTCTTGTTCACCAATGCTGCGTTTATTTGATCAGAAATATTTTGTGAAATATTTTAATATATTTTCTATTTTAATTTATTCCTGAGATGGTAAAGCTGAATTTTACTTTACAGTCTTCAGTGTCATTCAGAAATGATACATTTTGTCAGGATTCTTTGATGAACAGAAAGCTCAAAGGAATAGCATTTATTTGAAAGAGAACTCTTTGGTTATATTATAAATGTCTTTGTCACTTTTTAAATTTAATAGAATGTAAAAACTGTATGAGAATGTGTACTACTCTTCCTACATCCTTAGTTTTAGAATTCAACACATTTATCCTGATAGCCTCAAGGTTTCACCTTAACCTTCTCAAGGGTCTTTCATGTATAGAAAAGTCTCATCTAAGTCTGATTTCTCATCTATACTGCCTTCAGACTGTCCAGGGAGAGTGAGACCCTCATGGGTGAAAACAGAATAATGAAAAGGGGGGATTTTGGCCATTTGACTTCAGTGGCAGCCTTTAAGATACTGCACCAAAGAAATGTCAGACCAGATCTTATCAGTGTAGTGATAAGAGGACAGCGCCCCCTAGGTGGCACTTTTTACTGAAGGTCAGAACGGGGTCAGGCTGGCAAGGCAAAGGGGGATTCAGGTCCAGGACTGGCCACCCACTGTGTAATATCCAGTTTCCGTTGAGGGATGGGAGAAAAAAATCTGGAAAGTGAGGGGGAATCTGAAATCGTGGAGCATCTCTGTCCTGTATCCATCCATAGAGCTCTATCTCTTTCGCTCTTCTCTCTCCCACGCTGATTATTTCCTGGTCTGAAGCCCCTGTGGTTTTCCAAATGATTTTAAAATGGATTTCATTTCCTGTTGGGGGGAGGAAGGGGGCCGCGATAGTAGTAGGACAAACCCGAATGCTAGTTGTGTGGGAGAGAGATGAGGAAGAGAGATGGAGAGGAGAGGATGTGAGAGAAATAAAGAGAGAGGGGGCTTCTTTTTCCTGGATATGAGGTTTTGAGTTTTGCCCTCAGGCCTCAACACCATACAGCATTCTGTTACAATGCTCATTTCCTCTCACAGACCCTGGAAGACTTCTCTTCTTTGGCACCGTTCTTCTTTCTTACTTTCAGTCGCCTTTTTTGGGGGGTCTTTCCATCTTTTTCGAAGATTTGCCAGGTTTGTTATTCCTCTGCTGCTTATAAAGTTTGTAAAATCACTTTGAAGCCACTTAAGTTCACCCAAAAATGAAAAGTCTGTTATCAATTATTCACCTTATTGTTGTTCCAAATCTGTATGATGCACTTTCTTTTTTTGTGGGACACAAAAGAAAAATTTGTTTTGAACCCCATTGACTTGTGGAAAAAAAATAGTTCAAAATATATTCTTTTTTGTTTTCCACAGAAAAAAAAGAAACTAAATGATATTAGAAAAGACATGAGGGTGAATAAAAGATGACAGCATTTTCAGTTTTTGGGTGAAGCCAGATTAAGGATTCTTTTCAGCAATCTGTATTTTGTGAATCACTATCTACTTCAACAAGCAGATGAATGCAATGCATGCACCTTTTCCCATTTCTTTCTCAATCTATTGCTTTCATTCCTTCTCCCACAAGGCCAAAGGAATCGGCATGACATAAGCGCCTTCCCCTCGAGGCGGAGGTCGGAAGACAGAAGGAGAGGAGGAAGAAGGAAGAGAGAGAGACGGGGCTCGATAAGAGCCGCTATCAGTACGCACCCAAACACAGCGTCCGGCTGTTCTCCCTTGTGCACGCGGAGGAAAACAGATACAGGTTTGGGCACTTTTCCATGCTGTCTCTTCCCTCTTTTGTCACCCATTTCAATAGGTAGGTCTCAGAGAGGATGTCTGTTAGGATGTTCGTGACAAAGAGTAAATACGGCAATTGTCTTCCGCAGAAGAGGTTTTATCGTGTGTGAACCCCTGCAAGTAAGCTTGTGAGAATGAAGGTTTGTTTAAACAAGTTGAAATGATAAAAGAAAGCAAAGTAAAAAACAAAGGAAGGATAATGAAGAGCAAGCATGTGAGCAAATACAGGTGTCATCACCTTCTTCAGCTCCAAATCCACTCATCCAAATATCCGCTCATCCTGTTTCTCTCACTAAGCTATCTCTTTCCCTATCCCCCATCTCCCCATCTTTCCTAATGAGCAGAGACTCTCTCTTAACCTGAGCCACCATCTACTTACGTCTTCCTGCTAATTACCATCAGCTTGTCACAGCTTATGCAGATGAAGCTCACTCATTCCCCACAGGTATAGCACCTTTCACAAACTAGTGTGAAACAAGGCAATGCTACTATGTTTGGTAGATAGACTTTTTCCAAAAGTTTAAAATGTCATTTCCACAACAGAACAGATGTGGTGGAAATGAGGGTGTGCTGGAAATGTTAATGACTTTCTGGAAGAAAATAAAATATGGCAAAAATAATAGAATTCTCTTGTCGGAGTTCAAAGGGATTTTTAACGGGATTGTTGACCCAAAAATGTAAACTCTGTCATAATTTACTCGCTGTCAAGTTGTTCCAAACATTTGTCTTTTGCAGAATATAAAAGAAACAGTTTGGTTCTTTTATCTTTCTTCTATGTAAGAACCAGTTTTGGTTCTTATATGCGCCAAACAGGTTTGGTTAGCATTAACTTACACTGAACAAAAAACAGTGAGAAATGTTCCACGGATAAAAGGTAATTCATACAGGTTTGGGACGACATATTGGTGAGTAAACGGTGACAGAATTAAAATTTTTGGGTGAACTGTCCCTTTATTAACACCCATATATAAAATACTCAGTGGTAGCCATTTTGCTACATTGCTCCATATGATAAACCCTGGCATTAATTATCGTTTCAGATTATATTTGACAGGGGAACTCTGACTGTGTGTTAGTCAACCTGGGAAATTTTCCTCTGCTATGGCCAAAATCTTGATTTGAAACAGAATGTACAGCATCTAACCCCCATAGCTTTAACACAGGAAGTAAGGCCACCCTAAAAGTGCCTCTCAAACAATAGCCAGGAGGGCTGTGCACTGGCCAGATATTTTTATATGGGGAATTAGGACTTCTGTTGATGGAAGGAAACCCAATTGGTCATCAGACAAGCCTTAAGAGAGGGACATACAGTGAGAGTTAGAGAGAGACAGAGCTCATGTGTGACCTTGACCACCAGCATAAACACTAGCATCCTGTGAAACCGGATTGCATTCAAAAACCGGATCGCATCAGTGGTCAGCAGGCGACCAACCGGAGGTTCTTAGGTTCAGCTTTGTTTATGAAAAATTAAAGGAAAGCAACACCTTTGCTCTCTTGTGGTCTATGCCTTATGTCTACTCCTTATCAACAGAGATAATGAGTGAGTGAGAGGAACACAAGCTGTTTTGTCATTAAAGGGATAGTTCACCAAAAAATGAAAATTAGCCCATGATTTACTCACCCTCAAGCCATCCTAGGTGTATATGACATTCTTCTTTCAGACGAATACAATACAGCCTTCCATATTCAACTCCCTTTAAAGGAAAATTCCAGGTTCAACTGAAAGCACTAATTTCCACTTGTCCCTCCTTTTCCTTTTATAAAAGGTAGAAATCTGGGTTACACTTACAATGGAAGTGAATGGGGCCAATCTGTAAACGTTTAAGTACTCATTGTTTCATAAGAATAAAGCCACAAGACTTAAATGATATGCCTGTCGACGTGTTTTAGTTAACCTTTTCTGTGTGAAATTATATCAATTTTTTTAAGGTTTATGGCAACGTTTTTTTTTTAAGAAACCCAGATTATATATATTTTTTGGTAATCAACATTATACCTCTAATGTCATCAATTGAGCTTAACTTGTATATAACCCAGAATATTCCTGTAATTGCCAAGACCAATGCCAAACCCTGAGAATGGAGCTACTGTAGGTGCTCCTTCCTTCAATTTCCTCAAGGTGGAGCAGGCGATGGGAAGGAGAATCTTGCAAATGCACAAAGAATTCAGTCAGTAAGTAGGAGGCTTCTGGGATGGATGAAGCCTGTTTGAGGGGGTGGGGGAGTGGAGGGAGGGATGGGGTTGGCCTTGGCTCCGCTCGGCGGGGTTTGATCAGCCTGGCTCTGGGCTAATCACACTCGCGTTGATTAACAAGCTGCGCAAACACACAGGGCATGATTGAGCTGCCCGGGTAAAGAAAATAACCGGCAATCTACGAGAAGCCCAGGACACACATGCCTTTCACTCGTCTCTCCTCAACCCCAAACAGCCTCATACATACACACACACATCAGAAACGGCTCTCTCCTTCCTTTAGTACCTCTGGTTAGACTTTCAGAAATCTTTCAGTCCTTCCCAATAATTTTTCACCCCCACTGTTTTGTTTTGCTTAAATGTCCAGCGCACAAAGCGCTGAGGTAATCACATATTCTCCATAGTCTATCATATGGCTATTTATAGAGGTGCTCCCTCTTGACTTTTTCTCAACATTGTTGACTGTAACTTGGCTTGTCTAAAGCTCACTGATCACTTTGGGGCATTGCTGTCTGGACATACTCCCATATATGCACTAGATTTCTACTTAAGCATAGTGTTTAGGAACGTGTGTGTGTGTGTGGGGGGGGGGGGGGGGGGGGTTGCACCTCCACCTCCTCACTCTCCTTCACACACACATACCCTCCTGCTTTTGCAAGCTGCAAATGAAACCAGATGGACTCATTTATTGCCAATTAGCTCCAACGCTGTAAGTGAAGCCTCACCTATACAATTTAAACTTTTTTATTGAAACCTCCCAGCACCTCGAACACTGCATCTCAATAAGAAGGCCTAACATCTTTATAACCTCCACCTCCCACCAGTGCCAGGAAAGAAAGAGAAAGAGGCTGGAATCTTTGAGGTTTCCAGGCAGATGTAAAGATATACAGAGAAAGAAAGTATCCAGTATATAACCTATTTGAAATATTAATTATTTAAAACAACTGTTTTCTATTTTAATATAATATTTTAATTTGTTTTAAAATGTAATTTATTCCTGTGATGGCAAAGCTGAAATTTCAGCAGTCATTACTCCATGTTCAGTGTCACATGATCCTTCAGAAATCATTCTAATATGATGATTTGCTGCTCAAGAAACATTTCTTATTATCGGTGTTGAAAACCATTTTGCTGCTTAATATTCTTCTGAAAACCATGAAACTTGTTTTCATGATTCTTTGATGAATTTAAAGTTTAAATGAGCAGCATTTATTTGAAATAGAAATATTTTGTAACTGTAAAATGAATCTCAATTCAACATGTAATTTCTGTAATTTCTTAATATTTATTACTTTCCTAAACAATTTGTTTCTTTAGGATTTATATATGAACACATCAGACATATTTTGTGTAAATTGTGGGATTCTGAAATATATAGAAAGAGCATGGGGCAGCACTGAAGACTCAAAAGGTCTTTACGCAACTTTACGGCCACATTATTAGGCCAAAAAGAAACGGCTAAAGAGGGGTGAACACATGTCATTAATCCATGGAGCCACACATTTGGAGGTCCCAAGAGGAGGATTTCCCATTAACATGACTTTTTTGTCATTTAGGCCAGATGTACACTGTGAGCTCCATACTGGTCTCAGACAATAATGCTTTCTTTTCATTCTTGTGGCATACTCTACTCAGTTAATTTGTTAACTGTAATGGCGTCAAGGTTGAAGTGTAGACTGTTAGTGTTTCTTTAATCTGAGAGCCATCTGTAGGTTTTCATGTTGCTCACACAGTAGAGCTTGGTGCTAACAACACCAAGGCTATGGGTTTGATTCCTAGGAAATGCATGAACTGATATTCCTTGAATGCAATGTAAAAAGCTTTTGCCAAATGCATAAATTCAAATGTCAAATGTATTGTTTTTCTTGTTCCATGGTGACCTTGCTTCATCTGACAAATAATTTCCTTTTTGGTCTCAGCAGTATTGCTTCTTAATTGGGCACTAAACAATTTAATGTTTAATTTAAATAAAATAAAATAAAAAAAACCTTGCTACGTGTACTGTGCTAGATTAACTGAGACTAGTCACGGCACTTGCATATTGCTGCCCTAATGTTGGCTTGATTGCTTCTATTGCTCTCTTCATTTGTAAGTCACTTTGGATAAAAGTGTCTGCTAAATGATTAAATGTAAACGTATTAAATAGGCATCCAATCGCTTCCTTTAAATTGTCAGATTCATGGCAGCTGGTTTTACAGACTTTGAGACTCTGTGGTCCTCACATTCAAAAAAAATTGCACATGTAAATACGGCCCCTTTTGTGTTTACTTATTAAATATTTGGGCTTAATTGATTATGCATTCAGCTAACAATAAGAGTGTAGAATTGTCAGCTCCTCTCAAGAAATTTAATGATTCTTTTGTCCATTACCCCCAAAATCTGTGTGAAAAATGTGGGGAAAAAAGGGCCTCAACTCATCTTCAGGTTTCAGTCTGGCTGTGGAATGCTGTATGTAGGGATGACTTCTGCACAATCTACATGCTCCACAATCAATCCAATTCATAAACCTCATATCAGATACATGTTTTATCACCTTTATTAATATGCCACATAACTGACTGACTGTCCCTTTAACAAATAATATACTCAAACATTTCGTCCCACTTGTTTTCTCTGTTCTAAATGTGTCGATGGACATGAACCATTAGCCTCGCGTTCCATGTGACTTCTCTCGTTTTATTTTTCTCTCCACCCTCCCTAAGCAAAGCCATATGTCTGCTGACTTGCATGTCACATGGCTCATTGGCACACAGCCCCGCCCACCTCCTAACATGTCCTGCCCCCTTTCTTCTATTCTCCAATCAGTTTGCTGCTAACTCAAAACCACGGGGGAGCATTTTGTAATCATTGTCATTCATTTGATAATACTTTTATTGTCCATATTTTAATCAATGCTACTTTTTTGTTAGCAAATGTAAGTGCTTAAAGAGAGAATGGAAATCTGTCATCATGTATTTTCAAATCTGTGAAATACAAAAGAGGATTTTTTTACTCTTTACTCTTTTTGTTGTTGTTGTTGTTATTTGGTTGTTTTTTTTGTCCATACAATGAAAGTAATTGGGAACCAATTTTTACTTTCTTTGTACGCTCTCAGAAAATGTAAAACATTTTTTACAACAACTTGTCACTGAGGAAGTTCCAACTTGTACCTTAACCCAAAAAAGGTTCATAGGGGTACATATTTTTACTCTAAGCTCTATATGCACATTTTAAGGGTAAATAAGGTACAAATGTGTCCCTTTAAATTAACTGCCCTAATGACAAGATGTCATAAGATAAAATCTGAAACATTAAAAATTACCAACACTTGTTGGATGAGCTTTATAGGTGCCCAAAGAATCCAAACAGTGAGGGAAGGCACATGGATGAAGTTTTCACGTTATTTAATGTCCAGGCCGATGGAAATACATCCAGTTCATTTGTGTGTGTGCTGTTTCAGTGGACTGAAAATGATGAGGAAGAGGTTATTTTCAGTGCTGCTCATTGAGAGTGGCGCTAATTGTCCCTGCAATGCTAATCAGTTCCGCCAATCCCAAGTGGGCCAGAAAGAGAGACCAATTTTCCTGTTACTGATCTCATGAGGGTGTGTGTGGGGTGGCTGAATGTGTACAGATGTGTGCGAATATATGGGTGTCTTTACACTAATGTATCAGTGTGTATGAATCTACAGTCAAAGAAGTCCAAAACCCCTTAAGGGTTCTCATGGGGGTCTCAGTATAGGTGTTTGATTAGTAGGCCTTGTACTGTTGACATTTTTTAATAAAAATTTAAAGTGCTCATATTATGCTTTTTTGGATATTACCTTTCATGTAGCTATAGCTGTTTGTAAATGTAAAAAGTCTGCCAAGTTTCCTAGATCAGGTATTATCTCCCAAAAGAAAGAACTGATTCTGAACTGCCAGTAATTCCAGTCTCACTGTCTGCAGGAACATGTGCAGGTTTGTAACAAATTTGCATAATTGTCAGCCTGTGGTCTTCATTGGCTGCATGCGAACAACATCTGCTTTGACCCGCCCTCAAACACTTTAGTTGTAGCTGAGGCCTGGAAATGTTTGGTTCATGTTGTCAGCATGTTGAGAAAGCTGTTTTCTGCGCTGTGTAAGCAATTCCAGAACAGTAAAACCGACACCATCGTTACTGTTCATATCACTGAGAATACAGGTGAGTAAGCCTCCGGAGCTGAAATTAAGATTGGTAATGGGTATGGATATGGTAATTTTGTTTCTGACGCGCACTGAATGCGGTAGACCAATCACAACAGACTCTGCCAGCTGACCAATCAGAGCAAAGTAGTCTCTAGGAAATGAGGCATTTAGAGAGACTGAATCTATTATTAAGCCGTTTCAGACACAGTGAGAAAGGTGATGCTACAATGTATATTAAAGTTTTTTTTTACTTTGGATGCATGTAAACCGATTGAAGGAGACCTCCAAAACAAAATTAGGAACATAATAGGGGCACTTTAAAGTATGTCAGCAGGTAGGATTGTGCTATTAAATAGCCTTTTACATCCCATTTTAATGTCATCAACTAATTCCTAATGGCCAATCAGGGATTAACCTGATCTAAACTAAACTGTTCTGTGGTGGGCCTGAATAGCACATGACCAGATGGGCAAGATTATTTCTGTTGTGTTTACAGTTTCATTTTGAGATTGTGCATGGGTGCAACTAACATTAAATACTTTAAGTGTGGGTACACCATAGCGGCAATTTCAATCTGGCCAACCAGCTGGATTTTCCCTGGAGGATTTAGCCAGGCAAGTGCAATTTATGTCTGACAAACTATCACAACACATTACATGTGACTATGTGGTGCTACACAACACGCCCGGTGGCTACTGCACAGATGTTAGAATCACAATGGAACTTTTATATCTGATTTCTGTATTCAGTCTTTATGAAGTCCCTTGAGTCATACTAAGATGAAATAGTACGGCTTGGGCATGTTAACAACCAACTTAACATTTAAATCAAATTTCTGCCTACTGTAGAAAGATATAAACATACTATAAAGGCCATCTTCTCTTCATTCCTATATCCTCATACTTATTTACTCATAAAAATAACAAGTGAAAGTTGCCAGACAGATGGTGGAAATGAGACCTGAGAAGGGGCAATCATTAACAGATTTATTCATTTAAAATGTTTTAAAAAGCGAAACGTAATGCTTAGCACTGAGCACACTCATTCACAGTTGCTGATACGCTGTAAACTTATGAAGCAATGTTGTCTGGGCCATTGGAATAACATTTGTGTCCTTTATTTCTTTAATTTGATCAATAATTTGAAATTGGTAGGATCAATTTGTGTAATGGTATCTTAAAATCATTCTTTTGGACACATTAGACTTATTTTGGCCAAATGTGATTTTCTTTTCTGTGGGATAAAAAAGTTTTGCTTATGACTTATGGCGTTGTTGTGCCATTTAAAGGGCTAGTTCACCCAAAGATTTAAATTAATTATTTGTTGTTTACCCTTTATTTATCCTAATGTTGTTCCAAATCTGTATGCATTTTGCATTTCTTTCTTCTGTGGGGTCCTGTGTTGTTTTGGACGTTCATTTTATGGACAAAAACAGTTCTTCAAACATGCTTTTGCGTTTTGCAGAAGAAAGAATGTCCTACAGGTTTGAATTTCCAATTTTGTGTGAACTAAATTAAAGAATCAAAGTTAAGCTCTGCTTTATTCAAGTGTAAAGTGTTTACATTTCATAATACAGTATGTGGCATAACATCATCTTCTCAGAAACATTTATAGAAACAGTGTATATAAAAAACTGAAACAGGTGATGTTATTTCAGCAGGACGTTTAAAGTGTGACGTCTGACCAGTCTTTTCTGCCAACAGTAGCCTTTTCTGGATGAGGGTGCTGTGGACACGTGGGAGGGGAGGAGGACTGGAGGGGGTGTCAGCAGCCCTAATCAACAAATGACTGTAACACTATTGTCAGCTCCAGCCCCCCTCATTAAAACATTCCCCAAACTGCCCACGTTGCCCGTAAAGTCCCCTCTTTATTTTTAGGTGTCTAATTAGGGGCCTTTGGCTTAGGCTTCTCGCACTCTGTGTCGACTTTAAAGGGGTAATTAGGGAGATTATGTCTAGGCTGCTGTGAGAGTTTAGGGAAAACAGACCAAATGGATGGATGGATCAGGCTGGAAGTTTGGAGCAGGCAGAAGAGCATAAGGTTGCGTTCCTATTCGGCACCAGCTTGGCATTGTGAGGCTGGCAAAGGCAAATGTCCCATAAACCAGACCCAAAAGACAATCTATGAATAATCACGTTTTCCATTACAGTTCTTGAAAATAAATCGGCAAACGTTTTCGCATAAATCGTTTGCATGATACATTTCTTGTGATGTGCCTTAATTGCAAGTTACATATAAATATAAAATTGTATAAATGTTTGAAGTAAAATAAATGTAAATGTATTAAGGCTGATTTAAAAAAAATTAATAATCATTAAAGTAAAATCAGTAAAATAATTACAAACATTTTTTATTAATGGCTTAGCAACTTTGTTTGGATGACACTCACAGAGGAATATAAAGACTTTCTATGGAGGTTGATTTATGCAACGCTGATTTTTATTTATATCACTTACACTCATCCAAAACAATACAACAGTATTTCCTATTTTTGTTCTATTTTGTTCTTTATAGCTCATACTAAGTTTGAGAGGAAGCTGATTGATGAGTCTGTTTTCCCCCACAGTATTGCTTTTTTGTTATTAATATATATTTATAAAGTGAGCCATTATAATATTGGCCATTTTCATATTATTAATGCAAATGCTAAATGAGATCCAGGATAATATGAGTTCAAAGAAATGCATTTCCGGTGTCAATGAATGAATTGCTGATGAGACTGTAGGAAAACTTAATACAAAAAAAAAAAGTTTGGAAAAAAACTGTGATATTGAAAGTGTAATTAGCAAATCCAGTAGAAATTCCTGGCTTGTCTTAAACAGCATGCATGCTGTTTTCGAATAACCAGATAAAAATTCCTAGCAATTTCCTTTAAATTCCCACAGGGATGTCTGCGGAGGCACTCATTACAAACGCATACATGGCCGTTATTTAAGAGACAGCTGAGTCAGGCTATTTGGTGCAAAATCTGAAGTCCATTTCGTTTTTAGCTCTAGTCCTTAGAGAATGAAACTATTCATTATAAATAAAACCCGGTTCTGGCTTTAGGATGGAGAGAATCGGTATGAGAGACAGACAGAAAAACAGAGGGCGATTTGGGAGGGTGGCACTGGACCAACATGGTGTAATGGAGTTGGAAGTGTCCTTAATTACACATGTGGCTCTGTGACTATGCAAGTGTGACATAGACACACGGGCAGGGTAAGCAAAAGATGCCACAAAAATCCAAGTGTCACTTATCAAAATCATACAAAACGAAGAATCTAGAAACAGAAACAAAATGATTCTGTAGGCAGACAGAAAAGAAAGAGGAAGCAGAAAAACAGGGAGGAGGAATAGAGAGCAGTGCTGCTTGGTGTGGGCCCCGTGCTGTAAATTGCATCTGTTCCTAATTAGGGAGTGCTAATGAAGGCCCGTGTTCGTCCCGGTCCCACTGAGAGACGGGCTGGCTCACAGCCTTCATCACAGAGAGACTGAAAAAAGAGCGAGAGAGACTTTAATATCATTCGGTTACTTAGCACAGTACCAACTTAATTCTAAACGAAAGACTGAAAGGAAATACGGCTGTAACTGCAGACAAATTCAGCTATTTGGTTGCAGATTCCTAAAGAACTACTCAGGTGACTGTGTCTCGTGTCTTTTTAGGCGTACACACTTGGCTGTGTCAGTGTGTGTGTGCGCGTTTGTAAGCAGCAGGCGTAATTAGCAGGGATTTCTCAGATAACGAGTTTTTCCTCCAGCAGCAGGGGACGCGGTAAGGTCAGGCTGAGTCGGACATTCCCACACCCTGCAGTGAATACAGGTGGCCTTCCTCTCCACGCCGTGCACATGCTCGCTCATTTTTGTTGACCATCAGTTCATCACTTTCACTTATTCACCATCCCACACATCTTTTACAGGAGGTCCATTCCAGTCTTTCCACTGTAAAACCGAACAGAGAAATTAACTAAATGAAATGCATTCATTGTAATTAATAGAAAATATATATGTGAACTCAGTAACTTACTATATTAAGTTGAACTTAAACTGAATTGCAGCAGATTTCTAGTTCCCAGCATGCTTTGCATCAGTAATTTTTTTGTGTATTTAAAGTCACTTAAAATTTAAAGATTAAAGTCACCATGAAATCAAAATGGAAAATTCTTATTTTTTACGAAATATTGCAGTATTTCTTATCATTTTTTCAAAACAAAATCATGTGCCCTCATAATCTTTAATCATAATGACTTCCCCTCCCTCTTGCAGCGACATCTCTTCTCTGCTTACTGGCTTGAGGGCGGGGCAACCTGTCACTCACATGAGATCGACCAATAGCAAACCACAACGATCCAATCAATTCATGATGGACAAAATCAAGTCCCGGTCTACATTTTTCTTGTTCAAGAAGCCTTTTCACTAACATATACGTCATATAGGGAAGAAAAGATTATCGCAAATTCTGTTTCATGCTAACATGGAGAGATGTTTTGGTGATTAATGTTCTGAATCCCAGCATTCATATTAGTTTCTGTTGCAATTTTGCAGGGGTTACCATTGTGGTGAAGAGTGTGGTTTGGTCGAGAATGGATTGCAAAACCTTACAACTATATATTTTGCATGTTGCTAAACTGTATACATGCAATATTATAGTGAGAGTCTCTTTGCTAGTATTAACACAACAAAATAATATGATGTTTAAACTGATTGTGTTAGCTTAGTCAGTAGAGTGGTGCAGGTATGACGTCAGAATCCCGAAGTGTAATTTGTAATCCCGCTGGTTCCTTGGAGATTTTCCTATGGGATTTTATAATGGGTTTTTTATTTATTTATGAGTAACATAAAGCCTGTGGTAAACATAACTTGACAATACTTTGATATTTTGTTCTACAACACACACTGCACACATTCACACTTATCTAGTTACTTTTCAAAAATGAACATAATGCTTCAAAATTTGTGCTAGCTATTGGGTGCGTAATTTACGTTGTAGAACAAAACGTCAAAGTATTGTCAAGTTACGTTTAACACAGGCTTTATTTTACACATAAATAGAAAAAAACCTATAGGAAAATCTCCAAGGAATAAAATCTCGAATTACGACTTCTAGGTTCTGACATCACACCTGCCCCACTCTATACTTCAATTAAATTGCAATTAACATTCCTGTGTAGTACAAAATCAAAATTTAAAATTAGTAGAATTTAAAATATTTAAAATTTTAAATTTCTACTAATTTATTTGCCCATCCAGGAGTAACTACAGATTGCGCAAGCTCCAGTTTGGATCCAGCCTTTGCAATGTTTTCAGGCGACGCCAACAACTGCAAAGATTTCAGATGATGGCAATTCTGAATCAACAAGCAAAACTTTCAGATATTATCCTAATATTGTAATATTGTCCTTACATTGTAATAATTACCAGCACAGTTTGTAATTGCTGCCTAACACGTTTGTTGTGTTATCTTATCTGAATACATTACGTTAGCTAACAATGTATTATATTATAGCTGTATATAACAGCTGGACATTACTTTAATCACTCATCTCTGGCATCTCTCTTCGAGTTTGTTAACTTAAAAAAATGATGTAACATTTGATGTAACTGATTACCTTATTAGGGTTTACAGTGAAGCTTACAAGAAAAAAAAGGAAAAAATCAGGAAATGGTCTGGATGGGGTCAGTACTCCCTGTCTGGAAACACCATTTGACCAGAGAATGGAATGCAACCAATGTGTAAAGCTATTGGCGTGGTCCACTCACAGTCCGCAGTGAAGGTATTCAGCTCGCACAAAAGGAACAGCTTGTACCCCTCCCCTCCCAATTACTGACCCTGACAGAGGTAAACAGAGCTCCCCTCCAATCTCTGCTACATCTCCCACCACCCAGGCCAAGCTGCGGCCCTTTGATCAGACTGGAGCTCATTAATGCTCTTATCTGCTTTAATTAGCTCCCAGGGTCATGGCGGCCCCTCTAAAGCTGACCCTAGACCAGCTGTTCAAGAACTCAGATCAGCACGCCACGGAAAGCAGATCTAGGTGGGAGTTCTGTACAAAAACAGATACAGAATCAGTTTCTCTGGCTGCAAGTTCAATCGTGAAGCATTATGCGTGTGGAGGTGGAACGGGCCCTGGATCAGTAGCTTTTGCGTTTCACTATCATCGCTTTGGATATGACAGGGTCATATGTAATTCCATATACCTTTTAATATGTCTGCATTTGTGACAAAATCCTCATTAAGGAGTTATTTGGAAGCTTAGGCCCAGATTAGGTCATCCCACCCAACGTTAGCCATCGGCCAAGAGCTGCACGCTATCAAGTTTCATGAGACATCTCATAATGAGCTCCACTGGCTATAAAAGCTTAAAGTTACCCAAGCGTTCAGCTGTGTTACTAGAACTGAGGACAAACATTGGTGTCATTTTAAACGTGTTGTGTTCATGCATACATGTATACAAGCAGGTGTCGGTCCATTGTTGTATAAAGTAGCACACAGCATCTCTCCACTGTACTCACAAGAGAGGGGAATAGTGCATCAAAACCAAAGCAATTAATCCACAGCATGCTCTCCTGCTGCTCTGTAGGACAAACCGCCTTTGAGGCAATTGAAGGTAACCCAGACAATTAACTAGAGGGATCAGGTCTGGACTGGGACCTCAAATGCAGAAACACAGGAAAGTGAGACGACACGTGGAGTGTTCTAGACGTTTTAAATGGGTCATTCTTATTATGCAGAAATGTTTTAGTTATATATATATACTATATACTACATACAGTAAGTCTCTTATGGTCACACCGAGGCTGCATTTATTTGATTAAATATATATAGTAAACACAGTGAAATATTACTATTTTATTTTTAATATGTAATTTATTCCTGTGAAGGCTGAATTCTCAGCACCATTACTCCAGTCTTTTGTGTCACATGATCCTTCAGAAATCATTCTAATATGCTGATTTGCTGCTCAAGAAACATTTATTATTAATAACCATGTTAAAAGCTGTTGTGCTGCTTCAATTTAATGCATCCTTGCTGAATAGAAGTATTAATTTCTTAAAAAAAAAAAACATACTGACATCAAACCTTTGAGCGACAGATTTTTAAATGAATATCATACCAATAATTTTAAAGAAGATGGAATGTTTTAGGGTGCATGTAGCAACTCATACTGTAAGGGAACACTAATATTTTTAATGTTTTAAAAGCTATTACAATAATGAAAATATGACATGTTTTTGGTGAGTTTATAATAATTTTCTCATAATGTAAAAATTGCTTTTACATTATGACCTCAAGGTTTTATTACATAGAAAATTATTACATTATGAACATTTTACTACAATATTAATGTAATACTTATTACATTATGTGCAGGTTTTACATTATGAGTTGCTACAGTGCAGCAAACTAAGTCTAACTAAATCAACCACAGAATTTATAAGTTTTATATTTTATCCAATATATTATGAGCAATTGACAAATATAGAACACAGCACAAATTCCATAAAACCATGCAGTAAAAAATGGCAATAAAGTATTTGAAAACTGAATTTACACCATGTACCAGAAGTTTGTTAGTCTGTTTAGTTGAGTCTGTTTACAGTAATTTTTCAAAGCACGGTACCTTTACTTTAACCTAAAATATACAATATAAGAGCAAAAAAGAGCGAGCAGCAGCCACACAAGTGTACTATATGCACACACGCATGCTACTGCTGAGGCGAGTCTACACATTGCTCGTGGAGTCTGCAAGCACCTGTAACTTTGTGACAGAGTATCAATAATGATTCGTTTCATTAACAGCAGACGTGTCAGGTACTCAAATGTGTGCATGCAGCATGTGCACAAAGTTATTTGTAGAAGTGAAGGTGGGTTGTTAAAAAAACGAAGCGAAGACCCTCGATGTTGCTAATTCATTTACAGATTTAATTAGATGGATAGAGCCCCTCGCAGTTATTAAAACAGAGGGGAGAAAATGTTGCCAGCACCACAGCACTTTTTAATTATGACTCCAGATCCCTGCTTGCTGACGTCTGGGGAACTGCTTAATTAAAATCCTCATTATTTTACTTTTAATTAGTTCCCCCCTCTTTTGTTTCCTCTCACCATATGGCCATGTTCCATGGTCAAATCAACTTAATTGAGCTAATTAAGCTGATCAGTTTAATTATTCAAAGTCTTCTGATTGGATGGAATTGCTGTCCAGCATCCCTGCACCCCCCCTCCATCACCCCTCTAATAAAGCATTTTTGTCATTCCCTTCTCCTCTCATACAACTTCTTCTCGGTTATGCTCATATCATGCTCATTTATTTATGTGACGTATCTCTAGTCTCATGTAGCCAGACCTTTGCCTGATGATATAAGGTCTAGGCTCTTTAGTCGCTGAAATTGGCCAAGGACCGCCTACTTAGTCAGGACTGACCTTCACAGTTTTGTTTTGTTCAGTGTCACGTTTAAGGGCATGTAAATGATGCTACAACAAGCAGCGTGCTATATGGCAGAGTATAAGTATCATATAAGTAGCATAGTTATCTGCATATGGTATTCCCTTCTCAGTGAGCGTTACCTGATCTTTATAAATACAACACACAACTAATAAAATGAAATCCCTCAGGAATCTAAGAGCTCCCAGAAAATGTGTAGTCAGCGAATCAGATTTAGACTTTTGCCTTCACAAAAATGTTTCCACTTTAGTGTGCCATTTGCATCAGATGTTCAGTTAATGGAGTGTTGAGGCTGAGATACTAACCCTGCGTCCGAATACGCCTACTTCCTATAGTAGGTGAAAAAAAGTATGCGAGCTAGGTAGTATGTTTTCCGAATTCATATTCATAAAACATTAAGCGAAAAATACCCTTTCAAACATTTTAAAAGAGAACAATACATCACAGAGGTTTAAACCAATAAGCATGAAGCTGTGTCATCAGAGTGGGTACTTGTTTTGAATATTAATTACTTCAAGACCACTAAAAAAGTACGTTCTATAGGACCACATTTGCTATGTTGCCATTATCATGTGACCTACCAGCATCAGTTACGTCGCTTCACTGCCATTCACAAATCCTCTCCCGTGGCCTCATAGAAACGTGTCCATCTTATGCACACTTCAGAATCTCGGCAGAAATAGTAGGTCAACTGGGAATTTTTTTCCTACTCTTTTATGAGTACTATAAATTCAGACATACTGCTCTTGTCGCATACTGTTTTTCGCTACTGAAGTATGCAAAGTATTCTCTTTTATGATGCTAATTTTAATAACCTGAATGAATGACATGTAAAGGCTAGTTGTGCAAGGAATTACGTATTACTATCTGGGGGATGTGGTAGTGGTCAAGTGCCGCATAAATGAGGGCATGAGGCATGAGGGATTAATCCGTATGCATTGGCCAAATCTAACCAAACCACTGCCAGGTCGCGTTTGTTTGCTTGAGCCTCCAGGATCATCTGACTGAGAACACGGTGTGTTCCAGACACCCTGAGAAGCCTGGAATCCCATCTTTCCGGATAGAGGTGTCAATATATCCATTCTCTGTACAGTCATGTGATTATGCCTCTTCTGACAGATGAGGAGCACCATTGCAGACCTGATGTCTAAGGACTTCCATTAATCATCCATTCACTCACACACACACACACACACACGCACACACACACCTATCAAATTAGTTGTTTGGCAAATGGTTCCTTTTGTAAATAAATTTATGTTGTACCAGCAATATCTCCAAGTATTTCCTTTTCATTGTAGAAATTTCAAATGTGATAATGATTTGCATATGCCAGCCGGTGCAAAAGAGAGAACCATTACTTTTTCCCCCACTTCAAGCACTGAGCTTAAGTGACCTCACACCCCCGGCTGCTGGGACAACAGTGTCTACTGAGCCTATTCTTGTGTCCCTTAGGTGTGATACCGCCACATAAATCCCTTGGTACTAAGATGAGCTGACAACCAAAATTGTACTCTGTCAGTAAATTATATCCTCACAATATTTATCTTTGAATAAAAACAGACACTTGCTTACTTGTTTACTGACTCTGGCTGGCCTGTCTAAGTAAAGCAGTTATGGTCATTAGGAACAAGAACTGCTCTGCTAAGTCTGCTAATGAGAGCCATTAATGAGGGCTGACCTGTCTTTCAATTTTGCCAGTAACAACTCACCCTTTACCCTTTTTTCTTTTTCCTGGTATATTTCTTTGTTTAAAGAAAGAAAGGATACACTGTAAAAAATAAATAAAGCTGTGGTTGCCAGAATAATTCTGTAAAAAATACAGTAAAAATGTAAACATGTTTACAAAACAACCTGTAATTTTCAGTATAAAACTGTAATTTACAAACAAGAAATTTTACATTTAAACCAGTAAATTCAACAATGTTCACAGCTACTAAAATCTGTTGTGTACCTTAATAAATAATAATGCAGGTGGTGAAAGAGGAAACCACATAAAGAATCATGAATAAGTTCATCACAAGTAGTTTTTCCACAAGCAGAAGTATATAATAGCAATGGTTTGTATTTGGAAAGTTTGGAAAGTTCTGCGCGTGATCTACTGACAACGTGCAAATTAAAGAACACAGACGCAGCCAGATCATTTCCATAATGACCAACACAATCTACTAGTTAGCATCTGGTTTAAGATGTGCTTTTTTGGGGCGGTAAATCATGGCGCAAACACCAGTAAATTGACAAGCGCAAACCTTAGTAAATCACATTATGTGATTCATTAAAATACTCTCCTCCCATAAATTGAGTCTGAAAGGGAAAGTCCTACAAATGCATATGCAATAAGGTCAGCTGTAAAAATAACACTGTCCATGCCTTTTCAGTGCAAATTTTTCACTCTGCATCTTTAGTGAATCCTGACAGTAGTTTTTTTTTAATGGCAAAAGAGGGTTTTCCACTGACGCAAGCTGTTAGTAAATCTGGCCATTTGTGTCTAAAATACACACATTCTTATTAATGTACTAAGACAGTGATATTAAAAACACCAAATTCATTATACACCTTATTAATAAAACACTATGTACAGGGCAAGCAGATAAACCCAGAATGTTAAGGCAACTCAGTTTCACGTTAAGCATTATAAAGAAATTTACTGTGTTGCATTCATATTTTGGGCTCATCTGCTTGCCTTTAAAAATTAGGCTATGCATCATCATCAAGGTACACACAGAATTTGATCTTTTACTAGCACAGTCTTAATATATTTCACAGTATATAGTTTCATCTTAAGGTTTTTCTGTAAGATGTTCATCGAAGGACACACTGTACAATCAGCATTCAGGGAGTCTAAACTGATTGTAAAGTTTTTTACCCGTCTTCAGCCTCTCTCCCTGTCTCTTTCTCTCCAGCATGCTGTTTGGCACTCTTCTCCACTGCTTCTCCACCACTGAAGCCAAACAGCTGTGGAGTTTATGATGCTGGCAGCTTAAAAACAGATCAGAGACAAGTAAGGAGGTCTGGCCATAGCCATATATATAGCGGAGGCAGGCAACAGGACCTGACTCCATAGGCTGGTAAAAACAAAAGATAGCGGTGCATAAAAGTTTCAAGTCACTGAAATGCACTGAAGTAGCACAGGCAGAGTATTAAACCAAAAGCCTTCTCCTATGACTTATACTAAATGACTGAGCATTGGATTAGATTTTCAGATTTGTGTGCCTTTGTGGGACATCTCTGATTTATTAGAGTTAGTTACTGTGGCTGTGGTTAGCACACACTTAAAGGATTAGTTCACCCAAAAATGAAAATTAGCCCATTATTTACTCACCCTCAAGCCATCCTAGGTGTATATGACATTATTCTTTCAGACGAGTACAATCAGAATTATATAAAAAAAACGTCCTGGCTCTTCCAAGCTTTATAATGGCAGTGAGTGGCAGCCCAAAATTTGAGGCCCAAAAAAGTGCATCCATCCATTATAAAAGTAATCCACACGGCTCCGGGATATCTAGCTTCTGCCAGACCGCCTTCCGTATTCAACTTACAAACAAAGTGTAATGCCTCTCGCAGTTCAAAGAGCTTACCGACGTCATCGTCGCACCAGTCACGCTTTTTTGCGTGTTGAAGTTGAATACAGAAAGCGGTCCGCCGGAAGCTAGATATTTTAGTTAAATATGTTAAATATGGATATTTTTCTTACAAAAACCCATCGATTTGCTTCAGAAGGCTTTTATTAACCCCCCGGAGCCGTATGGATTACTTTTATAATGGATGGATGCCCTTTTTTGGGCTTCAAATTTTGGGCTGCCATTCACTGCCATTATAAAGCTTGGAAGAGCCAGGACGTTTTTTAATATAACTCCGATTGTATTTGCCTGAAAGAAGAATGTCATATTCACATAGGATGACTTGAGGATGAGTAAATCATGGGGTAATTTTCATTTTTGGGTGAACTATCCCTTTAAATGACACGGAGATATTATATTTGGCGTCTTGCAATGTGACCGTGCTCTCTTTCACTTGTGGGAGATGTTACTGAATGGTTAAACAATGCACAAAGAACTATATAAACTGGTTCCCAAACTTGCACTAGGTAGATGCTTTTATTCAAAGCGACTTATATTACACAAACTGCACACAGAACAATACATAATCCCTTTTTATAGTCTTAATATTGTAGGTCATCACAAGGTGGTTGACCCATTGACCTGTGGTAGCAGTACTAGCCTATTGCCGTGATTTGATAGTTGGTGTTGTTAATAGGTCTACGGTCTGTGCCTCCTTCACTGTGTGATAAAAAATATCCCTTCTTCATCTGTTCTGCTTTTTCCCCATCTTCACACAACATGAGGTGAGGAAACAATGTAATTACACCAATTTGCATGTGTTAATTGGATTAATTAGAGAATTGAAGAAAGAAGGGGGAAGACTACGTGCATGTCCTCACAGACAAGGGCTTCTTTAAATCAGTGCACTTAAAAATAAAGTTTCTCCTTCCTTTACAAGTTGGCAAAACCTTGTGGTAGAGCTGATTTGAGAAACCGTTAATTGGCTTTTGAATATGTCAGACTAATTAGAAATGCAGAGTTGAAGCATGATCGGTTTGAATGCAAAGAGCTACTCGAATGGCCAAGGGAGTGCTTATTTTATTTTTTGAGAATCCCTAACCCCTCCTCCCACTTAACAAGATTTGGAGATAATTGCAATTAGGATCATTTGCATAAGTTAATGAATTTCTCTGGTGTTTTTGGATCTTGGGTCACAGAATATTTACAGAGCACTGAATCTTAAGTATAGTACATGGATTCACCATGATGCATTTTTTTCAGATTTATGTTTGCTGACAATGATATCTGTGATCATTTTTTTTTTCTTTCAACTTTTTGATGCCACTGACCCCCAAATATGAAATCCAGCTGTATATTTCAATGTACAAAAGAACCCTTATACCATGAAAAATAAATCAATGAATGTACTGTATATACTTGCTGTAAAAAAAAAAATGTATACTCATTAAAAACAGTAATGAGATTAAAATCACATTTTTTTTATTCTGTTGACAAAACGGTAAGTGTTTTGCACTGACGACATAAAAAAAAAAAAACATCTCGCCATGCCCAAAACATATCTATTTAAAAGTAATGAACATTTCATAATATAAAATACACTGAACATTGTTTTTTCAATGTAATCTAACCTCCGGACTTTTAAGATCCCACAAAATTTATTCCAATGTAAAGTGTCACAGCTGGCTTTTACACCCCCTACCCAACACATACACACCCACCAACAGCCATAACGTGGTATGCCTGGCTTTTATTTTTCTCATAAGAAACACAAGGGAAAGGAAAAAAAAAAATTATTAATCGTAAAAGTAAATTGGAAAGGAACACCTTGTGAGTGCAGGCCTAAGGTAGTTGAAAAACGAGAGATGGGTTTAATTAGCTAATTAAATAAACAAGATATGGGGGAGTTTAATGCCAAAAAGCAATTACCAGAAATGCCATAATGAGAAAACTTCTCATACCTCGGCAAAACAGATCAGAAAAAGGCAGATTTAGAAGTAAATTAACTCTTGAGAGGAGGGCCAGATGAAAGAAAAGGGCGGGAACGTAACGTTCATTTCTGTAGCGGCGTTCACAAAGATGCACAAGACGGACCCATGGATTGAAATCACGGCAGGAGAAAGAGAAAGTGCCAACTCAAATGCCTTTCATTACTCTCTGTAACGATGCAGACGCAAGAGTGTGTTGAAATCTGGAGGGTAATGGACCATGTTTTTGGCCAAGGACTATTGGAGAGCCGTCTCGACTTCCAATGAGTGTCCAACACACCAAGCCACAACCAATCAAATGTTGATGTACACTGAGCAGAGATGTCAAGACTGCATTTTTGATGGTTATAGTTATTTAATTAAGTACTTTTTTTTTCCATTTTACAGATAACTTTTTTTTAATGGTTCCTCCATTTAAACAGAGGACACAAGGAAACAGGTCAACCATTGAACACAATACAACAGCACATGAAATATGTACAATTTTACCCTCAATCTCCCTCACTCTCACAAAAGTCTTGGCAGACACTGAATACCAGTCTCTCTTAGAGAATATGCATACAGACATAATTTATTCTACCAAACCATTGGGGGAAAAAAAACATGCTGTTTCCTCTGGAGACTATGACCCTTTCAAAAAGAGCGCTTCATACGTCATAAACTTGAGTAGACGAAACAATACATGTTCACGTATCTGTACTGTGCATGTGTATGATTACTTGCTAATAGGAAGTAAATGACAAAGGAGGGAAAACTGGACATAATGTTTTGGCCACCAAAGACGACAGAACATTTTCAAAAAAGAAAGAAACTTACACTTGAAGTGTAAACAAAAGGCAACCACCACTGCAACAAAACGGTCATTTTTAACAGTCTTTTTATATATGGATGTCGTTTTGTGGGCAACAAGTGACATCTATCATTATCCATAGACCCCCACAGTCCAAAATGTCAGGTAACGTCCACAACATTTCTTGAGAACAAAATCATGTTGAGCATCACCCCAGCATTATAGAGCTGCTCTTTTATGGAGTCTAAGGCTTTCAGGGTTAGGCTATCCCAGCCATATCCAGAAAGACCACTTATGCTTCGGTCTTTCTTCGACTTGATTACGTTTCCCTCGTTTGGGGTGATTGTCTCGCAAGTGACTCACAGTACTTGCGTGGTTCGGAATTCTTCTAAGGTGGCTGAATGCACAAAAGTGGCGTGGAAGATCTTGAGTGTGGGTGGACATTCACAATGATAGATTGGAGGGAAGAGGTGAGGAAAAATATGAAGAAAAGGCACACCGCAAATTATACATCCATGTTTCCTCAGCAAACCTGTGTAAAAAGAACCAAGTAGCCGATCAGCTTGTTTTTCAACTAGGAAAAATGCAATATTATCAGTCATCTCTCTTTTTTTTTTATCATACTGTATGTTTTTCTACCATCAGGTACAATAAATTAACAAATTTACATTTACAAAATGTAAGTAACTTTACGTTACTGCTTTAAATGCAAATTGAGGGATCGCATTGACAATAATAGGTTTACACAAGGATTTCAATTCTTAGTGTTTTCATCATACCTTTTGGTCGGGTAGGAGGGTGTTGCTCTGCAGGGGGGTCAGGTGACTACTGAGCAAAGCTCCCCCTGGTCGGTCATGCTCACAGAAGATGGTGCCGTTGACGTAGTGAAATCGGTCACCAGGCACCAAGCGATTTCGACATGTGGCACAAGTGAAACACTGTGGAGGAGAAAACAAAGCAAAAAAAAATTTATTTCACTGGCACTCTGTTGTCTCTGTCATCTCAAACTTACTTAGCGACCATTAAAAAAAGTATGTTAGTATGAATGAAATTCGGATGTACTACATCTGCCATGTTGTCATCATCATGTGACCTACAGCGTCAGTTACGTTGCTTCACCTCCATTCACGAATCCTCTCCTGTGGCCTAATGGGATAGTAAAGTGTCCATCAAATGCGCACTTCAAAATCTTGGTGAAAGTTGTAGGTCAGAGGTACTTTTTCCCTACTCTTTTATGAATATAAATTCGGACACTACTCGGCACACATATTATTTTTCGACCACTATATAGTATGGAAGTGGGCATATTCAGACACAGCGACTGTGAATTTTCATGTCAACTTTAAATAACCACCAATATGAAAGGGGGGAAAAGTCCTATATATAAACAGTATTTTTCCACTACTGAAAGAAATAGGGAAATGAGTGAGACCAGAGTACCAACACATATGGTACATTTGCATTGTTTGGAAAAATCTATTACCCTCCAAGCTCACATTTCTTCAGATACTCACAAATTAGAAATTTTGTCAGGATGTAGTTACCCAATTTTGAAAACTTATGCAAACATGGACCCCTGGGAAACTAAACCGATCCACTCAGCTTAATCAGGGAATGGTTTCCTTTTCCAATCAAATATTATTAAGACAGGTTGACACCTACACCACTATAATTAAGGAGGAATGTGTGGCACAGTTGGGAAAAACGGTTAGTTGATGAGTTTCGGTAGGCGTCTCTTGAGACTACCCTGCTATCCATGTTCAGTAAAAGCAAGACTTCAGCTGACAATCCAAAGAGAAACATATTTCCCCAAAAAAAGAGACTGCTTTAAGTCTTTACAGATGTTTCCATTCCAACCAAATAATGAGAAGCATAAACACAAACGTTAATACAATAATGCCTCTAATTCTCACTCTGGAGATATGGGATGTGGGTCCAAGTCATTGTTTTGCAAGAATTATGCATTTCAGTCTTTCAACTTCTAGTCTTGAGGGAGTTGCAATACAATACTCAAAAATAAAATAAAATTTCATAAATCTAACTATTAAACATTGTCTCAAGCTTACGTTAAGCAATTCCTGCTGACTTGCATGCCAATGTCAAAGGGAATTAGGTAATTGCAATGTACAAAACAAATTCCCTTGTGTTTAGGACTGGTTCAGAAATTGTAACCATACAAGTGTACAAGGAAGTTGGATTAGTAATTCTGCAAATGGTTGACTTTTTTTCTTCCCCAAACTAAAATGTTTCTAGGCATCAGCTCAGTCTGATCACAAACAACCCAGTTTAGTCAAATATTTAGCAAGTCTGTAAAAGAGTCTGATGACTACTGTAAATGATTTAAATTAGAGTCTGTGAGTTATATTTTGTTTTTAAAATGAGGAGCTCAAAAAAAAAAAAAGAAACATGCACAGATAAATGTTTTTTTGTTTTTTTTTATACAGACAAAGATGAGCATTTGACAACAGACTATGGCTCACCTTTAGATGGTAGACATTACCCTGGGCCCTCATCACCATCTCACTAGCAGGGATAGACTGTCCACATGCACTGCAGGCTCCACTGTGACCAAACAACCTGCAAAGAGTGACAACACATCAGCTGAAAGTAAGTCAACACTGATACATTTTAACATCCAAAATACATTCTTTAAGTGACATTTTTCACAAACCACCCTGAAAATAACACTTCTCATTAATTCACTTCCATTCATTCCACACATGGGGAAATACATTTTTACGTCCATAGCTTAAAGTTTGAGCTTTGCAATGTGTGTTTGTACATGAGTGGCTTGGATGGCAGGGCACCAAAGCCCCTATAGTCCTTAGACTGCAGCCTATCAGCTAATCTGGAGTGGCAGTGTAATTGGTGGCAATGGGTGGGGGGTGGCTATAGGAGCCTCTGATCCACCCTTGGCTCCTAATTAGGGTGCACTTGATTACTCTGCTGCCTGAGCTTGAGGTTGTTATGGGCAATTTTAGGAGAACACTCAAATGAGTTCAAGTCGTGCTCTTGATGAGCTGAAAGAAAGAAAAGAAAAAAAAAACATCTAAACACACACTCTGCCGTATAGAGATAAAACCCAGATGCACACAAACAACACGCAACATACAAGCATTCCACTCGCACACATGCGCACAAACAACTTATTTTCATTCAGAACACCTGGAGCCACCGTGTCACAGTCATGTTTCAGTAGGAAACATTTCTTCCGCTCCCTCTCAGGGTTCTTTATTGTGACGGTAACCAGAGCAGTTTGGTAGCTAATTCTCACCGACTTACTTTCTCCTCTTCCCCCTTCCCTCTCTCTCTCTCTCTCAACCCCTCCTCCGCTATCACTGTCCCAGCTCTGACTGCTCGCAGTAATGAATTTTTGATCTTAATCCAAACAGTAATTTAATAAGAGACGGCAGAAAGGAGCCCTGTTCTCCCTAATTAATGCACCCTACTTTTATCAGACCTCAGGCTCCATGCTGTGTCATTTGGTAATGAAGCTCTGCCCTTTTGATTAGCTGTATTATACATATTTAATACACTGCAGATTGAGTACACCTTACATGCACTCTTAAAGGAAATATCCATAAGACCACCCTTGACACTTGTTTGCTGAATTATAGCACTGTAAGAGATGTCCTTTGCGAAAAAAGAATTTTAGTTGTTATATAACCCAAAGTTATCATGAAACAAGTACTGATCATAGGTTGTACCTCTATTAAGGAGGCCTGATCCTTAAAAAATACAAAATAGGCGTAATATACAATATATTGAATTATATAATAATAATAATATATAAAGATACAATTGAAATTAGCAGTGCTAAACAGTACACACCATTTTTCAAGTTCAAGTCCACCGACGTTAATCAACTAAAGGCCAAAGTATACTTCGGCCGTCCGCATTTGTGCATCGTCCGCGTGACGTAATGCGTGTCATCAGGAGGGTTCGTGGGCGTCCGCACCATAGACCGTAAAAAATATGGACGACGCGTCTTCACTGCCTTCTACTGAAGAAAAGTGAAGCCGCCAACGTCTGAATATGGCGCTGACATCTTGTGCTGATTCGGGACCGAGTCTGCGCAGTAGAGAGTAGGAAGTAGAGCCGCGATATCACTTTCGCAGATGCAGAACAACTCATTATGTTGGTGTAAAAAAAAAAAAACAGTTATAGAAATGAAAAATTAAAGCTAAAACTCCAATCTCCTTCAGCTTCAGTTCCCAGAAAGTCAGAAGAGTCACAATTGCACATGTGTCGAACCATCCGCGGTTGAGTATATTTTGAAAGCTCTGCGGACACAACTGCATGTGAGACACGTCCGGACGCGGAAGTGTGAAGTATACCTGGGGCTTAACTCTCCTGACTGTTTTGTCAGACAAAGCGGCGGATTCTGCATTGTGATTGGTCAGATCGCCTGTCAATCAAACTCACCGCGAAGTGTGAATTGAATCAGCGTTCATGTCCTGTGTGCGTGGCTCTGTGTGTGCGCAGAGAAAGCAGCGCGCAAGTTACAATCCTCTTGCACCTGATGCCTGACTCAAGTTAAAAAACACATGCAAAATGATACATTTACACTCTATTATGGTTAAACTCTGCAATTAATCCGGGAATCGCATTCAGCTGGCCCATACAGATCACAGATCAACTACGATCCCTATACTTGACATCGCACATCCTGCAATGTGACTATCGCGATATCGATGCACGATATATCATTTTAGCATCCCTAACATAAATGTATATTAAAAAAAATGTAAATGTGGGATTGAAAATTATTTGAAAACAAAAATACTGTTTGTCAGTTGCTATAAACTATGACAGCTATTTTGCATCAGTAATATTTGTTTCAAATATGGCAGGACTGCACAGTTTCTTTTTGATTTTGGGGCCAGAGAGATTGTTTGAATTTTGAGCAGGCATCTCTGGCACTTCTACAGCAATCACAGGCACAAAAAAAAACATTGTGCGGCAATGCCAAATAGTCAGACATCCCTGGTTGAGGTCCAAACAGACCAGTGTAGGTCTAACAGGCAACAATGCCGTGCCGTCATGGACCAATGCATCACTGCACACATCCAAACATGCAGAGGTCAATTTCAAAGCCTCAGCGATTATAAACAAATCTAATCTCCTCACCTCTGGAGCCTTCAGCTCAGAATATACAAGGGAAAAGAGGCCAAATTCAATCAAAGAGTTATGTAATCATCATCATCATACGGCACATATGCAATCATAGACCTCAGCAAAAACTGCCATAAAAATAAACGATCAGTTGTTAGGGTTTGCAAATCAAGGTTATGGTTGTTTTGTAGACTGGTCAAAATTTATGACAAAATGACAATTCTGAGTCGAGTTCTAATTTGATCACTGACTGTGTGGTTAAACAGTACAGCTTGAATCTAAAGCAGTGTATAGCACATGAAAAACATGTGGGGAGTCTTTGAGGAATATGACTGCTCCAGATGCCATGTTACATGCACCCACACACTTCCTGTCATAATTGGTGAACTTACTTGTTACAGTTCACGCAGTAACATATTCCAATGTGTTGCCACAGAAAAGACGCTGCACTACATTCATCCCCAAAAAAACAAATCTGCCAATTTCAGAAAAAAAATATTTATTTACGCAAATGGATGAATTAATGCTGTGAGCATTTCAGACCATTCACCTGAACTTAAAGCACTACTAAATCCGGAAAGGAGATGTGGATATGTCAAATGATATAAAACGATGATCAAGTTCACAAATCAATTAAATTTTATTGATTTGTTTCCAGTCAAATCCAGAGATGTCCTGTCCTCATCTAACACATTACGACTGATACTGTAACCAGGAACATAAATTATTTGCTCTTATTCAACATTTTTGTCTCTGTCCCACCAAATCCCTGACTGCCTGTTTCGTTTAGTACCTGATGTAATCGTTCCTGCAGAGAATCATTCCTCCTTTGCTGAAACAGGTGCTGCCAATCTCTCCCAGTTGAGCCTGGCAGCAGGAGCACTTAAGGCAGCGCGTGTGCCAGTACCGGTCCATGGAAAAGAGCAGGAAGCGGTCCGAGATCCGACCTCCGCAGCCTGCACAGGAGCGCACTGCCCCGCCACTACCTCCTGTTACCGCGACGGCGGTGGTTTCCACACGGCTGTTCACCATCGCCTGCCTGCGGGATAGAGTGGAGAAGCTTGTAAATCAGCATATCTGGCCTGTGTTATCCAGAGGCCAGATAGTTATACCACTACCAGAAGATCAGCCATTAGAGATGTTTCCCAAAACCTCTTCAAACAAATCACCATATACATTCTTATGATCCTAAAACATCATGGGACAGATATATTTCTTGCCCTATTGCTGATTTCATTTTCAATGTCCCCATCCAGAGACAAGAGGAAAAAGGATAAAACTGACTGACCATTTGGAATTATAATAAAAAGGAAAAGTATTTTCCTGCAATTTATTACAGTAAATAACAGTAAACAAGGCCAGGAAAATGACTGATGTAGCAGTACAGTATCCTCTAGTATATTTACAGATTAAGTGTAATGGGATATGTTTACAGTACTATGCTGGTGCTTAGGTTCCCAAAACGTACTGTTGAAAACATTATGTGGTTGCATAATGTGTTTTTTTACTATGTCATTTTATTTCTCTGTGGCTGTGCTCACCTTTAGGTTCTTGTTTTGTAAAGTTTAGGGTTTTATTACATTGAAAATCATCTTTGTTGTTTATTACCATTCTTTTGTATACTGAGTGAGGAATATTCATACTCAAAAGTTTGCCAAAGTAGCAACCAGTCAGCTCACAACAACAGTATTGCAAGCCCCCAACAGCAGAGATCTTTTAAAGCATTGAGATATTATTTATTTTCCATTTTCTTCAAGTTATGATTACATAAAAGGGGCCCGTTATAACGTTTAGCTTATTTTCTCTATGTAACAGTGCAAGCAGTTGTATATTACGTAACATTTTTATACTGGCTAAGAGATAATTAATAAAAAAAAAAGTAAATAAGGTTTTTTAATCAAAGGAAACAATCAGATAAATAATCAAATAAATGTGATTTCACTATTTACAATTTTTTTATCCCACAATGCAGTGCAATGAGAGAAAACATGGTTGCCTATAGTAGAACTGTAAACAGTTAATGAAACTTCCTTAGGTACTTAAAGGGTTAGTTCACCCAAAAATGAAAATTCTGTCATTATTTACTCACCCTCATGTCATTCCAAACTCTCAGCTCTCAGGCCCCTCCATAGACAGCTATTTAATTAACACTTTCAAGGTCCAGAAAGGTAGTAAAAACATTGTTAAAATAGTCCATGTGACTCCAGTGGTTCAACCTTAATTTTATGAAGCGACGAGAATACTTTTTTGTGTGCAAAAACGAACAAAAATAACGACTTTATTGAACAATTTCATTCTAGCCTGTGCCAGTCTCCTACGCAGTTTCCGTTGTAAATAGTGCAGCGCTCTCGAGATCTACGGCAGCTGATACTGTTCATCGTGAGCTCCACAACGCATGCGCGGGAGCTGCACTGCATTTACAACATAAACAGCGTAGGAGACTGGCACAGACCAGAACTAAATTGTTGAATAAAGTCATTATTTTGTTTGTTTTTGCACACAAAAAGTATTCTCGTCCCTTCATTAAATTAAGGTTGAACCACTGGAGTCACATGGACTATTTTAACAATGTTTTTACTACCTTTCTGGATCTTAAAAGTGTTAATTAAATAGCAGTCTCTGAGGCCTGAGAGCTGTCGGATTTCATCAAAAATATCTTCATTTGTGTTCCGAAGATAAACGAAGGTCTTACGGGTTTGGAATGACATGAGTGTGAGTAATTAATGACAGAATTTTCATTTTTGGGGGAACTAACCCTTTAATATATGTCTTGGAAAAGTTTCACCAATGAAGAGGTACACAAGACCAAGTGCTTCTAAAATGACTGCATAACTGACATATCTCTAAGGCACTGCTAAACAACCTATGGCCACCATAACTCCATTATAAATGTGATATTTATTAACACCACATCAAATCTGTTTTTATAATGAAATGCATTCAAAATGTGTTTGTACAAGCATAATGATGTTATATGAAGTACCTCAAGAAAATTTACAGATAAAAAAAAATAATAATAAAAAAAAAAGACATTTATAGTGCAATGTTATTGCCACGGAACTATAATAAAACTCATGCTGCAGGCAATTCTATGGAAATGATGTAGTCCACAGATTTTTATATCTGCCTTAACATTATCAGTTTATATCTACAGCTCATTTCCAGAACTTTCATTGCAAATATGAGTGGAGATCAAACCCAGCTGGAGGCAGTGCAGCTTTCAAATGGCAGTAACTGAAACCATAAGGACAAAAACTAAAGTCTGTTCCCTTTCAGAGTATGTTATCTCAGAGTGTGAATGTTGATCCGAGAACAGGGGTCATATCAACATGGCATCTCCAAACAAGAGCACTAATCTAGAAATCTAGCTATCCTTATCTGTATGAGACTTTACAAACACCACCTTGCTTTACCACAGTTCTCACAGTACCATGTAAACAAAAATAACTCCGTGGAGGAACTCCAACTACTTTTCCAAGAGTGATTTTAAATATGTCCTAGTTTGCAGTCGGAATGCCTTGTGGTAAACAGCCTTCAACTAACACGAGAACTCAATCACAACACCAACCACTGTTAATGATGTTTTCCAAATGAAAGTGCAGCTGATTTGTCATTCCCCATCTGAAGATTTTAGCTTGAGCATGTTTTTACTTATGTTGAGTGTATTCCCTTGATGAGTTACTGTTCACCAGCCGTTTCCCTGCATACTCCCGCTCTCAATAAACAGCCTTATGCAGTTGCAGAAGAATGAATTCAGTCTAACCACCAACCATCCAGTAGAGTTTTAGTATGTCTAGCTTCAGGCCAACATATTACCTTTTCTAACATAATCTAAAATAAGCATGAAGATTGTGGTTTGAGAAGGTCAGACTGTCCAACTAAGCAAAAGACATTCAGACTCGAGGCACAATACATATGCTCAGGCACATTAGGAAATGCTTGCACATTTTATTTCTAAAAATAACTTTGTATCTCTGCATTGTTTTCTGAACAGACACAAAGCGAGCTTCTATACTGCATTCGAAAAACCTCAGCAAAACCTTGTGAGGACCAGTCGGTGCAGTTTTCTCCTTTTGGAGAGGCTGCAGCAATGTGAGGAAGAGGCTTTGGACATCTGGCTGAGGCTATATCACTTGTTATTTCCTCCCTCTGTTGTTCTAAAGGAGAGGTCAGTCGACAGCAGACTGGAGACATAGGCCAGGTTAGAGGTCACAACTGAGCCCTGTTGATTGGTAGGGTCGACCAGGGGTCAAAAGAGGAGAGGAAAGCAACAGGAAGGCTCTTTGTGCTTTGCTCCAAAGGAGTGGGAATGCTTTCCTCAGGTCCTATCTGTCTTTCCAGCCTTGTGCCGGTCATAAGATATCGACCGCCACACGCTTTCCCACAAACAAGGAGCATGAACAGTGCCAACAGGTACCATAGGCTCCTAAACGGACAGTTCCCCCAGAAATGAAAAAAGTCATACAGGTTTGGAATGACATGAGGGTGAGTAAATGATGACAGAATTTTCATTTTGGGGGGGAACTATCCCTTTAAACTTTGGATGTTTTTGGTGAAGCATCTTACACACAGTTTATGCTGTGGTGAATAGTTTATCATTAAACAGATCTTTTAACGTGAAAATGGAGAAATCCTAAAGCTAAGAAAAAGCAATCTGCAGAAAAATAGCCTTGAAAGATCTTGTGCACATGGTTTACATTCCCTCACCTTACCTGATAAAACTGGCCGAACAGGTCTAATACAACACTCAGAGAGCTGCATAAGCAAACAGAGTGACATCCCAAAACTGACATGAACATACATGCCTGAATTCTTATTGGAGAATTTGCCAGGCACCGGTTTAAACCAATTTCCGACACCCTTGGCTCTAATCTTTTCATTGTCATGTCAGAGTTGGGCATATTTGTAAGTCTTACACAAACTATGAGCCTGATATCTTATTAAATGCATTGGGACCAGCTGTACGAGATTATAAACCTGAACCAAAAGTAAATTTATTCAGCGCTCCTACACAAACAGATTTCGCCTCAGGACCTTTTCTTCATAACTGACACCAGTAACAAGCACCATACATTGTCATTCCTGCACACCTGCAGAAGTGCCGTTCCAAAGCAGGTTGCCACATAACTTTGCAACAGTTAATTTCATGAAAATGCAAATCCCCCATTTTTTAATCATCCTATTCCTGCAGACCTGTGAGCTAGAGAGACAATGCTGCTGAATGGGACCCTGAGGGAATATCACACGCTTTGAGGCTTGGCTGTTTCAATACAGAACAATTACATTATCCCTCTAATAACTTAGGTAAGTTAATCCTTCACTGGAAACGTTTGGCGACAACCTTTTTTTAAGCTATGAGGCTTAATGTAGTGTCTTATCACAGGGTAGCAGGAGTTGTGACGCTATAGGCCTATATCTTTGGCAGTCTGCATTGTGTTGTGACCAATTCCTTACCTAGAAGGCAAGCAAAATATGGCATACATACTGCTTAGCAGGAGTGCAAAGTGTGTTTAAAGGTCACTGCTAACCTAAAACAGGCAAATCTGTGCATATAGGTGATTTATAGGTAAATGGTTGTAGATCAATGTGCAGATAATGAGATAAACGAGTGGAGAATGTCGTAAAAAGCTCTAGACCCACATTAACTATTTTTTACTTATTAAAGAGGGGCTTCTTAGTAAATATATATATAAGGTTAATGGAGCAACATTATATTAATAAAACATGCATACAAATAAAAAGCTTGTACCTCAAGGCCTTCAAGTCGAGAATTCATCCTGCTTTCCCAAACGTATGAATGAACTGAACTATTCAACCAAGTACTGTTAGTTTCGAAGTGAGAAGCTACTCTGGAAACAGACCAAACTCTTCTCTTTCTCTCTTGTTATTTAAACGCTGTCATCAGAAAGGTCAGCGAGGCGGAGGCTCGTTCAGTTCCACTCGACTAACGGGCTGATTGATGAAATAAGAGGCAAAAACAGAAGCTAATGAAGAGAAACACAATACCGTCGCTGTCCGAGCGCAGACTGATGGATTGGTGTCGGCTTGACAGGGCAAATGATGGGTCTACACTATTAGACAAATCACATATCATCAATTACTAGCCTAATGGTGTAGGAGACTTAAGAACACACTATTATGTTTTATGGTTGTGCCTCAACTTTTCCTTTTGTGGGGCGGAACGTCTGTTGAGAACTAACCGCACGGTCTCCATAGAAACTCGCTGACGCGAGAACGCGATTTGTTTTTAATATCATTTGACTTATTCTGTAAATGTGAATGTTTAGTGTCATAACACGTCGTTTAAGAGAACAAATAACTGCGCACAAACTCAGTGTGATTCGGTGATAATTAAAATAAATGAGCGTAACACCATGGTTCGCAGCCTCTAAAAATAATAGCGAGTCCAGTGAGCAAATGACCAAACCCTGGTTGGCACCACCGCAGATTAGCAGTATATCCTTCTCTTTTAATAATGCGCTCTGGGGCCATATAACTACACGCTTCGTCGTTTCATTAAAACGGGTCTCTTTTTAATTAACACTCCGCGCACAACTCCCCATTGTGCACAATTCTCCGCTCCAGTGACAGCACACATGAAGGCTGCGTCTCAAAAGATAACATGCTGCCTACCTAGACAACATTTTTACATAGACACCATCTCAGCCCATCGATCTAGTTTGGCAGCTCACTGTGATTTGAGATACAGCCATTGAGTGAGAGTAACTGTACGGGGAAGTTGCAGCCATCAAGACGCACCAATGTAAAGTTAAAATGTATATTTAAAAAAAGAAAAATTAAAAAAATATTTTTTGTTAGGCAATAAATCATAAAAAATAACACATATAGCCTAAACTCTAAATAAAACTAGAATTTTTGGTTTATAATTCTGGCACTTGCAACGCTATTGGCATCAAAATGTAGGGTAAATTGTCTTGGCGTCTGCTAAATTACACATAATAACTACAAACATGTGATAAATACAACAAAATGACATAGGAGCAGACGTTGTGATGTGCGTGTTTAAACACGCACAGAACTGACTAAAATGTTAGACAGATAATGAAACTCTCTAACCAGAAAACAAGTTCACAATCTGTTTAATGATTAAATGTTTACTAGCTTTTACTCACCGTTATTTGTACGAAGTCTGGAAAGAAGTCAAAAGGTGGTGGAAACACTCTCAAAAGTTATTGCGCGGTATTAAGCAGTGAGAGACTGGCTGTCCTTGTGTTTGTATTTTGCTTTCGTCCACCAAAAAATCGTTGAAGAAAATAAGCTTTTGATAATCCGAGCGTCGCGTGTTCCAACAAACTTCAAAACTGTCCCTCTTGTTAGAAGCGCTCCGCCACAACCGTCAAATTCACGTTAATGTTGAGCTATTGCACATGATCTTGCACGTGGCGGGTTCTTAAAACTAGCATTTATTATAACTCGCTTTTCTTATGACTTAGAGCCTAAAACCTCCTATGAGCTGCAATGTCTTACTTCTGGCGTCAGTTTACGCTGAAATTACTCATTACGAACTGGGAGAAAATTTTAAAGTCACTCCTCTGGTGACGTGCATAGGTGCAACACCCGCAGCCAATAAACGGCGAGGGGGCGTGGCATTTGACAGAATGATGGATGGCTGTTTGGGCAACTTCAAATAATTTGAAACTAATTTAAATTGCCCATAATCAGCACGGCTGAGTTATGCTGAAAGGATTTAAAGGGCGTCTTTATCCACAGCATTTAAACCTGCTGCAATTTAAATTAGTTGTTAATTATTCACCTATGCGCTTACGCAAATGGACAGTTTTCTAAGCATCATTCTATAAATAAGCCGACAAAAGATGCAAAAACACAGTCCAAATAACAGATGTGCTCACGCGAGAGGAAAACAGGCATCTGTTAAATTGAACGCTACCACGTGCTCTCACCTTATATTTGCTGCGTCTCTCGGCACGATCGAAGCTGCGAACATCTGGCTAAAATGGAAAGCCAATTACCTCTGGCGCCGTAAATCTTTATTTAACCAATGCAATACTGTCCAATTTGCCTTGATTTACCATTACAGGCTTAAATGAACTGGCCTTGGCCTCTCTCTTACAGCCAGTGCTAACAGTAAGAAATGTTGTTGCTTATGATGTCAACTAAACACACCCGCGAGGCAGTAGCAATGTCTAAACTGTTAATGGCAATACATAATTTGACAACGGTAGCCTAACACAGTCTTAAAAATAACTTTGTTGTCGTCTTTGTTCCAACTAGGTACTCTGTTCATTATTTAAGAGATGCAGTCCTTATACAGAAATGAAGCAAGTATGCCCTGCTATATTGTATACAATTGAGTGTTACATTTTAAACCTGGCCTATATTATTCAGAACCATTAAATAATAATTGATCATAATAGAATCATACTTGTACATTTAATGTAGTAAGGGCGATTAAATATTTATCCGAATTTAAATTCACTTGTGCTTTGGTTGAATTTAAAATTGTACTTTTTTCACAATATAATACAAATAAGGTCAAAATAGTCGATTGACCCCCTGTCTGACACTAAAAGAAATCTTAGAATTTAAGGTAAGCTACATTTATTCAGAAAGAAAAGGTTAAAAGTATGTATAAGGCCCTATCAAAAGCTACACAAAGGTCACAAACAACACATTAATTTTCACAAATGCAGCAGAGCCAAAAGAACTTTTTCAAGAAAATGTTCACATAGCAGATGTACACATACTCATGTCTTCCTTACTAGTCAAAGCAGTGGGGCCTAGTATTTAATAGAAGAGTTAGCAATGGTGTTATTATCCCTGCTCCGGAAATAAGGGTCTGGCGGCATCTAGTGGGGGATTGTATGAGCTATTTTGTTTGCACGTGAGGCTAGAGCTAGAAGTAGAAGCGAAAAGAAAAGAAAATAACATTAGTAAGTTGGACAATGATTATTTTCCCACTCTAAAATGAGAATACACTATGAAATTAGTCTCTCTATATTTGAATTCGCTTGTGTGCATCTCTCGACATATTTCTCAGCAAAATGTGAAACTCTGATATCATGATCCTGTTAGTATTATAAGAACACAATTAAGTGAATTGTAGGGGTCAAAGATGGGTCATAGAAGGATCTACCAGTTCTATTCTGATGTAAAGCAATGTAATTTGTTTAAAAAAAGGGGCAGTAGTGTGATTCTATTCAAATCCAGGCTCTGCATACAAAGACTTCAAAGCAAGCATCTCTTAGACACACACACTCTGCCTTGGGGATCACCTGAGCAGACTGTTCTTTGATGAGACACTGTGGAGTCCCTTGCTACTCTTACAAAGGTAAATGTATCCACCCCTCCTTCCCCGACCCCCTGGTACCAGTCTCCCTGGTGTCCCCATTGTTTCATAGAAACTCAACACTTTGCATGAGCTAGAGAAAGGAAATAGACCAACAGAAGCCCAAGAAAGATGAACAGAGCACAGCAGTGCGGGTGAGAAAATATCTAAGCCAGGGAGGGAAAGAGATAAAGAGGATGAAAAGGTAAAAAAGTGAATACTTAGAAAAAATCAGAGGACACTGGGGCACCAATTGTTTTGATGCTCCTTACTAAGAATATATTTGAATAGATATGTAATTGTATTTTTTTTTCTTTTAAAGAAAGCTAAACTCTGGTTGTAAAAAATTTTATACTCACATGAATATGCTGCATTTAAAAATTGATATTTTTCAGCTTAGAAGTGTTTGGAGCTGGAACTCCGTCCAGGTTTTAATGCAAGCATATAAGAGATTCCACTGTAATAAAAGTCTTTTGTTGTTTCTAAATCTGAGGTGACATTTAACCAATGGAGGGCACTACTGTTCACATTTAACCTGGAACTATTGAATAGATATACAATTATACAACATCTGTATTTATCCATCTCCCCCATTTATTTATTTTTTCATGGTATTTAAATAAAAAAGTCACATACAGAAACTTTTTTAAACATCAACATTTTTTTTAAAGAGCACTTAAGGCTGGATTTAACTGCACAAAACATACCTATGGAGACTCTATATCACATTTAATAGATTCCGTCACAAGTTGTGTCACACAACACACAGACAAAACATATGCTGACTAATCAAAGAGTCACAAAAGCTCACAGTGTGTGTGGCTCAAATGTTCTGTAAGAACTGTGAGATTGTACAGTCATCACATATTTTATCCTGCACATTCTCAACACATTTAGACATTTCCTGTTCACTCGTCATGGCAGTGCTGAAAGTCTCAGCTGTCTGTGAGAGAGTAAGAGAGAGAGAGAGATAAAGCAATAGACAGAAACTGAGTGAGAGAACTATAACAGTGGCAACCCCAACGTCCTTTAGAAATATTGATCTGGCTGGTGCATAATATTGCATTCTAATGAACAAAAACAGATCTTTCCTATGATGATCAAGTAACACTAAAGCAGCATTATTATTATTGCATTATGATTGCCCAGTGTGTGCTCTATTCTATTCTATTCTATTCTATTCTATTCTATTCACTGTTATTTTTTCAATGTTTGCCATACACAAAGCCAATACGTAAATTGTAATACATTTTATTTTACAAAACAAAACTACTAAAATATGCATATGTCTTTGCTCCATATTTGTTATTTGCCATTCACCTCAAAAAAATTGAAGTTTGAATATGACACTTCAGAACTGAAGTCTGTTAAATATTATAAAATAAAAACAAACATCAGATATGTACAGTGGGACTGAAACTTATTTACACTATATACAGTAAAAAAAAAGGTAGGAATATAGAATTAAACAAAAATAAATGTATAGTAAAAAAAAAAAAAACAATGTATGTGTGTGTGGGGGCAAAATGTCCATAATATCCAGGTACATTATGGGGCCAAAATGTCCTCACAAAGATGCAATATCCGAAAAAAATTTTGTGATAAATTTTGAAAATGTAAAAAAGCAGTACGTTTTCTGTGACGCGTATGATTAGGGTTAGGGTTAGAGGATAAAATATACAGTTTGTACAGTATAAAAATCATTATGTCTATGGAAAGTCCCCTTAAAACATGGAAATCCAACCCAACGAGTGTGTGTGTGTGAAATAAGCTTTACAGTAATAATTTACCTTTTACTTACATATAATGACCATATATCCCCTGTATCACTTCAACATACCTAATAAAACAGCAATCTTATTTATAAGTTATATACATATTATTGACATAATAGGAATATTATTGATATAATGGGAATATTGTATGCTAAACTAAATGTTTCAACAGAAAATTGGATACAGTAGATCCATAGAAATGTGAGAAAATGCTTTTGAATGTGTTCTTGAGTTAATGTCAGTGTGTGTATGTGTGGATATCGTTTGGCAGATTGAGGAACTCCGCTTGTGGTGACAGGCCTTGTCTGGCGTTTCTTTGACTGCAGCTGCAGCGCTGTATCCACATGACGTTGCGGGTAAAGTCGTCTCGTTCTGGCTCAGGACAGTGAAAGTGTAGACGGACTGTACGCGTCACAGAGGGAACACAGAAGCGACCATCAGAACAGGATCCACATGAACGTGGCCGGTAACGGCGAGCAGTGAAGCATCCTGCAAATACGATCTGTATAGGTTTCTGTGGTCGTGTGGTCCTCTGACACTTCTTTCCTTTCTGAGTAAAGGAAGAGAGAAAAAAGACATTTAGATATGGCTGTAATGTAAATCTACTTCAATAACAGAGCAGAGGCCACTGACCAGAAATTTAAATATTTAAAAAAAAATGTATTAGTAATAGTAGTAAAATTAAAATTATATAAAATTATAAAAAATATATAAGCAGATGATTATATGTGGACATTTATATTTATCTATGAATTTTTTATTATTTTATATTGTTTAAATGTTATATTCTTTTTGGTAGTTCTAGATCCGTCTGCTTTTTATACTTTTAGATTGTTTATATATTATATATGTTATGTCATTTTGCAGATCCGACTACAGCCGCCACTTACCTTCTGTGACGGTGCAAGGTTGACGCTACAATCTCGTATCTGACAGAGCCTAGTTTCGCTGACGAGCTGACATTCAGGATTACTATTGGTTACACGGCTGGACACGCCCATTCCACAGGTGGCTGAGCACGGGGACCAATCAGTGACCTGAAGTAAGCAGGTGGATGGAAGGATGGCGAGGGACTTAGAGGATGAAATCCACTCTAAAAGAAAAAGCAACAGTGGTAAAATAATAGACTGAGATTGTAATACCTAAACTAGTCTATGAGCAACACATAAAACCATAAAAAATAACCGGTGTTTATAACCATGAATAATTTTTTTTCTGTGAGTGAACATTGAGAAACACTGCAGTTTGGCATACTTTTAAATAGAAATGTAAAAAAAAAATGTATCAGTGTTATTTAATCTACCTTGATAAGGGGCTCCTGCACTGCTGTCCCAAGAAGCAGATGGAGCTACAAGTAACTCGTTGCCTGTGAGGTAAGTGTGCTTTTGTGGATGTGCGTCAGGCAACGGATCTACTTCAGCAATGCGATTGTCATCGTCACACACCCACTCTTGGCAGCAGCGGCCAGGCAGTTTGGTGAGACGGCGGCGGGAACAGGGCCAATCGGGTAGAGAAATGCGGTGTGGGCACAGTGGGATGCAGCCGACTACTCCATCAACGCACGTGCACTGATGCTCGCAAGTTGGCTGAAAGTCCTCGCCATGCTGATAGACCCGTCCATCCAGCTCACATGGGCGACCTTGAGCCTCAGCTAGACGTCCGAATTAACAATAATATTGCTTGATTAGCATGACAATGATGAGTGCCATATTCATCATTAATAAAAATGGTGCTGTTTTTCTGTTTATTATTATTATACAATTATTGGTTAATAAGCCTGTTGAAAAATCATCTCAAAATGGTGTGCTGGTGTTCCTAGCCTGGTCTGGTTTTAGAGGGGTTTATGGGTACTTTTCAACTTTGCCAGGCTAGGGGACCTGTTTAAACCAGCTAAGACAGTAAATCAGTTTATAAAAATTAGTCCAAAATTTTACATTAAAATCATAAATCTAAATATTAAATATTACTAAACTGTAAAATTAGACACAAACATTAAGTCGGTGTTATTTAAGTATATTTATACTATTATACTATTCATTCATATTTTGAATTAGCTTTTATTGTTATAGTTTCAGTTTAATTTTAAGTTTTGGTTATTTCGTTTTTGTTTTTTATATTTGCTTTAATTTTATTTCTGTTTTATTTTTAGTAAGCTTGAACATATTTCATTCAGAATTTTTACGTTAATGCTAACTTTTCACTTTATTTAAGGTTTTTACAAATAGTTAAAATTATTTTTAATAGTTTTAGTTACCAATAACAACACTGTCTACGATTTCCTTATTCCTCTTACCTCTACACAAGCCTTTGTCAGGGTCTCCTTCGGCCCCTAGGTGGCAGCGCAGTCCTTTGATGTGGTCACAGGGCTCAGTGGGGCTGCAGTCTTGGTTAAACTGCCTAGCACAGACCCGACAGCACCCACATGGGTCAAGAACCGAACTGATACCAGCAGGACACGAGGGGGACGATGAAGGACAGGAGCATTTCAGTGGACAGCCACCATGCACCTGAGAATGCACATAAAGAAACAAGAAAGGACTGATGTTAGAATACACTAGCTTATATGAGATATTTTCCTCTCTTCCATTCCATAAATCAAGAGATAAGTTGCTTTCACTTAAGAATTTAAGAAAGAGTTTAAAATGCCATAGTTATGCAATGAAGCAGATGATTTATTGCAGTACCCTCTTTAGCCACTATAAAGTCATTATAAATTCATGAAGCCTCTATATTAGACCACATACAAGAATAGTACTGGCTCTGTGAGCCAAAACTTGAGACAAATCAGGCGAAAAAGTGGATTCAGTGCCCTGTAACTCCCTATACTAAAATGCTTAAGAAACAACACTTTTATCTGAAAACTGACATTGTGATTAAGCAATTTTTATACCAGTACATATTACAACATAAAGTGCAAATTAATAAAGGATTAAATTATTGATCAGATATAGCATTTATAGTTTTCTAGTTTATGGAAGAGCAGTAACACTTCTTTTATGTACTCTTAATGGTGAAAGTAATTTGCAATCTATTGCCAATTATATTATTAAAGGCAACCTGAATGTAAGATAATGAGCGTATAATGGTATACTGTCAGGTTCAAACCATCAAATAAAGCACAAAAACTCACCTCCACAGCGGCCCATGACAGCAGCACCAGTGTGAAAAAATGTCCTTGCCTTAGTATGCTGCTTAGAGCTGACATAGTTTTATCCAAAATGTTTGCGTTCCTCTGCATCTGTCAGTTCAAAAAGAATTTAGTTGGTTGGCAATCTGCACTTGCCCCTTAAAGTCTGTTTAAGAATTGCTAAATGTATAAAACTGTAAAGCTCTGCTCCACTCGATTCCCATAGTGACTGCCACTTTTATAGACAGCTGTGCACAGCCCCCTCTGACATCACACACACATAGATCTGACAGGCCAATTTAGACACACACACACACAAAAGATATACATTTGAAATATTTTTGTGCATATTGCTTTTATTTATCCCTTTTATTGTGAATTAATAGTTTGAATATATATATATGCATTCTTAGAAGAAAAGGTTCTACGTAGAACCTTTTAGGGATTCCCATCATTTTATGAATGTAGTTTTAGTTAATTAATTTAGTTTTAATTCATTTGAAATGTTAAACAGTTTGTAAACATACTTTATCACTAGAAAAAATTAAATACCTTTTTAAACATGAAATATCATTTAAGACATTTCGCCTTATATAGAACCTTTTTGGCATGAAGGGTTTTTTAAAATTGAGTCTATTCTATATAGAACCTATTTAACTTTTTCTCTAAAAGTGTAGAGTTGGAAAAACTGCTAAAAAATATTGAAAGGTGTTTGTGTCTGATGTCAGGAACTAGTCTGGGCTGTTATGAAATACAAGAAAGATAGTCTAGCACATTTTGGTCAGAGGAGAGTCCAGTGACACACACACACACACACACACTGCAATCCCTCTCACCTCTCCTGCAAACAGCACAGACAGTATGTCAGACGGCACTCGCTCTCACCGCAGTGGCGGCGAGACATCACACACACATGGTACATAGCTGTGGGCCTGCTCAGTGACGTACTGCATCCACTCACAAAATCTGAGCAAGACAGGAAAATCATCGGTATGAAAGAGTAGGCGGTGTGGAAATATCACTGTGTGGAGCTTTTCATTCATTTCTTTGAGGAGAAGAGAGCAGCTGGAATGACATTCCCCTGATGATGCACTGATGTGACATCTACAGGGTCAGAGGTGAAGTCTAATGGAGATTAGTCACTGCATATGCAGCAAATGGATGTAATGGCTGATAATAGAGTCATACCACATGAATTTAAACAAGTGCAATGAGACACTGAACAGGTGAATCTTAGTTAGGGCACATAATGTAAGGACGTATTTGTGGTACCATGACGTGAACGCAATTAATTACGAGACCAACAAACGGTTAGAAAACTGTTTAAGGAAGTTGAAAATTAATATTGGTCACACCCAAGCTTGTGATTACTGTGATTTTGAGATTTCCTATAATAACATAAATAGGTATGTGGTAATAAATAAATCCATGGCACTTGATCTTCTCTTAAAGGGATAGTTCACTCAAAGATAAAAAAAATTCTGTCATCATTTACTCACCCTCATGTCCTGTAACCTGTATTAACGTGTTTTAAAACACAATAGAAGATATTATCAAATGTCTTATAGTTGTTTTTTTTCAATGTTGTTTCGGACCCCATTGACTTTTATTGTATGGACAAGAACAGTTGAAACACTCAAAATATCTTATTTTGTGTTCCTCAGAGGAAAGAAAGTCAAATAAGTTTGGAATAATATGAATGTGAGTCAATTATGATTTTCATTTTTAGGTGAACTATCCCTTTGACATAGCTATAGCTGTCCTGTGGTGGAAAATGGCATTTTAAATGATCCCTTTATTTTCTCTTTGTCTTGTTCTCTGGTCCAATGCAAGTCATAATAAAGTGCTTTACTCAAAATATCATGAGATTAAATAAGTTCACATACAAACATAGGCTACAAATATCTTTACAAATAAATGGTTCCATGAAGAACCTTTAACACCAATGGAACTTTTCCATTGCACAAAATGTTCTTAATAGAAAAGGGTTCTTTAGATACCATAGAACATAAAACTGACGGGAGCAGCTCCGGTGGAGAACAGTGACTGGATCTAGAACCTTCAGATGACACACAGATCAAATCTCCGTCGCTGTAAGTTGCCGAAAACAAAACATCACATAAAACCCCTTAACAAAAAAACCCTTTTGATGACATCACTCTGCACTCTTATTTTCTAATCAGATGTTTCAGGGTAATGTCGCGAACCGCGGTCTGCGGTCCAGAGACACGATAGTCGACGCAGACCACATCATTCTACACAGAATGCTATATTTAAAAGCGATATGGAGGAGAAATGGTTAGAGATAGGAGGAAACTGCGGCTTTACCGAGCTCAACGGCTCTGGCCGCGAAACTGTGATATAAACTAAACGCTATTGTCCATTTTAAATGGAGTTGTTCAAGATGTCCCATCCTGTCTTCCTATTTCAGTGGAAATTGTGTCAACACATTGAACAGAAAAAAATCTAATCACTGAAATATTCTTTGGGGAAACAAAAACAGTTCTTTTATGTCATCACTGCAAAAACAAACACAAAAATGCCCTTCTGCAATTAATTGGATTGTCAGCATAATTCTTCAGACAAACAAATGAGTCCTCAATTACATGATTATCCAACTGGGAACTAGAAATATAACCCACACATATCAGATCTTGGGTTTTTGATATTCTGAGATTACCTTAATTCACACTACACACTTGACTAATTGTCACACAAAACAGATGGCCATCCTTAATGCTAAAAGAAGGGGAAATAACGAAAACGTACATTTCTGTATGTTGACCTTCTGCCAAGCAATGTCTGGAACATCTGCATTGCTTTGCCATGGAAGCAGTCAAGTGAGGGATTAGCAAGAGAAGCATGTCAAATCTGCACAGTGGGAAATCAATGTGTATTTATCATAAAAGTCATAATTATAAAAGTCTTGCCTAAAAATAGAAGTAAAAAGCAATAGAGATAGAACTAACTAATAAATACCATGGTAACACTTTGAGTTGCCACACATAGTCTTCAAAGCAATGGAAACTTCATCTGCTGAAACCAAAACAGTATAAATCACAAATCGTTGAAAAATGTTTTTTAATGTGGAAAAATAACTGAGATCTCAATAAATGTCCAGATCACATTTCACCCAAAAACATAATCTTCTCTTAGGAACCTTTGATAACTTTTTTTGCATTGTGGCATTGGAAAATGACATTTTAAAATGAATGAGGTAAAATTATGAAACATCGTTATAATTTAAAATAACATTACAATGCAAACATTCTTAAGGGTCCTTATAGTAAACTTTTTTTTGTTTTAAAGGCCTAATGAAGTGCCTTAAAAATGCACAGCATTATTCAATGTGTTGACGTAATTTCCACTGTAACAGGAAGACAGGGCAGGAAATATTGAACAGCTCCTCCCCTTTTTTAAAATAGCCAATTGTGTTTAGTTTATATCATAGCTTAGCCAAAGCTGTTGAGCTTGGTAAAGCCGCAGTTTCCTCCCAATCTGATTTCTCCTGATTCTTTCTGTGCTATCATGGGTGCATTCCACTTCGCTTTTAGACATACACTCGCAAACTTCCCTAAGCGCTTCCTCTCAGGGGAATCCCCGGCACCATTGAAGTGCGTTCCACATTGTCACGTGTGTGAGGGAAGTTTATGCGGATAGGCCCTCGCCCCCTCAGTTTTGATCGATTGATTCGAGTCTACTCCGATGTACACTTCAAGCAGCTCTATTTCCCACAATTCAACTTGATTGTGACATCACAACCGTAGTGTATGATATTTATTTAAAGAATTAATCACATAAGTTATTATTAATTATATTGAGATTTAATCGCATAATACTTGTTCACAGTCAAAGTTTATACTATTGATATTTTTTTATGATATTTATTTGTGTAATTTTATTTTTCTCCAACAGCTCATATACCTATAGGATTTGCATAAAACAAATTCTCATATACCTATAGAATTGGCATAAAACAAATTCTTAAGTAAAAAATAAATCAACTCCATAGTGAATTCCAAGTAGGAGCAGTGCAGTATAAGCAATGACACACATCCGAGTCAATGAGACGGAGGGAAGTTAGCGAGTGAAGGGCATAAAAATTTGGAGTGGAACGCAGCCCGTGTCTCTGGACCCAATAGTATGGACTGGAGCAGACTGTGTGTGCTGCGGTGGTTCGTGTGACACAAAAGTGAAACCGGACTTAATTTGCCCCAGTGGAAAGCATATTTACACTGACTGAATGGTTCCCTATTCCCTATGTAGTGCACTAATGCCATTCATCATGTAGAAAATAGTAAATGTGTGAACAAGTGACCAATTTTCGCTGCAGCTTCAGCGTCTATTTATAATGTAGGGGGTGGGACGCTTTAGATTCTAGAGAGCATTTTGATTGGACAGCGAATTTGTTAAGAAGTGCATAGTGATGTCATCAAAATCATTGGCGTAATCATCCATATTGGTGGAAGTGAGAGATTGTAAGTTTTGAATGCTTATCTTCTAAATGTGAATTTTGTAATTGTTTTGGAGCACACTAGCTTATAGAACAGTAAGGCTAACATATTCATACTAAAGGTTAAAAAAAAAATATATATATATATATATATGTGACATTGATACCTAGTGAGATTGTTATTGTACATCCTTAAGTTTAAATTGAACATGAAATTTCTATTTAGTAAGTGGCTAAGAGTTACAGCTGGTAAGTGTGTGAGAGAGAAACTGCTGGGAACCGGAATGTATTTGTGCCCCTAATGCTGTTTAGCTTTGCTGTGTAATGCAGCATCGTTTTTAAAAGCTATGTTCCTGGAAATAATTCCCTACACACACACGAGATGGAAAAAACGAAACCACAAATGCCAATATTAACTCCCCAAATATGTATCTTTCTCCTCTATACATCCGTTTTTTCAAAACAAACTTGCCTTGTATCAATAACACCTCTTTTATGATATTGTTTAGAGGGCAGCTGAAATATGCCAGTTTCAGGCCAACATAATCAAACAGACGTTTCACCCCTTGATGAGTCGAAAAAAAAGAAAGGGTTCAAAATACTGGCATGAAATACCAGGCATAGTGAGAAACACTGCTAGGAGATACCAATGATACCTCGGGGTTATTCATGGGACGGTTTGCAGGATTTGACGATTCGCTTAAGAATGCACAGCGCTCATAAATCACACGGGGGAAATCGTAGAGCGGTGGATATAAATAATTTTTGCAGTTGAGATTTTGCAAGGGTTACAGTAGCTATGTTAGGTCTAGAACGAGTAGACTCAACAGGAACTCAAACAACCCTTTGTGTTTGCATACGTGTATGTGTTTGTGTGTGCACATTCTTGTCTGAATATTTGGAGATTCCTTCAATTTCTACTTGAAGCACTCAGAGTGAAGGTCAGTTTATCAAGTGTTTGTATGTCTGAGCATATGCACATACACGAGATTCAATGTGTACTGTATGTGTGGTAACCTGCTTGTGATGGATAGAGAAGTTCAGGTTCCGTCTGACCCTACACTGGCTGGTCTGTATTCAGTGCCGGGCGCTCTCTGACAGGCTCATGCATCATCACAGAGCCGCCTCTGTTTGTTTGCCTCTGATGAGCCCTGTGCCCAATGTGTACAGAGCATCCCCACTTTTTCCACTGCCAGTGCTGTGCAAAAAGACATCTCTCAAATGACGTCTGTTCAGAATGCTTCATTTCATTTAAAAACTGCCACATTGATCACAACATTTTTGAGCCAAGGTACATTTCTGGAGTCAAGCTGCCTTGAGTAGTCTATGAAAGCATAAAGGATTAGTTAAATAAGCACTGATGACTAAATAAGTTAGATAATATACAGTTAGTTGTTCATTATTACAGTAATATCAGTACTGAAGTCCTCTGAGGTCATTTTCACTGAGATGCAAGAGGACGGAAGTTGCATTTGTATGAAACTTAAGATCACAAGGCTGCGTTGTGATACGAGAGACTCCTTCATCACTGCTGGTCACACCCAACTCCAAGTCTCCTTTGTCACCGCTGGTCTTGCCCAGCTCCCCCATCTCCACCTTGGACCTCCGACCCCGGACTCCACCTCTGCCTTCCGACCCTTTGGCTCCCCCTTGGCTCTACACTCCTTTGGCTCCACCGTGGTCTGTCATCCCTCAGGCTTTACTGGGCTCCCTTGTCCCTTCGGCTACACCTTGGTCAGGCGTCACCCTGATCGCACCACGTACTTCCAGCTATGCCTCGTCCCTCACCCCTTTGGCTCCACCGGGCTCCTCCTCCCCTCCGGTGCCACCATTTTCCTCACTCCCAGTCTGCCAAGCCCACATCTCCACCTCGGTCCCTGCAGTCCCGCCTTGGCCCTCCAGTCCAGCAGTGTCACCTGGGGTATTTGTCTACTCGGCTCTGCCTGGGTCTCCACCTCTCCTGGCTCCACCTCTGTTGGTGGGATTCCTGGCTGCATCCTGGCTCCTCCCTCCATTAGTTACACCGTTGGCCTTCATCCTAATGATTCAGCTTAGGGTCACTCTCTGTCATCTCCTCCATGGTTCCATACTTTCCTCTGTGGTGTTTCCCTCTGTCAGCCTCCTCTAAGGTCCCACCACCTAAACCTCCTCCCTCCCTCCACTGTTGGACTCTCTGTTATGGCTCCTCCCTCCGTCATCTCCTCCATGGCTCCATCCTTTCCTCTGTGGTGTTTCCCTCTGTCAGCCTCCTCTAAGGTCCCACCGCCTAAACCTCCTCCCTCCCTCCCTCCCTCCACTGTTAGACTCCCTGTTAGGGTGCGAAGACGCGCCTTCTGGGAGGGGGGAGTTATGTTCAGTTTAGTTGTCGTTTTGTTCTTGTGCTTCTGTTTCTTCTATTCCCTTTCAGTTTAGTCCCTGATTACTCACTAGCTAGTTGCATGGTTACTGATTAGTTTCACCTGTGTCTTGTCTAGTTTCCTTTGTTTGCCCTGTGTATATAAAGCCTTGTGTTTCAGTTATTCCTTGTCAGTTTTGTTCATGTGTGGTATGTGATCTCCTAAGTTCCTGTTATTTATTCTCCAGCGATCTCCTGCATGTTTTGTTTATTCAAATTACTACTGGTTTTGTTTTTCTACTCCTGAGCCTTCTTTGTGCACACACCGCCTTACAGCGATGCCATAGATAATGTTGAAAATTTTGAAAAAATCTGACATGGCATGACTGACCAATCAGAATCAAGGATTTCAGAAAGCTTTGTAATACGAGGAAAAATAGTGCATATGTTTGAAAGCTTTCATGTGAAGAGATATTTGTTTCATAAGATTTTTCTTGCATAACTTCTAATGTGTGTCAGCTGGATTGAATATGTTTTAGCTTACAGCATGGATCTTCTTGTCCCTTGCATTGCGGCATGTGGCCCCTTAACCTCCTAAATAGGTCATAAGTTCAAACAGGTGAAGGTGGTGTTCTCCACAGGTGTGTTTCAATGAGGTTCATTCAGACATTCACTTCTCATCACTCACGTGAGTCTGTTATTCATTCAGTTTGAGTTCCTTCACTCTTTCAAAATCGAGGTGTTGACAGCCACAGGGCGAGCAGAACCACCCTCCTCCACTCCTACACTGCCCAAACCTTCAACAACACAACTGTCCTCTGTGAAAGACAAGATCTCCAGGTGTGCAGTAGATATGAGGTGTAACAGATGCATGGGTGAAGATGAGGTCCCTGCTTAAGGGAGGATTAGAGGCGAGGTTTAGGTAACTGTTGATGGCAACTTGCAGGCAATGTTTTGGTTTTGCTCTTAAAAGCTAAAATATGTTGTTATGACAGCACGAAACTCAAAAAAACTGGATCAATCAATGGAAAAATTTATTAATAGAAAAATTTAAACAGTCCATATGGAGATAATTCTGAACTGACACCAAACGGCGTGGACCCAGAAATATGCAAAAGGAATTGATTTCGTATAAAGATTCCATTATATACTTGTGCTTTTAGCAGTCAGCTGTTTTTTTTATTAGGCCACTGATACGTGTTGTTCATTCAAGAGTGTACCTTGCATACCCACAAAAATATTACAAAGCAATACAAATGGAAGTTATCACAGTTATGGATTACAACTTGTCTACAGACATGCAGGCATGCAATTGTCTCTTTTATGCTATTTACAGTAAAGGTATACAAAAAGTCAGATTGTAATCATGAAATGTTGTTTCCGCTCATGAAAACGCTGTTTTCCACATGGAAAATGCAGGGTACATAAAAGAATGCAGATTTTTGTAATATAATCAAAAACACAAATGTTTGTGATTTTTTTTTAAAGGCTCCATGGATAGAGTTTTCATGTATTTTGATTGATTACAGACTCAATGAAAGCAATTGTTGTGGTCAAGAGAAATGTTTTTTACTGTGTTCTTTGTCAAATAAAGAACAGATAAAACAAAACTAAAACAGCTGGCTGAGGAAGAAAGCATAATAAAACGCAGGTCCAAACAAACAGTGAGTAAGACGAACATCCAGTTACACAAGCACAAAATGCACAAATCACTTTTAAGGAGTTCACATGTCCATCTAATCTCTGAAAGTATTGTGAAAGTAAACAGATTTGGCTGGCTGCCCATAATAGGGACATGTTTGTCATACTGACTTGATTAACTTGACTTGCACACAGTAAGCCAATCAAAAGGGTGCTATTTCAGGTCAAATTCATTTAAGATGAAAGCATGAGGTGACATGCCATATATTTCAATCATATGTGAAGATTCAAAGTACAGCGCATTGATGCATGAAAGTAAATACTAAAAATGTACAGTGTTGAAACTTTAAAGACAAATTCAATGCAAACCATGTGCCTTTGGGTGACCTTTTGAGAGATGTCTATCCATCTTCAAGCAGAAACAGACAAATGTCCAGACGGTGACGGCAGTATTTATGTGTTCTGGTTTTGGCCTTTCCTGAGAACATCTATTAGAGTGGATTGGACCTTCCTGTTTCTATTCAAAAAGTCTTGGTTGAACCTTAAGAGGAAACGAATGAGACTGGGCAACTCAGACTTCCTATCCTTCCTTAGAAACTCTGACCTGTTGAAGCATGTGACTAGGTGTTATTGTCATAATAAGTGATGGCCCTTGGACATAGTGGAAGGTGATATTTTTTTTTTTTTACAAAAATGGGTTGTAAAGGGGTTTGACACATGTTCTCATGGTAACACACTTTTCAAGAAAACATTTGAGGAGATCTCAGTAGTGGGTGTGTATAGAAGTAATGAATTTAATGATTGGCCTATGTTTTAGTACAGCTATACTTGTCATCAACTTTTATTTTCTTGTTGGAAATTTCCTTTAATTAAAACAACAATTTTGTGGTCTCAAATCCTGACTTATGTCTACATCTGACCAAGCTTCACTATTTTTGTCACTGTAATATCACTGTTTTAGTCATCTGAATTATGGGACAATGTGTTCCATAGTGGAATCCAGATTCTAAAATGGATTTAATTTAGTAGTTTATATTTACCAATGTTATGAAACTCCTAAAGACATTAAAAAACTCCTAAAAGCATTAAATGAAGTCATGATCAAGTTGTTAAAAGCAACGGCAACAGTTACACACCACCCTTAAAAAACTAAACTTTCATCTCTGTTCCTAGTGCATTCCTCCCACTACACAAAAACACTTTACATGGAGTTAGACATACAGTTGAATAGTTGAGAAATATCTTTTACCTTTGAATTTTATGAAGCTCATATGGAAACAAAATGGATTCAACTCTGCATTATTTCAAGCAGAAAATTGATAATCCTAGTCAAATGCTATGGAAAAACAGGTAAAAGAAGAACTAAAAAAAGAACTGCATCAGTATTTATATATCTATATATGAATTTATCTATATATTTAATAGAAATAACATGGTATATATATGTAGTCTCCATGTCACATAAAATAGTTCAGTTCATTACAAAGAATAAAAAAAAAAGCAATTTGTACTGCTATTTTGTTTCATAAACTTGAAATTGAAGGACGGTTGCTATGGAAGTGACACTGACTTTGCTTAAAAATCAACATGAAATAAAAATGTATATTTCTTATTTTTTATGGGATATTATTTATTATAAATGATCTATATGTGCAAATTATTATTACTAATATTTTTTTATTCATGTGCCCTCATAATCTTTAATCAAAATAACTTCCCCTCCCTCTTGCAACGATTTCTCTGATGTTTACTGGTGCAAGGGTGGGACAACCTGTCCCTCACATGAGATCACAGCAATAGCAAACCACAATGAGCCAACAATCCAATTAATTCCTGATGGACAAAATTAAGTCCCGCCCTACATTTTTTTCTTGTTGAAAAATGCATTTAACATGGATATCACAATAGGAAAGAAAAGACTATACTTCAATTATTGTTAAACGAGAACAAAAGTCTTTTCCTGTCGAGTGCAAGTGAGTCCTGCACTGAAGGCCTAAGCAAAAATATATAGCCTATATTATTTTAGCCTACTTATTAATTAACAATTATTACTACAATGGATATGGTCTTAATTATGAGAGAGAGAGAGAGAGAGAGAGAGAGAGAGATGTAACACTGCTGCTATTACACCTCCAGAATTAGTCAGTATTAGTAGTGACACCTGGTGTTGCTATCATACACTACCGCCATGATATCAAAGTTGCATCCACAAATTGTCTCTTTTTTTATCAGTCCTAAAATAAATGCCTTTCAGGTGTAACACAGATATTTAGAAATGTTAGGGTCTCTCTAATTATTTTACATTGACAAAGAGAAATGGCCAAGAAAAAAAAAGACTTCAGACTCTCCATACTGTGGCAAATTCATATATCTGAGTTGTGTTATTTAAGTTATTAAAAAATAAGACTTTACCTCATTTGAGGTTGACTATAGCATTGTATCAAATACGATTCCCCACATTATATTGAATTAGTTCCCTATGAAGCCTGGTTTATCCTAATCAATCAAAACATGTTCTTATAGTTCACAGTATGGCAAACTTAAGTCATATTCAGGCCTAAAGATATCATTAAAAACTTAAAGTGAGCATCTGAATGACATCATCTGCAAGAGGGTGAAGAAAAAGAATGCAACTTTACCAATCTCTATAAAAAGACAACATGGTGTTAAATGTTAATTGCTTTATGAGCTAATATATGAAGCTAACCTCAAGACATTTGATGAGCATCAAAGAAAGAGGGGAAAAACGGTCATGGAAAGTCTTTGCCATTTACCACAGTTGAGGTTGACAAAATTGTATGGCAAACAATAAAGTGTGATGAAGATGTTTAAAAAAAAAAAAAAAAAGTCACACCCACCAGCAGTTTATTTATATGGGTCTGTGTAGATTGAATTCATTGTGGAAAAATCCACATGCAATTTGTTATAAATCCTAAACTACTATTTGGGGAGGACCACACATGGAGACGAGACATTTCTGCTTTATACACTCATTTATACAAAATAAACCCTTATACCCTTCATTTCATATTCCAATATAAAGCCTCACCATTATGCCTAATAATGTGTAACAGTTTTCCACTTTTAAGAAAATAAATATATAGATTAGCTTTGCTCAGTTACTTTAGGCAAATCAGGAAAATGTGATGCTATGGAAAAGAGAGGGGGAAAAAACGTTTAACATTAGCAACATTAGCAACGTTTAACAAGTACCATTATTTGCTTCTGGTCCAGCAAGGCAGTGCATCATGTTTCACATTCATTCTCACGCAAGCAATACTTTCAAACACTTGAAACACATGCTATAAATGGAGATGATTTGAGAAACATTAACACTGTTCCAAACGCGCTTGCAAGACCATGAAATTAGCCTACTACAGTATACATTCCGTATTGAGTAGTTGCACTGTAGGCCTATTGCTATACGTGACCACTGGAAAATGCTTCAGAAAGTCCCGCTAATATAAAAATAAACACATTATTCATGTAGACTTGTTTTGTGATAAGATGAGGCAGAATTTGAGGGGGAAAAAACTTTTCTCGTAATTGTAGGCCTATACTTAACACGATCTGAGAAGCAGATAAACAGCTGTTAAATTGCCATGTATGACCAGACAAGCCAAAATAAAATCAAACACTAAAACAGCAAAATTGTGTGTTTCGTTTTACTTGAATGAAAATCGAATGAAACCCTGGAAGACAATTCCTCAGCAATTGCCTTTTTTATTTATTTATTTTTAGAAAGGCCATTTTAGTGTGTGTGACTATAATAAGGTCTGTGTGCAAGCCTTTGTGCTTTTTTTCGGAACTAATGTAAAGACGACACCCTGACAGAACTACAACTACCATGATGTGACCTGTTAACAACTTGCATTAAAAAAATAAATAGGCTAATAAAGCAACTTTGAAATTCACATTTAAGGTAATCTGTCTAATTTATGTTATAGAAAAAAAACGAGAAAGCGTCATCACAATGTGCAACCGCACGTATAAATCATAATTATTTGGGGTTAGCCTACAAATTGACGTCATGACTGAACGTCTGTATTGGTTGGCGGGGCAGGCAGAGCGGCGAGAGGTAAAAGGTTAACGCATGGGTTTGGATGATCAAGCGGGCTGAAAAACAGTGAAGCACACTAGCCTTTGTCCAGATTCACCTGTTCCACAGAGAATTGATTCGCAGATAAATAATCTAATAAAACGTCAACGCATATGTAAGGTAACGAAATTTGTTATTCGGCGCACTCACAGAGTGAATCTGGTGACAGTTCACCTCAGATAATTAGACGGCTAAGCTAACACAAAGTTTTCGCGGTTGTGCAGTTGTTCAGTTTAACATCTGATTACGCATTTTAATCGACACTAATCGAAAACAAACAGATTTCATTGTCGTGTTGCATCTCATTTTAGTGTAATGGCCGAGAGACCAGAGGACCTCAATCTTCCCAATGCTGTCATCACGCGGATTATAAAGGAGGCAGTAAGTCATCTAGTTAACTTGTTTAATAGCTCTCTTTATATAGCCGAAAGGCATTTTAAGTTATAACTATATATATGTGTCCAGTAAATTGTCTCTTTCCGTACGAAACGCCATTGCAGTCAGTTATATTGTATGTATTCGTATGCAGTCAACTTGTCTTCCGTCCTATTTAGTTGCCAGACGGAGTAAATGTGTCCAAGGAGGCCAGAAGAGCGATATCTCAAGCAGCTAGTGTTTTTGTTCTCTACGCAACATCTTGGTTAGTCAGAAGTTTTGTTTTGTTTGAGAAATTCCACTCTTGACAACCTACTCGTATGTAATCGCCACTGCTTTGTTGACACCAGTGCCAACAATTTTGCTATGAAAGCAAAAAGGAAGACACTCAACGCTGGAGATGTGATGTCAGCTATGGAGGAGATGGAGTTTGAGCGTTTCTTGCAACCCTTGCGGGAAGCACTTGAAGGTGAATTCTGAATGGATCATAAGTGTTCAGGTCTATAGAGATGCATGACTTCATAAAAGCATCAGATTTATTCATGTATATAACCAGTTTTTGTGGTGTTTTTCTTTACAGCATACAAGAAAGGTCAGAAAGGCAAGAAGGAGGCATCTGAGCAAAAACGAAAGGACAAGGAGAAGAAGAATGGGACAGATGAGAATGACAAGAGTAGAGACGAAGAGGAAGACGAGCACATGGATGATGACAATGAAGGAGAGGAAGAGGATGTGGAGAACTAAGAAGCAGGATTGTTTTATTGGGTCAGTCCATCCTGGTTTCTATCAACCATGGCAAATGATAGTAGTTTCCACTTTAATAGTGGGACAGGTGATGTGGTCTGGACAACCTATGGTAGAGAATATGCTTCTCTTTGTGATAGTGAACAACTGTGGCAACATTCCTGCAGAGAGCTCCACTGATAAGATATCGTTCAAGAGAAATTGCACATTTAGTTTAATTAGTTACAACACTGTCCATAGCATTGAAGTAAATAAACACTGTTACTGGAGTCAAGAAATGGAAAAATGTGTTGGATGTTAATGATTTGGGATAAGAAATAAAAGGGAGCAGCTTGAAGTACCTATGAAATACTTGTAAACAAAGTGTCAGCGGATGCAACATTTCTACCATGGCAGTTTCCCCCTTATTTTAAAACCAGCTTTTATTCTAGGGCAGCAACACATCTAAGCGTAGATACCTTTGAGTCTACAACTTGTGGATATTTGAGAACATACAGTCAATTTATTTGGAGAAAAAAAAGGCTAACTTTTTGTCCTCAATTTATATGCCCAATGACAAACTAATATGCTTTGTTTTAAACTGGTGTTTGCATCTTCAAAATGGGTCACTAAATCTATACAAACGGATCCATTTTAACTGAAATGGTTTATTTCACTTTGTGTCTGCTTTTCAATGCGTGTGTGTGTGGGGGGGGGTGATTCAGTTGATTAAGTTAATAAACTCATCCTGTGGCTTTTGGAAGTTTGTGAGGGCCTCAGAAAATTTGTTCCAGGCCTTTCGGCACAGAGTTACCCATTATGTAGGGCAGCCCTGTTTCCTAGAGCTGAGTCACTATGAGCCTCCTCTGGACAGTACACAAGTCACTTTAACAGACTTGCACAGTGGCGGGAGGCTTGCAATAACCATGGAAGGTCAGAACACAAAGACGATTCCAACAGTGTAGTGTATCGAGGGGTCATAAAAGCTACTTGCTGTTCTTGATCTTTAAATTAAAAGCTATGTATAAACATTCTAGAAATAAATCAATCAGACAAAATCACAACACTTTGACTTTTCAAACAGTTTTATTTGTCTTCAATCCTCATTTTACTCCTGGAAGAGAAAAAAAGTCTGGTTAAAACAGGTAAACCATTTAAATGCTTAAATTCAAAGTAGGGCTGCAACAACTAGTCGATAACGATTCTCATTATCGATTAGTCCGGTCTGCACTCTGTGCACAATTAGCTTCCACCAGTAGCGCCAAATTACAGCACTGAATAATGCATTATGGACAAAATGTGAAATAGTGGAGTGGAAACTGAGTGAGCGGATGCAGGAAAGGTACATGATCCAAGTGCCCAAAACGTGAGAATTGTTTAATTTTAAGCAAATGCATTTGCATTTAACACGGTCATGCGCTTTGAAAAATGTGTGCGTCTGCAGCGCAAAACGTTCATTTTGCAGGTTATGTTCACTGATCTATATAGAGAACAATAGTTATATCCTCATCTGTATATGCTACCAATTCACACAAGTATTTCCATTTTGCATGAAAGCATGTCCTGAGAGTCTGTTTTAAACTTTAATATAATTTTAAATGTAGGGATTGAAATTGCTTAGTAACTTTTTTGCACATAAAATGTATAGCACAAACATACCCATATGAAAAGTAACCATGGTTCTATTAGATAGTAAAACCATGTTATTATAATAAAACCATGTTTTTGCCATATTGATTACCATTTGTATAACCAGACAAATATGGTTAAAACTATGGATTTGAAGCAAAACTGGTTAATTTGAGGTTACCATTGAATAACCCGGTTATTTATTAATATTTGTTTGTTTTGTTCATTGTAAAACCATGGTTAATGTTTGTAAGGGAAGCTATAACATACATAGTGAATTTCATAGTACTCAGCTGACACGTTGAAGGACAGCATTGGGCAGGATGTGGAATAGTGTGTTGTCAATAAAATAAAAAAGGGCTTTTTATCCGATCAAATAATCGATTATCAAAATCATTAGTTGCAGCCCTAATCCAAAGCATAAATGGCATTCAATACTTACAGTTGGGCACTCAATTTTGCCACTGTTGATGTCATCAATGACATCGTGAGGAGGGCGACCATCAATGGTGCAGCCCACAGACTGAGCTGTGCCAAGAATCTCCTTGATAGTACCTGAGAAACAGAGGACAAGAACACTTTGTACCATCGTCTAGATCAACAGGACTCATTCATGCCTGCTTAACATGTTCCAGGCCTTTTGGCACAGGGTTAGCCACAGAGTTAAGCAGCCCTGCTTCCTAGAGCTGGGTTATTATCAGCCTCCTCTGGACAGTACACAGTCACTTTAACAGACAAGCACAGTGGCGGGAGGCTGATTGATAAACATTGCTCAAAGAGAAATCCATTAAGAATTTATTTAAAATTTGCATAAATACAAACCAGAAAGTTCCCTGGCAATAGATCGTGGCCTCATGACACGGGCAACGCTGACGATCTCATCAAAAGTGACACTTCCAGAGTGCTTAACTATAAAAAGGAAAGATACAAACATCAGGATATATAGAATATGCTAGTCACAAAGTAAAACCAATCTACCCTACCATTGAAAAGTTTGGGGTCGTATGACTTAATGCTTCGCTACACACACAGTATTTGATCAAAAACAGTAATACAGTAGTAGAGAAATATTACAATTTAAAATAACTTCCATTTTAAAAATGTAAATTAAGTGGAAACGCTAAATTCTCAGCATCATTACTCAAGTGTTCTATCTGCATATTTAATTTTCAGGATTCTAAGAATATAAAGTTCATAAGTGCGGTTCTTTTTCAAAATGCAAAACTAACAGATATTTTTACTGTGACTTTTGATCAAGAAACGCAAGAACTTGTTCCAGGCCTTTCGGCACAGAGTTGCCCATTACATTAGGCAGCCCTGCTTCCTAGAGCTGGGTCACTATGAGCCTCCTCTGGACAGTACACAGTCACTTTAACAGACTTGCACAGTGGCGGGAGGCTTGCAATAACCACGAAATGTCAGAACACACAAAGACAATTCCTACAACAGTGTATTGAGGTGTAGTAAAAGCTACTTACTGTTCTTGACCTTCTTCCTGTCACGGGGAGGTTCCTTCAGGGCCTTGATGATGAGGGCAGAGGCTGATGGCACCACCTCAATCTGGAGCAACAACAAAACTTTAAGTGTCTAAAGGCTAGATGACCTCAAGAGCCGGAATACAGGCTGAAAGACTACAAGGGCTTACCGCTGCTTGCCTGTTCTGGATGGTCAGCTTCACAGTGATTCGCAGGCCCTTCCAGTCACCGGTGGCCTTTGCAATGTCATCACCCACCTTTTTAGGGGACTGAGGGAAAGCGAGAATGAAAGATGAGCATACAGCATAGAACGAAGTCAAAGTTCTGTGACACAAGAAGTTTGTTCCAGGCCTTTCGGCACAGAGTTGCCCATTAGGTTGGGGCCGCCCTGCTTCCTAGAGCTGGGTCACTATGAGCCTCCACTGGATTGTACAAAGACACTTTAATAGACTAGCACAGTGGCGGGAGGCTGCTTTATGATATCAAGAGGACGACAAACATGAGTCCAAACTTGTGGCAATACTTACAAGACCCAAAGGTCCGATTTTGGGGGCCAGCGAGGAAGTGGCACCAACCTCTCCTCCTGTGCATCTCATGTACACTGGAGGGGGGAAAAAAGCCTTAGCATTTAATAAGTGCATACTAATTCAGACAACTGAATTGTCATCAATATGCATTGTAATACTCAAAACATTCACCGTTCATGACGGTTCTATAAGCGGTGCAAATATAATAATTGAAATACCCTTTATTTAAAATTGCACATTCACAGTACCAGTTTGTTTTTAACAACATGCTAGCTTCTGTGGCTATTTGTCACGACAAATTTGTGGTAGAACTACATCGGGTTTTTAAAATCTATTTTTGCTAGCTCTAAAACATTTGGCTTAACTTGGCCTGACAGTGAACACGTTTCATTGAGGCTGATTTTATGATATTAAAAAGAAACTTAGCAATAACCCTCTATAAACAGGAACACCAAGTGGGCATACAGGGCTGAAGTGAAAGACGAGATTGTGTGGCATTACTTCAAACTAATCTTTATAGCATTCGTTCTCGCTGGGGTCAACATTAAAACCCCACTATGGTACACAAGCAGTGGTGACGGGAGGACAGCATGCCCGAGAAACCATTAGATGCCTACATGGTAAAGATGCCTGCCTGTTAGTTCCATCAGACATCACAGACATGACAAAAAGGTTAAGACTCGAGCCTAACCCTGAGGTATGCATTGTAATTTTGCTTTACCAGAACCATAGGTTATGTAGTTGCCAACTTTGAAATGTTTTGTCCTTCCATAATTAGTGGAAATATTGACAGTCTTGATGGGTTAAAACAAATAGGAGTATGGTACAGTTTCGTGGTGTTACTTCGAGGCCGTTACAGCAGCACGTGAACACCAACCCAAATTACAAGCGTAATATTACGAGATGTCAAAGCACAACACGCAAATGGATTTACCACTGAGCTATATAAAATGACATTTATATAGATTAGTGATTTTTACACATTTCAAAAACGTCACATCGAATCGTTCGAAATCCCGCGTGCACGGAGTAGCTACAGCTAGCATTCCTAAAGACGCTACGGTTAGCATAAAAAACACGCCTCACTTGTTACTAAAGTACACCCAAATATTTAGCCTAAATACTTTAAATTATATGGATAGGTAAAGGCTTTGTATTTGTACCTGACTAATTTATTAGTACCAGCACGCGAGAGGCCAGCGCGCAGGCATGGCCACTCACACACAATCAGAAATCCGTCAAAGGGTTACCGTATTCCACACACATACCGACTTTAATCTCGGTGGGGTCGAATTTAGGAGGCATGGTGTACCAGATGAAGTTGAGCTCAGTTCAATTTGAATTGGTGAGGGTGTCGGATGAACCCGAATTCGGGACGACCGATAACTGTTGCACCTTCACCACCAGAGTGAAAAAGGAAAAGGCCGATTGAGTGTTGCGCCACGAATATAAAGGCCACGAAGTATCGCGAGAGCGGAACGACCTTTCACACTACGGCGACGCATTACGTCATTATCAACATCCTAGAAGTTGTTCCTGGTGTGTGTGTGTACTGTCAGAGAGGGAGTATACAAGGTAACAAGGGACATTAAATTGATATTGGAACATTTCAAGGAGCCCATGTTTTGATCAAATAATTTAGCTTTCGCACTGACGGTTATTCACATATTCTTCGTTTCGCGTAAGGTATGTCCTTTTATTTATATCGTTAAGTTTGCTCTATTTGTTTTCAAAACCTGGTTTCAAGATCCATCAAATGAAAACGAATGAAAACGGAGCATTTGTACAGCCGAGTGGTTGTAATGTGTAATTTTCTGTGTTTCTTAATGTGTTAACTTGAATGTGTCATGCTGTCCCACTCTGTTTCTTTGTGATTGTCAACACCTCAGTCTGTCAAGTGTCAGGCTAACATCCAGTGGATGTTGAGGGGTTTTAACTAGACAAACAAAATCTCACTGGCCTCAGGATGTTTCTGTTCTCCAAAAAAAAGAAACCCAGTGTGGATTCCAAGAAACGCCTTGAGTACCAGCTTTGCTTGGTGAGTTTCTAGTGTAACTGCATTGCAATGCCCCCACATTTGTTTATGTTAGAGATGATAAGTATCAACAGTGCCTCTTTTTTTATAGCAACATTCTACTGTCACAGTGCACTGTTCCAGATCCTAACACACGTGCCTATGTTTTGTGCAGGCCAAAGAAGCAGGTGCTGATGATGTTCTCGACATTTCTGCCTGTGAGCTTACAGAGGTGAATTACTGAAACCCTAATGAATGACAATCATTATTATTTACTTTTTGGATACATTTTCATTCAAGAAACAGAAGTCCATCCGTATCACAACAGTTTTTACTTATTTTAAATGCATGTATTCAGGTTCCCTCCAGTGCCTTCTCAATGTGTAAAGTGCTGCAAAAGAAAGTGAGTCAGTTTACTGCAGTGTTGTTTTCTCTAAACTGTTGTTGGTCAGCGCGAACAGACTTTTGACAGCAGTTTCCACTTTCACTGCAGGTGTTAATTCTTCATGGAAATGACCTGAGGTCACTTGTTCCTAAAGGTTGCTGCACTGGTGCCTTAGCAACTTTAAAGGTGAGAGAAATTGAGCAATGACATCAGTGCCATGCACATAACCATCTTGCACTTCTCTCCAGTGCCAAAATCTCTTGTCCATTCTTAAGGTGTTGGATCTGCATGAAAATAAGCTCACATCACTTCCTGATGACATCGGGCAGCTTTTGTCCTTGCAGGTATATTTATTGTATATTAACAAATCGGATGTGAATTGTTTCTTATGACACTTGAAAACAGAATCGTTGGAACCACTGTTTTGGATGCTGATTGGTCAATACACATATAAAATGCTAAATTTAATGATAATTTTTGAATTAATGAATTTTTATTCAGCAAGGACACATAAAGCCTTTCAGTAAAAGACATATCTTGGGGGGGGGGGAATGTATTGCGGTCTCTGCAAAAAGCAGCACAACTATGTTAACATTGATAATAATCAGAAATGTTTTTTGAGCAGCAAATCAGCATATTAGAATGATTTCTGAAAGATCATGTGATTTAAGACTGAAATAATGATGCTGAAAACGCTGTCATCACAGGAATAAATCTTAAAATGTATTAAAATAGAAAACATTTATTTTAAATTTAAATAATAATATTATACACAATATTACTGTTTTTACTGTATTTTTAAACAATTAAATGCAGCCTTGGTGAACACTTTTGTGTTTTCAGTCTTCTTTGAGACTTCTTTCATAAACATTAAAACAATTGTACCAACCCCAAACTTTTGAACGGTAGTGTATATCTTCTAAAGCATGAATTTTCTTTAAATATTTTTTTATTGATAATTAATGTCCTTTATATTTATTGCTTCTCTAAGGTTTTGAATGTAGAGAAGAACCACATAAAACAGCTGCCAGACTCTATAGGGGACCTACGACATCTACAAACACTTAATGTGAAAGGTTTGTTTTGTGCTTTTTAAATAATATTTTTGCATGTTTAAAAAAAATAAGTATTCATTTATGTCCATTTTTTAAATATTGTTTCTGTTAAAGAGTGTGGTTTAGGCTTTTTTACCACTTAAACTAACTAAATGTTTTGATAATGACAGGGAACTCCCTTACTGTGATTCCTGTGTCTGTGGGTCGCATGAGCAGCCTGCGCACACTGGACATAAGTGAGAACAGCATCAGAGAATTACCCAAAGAACTGGCTGGTGTTCGCACTATGGAAGTGAGTATCTTAAATGTTTTACCCTCTTAAGATAAAATTTTTTGACATATTTGTGTAGTATCATATCCAGCTCATAGGTAATGTGACCACTGCAAAGACATTCTTATGTTTGTATGTGTATATGTGGTGTGGCAGAGCCTGGTCCTGGACGCACAGGTTATGAGCTATCCACCTGCGGCAGTGTGCACGGGCGGCACAGAGGAAGTGCAGCGCTACCTCTGCTCAGGTACAGATGTTTAAATAAAAGATCTCAATAAATACATTGATTGTATACAGTACAGATTATGCACAATATCTAATTGAATATTAACTTGCATTCCCTTGTGACAGAACAGGGTCTTTCTGTATGTTTGGTTTGTACATAATTCATTTTGATGTGGTTTAGAGATGGGTCTGGATTATTGCCCTCCATCCCAGTATCTTCTGCCTGTGCTGGAGCATGATGGAGGTAAGCAAGAGGTGGATTGTGTTGACGGTGAGGAGATAGCCTGGCAGGTCAGTCTTCACTATTTATCGTTCATACAGTATCTAAAAAGTGTTGGTGTGGCATTTTCTTTGTTAATGTAATAATGACTTGCTGTTCTCTTACATTCACTCTGACACTGCAGAGCAAATTCATGGACTATGAGAAAAGAAAGGTATGTTTGATTTAGTTTCTTTTTGTTATTGTTGGATCGATCATCCAATAAAGTAGTATTTACATCTCACTCTCTGTTTCTCCACTAGGAGCAGAAACAGCTGGAAAAGGTGATCTTTGAGAAAGAGCTTGAAGAAAAACAGAGAGAACACACTCAGCTCCTCCTCCTCAACAACTCCCGCAAAGAGGACGTCCTGCTGTCTGTCAAATTGGTAACCATTTTGATTTTAGAGTACTGGTATATAAATGTAACACATTTGAGTGTGCTACACTTCCGTACTGACCAAGTCTGTATTTATTTGATTAAAATACTGTAAAACAGTAATATTGTAAAATATTATTTCAATTTAGTAGAACTATTTTCAGTCACACGATCCTTCAGAAATCATTATAATATGCCGATTTGGTGCTGAAGTAGCATTTCTTATGATTATCAATGTTGAAAACAGTTGTGCTGCTTAATATCTTTGTAAAAACCATGAGACATTTTTTCAGAATTCTTTGATGAATAAGAAAAAAAATATTTAGAATTTTTTCTTTTGTAACATTATAAATGTCTTTACTGTCACATTTGATCAATTTAGGCATCCATGCTTAATAAAAGTGTTAATTTCTTTAATCATTTCTTTCAGTCACTACACTTATCTAGCTAAAAAAAACACCTCTCTGTGCTTTTCTGTCTCTCAGGAGCAGGAACGGTTGGAGTTAGGTGTGTCTCAGCAGCAGAAGGCCCAGGAAGCAGTAAGGCTGAAAATGCTGGATAAAGTACGTCAGGCAGAGAGTGTTATCATGGGCCGCATCTCTGACCTCCTGCTTGATAACAAACGGTGCGGGCACAATGTGAACCATTTTTGAAATGTCTTGCTTTTCTGTATCTATTGCTGTCACTTTAATCATTCTAAGTCCATTAGTATTGTGCAGTTTATAGGGATAGTTAAAGACAAACAAAGTCGGAGTTATATAAAAAATCCAAATTGCTCTTCCAAGCTTTATAATGGTAATGAATGGTGGGCCTGATTTTAAAGTCCAAAAAAATGCATCCATCCATTATAAAAGACATCCATAAGGCTCCAGGGTGTTAATAAAGGCCTGAAGTGAAGTGGTGTGTTTTTAGAAAAATATCCATATTTAAAATAGACTAAAATAACTAGATTCTGGCAGACTGCAAGTCGACTTACGCCAAAAGAGTAACCCCTTGACATGATGTAGGAGTAGCATAAGCTTTGACACCTCTCGGAGTTCAAACAAATAGGGCTGGGCAACAGAATCAAGCCCCTATTCTCTTATATTGAAATCCTCAGACATTTCTCTTTTTAAAAATTCTTGTTTTAGACTTCTAATTCATGACTGTTGTTTTGTTTTGCTCTATTCTCTGCACTTCCGTGTTCGTCAATACGTCATGTGTCATGCCAGGGGTTACTCTTTCGCCATAAATCGTACGGCCATCTGTTGGAAGCTAGTTATTTTAGTTTATAAAGTTTTAAATATGGATATTTTTCTTACACGAACGCATCGCTTCCCTTAAGAAGGCCTTTATTACCCCCCTGGAGTTGTATGGATTACTTTTATGATGGATGGATGTGCCTTTTTGGGCATCAAAATCTTGTCCTCCGTTCACTGCCATTATAAAGCTTGGAGGGTGAGTAAATCTTGGGGTCATTTTCATTTTTGGGTGAACTGTCCCTTTAAGGGTGGTTATTTATTGTGTGCTTGTGCTCATTTGATTACAGCCAGGCAAAGAGTGCTGCATTTCTGCAAGCTCTGGAGGAGGACCGGTGAGTAGATATTACACATGGGTCGAACTCTCTAATGGAGTATGGGCTCCTGCCATCAATGCAGCTCTTGCTAAGTGAATTTCTCTCTATCTAATGGCACCACTTAAGAAATCCACAGTACAGAGTTACTTTAAGTACTGAGCTGTTTGGACATTGCCACTGCATTGAGCGCTTTTGACCAAACCCATATTAATTCAGCGTTTACGGGTACATTCAGGTATTTTTGGAGATCAGGGGTGCTTTTCCCGAAAGCATCGTTAGCCAACTATGGTCGCAAGTTCAGTCTTCATTAGCATAGTTTAACGAGTTGGTGTTTCCGAAACCATAGTTCCAACGAACTTTCGCAAACAGCATCGCAAAGTTGTGTGCTTGGAACGACAGCTCTCGACCTGTGTCGACCATAGTTTCTTATTTGCATGACGTGGAATTAATAAATCCTTATCTTGAGCAAAATAAGCAAGATGACATTCAGTACAATCTATATCTTTTATTTCAAATATATACAAATGTAATTAACTTCTTTTAGTTTGTCGAGAATATGTGTACATGCTCTAGTATGTAAGAACAAGCCTATCATTGAATCTGGAAATAAAGCAAAATGAAAAATAGTCCTCAGATGCCATGTCAAAATTTATAGCAAAAAATCTAGCATTAATTTGATCTCAAACGGATTAGTTAAAATAAGTTTTTACTCCACCACCTGTATGACATCATTAACCAATGTGGTTGAACAACACATTTGCGACCAAAAAGGTTTCGGGAAGTCATGACTAGCTAGTTGATTTCTTCAACGATGCATCATACTATGGTAGTTAAGCAGCGAGTTACGTAGTTGTTCAGGAAGCGCACCACAGGTCAGAAAGATCTGGCGTGTTATTTTAAGTTGGTATCACAAACACTGCAGTGGGGCGTTAGTTTTGTATCAGAATCTGCTGTTTATAGATACAGACTTAAAGGTGCAGTGTGTGATTTTTAGCGGCATCTAGTGGTGAGGTTGTGAATTGCAATCGACAGGCACTACGGTAGCCGACACAGGACAAAAATGTTGTCGTCGGAGACAACAGAGAGTAGCTAGCGCTCTGTAGAGCAGTTTGTCCGTTAGGGCTACTGTAGAAACATGACAGCGCGAAATGGCGATTTCACTGTAAGGGGACCCGCGGTGTATGTAGATAGAAATGGCTCATTCTATGGTAATAAAAACATAACGGAACATAATGAAACATACATTCATTATGTAAGGTCTTTATACACCACTGTAAACATAGTTATGTATATTATATTGCATTTCTGTCAATAGATCCTCATAAATACTACACACTGCATCTTTAAAGTTTGGGGTTGTGCTCGCTTTGATAAAAAAACTGTAAAAACAGTAGTGTTGTAAAATATTATTACAATTTTAAATAACTGTTTTCTATTTAATATATGAATGTATAATCAATGTAATTTATTCATGTGATGGTAAAGCTGAATTTTCAGCAGCCATTACTCCAGCATTCAGTGTTTTTTCAGAAACCCTTCTAATATGCTGATTTGCTGCTTAAGTGACATTTTATTCAGTTGTGCTGCTTATTTTTTTGTGTGGAAACGAAGTAGAAATAAAGTTCAGAAGAATAGCATTTGTTTTAAATATGTTTTTTTTTAGTAACAAGATAAATGTCTTTGCTGTCTATGTAATGCATTCTTTCATCTTAAACTTACCCTGATGTTGTTTTTATTTTAATAAAGGATATAATTATGAATATTTTGGGTTTTTTAGCATACGAATGGAACACCTTACTGCCATCACGCAGGAAGAAGCCAACTCTCTTAGGAAAAAGGAAGTGGCAGGTGAGTTTTAGAAATTACATTTATCTTTAAAATTACCATATTGTTTCATAAATGAAAAGAAATTTGGCTTCATATTTATTTGGCAAGTCATTAGAAATCTTTGTTTTTTCTGTGACATGCTTCAGGCATGTTTGGTACTTGTAGTTTGAATCATACCTGCATCATGTCCCAGTGCCACTCCCCCTCTCTTTCCCCAGTATTTTTTAAACTCCTCTACTGTCCATGTAAATCTATATATACATGTTCTCAGGTGCCATGCAGAGGATGCTGTCAGAGAGCTGCTCTTTAAGGTTACTGCAAGAGGCCAGGGAAGCCAAGACACAGATTTTGGTGTCTGAGACCTGCAAGAGGTGCTTCACTTCCTACAAATACATATGGTTTTAACTCTGTCCAGCACCTTTTGACTCAGTTTACTCCTGGTATCAACATCTGTCTTGTTGATCTGATCACACGTGGTCAAGCAAGGCGGTTTACTCTCAATATTAACTTTAGTCTCAAAAGTATCGCTTGTGACCACTTGTGAACAGATTTCAAAAGGACATCCTCCGATTTTGAGATTACATCAATCACTTACTATGTCAGTACTATGTCAACTGCAGTGCTTGATTTTTAGGTGAGAAGACAGTCCCATTTTCTTAATCTTAGTCTTAATCTCTCTTTGTCTTTATTTAGTTTGGACAGTTTGGATAGGAAGTTTGACCAAGTGTTGTCCCTGCAGCAGCTAGACAAAAGCAAAGCCATTAGTCAGATCCTTCAAGAGGTAACTATTCAATTCACTAATTTACAATATAAATAATCAGTATTCTGTATTAAAAGCTAGTCTGCACTCCATCCACCCATTCACTCCACAGGCAAAATACATTAATAAACTACTATAAATATTACAGGTGGTGCATTGCTGGTTTAGTAGGTCTTAAATGATGAACTAACCCTTATCGGCTCTTTGTCTGCAGGAGGAAATGCAGAAGGCCGCCTTTGAAACCCTCCAGCTTCAGAAGGACAGTGTGCATGCTTATATCCGTAATCAGGTATGATGTTTGAGGTCCAAAAACCATTAAGATTTAAGACAGGGATTTGTATCATACTACTGGTTGGTTGGGCTCCAGTTTACTTCAGAAGATAAACCATAGCAAATACATGTATGAAGGAGTTTCAACTTTATCAACAGTGTAATTTATTAACATACACTACTGTTAAAAAATATGGGGTTAATGTTTTTTTAAAGAAGTCTCTTATCCCAATCAAGGCTGCCTTTATTTGATCAAAACTACAGTAAGAACAGCAATATTGTATAATATTACTACAATCTAAAATAAAAAAAAATTTAAATATATTTTAAAATGTCATCACTGTAGCATTTATTAAACAATCCAAAAGAAAAGATGAGTGACGCAGATTGACCAATAATAATGCACATACATTTGAATAAACACTGGGAAATAAGATTACGACTGTAACTTTTAACGCAAGATCTAGAACTGAGGAAACTTGAGGGCTTAAATACACAGAGGACGATTATTAATGAAGCAGGGTACAGATGAGGACTAATCAGAAACCAGAACAACTAATAATGATAACAAGAACACAGGCAAAACAGTGACAAGGAATACCAAGACTGTGTGGTTTTTTTTGTGCTCAAGAAACATTTCTTATAATATTATTATACAGTACGGTCTCATTTGCTTTAGTTACTGCATTAACTGACATGAACTAACAATGAGCAATATATTCTTACAGCATTTTTTAACCTTTTGTTAATATTAGTTAATAACAATGTTCATATTCATGTCACAGTGCATTAACTAAAGTTAACAGATACAACTTTTAATCTTAAAAATGTATTAAAAGATTAACATTAAGAATAATAAATGCTGTAGAAGTATTGTTCATTGCTATTTCATGTTAACAAATGAAACCTTATTGTAAAGTGTTATTATCAATGTTGAAAACAGTTGTGCTGCTAAATAATTTTAGAGGAAACCGTGATACATTTTCCCCCTAAGATTATTTAATAAATGGTAAGTTCAAATGAACAGCATTTATTTGAAATAGAAAGCTTTTTTAACATTGCAAATGTCTTTACTGTTCATTTTGATACATTTAATGGATATATAGACCTTGTGCGCCAGAGAAACAAGCACACAGCAATCTTTAGAAATTTCGAAGTTTGAACTTCCGTTGCTGCGGAGGCTCTGTATATTTCTATGACATCGCTGTTGAAGAGTGATTGGCTGGTGAACTCAATTTACTTATTGTAGAGTTAGTGAAAGTTATCATGAGCATTGTAATGTTTGAAGCGGATGTCATAATAAATGTCAGTAGAGCAGGAAGATTTTAAAATGAGTGGCTCATTCATAAAACCTTCATGATGTGGGAATACAAACCGGAAGACAGAACACAACGTGCGCAGCACTAAAAAGGGGTGGGGCTACACAAGGTCTATACAGTACTATTGTTTAAGATGGTATGTTGTAGTCATTTTAGTCATTAAAAGCTTTTTTTGGTTTTAGCCAGCCCATGCTTCTTACATCCCACCTCTCATTGGATGCAGAACCCCAAAAATGGCTGTTTTATCATGTCTCCATGGGGCCATTCACACCCCCACTGTATGCTTGTATCCATAGATTAAACTCATAGAGGCAGAGTTATTGCAGTTGACAAAGCTGGAGGTTAAGAGGAGGAATTTGGACACTGAGAACCTGCAGGTACGTAGCAGCAGTAGATGATGTGGTGCTTTCCTTTCAGTGCTTCTTCATGCTGTGGAGTGTAGAGAGGAGTAGTCATCAGTCTGTTTGTTGTCACACATCACTTTTCTTGTTTGTTTTTGCATCTCTTTTTCTCTTTGTGATTACTTAGCCATTTCAACCCATTCCTGTTTAAATATCATGCTCACACCACCTCTATGAGTTATCACAGCATTCTGGGAGTGTGATTCTTTTGTATTGTTTGAGTGTGTGTATTTACTGTATTCACTGTGTGTGTGGAAGGAGGTGCTGGCTGACCAGAGGACCGCTTTGAGTGACTTACTGCAGCAGTTACTCAAACAGAAGGACCAGAGGGAGGAGGAGCTCAGGCTGGTGTTGGTGAGTGATTCTGGACCAGCTTCCTTAATTTCTCAATAGAGACACTGGAAACCGGATCACATCCATCTATCTAATCTATCTATCTATATATCTTTACTTCAGGCAAATGTTTCTCTTATCTGTATATTTGCTATTCTGTGTAGGAAAAAATTACAGAATTTAAAAATGTATTGCAAATAATTGCACGATAATTCATAGTGTTTATATTTGCTCAGGACTTTTATAAAATGTATAAGAAATGATACTAAGGATGTTTTTTCTTTGCTCTTTAGATGGAGCTGGAGCAGAAGAGTGAATCCAATCAGCAGAACTACTGGATGATTCAATATCAGAGGCTCCTGGATGCTAAACCTCTGTCTTTGCGTATGCAGGTCAGAGCAGCTCTTCTACAGGCCCTGAGATCCTGTTTAAATCACAAAATTACGGACACTTTGCTTTCCTTTGCTTTCTCCTCAGGAAGCGGCTGTGGATAGGGATCTGGGGAATATGCTGTGTAAACTCTCTGCTCAACACTACCTGCCAATCATAGCTCACCATCGAATCACTGTTGAGGCCTTGCGACACATGACCGCCAAAGACCTTAGAAAGGTCTGCCATCTTTCCCTTTGTGTTTCATCACATGTTTGTCATCAGAGATTTATGTCCATTAAAATGTTCTTTTCATGAACTACTTTTCTGTTTTATTACAGTTGGGGATCAATGAGGTTGGCGTGCAGAAAGCTCTTCTCCACTGGGCCAGAGAGCGCACTCTGTCTGACCGTAAGAGTGCACATTTTCTCTTAAGGACATACTATTTTTTTATTTAGTGACATTTATTAATTCCGCTCAGTGTTTTTGTTTTTTAGTTGTGATTGCGGGTATCATAACATGTTTGTCCTTTCAGCATTGCCTAAAACAGCAAAAGAGATACAGGAAGCTGGTCCATCTACTCCAATTGCCCTGCAGCAGCTCACACCTCCGCTGACCCCCAACACCCCTCTCACCCCCACAGCCCCAAGTTCTGATGGATTCAACAGTTCCGAGTGTGTAGTGTGCATGGAAAATGAGGTAAAGCCTTCACTAATATGTAACACACCCCTTCATTTAAAAGCTTAAGAAGTTGAATTAAAACAGTGGCAAAAGTATTCAAATAAATATTTAGAAATGAAAACATTAAATATTTAAACATTTCACTACTGTTTAAACGTTTGGGGTCAGTAAGATTTTTGTGTCTTATCACAAAGTCTGCATTTATTTGATCAAAAATACAGTAAAAACTGTATTTTGAAATATTATTATTAGTATTTTCTATTTTAATATATTAATTTATATATCGCTTTGTATATATAGAAAGTATTTATTTAAAATAGATTTTTTTTGTAACGATGTAGTCTTTACTATCACTTTTGATCAATTTAATGCATATTGAATAAAATTATTAATTTATTTAAAAAAAAAAATTACTGACCAAAACGATTGAAAGGTAGTGTAAATATTTTAGAAATTAAAATATTAATCTACTAATAAACTATTAGTTTATTATAATAAATATGAATTTTATTAGTGTGGTTTGTAATGTATACAGCTGTTACACTTTAGCTTTTCAGCAGCTCTAAAAAAAAACAACATAATGTCCTCTCCTGTTCTGCTCTGTGTAGTCACATGTGATCTTCCTGCCGTGTGGGCACGTATGCTGTTGCCAGACCTGCAGCGATGCCATGCAGTCCTGCCCTCTGTGTCGTTCTTCTATATCTCAGCGTGTCCGTCTTTACCATGGCTGAAACCGGCGAGCGTCCACCCTTCCATGGTCAGGATCATACCTCACGTGTCGTTGTTGGTCCTTCCTCCCATTTGCTGCATGAAATCGTAGTCTGTGAACCTTCAAGCACTTTAGAAGTTACTGGATTTTCTCTTCCACTCCTGCTACAACTAGCCAATCAAAGAGAAACATATACTGCAAGACATTTGTCCAAAGTTTTATTGTTCATCATAAGCTAGTCACATTCCAATAAATTAACAGCAAGAAAGTATTTGGTAACGGTTCATCTAAACAAAAAAATGATAGGAATAGATGTACTATAATATAACAACTTGTTGAGTCTTAGTATTGCCCTGGATGTACCTGCTCTAAACACTTGTGCCTTTTCTGTATTTAATGTCTACATTTTAAATATCTGCATGTTCTCTAAAGCTAAATCTTCATCCACATGCTACAGTCCCCCCATGCACACAATGTTATTCTAGCGTAATGGTCGTACAATAAGATCAAATTGCATCACCATTAAGGGCTGTTCACACCAAAGACAATACTTATAAAGTTTGATTTATTGTAAATCTATGAGAATAGGAAGGTCCAGAGCCACAGCTATAACAATAATGACAAAGGAACGATAAGTGGGTGCCGTGCTAATAATGAACAAAACGCTATTTTCAGTTGATGTGGATGCTAATAATAGTTATGGATCTAGTTATCTTTATACTTCTCGTTCTTGGTGTGAACGGACCTTTACTCTGCAGTGCCATCAGAGAGAGCCGATTCAGGGTGTTAAAGTCCATTTTAATATTTACATTTTTAGCCTAAATTTGAATCTAAATTCATTAAGCTTCTAAATTAAGATTCACAGAATAGAGCCTTGTACATTTAAATGGTTTAAATTGACTTGGCAACACAGCAGAATAGAAAATGATAGTTTGAAGGTGAAATCTTTCTGAAGGCTATGTAACACTCAACACATTCAACCTCTCAAAAGCTCTGCCAGTCCTTTTACACTGTCAACTATCCAGTTTCAGCGACTTCAAGTATTGCACGCACGCAATCGTGTTTCCTAAATCACTTCTGTGTACTTCTGTCTTCATCCAAGTGCCCTTATATGCAAATCTGCTTCTCTCGTCATATGTACAGAATGAAAAAACAACTTAACGTGTCTGTAGGTGAAACAATGTTCATTTAATTGTGTATTCATTTATATTTCAAGAAATGATCTTGAAGCATGATAATTCACATCAGAAGCTTTTAATCTGTGCTTTATGTGATTCAGTTATGCTGTATGGACTGGACTGGACAAATATGTCTTTTATTAGCTGTGCAGCTGAAATTGCATCCGTCATTAAAGAAAAAAATTATGAAAGCTTTAGAATTTTTAGCAGAATGTGCAATCAGTACATGACAATGTACCAAAAACAACTATTCTAAACCATAGTAATAGTAGGAGTTACTGTATAAACTACCCTCTGATGGCAGGTTATTATTAACCTATAGTCCTGCGTTTTTTTTTATTTTATTTTATAAGAACTGATAAAGTTTGGGGTCATTTCATACTAAACAAATGGCACCTTACCTGTGATGATCAAGTGAGATTGAATCTCAATGTTACATCCATTTACCACATACATGCTGCCATTACATGTTTTCCTTTGTTGTCTGCATATTCATAATATACTGTATTATTTTTGAGATTTTATAATTGTACCCAACCAACCACATCTATTGAAATGGTGCCTGTTCATTTTAAGTGTGTGTTATCACGTGTTATCACATCTGCAAAATAAACCTGCTAGATAATGTGTTCTAGTGTCCTTTTATAATTAAGAGGTCTATTTTTGCATGCTTGAACTGCATATGACTTTTATAATACATACACACACACTTGAGCAGTCAGTTTCTTGTTGCAAGAAAAAGAACAATGGAAAGTTTCAACAGATATAAATGTCGTATTTTAATAAAAAGCAATAAAGAAGTACATACAGGTGAATACAAACATTCAGACATTAATTCTTTGGAGGATAACCAAAACTTGTGAGATTACTCAATATGACACCAGTGATGACGAGGATAATTAGAGCAAAGGCACAAATCATGACTGCAGCAATATTTAGGCATCGAGCTCTACTGCCATAAGACCGTGCCAATGTGAGGTCTCCAAGCAATCTGCTGTCCCTGGCCTGACACACATAAAATATATGATAAGCTTAAGGTATTTGTAAAGCAGCAGGACAATTATATAATGAAATAGGCCTAAATGTATTGCTTACCTTCACTGAGTTGTAAAATGCCACAAACCCAAGGCAGCATGGGTTGCAGAAGTGAAGATTGAATGTGGAAAAAACAATATCATCATTGATTTTTTGCTCAGGCATGGACATTATCGTTGACTGGGCACTGTAGACTCTATTGTCCTGCATGGGGATCCACGCAGGCGCTGGGTAGTGCATCGCCATGTCAATTCAAGAACAAGAAGTTGCTCTCAGTGATGTCTGTAACTGTCCAGCTCTCTTTTATAGAGAGCTCCAACTGGTATGTGTGTGTGTGTGAGTGAGAGACCGAGAGAGTAGAAACCTGCTTTCAGTTCTCAGTTATGTGGAAAAATAATCTAGCTGTCCTTGCTCCTTATCTATGTCTGGAGAAATCCTTGCCTGGTACTTTTTAAGTTGGAGACAACACTGGCTGGCCCGCTTGAACCTTTCTTTGAACATGCTTTTATATACTCAAAAAAATGATTCTAGCTGTTTGCTCAGTTTATTTAAATAAAATAAGCTGAAACAACACAAATCTTTAGTTTTTCACTTAATTGCCATTTTACTCAATTGTATTACGTTAAATTAATCTAAACCATTTGTGTTGGGACTACATGAATCATTTATGTTGCGCTGACTGAACTGGGCAGTGTATTTCTAGTTCCCAGCGTGCTTTGCATTGGGATGGATCAGGAGAGTAAATGTTGAAATTAAGTGCTGTTAAAGTTTGATGTTATATTTGACAGTTATATTTGACATTGTGTTATGTTGTCTAGATTTTTGAGGTTACCATTATCGTGAAGTGTGAAGTGGTTAGGCTGTGCTGTTCTCAATGAGCTGTAACTTTGATAATGCCAGTGATGAGAAATGTTTTACTTGGTCACTACTTGCATGCTACAAGTGTTACACTTAGCATGTGAACAAGTGTTGTGTTGACTATTAGTTTTTATAGAAATAAAGAAAATACATTTGTTTGACACAGTTCCCACAGTCTAAATATGGTCATCAGTTCTACCCCTCTTTATCCTACTTGGAATGACATGATTTTTTTAGTAGTCTTGACTAAATGAATTTAAGTTCATACAACAAGATTACAACAAATCATTTCAAACCAATTAGATTTTGTTGGAAAAACGTAATTCAATTTTCGTGGAAAAGTTTTCCTTAATTTAATTAAGTTGGTTCAACAGCTTGTGTAGCTCATGACTTATTACAGGTGAAGGATCTAAGGGTTCTTAATAGCAAACTGTGTGTGTGCTACTTTAAGTAAACGTGTGTTGTGTTTTATTTTAGTCTTTTTTTATTATTTCATTTTATAATCATTAGTCATTTATGTTGTTGTCATTTGATTTATCATTTATTCATCATTTTATTATTATTATTCGTCATTTTATTTTTTTATATCAAGGTCAAGGTCAAGGTGAACTTTATTAAACCACAAGCGGAAATTCATGTGGTCATTCATTACGCGCCCTTGTCACAACATATTCTCTAAAAAACATAGACACCACAATCAAAACCAATAAACATAAATATAAAGATATGAAAAACAATAACAATTAATAAACAATCAATAAACAGTTTTAAGACAATAACAGAAATGAACAGTAACAATCCAACATCTGATCAGATAACTAAAAAACTAAAAACTAGCTTGCAATGTACTTGATCATTATACAATCTGATCGCTGTAGGTACAAATGATTTATTGTACCTTTCTGTTCTAATTCTCTTGTAAAATTCTACCAGTTGGCCCTTCATAGATATGACACATTTAAATTCTGTTCACTTTCTTAAACATATCTCATTTTTTCAACTTAATTTGTGTTCAATCAACCTAATATACAGTACTGTGCAAAAGTCTTAGGCACGTTGGTATTTTCACACGAAAAATGTTTTTAAGTCAGTTATTTATATCTTTTACTGTAGTGTGTCAGTAGGAAATATCAGTTTACATTTCCAAACAATAATAATAATCCAGTGAGATTTTTATTTATTTATTTTTTATGCACAAGAAGTCTGACAGCAGCCGGTCTGATCTGATCTCACCATCATCTGTGATTACATGAAGAAACAGAAAAAAGACTAAATCCAGAAGACCTGAGGCAACGTCTCCAAGACACTTGAAGAAACCTTCCTGCAAAACTACATGAATAGGTGTAGGAATAGATGCAGGTGACAAAAGCCGTTTTAAACGCAAAGGGTGGTCACCCAAAATATCGATTTGATTTAGTTAATAGAAGTTAATTCATAAATAAAAGCTATTTATGTTATTATTTTTGACAGCATTCTCACTTTAAAGCATTCTGACAAGTGCCTAAACTTTTCACAGTACTGTAGTTTTGCAGGTAGGTTTCCTCAAGTGTCTGGGAGACGTTGCCTTAGTTCTTCTGGATCTAGTCTGTCTCAGTTTTTTCTGTTTCTTCATGTAATCACAGACAGACTCTGATGGTGAGATCAGACCGGCTGCTATCAGACTTCTTGTGCATAAAACAAAAAAAAAATTATTACAATTAATTGCAAAATGAATGTTTGGAAATGTAAACTGATATTTCCTACTGACACACTACAGTAAAAGATAACTGGCTTAAAAACATTTTTCGTGTGAAAATACCAACGTGCCTAAGACTTTTGCACAGTACTGTATTTAAAATTGAAGTTTACTTAACTCATTTGTGTTAAAACTACATTTTTGTTGACATAACTAACTGGGCAGTTGATCTGTAGTTCCCAGCATGGTTTGCAAGGGACTGCATTAGGAGAGTAAATTTAGGGATTAAAGTGTTATTTTATATTTTTCAGTAAAGGGAAAGATGTTAGTTAATGTTAGTGTTTAATGTTATGTAATGAGTTAGAGACGAGAGAATGTCTCCATTTTCAAGGTTTTTAATGTCACAGGACGCTGTTGTGAAGCAGTAGGGCTAATTTTCCATTGTTTTTGCTGGGGTATAATAACACTTGTTGATTTTTTACTGGTCAGACAATCACACGAAGTCTGAGCATTGAAACTAAGATTGTTCAATAAACTCTACTCTTTTTATCATCATCACTTTATTTCCTGCTTCTGCTCTTCCCTGGCTTTCTTAGTCAAACTCTCAGGCTGATTGAAGACTGATATCTTCTGGCAGGGATTCAGTGTCGGATCTAATATATCTGGGATGGAATAACAGAGGAACTGTTATCTCCATTAAAGACTCGGAGTCGAGATTGTTTCTCGCATAGTCAGGAGATGGAATGACTCCAGGCCACTGATGTGAGGACGAAGTTACAAACCCTCCCTGCAGGCGTCTCTCCCCTCGCAGAACTGCAACAAATCAGTGTGAGTGTGATCCGTTTGTCCTTGAATGGAAATGCGGTACATACCGTGAGTAGCATGGCTACTGAGTCAGATAATATCATTTCTACAGTTCTACAACTAAAATAATGATTTAAGATCAAATAAAAAGAAGCAATAATACTTGATTAGTAGTTTCTAAATATAATCACAGTGCAGAAAGCTGATCTCAGGTAAGCCATTTTATTAATTAATTACGAGGATTCAGGAAATGTCCTCATAAACCACGTTTATGTTGTAATACCAGTGTAATACCCATGTTATTATACAAATTTGTGTACTCATAAATCATATAGGCTAAACAAGCAAACACACTTTGAACATAGTGTCTCAGACAGCGTGCGAATACTGAATCTTCTTGTGCTTGAACAGACAAATTCACACAAAATGTAGTCAAAAAATGCCTGTCTCGGCTAGTATCCTAGTAAACATTGTCGGTTATAGCTTAAGTGAACATAAACAGTAGAGAAAGGCAATGCATGTAGACGTGCATTAGTCTTAAAGTGACAAAAGCCGAATATATCTGGAGCTGTCTGTTTTATGGCCGGTAAAAAATATTTATGGCTGGTAAATTCGTAAGTCACTGGCCATTGGCAGGTGTGGCTTAAAAAGTTACTTTTAAGCCCTGCTTACAACCTTGTCCATCATATCACTGTTGTGCTGTTGAAGAACTCTGTTGTTATGGACCAGAACTAATTAGGATTTTTTCAGTTTAATGACTGGAGAACCATTTACTGGACATTATTTAGCCGCTTAAACTGTGATTGGTCAGTATCAGTTCTCCTTTCAGGGTCTCAGTATGTGAAGCAATACTTGTGGTTCAACGGTGCAGTATCCACATGTACAGAATCTGTAGGTGTCCTGATCTACAGATAGTTCTGTTAACAAAAATACCCTCCTATTTTCCTTCATTTCAAGGTTTTCCTTCTGCATCTTTTCCATCTGAAAACACTTCTTCAGTAGATCTCAGTGGGTACTTTTCTTCCACTTTATCTAGGTCCGATTCAATCTCCCAAACTTCTGAGAGGAGTTTCATGGTGATACTCTGCAAAGGAAAAATAGATGTCCACAAGATGGAAACCATTTATCTAACTGGTCATCACACTAATGTTCTATGTCTTTTGTAGTTCAAAGGCTTCTCCTAATTGGTTGGACAGTACCTTGATGGTGTTTTGGAGAATCTCGCAAACTGTGTGTCCACTGTAAGACTCCTCCGGATCAAACTCTGTCCTGAGAGACTGAAACACTCCATTCATCACTCGCTTCACCTGCACATCATACACCAGCTCAGTTTTAGTCTTAAATTTGAAAAGCCTTTATGTCTTCTTTAAATCCTCATACTAAAATACATAAAATGTAAGTAGGTAAATAGGGATACTCTACCCAAAAATAACGTATTATCTAATGATTTACTCACCTTCATGCTGTCCCAGTTTCTTCAGATGAAAACAAACGAAGATTTTTAGAAAAATAATCCATCTGTATGAGTTCATACAGGACCTCCAAAGTGTATTTATTCTTCTAAAAATCTTTGTGTTCATCTGAATAAAGTCGTATATATCTGGGATAACATGAGCGTGAGTAAATATTGAGAAAATGTTCATGTTTGGGAGGAGTATCCGTTTAAAAACGAAAGATATTTTTGCCAAACTATTCCCTTAAGAAAAGTTTTTCTTATTAAGTGTGTGGTTTTTATACAAGCCTGTTCTTGCCGCACAGTAAATGTTCCTACCAGCATCCTCTTATGTTCTTTCAATGCATCAACATCTTTTTCCAGCTCAACTCAAACTAATACAAACTATACACACCTGATCCAGATTCTCCTTTTCAGCCCTCAGTTCTTGCATCTTCTCATCCATGTTTTGTATAATTGTTTCCATCTCTTTGCACTTCTGCTTCTCTGCTGTCCACCGCTGGTCAGACTGTTCTTCTTGCTTCACAAGCTCTAAAAACACACATTATCTAGACACTCTTGCAAACTGCACCAAACACTACAGATCAGTGCTCCTCAACCAGGGAGCTTCAAGATGACTTAAGTGATTTAAAATAAGACAAAACAAGCATTAAAATAAGTTATACCATGGTCTTTCTCAATACTTGTTTCTGAGTGGCTGGAAGATGTACAATAAAACCGTTTAAAGGAACACTCCACTTTTTTTGAAAATAGGCTCATTTTTCAACTCCCCTAGAGTTAAACAGTTGAGTTTTACCGTTTTCGAATCCATTCAGCCGATCTCCTGATCTGGCGGTAGCACTTTTAGCATAGCTTAGCATAATTCAGTGATTCTGATTAGACCGTTAGCATCTCGCTCAAAAATAACCAAAGAGTTTCGATATTTAAAACTTGACTCTTCTGTAGTTACATTGTGCACTAAGACCGACGGAAAATTAAATGTGATTTTCTAGACTGATATGGCTAGGAACTACACTCTCATTCCTGCGTAATAAACAAGGAACTTTGCTGCCGTACCATGGGTGCAGCAGGCACAATGATATTACGCAGCGCCTGAAAATAAAAAACTTCCGTCAACATAACCAACGTGACAACCTGCTTGCACAAGGAGCATGGCTTGTAACCATGGAGACATTTGTGAGACTGTAACTGACGAAAATAATCGTCAGTTTTACCCTTCTGGTCAAAAATTGAGCTGCATTAACATTAATAACAGCTTTACGTTACCAATGTTGGCAAATGACCATGGTATAAGCGGGATAATCGGCTAGCTGTGCATTAAACTATTTTAATGTGCCTCGCATCGCGCGGTTCTTTCCCTCCACGTCATGCACCTTTTTTTGTTGTTTTAAAGTTTTGTTTTAAATTATTTTTATTTGTTTTAAATAGTGTAATTTTAAGTGTGCTTTTTAGATCTGGATAAGTGATGTAAATTAGTTAAATCTTAAAACTAAATAAGCATTTTTATAATGAATATTCATTTTTCTATTTCTTTAGGTAGAAATTCTATCAGATGAGATGGAATTAACACCACTTTTATTGTTAAAAATACCCCACATTTAATTACAAGGTAAAACTTGAATGAAACTTTGGGATCACCTTTTAATTGTTCCTCCAGAAGGCTGATCTGAGCACAGTGCTTGTGTTTGTCCTCCAGGGCTGCACTGAGATCAGCCTGAATCTCTGTCACCCTCTGCTGGAGATTCACCATCTCCTGCAGCAGCTGATATGCTTGTGCGGTGGAGGCACTCAATTCCCCAGATAAATGAACCTGAAGAGAAAGGAAAGAAACAATTCAAGACCTTTGCCTCACCACAAAGTTCACCAGCACACACCTGCAAGAAGGCCAAAATAATCTATATAAATCAAATAGGTTTAACATAAATAACATTATAATATAGTGAGCCAATAAACCATCATATCATAATTTAGTAAATCAGCTTGTACCATTTTCTGTTCAGCTTGAAGGCGGCGAGTCTGGGTGTGTTGCTGCTCCATATACCTGCACACACACAGAGTTAACCAGTTGGTTGATTGTCAATGTTGGGGTTTACCGGTTTTTGGGGGCTTTTTTTGCCCTTTATCTAACTGGAAAGCAGGAAATTGAGTGTGAAGAGGGGTGTAGGACACCTCTTATTCTGTCCACTCAGCTCCCCTGTTTTGCAGCTCTGTTCCTCCACCTGAGAATTCTTCTCCAGAACCTCCTTCTTCAGACACATGCTCTCCTTACATAATAAAACACAGATATCATTTAAATGGCAATTTATTTACATCTAAATACAATTAAAATGATATAATCCTTATGATAGCATTCTTAAATCCAAACCTGAATGAGTCTCTGAATGTTGTGTAGGATCATGTTTGTTTCTAAGGAGACAGAGGAGAGTCCAGAAGAGAAGTGACCATCTTTTTGCAACTCATCCACCTAAAAAACAATAATAAAAAAACTGTTTGTGACTTTAATAACCAATATAAAAATATATATACAGGGAGTGCAGAATTATTAGGCAAGTTGTATTTTTGAGGATTAATTTTATTATTGAACAACAACCATGTTCTCAATGAACACAAAAAACTCATTAATATCAAAGCTGAATATTTTTGTATCAATATTTTAAGTAGTTTTTAGTTTTAGCTATTTTAGGGGGATATCTGTGTGTGCAGGTGACTATTACTGTGCATAATTATTAGGCAACTTAACAAAAAACAAATTTATACCCATTTCAATTATTTATTTTTACCAGTGAAACCAATATAACATCTCAACATTCACAAATATACATTTCTGACATTCAAAAACCAAACAAAAACAAATCAGTGACCAATATAGCCACCTTTCTTTGCAAGGACACTCAAAAGCCTGCCATCCATGGATTCTGTCAGTGTTTTGATCTGTTCACCATCAACATTGCGTGCAGCAGCAACCACAGCCTCCCAGACACTGTTCAGAGAGGTGTACTGTTTTCCCTCCTTGTAAATCGCACATTTGATGATGGACCACAGGTTCTCAATGGGGTTCAGATCAGGTGAACAAGGAGGCCATATCATTAGATTTTCTTCTTTTATACCCTTTCTTGCCAGCCACGCTGTGGAGTACTTGGACGCGCGTGATGGAGCATTGTCCTGCATGAAAATCATGTTTTTCTTGAAGGATGCAGACTTCTTCCTGTACCACTGCCTGAAGAAGGTGTCTTCCAGAAACTGGCAGTAGGACTGGGAGTTGAGCTTGACTCCATCCTCAACCCGAAAAGGCCCCACAAGCTCATCTTTGATGATACCAGCCCAAACCAGTACTCCACCTCCACCTTGCTGGCGTCTGAGTCGGACTGGAGCTCTCTGCCCTTTACCAATCCAGCCACGGGCCCATCCATCTGGCCCATCAAGACTCACTCTCATTTCATCAGTCCATAAAACCTTAGAAAAATCAGTCTTGAGATATTTCTTGGCCCAGTCTTGACGTTTCAGCTTGTGTGTATTGTTCAGTGGTGGTCGACTTTCTGCCTTTCTTACCTTGGCCATGTCTCTGAGTATTGCACACCTTGTGCTTTTGGGCACTCCAGTGATGTTGCAGCTCTGAAATATGGCCAAACTGGTGGCAAGTGGCATCTTGGCAGCTGCACGCTTGACTTTTCTCAGTTCACGGGCAGTTATTTTGCGCCTTGGTTTTTTCCACACGCTTCTTGCGACCCTGTTGACTATTTTGAATGAAACGCTTGATTGTTCGATGATCACGCTTCAGAAGCTTGGCTATTTTAAGACTGCTGCATCCCTCTGCAATATATCTCACTATTTTTGACTTTTCTGAGCCTGTCAAGTCCTTCTTTTGACCCATTTTGCCAAAGGAAAGGAAGTTGCCTAATAATTATGCACACCTGATATAGGGTGTTGATGTCATTAGACCACACCCCTTCTCATTACAGAGATGCACATCACCTAATATGCTTAATTGGTAGTAGGCTTTCCAGCCTATACAGCTTGGAGTAAGACAACATGCATAACGAGGATGATGTGGTCAAAATACTCATTTGCCTAATAATTCTGCACTCCCTGTATATATTGCACAATATACCTTGCAGGTGAGTTGGTCCATCCTGCGTGCCACCTTTTCTACAGCCAGCAGGATTCCTGTGTTATGTTGGCAAACCTCAGACATCAAGAATGATGTAATATCAGGAGCTATTGTTTAATACAGAACTCTTGCATTTAGTGAAAAACAGGCAAGTATAGCATGTACAAAAGTCATAATTTCTTTATGGAAGTATGAGAGAGTTCATGGCTCAGGTCTTACTTTGGTAGGGAATGTGGGATGGGTAGATTGAGGGAAATGAATTTAGCTGTGATGGAAAACATAGATTTTGTCCAAAGGAATACGGCTGTTGATCCCAAAAAATGAATAAATAAATAAATAAATAAATCCTTACAAACACATACAGTACCATTCAAAAGTGTGGGGTCAGTAGATTTTTTTTCTTATGCTCACCAAGGCTGCATTTTTTTTATTATCAAACATATGGTTAAAACATTAATATTGTAAAATATTATTACAATTTAAAATAAAGGCTGTTTTTTATTGTAATATATTTTAAAATGTAATTGATTGCAAAGCTGAATTTTCAGCAGCCATTACTCCAGTCTTCAGTGTCACATGATCCTTCAGAAATCATTCTAATATGATTATTTATCTGCTTAACATTTATTAGTCTCAATGTTTTTATTAATTTAATGCATACTTACTGAATAAGTACTAAGTATTAATTTCTTTTAAAACTAAAATCTTACTGACCCCAAACTTATGAACTGTGGTGTATGACATAAGACAATATATGTTATATATATATATATATATATATATACACATAAGATTAGATCTCACCTGAAAGCCTTGAGCAGTGTTCGAGTCTGCATGAGGTGGCACTGCTTCAAGTTTCTGAGCATCATCAGGCTGACACAACACTAAAACAAAGACCAGTCATGACAGCAAAGAACCAGTCAGCTCTATAAGGAAGAGTTAACTAATACTGATTAGGTGATTATTTGTGATTGTTTTCACACATACAAGATGGAGGCATTTGTAAAGGCTTTGGGGAGGGTGAATGTGAAGGAGGGAGATCACAGATACGTCCAGACTCACTGGCATCCTGCACAGAGACATATCTGGGAGTTATAGTTCTACTTCATAATACATTCAGGAAACACATCTGAGAACTCTCCAATTTCTCCTGACCTCTGTTTCTGAGTCACTGGGGTCGGGCTGCGCTGGAATGGCCCCAGTGAGAAATGGAAGCATGGGTTGACCCATCTTGGCTATACGTGAGATCAGCTTGGCTTTGGATGCACCTGAACTCTACAAGAAAGAAAAAATATAGCTGGAGCTTCAGCATTTTGGCCACTTTAGGCATATGGCATCTGTCTAGTTGCTAATGGAAATACTACTCACTGTCAGGTATTCAGCAACAGATCCCACCTTCCCCTTAGGAGCTTGGTCTCTAAAAACAAATGATCAATAAATTGTATAAATTCAAAGGAATCAGCTCATGGATGTGTGTCTAGATTAGAGACACTTAATTAAAACACACTTATCACATAATCTTCATTCTTGACCTCTCGGTATGTACACAGCAAAAAGCAACAACAACATTGTATTAATGAGTATTTTGTCTTTTTTAAAATATCCCAAATATCGAAACATCCTAAAAACAAGATAAATGCAATTTTTTTTCTTTTTCTACTTTTTCTTCTCAGCATAAACCTTGCTAAACCTTTGTTAGATTTGCGCTTAAAACAAGAAAAATATTAAATATTTTTCAATATTATTAGTAAGAAAATAAACATTTCAAGATATATTCTGTGAAAAAACATGTTTTATTATCTTATCAATTTTCCTTCTTAAGCAAATTTATCATGTTTTACTGATGCTTCAATTTGTTTTAAATAAAAAGTTTACAGAAATAGAAATATTTTACATTATATTTTTTTGCAAATGGAATTACTCAACTTATTTATACTGTTAAAGAGTTGGATTCTCATGCTAAAATGAGAATGAGTTGGACGTATGAAGGAGTATTTCTGTGCCAAATACACTCCTCCAGGGAAAGATAACCTTATTCAGCTTCCCAAATAACCCAGCGTTAAACAGTGGATGCAGTTTGTTTTTCCGGAGCAGCAACGGAGTTCTGCAAGTGTCATTAGTCGAAACCACAGGCGGTGAGTGAAACTGCATCAGTTTTGTTGGCGCGTAAGTGCATATAATGTAAACAACATGAACGTATAGTGAATAGAAAGTTATCCAGGGATAATGCCATTGTATGCCATGTATTTTGTGTATGTGTGTGTGTGTGCTAATGACTCTTTAGCTCCACCCACTGTATGCCTGCACAAGCTCGGCGGTTTACAGAAAGAATTGGTACAGCGTATCTGTCTTTTATAAATATGATAAAAATAAATACTCTTCTGAGATATGAAGGATGCAATACTACTCTATAGGTACTCAAGATTAACATGAGATTGGCAGAAACCGTGTGTGTTATGTACCCTTTAAAATATCAACAATTAATGCATAGATTATGCTGTCTGTACACACTTTGACTTCTCTGTATCGGTTGTGACCAATTGGCTGGTGTTTTCTTTACTCAGAGTATCTGGACAGGTTCCCGGAGATGTACTGAAGGTGTCAACTGATCCCCCACTATGTCGCTCTTTGGATAATTTAACCTACAGGCAGATAAAAAAACAGATTTTTTTAAAAAGCAGTGAGAGAGAATAGAGATGTTTGCTCTAGTATCTTAAATCACATTCACACCATCAGTGCCTTACTCTATTAATCTGTACATCAATGACCAGAGTGCTGTTTTCTGGCACATGGTTAGGGACGCCCTTTGAAACCATACTAGGAGGGACGATAAGGAGCCGTCGACCTCCTTTCTGCATACCAAGCATCCCATCCTCCCATCCCTGTGAGAAAAGGCAACATAAGAGCTTTGTGTCTGTTATACATTTTCTTTTATCATAATTTTTAAAGTCCCTCTGCAGTCAATCATTGTATGCCTTAAAGATCGTCTTTGATAATGACATATTTAAATGTTTTTTTCCTGTATTCACGTATACTCGTATTCACGTATACTTGGACAAGCAAATCCCCCCCCCCCCCCCCAACCATATGTGATCTTGGACCACAAAACAAGTCATAAGGGTCACTTTTTTTAAATGAGATGTATACATAATCTGAATAAGCTTTATCAATCATAAGCTGAATAAATAAGCTTACCATTGATATAAGGTTTGTTAGGATATGACAATATTTGGTAAATTTGAAAATCTGAAATCTGAGGGTGCAAAAAAATCTAAATATTGAGAAAATTGCCTTTAAAGATGTCCAAATGAACGCATATTACTAATAATAATAATACATTTTTTATATATTTATGGTAGGAAATTTACAAAATACTTTACTCTTTACTTAATATCCTAATGATTTTTGGCATAAAAAAAAAATCAATACTTTTGACCCATACAATGTATTGTTGTATATTATATACCCGTGCGACTTATGACTGGTTTTGTGGTCCAGGGTCACATATATGTTTGAACCAGAAATTGATTCAGAAGAAGTGGAAGAGCAAAGGGTCGTCTACAAGTCGATGTATCTCAATGGTAATGCGTTTTATGTATCTCTCTATGACGTCAGACACATAATGATAACTGAAGTGATTAGCCTTTGGCTTGACTACATAATCAAACAGCAAATAATGTGTTGCTAATGTTACATAAACCGTGTTCCCGTCCACCATCTCAGAGTAATACATCTTATCAGCATCCTTAGAAATGCTTTGAACATCATAGAAAGCTAGTGGAGAAAAGCCCCCTCACGCTGATGGGATTGGTTACATCTTTGTGACGGTAGGAAACAAAGGCATAGTAATACAGTATTAAACATCATTAAAAAGTTCACACCCTTCTCACCCTCAGAGCTTTGCCTGCTCCAAGCTTTACTCGCTGCAGCTTTTCTTTTCCCAGATTGGAATCAAATATCTGAAAAAACAGACAGAGACACTGAACTTTCACATTTATAGATCTCCAGCTGCACAGCAAACATGCCATTTAAATTACCATTGAGTTGGTTAGTTCAGGGGGGCATGACTTTTATTGAGCCGTGACTAATCAACGAGATGTGCACAGTGAGCTGCTCTGTGCTAAATGTGCTCAACTATGATTAAAGGAGTTTAACTAGAAATTCAAGACCATAATGTGCAAATTAAGGAAAAAGCAGTGATTCCACTTAATTTATTAATTTGTTTGACAGACAGGCCTTAGATTAAGCCAAGATTAGGCCTTCAATTAGGACATTTAAGTAGCTTTAATAAACGTGCCTTAGAAAAAAAACATTACTGGTGTGTCTTGAGACAAAACAATGGCACTGATATATTTTACGATTTGTCAGGGCAAGTTGCTTTCAGTTAAGACAACTCAAACATGCATTTTAATCTGGGACTAGCTTAAACCTTGTCTGTGAAACCAGAGGTATAAATATTTATTTAATCTTACTTTTTTTTTAAAACTGACATTAGGATCACAACAGAAATTTGTCTGTACACAATACCACAATGCATGTAAAGTGTGATTTGAATATGATGACAATTAAAAGGTTGTAAATGGTCACACCTGTCCTAGAGAATGGTTCTGTAAAAGCCATCCAGAATAGGCCACCTCCACTGTGTCCCCAACATCAACAGCTTGCCCTTCGCCTTGGACCAGGTCCTGAGTGACCAGAGAGTCTGATGAAGTCTCACTGTTCCACCTGGCCACACACACCTGAGAGAAACAGGCTCACAGGTCATTTAATTCAATAATATTATCAATCTGTACATTTTAAAAATGCTTGGATTTTAACAGAATGCTGGAGCTTTGAGAAACCAGAAAACCAGAATTTTCTTTGAATGCATCAATCTTAAATGTTCAGTAAAGAATTCAGTTCAAGTATTACCTCCTTACAGAACTCAGGCCTGGACTTTTCTGAGTCAAACATTAAAGACCAGCTCTGTTGCTGGTCATCATAGAAAGTGACATAGCTACAGGGCTGAATCTGTGGACAAGTATATGTACCATAGACCTGATGAATGCAGCATATAACAGAACAAAACACAAGACAGAATTGAATAGAATAGAAAACAGAATTAAAACAATGAACACTTACTGTGAGGACAAATCCACGATAGATTCTAGCCGTAGTGATCTGTTTTTGCTTACTGCCGTACAACAGAATCTTGTACTATAATTGCAGATAGAAAAAAAAAAGACCAAATGACACACACACGTCTGGTTCACTATCTTTGTGGGGACTCTCCATAGACGTAATGGTTTTTATACTGTACAAACTGTATATTCTATCCCCTTACACTAACCCTACCCATAAACCTACCCATCACACAAAACTTTCTGCATTTTCCCATTAAAAAAAAAAAACTCATTCTATATGATTTATAAGCTTGTTTCCTCATGAGGACCTCAACTTAGGTCCCCACGGTGACATGAGTCGACATGAGTCCCCATGAGTCCCCATGAGTCAGTGTGCATTCAGGTTGAAGTCCCCACTGGGATAGAAAAACATGAACACATGAACACACACACACGTTTGTTTTTGTGAATTGTGGGGACATTCCATAAGCGTAATGGTTTTTATACTGTACAAACCGTATTTTCTATCCCCCTACCCCTAAACCTACCCACCACAGGAAATTGCACATTTTTACTTAAAAAAACAACAAAAAAAACTCGTTCTGTATGATTTATAAGCCTTTTGAAAAATGGGGACATGGGGTAATGTCCTCATAAGTCACCCTCTCCTTGTAATACCTGTGTCATACCCATGTGATTATACAAATTTGTGTCCTGATATGTCACAAAAACACGCACACGCATACACACACACACACACATGCTTACCTCTTTGGTGATATGGTTCCCTAAAACAGCAGCTCCTATCTTTCCTTGCTTCACATGCTGTCCATTCACACTGGAGGAAAAAATCAAAGCTCATTTAAGCAATGTGTACTTACGCTAATTCAAAGTCTCGTAAACATCCTTTAATTGCTATATTTATACTAACAAGCAGAATGCGTGAACAGCTGTAGCATACAGCACAGCTGGAGCACATGGAGGAGGAGCGGGCTTCTGAGGAGGACCTAAAAACATTGATTAAAACATGACAAATTAAGGTTCAAAATAATCAGAACACATGGAATTGTGCCAAAAGGGCTACATGACTATCTGCTGTACCACATACTTAATATGGTGCAGGTCTTTTTTGGTTGTTTAGGGGCAGTGAATTGAAAGGACTCGTTTCCCTGACTCTCTGCTCGGTCCAGACCAAAGAGAGAGGCCAGCTTTGCCCTAGAGGAACGCAAACACACGTTATATCTTCATTAATAGATATAGTACTAAATCGACATGTAAATTACTTTCAATTTAATGCACACAGATTGATTCTCATACTATCTGGTGTGTATAGATGCTTGTTTTTACCTTAAAGGAGAAAGAAAAGTAATTGTGATTTTATGCCTACAAATGTGAATTTATATCTCACGTGACTTTATTTCTTTATTTATTACACAAGTTTTCCCGTTGCAAACGATCTATGTAGACTTCAAATCAACAAACCTGCAGAATAATTATTTATGTGGTGTGAAAATTACACAGCTCAGGCTTTGACAGAACATTGGACCCATCCACAGATGCCATTACTAAAATGCAACCTATTAAAAAAAATGTGCTGCCAACAATGTTGCAAGTGAATAGTTCAATGCAAGGTAAGATTTTAAAATGTTGTTTATCTTATTGAAAAAATGTCAACAAGCTGCTACATTAATGACATGCACACAAGAATCACTGGACCAGTTAGACTGTTCAAACAAGAACTACAGTTACAGGACAGCAAGGTCCAGTCTAGCATCTATAATTAAGTCGACATAAAAGAAGACTGTTTGCACTGACCCTTGGACCTCCCTCCAAAGATAGTCAGTGTCCCATACAGCTGACATGGCTGCCAGCTTTCTGTCACTGAGGAACAGGCTAAGAAGCCTCAAAAAAAGAGATAAATAAAAGAAATCTTCCTCCTTTTCCTCTTTTTTCTTCCTTCTATCTTTGCATTTACGCTACAATGGGTCACCAGTCCAGATTTTGAGAAGCCAAAACTTAGATGCACTGTAATCACTAACATGTGAATGAAATTACTAAAGGAGGAGTCTCACCTCATTAACATTGCATAGGTTTTCAAAAGTGGTTTCAGCAAGCATAAAAGAAAAAGGGCAAAATATGTCAAGGTCTGTTTAATGAAAACAGAACATTTAACATGGCTATTCCAGTTACGATAATATAATTTTTGTGTAGCTAGTATATGTTGAATAATATTAATTTGTTGATTTGCCTGTTTTTGGTGTGCACAATGTCTCCTGCCATTTAAAGGTCGTTTAGTAAAGCGATGCTATTCTGATGTTTTTGATTGTTTCTCATCGCACCATGTCTGCCAATTCAACATCAACCATTGCCGCTGAAGGCTTTAGGCTACAATCTGTCTAAGAGTTGCCACCATGGCGAGTGATAAAAATGCTTTCCAGTACTGGAATTGGAAATTAGAAAAGTAATCAAATGTAATCAACTACATTACTTTAATAAAGTCATTGAATAGTTACACTACTTATTACATTTTAAATAGGGTAACTTGTAATCTGTACCGATTACATTTCCAAAGTAACCTTCCTAACACTTCCTAACATTCTTTTCTCAATCCCCCTTTTATGTAATTGACAAAGTCAAGTTTACCCAAAATTTAAGGTAAAAAAAAAAATCAACGCACATTTTTGTCAGATATACCTCGTCTGGACATTATATCTAAAGTAAGAGGTCTTATTTAGTTGCATTACCTATATCTATATTGCTTTCATCATTGAAATTTGAAGGGATTTCAATTGTAAATATGAATACGTAATCAGGAAAAAGAATAGTAAAATTAGTTGGACAGGATATGGAGTAATTTTTAAAAAGCTTTCAAGGACACCTTAGTCTTCACCACTAACTTGACAATAAATTAAACAGACTGCCATTCAATAAAATTCGAACGAGATCACAACTGGAGCTTAATGAGACAAAATCAAAGAAAATCAAAGTAAAAAAGAAATTACGAGACAAACTCCATTGTTACAAATGTATTATTTAAAAAAAACACAACAATAATAATTCTTTTAAATAATTATCCAACACATAATTTCCCAAAGATTAGGCTAACCCACAATGTGTGGGACAAAAACTTTCTGTTCTGTCATAACACTTACCCTGTTTTAGGGCACAGAAATTCCCCATCGTGATAATCAGGAATAATTTCTTTAAATGTATCCATAATCTAATTTCTGAAGATCGCACAGCCCTGGCGCCTGTATTTAGGATGAAGTGCACAAATATTTAGCACTTCTGCGTGACGTGATGCGCAGGCACAGATAAACGCAAAAAAACAGCGGCTCACTGATTAGTGATAACACACACACATACCTGACATGATCATGTGATGTGACGAGAGATAATCGGGTATCAATTGGGGACCTGTAGGGGTCAATGATGGAACTACAGCTTTGACAGATTATTACAAAAATTCAAATTCAAATTAATCGTGTACACTATTATAACATTAGACAGGCCCGAAGAATAAAGCGGGAAATTCACAAACTTTTTTTATGCATGAAAACTAATTTAGATGAATAATCACCTCAGCCAATTATAAACAGGATATAAATCATGTTATTAAAGACATATTTATTAAAAGCATGTTAATGCGATTGTGCAAATTTACAACATTGTACAAAGAACTAAGAAACCAATGCTCTGCAAATGTTCACATCATAGCATTTAAAAAAAAAATTCTGTATTTGATTACATTTAATTTCTAATTTACAATGTACAAATCACAAGAGCAGTTTTAACCACAGGTCTACCATAATGCACGTATCAGTATATTTTCTGTACTGAGAAAAAAACGAATCCAAAGTCCAATGAAGTCCAGGCAACTCTGGTCTAAACTGGTCAAATATAAAATAAAAATCTTTTAAAATTCCTATCCTTGAGTACAGTGGTGAACTCAAATGTCTTGCCCGAACTGGTCAAAGATCAAGTCTAATTGACATAATCGTCCTTAAAGCTTGGCTTTGGGCGTCTGCTCCAGGAGGGTCTTCATGGCTAGCAGAGAGTCCTCCAGACCTTGGGCCAGACGTGCTGCGTTAGTGTCCTGGCAGCTGTTGAAAGCAGAGACTGAGAAGTTAATGTGAGTATCCATGGGGTTGTAGCACACGCCATAACCGTCAGGTACCACCGGACCGAAGCACATCACACAGTTTGTTTTAGCTGGCACCTAGGAGAGTAGAGGGGAAAAATAAAAAGAACAATTTAAACTTATGTAAGACTATCCCCTGGTTTCACAGGCAAGGCTTAAAGGGATAGTTCACCCAAAAATATATATGACATTCTTCTTTCCGATAAATACAATCATGGTAATATAAAAAAATATCCTGGCTCTTCCAAGCTTTATAATGGCAGTGAATGGCTATTACTGTTTTGAAGTCATAGGCAGGAACGCCAGTCTCTTGTGAACGCGCATACGACAAGTAGCAGAAGCTGGAGATTACAGTTTTTTAAAGTTTAAAATATGGAATATTTTCTTACATAAACGCACCGCTTCATTTCAGAAGGCCTTTATTAACCCCCCATAGCCGTGTGGAGCACTTTTATGATGGATAGATGCACTTTTATGGATTTCAAAACAGAAACAGCCATTTACTGCCATTATAAAGCTTGGAAGAGTCAGAAAATGTTTTAATATAAACTGTATTCGTCTGAAAGAAGCATGTCATATTCACATAGGATGACTTGAGGGTGAGTAAATCATGGGCAAATTTTCATTTTTGGGTGAACTATCCCTTTAAGCCTAGTCCCAGACTAAAATGACATCTGACATCTGACATCTCTTAAAATGTCCGTGCCATTGTTTTGTCTAAAGATGCACACCAGTGATGTTTTGAATGTCCTAGGCCTAATTCTGGCTTAATCTAAACATGTGAAACTAGAGTTTTAGATGATCTGATGATTTCAGTTTCACAGCAATATCATTTTAGCAGATTTAAAGAGCCATCTATTTCAGTGATTAATTGATCATCAAAAAAGTGCACAGTTAATGGTACGGTACTGCTTATCTGCACATCATGCTGAATAAAATGCAAAGAGTTTTGTCTTTATACATGCACTTCAGTTTCACTTGTTACCTCCAACCCTGGACCTGAGTGCTCTGTTTGCCATTACCTGGCTGGTGGAGAGGTTGTAGTGCAGTGCCACAGCATATGAGGTATCCATGAATATCTCTGGCAGGGCGGCCAGGTCCTCAATAGCTTGCAATTTCAGTCCGAGCAAATGTCTGTCGATGGCTTGACCTCGGATGGCCTGCACATCCACACACAGGATGAAGAATGTAGAATATATTTAGTGCAGATCAATAATGATTGATGCATATATTTACTGCAGAAACACAATGAGGGTGAACTGAACATCCTCAGCATGTATTTACTCACCATGTCTGTATAAGCTCTGTGTGCTTTAATAGCTTTGTCTAGCAGAGCCACTTTCTCTGTGTTCTGTCAATTAAAATGAGATTGTTACATTTTCTTTCATGCTAGGTCAAATTTACAAATGCACTTTTGATAAAAAGATTTTGATATTGACAATAAAACAGACAAACTAACTACATACACTTTATTTTACAGTGTCCTTGTTACATGTTACATGTTCTTACCATAGTAATAACAGTAACTTATGCATAACTACATGCAACTAACCTCAATAAAACCCTGTAGTTAAAAATGTAGTTAATTAATATTACTCAGTACTTAAATATATAATTACACTGTAACAAGGACACCTTAAAATGAAGTGTAACCAAATATTTATATAATATTTACACGGATGATATAAATTACTGTTCAAAAGTTTTGGGTCAGTACATTTTTTTAATGCTTTAGAAAGAAGACTCACCATGGCTGCATTTATTTGATCAAAAATACAGTAAAAACAGTAATACTTTTAAATATTATTACAATTTAAAATAACTGTTTGTTCCTGTGATGGCAAAGCTGAATTTTCAGCAGAATTTTTCTTTGAAAAAACAAAAAACAAAAACAAACTTACTGACCCACAAAAGTTTTTAATGCTAGTGTATGAGAAAGTGGATTCAACTCAAATGTGTACTAGAGGTGACCGCACATGTTTGGCCGGGTCATCCATGGCCTTGACGAATCTGGCAGAGTCAATTGAGGTTGAGCGTATAGTGTCGGTTCGGCCCAGTCTGAACATGCGGAGAGAAGCGCTCTCATAGGTAGGACAACAGCGCTTGTAAATCCTGAAACAGTGAGTCCGCGCATCAACTGAATCAATTAAACTGATCATTAATTTCATAATAGCAATAATGTTACAGTTAAGATAAAAATTTGTGAAATAATATTAATGGCAGTGCTGGCGAGGTTCACCTGTAGTACGCCAACTGGAGAGCTATCTGAATAAAGGCATCAGGGCTCATCTTCTGCAACTTTGGGAAATCTTTGCCAAAATGGGAGAACACATTGACTTTCATGTCCAAGTCATGAACCATGCTGTAGAGAAGGAGAAGAGAAACTTTCAAACATTCAATATTTAACATACTGCCATGTTGTTTCAAAAAGAAACAAACTAAATGTTAAGTAATGCAAAGAGTGGAATATCTCAGCTTCTCACATGTTCATGTTTTGTTTGGCCTCCTCAATGTCATTTTTGATCTCTGGTGTGATGTTGAAACGAAGCTTCTGAGGCATACGCAGCGGGACCATTGGGGTACGGACCATCTCTGACTTCTTCCTGTACAAATATAACAAAAAGTAGTAGATCTTAGCTGTGTTAGCCATGGTTAGAATCTAACCATGAGAAAACAGTTTTTCCACATTTAATCACTGTTAGTCTTACGTATATTCAACCACATGGTCGATCAGTGAGACGATAGGAGGGCCCTCAGCGGGGGCATGTTCATAGATCAGTCCACATGTACCATCCTCTCCAATGATAAACTAGAAACACAACAACACTATTCGGTATCAGGATCTTGTACTTGATACATTTCTAACATTTGATTTATCAAAATGATAGAAGTTTGGGTGGTCTATTAGAATAGGTTTAAATGATTTAATGTTCAAGTAATTCATCATTTTTCTTATAATTTAAATTGTTGCAGCACATGTTTTCATCCTCTGTCTGAACGGTCTGTTTTAGCTTCGGTGTCTTTAAAACCCATCTTCCAAAAAGCCCAGTCTGCTCTGATTGGTCAGTCAGCCCCAGTCTGTTGTGACTGAGTGTGTGTCTGAAATGTAACGCCCCTTACCATAACTGCCACTCCTGATGCTACCTGAGGCACTGTAAATACTACTGTAAATACTACGCTAACTATGGTGTCAATTTTGTTGTTATCTGTCTCGGACTTGTGCAGGACGTTTCACAGTAGTATTTTTTTATTTTGTACCCATCTTACATTTCAGATGTGATGATATTGCATCATTTCTCTACATAACAATGGTGAAAACATTTTTTTTTTGGCGTAGCCTTTGTGCCTTGTAACTTTGCAGATTGTTTACATGCACAAACAGATATATTACACACTACAGGAAAGGTAAAATAAAAAAAAGCATAAAAGGTGCCCTTTAAATAAAAAGGTAAAGGCCAGTAAAGGCCCACAGACTTCCTCATGGGTCTAACCTGCAATGTTTTGTCGAACCAACGATTTCCACTGTTCCACCTGCTGCCCCCTCCATGCAGCATCTGAACTCCAGCTCGGGAGCTGTACATGTCATCAGACGAGCACGGCAGGGGAGCATCCAGACAGACTGTGAAGATACTCTTCTGAATGGCTCTCACTGACTCTTTATTTGTTTTATCTGAAAGTGAAATAAAAAAAAATTAAGGACCAGCATGGAAAAAACATATGCAAAATAGGTCTATAGAGTAGAGTTATCATGACAAATGTAAAACTATAAATTTAAGTCCTTTTAATGAACTGAAGGTCTAAAGAACAGCATTTATTTGAAATAAAAATCTTTTGTAATATCATAAATATCTTTACTATCATTTTTGAACAATTTAATGTATCCTTGCTGAATAAAAGTATTAATTACCAAAATGTTGACCTGTAGTGTATTTTAAATAGTGTATCAAAGTATATTTAGAAATATTCTAAAAATAAAACGTGTTAGCAGTGCCCACCCTTAATGAGGTTGTTGTAGGCTTTGCCCCAGCTGTTGCGGTGGTTTGAGGTGAGGATGCCAATAGGCTCTTTGTTGGATTGTAAGGAGGAGTTCCAGATCTTCTCCAGCTGAATGTAGATCTGGTCTACGGTCAGTGGTGTGCCATCACTGTTGTATACATCCAGCACAAAGAACTACAAGTTTAAAGAATGAGTTAAAAAGACACTTATTGCTCCACACCATCAAGTAGCAAGTCGAACAGTACTAGCAGATCACAAATTCACTGCAGTCCTGGATGCAGAAAAATATAAAGAATATTTTAAAATATATTTTTAATAAAAAAATTGCATGCCATTTTTTCACGTACAGTAAATTCATTGATAAATTCTTTTAATTCACAAACTACTGGAAGTTACATTTGGACCCCGCCTGGAACTTTGGAACAGGGACTGACCTGAAAGTTGTGCACTACAGTGATATGTGTGGGGGGTCTCTTGTCCAAGGCGTAGTTGACCACGGTGTCCCTCTTTGTTCCAGGGATTCGACAGGACGAGAGCACCTGATAGTACTGGTTCATACAGAGTGGCTTTCCACCTAGATACTCCACTGGCAATGTTTCACTAATCAAAGAGCAAAGACATGATGTCTGACTGGACTATTCTACTGAACTTTATACACTCATGAATTTAATCAATAGTAATATTCATGGTTATCTAAAGCATATAAGAGGAAGGAAGGAATGAATCACTCACTTGTCAATCATACTCTTGAAATCTAAAACCCCAGCGATCAATTTAGCAGCATATCTGTGAAGAACAAAAAATACTTTTTTCAACAGTCATTTCATGAAGAAGTTTCACATCAACATACTGCCAATAAATTATTCTACTACTAATACTGTAGCACATGCTGTGCCATGTGCCTTTGACTCATATGACTTCTGATATGGACAGAACACACTTTGCTGCTGATCTGTGACCAGTTTTAGCTGTCATATGTGAAAGCTGTCATTATAGTTGATGTGAGGAGACTGGCTTCAGGCCAGCACTTTACTGAGAGCAACAGTTTGTACTCTCTGAATTTGCAAAGCTCAACTTGGCAAGAGAGGGTTAGTCTGTACAAAGGTCACTAAAAACAACTGCCTCGCCATGCAGTAATGTCACTCTGGGTTAAAGGTGCAGTGTGTAGTATTTATGATAATCTATTGACAGAAAAGCAATATAATATACATAACTATGTTTTCAGTGTTGTACAAAGACCTTACATAATGAACCGTTATGTTTTTTATTACCTTAGAATGAGCCATTTCTATCTACATACGACGCAGGTCCCCTTACAGTGAAGTCACCATTTTGTGCTGCCATGTTTCTACAGTAGCCCTAAACGGACAAACTGCTCTACAGAGCGCTAGCTACTCTCTGCTATCTCAGACGACATCTTTGTCCTGTGTCGGCCACCGTAGCTTCTCTATGTGCTTCGAAAGGGAGGGGTGAGCGGTGAGCGGTGAGCGGTGGGCGGTTGAAATTCGCAACCTCATTGCTAGCTGCCGCTAAAATTTACACAGTGCACCTTTAAACCCTTAAATAATATTCACAATGTCTAAAAGTTCCCATATCTGAAATTGTGCTGGAAATATGGGTTTGAATCCCAGGGCAGGAAGCACAAAAAATTATCTTCATCAGTATTTCCGTTATGTACCCCATTGGTAAACAGTTTTTTAAAGCATAAATTAAAAAAAAACTTTTATGAGGTTTATACATAAAACAGGAAAATAATTTTTTCCAATGGAGTAAGAAAAATAAACTTAATTCATGATACATGAAATATATCTAAAAACTAATTTATTATATTTATTATCACAGGTTTTCTTGTCTTATTATAGAAATGGTTAGCTATTTAGGAAAATATAAAATATATTTATATGTTAAAATATAAATATTTAATATTTCAAGTAAAATATAATAATAAATAATTTTCAGTGTATGATGTTAATCCGTTTCATAAATATCTGTAAATATATATTTATGATAAAATATACTTAAAATATAAAATATTTATATTAATAAATAAAATAAAAATACATTTATATTTATATACAATATACAAATATATTTATTTATATGTTAAAATATAAAAATATATAAAAGTAATTTAAGTAAAATATATTAATAAATGTAAAATAAAATAAAAATCACTGTATGACTTTAATTATCCTTATATTTAAAAAAAACAAGCACAGCACATTTAGTTTTAGAGGACAAAGTTTTAAACAACTAAAGGTCCCGTGTTAAAATTAGTTGCCACTTCCTATGATATCTGAATCCACACTGGTCTGACCTCATTTGGCCTTGACGATCACTGAACACCATACGTGGAAGGACGACCCCAGGACTCGAATGGACAACAACAGGCATCCGGTAGTCTAGGTAGGCTGTTTGTAACCACCAGTCAGAGAGCTAGAAGTGGAAAAGATAATGAGATAATGAGAGATAATAAGAAGAAAGCCCTTAAAAACAGCTAGTCTGTCCCATCACACTGGGCTCCTGAAAAAGCATCACCTAACAAGTTTTTACCCAGTTCTCCATCTTCTTTGCTCGTTGTTCCAGGCCATTTTGAAGTCGCTCTCCTACACCGCCCGGCTTCTGGAACTCCTCCAGCAGTTGCCGGGTGTGATTCAGCTCCTCCGGGTCCACGATGGGATCCAGGGCAGTCAGATAGCGATCGCATGTTTGTTTCAGGGGTGGCACAGGAAGCTTAGGCAGACCCTCCTGATGGGCCAAGTAGCGACCGGTGATCCGTGTCACTGACACTGGTTTAACCAGGCCGGAGGGTTTCACCATGCCGGCCTTGACCTAAAAATATTCCAGATGATATAGCGACTGCATAATATCATACAACATAAAGATACATAGATAATACAGATCTTTTTAGTTCTTGATGACTGACATGTTAATAGCTAAATTACATTAAAAATATATTTCGCCTTATACTATTTTATAATAATATGATACTTTGGCTTTGGTCCCTGCCAATATTTTTTAAGATATTATCATAATAGTACCTAAATGTGTCCTATTAATTCACACAAATGGTAATTTACAAGCTTATCTAGTCTACATTTATAAATAACTGGACATGTTAACTGTAATAATCAAATATAAGACACATGAGTCAGCAATGCACATGACTGCCAGTAATGTAACATTCGCATGTCATTTACAAACTAAACAACTTTATTAGGGATCATTTACGCATTTATACGATGTGTTAGGTACCTGCAATACGTATTTAATAAACTGTCAGTGAACATTGTTTTCTTATCTCTGCTATGAGCAATGTACTTCCTACTGCTTTCGCACTACCTCTATCTAACCATAAACAACCTGCATGTCAGTCAAACACACCTCATTACACGGCGCTCAGACTGTAAGCTACCCTTGTTTGTGTCACGTAAAAGATCAGACTATGTTTAGAAAGTCGGGACATATGAATTGTTACTCACCATCGTTCTGGCCAGAATGCTTAACATAACTGAAGTTCACTAAAACGCCCCCAAATCAAGGCCTGAGAGGAGGGACAGAAGCGGTCAGAGTCCACTGAACGAGAGCTGCAGAAAAACCCTGAGCGCCATCACTGCTGCGCTGTTCCACTCCACCGCTAGACGGCGCGCGAGAGAAAACACTCCAAGCCCAGCCCCTTTTGCGTCATCTTTCGAGTATGAGGTCTCTGCGGAACAAAAGTGGGCGTTTCTAAATTTGTGGGTGTTTTCAAACTGATGGTTGTTTATAAACCATGCAATGAAAATGATTCCCTTCACCCGACCCCACCCCTAAACCATACCCACACTGTGACGTAGGCAAATCAGGTAACGCAGTGAAAAACGCCCCTCTGTTTATGGCCACGCCCACTGATCTAGTAACTATCCTTGCATCTTTCTACTGAATGATTAGGCTACTTTTCATTGATAATCTGAGACACTTTATTAATGAAAATAAAGAAGATGAAGTCTTTAATTTATTGTTAAAATCTTTTAGAACTAAATTCACATTCACATTCTGGTTCAGAATGTTTTTTTATTACTAATAGTTGTTTTTCCATAATTTACCTTGGTTTTAAGGTACAACTCTGCTTTTACTTTACTATTACAACGCAACATGTAATTATTTTGTACTGGTATGCTATGTTTATTGTATTATGTACTATAATGTACATATATTGTACTTCTATGTAAATAATACATAATTATACATCGCAAATTAAAAACATATAAATAAAAAAATTAATTGACGATAATCACATAGTTAAAAAAAAAAAAGAAAATAAAAAAAAACGTAGTTTACAGTCGCTGATTAAGTTTTAAAATATTTTACTCGAAACTGCGGGTGAGAGTTGAAGGGTTGTGTTTTCATGTTCAACTGTAAACATGGCGGAGACTGAGCAGACGTCAGGTAATTCACGTCAATCAAATTTTTATTCAATCACGGGTAATTCAGAAGCGAAGATACCAGTAATATCAAGGTTATTATGTATGTTATTGTGCAGCACCTGAAGCGGTGAAAGTGACGTGCGTGTGTGCAAAAAACGCTTAGTTGTGTTCTCGCCGCGCCTCATGTTATGAATCGATGGTAGTCTTACAGATCTGCGACGTGCACATATATATCTTATTACGCAGTATATGCAATCATATGACCCGAGATTTTTATTTATTTGCAATATTAATTTACGCAGAATGCTGTTTTAGATATATTTATTTTAAAAAAAAGTGGGCCTAGAGGTTGAACACATTTAGTTTCAAAGTTGGCTAACCCATCTGTAAAAAGAGGAACATCAGGACTTCTCGGTATAAAAAAATAATGTTATTTTCGGATATAATTGTGTGTAATGTAATGATGTAAAGTTTTGCTCCAAAAAGGCTGTTTATCTCTGACAGTATATTCTGGGAAGTTGTGGGAATACAGTTATTATATTATAAGGGTGTTTGTTTTAAGTGGCTGCTGGTCATTCATTCTTCCAACTATTTTTTTTAAATTAAACAGAAATATATGTATGCAAATTAATAGTAAATTAAATAATTCATTATGCCAAAACCTTGTGTTTTGACATTTTTATTAGACATTTATTTTGATATCTTTAGTTTATTTGTACCCCAGTATTTACACACATTGAAGTTTGCTGTTCATTGTCACACAATTCATGGAGTACACTTATCAACCCACAAGAAATACATATTTTCAACTGCCAATGTGTAATTAACAAATATATAGTTAATGCACTACATTAGGGTTCTCATCCAGAGTGACCTTAGCTGCATGTGTGAGACTACCATTAACATTTATGCAGAAAGGGCTCTATTCTTGATGACAAAAACACAGTTAAAACATGGATCAGAACCTGTGGAATGAGTGCACGTTTAGCAGCAATGCATTGTGTATTAACCTTATGGTTTGATAATGATGATTACTTATATTATATACTTATACAATATATTATTAGATATTTAAATATAATAGATATATTCTAAAATAGTTTAGAATTGCAGAAACCAAATTTCAATATACTATAATTTGACACTAAAATGAACATCATATTATTTTGTCTCTTGCACAGGCTCCTCCCATGAGAATGACAAGCCTCCCAGTCCTGTCAGTTTCAACTTCATAGTGCCAAAGAAGGAGATCAGCATGGTGCCTGATATGGGAAAATGGAAAAGATCACAGGTATGTTGTACAACCCACTATGAGAGTAGTTTATCTGAGAGCTCACTTTCAGTCTCTTTCTCCCATATCCATAGAGTTTAAAGATAATAATAGGAAGCTCAATTGTTGAAACACTTGTTTTTGTGCAGATAGTTGCAGCAGCACCATTACGTTTTAGTTCTAAAACATAATAATCACTAGAACCTCTGCATATACTACTCCCGTTAAAGGTACACCCATTATTTTTCCACGTTAGAAATGTTTAAACTGCCCCTATTATGATATTTTAAAGGTCCCTAATTTAGTTTCGGAGGTCTCCTACAATAGGTTTACATGCATCAAAGGTTTAAAAACACTTTTATTTATTCATAATATACATTGCACATCACCACATTTTTCAGTGATTCTCAAACGACATGTCGAATGAATCAGCCTCTCTAAATCCCTCCTTTCTGTGAGCCTACTCTGCTCTGATATGTCAGATGGCCCAGTCTGTTGTGATTGGTGTGTTTTGGAAGCTAAACTCCCATTGCCATAACTAAACTTCAGCTCCGTCCAGAGGCTTCCTAAAGCTCAGAGATTGTACAAACTGTAAAGACAGTAACAATGAAGCCGATTTTACCATATCAATCCGAATGCGTGTCCGATGATGAAACATTGGAAGAATTAGTTATTCAACCCGAACCTCCTCGCAAGGACAACTTGAGCAGGACGTTTCTCAGTGATGCGCTACTCATTTTGAGGTACATTATGAGATAATTCCTCACCATCAGCATTAACAAGAGTATGTCCATCAACAAACCCATGTGTGTATTTTTCTAATTTATTGCGGTGCACGTGCAAGAACTGTATTAACTGTATCAATAACGGTCCATATGTTAGCCAAGTAACTGATGTAACATTAAAATTTTCAAAACAAATCTTGGTCCATCCTTTATCTTTTCTCAAAGTAGTTAGAACGACAGACAATCTGCATTAACAGACCCAGTTTTAGGTAACAGTGGCCCACTGCTGATTCGCAGAAGTATTTTAGTAAGACAGTAATAACGAGAGTTAGCCGGAAACTTGCACAATGTAAAACACAAAACTGTGTATTTTGAACATCCAGTAGAAAATATATACATCAATAATTATTCATACTTACAGATTGTGATTCTGAGGAGCAAGTTGGTCCAAAAGGCAGGTCAAATTGTTTGCGGGCAGAAAACGTACAACATACGTGGGCATTATGCAAATGTATTTTCTAGTGACGTATAAACGGTAACACGGTGGGTTTCGAATTACAGGCAACTCGTTTAGGCGGTTCTGAGTCGATTCTTTCTTTTGGGAGACAATAATATTATTTACAACTTTGCAGAATGTTTACATTCACAAACAGCTATATTACACACTTCATGAAAGGGAATATTTGAAAAAACCATAATAGGCGCACTAAGTTACTGGTCTAGAAAGAGCTGTTTTATTCTATAGTCAGTAGGTCACTGACTCATAGTGGCAGTCTTGTTGAAATCACAACCAAATGAATGACTTTAAGTTTGAGTTACTAATATTTGATGTTTACAAATATATAGTAGTGTTTTTTTTTTATACTCAGGGTGCTTTTCAAAACATAAAAGCACATTTAAACAAATATTTACATTATTTGAGCAAGTTTCTGTTTTGTGTAAGTAGGCATACGCAGACTACATGGGATTCATTCTGACCTTGAACGAGGGTGTGAAGGGAAAGAAATTTACATGTGAATACCAGGTGTCTGAGGTGGGTCTCTATCCTGCTTCTCTCTGTGTATCTGTGTGTAACAGATGAAGTAACTGGTATATGATCATAGAAATGTGCTTGCTTACTTTTCTTTGATATTAGACAGTGGAGAAGTTGCTTGCGATGTTGGGAACATTAGATCGTTGGATTGATGAGACGCCACCAGTAGACCAGCCTTCTCGCTTCGGCAATAAAGCTTACCGCTCATGGTATGCCAAACTGGAGCAGGTAAGACTAAGCACTTGTATGAAATCAAAAACGTTTACCTTCAAACTGTTTTAACTTGCTTTGGAATCACAGTGCTTTCATAAAGTATCAACACCCATTTGATTATTTCTTTTTCTCTTGTGTTTCTGTAAATTCAAGTTGAACTTTTCAGGGCAGTATTTGAATAAAATAATTCGTTAAATGGTTAGTTCACCCAAAAATGAAAATTCTGTCATTAATTACTCACCTTCATGTTGTTCCAAACCTGTAAGACATTTGTTCATCTTCAGAACACAAATTAAGATATTTTTGATGAAATCTGAGAGCTCTCTGACCTCTCAATAGACAGCAACGTTATTAACACTTTCAAGGCCCAGAAAGGTAGTAAAGACATCGTTAAAATAGTCCATAGTTTTATGACGCAACAAGAATACTTTTTGTGCGCAAAAACAAACAAAAATAACGACTTTATTCAACAATTTCTTCTCGTTTGTGTCAGACTCTTACACTGTTGATGTAGTGTAAACAGTGCAGCGCTTCTGAGTTCTATGTCAGAACGCCGGCTTACCATTGGCCGACGCTGTTCACGTAAGCACAACGACGCATAGAGTTCACGTGATGCTGATGCAGGAGCTAGCCAATGGTGAGCCACCGCTCTGACGTAGAACTCGAAAGCGTTGCACTATTTACACTACGTCAACACCGTAAGAGTCTGACACAAATAAAAAAAAATAGTTGAATAAAGTCGTTATTTTTGTTTGTTTTTTGCACACAAAAAGTATTCCTTTTGGTTGAACCACTGTAGTCACATGGACTATTTTAACAATGTCTTTACTACCTTTTTGGGCTTTGAAAGTGTTAATAACGCTGCTGTCTATGGAGGGGTCAGAGAGCTCTCCGATTTCATCAAAAATATCTTAAGGTCTTACATGTTTGGAATGACATGAGTAATTAATGACAGAATTTTCATTTTTGGGTGAACTAACCCTTTAACTCTTTCCCCGCCAGCGTTTTTAAAAAAAAGTTGTGAGCCACCGCCAGGGTTTTTTAACATTTTCACAAAAATGTAATGGTCCATAGAATATTTTGTTGTATGAATATCTGAACTTGCAGTATATCAAAAGAAAGAGCAGACCCTCTGCTTTTAAACAAAAAAAAATTCTAGCTTCATGCATTCCTTTTTTATCAACACTTAAATATGGGTAAGTTTCATAAAAAAGCAACATTTTGAACAAAAAGCTGAGAAAATCAAGTTTTTGTCAAAGACTACATCCTGATCAGATTTAGAACGATGCTCACAGATGGAGTAGATCGAGTTCATCAACACCCCTAATGCTTGCACAGTCCTATAGCTGGTTCTGGGTCGACATTTCATTCATTAACATTAGATAGTTTTGATTTATATGATGTTTAATGTTGATGATCACGTTATTTTACATATGCATCTGCTTACATACGATTGCTTGTTTTATTGCGTCTCCTTCGCCTGTGTTTTGATCAGGAGATTCTGTACTCATTCAGAAGATGCTTAATAGCACCCCCTAGCGTCTAACAGTGAAAACACAGAAACCCGGAAAATTCTGTGTTTGGCAGTGAAGCGTTTTCTCACAAATAATGGAAAATTCCGTGTTTGGCGGGGAAAGAGTTAAGGGAAATGCTTTTTCATGGCATTGTATAATTTGTTGTGTGCCGTTTTGTATTTCAGGGCAGTTGTTTTGAGGTGAAATGAGTGTAAGAGTGTTTTGTGTGTGCAGGATGCAGAGACACTGGTCATGTCCATTCTGCCATCAGACCGTCATGATGCTGCTCCAGAGATAGCCGTGTACCTGAAAGAGTCTGTGGGCAACTCCACCAGGATTGACTATGGCACAGGTCTGTGTTTGAATATATAAGTGTTTATTGTAATTACATTTCTTATATGTAGAGATGCACCGATCGACCAGCCAGTGATCGGAATCGGCTGATTTTCAGGTAATAACGTCAGCTGTGCGTTCTCGATCTTCTCTCTGTCGGCTAATGGACACACACCACGTCCTCTAACTCACTCGTCTCATTCAATCCGGTTAAATAATGCTTGTATTACGCATAATTTTACTAATTCCCGCAGGTTTCTAGCTCACACCAAAAGCGCACGCACCACTGATCTATATAAGTGGAGCGCACATAAGCCAGGGCTCCATGATTTCCGCAATGCAGAAAACATGGAAGGAATCCAGTCATAAAAAATGAATTTACTGTAAGGACGCGGAATGTCACGTAATTTGTCAAATTTTGGATAAATAAATGAAAAGTAGGTCCGTTAACTTATCGCATTGTGATATGGACTAGTGTCTGTGAATATTAAACCGCAAGAAGACTATTTGACTATGAATCCTACATGTTCTGCGTGTCTCTGTCCATAGACATACTTTTTTTTTGTGAAGCACACGCAACGCTCACGGTGTTACTATATGATGACATGCTCTGAGTCACTTCATTAACATTTTACCGTTTAATTTGAGAAAAACTATTGTCATATCATATACACAGAAACTTCAAGATCTTCATGGCAACAAGTTTGGTTTAACTTGTGACAGAAATATATTACTATTGTATAGTACGATGTACTATTGTATTACTATTATACAGTCTTAATGTAATACTACATCTACTAATAATAACAACAATACAATAATTATTTTTAAATTTTAAAAATTATTTTTATTTTAAATGTGTTTATTTCATATCTCTCTTTATTCTATTGCATTTATTTGTGCTGTTGTTTGAAATTTGTTTATTTGTTCTTATTTCATTACTGTCTTTTTACTTGAAGATAAAATGTTGCATTGCAGAAAAGTAGATTTTTGTTTCTATATGGTGTCAATTTTAGTACTTTGAAAGAAATTCGGCAAAAATCGATATCGGCAGGTCGCACTTACAAAAAATCGAAAATCGGAATCGGCCAAGAAAATTGCTATCGGTGCATCTCTACTTACATGTTTGTGTATGTTTCTCCATAGTTGTCTTTGAGGAGAAATGATGTCTGAGCTTTTCATACTTGTATGTTTTACTCAAGTAAATGTACTATTAAATTCAACTGTCACATCAGAGAGAATAATAGAGACAAAGCGTGAACTATACTTTTTACTTGGAAAAAGACGCCTGTTAAATGGACATGTTCACAGACTGCGATGACGTGTTTCAACAGTTATTAACATTGTAAATATATTAACATTGTAAATGTATATTATATTCTTAAATGAAAGGCTGCATTCTAGTAAAGCTTTTTCCTTCCTCATCCAATCCTTCAGAGGCTAGTAGACTAGAGTCCTGCTCGGCATTAAACGCTAGAATGAGACGCACTAGTAAGTGTGCATGGCTACGTCACACATGTTCCCGCCCCCACGGTCACGGCACGAAAATTCTATTAACTTAATTTTGGAAAAATACTTTGTATTAAAAAATTTCTGTTATACAATATTGCCATTTTAGTGTTAAGTCATTCATTTACAACAAAACATAAGATAATGTATGCCTTCTGTAAACAATATTTGTCTTACATTTCATAATAAACTCAGACAAGCTCAGTGCTGATTCATTTTCTGTCAGTTCTTTTTCGTGAATTGAAATGTGTGCAAAGGATTGTGGGTGATTAGAATGACACGGAGGAAACACTGCATCTTTCAAAATGAGCTGCCTTCCAAGGATCCTTCAAATTGAGACGGCCTTCGGCAGCACTTGATGCCATGGTAACTGAGATATGCAGCCTTCCGTTTAAGAAGCACCCATGTATACGTTTTTTATTTTCATTTTTAAAAAAATGAATGCACATTTATAACTCTAATGGCCGGTTTCATAGACAAGGCGTAAGCTAGTCCAAGACTAAAGTGCATGTTTGAATTGTCTTCACTGATATATCTTAAAATATGTCAGTTTCATTGTTTTGTCTCAAGATGCACACCAGTAAAGTTTTTTTTCTAAGGCACATTTTAAAAAAGCTTAATCAAACGCCTGTCTGTGAAACCGGGCCTATGCTACAGAAAACATGTTAATGCTGTTATGTAAATGTTTCTAATAGAATGGCTGATGAAGTGACGAAATTTTACATCTTTTTCTATTCTGACCTATGTAATTAATCTCTCGTCTTAATATATATTTACCTCTTTTTTAAAGTCGAAACGCTATCATGGGTTTTGCTATTGAAAGGAAATGGGAATGCAAAAAAGTATATTTGTTATAGTTTCCGTTGTAGAAATTTACCCAACTATGGCGACCTTCCATGAAAGTATCCAAGTATAGATTTAATGTAGTTTTTCCCAATACCCACTAGATGGTGCTGTTGAAACACAAAACAATTGGATGATGTTGAGAGCTTAACATGATTCAGATACTGATTTAAGTGATTACAAACCATAAATACACAAACAGTTCTTGTTTCATTGAAAGTCTGGCATGATTCACTCTTGTGAGTGTTTTTGTGAGAATAATTAAAAGATCCGGCTTGGAAGAGTCATTCATTTGTTAATTTAAGTGTAGCCGGCAAGGACGCTGCAATGGAAATAGAATTGTCTTGCCATTATTGTGTGGTACAATGCCATTTTATCTCATCACATTCAATTCAGACTGTAAGTTCACAAATTAGGAAAAATACAATGTCTTTTGCTATAGTGCTGTAAAATGAGCAGCAAGAAATGCTGATTGCATTATTTAGCATAAGAAATAACATGTTTCTGTGTGCAGGTCACGAGGCCGCATTTGCTGCGTTCCTCTGCTGTTTGTGCAAGGTGGGAGCTCTGCGCATGGAGGACCAGCTGGCCATCGTATTTAAAGTTTTTGACAAGTTAGTAGTGGATCTTCTTACTGCTTCACTTCTTATTTTGAATATTACTTTCATTGTTCTCAGGTTAGATCTGCAACCACCAGCAACTTCACTAAACAAGTTTGCACTTTACTACACACTAAATGCCAACCAAACAATTTTGGCAGTGTATTTTACAGTTGCATTTTGTGGTTGATGGTCAACTCATTTGCATCAAGCATTTTGATCTGATTGGTGTAGGTATCTGCGAGTGATGCGCAAACTGCAGAAGACGTATAGGATGGAGCCGGCTGGGAGTCAGGGTGTGTGGGGCCTCGACGACTTTCAGTTTCTTCCCTTCATATGGGGGAGCTCACAGCTTATAGGTAACGGCTCCGCCTTCGCTGCCAGGTTTGGCTCTTATTCTGTAATGCTTAGCATTAATTGTGTCCTGGCCGGGAGAGACTGCCTTGTTTAGTTTTTAACAAGACCAAGCTCAACTATTTGTTAGACCTATACCATTATATTTAGTATTATTTATATACTATTATAGTATTTTGTTAATGTTTTTGAGTTAACTTTTATTTTTATATTTTCAGTTTTCCTTTTCATTTTAAGTTTATGTGCTTGTATTATTTTAAATATTTCTATTAGGATACATTTTTCTGTTTTTGTTTTAGTAATTGCAGTACTTCCACTTAAACTAATTTAATTTTAGTTAGTCGAAAGGCAACATTTTCATCTAATATTTGTATTTTATTTGATTTCAGCCTTATTTCAATTAACGAAATCTATTTTAACTTGTAACTTTTTTTTATTGGTTATACCTTGATTAATTGTTGCATGCAATGACAACCATGGAGACACCTAGTGGTCACGCTAAGTAACTGTTCTGTGTGTATGTTCATCTATTGTGTAGACCACCCAACCCTGGAGCCCCGACACTTTTTGGAGGAGAAGGCCGTAAACGAGTACCACCAAGACTACATGTTTCTGGAGTGCATTAAATTCATCAATGAGGTGCGTGTCATCTGTCATTGCCCATGTTTTGAGCGTGAGATGGCAAGACCATTTTTCATTTCATTTTCTTGGGAGGATGAAATTTTGTTCACACACAAACAAAAACTCATACGTTCCATTCATGTAAATACTTACAATATATCGTTTTAAACTCTCAGGGAGGTTGTGTTTGGACTCCACTCACATGAGTCATTTCCTTCCTTCCCTGCACGTTGTTGTGAATCACTCCTAAGGCCCCTAGGGCCCACCCCCTCCTTTCTCTTTCTTTTCCCCGCGCTCTCTCTCTCTGTCTCTCTCTCTCTTTCCTTCTCTCTGTTCATCTGTTAGGGGCTAGTAGGTCTCTGGAAAGTCCGGCTTGACGAGAGCAGTGTGTGTGTGGAGTAAAGCAACACAGCACTGCCATTCATAAAGTGCTCTTTCCCAAGGGCAGCCCACCAGCCCCTCTCTCTCATAAACTCTCATGAATAGGCCTCATAGTACAGTGACTTGATGATGATAGGTTAATTACCACTACTACAGAAGAGTTCATAATCTTTTGATGATAATCTCATAACTCTGTTATTGTGTTTGCTTAATTTACACATAAATTACTGTTCAAAAGATTTCAAATAAATGTTGTTCTTTTGAACTTTCTATTCAGGCGGTTGAAATGACAACTGATCATGTGATCAACTTTGCCATCACAGAAAAAAAATACATTTGAATATATTGAAGTAGAAAATGAACTAGAAAGTAATAATATTTCACAATGTAACTTAGAGCTCCACGATTAATCGTAAAAAAAAAGATTGCGATCTTGATTCAGAAACCCACGCGACCTCATTTCTAAATTACAACGATTTATCAATGTCTATTAAACCTTTAACAAAATCACACCGGGCTCACACCATTCATATCTGTGTTGAAGCTGCCGCTGACCTAGAGAGAGCAGTTATCATGCATGATACAGCTTCACAAACAGTCTTTTCAACCCACACACAATATCGTTATTTCTTACAAATATCCAAATTATCACAGAAGTGCTGGGATAAAAGTTTATAGTTTGGATATAATCACTGATGTCTACGGTAGTGATCAAAATAGAGGAAATCTTTTTAAAAAAGTAACTTGGCACTTCAAACTAAGATTGTATCAATTACATCGTTACACCAGTAGGTGGCGACAGGTGACTTAAAAAAGAATGTCATTGAATAATTCATTCAAGAGATTTGTTCAAAAAACGCTAGTTGAAGTATTTATGATTGAGTCATTGAATCATTCATTCAAGCCGATTTAAAAAAAAATAATTCATTCAAATTGATTAAACGTTTTAAATAGACATTCACATTTTGTCAGAACCTCTAGTATATTACATGTTATTTTGTTTAGTTGTCTCTTGTCTGTTCCGAATCGTGATCTCTTTTTTGAAACAACAACAAAAAAACATGATTGTCAATTAATCCAGAATCATGCAGCTCTAATGTAACAGTTTTTACTGTATTTTTGATCAAGTAAATGCAGCCTTGGTGAGCTTAAAATACTTTTCCAAACATTTAAAAAAATGTTGCTGACCCCAAAAACGTTTAAACAGTAGTGTATTTTTTTTATTTATTTTTTTTATGTTATGTTTTTATGTTATTATATAAACTCTATTAACTTGGTTTTTTTTTGTTTAGTTGTGTTTCCACTATTTTGCTAATATTAGTGCTAAAATCTGTTTGATAATTTTTCTAGTAACCCTTATATTTCTACAATTTATTTGAAGAACAACTTTAATAACTGTTGTTTTATTGGTATTTGATTGTTGTTTTGCATGTAAGATATGAAATATATAACCTTTCTTTTTTTACTGTCTTTGACACTTTTTACTGGTCTGTGATCAACAGGCACAAGAACTTACCACAGTTAAAAGTGAAATATCTTATTCCAAGTAGTCTCGTCGGGTTTCCATACACCTCATATCAATCATGTTTAAACATCTCTGAGATGTTTGTGCATTTCAAAATGCTCCATTACATCCAGCTTTAATATTGCTGATTGTACATTGTATCTTTTTACTTTTTTACTTTAGTTTTACTTTAGTTTACTATCATCTCCTTAATCACTATGTATATTTCCTGTCTTTAGATGAAAACGGGCCCTTTTGCTGAGCACTCAAATCAGCTTTGGAACATCAGCGCTGTTCCTTTATGGTCCAAAGTCAACCAAGGTCTCATACGAATGTATAAAGCGGAAGTAAGTATCATGCTATTGTAAACACTAATACATGTCAAGAGTTTTGATGTTGTAATATATTAAACTTGGTGTGATACTGACTCCTTATATGGAGTTTGGTACATTTGGTAGTTAGTAAACTAAATCTTTTTTTTAAATCAAAACAGAAAAAATATGAAAAAACATTCTATTCAGAAAGCAGAATTGCACACTACCCACTCATACGGTCTGCATGGGACATTTATAATGATTGCAAGCTACCTATGAGTGGGTAGCTTGAAATTGAGAGCTATAGATTTTCGTTGTTCTATGAAGTTTTAAGACCGGAGCTGAAAGAGTTAATAGGGCAAGCATTTGTGTTCGAGGGGAAGAACCGCGTGCCCCACCCCCTCCTCCAAAGCCCACATCCTGTGTTGTTGAGAAGACGCCGGTGCTCCCTCCTCCTCTCCCCACAGCACAGAGCGAAGCTGAGGGGCCAGTCTGTCTGCAAATTCCCCTCCTCCTTCCCTCTCTCTCTCTCTCTCTCTCTCACCCTGTCTGTCTTTCCCCACCCCCGTATATATCACACTCTCGTTCTCTCTTTGACTCCGTCAGCCTGTTCAGCTCAACTCATGCCTCTTACTGATGTCTTTCAAGTTTAATACTAAGAGAGTATGAAAGCTATTCATATGGAAGTTTTATATATGAAAGGTTTTAATTCTGTATCTGAGCAACATTTCAATGTGCTTTTGTCTCAGTTTCACTTTTGAAATGCATAAGAGGCTTTTCCTTCTCGTCTCTTTTGGCCTTATGCGTAGTTTGAAGATCCCATATACTTCATAGTCAATCCTAGACTTTTATTCAGTAAGCATGCATTAAACTGATCAAAAGTGACAGTAAAGACTTGTAGGGCTGCCCCTTAACTAAAGATTTTCCTAGTTGACTTAGTTGTTCATTTAAGCCATCAGCCATTTAGTTGGGGGAGAAATACTAAACTATTATGATGATGATAATTAAAAATATAAATTAAACATAAAGCTTGCTGCAGTGACACCGGCAAACATCGCATGAACTTTTCTGAGATAAGAACGCAAACAAATTAAATAACCTATAATATAAATAACAGCCTTATCTTTAAAAAATTTTTTTACAAAAATAAATAATTGTACATTTTATTTAAAGGTGCCTTTTAAAACACTCAAGGACACCGTACAGTTGAGTGATAGTCATAAAAAACAAGACAGCAATAAAACAAAACAACAGCTGTTTAACATTAGATCATTTAAAATTGATTAGAGAATGCTAATTTAAATTTAAGTTTTAAGACGTGATTTAAAGACAATCACTTTCTCATATAAATTGTGGAAGAGACTAAACGAACAGATGGTACAACAAGGGAAACATGTATAACATATATAATTATAGACAAGCAAATAAATATACAACAAACTGAAACACTTCATAGAGAAATATCAGTGCAAACATAATCAGGCTGACGGACAAGTAGCCTTAACATCGAATGAAAACTCAGTTTTTCAGATGTCAGAACACAAACAAAATAAATATACATTAAGCCTATATAAAAACGATGAAATAAATAGCAAACTGAAACACTATAACAAAATGGACAATTAAGCTATACCTGACTCACCGTCACTCATATTATGAGAAAGGAACACAAGTTTTCCTTGTTGTCTGGGAGAAGTGAGCTCCGTGTCTTACTCACAATGTAGCCAGCCTTCGAGATGGTGTAGACATGAAAGTTCAGTTAAACATGCAATGCCGCGCAGTAAGCGCAACATTTAGCTTCCACACTCCACACGAACACTTATCTAGGTTAATGTTATAGATAGAGCAGGTGGCCATGTGAAGTGGCTATAGGCTACTACTTGCATGTTTTAAATAAGTCATGTTTGAGGTTGCACGTCACATTTTTGCAGTCATTCTTCACCCTATTGAAACGTTCCCACAGTACTTTGGATTTGCCTGAAATTACCGCATGGACCAGCCGTGTTAACAATCTGTCACTGCGTGACTTCACCAATTCCTGTGGAGTTTAAATTCTGATTAAAATGAAGTCGTTCAAGCCTCTTCTCGTCAACTAACCTTCAGTCGACTATTAGTGGGCCGCCCTAAAGACTTGTAATGTTGCAAAAGATTTTAAATAAATGCTGTTCTTTTGAACGTTCTGTTCATCAAAGAATCCTGAAAAAAAGTATCACAATTTTCACAAAAATATTAAGCAGTACAACTGTTTTATCCTTTTTTTTGTGAACAATTATTTTTATTGAGTAGTCAGTTTAATATGAAGATACAGCATATTAGATTGTAGCCATCACCCACATCCCCACCCACCCACGGTAGACTTATACTGTACTGGGAAATTACAAGACAATGCAGTGGAAAAAGTAAAAAGTAAAATACCTAATCATCAGATAAATAGAAAATATACATAGATACAAAATAAACTGTACATCAAAAAGAAGAAACAAAAGATTTGACAATGTCAAAGTTAGCTTTCCAGGTCTTCAAAGTCTTTGTCTTTGCTCCATGAATACGAGCTGTTGACAGTTCCAAAGAATAATATCCAGCAAAGCTAAGGCCCATACACGCCTGCACATCGTATGTGGAGGAATCCAGCGGCTGACTAACATTTTCTTTGCAGCAGTGAGAGCAGCTAAAAGTAAGTTTCTCTGTTGTGAGGACAATGCCAGATGTTATTTGAGAAGAAGAGTTCCGGAGTCAAGACCATATACAACTGTTTTATCATTGATAATAAAATCAGCATATTAGAATGATTTCTGAAGGATAGAAGATACAAAATGTTTCACAATATACACAATAATACTGTATTTTTTATTAAATAAATGCAGCATTGGTGAGCATAAGAGACTTCTTTCAAAAAAATCTTACTGACCCCACTAGTGAACAGTAGAGTGTGTGGACATTTACCTCTGCATATTTTTATTCTGTTTGGACACCATGGCATTAGACACTTTGAAAGCTAGTAAATCTGCTGCATAGTTGATTGATACTAGTTAACCCTTTCTCTGTCGCCCTCTCACAGTGTCTAGAAAAATTCCCAGTCATCCAGCATTTCAAGTTTGGCAGCCTGCTCTCCATCCAGCCAGTTAAACCATGAGAGACAACAAAAAGAATTCACACCTTGTCAGAGAGTACAACCAAAACTCTGATTTCAGCGCTTCAGTTCCATGTTAATAAACCTCAGTATGCATTCTCTTCACCAGAGGTGCTTGGACTTACTCCTGTAGATCTACTTTCCTGGAGAGTTCAGTCCCAAACCTGCTCTAATGCATCCTATCCTAAAATATTTAAGTGAACCTGAAGACCTTGATCATCTGGTCTAGGAGTATTTGAGTTGAGTTGAACTAAACTCTGCAGGACGGTACATCTACACAGCCCTGCTCTTTACAATCTATTAGTTGTGCATATAAAATCCCACTTCTGATATTCCTTCTAGTGATGCAGTTTGTCTTTATGGTTTTATTTATCTATTCCCTGCAAGCAAAAAGTTGAACTGCTACTAAGACACCTGCAGTGAGCACTCTCCACTCAGTTATGCACATATACATTTTCATCTGGATTGCATTTATATTTATTTATGTGTATATAAAGAACAGAGCTTGTCACAATGAATGGTTGAAGGCTTGGTTTTGGTTTAATGGATTCCATTTCCTGTGTGCAAAGAACTGAAGCCAATGAACAATGTGTGTTTGTGTGTGTGGGGGGGTGTTAGTGAGTTTATGGAGCATCAGTGTCTCAAAAGGATCTCTAAGATATGTGTTTGCTGTGAATAGTTTTGATAAGTGTCATTTTTACCTATGTAAGACATTAATAAGATGTCAACCACTTTAGTTTTACATTTGTGGCTGTGCTTATTTCTTTCTTATTCATTTAACTAACTTGTCATATTTTAAGTCATAGTTTTTAAACAGCCACATGTAGCTAATACCATAGTCTTCCGTTTGCCAATTTAAAGCAATGAATGTGGCTCTCCCAGTCCGGCATTATGCTAAATAAGTGAAGCATTTTTTATTTCTAAACTTTATTCTGTGTAAATAAATGGTTTCAGTTTGCTTCAGAACCAACAAAGAGGGGGTATCATTTAAAGAACAGGGTACAGTCTGCATGTTAAAATTACTGAAATATTAGTGCTAAGCTTTTGTTACTCAAATGCTGTAACTTATGCTGGTGAAACATTCATGAACACTTTTTACATGGGCACAAATATCATTTATCCTTCACAGAGCAAGTTTTCATTGCTCTGCACATTATCACAAGCACACTTTAGATTGATTAATGGAGTCCTGGATTGAGAATGAAATAATTTTTAAATGAGAGGCACGTTAAAAAAAAGAGTATTTAGTCCTGGGCTACTTTTTTTTGTTTTAAACAAACCATGCTTTTTGTTTATCGTGGGTTAATATGGAACTAACAAACCTGGACTGCCTTTCCTAAAAGCTTTGTAGGCCTAAGTAGACCATGCAAACCATTGGCACCAATGGTCTCAAGATCTACTTAGGATTACAATACTTTTAGGAAATGCAGCCCTAACTGTTATACGTTACAAAATCGTTCCTTTAGCTTGGATGCCAGCAGCTGGTTGCAAGTTGAGAAACTTTGTGACAATTCATTTATAATCATAACTAAGGGTTTGCATAGTTTAAGGGGGTTGTCGCAACCAACCTCAATTTTTAAGTGTATTCTCGATTTTACAAGACTAACCATTGTCAAAATCTTTAGTGTCTTAAATTGGCCATTTGAGTCACTAGTATTTAATAAACATTTATTATAATTTTTGAGATGCAATGGAACTACTGGGTTAATAATGGGACATAACACGATGTTTATCTGCTTCCTAGCCACAACAATTAAGTTTTAAGCGAATCACTAACATTGTGACTTCTAATAGGAAAGGGTTAACAATTTGCTAATTAAGTTTCTTTTCCTTATCAAAATATACAGTTTACTGAAATTATAAGTAGTTTCAGCAGTGTCCTTTGATGTGAAATGTACAATTCATTTAAAACTGATATAAAATTCAAATAAAAGGTTTCATTACCTCATGTAAAAAAGGAAAATGTATGTAGACTTTATGATTTTGGGGTAAATGGTTATTATATAGATAGGTATATATGTGCATTTTAACAAATCTTGACGTTGAATTAAAAAAATAAAATAAAAAAACATGGACATGGTTTTATTTCAACTACCCTGGTGCATTTATATTGCTTTCAATAAGGTGATTTTAATGTTGTTATATAAAGTAGGCCTAAGGTGCAAATTAGATTATTTAGTTTTATTTTATTTTTTTTAACTACAAGTACTCCACAAGACCTACGCGCAGGACAGGCCAAATCACATTCTGTATTTTTTTAGTTGAGTCATTTTCAGTGGTTGGCAAATTCAGCATCTGCCCAGTCACTGTAGTCCAGCCGCCCCACTGTGAAACTCCGAACAGCTTGCTGAGTAATTGACATGAACGCATGTCGAATGTACCCCCAGCACCCATCCGCCTCCCCCGTTTGTATTCAGACGCAGGCTCCACTGCTGAGTTCAACAGGCGCAGTTGAGATAAGATAAGATTAAAGTCGTGCCTTTTGTCTTCATTAACATTTAATGTTACCACTAAGCCCGTTTCACAAGGCTGCTCATTTTGAAGAGTGTAAACAAAGGCGTATTTGGTATATATATCATGTCCATCGGCTAATGAAACACGTGCTATCTATGTTGAATATTATGTGTGCGTGTATAATTGACAGCGCATGGATCTTTCCGTCACGTAAAATTAGAAAATCTTCATTTGTTTCGCGTGCGCGCTCTCCATGGTAGCGTTTCCCGCGTTTGCCACGCGGAGGAGCTCGCCACACACCACAGACTCTGTACATCGCCTGTCAAAAATAAAGCGAATATACAAAAGTCTTTTTATAAAAATGGATTTGGTAACGTTAGCACAGACACATTTTCCTTAATATGAGCCTATTCAGAACAAAACAAACAGGTTCCAAATAGAACTTTTACGCTCATTAAGCCGACGTCAATTTAACCTTGTTGAATCATTCAGTTATTTTAAAGACTTGTCCGTCGCACTACAAACCAAGTTACAACGTATTTGAACCGTTTTAAACGCCTCGTCGTAGTTGTACAAACATACCGCGCGACCGAATTACCTGCGTTTTAGCGACATTTAAACATGCGCGAAACAGCTATATTCGTCGAAAACAGCCAAGACAACGACCTGATAATAGCCTATGTATGTTGGACGTTGATGTGTCGGGCGTACTGCGGTGCGGTATCTCAGATTGAGAGGAGTCGAGAGGTTTCGGCTAGAGATGAGAGAGAGAGAGGACAGGGAAGGGAGGGGTGGAGGGGGTTGCAGGGAGCAGCGGATTCGAGGTCAGCCCGAGGTGCCGCTACATAGGCGCTCTAATACCTTCATTCATTGATTTTGAAGAACACCACCATGTGGCATACAGCAGAGATAACACAAGTCTGCAAGTTTAGTTGAGAGTTTCTGGCTAAAAAGTGCGCGCGCCTTGAACACAGTGCCCGCCAATTAGACGTGACGCGCGCGTCAGTCAAACGTTTGCTTTTAGGGTTAATGGTCTTTGCTGCGAAACCCTAATTTTGAATGTAGGCTTTACTATATTGTATGCTTTGTTTTATTCTATTGATGATGTGTAGGCTATACCTATACTTTCCCTTCTCATTAGTTGTTTTATTCTTGGCCTTCAGGTGAAGAGTTTAATATCCAACAGGTAATGGCAAATAATCTAAAATTAAATTCCAGGTGATACAAAACAGTAAACAATGCTGAGAATATTCATTTATTATCTAAAATAATACAAGCACGGCTGTGGCCAGTTTGGAGAGCCATTGAGAGAAATATTTGCCTTTTAGTTCTTGATTATAGGCTAGCTATATCTAACATTAGTGAGGTATGGAATATGTGGCAAATATATAGGCTAATGACTATGAGGGTGCTGTGGGTATGGCAGATGAGATGTGCTAAGGATGTTGCACTTTGTATTTTAGATTTCTGTAGTGCTTTGAGTAAAGCTCACCATAACCAGATGAGGCCTACATTTTAGTGTAGCTGTAATTGACACTCTTGGTTCAGCAAAAGATGCAAAAAAGAGGCAATGCAAAGTAAGATTCATTTTTTATTAAGGTTATAAATTTTAAACAAATACTTTCTAAAACAGTTTTACCCGGTGATATACAATTTAATATGCACAAAAATACAAGAATACCAACAAAATATGGAGAATACGTCTGAAAACGTCTTTAATTCAGTACACATAGTGCTTATATAATGTGAGGACGTATGGCTAATTTATGAGATTGCCTTTTTAGAACAAAAGGTCTAAGTTTGTAGAAAATAAAATCAAACCCACAAAACCAAGCAAATGCTGGCATTATGAATTACTGTGAAGGCTTTAACTTTTTCTGAGAGCAAGGGGCAGGAAATGGTTAATGCTGGAGACTGGATAGTCAACAAAAATACCTGGCAGGATTAAATCACGGCGTGCATTATGGGAGTTGTAGTGTTAATTAATGGCCCCAACTTTCAGTGTTGATGAGGTGACTGGCATAGGCGAACTACAAACACACTCAGAGGAACTGGAGCTGTAGGTCAGTGCAGTCAACAAAACGCACCAGTCCTCGCCACTTTCAACAGCACAATTCATAATACAGAAAACAACAAAATCAGACAGGGAGGGGGTTCAAATATTGCACCTTCATTAGCCTACTTGATTGCCTTGTATGATATTACAGAATGTAGTCTGTGTAAGCCAGTCCTCTTCCTGTAGCTCTACGTTAACAACAACACGAGCTCAGATATAGTCTTGTTGTAGTAAGTAGCCTGTTCTACTGGTAAACTGGTAGTCGTTAAGACATTAAAATGTTAGAAAATAGCCTATGACACGACTGCTTAAAGTGTTTTGTGTGAGAAATAAGCGTGCAGTGGGTAGGCTTCTCCGTTTGCAGCCTGCTATTCCCAACATTACATGACTAGTAATGTTATTTTACAATACATCTTTGTGAAAGTTCCTGGGAAAGGGAGAGAGAAGAGAGAAACAATCCACGAGTGAAACATTCAGAGACTTCCCATGTTTGTGGCCATAGCTAGCAGTCTGCGTTGGGTTTAAGGCAACGAAATTCAACTTCGTATTAAAACGTTTGTTGTAATATCGACATTTGTTTTAAAGGATACATCACAAGTGGTAGGCTACAACCCCTGTCCGCCTCCCCCACTGAAACGAAACTAAAAACCAACCAAATAAAAAAACGCTTAAATAACTTTGCTGCAAAAATAAAAGTCAATTTGTCTTAGACTTTGTACAATTTCATAAAGTATCTGTATTCGCATTAACCACGGAGTCAAAAGGCTACAATAGCTCTCGTCCAAGCCCCTAAACTCGCCAAGGCTTGTTTGCTACAGAACTGTCCGTTTAAGGCTTGCTCCAAGTCCGCTTGTCTGCTCACCAGTCCCGTAAACCCCGAGCCGAAGATCGAGATGAGGTTGGAAATGTTCGACGTGTCCAAATGCTCCGTGCTCACGTATGAAGAGTCCTCGAATTTCGCTCTTTTGCACGGCGTAAAATCCGGTACCTCCTCGATCTCGGACACGTAGTAACCAAAGTCAAGCTTGCGTTTCTTTGCTGGGCTCTGTGCGCCCTGGCAGCACTGTTGGAGCGAAGCGCAGCAGTCCTGGTGCAAATACCCGTTCTCTACTGTGGTAACGACATGCGTGTCCAAATCGAGCACTGTAGTTTTGTTGCAGTGCATGTTGTTTACCGGCGAAAAGTCACAGTTGGACACGGGGTAGGCTTCCGCGCAGCAGCTGCGGTAGAACGAGGGATCCGGAGCTTTGCAGACCTCTTCGTTTTGGAGAGCCAGGGGCACCGAGCAGGCGCTGCTGGGCTGGATGTGCTGCACCGAAGGAGCCTGGTGACTGACGGGCAAGAGCGCGCCGCAGAGGCTCGCCGACTCGCTCGCGCTGCCGCAGCAGTCCCCCGTCTGCTCCTCGCAGTCCTCCATCAAATCAAGCGGGTTCAGCTCCTGGATCTCGTTGCAGACGGTCATCACCTCCTCGTACTGCTGCATCCTGTAGATTTCGGCGTACTTCTCGTTCATGTAGACTTGCCTGGCGTTCCTCAGTACATAGGAGACCAGCAGGTTTTTGTGCAGCTTGATTCCTCCTCTCTGCGTACGGGAGTTGTGGATTTTCCGTAAAGATATCGAAATGAGACTTTGTGCATCCACTGCACACTCCATGGTGTTGATCATGGTCGGGGTCGTGATGTTTTCCCACCGCTCCGACGAAGGAAACAAACTTTATTTTAGTCAGAATCACGATGTTTCGTTCGGGGACGAAGGCTTAAGTCAGCTCTGTGGAGAAACATTGAACGTGGTCGTTTCTGCCTCAACGTGTGAGCGTAGGCAATCATTAGCCTGCGCTTGCTGCCATAGTATATATATGGCGAAGAACTTTACGCCCACTTTAGCTTCGGCCAATCAGGGGCCGAGAATATCGTTGAATGACAAGCAAATCCCACCCAGAGGTTTTGATCTCGTCCAATCACAGAGAGGCGGTTCTTCTGTGCTATTCAAATTCCAAACTGACTTTACCAAACTGGAATGTTCTCATGAGGCGCATTGTACATCGGAGTGCGTGCTCTTGTCATGTGTGCTGCTGGAGAGACTACTTGAAGGATGTGACACAAATTTAATAAAAACATTTTTTTTAAATAAGCTAACAAGTACTAAGCATTGTACATTTAACATAACTGAAAAACACTCTGGATTAATTAAGACACCCTCGCGGTTTAAACAGTCATTAAAACTGATTTTACTTCATTTTTGCCAATCGATATTTTAAGAACGTTATATCCATTTGCAACTTACATACAACCATATACAACTATTGATCATAAATATCATAATAAATATTAAAAAATAATCTATAGGCTATAGCCTATTTTTATTCATGGATGATATAGGTAAATTGGAAAACATTATATAATGGATGATTCAGACTCAAACATAGGAAATGTAATGAATATGTAATATAAACTATATTATATATACATTACATATACATAACTAGGCTTACATATACATTATGTTTCTCTAATATGCATTACCTATTAAAATATACAAGACAGTGTTATCTAAAAATGTCAATGATGAATAATCCAGATAAGGTAGGGTATTCTTTTTTAACAGGGTATTAGTACAAACATGTTTAACAGGGTACTAGTACAAACTTATTGTGTTTTTAGAAAACAGTTATTGTTTAGATATTTATGGTGAGACACAAAGTATTAATTGAGAAACATTTACTTTAGAATAGGTTACTGTTTATACAGTTCAGACTAAGAACACTGTGGACAACAACATGGATATCATTTGGATGTCTGAGATGTCAAAGAGTCAAAACTGATGATGAAATAAAGTTTGCTCTGGAGAATTTATTTCAGCACAGATATAGATATATTAACATATATTAATTTACCCTTTGGTCTGTAAGACAGATGTTCATTCATCCCAAGGTTCTATCAACAGATCACACACACACACACACACACACACACACACACACACACACACACACACACACACACACACACACACACACACACACACACACACACACACACACACACACACACACACACACACACACACACACACATATATATAGTTAAACTGCTTCCCTGGGATTTAGGACATAAAGTATTCTAAAAACTTCTACAAAGGACTGTGTCAAATAATTTCACCATCTTTCAACTCAAACTTTTAAAACTTTGACTCAATAATATTATAAAAATATAAATAAAAAAAACTGGCTGTTAAATTTCCTAAATCTCAGATTTGGTTCTCAAACATTTGCTGCGTTCCCATACATTTTCCCTACTGGTGGGATAGATCACAGTGGTACTCATACAGATATTGCTGATCAACTCTTTCTCTCTCTCTCTCTCTCTCTCTCTCTCTCTCTCTCTCACACACACACACACACACACACACACACACACACACACAAACACAACCTATGAAAAAGATTTTACAGCTCTGCATCATCCCCAAAATCAGAATCTTCACACAGACTGAGAGAACAAAAAAATCAATAAACAAGTAGAGTAACCAACACACACTACCAAATATAAATGATTATTACAATCCTGTGTTGCAGACAGACTGGAATGTGAAAACGTGTAAAGACAATGACAATTAAACTGTTTTACAATTTAAGGTAAATAATCTTATAACAAGAGAAAGATAAAAATATCTGTCTTGTATCTAAAATAATCTTTGATATTGATATAAATCTGCATGTTTAGAGCACAGTTTAGTTATGTTTGGCAGTGGGTTTATTCATAAAACTATAAACTGCTGTAATGCAGCTCTAAAGGATAAGAATATATCTTGCACTAAAACAAACATGCAGATATATAGTTGCTTTAGACCAAGAATGCAGGCAAATGTTCAGTTTTTAGTAGTGAAAACTTTATACTGACTACCTAATAAATCTGCCAGTGCTGCGTCAATTTTGTCCTTTCATGCAACACATTTGTGCAGCAGTGCACCCATCCACTTCATATTACTATTTGGACACTTAAGACACATTTAAAATCTATGAATGCCATTGCATTAGAAAACAAAATATCAAACCAAGTGGCATCTGCAAAGAGATGATGTAAACTAATTTTTTATTTTTGTAATTACTTTTAATCAACAAATCTCAGGATAGTACTTTTTGGTGGATATATGAAGCCAGTTCTCCAAAATTTCATACAGGTGTCCCAGCAGAGTTTGAATGATTTACAACCTTTGGAAGAACAGCTACATTATATCCTGTTGCTTTCCAATTATGCTAAAGGATGTTTGACAGATCACAATGTGATCTATCTATCTATCTATCTATCTATCTATCTATCTATCTATCTATCTATCTATCTATCTATCTATCTATCTATCTATCTATCTATCTAATTTTGGTATAGAATGATATACTGACATTTCTCACATGTTGGAGGCAACCCCACAAACAATTGTGCTTCATCATGGGGAATTAGTAGATTTTATTTTTCTCAACTAAGTTTCTAGGCATTCTTACATTTTTCTTTCAAAGCAAACTCACATTTTGTTTTAAGCGGGTGGGGTAAGGGTGTCACATTCAGTGATTGTGGTGTAAATGGCCCTATAAAACTCTTGTTGGATAATGAATGGAGATTTCAAGATCAATCAATTTAGGTTTCATTATAATTTAAAATGTAAATGTATTTTTTTAAATTATGCTTTTAATAAATATTTTATATAAAATATTAAATGAGCTTAAAATAATATTATTAATAATAGTTCATAAGTAACGCAACTAGCTACTGGAAAAACTGAAATCAATTCTTTGATTTGTATAAAAATGCTTAAAAAAAAATCAAATTACCAAAGCTAAACAACATTTTTTTACCCTAATCTAATTTAACTGTTTGTTCATCTTGGCCACACATAACCATTTGCTCGAAAGGAAGATTTCAGATCTTCAGAACACCAGAAATTATAGGTGAATTTGAAAAGAATACAGAGCTGAAGAGCTCTTCTGAGTCTTGTAACCGTCTTTTACAGTGACATAAAAACATTTACAACACATGTTATGTCCTGTCTCATATGGTAAACAGAAAAAGCATAAACAGCGACAGTGAATCATCAGCCAATGCTATCTCCAGATGTGATAGAGGTCACCGTCAGTGGCTATAAATTTCTATCATCAGAAAGAAAATTAATTCTCTTTTAAACGCTTCAAAATATAGGATTTACTATTTTCTTGTTAGTTGAGGTGAGCAACTCTTTCTTATTGTCTAACATAGGAGATGATTGCTCTTTACCTCAAAAACATCCTTCAAAACAAAGATTACAAAAACACACTCATGCAACGTTTTTGAAAATAATACTTACTGATTTTTTAATAACTTACTACAATGTCATGCATGGATAATAGCTTCAATTTTAATATGAAATTATATATATATAAAAAATGTTTGTTTAAGGTTTGCGTTTGTTTGACAAATTAGTAAGTTAATAAGTTTAGCTATTTAAATGGCCTATTACTTTATGAGACTTTCCTAAATTGAATCTTCATTATTTTTTATGTGGACTGCGAAAGATGCTTTAATAGGCTATTACATAGCCTAAGCCACTTACTCTAATTCTTCAAATCATTGTAGGCTACATGCTCACCTATACAGCAATTTTTATGTTCTTTCCTGCTTACTCAAATAAGAAAATATCAGACGTATACACAATTTAAAAATATATTTTTTAATTAACGTCATTCTGAATTAAAGTGAGAAAAACTACATTCCCCGGTCTTGAGGCGTCACTGAAGTACTTTTATCAAAGGAGGAGCATTGTGGGATTTGAAGTATGATTTGCGTTGCTCAGGACACTCGCGGGCATTCCGGTGGCAGGAGGACCAGTGGGTGAAATATCAAGGCGGAGCTTTCCCCGCTTGGCAGATGGATGCCTTGTGAACTTAAAGGCAAAGTAATCAACTTAACATAAATCGCAAGATGCAATTTCCCAGGGTCGGACGCCACCATACGTTCTAGATTGTAGTAGACATCTTTTTGACAATAGTAGGCTAGCTACTATAAGCTGATGAGGTAAAAGTATATTCTGACATAGCCTATCTCAAAAGGCATAAATGAATAACCCACGCGGCAAGTGCATTGACATATTTTTCTTAATCGATGTCTGGTAGATTAAATTGACCGGTATGAGTCTGACGCGATGGTGCTTTGCACGGTAAGATGTTTCTGTCTGTGGACACTTTTGTTTTATCATACGAAAATGAGTTTCGTGTGTTGGTGCTTTTGTTACATTTGGCCACATTTTCAAGCGCGCTTTTAAGAGAATAGTGACGGTTCACGTCCTTGACAAATAAATAAAACGTCAATATAGGTTATCTTGTTTTGCAAGTTAGATTATTAGACTACTGATCTTTGTTTTTAATAAGAAAGTACTTTAAATTCTTGTGGGGGAGAGTTTTTATGTCAAACATTTAGTCTTTGAATTTTTATTGCGCTAGCTACAGAATTAGGCTAAATCACCCTGCTACTAAACACGAGCTGTCCCGTTCTTGGTTTGGCTGTTGCGCAATTCACTTTCCATGTTTTGTAACGTCTAGAGCAGGAACAACCGTCAGCGACATCTTGCCAAATAAGACTGCATACCCTATATTAATGTAACATTTTGACTGATACTTTGCTGAAGTATTTTTAGCCCGGGTTCACAAATTGTATTTTATTTCCCCTTTAAGAGCACGAACTGTGTTGGGAGGGAGGTGTCAAGCCCAGAGGGTGAATTTCGGCCAATTAAAGTCGTCGACCCCCTTTGCAATACGTCAGCCCGCTAAGGGAGGGCTCTGAGCGTGAGCGATGTGTGCGGTTTCCAAGGCAACCACTTGTCCTGACCTCCCCATCCCCATCCACCTCAGGCAAGATTGGTTTCCATGGTAATGATTGTATCTCCCCGCATGTTTCTATTCCCGTAAAGCAAGCTGAGTGAACGGTCGGAAAGTAGCCTCTTTTCCTCCAAAGTCTGTCGGACAATTTCTATTTGCATTAGTTCTGCAAGAAAATTTAATAATATGAACATATGTGATATATATAAGACAGGGTAAACCCATTTGTGATTATTTGCACTAACCTAGATAAAGTAATACTAATTTACTAATACTAGTAATACTAGACATAGCCTAAATACAGTGTTGAAAGCATTAAATAACTGTGAAATATGCTGGTTTGAAATGATCCTCTATTCAGGCTGGTAAATACTATTCTCATATGTATGGCAATAAATACACCTTTAATTATCTAATTAATTAAAAATAAAGAGCCCTGCTTGAGATGCAGCAGGGTTTTTTGTAGAATCAACGACTTTCTCAAGAAATGTTTGAGAGTTGATGTCATACGTGACAAATGAACTCACTGAACAGCCTCTCCTGTCTGAGCCTTTCTAGCTCTTCTGGAATTTCAGCTTCCTGTAACCTGTTGAGACTCATCTGCATGCCACGGACTGAGGGTGTGTTCACTGTTCACCAAAGGGATGGGGGTGAGGGGGGTGGGGAAGGGGACTGGAGAGATACAGAGAATGAAAGAAAGAGGGAGCTGTATCTCTCCCTCACACAGGTACAGATACACACACACACACACACAAAACTCTTTTCTTGCTCTTTTTATCTCCAACACAGCACAAACACACACACATACACAGGCGATTTAGGTATTTCTCATATTTTTTGTAAAGAATGCACAACATTATTGCTTTCCTGTCTATTTTTTTATTTAATTATATTCTTTTTAATTTTAAGTCAAATGAGTTTAGTAGTATTTAAGTAGGCCTATAGCCTATTGTAAAGTGGTTTCTTCGAACAACATAAGGTATTTACTTTTTTTTTCTTTAGATCTATTTTTGAAGTTACTCTTGATATTTTGTTGCTAACCAAATATGATTATGTATCAGATTGTATGTATCAAAACATCTGTCAAATTAATCAAAATTGAACTGAATAAAATGAGCAGAAATCATCAATACGATTTTTTTCAGAGCTGTCAATACATTCTAGAGAGCAGGAATATCTACAAAATGAATCTATATTTTTTAAAAGTTTGTGTGCATCTCATTAAGTCCAAGATCTGTATCCTTTATTTCAGAATTTAGAAACTCAAGACTGTGCACTGAGAAAAACAACAACCTTACCAATCTTAAAGGCTAGAAATAGGGGTTTTCTTTGGCTCTGTCCTTGATCTGGTAATCAATTTCATTGATTTTAACATGAATGACAGACTTGGTTCAGACCAAAGTAGCCTACACATAATGACCCCAAAGACTTTAAAACTACACATAGACTTAGTATTTTTTTTTTTTTTTAAACTTTAGGTAGAATATCATCTGGTTTCATTTAAAATGAGATTATCTTAAACACGGCTGTAGTTTTGTGCCGCGGCTCACAGTGCCAGAAATGATTCTCCTCACTACCCTCTTCAGTCGAAGGGGGGTGCATTTTTGATGGCTTTAGGTGGATATGGACATTGAAGTGCGCGCGCACGGACGCATGCATGCACTATAGGTAAACCTTTGCGCGCTCACGTGGAAATCAACCCAAAATAACACTATAAAATAAGCAAGCGAACAAAAACAAAAGGCTATTAAAATGTTTAATATTAACGTTAAATGTTTACATGTAGGCTAACAGATAACAGGCTATTTTAGGCGAAGGACGCAAATAAAACGACCGACGAGCAAGCATACAGTGAACATTTTGTGAAATATATCGTTCTTAATAAATTACGTTCTATAGTGCGGTAGCGACACAAGTTAAATGTTCCACATGTCAGGATGCATGTTTTAGTTGCGTGCCTACTCCTCCCTCCAGCTCAACAGAGCTTGCGCGGGCTCGCCCACGTGTGCGTGCTGCAGGGTGACAGCGGAAGACAGAGGTTGTACCTGCAGCGCGCACTATTTTAGAAGCATAGGAATGAGCGAATTCGCAGCTAATGTTTTTCTTTCTCCAAACTGAAATTCGTATCAGTCCGTTTCCACAGAAAGTGTGCGCCCGTGGAAGTGTCAGGTACATGGGCATTCTCAAGAGTGTAGCTTGTGCCCTATTTTTATCCTTCAGCTTGTGTGCGTCATGAATCCAGTGGCTGGTGGTGACACTTTGCGTTGATTTCGAGGTTCGCCTACTAATGCTCTCCTGCAGAGGGCCCATTTCTCCTTGAAGTGCTTAGACCGCTGTGTGTGTATGTGTGAGTGAAATATTAGAACTAACAATTTATCCTGAAAATGCGAGCATCAAATCAGCTTTGCCAATAATGACATGCACAAAAGACCAGCAGAAAAAAAGGACATAGAAAAGATAAAAACAGAATTTTTTATGCCAGTAAATCTATCTACAAGTATTAAACATAAGAAGTGTTTTAAAATCGATTATATAGAAATAAATGTCTATTTAATTAAAATAATCCTAGACCAAATAATGTGTATTAGAAATTGCATCTTGCAATTTAAGCTGTTTTTAAATACTTGAATTTGTGTCATATGTTTATGAGAATACATAATTTCACAGTCTGATAATGTTATGAACAATATTCATCTTACATGAGTATTTCGATTTTTAGTCTAAACAGACATTACATGCGTTTTCTATGTTAGTAAACATTTTAGCCGTATGTGGGACCATTTTACTTTGTTTCTCATATGTTCTTTGTGTCTTCTTATACATATAGGCTACGCACACAAGCTCAGACGTACAGCAGGATGTTTGGAACGCAAAACAAACGTGGCCTGCTCTCCTTCAGAAACTTGCAGTGTTGGTTGCTGCTGGATGCATTATGAGCCGCTGTAGGGAGTGTCTCTGTAGGAAACTCTTCTCAGGAAGTGGTGTATGGGTTAGTTACATTTGCAGTTCACTCTTCATACACTCCCTCTACTGGTGTCCACTCTTTCACTCTCCTGGTCAGCATTATATGGCTGTTGCCTTACAGAACAGGAGGGAGGGGAGATTGAGAGAGTGTTTGTATAGGCAACAATTGGATGAATGTGAAATGATCTAACTTTAGACACCTTGACCTGTTTATTTGACCTTCCTTAAGTTGAAATAATTTTTTAAGGGTAAACTTTAACTCTCTGTTTTTTAATATATTTTTTAATGTAATTATTAGTTCTCATCAGTTTCAGGCCAATATTTGAGAGAGGACTGAAATGTTAATGACATGCTTAAAGGGGTAAAACATTTCCTGGGGTGCTTTTGTTAGTTTAATTTTTACATTAAAAATTATAATAATTTAGAAATAAAAGGCCATTTCTGATTTTAGCCCTCTGATTTGAACGCTCTGTTTGAAGGGGCATGTCGGCTGTGAGACTCCAGTGAAAACGGCCACTGCTGTGATTGGCTAACATCTTTGCATATGAACTAAGTATTACATGTGAAACTCTCGAAAACATTTGCTACGTTTTTACTTCTATAGCTGTCGAGATTAACTAATCGTGAAAAATTTTGATTATAGCATTATATTTAGATCTGCAAGTCGGAGTAATGGGAATGCCGAAAGGAGGCGAGCCGATAGGTGAATTGCAACAGAAACTAACCCCTTAACCTACCCCACACCCTGATAGACAGCTTTCGCGACCAATGATAAAGACCTTTCTCTATGCCCCAAACCTTTTATCACGGCCATTACTCCAACCTGCAGGTACCCATACTTGGGAAAGGTTGCAGTGATGAGCATTGATAAATCTAACGATTTTCAGACCAGGAACGTCTGATTGTACATGAATCATTACATATCAGAAATCACTGGTCACAGATCAGGCATTGGAATTAACACGGTTACTTACATGTTGTGGCATTACTGTCGAGTCCATATCATAATACAAATAAATAATGCTCAACTGAGACATTCACATTGTTGAAAATAACCACATTCCTAGCATTAGGCTCCTTTGGAAGATAATGTTATTTTTTAGTCTAGTGATCCTGTATCGCTCTTCTTCTCATTTCACTAATGTAAGCGTTGATCTGATTCTGCAGAGGCGGTTTTTAGTCGCACTATTATGTCATAATGTGACAAAATCCGAAACGAGTCATTTTCACAGCTTGATTTCAATAAAAGCTATATTTGGACTAACAAGGAAGTTTTGAGTTCTGAAACATACAGGATATTTGTATAGTATAATGACCTCTTACATGTCAAAAGAACAAGGAAAATGTGATTTTTCAATTAATGACCCCTTTAAACGGCAGGCAGAAAACTTGACATCTAAACAGACCTTTCACATTTTTGTTTTGTTTTATAGCTGTAACTTCACCCACATGTCAGCAGGTTCTTTTTTAAAAGTGTGGTTTAAAATCGATTGTATAGAAATAAAAGAATGGTTTTAGGCCAATTTTTGAGAGAGGACTGAAATGTTAAAAGCCGGCAATGTGTCCAGTGCAAAAGAAGCATTTCCTGTTCATAGTTATGAAAGCCAAGAGGATTAACAAGACATGTTTGTCTGCTGAGAGAAGTAGAGAGAGGAAGACGGAAAGAAAGAGAGGGGAGGGGGGGTCAAAAGCAGACAGCATAGTTGTCTTTCAGACATTTTCCCCCCTACTAATAGTTTTGTAAATTAAGTTTTTTCCCTTTGTTAGCAGAAATGCTAAATGTTATATATTTGTGTATATTTATATAAATGTGTGTGCTTTAAAATGGAGAAAAAAGAGAGACGTGATCTTGGAGTTGGTGGAATCAGGTCAAAGAATTCCTAAACCATGTTCGGGAAATATGGAACACCCGGAATTCCAGGGGTGGGGCCATAGCGAGAGAGAGAGCACTCCATAAACAAATACTCCGGCAAATGTTAATCGAACACACATGCTCTCTCTCACGAAGAAGAGGGGGAGAAAAGGGAGGGAGCGGGTACTTTCCAAGTCTCCTAGAGAAAATCTCCCTGAGTTTGCAAAGTTCTTGTTAATAATGTTCGCCTCGATCTGTTCTGCGAAGAGTGCAAAACTATGCGATACTTGAAACATTTTATTTATGCTTTATACTTTTTAACAACCACCCCTTTAGGCCTTCTGACTGATCCACATCTAAATAAAGCTTCATTTGAGTGAAAAAATTGCTGTTGTAAACATATTTGACAAACTGTGAACTGAAGACCCCAGACCTCATCAGAAATAGACAGAGCTGCGTGCATGGATATAAAGTCACTAATGCTCATTCAGGTGAAGCACTGTTTTTATCCTAAATGACTGCCAAAATTAAATGTCATTCACCCTTTTCTACAGTGTCAATATCTAAAGCAATTTGCTCAGAGCTTGCAACTGTATATAGAGCTCTAGTGTGGGCTGCCTGAATCTAGGGCAGAGAGTAAGTACTCCACTGAAGTCAGCACTTAATGTAGCACTAGTAAGCGCTCTTATTCTCATATGAGGGCCTACAATCAAAATTGTGCTATATTAGAGTTGCTGTCTATCTCTTTTTTTTCTTTTTTTTTTCTTTTTTAGAAAGGCCTGTAAAGCCTGTTTGAATATTTGAAGCATGAAATATTTCACATCAATATACTCTGTATGTCATTTGTATAAAATAAAATGTTAAGAATACTATTTTTGTTAAATATTATTTCATTAAGCAAATTCTTAAAAGCGTAGTTCACCCAAAATTTACTTTTGTTCTTCCATGCAGTGAAAGCCTATGCAGTCCAGTGTTTGTGTGTGTGTGTGTGTGAGAGAGAGAGACAAGAACAGTTTTTCAGAACATCTTGTGTTTTTCAGAAGAAAGAAAGTCTTCGGGGTAAGTAAACAAAATGTTTTAAAACTTTTCCTTTAAGTAACATCCTTCCGCTAGAAGATATAATCCCTGACGTAACGTTGCTATGCAGCAAAAATAATGACACACACGCGCGCACACACACAAAGTTATCAGAATAGAACTCATGTTTGTTGTTGGTATGTATGTTTCTTTGCCTTGGTTATTTTAGTGTCACATTCATTGTTTGCATAATAATAATAATAACTGTAACTGGTTACTATAATGTTGATTTTTATAACGTTGGCTTGATCAATCAGAAGTTAGGACCGGAACTATCTGTTTTATATTGTTTCAGTATTTTATTACCATTACTGGCACCTTTTCCACAAAAATATTAAGCAGCACAACATTGATAATGAGAAAAGTTTCTTGAGCAGCAAATCAGCATATTAGAATGATTTCTGAAGGATCATGTGACACTGAAGACTGGAGGAATGAATTCAGCTTTGCCATCACAGGAATAAATTACATTTTAAAATATATTAAAATAGAAAGCAGTTTATTTTATACTGCAGTAGTCTTTTCGGAAATTAGGTCAAACAGCAGAGTCCATCTTGGATATGGTGAAGAATGAAAATTACTACCTTGAAGTTTTCCAAAGCAATTTCAGGAGAAAGTTTTGAAAGACTGCATTTAGAAACGTCTCAGAACATTATTATGAAGCTCTGTGCAAGTTTGTGCATGTAAGTTTGTGTGTTTGTGCCTTTTGTGTACATGTATCTGCTTGTGTTTGTGCTAGTGTCTGTCTCTGTGCTGTGTGCAGCTCCTCCAGTCCTCAGCTCACAGGGTGTGGGTGAGCTGTTTGAACTCGGTGGTTAAGCTGGTAGACTGAGATGAATGCAAGAGGAGCTCAGTCTCCTCTTTGAAGTTTGACACGGGGGGGTGGGGGGGGGTTACCCCTCCCACCAGGAGGGGCTTCAGTGAAGACAGAGAGAAGGAGAAAGGGGGAGAGAGAAAACTTGTTTTTTGTGAGAAACACTAGAGGTCCAGCTTGACTCTCAAATTGTCAGAAGGCTCCTGCTTGTTTTAATTACTTTCTCAGAGAATAGCTATGCTACTAAGCTACAATTTCTCTTAGTATCTCAGTATCGGAAAACCTTTCAACGCTGTTGAAAAGCTCAGTTTTTAATATTGTATTACAAACTTTAAGCATTTTAAAGTATTTGTAGTTTCTGGCTTTACATGGTGCTTTCGTTCTATTAATAAGACACTTGAATAATGTAGTGGGAAAGTCCCTTTTAAAGAAATTAGCACATTACTTGAAGATCTCCCACTCTCTCTGTCTAACTCTCTCTCTCTCTCTCACACACACACACACACACACAAATAAGCATGCTGTGTCGTGTCTAGGAGACACCTAAAAGGGAGGCCTGGCCAGGTGTGCAGCAGCGACTGAAGATGATACAGGTATGAGCAAGCCTTTGACAGATCCAGCAACAGACTCAATGACTCTGCTCTGGCTTGTTCTCCCTCATCTGTCTCTTCTTCTCTACATGTGGCTATATCTTTTACATTTTTCAATTTTAAAAATATCTCTAAAAGTATAATGTGTAGTTCCACACAGGTGGAATGATTGATTTGACAAATTATTAGCAGAATTTGAAACAGTTAATATTTAATATAAACATCATTTATAGATATTTTGGTCAAAGTCTATTGTCATGTTTTTCAGAGAACAGTGAGTAGAGGACAGGAAATATTTCAAGCTAGATTCAAACTTGTGTCATCCATTTGACCACGCCAGCTCAATGTGTAAAAGCATGGCCATGGGAATAATGTAAGATTTGATAAATAAAAGATGTAGATATGGGAGTTCAAGTATTGCATGAAAATTATGTATACACTACTTTTCAAAAGTTTGGGGTCTGTAAGATTTTTTTCAATATTTTGGAAAGAAGTATTTTATGCTCATAAGGCTGCATTTATTTGATCAAAAATACTATTGTAAAATATCATTACAATTTTTAATAAGTGTTTTCTATTTTAATACGTTTTAGTATTAGTCCTGTGATGGCAAAGCAGAATTTTCAGCAGCCATTACTCCAGTCACATGATCCACAAATCATTCTAATATGCTGATTTGCAGCTCAAGAAACATTGCATACTATTATCAGTGTTGAAAACTACTTTTTTCAGGATTCTTTGATGAATAGAATGTTTAGAAGAACAGCATTTCTTTGAAATACGGTAAAAATCTTTTTTAACTGTTATTTTTGATTCATTTCATACGTTATTGCTGACTAAAAGTGTTAATTTCTTTTTTAAAAATCTCTTTCTGACCACATACTTTTGAACAGTAGTGTAAATAAATACATTTTAAAGCAAATATATCCTTCAGTTCCTTTGGTAGAATTAGTTGGTAATAATGGCAGTCATTTAGATAGATTTACTTGAACTGATAAAATGTATATCTTGAACGCGCTGTCAGTTGCTTTGGATAAAAAACATTTACATTAGCACATTTGACTTTTACGACAGATCCAAGTATTTTTTTTTTTGGTTGCAGTACCTGACCAACAACTATACCAGCATTGTTTCCCGAGCTCGGCCACACCCGTGCATTGCCTGGGGCCCTATGGGTCACACTATCCCACTGTCCTCATAGAAGACAAAGACTTCCCCAGGATACCTCATTGTATGACACATGGTATAGGTCTCAGTTTTCTTGTTAGATTCGGGAGGTGTGGCTTTAGAGGATGTTTTTGCCAACTGACAGCATCAGGGCATCTAAAAACAATAGCAGACAGCCGTTATCATATATGTGTGTTTGAATGTCTGTGTTTATCTATACAAAAATACACTCACCGGCCACTTTATTAGGTACACCTGTTAAACTGCTTATTAACGCAAATATCTAATCAGACAATTTGATGGCAGCAACATGCATTTAGGCATGTAGACATGATCAAGACGATTTGGTGAAGTTCAGACCGAGCATCAGAATGGAGAACTTTGAAAGTGACATGATTGTTGCTGCCAGACGGGCTGGTCTGAGTATTTCAGAAGTTGCTGATCTACTGGGATTTTCACACACAACCATCTCTAGGGTTTACAGAGAATGAACCAAAAAGAAAAAATATCCATTGAGTGGCAGTTCTGTGGGCGAAAATGCCTTGTTGATACCAGAGGTCAGAGAAGAATGCGGCCAGACTGGTTCAAGCTGATAGAAAGGCAACAGTAACTCAAATAACCTCCTGTTACAACCAAGGTCTGCAGAAGAGCATCTTTGAAAACAAACACAGCGAACCTTGAAGCAGATGGGCTACAACAGCAGAAGAACACACAGAGTGCAACTCCTGTCAGATAAAAACAGAAAACTAAGGCTACAGTTGGCACATGCATGCCAAAATTGGACCATAGAAAATTGGAAATCGTTGCCTGGTCTGATGAGTCTCGATTTCTGCTGTGACATTCGGATGGTAGGGTCAGAATTTGGTGTAAAGATCCATCCTTCCTTGCATCAACTGTTCAGGCTGCTCCTGGTGGTGTAATGGTGTGGGGGATATTTTCTTTACACACTTTGGGCCCATTAGTACCAATTGAACGTCAAATGCCACAGCCTACTTGAGTATTGTTGCTAACCACGTCTATCCCTTCATGACCACAGTGTACCCATCTTCTGATGGCTACTTCCTGCAGGATAACGTGTCATGTCACAAAGCTCAAATCATCTCAAACTGATTTCTTGAACATGACAATGAGTTTACTGTACTCACCAGATCTATATAGAGCCCCTTTGGGATGTGGTGGATTGAGAGATTCACATCATGGATGTGCAGCCGACAAACTGCTAACATGTCAATATGGACCAAAATCTCTGAGGAATGTTTCCAGCACCTTGTTGAATCTGTGCCACAAAGAATTAAGGCAGTTCTGAAGGCAAAAGGGGGTCCAAACCAGTACTAGCAAGGTGCTCCTAATAAAGTGGCCGGTGAGTGTATTCACTTAATAAGAGTTTTCTTTCTGATATTCATGACTGTCTAAAGCCAAGACTGTAAAACAAGGCATTTGCAAACATCTATTCTATATGGACCTTAGTAAATGAAGTAAACCAATCAGCTGTCCGTGTTCTTTTTCAAGTTGACATCCTCTACTGCTCTTTTGTTCTTCTGAGTAAATTCATCTGTGTTGATGTGCATATAAATAAGTTTGCAGTTTTCCCATGAAAGTCATCTGTATGTACATGTTTCTATGTGTCTGTGTGTATTTGTTCAGGACGTGTCAGGTGTTTACACACACTGTAGATGCAGTGACTTTGGTGCCTCCAGTGGCAGATTGATGATGGTGTCTTTTAAACTGATTGAACAAGCAAACACACACTGACATGCTGCTTTGTAGGTTTGATTAGTTTTTGCCTCCCGCTGTAAAAATGACATTTAAACGATCTTGAATTTTTCTTTTAAAATGAGCAAATAGCAAACAAACATCTTTTTTTTATGCTTGCTTTAAAATATAACTCATCCATGTATTAGAAAGTGTGTTACAGCTATAGTGTTAAAATCTGCATGTTTGTAAGGTCATAGTATTTTGAAATGTGTGTCTTGTCTAATTGAATGCAGTGCAGGCACAGTATGTAGAATGATTGGGCTTCTGCTCCTTTATGATATGACTGACATAAACTCTGTGTGAGTATAGAAGAGTAACACACATGAGCCTCTGTGTTGCTTTGAGAATTCAACCATAAAGTGAAAAATTAGCAAAAATGATCTGGATTTTAAACTTATCTTTCGTCATGATTATTTGTACAAATATGTGTTTATGTTCAAAACATGGGTGTATAAGATGTAGTGTAGCATGAGAAATAGATTTCAGACCACATCTATATACTATAGCTATTTAGTGGGTCAATATTACATTAAAAAGCAAGTCAAATATTAATAATTTCAAGAATTAGCCATTTTAGTTCTATTATAATGTTAGAGAAACTTCAGTTTAACTGTATGCATGTGAAAGTATCTTCAAATCACACTTTTAAAATATATATTATAAAACACATAGTTCCAGTCCTGGCTTCTGACTGGTCAAAACAGTATTCTAGCAGTGCAATATTCCATCCATCCATATTTATCTTAGCTTATCTTGTCCTTATTTGAATTTTAGTTCATAGGAGATTTTTCTATTGTACAGTTGTCTCTTGATACTAGGATAGAGAAATGTTACCCGAACATCTTGACGTTTATCTGATAACGGTAAACGTGATTTTACCAAGTAAACCAAGTTCCTGGATCAACATATTTGTTGATCCTGAAACAATTTGATTCCAATCAACTTATCAGATTTGAAGGATACGTTTACAGTTTGTCAGGTTTAGGCTTAAAACCAGGTGCTTCTTTAGTATTATTCACCTATCATTTCCCTCTGATTTTAGGGCTATTTTAAAGTTATGGGTAGGTTTAGGGGTATGGATAGGGTTAGGACAAAATTTTCGGACAGGAATGTTGCTCCAAGATCAACAAAATATGTTTAACTAGGAACATGTCTTGGCAAAATCACGACCACCTGCTAACCACAATTGACAAAGCCAAAAGCGATTATAAAATGATGATTTACTGAGAGGTACAATTTACAGAGGAAATGACTTGTCTGTTTCACACAAGGTACATGCGAGTGTGTGTGGCACTCATAAGAAGGGGCAGGTCTCATTAATCCATTTTACAAGCCAGAGATGAGAAGCGATACAGCACAGATCCTGATTTACAGCCTGTGCGCATCAGTGAGTGTTAAAATATGTTTACTATCCTCCTACATGTAAACCCCAGCACCCCACCCCTCCAACTGTGCCTAGACAAAACACCACTTACACTGACAAATGCTGGCATATACTGAAAGACTCAATTAGTTGAAATATAAAATGTCCAAAATCCAAATGAATAAAATTTCATCTGACCCTTAACCCTAGTGTACATAGTCTTCTACTCTAATTTACATTTAATTCATTTGGTCCATGCTCGTTCTCTGTCTTTAACCTTAGGCCTAATCACCATTCGGTGGAGAATTATAACACCGTATAATTTCCACTACGAAACATCCATCCTGTTCTGGATGATACCTTTTTCTCAATTTGAATAGATAATTATAGGATAAATTAAACAGTCATGCAGCAGAACCTTTTGAGAACTTGATTAAAAACGTCTTAGTTGCTTGTGAAATGTGTTATGGATGAGCTTCTGATCTAAATACACTTCTGGTGTTTCTCCTGTTATATATGGGATTTAGTAGATTAGACCGGTACCAGACCAGCACATGGGCACTGTTCATTTTTACAGTCTTTGTCTTTTGATGAAAATATACTTTATAAGTCAATATTTAGTCAATATGTGCACTACTTTTCAAAAGTTTGGGGACAGTAAGATTGTTTAATGTTTTTAGGAGATGTTTCTTATGGTCACCAAGGCTGCATTTATTTGTTTTCTATTTTAGTATATTTTAAAATGTATTTATTCCTGTAATCAAAGCTGAATTTTCAGCATCGTTACACCAGATCTCGGTCACATGATCCTTCACTAATCATTCTAATATAATGATTTGGTGCTCAAACATTTCTTATTATTAGCAATGTCGAAAATGGTTGTGCTGCTTAATATTTTTGTGGAAAATGTGATACATTATTTCAAAGTTAAAAAGATAAACATTTATTTAAAATAGAAATCTTTTGTAACACTTTACTGTCACTTTTGACCAATTTAATGCATCCTAGCTGAATAAAAATAGTTTCTTAATTCATTTTTTAAAAATCTTACTGACCCCAAACTTTTTTTGAACATGTGAACTTGTGAAATACCATTATGAGTACACCATGTTGTGAATTCTTGAGGCTTTAGTTTTTCATTGTCCAACAATCAAATTTATTTTTCATTCACTAGAGATTAACTCTGTGGGGCTAATGTTACACGGGCCTAAACACATCTTGTTTAGTAGTTCTAACATATAATGATTTCTTTCTCTTATTTGTTCTTTTTCCTCTGCCTTTGGCTGAAGGGACAGCTCGTCCAGCTGGGCACGAATCACCCGTGAATCTCCAGCGGTAGCGACTAGCGATGGAGCAGGAAATAGAACGGGAGGCATTAACCTGATAAGACTGCTGTTGCAGAGCGGGGACACTCTGTGTGTCTCTCCCTCCCTCGCTCGTTCTCTCTCTGTCACCCTCTATCTCTCCATTCTTCTCCCTCCTTACAGTTGCTACAGGCTCTTACATAAGCCAGTTGGATATTTTCAGCCTCTCAGCACAGATGCAGTCAAGTTGAAAAGAACACATTAAATATTTCATTTTGCCTCCTCCCAGACCTGTCTAGTTGGGATGAATCAACATTATAATACTACGTTGTTTTTATCTGCGTCTCAGTGCTTTGAATGGCACAGAAAATGGCAATCAATCTGATGCTTTTTCTATTAAAATGTGTGCCAGTCTATGCAGAAAAAAAACAAACAATGAACAGCGAATGGGCAGCAATCGGTGGGAAACGCCCTTAGAGATTTCCTCTATACCATCTATTTAGTACACTGACCTACATTTGAATATCAAAAAGCCACTTTAAATGTTGTGTTAAAAGCTTAACCTCTCAGGGATCTTATGAAGACTAGCAAGGTGATCTAAGGACTGAAGATTGGCTGGGTCTAGAGGAACATGCCATGTATACATTACTGTAGCCATACTAAACTGCTTCCATTGGGAATTCAACAGTGCAGAGTGTGTGTATAGTGCTGAAAGTCACAGATGGCACATAGAGTTATGCAATGCGAGAAGAGGCCATTTTTATGGCAGAATGAGTGAGGTCCAGAGCTGATGATGAGGAAAATATGTGTGTGTGTCAAGGTTTTCAAGTGTTTTGAGGATGTTTTCTAAATTCTTTCATCTTACCACTGTACCTCATATATGTAAATTTGACTCATTGCTGGACCAGCATACACCATAGCATGACTAAATCATGCAAATCATTTCTTTTTTTACTGTTTGTTTACTGCATTGTTTGCAGTGTTGTCATTGTTCCCTTTCCGTTATGTGTCGTGGTGGTGTTGTCTCTTAATAATGTGACTTTGAGTTTCACCGTCATTGTGTTTTGTGTGAGGAACGCTAGGGATGATGTATGCCAAGTTGAACATCTTGATTCATAATTGTTTTAAATCATATTTAAAAAAAATGTCAAATACATGGCATGGTGACACCTTTTATACAAAGTGTAAATGTAATTTTTGTTCTAATTGCTTAGTCTATAACTATGAGGAAGGATTGTAGTGGATTAAATTGATCAAAAGTCACAGTAACAACATTTATAATGTTACAAAAGATTTTCAAATGAAAGCTGTTCTTTTGAACTTTCTTTTTATTAACAAATTTGGGGAATGATTTCCACAAAAATATTAAAAGTTTTTAACATTGATAATAATGAGAAATTATCCACTCTTTGCCATCACCGTAATCAATTACATTTTAAAATAGAAAACAGTTGTTTTAATATCTAATAATATTTCACTATATTAATCTTTTTACTGTATTTTCGATCAATGCAGCCTTGGTGAGCATAAGAGGCTTCTTTCAAAAACATTAAAAATGGACCCAAAACTTTAGATTGGTACACGATCGGAGAAAAATGGTTCTAAACAGTACCAAATTAGGGTTCTTTGGCTTGTAACAATAGCAGAACCCTTTTTGGTGCTAAATAGAACCCTTCTCATAAGGTTCCAAAAAGAACCATGCTTGAAAGTGTTATAGGACCTTAATAGTGTTATAAATAACCTTTTTTAATAATAGTTTATTTTCATTAATATTATAATATTAGTATCGTCATATTATTAATGTTAGCATTATTAATATTATTTTTATATATTATTTATTAATATTGTTTTTTTGTTTGTTCTCTATCTACCTGGTCTTATAATATCTTGTTGCCTCTATTTGGATTTTTAATGTTGTGTCAGTTAGGTACTTTTATTTTATATTGACATGGCAAATTGTTGCAAAAAATGACAATGCTCTAACAACAGTTGTTAGCTGAATACATGAATAAATAAAAATTGACATTGAACAAATAGATAATGAAGACCAAGTTCCAGTGAAATATCTTCACAATCCTCTCTTTATGTCCTTCATTATGTGTGTAGTGGCATTTTCTCTCTGCAGATGATAAGGTTATGGTACTTGACAGCATCGGAAATACACAACTGAGTTTAGAGTTACAGTCTCTCTGTACATTAGATTATGTAAAAACAGTGATGTTTATGAAGGCCAAAATTAGCAAAAATGAACTGTATGTGAGCCCTTTAATGTGTTAAAAGGAAAAAGTGATATAAAGTAATGGGCTAGCTTTAATGTTTTTTGTGACTGGGTATGCTTAGGCATAAAGTAATAATTAAAAAATGTAACAATATGGATCATCAATTCAATATCTCTGTTACTTACTTTGTGGAGAAGAGAAGATGAGTATCCCCAGAGCTGCTCACACTTGCATGTTCTTCTAAAAGAGAGAAAAAAACATGATTTGGTAGGAAACCATTTACAATATTTAAAGTTAAAACATATAGACATTTTAAAAAAGAAATCATTTACCTGTCAAGATTGTGTTGACAGTCTGCGTAGTTGTACAGTTGAGCTCCAGAAAATCAGTAATGAGGTGGCTTTGAGAGTTACAGATTTGAAAAACAAAAAGGCAGGAATAAAGAACCCTAAACTCTAACACAAAGAACCATTTTAGCATATAAAGGCTTCTTCAGGACGATACGTGGAAAGAACCTTTAAGTGTGTTCTGTATGCAATATCTCTTGCTGGTATGTGTCCATAATTATGTGGACCCCTTAAATCCAATTCATGTACTTTTCCTTTCTGCGTTGCTTTATTTTTGGTAATGTTGCATTCAGTTTGAATCCTGATTCCCAAACAAATAGCAAAAGCCAGAACACAGATGACTCATTCTTATTCCGAGGATGTGATGGCTTGGACTAAATTCACATCCTTTATTCAAAGGTGTAGCTAATTAGTTTTATGAATCATCGGAAAGTGATAATTAACGTTTAACATGTTGTGGGGAATTTGCTGCTAATTAGGTCAAAGAGATAGAAAGCAGATAGATGAGATGAATTTCTTATAAATAAAAATTTGGCTATTTTTTCATTCACATTCTCTCACCTCAAATTCTCTATTCTCGCCTGCTTTAGAAAATATGTCTAAATAATATATCAAAGCATGCATGTACTTCATGGCAACGTTTCACAACCTTTTTTTTTTTTGCCACGGCACAGTTTTGATAAGTAAATAATCCTACAACACACCACTATATAAAAATATAACACAATTGCACAAACATGCATTGCTTCAAATGGCATATTAAAACTAGATATTATATTAAAAGTAGGCTATACACATTAAATGTGAAACTTGATAAGTCATAAGTTAGGTAGGAACACAATAAAGGTCATAGTATGAAGTTGTTGGTGATAATAAAACAACAAATTTACATTGTCGCTGTCAGGCAGAAACCTCGTATTTAACACTGTCGTCGAAGTTGGTATTGTGGCTTTATATAGCTATGTTCAGCACTTGCACGTGTCATTATAATATTAACATTGTGAAAATCAAGCTCAAATGGACGTTTTTGACCAGGGAATGACAGATATAATTTGTCAGTCACTGGAACAGCCGCATCTAGAGCATCCCATTACTTTTTCATCAACTTACAGGATATAGAGCGGTGCAGGTATGACGTCACTTTGTTGGCCAATCAGCAGTTAGCATCGCACTGGTTACCTCAATAAAAACCCAGTAGGATTTTCCCATAGGCTTTTCGATTATTGCAAAAAAACAAGCTCTGTGATCAACAAAAGTTTATGATACTTGCACGTTTTGTCCATCATGATAATTATCACAGATGAACACAAGTTTTATTAATTTTGAAGCCGAATTGCAGTAACCAGAAGTAAAAGGCTAAAGGTAGGCTATAAACGGACTATAAGAGCACAATTATGAGCATAATGAGAACCAGAAGTGCTAAAATGCTAACGTGCTTCCGTGTTTTGGCCCACAAAGTGATGTCATACCCACACCAGTCTGTAAAGTTTATTGTAGCTATATGGGCGCTCAGTTTTTGTTGTTGAAATCTCTGATCAAAATCTCATGGTACAAAAGATGAAGCACAATGCAACTAGACGGCAAGATTATTCTTCGCTCGTCAAATACAAAAAAACGTTAGCCTTTATGGACATAGTGTTTCTTCAGTAAAGAAAACGCTGTACTTACTCAAACATCATGTTCTTTATTTACCATTGCATTGCAAACAAGCAGGGATCTCCAACTATGCGGCACTTTCTAAATGGAGGCGGGAGTTATGAGGTTTGAGTTTAACTGACGGTTTGAGGAGCCAATGGATTTACTAGGTTTAGTCACAACCTATTTTAAATGCTTTTTATTGGTTAAATATTTTATCAATAGCAATTATCAATAGCATTCATCTTAGGAAATATAGTGATACAAGGTTTTGGTGCGATGATATTCTTATTTGTAGCATTTATTTTTTATATTATTATTTTTTGGAATTTGATAATTTTCCACGGCACACTAGTTGGCAAACACTGCTTTATGGGCTTGTATCTTAAGAAAGCATTTCTGTTGAGATCCTGGGAGATATTGTCTACATGTTTGGTCTGGTGGAGGCAATATCATAGCATTTGATCATACACAGTCATTACATAGACCTCCATCAGGCCACCAAGGATTATTTGTTTGAGAGTTGAGTGTGAGCATGATTTTGTAATGTTCTATCAGTAATCAGCACTCAGGAAATCAATCCAATATTTCAGTAACAATATAATATAATATCGTATATAAAATATTGGTATGAATTCTTAAAATGAGGTATTGAACTGTGATTTGTGCTTTTATAAATTGGAAGTACAGATTATAAAATCATGGGCACAGATTCTCAGTTCTCAAAACAACAACAACTACTTGGTGACCTGAGAGGAGCTGTGTAGTACGACAAGCGCATGAATCACTGTTCATTTTCAAACCTCTCATCCAAACAAAACATGAATTTTGACAAGGTTACATTTGATCTGTCTATGCAACAAGGTAGTAATTTCTTCAAAACAATATAGAGCATTTACATCTGAGTTATCCAGACTTTTCAAGATTTTAGGAGACAGCTTTTGAATGAAACATCATTGGAACAACCAAGAATCGTTTCTCTGGTGCACTTGTCTGAAACGTAGATGTGAATGTGTAATAAGGATTTCAAAAGCAAGACACTCAATCTGTTCTCCTCTTCTGCTGTGTGTTTCGCACATAATGGCTGGTCTGGCTTTCCTTGTCTCTTTGCAATTTTCATATTCTTCAAAGGGAGATAGTTCACACTGTGGGCAATTGTAATTAGGTCATCGTCTTCTCTCCCCCGTTCTCTTTCGGCCTCACTCTCTATCTTTTCACTCTCTTTTTTTATACCATCTATCGCTCTTATTTCTCTCATCCTTGCACCTTCCACCCTCTCCCTTCATATTTTCTTGGATCGGTTTACAATGCAAGCGAGTGGTGAAGAAGAAAGCAGATTAGATGCCCCCTTTGCAAGACAGCTGAGGGGGAGGATACGCGCTAGAGCTGGGGAGCTGGAAATAGGCGGCTATATTTGGTGTAGCAGAATGTGTTAGGCAGGAGATGGAAAGAAATTGCAATTCTGTTTACAAGGCATGAAGGCTGGGTACCAATGTGGGGTCTAAGGAGCTTTAGGTTCTGGAGGCCCCTCTGGCAGTCTCTCTCTCTCTCTTTGGCTGCTGTAGGCCTATTGCAACACTGCCTTCAACAATGGAAACAGATTCAGAAAGCGCTGGGTAACCTGCAAGAAGCTGGGTAACCTGTGTTTAATTGACAAGTATTTTCAGCTTTAGATGCTGAACATTACTGCACAATATAGTCACACACTTGAGGGACAATGGTGATGGTGACTTATGTCCACAGTAATGCGGCCATTGGGATTGAACCCACAACCTTTGTAAAAGTAACTCAGATGCTCAGATGCCTACCACTATAGCCTGAAAAATCATGAGAATCTTATTTAAGTTTTTAATGTTGATCAGGTGCTTTTAAGATTAGTAGAATCATTTTGCTGGTGGCTTACACAACCCGTTTTCACTGAGGAGATAATTCTCCACATACTCATACATACATGCTCATACATACTCCACATACTCATACATAAGTGTTTTGTTACATTAATGTTGTTATGTAGTGGTAGAAACCTGTGTGGACACCTGCATTGTGTCCAAAATAATAATGTTATTACAGACTGACTCGGTGGACCGTTTATGAAGACCAACATATGGTAGTTCTAAATAAGCATTATAATCTTGTGCTACTTTAGGTTGCAGCTTTTTTCCAGAAATATTTCTGCAGTAAAAACTGTAAACGTTATAATATATTTATGTTCTGCAGTGCAGATGCTGACTTACAAAAAAACAAAAAGTAGAAGAAGATATAATATTCTTTCTGTTTTCAGGTTGTTTCATATCTAAAATTCAACCAAAGATAAATAAAAAAAAACTAAAAGATTTGCGGTCAGTATGATTTTTTTTCAAGAAATTAATACTTTAATTCGTCAAGAATGCATTAAATTGATCAACAGACTTCTATTTTAAATAAATGCTGTTCTTTTGAACTTTCTAACCATGAAATAATTCATCCTGAAAGAAAACACAATGCATTAAGAGCGTGGTGGGGGGGTGTACATTTTTCTTATTTTGTTTAAAGATCGTATTCTTTCCATTTAGTACTGCCCTTCAGAAGCTATTAAATAATTACATGTTTCCCACAAGACAAAATAAGTAAAATTTACCCCGATTATCCCATTCAAAAAGTTTACACCCCCCGGCTCTTCATGTAAAGTGTTTCCTTCTTGAGCATCAGTGAATGTTTTCACCTTTTGTAATGCGTATGAGTCTCTCAGTAGTCCTCAGTGTGAAAGGATGGATCTCAAAATCATACAGTCACTGCTGGAAAGGGTTCAAATATGCAGAAGATGCTGGAAAACCAAACTATGTGCAGGACCTTGAGGATTTTTCTGAAGAACAGTGGACAGAACAGGACTGCTCAGGACAAACAAGTGACTCATGAACAACTATCACAAAAATAAAATAAAATAAATAAATAAAAATGTTGTGGATCATCTAGGTAACAACACACAGTATTAAGATTCAAGGGTATGTAAACTTTTGAACAGGGTAATTTTGATAAAATTTTGATAATTATTTTGTCTTGTGGACCTGTTATGTGAAATAGCTTATTCAGGACAGTACTAAATAAAAAAAGTAACATTAACTTTTTATGATCCTTCTTATTTTGTTAAAACTATTAACATTTTGCATATTCTGCAAGGGTTATGTTATGAGCAGAACTGTATAAAAATCCTTCCCAGGTTTCCTGAACTTATCTGCCATTGGTTGGGCAAACAGATAGCCCAGTCCTCAAAATAACATCTTTGAGGAATCAAAAGTCTTATACATGTATACATGTCTTATGTCTATACATATTAAGTTGGCATAGGAGATATTATTTTACACTAAAGATATTTCACACTTCACCAATGACCACCTGTTCATACTAGAAGCCTTGATGGTTGCTAAAGCTATATGGTTACTGCGAGTGTAGTCTGGTGAGAGAAAGGAAATAGGTGAATTCAGGTTGAATGGTTCACTTTTTCCCAGTCATCTCAATGGCAAAAATTGTCCCAATCAACCTGAATTCACCCTATAGTTAGATATTACAGAGGCAGCAAGAAGTGCCCTAGATTCTAGATGGAAATAATTCAAGATTAATAGTCTATACCACATGTGCATAAACTGGAGTGCAACTTCCAAGAACTGAACTGTCATTAACATTTAAGTTTGAAAATACTACTAATTTCAAGATATGTTTTTAATGAAAATTCTTGAGGGCCATGCATTCAAGAGAAGAATGAGAGAAGTGTTAGCGTCACATTTTGTGAATGTGTCTGTGAATGAGCCAGAAAGGGTGAGAACAGTGACAAGGTTGGTATGCATGTAAATATCTACCTCACTTATTTGAATCATGCCACCTGTGTGTGTATTTGTGTGTGGTAGTGTTGTCTAAAAAGAGAGGTGGAAGGAAGGCTCGGAGCCATTCCCGCCCTCCCTGCATTTCCGAGGCTCTGGATTGGGTAGCATTTCCATGGCTACGGTGAGTGGAGGTGGGGGTAGTGCTGTGGCGTTTGTGTGACTGTTCTGCTGGTCTTATGCTCCAATCTACACTCTTATAAATAATAATTAAAAGAGAAGAAAATAAAGAACCATGTGAGATTTAAAACAGTATGACAACAGTATGTAAATCACCATTTTGTCCTTATGTCCATGGCCAAATTACAGCTGTGTTAATATTTGGTAAAACAACACTTGGGTGATTGGTTAAAATATTAACTAATATTAAATAATTTAGCTGATACATAAAAGCATGCAGGTTAGCACAATATTACTGTAATTAAAATTTGCTGACTTTATTTACATTTTCATTACATTTCTACACCAATTTCATAAAATGCTGATAACACACACATTTCTAAATAGGCTACATAAATAAATAACCAAAATGACTGGTAACTACAGTGACAGTGGCTGCATCTGAAATAGCATACTTCCCTACTATAAAGTAGGCGAAAAACAATATGTGACAAAAGAAGGATTGCTATAGAACATACTTTTTTAGTGGACGTGAAACTGGGGTGGGGGGGGGGGTGTCAAAGAAAGTAGTTTACACGTAATATGAAGATTTACCAGTAAATATGAAAATACGTTTCTAGCTCATACATTTAGTTTACCTGCATGAGCAGTTGAAGTAAATACGCTATAAAACCACACTCATTCGGGTGCATGCATTAGCGTGGACGAAGAGCATAATGTGTTTAAAATGCATAAATTCAGCTGAATGATAACAAACCCTCTTTAATGCTGTTAAACTGACTTGTACGAAGCAAACGGCTGAAAATATCCACAACACTGAAATAGGAGCAGTCAGTTGCGTTCATTTCTATACTAGTGTATACAGTATGTGCAACCCCTCGCCCGCTGGAATCTCTGAACCCGCACCCTTTCGTGAAGTAAAGTTAATACTTATTAAAAATAAGTACATACTCAAGAGAGTATGCGATTGCGGATGCAGCCAGTGCCTAAAGTATCTAATATGGCGACCTCTATAACAACGGCGCGAGTTCACCTGTCAAGTCTTGATGTACGGAAAGACTTTGATGTATTTTACTGAGTTTGAAGCGCAGCATTTGGACCACAAAACTGACGGGAGAAGCTCCAGTAAAAAACCTTGGGATAGCACATTATATACCGTCTCTGTAAGTTACCGTAACTATAAAAGATGCAACACACCAGATGCGCGCATGCAGCGCTCTCGTATGACTTGAAAGACAAAACTTAATTTGTACTATTATTTTAAATGTACACCTATGTAACTTTTTGTTCAAAATAAACAACATTTAAAAATGAGACAATACATTATTGTTTCTGGTAAAACATGTTTTAGTCTTACCCTGATTCACCATGGTAATTAAACCTATATTTAGATCAGGCGCAGCAAATTGCATACATATGTCAGCCACATCTGTAAATAGAGTGGTGCAGGTATGACATCACTTTGTGGGCCAAAACGTGGAAGCGAGTTAGCATTTTAGCACTTCTGGTTCCCTCGTCCCGAAGTCAATGGGTTTTTTGAATGGGGTTTTGGTTAAACTGCTGAAATAGCTGGATGCTAACCTCCGTAAAACAAGAAAGAAGAAGAAACGGCTAAATAAGGTCTGTGGTGAACACAAGCTCAACACACTTTCACGTTTTATCCTATGACATAAAATACATCAGTGTAACCCTACTTGTGATTTTTTTTGATGCTGTTATGTGTTTTGAAAAAGGCGGTTGCTAACAAGTGGCTAAATGGGACTACAGAGGCAGTCAGGGAGATTAAACGTCATCACACTGAACAGGTAAACTCAGTCAGCTTTTACAGCCTCATTATGCTCATAATTGTGCTCTTATAAACTAGTTTAACTCAAACGTTCTGGGAAAATGTTTTTAGCTTAGTAATGGTGACGGTAAAGTCAAGCGACCGTGGTGTAGTTCGTTTATAGCCTACTCTTTAGCTTATCTTGATGGACAAAACGTGTAAGTATCATAAACTTTTGTTGATTACAGAGCTTGTTTTTTTTTTTTACGACAATCCAAAAGCCTGTGGGAAAATCCTATTGGGTTTTTATCGAGGGAACCAGTGCGAACTGGCAGTTAGCACCTGCACCACTCTGTGTGGGAGTGGCATAGGTTAGCTGTCAAGATGAGCGGGAATCTCGACCCTCCAGGGAATCACTGCAAACGCAGAAGGCCGAACAGAGAAGAGTCTGCTGGCAAAAAACCCCCCAATGTGACAGAGCTCGTAATAAAACGAGAATCAACATTGGCTTGGCTTTTCGAAGGCAGAACTGTGGAATTCAAAATGTTATAAAGGTGACGGAGTCGGAGATGGCATTTTTATCACTCTACAGGTGAGCAAGGTATTTTCTTGAACAGATATGCCATATGTAACTTTCTAACAGAGTGTAAAGCATTTTATTGTGAAGGGTCATTTTATTGTAGCGCCATTAACAGTGTCTGTTAATGGGTTTAGTCACACTTACGTCTTTAGCTAGCCAGCTTGGGATCTGAACTGTTAATATCTCTTAAGCCTATAGTGAATGTTTTGTGAGCAGTAGGATAACCTCAGTCTCTCTCTCTTTTTTTTAAGTCATGAGAAAGAACCATATTCGTTCGCAGTCACACAGAGCCAAACCACAACAACCAAAACAATGTTGTGAGGTTCTTCCACAAAATGCGTGCAGTTTTAGTTACATAGTGTACCTGTAATTGTTAATTGTTATACAACTTAACTGTTTTCTGTGCACTAGTCTAGATGGATGCCTTTGACAGTTGTGCTGTGTCTTGCTGCTTTTTCAGCGTCTCGCACATGAGCGTTGCGTTGATGTCATGTCAAGTTAAAAAAAAGTTCTAAAAGTTGTCTCGACCGTTCTTGCATTCTTTTTCATCCTGTTTTTTAACACAAGTACATGTTCTGTGTGAACGGCTCCTAAAACATTACTGGCAACCATATTCTGCTGTGTGCGTGCATGGCCCTGGTGAGGAGAGGTTTTTTAGGACTTATTCATAAAACTTTACTTTGTTATTCTTGGAGAGTTTGTCAGACTGTAGTTATGATTAACATTTATGATTATGTGGTCTTTCAGAAGTGTGGAAACAAGCCATGTGCCGTAAAAGACAAGAAAAGAGAAAGACGACAGGTCTCCACAGGTGAGTACTGTTACTACCAAACACACACACCCTTTTTCAGATCTAGTTTTGGCATGTCATTGGAGCAAGTTTTTTTTCGCTGTAGCTTCTTCAAACATATTAACTCTTGTGTATTAGACTTTACAATGCATAAACTAAAAAGGATGAAGCAGCCACTGTGAAATATAACTCTGAATCATTCTGCAATCGAGTACACCTCAAATTAACTTTGAAGTGTATTTTTAGTTGCATGTTTCAGTATTGCCAGAGTAAATTGAGAAAAGATTTTGCTTTTTAAAATATAGCACAATATATAATATGACATCAGGATCCTGTCAATGAATAACAACATCTATCATGTTAAAAAAAGTTCCCTTTCTATATACTTTTCAAATTTAGTTCATTTCTGTGCTGTACTTTACTATGGCAACATCCAATAATCCTGTCATCGCTTGAAGGACAATGTAGTCTTAACGTTACTTTTAAAGATGCTCATTTGGATTAGACAAGCAGATGATTTGACAGAAATATGTGTGTGTTTATTTAGATTAAATCTTATCTGCTGGTTTTATTTATGCAGATGAAGATGCTGCTTTTTGGTGAGGGGTGATGTTTGGTCACCAGTTTTAAAGATCATCGCAGCTCTTGTCTCAGTTGTCTGTCTTAGTTTGATGTCTCGAGGAATTTCACGACAGGGGGTATTCCAAAGGGATGCACCTAGACATCTTGTTTTCTCAAACCTGACGCTTTTCTGAGAGTTTTGAAAATGGGGATATTTTTGGGGAGGAGGTGGAAGAATTATGATGATCCTCCTAGAGGAATTTTTAAATAGTCTGTCTGCTTTTTCAAAGAACTCCAAAACTAGGTGCATTATCAATTGTGAAGTTGACCCATATAAGAGCACGTTTGCTGAAAGACATTTTATTTACGTTCCTGTTTGTGTGAATGAATTCTAACCACTTTAAGTAAAGTATGTATTAATATATTCTATACAATTAAGTTTAAAAAATCTCTCAATTACAATGTTTCTACATGTGCACACAGACATTCGCTCACAGACACACACACGTCTAGGCTCCCTTTTTATGCGACCCAGATTCTAGAGCCCAGTAGCATTGCATGCTTCACCTCACTGGTTCCCAGTTTCACAGCTATGTCACAATTTCTCATCTCAAGGCTGTAGAAATGGACAGGTTATTGGACCTGAGAGAGAAGTAGACAAAAAGGAGGAATAAAAGTGTCAAGGCATACCATGAGGGAAGGTGAAGAAGAGGGAAAGACGGAATATAGGAGAGTGTGTGTGTGTTATGTGTGTGTGTGAGAGAGAGAGAGAGAAGATGAAGTGGAAGAATTGAAGGGGAGGGCATAACGGATGACAAACAAATCTAGACATGTTTCCCCCCTCCCCTCCCGGTCTACCACAGACAGACTGATTTGCATAAAGGGCCGCAGGGCTTTTGAATGACAGGGCTCCAGACGGCACTGCGCTGCTGCTTCCACTTTAAGTGGGCTGGTGTGGGGCACCGGGGGGGAGGAGTCAACCTGGACAGAAGCCCTCCCCCTCTCCAACCCCAGCTCTCTAATTGAGATATATACTAACTCCGACCTATATGGCGTGCTGGAGAGAGGAAAAAGAAAGAGAGAGGAAGAGAAAAAGAGTTGGGGTGGTGGGTGGAAGAAACACTCACAAGGAAGTGATTTGTGGTCGTGATGACACCTTGTGTGTCGCTGGTGCCTGTACATTGCAGCACTGAAAATGCTCCACAGCAGTGCTGCATGGTCGTGTTGACATGAAGAGAAAAAGGAATATCTGCTTGATTTACACAGATCTAGTGGCTGTTATGTGAATCCTTTCTGAACCGAAATACATTTGTGTATATTTGGAAACATGTAGATTTAAGTTAATTTTCCCTCCCTTGCAGCAATATAAAAGCAAGATCTATGTAAAAGTAGGCATGTACAGTGCCACATTGCTGCAAAATTTTTGACACCTTACAATGGGTTAAAATACATGTTGTGAAGCTCTAGAAAGATGTTTAGGTAGTGAGGTTTTATTTATATTCACATTAATCATTAAAAATTAGACATTACATTATTTGACAATGAAAAAATGCACTAAAAGTAAAAAAAGAACCAGACACCTCTCTTAACTTTGTTTCTCAATAGGCCTACCTCATAATGTTACATGCAAACAAGACAATTGTATATAATTGTATAGTCTTATGTGCTTGATATGTTGTTTCTCTTAGTGCAAAACTGCTCAAAAACCTTCAGTGAGAGTGAATGTAGTCTAGCGTTTCATGAAATCTGTATCTAGAATGTCTAGAAGTTGACACAGTCCTACTTAAATCCATTAAGGGAGGACGGATGCATTCAAGTCAGTTGATTTTCCATATTTTGTTGCATTTGCTCGTCTGGTTTGTGCTGCATTTTGAGGTGGTGGATATTTTAGGGTCATGCCTTTTTTCAAGACCAGTGGCGGAGTCAGAGGGGTGTCCAGGGGGGGGGGCACTGGATACCCCTGACATCTGATTGGCCACCCCAAAATTGAGATCGCTTTTCCATTTCACCTCTAATTGAAAGAAGCATTTATTTTGACGTGCGGCGGCACATTGTTAATGTATTAACGTTGAATATTAAGAGAATATTAACATTAGTTGCTAAACAGGTGATTAAGAATAAAGGGGGTCCCGCCGCGCCATTCACATAGTTTTCCATTAAATGATGTTAATGTATAATGACTTCACCCTAGGCTGGAAGAGTGTGTATTTTCAGTGTTTTTCTTTCTGTGTATTTAAAAAAGTCTGTGCTGGAGAGATATAATGTAGATTGCCCTTTCTGTTTCCGTTTGCGCAGTTTTTACAGCAAAACACATCAATGCCCCTTTTTTCATTCTTGAAGTTAACTTTTTGCCTGTATGGTGATTAGATTCACTGTTTTGCATTGCCGCCTTAAACAGAAGAACGCGCTTTGTCTGGTGTGCGGCATATGACACTTCGTCCATAGCGCGCACAGAGAACGCGTCTTGCACTTGAACGGACAAATACACATAAAAGTATGGCAAAATGGCTATCTTGGCGAATATCATAAACAAAGTCGGCTATGTCTTAACCGAATGTAAGCAGTTGAGAAAGAAATCGGATGCATGTCAATATATTGGATTCAATATTGTGTCATTGACAGCAGCCTATAGCCTACCTCTGTCATTAAAGTTAATCAGAAAAAAAATCACTCACTGATCTTGACTGAATAACTTTTGTAGCTAGCTTTAACAAGCATTAATCTATATTTAATTAATACAGTGAAGATTTTGCAATGATGTTTGATTATTCAATTTCTGTACTTTAATTACTGTTAGACCTGAATCTTCAAGTATCTCCACTTAATTCTTAGCACTGACCGTTCTCTTGAATTCAATAATGTTTTAAATGTATATTGTTTGGCTTGTAGTTTTTGCTGTGGTATATAAGTTGGAATTAAGAATTGTGAAATTTCATTGTGAAATGAGAATTGTGGTATCTACAATTTTGGTAGCCTATTTATTAGAATACAATATTACATGGGTTAAAACAATGAAAACAAATAAGTATTACACATGATATTCTTTCACGGTCTATAGACCCCCTAAAGTAGCCTTGGCCATCCCATGTATAAAACCACAAGACCCTGATGGTATTCAAACCTTATTAAAAAATGACATCAGGTCTGAGTAACTTTTAACCGAGTAATGTCATCAGAGGTCTGTGTCATTCAGAGATGAATTTAGAATGCTTTTTAAATTATAGTTCAGTTCCTGAATTTGGATTAAATTTGCATTGTTGTACCAAACAGGATGCAGCATAGCAATTTGAATTTAAGTAGAATTAAAATTAGAAATTCGTATAATTGCAATGTGTAATTTCTTAAGTTTGTATATTGTATAGGCCTTGCAGACTGCTTGATTTATATGTACTTCTTTATTTCATACATTTATTTTCATTTTATGGACCAATGTGGAAGAACACTACCAGAATGGCATTCGAATACAGCAAATTCCATTTCCTGTCATTTCAGTTCAAAATCAAATTCCAATTTATTTATATATATGTATATATACCCTTATTTCCCCCTTTTTTTTCTTTTACCAAGTGTGCTCTAGAGTGAGATTATGAATTTACACCAAAAGCTTTAGGCACATCTGGGAACAGCTGTTTAAGGCATCTTGTGGATTAGCAGTCATATATCGAGTACTAAGCGGTATTTCATTAAGAGTGTTGATACCCTGATAACCAGACTAGCTAGTTAAGGTGATGAACTTCAGTCACTGAGCACCCCAATTGCCGACACAACATGTGTAACTTGTCCAAATAATTTTCTGTAAATTAGATTTACACTGTGCACTTCCTACCTGTACAGATTACATTTATAATCACATTTGGACCACAGCCAGCACCATTTTTATTCCTAAATGTTTCTATCAGTATCAATGTCAAACAGATGGCATTCTATATGCTGTATACAAATTATTTTGTGCAAGTTAAAATAGTGAGCAATTCTCTGTGAAATTACCCTGATAAATAGTCTAGAATTGCTGCAACCAGCAGGCCACTAGTTGAAGTGCAACAACAAATTGTTCTAATTATTCCAGGTGAAGTCCTCCCCCTTTTCATCTCCATAAAGCTTTGTTTTTAGCCTCAATGCAAATTCTGTAGACAAATGTTTTGCTATATCTGTAAGCTATATGTGCAGTGTTCCAAATATGAACATTGTTTTTATAGGCATGCACTAGTTTTTAAATCTTGCAGAAAATGAAGAGGAGCCAGTAATGCTATGTGATAGTCTTCTGAACCAGTCATTTTATGTATACAACCTAAGCTCTCTGATAACTTTGTTCAAGTTTGTTCATGTTCAGAAGGTAGAGAATGAGTTATAAAAAGAGAAAGAGGGTGGAACAGGAGCAACGTCAGCCATGACAGTGCTCTTGGACATGAAGTGATTCTGATAGTCTGAGTGGAGTCGTCTTTGATAATCACTTCTCCTGCATGTCCTCCCAAACAAAAAACTGCCACTTTTTTATTCCAGGGAATATCTTAAGAAAATGGAAAAGGAGCAGGAAAGTGTTAAGAGTAAGACAGACAAGAGTAAACAAACAATATATTTCTATGACACAACCAAATTTGAAAGGTCCAAAGTAAAAAAGTGATCTCCAGTTTTGGTGCTTTTTAAAAAAAGCATATTAATCTGATATCTCGTTCAATAACACATTCGATACCTCCTAGTTTAGTGAGTTTCTCAAATTTAGGTTTAGGAAGTTACCAAAGTTTTCTAATCTGTCTTTTATATCATATCCATCCCTATAATCAGAAGAATTCTTCTGAATGCAGTCGTTTTCCACAAAAAGCTGTTCATTTGACAAAGAAACTGGAAAACAATAATTACATAAAGGAGCATTACAACATGTCTTCTGTTGTCATGGAAGTTGACATTGTTTGTGCCACAGCTAAAACTGTCACAAAGCTAAAAATTACAACCACATTGAAGGAACAGAAAATTGTAGCATTGCTGGTCTGTTATAGTCATTATCTGCTGAATCAAATTCATCTGCTGTTCATCTACTAATAGTTGCGTGATTCTACGGAAGTAGAGAAATAAACGGCTAAATTTCAAGATAGCTTGCGATGGTCTGAGAAGCACTTGATTTGCATTTGATTTGTATCCAGATTTGGTGTGCCATAAGCAAAGTTATCTCATTGTTATGCTAGTAATTTTCATTCAGGGTCCACATTACTCTCAAAAGTAATGGCACAACCTTCTTAACAACACAGTGTGAATGTATTGAATTATTCCAAAAGACAACTTCAGGCAAGCTGGTCTACTTAATAACCCAATACAAGCCACATGTAAATGCATGCATATTATGTTAACATGCGTAGTACTTTATAATTGCAGGTTAACATCGGGCAGAGCTGCAACCTAATGCAGAGTCCTAATCCGAATCCTAATGTTTTAAGGCAATGATAAAAAAAATTCAAATTATACATTAAAGTAAATTGAGTTCCAGAGGCTCTACCACTTTTAACTTAGAATATACAACAGTAAATTGTTTTTAAATTAATAATTTTTTAATAAATGAAGAAAAGAATGAATTATTTGACAATACCTTAACCAAGTGTTTATTCAGTGACAGACCGACAGGTCAATTGAATGTTAGAATGCAGAATTTTAAGCAGGCACAGAATTATGGCTGCTACAGGGTTATTTTATGCGTGATAGGAAACTTTAAAGTGATAGTCCATCCAAATCTGTCATCATTTATTCACTTTCATGTTGTCCCAAACTTTTTGTTTTTACAAAAGTATTTGTTTTGAGATTGTTTTCAATTAAACTGTTGATCTGGATCACTAAGCTGAACTGAATGATTTGTTTACTAATTGGGGGAAGATTTTTAGTCAATAACAATGTAAAATGTGATCTCTCACGAAGCTATATGGCTGCAGAAGACTTGGAATATAAAGTGCATGAGTTGAATGGACCTTTATGATACTTTTATGGTGGTTCTGCCCAGTCTTGTAATTGTATGGAAAAGAGCAACTGGCACAGTCTTCAGAATTCCTCCCTTTGTGTTCTACAGAAAAGTCAAATTTTTGGAACGACATGATGAGAGAGTTTTAATATTCAAGTGAACTATTCGTTAAAAAAGGTTCGTTCTTTCTGATCACATTTTTGAAGTTTATCAAAACCAGGCAAACTCATAGGTCATGGAAGAACACAAATAGCTGGATTAAGAATATCGCAATTGTGGGGAAAGAGAGCGAGAGATTTCTAGTTTCTAATCGCCCTATAGCAGACCACCACAACATAATGATTCCTGTGCATCTGGAGGGGGAGGCACAGAGCTAAAAATAAAAAAAAAAATCACTGAGCGTGTGTGTGTGTGTGTGTGTGTTTGCGTGAGGGAGAATGAGATAGAAAGAGAGAGAGGAAGAGCGGTAGACGAGACAATCTATGCCTATCTGTCAGTCGATTGGCCAGTTAAAAATGCATACAATTACTTCCACCGGCTCAGAGGCAGAGCCATTTACATATGCATACGTGAGGGTACTGCCGGGGTGTTGAAACGAAGAAAGAATGCAGGGATGGATAGAGAGATGGTGGGAGGGAGAGGGAGAGATGCAGAGAGAGAGAAACATTAATCTTTAAACGCTCAACATGCAGATTTATTGCCGACAGCAGGAGGACAGAATAAAAAAAAATCACTCGAAATGAGGGGATAAAAACTGTGAATTAAGGCAATGTTTTATTTAAAGTTCATAGATGTTAAAGGAATAGTTCATTCAAAAAATACATTTCTGTCATTGTTTGCTCATCCTTGTGATTTTCCAAACCTGCATGACTTTGTCTTCTGTGGAACACTAAAATGAATCATCTAGAAGAATGTCCAAGCTGCTGTTTCCCATGAATGTGGATAAGCGCATGAATGAATGTCTAAGCCGTTTCTGGTCCCTATCCACTTTCAATGTATGGGAAAAAGCATCTTAGACACGAGCAAATAATTAAATTAAATTTAAGCATATTAATCTGATATCTCGTTCATTAACATTTTTAATTTAATTAAATTAGAATTTTTTTGTTGTTGTTGTGTGAACTATTTATACTTTTCTTTATATTTTGTTATTAAATGCTTATGTTTCTTGTGTCTCTTTTATTGTGTCTTTATGATTGATTAAGAGATGCAAAAAAATCTAAATGGACAACTGTTTTCAGATAAACAATAAAAATAAAAAAGCCATAACAAACTTTTACATAACCAGATTTTAGACTGTAAAGTCTGGTCCTCATCCACTTAAAGAGGAAGAGACCGTCTGACTGACATGTAAATCAACCAGCCACGGTAGAACTGATTGTTTGACATACGTGATTCAGAAAACAAAGCCGAATATACAATTATTCTTATCGATATCTAGTTAAAATGCCTTTACATATCAAAAAGATTTGTTGCCACTAAGCTATAAAACTCCTATTAATTAAAAGCCCCAAGTCATAGAGTTGAGTCCTGGCCAGTATTAGTATATTCCACATTGCAGTCAGTGTTGGGGAAAGTTACTTTTGTAATGCATTACAATATTGTGTTACTCCCTAAAGTAACTAATTGCGTCACTTGGTTACATTTAATGGAAAGTAATGCGTTACTTTTTCTCATCTGTGCTGGGTTTTCTTGTATGTTTTTTGATAAATGTAAAGGCCCTTTCACACCAAAAGTGAAATGAATAAGCCTTAGGCTGACGGAAATGCAAATTCATGCCTGTTCGGTATAAGGCGCAGCTCAAACAAACCTTTTAGAACTGCAGAAGAATAAAACACAGGAGAAGAAAGTTTAACACTCTTACTTCAGCAATAAAAACAAAAAAATGAAACCCAAATGTGATATTTGTCTAAAGTCATTTTTGCTTATTAGGATTTTTTTAATTGGTTCATTGAAGATCAGCAGCAAAGACATTGGTTAATAATGTGAGATTAAATACATAAAGTATATTTGTTTAATTTAACATATTTAATTATTGCAGGTTTACATAATATTCTGAGTTTGCATTTCACCATAATTCATTTTGAGGAATACTGAATCTGATTTTGTGCAAGTGAGATGAGTAAATGCATGCTTGCACTTAGATCCAGCTGAAAACGCTCAGCGTTTGAGCGTGAAATACTCGCTCAGCGGCTTGTTACGCTCGTGGTGTTCTAAAAACGCGGCGCTCCCATTGAAAACAATTGAATACGCCAGCCAGCCGCGTGAAAAAACGCTTTGGTGGACACACGGCCTTCGTCTAGAACTACAATAACCATCATGTTCTCACAATGCACACATGTTTGCACTTAATCCTGATTTCTCTCAACATGGGGACAGGAGAGGTGTCAGTCAATAAATGGGAAAACAAAGTAACTTACTTGAAAAAGTAACTCTGATATTTTGTTGCAAATGTAAAAATAATATGTTACTTTACTGGTAACTTGAAAAAAGTAATCTGATTACGTAAATAACGTTACTTGTAATGCCTTACTCCCAACATTGATGGCACTGTTTTGAACAATAGGTTTTTATGGTGAGTAGTTTCATTGAGATATACAAGGGAGCACTTGTCCTTGATCTGAGTTGAAGATTGACTGTATGGTGTTGTGGGCCCAGGCCTGTTCATATGCCCAGCAGATGTATGTAACAAGGAACACACTATGTGAATATGTTTAACTTGACACATATGGAGAGATAGAGAGATAGAGAGAGAGAAAGCAGAACATGGTTGGCTTAAGTTGATGAAGAATGGTAAAGCAAAATTGTTGATTTCTGTTGGAAAGGCCTTTTTACTTTCTTTTGCTGTAGGAAACTTAGTTGTAAAATAAATCCCATTAAAAATATATCCCATTTATTTTAAACCGTCATCCCACAAATAAGGATAAATTAATCAAGTTTTTAAACAATAGATGAGAAATTCAGAGTTTTTTTTGTTAACATTCTAAGTATTGTTGTACTTATAAAATTGGATTTTTGTTCCATGAATAAGCATGGATGTGGCTGTCAATGGCACATTTTTAACCCTCTATTAGGGGTTAAATGGATTGTAGTTGATCTGTGATCCATACAGAACAGGCCCCATGGTTTGGAACACATTTGATTCCCGCATTAATAGCAAGTTTAACCACTATAGAGTGAATTTATACCATGAACTCTATAGTGTTATTTTACATTTAATTGTTACATTTCTGTACCTGAAATGAATACTATGAATACTTAGACCGATTTGACCTGTTTTTATTTCTAACTTTATGTATTTATCTATGCTTATAATTAGTGTATTTGTTCTTATTTTTTTACTGACTGTTCACTTGCCTTTGATGATGTTATTTCAATAATGAATTTTATTAATTAGGCAAGTTGTTTTTGCTGTGGTATCAGAGTATTTAAAGTGTGCTTTAAGTAATAAATGTAAAGCAAATTTACCCTTTGTTTAATTTCTACATACCATTCCTTTATTTTATTGCTCCTCTTCCTGTATACCTCTCACTAGTCATCAGAAAATTCTGTCGGTTTTTTCCACATGCTGCTTCCATTTCCATTTTTTTCTATTTCCTTCTTTTTTTCTGAGAGAAACAAAGAAGGATGTGGAGGGTCCCATGGTTCTTCAGCTCCAGTTAAAGTGAGGGGAAAGAAGGGGCCTCCTGCTTTCTGTGGCATAGCCTGTAGAACATATTATGGGATGAACAGGACAGACCAGCAGTTCATTCTGAAGCACCGAGAACATAGACCCATGAAGATGAATGTGATGGCCATGATCAGCCATTTAAACATGTCCATTGTAATATAAAATGACTTCAGGCAAGACTGTAGGAATAACCCAAGCATGATAAGCTTCTGTTCTAGCATTAGTGAAAATTATTTAAGAAAAGAGATTGGTCTGTGTTTCTACAAATTTATAACCTATTTGGCACAGTAGAAATATAATTATTAGCGTTTGTTCTATCAAACTTGATTGCATCATTAGGACACCAATGCTAGTTTGTGCTGTTCCCCCCATTATTCAGTCTGGTTCCAATTTGCAGAATATTTCTACAGATAATATATACAAATCAACCAGAATTCTGGAATTGGAAAATACCATTTTTTTTCTTAGGGCTCCCTGTCCTTTTGGCCTTTGATGACCCTTGACCTTTCACATAAGACACAAACAAGGTTCCCTTTAGTCTGCTTCCTTGAGCGATGCAGGTCTCACAAAGCTTCTCTGTATCCGACTAGGCTGAAAGAGAGTGACTGATTTCAGCTGAGGTCTGATTGAATTCTCTCTTTCTTACACCCTGCATTAAAATTGTATCACATGTATTTCTTTTATTGTCCCCACAAATACTAGGAACAGTAAGTTTGGGAAGTTTACATGTTTTAAAAGATAGCACACTTAAAAATGTCTCAAAGGTTTGGTTATCAACATGTTTCAAAATATCTTTTTTTATGTTACATGGAAGAAAGTCAGTCATCACCCTCACAGCATATGTGTGAGTAAATGATGAGACAATTTTCATTTTTGGTTGAACTAATCCTTAAATTTGGGTTAAATTCTGATTAACTGAAGTGATGGTTGGCATAACGGATAAACAGACCAAACCGTTTGGGACTATCCAACACTGTCCTGTATCTTTTATCTGCTCTTAATTTTCCAACAGCTTAGCTAAATGTATAAATAACATCTATTGTACAGCACTGGTTAGGGATGTAACGATATATATTGTTAATATATTGCGATACAAAAATGCGACGATATGTATTGTTGATGTAAACGATATGATTCGCGATATAGAGTTGTTTTATCCAAGGCTCAACTTTTTTTTAAGGTATAATTCACGCAAAAATGTAAATTGTCATCACGTACTCACCCTCATGTTGTTTAGTTTAACTTCCAAACCCAAATGAAGATATTTTTTTATGAAACCTGAGAGATTTCTGTCCCTCCATTTAAAGTCCATTCCTCTCAAACTTAAAAGATCCAAAAAATGGCATTAAGGCATCGTAAAAATAACTATTCAAGTCGTCTAATCCAAATCCAAGTCTTCTGAAGAGGCTTTATATGAACAGATTTACCACGACACGCATACTGTAGTAAACACAGATGTTGAAATGCTTGCGTGACGCGCAAAAACAACATGCGAGTGAGTAAATGCAGAAATTTACATTTTTGGATTAGCTAAACGTTTACAGTTTGTGAATAGTCTTTTTGACATGTTTTCTTTTAGAACTGTGATGGATTGCATTGATCATCTGAAGCGCACGGGCTTCCGGAATGACACTCCTCAAAGTGAAATCACCAGATCACATTTAGTTTTAGTATTATGATTATTCAAAGCATTTTAGATGGTTTATTCTTATATGTATAGGCAGGTCATAGCGAGGACTGGAAGAGTCTGTGTGTGGCTAGAGATCCAATGCCTGCATTGAAAGCGTGAGTAATGCGTGAGGGATATAAATGTATAACAATGCAATGGGGGTATATTTGTGGGTCCTGATAATAATAATATAATTTTAATAATAATACATTTTGGCTTAAAATATCACGATACATATTGTATTGTGAGTTCAGTATCGTGGTTTGTATCAAATCGTGGCACAAGTGTATCGTTACACCCCTAGCACTGGTAGTTGCATAGTAAATGTAAAGGTGAAGTGTATAATTTGTGGACTAGTGCCATTAAATAGAATTGCTTATTTTCAAACAGGTTTCTTAAACACACCCCCTTTCCTCCCTGGGTCAGAAAAACAGATAGCCCCATTTCAAAGTCATCTGTTGAGCCAGTTGTTAAATAAATAGATGTTGTATTTAAATGGATTGAGTTGAGCAGCGCACAGTTGTTTTATGTGAAGGAGTCCTGTAACTAATTTTTTCCCTCCTGGGATGATACAGTGGCAAAAATACTGTTGCTCCAAACCACCATTTTATTCTTGAGGAGGTTTAAAATGTTGAAGCGTTGGATGGTTTGGTAAAATCCGTGGAGAGAAATGAGGTGTTAGAATCCATTCAGTGCTGCAATCATGTGCCATGACACTAATATGCAAGCTGGAGGCAACAGTCTCGTTCCAAGGATTTCAAGGCATACAGAAATGTTAAAGTTTAGTCGAAAGCACCAGTAGTGCTCCAAATCTAGCGAAATTTTAGCCCCCCTAATTCTCATGGAGTCTACAGCTAAGTGGATTCTACTGTAAAGGTACATGAACCCTTGAGTTCAAATATAAACTTGTTACAATGGGGGATAAGTTATTACAGTAAAAAAAATTGGCATATAAATCCAAGATACATTACTGCATACATAAGTGTAGTCAGTAAGATATTTTTTTTTACATGTTTTTGAATGTTGTTTCAACATGTTGCTACATGTTGTTTGTCTCTCATGCTCACCAAGGCTGCATTTATTTAATCAGATATACAGTAAAAACATGTGAAATATTATTACAATTTAAAATAACTATTTTATACTTTAATACATTTTAAAATGTAATTTATTTATTAATTTATGACATCAAAGCTGAATTTCCAGCAGCCATTACTCCAGTCAACAATATCACATGATTCTTCAGAAACCATTCTAATATTCTTTGGTGCTCAAGAAATATATTATTATCAATGTTAAAAAAAAGTTGACCGGTTAATATTCATGTGGAAACCATGCAACATTTGTTCTTTCGTTCGTTCGTTCTTTCTTTCTTTGTTTCTTTCTTTCGTTCTTTCTTTCTTTCTTTCTTTCTTTCATTCAAACATTTTAAACAGTAGTGTATGAATATGGTAATGACACAATATCATGGTTTTAGTAGCATCACTGTGCCATGAATAAACAGTTTTTTTTTAACTGAATAGTGCTACAAAATGGAAGAAGATTCTCGTTAGTGTACTTCATCTGACCTCTGCTGCTGTGGGATGCCCATCTGCCTGATGTCATATTTGTCCTTGTGCTCTGGACCCTGCCACTGTATGGTTCAGATAAGCATGGGTATAGGCCAAGTAAAGAAAAGTCATGGTAATTTGGAATGATTATGAATATTTTACTAACTATAGTACTATTTCTCACCATTTCATGCTGTCCCAAAATTTGAATGAGAATGTGAAGTCTCATATTTAATAAGCGTGGATCCTAACAGATACAGCTACGGAACTACATCCCAATGAATGAATGTGTTGGAAACGGGGAGAGGAAACAGGAGACCACAGCTGAAGGAGCTCTAGTTTCAAATCCTGTGGCAGGAAACTCTGCCGGAGACTCACCCCTCCCTCTCACACTCTGTGTGTGTGTGTGTGTACTTTGGAGTACATAAAAGTATGAAGCATCCTGTTTGACCTACCTATTGCCAGTGTAGTTAATGTTTTCATTTACTCAAGGTTGCATATGAAAGTATGAGTCTGCATTAGAAAAGTTTGCTCTTCTTTTGAATCTCTGTGTGTGTTGTCGGGTATATGGTCACGTCTGTATATTTTCGGTTTATAAGCTTCCTTGTACTTGTGTCCCTGACTATTGCTGTGACTCTATTTTTGAAGTGTTTACATAGTTAGTCACTGCTCGTTTGCGTCAGTCTTCCTCAATGCCCGGCTCAGTTTAGTGCTGGAAATACATGCACGCTAACAGATGCATGACACATACAAGCTCTGAAATCTGAGGTAGAACAGTTAAAACCGAGCTTCATCCTCATCCTGTTTTGTCTACAGTTTCTCCGTATCCCTCTGCGCTCAGACAGGAGAAACCTCAGTGTCGTTTCAATACATACACAAATGCGCACAAAAAGTGTATACAACCATGCACAGCTACACAAATGCTCACACGTGTGCACACGCTCTCGGCCTCTGAGGTTAGACTGGAATGTGTGTGATTGTGGAGGTTGGAGGTGGTGGAGTAAGTTCAGCTTGACAGAGCGAAGCAGGGCCTCTCTCATTACAATCTAAACCAGCTCCCACTGCATTTTTCTGTCCCTCTCTCTCCCTTGCAGTCCCTTTCTGCTCTTTCTGCCTGAAGTTCTCTTTTGCTTGCTATTTCTAACCCTATTTTTTAGACTTCTTTTGCTCTCTATCTCCTATCCTCCCTCCCTTGGTATATCTCTCCCAGCTCTCTTTAAATATCACTCACTCTCCCCTCTCTCTCACCAGTTCTGCCACTTTTCTCTCTCTCTCTCTCGCTCCGACATTCTCTCTCTCGTTCCTCATGGGCTGCAGAGTGCATTGCAGCGACAGCTGCTGTTATAGCCATCAACTGCAGCCTCCACGGCAACCGTTACTGTGGAGGAGAGAAGACGGCAACAGCACTTAAAACCGCAGACCCCACCTTAGGTTACATGGTTCAAGACAATTACAAAGTGAATATGCCTTCTCTGTTGCTTCATAGATATTGTGCCAAAAGTTTCACAAAACTGCACTGTCAGGAAAAAGTGCAAAATATGCACCTCTATGGGTAAAAAATGCCTGTTCCCTCAAAAGGGGCACCTTTGTAACTTATCTACCCCTAACCGTTGGATGTTATTAAAATATCCCACCTATCTGTTTTCTAAATCCATATTATAGATCTTTTTGCTAATTAGTCATCTATGTATGTCTCTTTTTCTAATTGTATTTTTAACTGGATCTTCTGGTCAAATTGACAAACGTCTCTGGTGACCTACAATCATTTAGGGCGTTTTTATACCTATAGATCACTTAATTTGTTACAATGTTGCATTTTCTTCTTCGATCGGTTCACTTTCACAAGTCAAAGCATACCAAAATGTGTTCCCGCAAATCACATGTGATTACAACTGTCCTCTTATTCGTCATAGTTTCCTCTGCGTCATCCATCAAGATGATTGACAAGTTCGCTCCATGAGCTTATTGTGGCTTTATTTGTAACAGTCAGGACACACACAAACATTATACGAATGTAGCCATCAGTCCCGCTGTTAAATTATATATCACATTCATGTTAATACTGCAGAAAATTCAGACGCGCTCTCTCTGGATCTCCCAGCGCTGTCTAGAGTTAACAGTAGGGGTGTATCGATACACCAATGCCACGGTTCAGTTCATATCACGGTTTTGGAGCCACGGTTCGGTTCTGTTTGCTGTGGAGGCAGGGTTCATGGCAGGGCTCCAGCAATAATAACACTAGATTCACTTTTAACTTAATAATAACAACAACTATAATTTCTTTATTAACTTTATACTTCACGTTTAATTTAGAGCAGTTAGCATACCCGAGTAAACTAAAATGAAATAAATGCCTCCACTGTAGACTAGTCAGAAATAATCTACTAATTTTACCATTTACCAAATTTATTTCATAAAAATTGATGACACACACATAAGTAATATCCCACTTTAGCCTACTTAACAAACACATAAATGTATGTGTTTATAAATGTATGTGAGTATAAAGTGAAAATAAAATGGCATTTTGGGGTTATGGAAACAGTTACCATGGCGAATACACAATACGTCATGAACTGTTAATGAAACAAGAAAACTGCTCCTGATGAGCATCATACCTGCATGCCTTCCCAGCTAACCAGTTACGTGATTTATTGGTACTTTACTTTTATTTCATGACTTACGAATTGACAACATAACGTTGCATGCTCGTAGTTTCTCTTGCGCTTTATGAAGTGATATACAGCGCGCCGCTGCATTTGCGTGTGTAATTGAAGAGTGTGCGCTACAAGCACAGTATAATGGCTGATATGACAGGACAGGAAAGCAGTTTTCTGAGGTGTTTTTTTATTTATTTATTTTTTTTATTTTATATATTGTATTACTATTTAATCAAATGTCAAGGAAGAATTTGTTTTTTTTGTGGCATAAGGTGAAGTGAGAGCTGGGCCGGGGCAGCAGGGGGCAGGGAGCATTCGGTTCGACGTGAGAGTATGAGAGTATCGCGGTTCGTACCGTGGGTGGTGTATCACGTTTTTCCGGTTTGGTTTGAATATCGTTACACCCCTAGTTAAAAGTGTCAAGACTAGGGTTGGGTATTGTTTGAATTTTAACGATTCCGATTCTGCTTATCGATTCCTAATTTAGATTCCAATAGGGTAAAAAACATATTTATTATTAGGCTATTATTGCAAAACATTTCATTGTAGCTGAATACCATGAAAAAAAATAAACAGGCTAGCAACTTTTGCCTATGGTTTAAAAATACCATAGCAAAAAAAAAAAAGGAAAAAAAAGCCTAATATCAATTTCAAGCATTTTTAAAGACAAGTAAACACTCAATAATGAAAAAAGAACAAATAAACAAATGAGCAATTGCACAAATAAATACAAATGAACAAAGGTAGAATTGAAATAAACATTTTCAGGTAGGTACAGAAACTGTAATCAAATGTAAAATAACACTGCACTTTATTGATAAAATATAGGCTATACATTACAAATATAGTTAAAAGTTATTCTGTCTAGAACAGCAAGTGAATTTTCTCATCTTTTGTTGTTTGATTAACGACGGCATCAAGAAAATCTGCCGTCAACGACATAACCGATGAGTTTACGAGAGTATTTTGACATTTTTGTGTGTATTTGTCCATTGGCGTGCTGTGCAAAAAGACGAGGAAGAGAACTATTCATTCACTATGAGAAGCCATTCTGTGTGCAAGTTGTTTGTGCGTGTGCTTGTGCGTGTGCGTGTGTGTGTGTCTGCAGCACAGAAAACAGTGCACGTCTTTTGTTGTTTGATTAACGTTATCATAGAGACAGCATCAAGAAAATCTGCTGTCAACGACATAACCAACTGTGTTTTTGACATTTTTGTGTGTATTTGTCCATTTGCATGCTGTGCAAAAAGACAAGGAAGGGAACTCAGTTCATTATCGCGCACTATTCATTTTACTATTCATTCTTCTGTGCGCAAGTGTGTGTGTGCAGCATGCGTGTGTGTGCAGCGTTTCTTATCGAATCACCGGTTCTGGGCAATTTTGAACCGGTTCTAAAATGGAACCGGTTCTTGATACCCATCCCTAGTCAAGACACACACAAACACTGTTATAATGCAGCAAGAGCAGAAATCAAGGCTTCACACGGAGAAGAGCAATTAAGGTGAAGAGGTGCTCTTTTGGTTTTTAACTGTGATAACTAATGTGCTCACTCACAGAATCAGACACTACTGATTTTTATATAGCACATTTCCCGCTTGGTTTGTTGGTCCGTTGGGTAGGATTGCTTTCACACCTCAAGCGAACCGTCCCAGAGTTCGTTTGAAATGGGGCCGAGACCACCTGGTTCTGGCGGTCTTGGAGCAATTGTTTTAGTGCGGATCTGAGTGCGATTGCCATGTTCACATATGCCTGAATGAACCGAACCAAGGGAGAAAACGCACAATGTTCTGAAACAAATGCTCAGGTGTGAAAGCACCCTAATGTGCTTCAAACCCCGCCCCTGCAAGGTTGCAATCTACCTCCACTCAAATTCCAGTCAACAACCGATGTATAAAAGTCCCTGCCCTTTTAATCCATTACACTTGGATGTACATTACAATATAGCTAAAAAGACTTATATTTCTTTGTGACTTTAAAGGTATAGTTCACACAAAAAAGATTTGTTCACCTCATTTAGGCTTTTGTTCACATATAGGCCTAAACAATGAACATACATGGAGCGCATCACATGGTAAACATGGAAGCTAAAACGTGTGTGAAGTGCAAGAACCAGTTAGGATTGTTCTGGTGCGTTGCGTGACACACGTTTACCATATCTGATGGACTATGTGCTTTGGTCATGAAAAAGTAAAATGGTAGTCAAATAAACCCCTATATTAAATCTGTTCATCATATAAAGTGATGGTAGCTCTTCACAAGGCTTATGTTGAATCGCTTGTTTGATATGGATTAGTTTTATAATGCATTCATGATATTTTTGTATCATCAAAAGTTTGGTTGTGTGCACTTTCAATGGACGGACAGAAACCTCTCAGGTTTTGTTGCATCTTAATTTGTACAGTGAAGATGAACGAAAGTCTTATAGGTTTGGAATGAACATGACACTGACTATTTTCTCTTTTTTTGAGAGCTTTAAAGGTGGATATTAGTACATTTAAAGTAATAACATGCATCCCTAGGGGTAGATAAGGCACAGGTTTCCCTTTTGAGGGACAGCATAAGTGACTAGCTTTTTTTTTAATAGTTTGAAATAAAGGTAGTTGTGTTTATATTTAATAAAAATAACCTTTCGGCATATCTATGAAAGCTTGATGCTGAAAAATACTTTACAAATACTTATTACATGCTCTGGACAATGAACATATATGTGGTTGAGTTTACAAACAACAGTGGACAACTTTATATTGACCTTTACCAGGGAAAAGGTTTAGTTTTGTTTTAGAGATGACAATATTCTGCTATAATTAGTTTCTAAGTGCTTCATCTGTGATTTCATTTTTCACCAGAAAACAACTGTAAATCTTCCATCATGTCATAAAACTTAATAACACATCCAACCACTGAAAACCATTATTATAAGGGAAAATGATGAAATTAAAAGCAATTTATTGTTTCATTTACTCCCAGTGGATTTTTTTCCCTAAATTCAGTATCATGGTCACAAATGGCCTCTTCTGTCCTCTTCTATTGAAGTGTGCTAGTCTGAGACTTGAAATCAAATCATCTAATTTCTACCACCAGTGACTTTAACCCTACACTCTAAAAAAAAAAGGTACTATATAGCGCTTTGGCTCGTAATCATAGGGGAACCACTTTAAGTGCTGTATAGCACCAGATTTTGGTGCGTCAGTGGTTCTTCAGGTTCTTCAGCCACTGTTTAGCACCATTTTTGTTAAATAAATAAAATGTGAAATGGCACCTCTTATGGGTTCTACATGGCACCATTTGACAAAGGTGCTGTAGAGCACCTTTAAAGATATGGTGCTATATAGCACCAAAAGTGGTTCCCCCGAGCCAAGAACCACTTTTAGTGCTACATAGCACCATTTTTATTAGAGTGAGTCAAGAATTCAATGGGACTTTCTGCATTACATCACTGGCATCAGAAGGCTAAAATGGTGCAGCAAATTGATTTCTTGCAAGAAAGGATATTCCATGTTGTTGAATATATTCTGTGGTTATCAGGTGCTTTTGCTGATCTTTAGTGCAGCTCTGCAGTGCCAACTCTACTCTTACCATCACTGTGCCAGACCTTCCTTCCTTACTCTGCTGCCCAGACTGAGAGGACCAGAAAGCCTCCTGTTAAAGAGATGCAGATTTATGCGCAAGCAAAGGCGGGGCCCTGTGTGTTTTGATGAAAGAGATCTATGAGAAAGGCTCGCTCATATGCTTCTAGTCACTCCCTCTCTCTCTTTCTCTCTCCTTCTCTGTATCGCTACAACCCCCCATACCCCACCACCCCGCCTCAATCTTTCGCCTGCTCCCTCTTTTCTCTTCTATAACGGTCTCACTTTAATATGTATGCAAATGTGCCCGTCCTCCATCCCCTTAATTGTCTGGCTTCCAGCAGTCAGAGTGTGTGTGTGTGTGTTTGTGTTTTACAGTGCCTCAGCTCTCCTCACTAGCCTCTGCTGGCAGAATCACCAAACCTGCACCTGAGCTCAGAAAGCAATGGCAGGGTTACGCCATTCTGTCACTTTGATAAGCGTACACCGTAAAAGCCGAAAATGGCTCTGAAAGTGCATTTACCCTTTAGCTAACATTTATAACTGCCCATATCGGAGCCCTGTTTGAAATAAATTGCGTTGTATTCAGAAACCAGAGATCTGTGATCAAATTCTAGTAATAGAACGGTTGGGGTTCAATTAAATATTTGTGATTAGGATATGATAGAAGACGAGACATTAAGTGAAAGTACTATTAAACAATACAATTACCTTTTTACTTATTCTCCCCTAATATGCAACTGCAAATTCTGTACTAAATTGGCGCGATCTTGGCACTAATCTGCCATTGCCTATTGCTATTTTCAGTTGTTTATGGAGATGCCAGGCAACTTTGCTTGTGGTGGTCATGCTACTGCTCTATGATCTAACTGAAACCTGCAGGTTCATCAACACCATGTGAGCTGCAGATATCACGTGATCCGCTGCTGTAACATGCAAGCACTTCAAACACACACAACCTTGAGAGGACGCTAAAGGAGATTTTCTACAATGTTAGGTGCATGCTAAAAATCTTGGACAAGAATACATTTTTATAAATTTGTCTCTTATTAAAATGTTTTTTTAAATGTATAAACAATCTTGTTCCAGATATCATATGCCAATTAATAACAAAACAACGTAGTAAGGGGATCACTACAAGAGGTGCAACTAATCAGAATTGCACAGTACCGAAGAGGAAAACTAAATTTGCACAATCCACATTTTCAGTTCAAGGTACACTGCTTTGGAACAGCCTGCCAGTTGAATAAAAATACAGAGTTAAACATTTTTCAAAGAAATCTAAAAAAGTGGTTCAAACTAAAGCAGGTTTGTGAACATTGATGGTCGTACACAGTCTTAGCTTTCTTTTTATTATTGTTTTTTTTCTTTTTCTTTTTTTTTAATTTTTTTTTTTTGTGTGTGTGATTGTTTTATTGTTGTTAAAAAAGCCTAACCAGGGACGGGGGCTGCAAATTAGCCTTTGGCTAGAAGCCTATATGTGGAGCGGCTGCTTGAAATTGTTTTTTTCTGCATTGTCCCTGTCAAATAACCTAATAAATAAAAAATGCCACCTACTTGATACTACATTGCTGATTTCAACAGCAAGATTTAAAATAAATATTTTCTCCTGAAAGAGAAGGTGGTGAAAGGAAACTGTAACATTTTGTTTTCATAATGATTGAAGAAAATAATAAAAGTAAAAAGTTTTGACATTTTTATAGATTTATGCAGGTTTGATAATTACTAAAACCAACTAAAAGAAATCTGTCAGCAGAAGCTGTGTCAGTTCTTGGTTAAATTATATTATGCTTAAATAATAGTGCCCTGATGTGTGGCAGATATGTATTTATCATTGATTGTTTGTGATGTTGAACATCATAACAAGTTGTTTGATACTGTTTTGGCATTTTCCTAAACAACATTTTCTATTTTAACATTTGTTTAGAACTTGTTCTTTTATGCTGATAATGTAGTACCAGAGTCTTCTTTCACTGGGCCCCAAAGTTTCATTCGAAACATCTGTGCACACTTTTTACAGAAATTAATATTTGACTTTTTTGAAAAAGCATAGTTGCCACTGTGTCTATTTGTTCTGGCCAATTGGATATTCAGTATCGTGCGTTCAATAATTGCCAGAAGGTAGAGACACTGTTGAATAATATGGTGTCATAGTAAGTAGAAATGGGAAGAGAATGGAAATGTAGGGTAAAGAGAAGAATCTGAGCTCCAGTCAATTAATGTGTCGGAGTGTTGTGCAATGTAACTTCACAAACGTATTGCAAACCCAACGAATCTTATTAAAATGATGGGATACGGATAACAAAGGAGAGTGTTTGACAGGTGGGGTGAGGGGTGTTTGTGTCAATCAGGCATTTGGATGTAAATGAATATATCTGAGTTTGTCTTCAAATCTGTTTTCTTGTTTTCGGATAGTGATGGTTTGTGTGAGTATGTTTTACAGTCATTACAGCTGAGCACTGTATTGAAAATCCTTTTACTACTTTTTATTCTTTTAGCTCTCCACAAACTGCTGCAATTAATTCACCCCATGCCGCTCATTGTACAGACTCTGTTCAAACTTTTCGTATATATTTTCAGTAGGTGGCGTTTGGTTTTAAAATTGTAGTCAATCATATTGATTACAGTAATTGTGTATTAATATCCATATTAATACACAATTATTTGTCTGTATTTATATTTATGGTCAAAAGCCCCGAAATAAAATGTATACAAAGACATTACAAGGTTGTGGTAGATGAGTAAAGCATTGAATAGACATCACAAAAGTAGCTTTAGAAGTCATTCAAATGTTTGTAATGTTTTAGTTCCATGCCATAAACCTAAGTTTGTCATTCTGCATTTATCTGCAAAAATTTTAAATTGTTGGTCTGTATACATATGCAGTCATGGGTGTTGGGTTTTTAAGATGATGTATTGAGTTTTAGAGAATTCTGTGTTGCCTGCTCTTATTGTGGTTTAGTGAGGCGACTTGCCTGTGGTCAGTGGTTATTTCTTTACTTTCTTTCTTTAAAAAAAATCGAATTAGCGTAAATTAGCGTCTGGTTTAAGACATGCTTTTTTGGGCGGTAAATAATGGCGCAAATACCAGTAAACTGACTAGCGTAAACCTTAGGAAATCTTAGGAAACTCCTACAAATGCCTAAGCAATAAGGTAATCCACAAAAATAAGCCTGTCCACGCCTTTTCAGCGCTAATTTTTCACTGCATATCTTTAGTAAATCCCGACAGTAGTTTTTTTTTTACGCCAAAAAAAAGGGGGTTTGTGCTGGCGCAAGCTGTTAGTAAATCTGCCCCTTAATCTATGAACAGTCAAATCCCATACTGAAAAGGTCAGATACATGTGCTTGCCTTGCATTATGATCACTGTATATTAAACTTGAGCGTTCACTTAAGCAACCTTAGCCATTCTAGTCTTTTTAAAGCGATAGTTCAACCAAAAGTTCTGCCATCATTTACTCACCCTCACTTTGTTCCAAACGTGTACGAGTTTCTTTCTTCTGCTGAACACAAAAGGATATATTTAGAAGAATATGGTTAACCAAATAGTTGTGGGGCACCATTGACTTCCATAGTATGGAAAACAAATACTATGGAAGTCAATGGGGACCATCAAATTTTTGGTTACAAAGATTCTTCAAAATATCTTACTTTGTGTTAGGCAAAACAAAGACATATATACAGGTTTGGAACAAACTGAGGGTGAGTAAATGATGACAGAATTTTCATTTTTGGGTGAACTATCCCTTAAATCTGAATCCGATATAAAATTTCACATCGTATTGCCCCTCTCATAACCGGTAGTATATCAAGCCTATAAGCAAGCTTAATTGTTATATGCTAGTTTGACGTGACAGACGAAAACTGAAAAGTTTTATGTAGGCTTTCAAAATGCTCCCTCATCTGGCTCATTTTCCGATGAGTTGTTTCGCTCAACCCGCTCAATATATTAATTTCAAGATGTAACAATAATTTGACGGTAATTTAAACTTAGCCTTTATAAAAAAAATATTAAGCAAAACATTAAATGTGCAAAAAAAACTGCTTGCATGCCAGCTAAAGAATAGTGTTAAAGTTTTAGGTGAAATTGTGTTTTCGGCTGGCTGTGCACAAGAACAATGCACAGTCAATAGCTGTGTTTCCACTGTCGGGCCAGTGCGAGCCAGGGCTTTCATCGGGCCGGGCTGGGCTTATAGCCTCGGACCTGTAGCATCGACCCCAAAACCACGCTGCGTTTCCATTGTCGGGCTAGAAGCTTCACAGCGCTTCACTAAGACCTGCCCGTAACACGCCTCTCTGGAACAACGTCACACAAACCCATAATTTCAACAACAAATGGAAGTTTATCAGAAAATTAATCAGAAAGAAATCACTGGAAACTAGCGAGATCGCAAAACCAACATGGTAAAACGGACGTTTGTTGGCATTTTTGTTGTTTAGGCTTTAAAACCCAAGCATCAATGTTTTACCACAGTTTAAGTGATACATTGATCATAATGAATTTGTCAAGATTACATTAGTCACATTCACACAGAAATAAAGTGGTATTACCGTTATTTCATAAAAGAAAGAGGACTGTTTCTGTAGTCACGAGCAGTAATCACATTTAGAAAGAACGATCATTTCCTCATATTTTCCAACAAAAATATGACCTGAGCAGCTTGAGCGCTCTCTCCAGTGCAGTCCCAATACAGTTATATTTTCAGTAAGAGAAACAGCGAGGAAGCTATATTTTATATATTTACGTAGCTAAATATGGATATCAGACAGTCCAGTATGAGACGCACTGACAGATAAAATAAATACATGATTGTGATAGCCTATATGATTTCCTCAAGCGGTCGTATTTACCATGATTACTATGGTAATTGTTAGCGCAAATAGTCTTTTGCATGGCATAGGCCTATAAATATTTCTGCCTTATACAGTGATCAGAATCCACATCGGATCACAAACATGAGTTATTCAAACACTCGCTGATGTCTGAAAGTGAGTTTTGAGCTAAAATGATTTTAAGTCTTTAATGCTGATGTTAGCTGGTATATGAAATCATCCGCGCCCGCGGTGCTGCCGTCTCCAGAGACTCAGATAAACTCCGCCTTTGTTTGTAACCACTCCTCAAGCCTGAGCTGGCCCGCTTTAGACCAAGGTATTCAGCAGGCCAAAAAAACCTGGCCGTTGGCCCCGAGGAAGCCCCGACGAGGCCCGATCAAGCCCCGGAAGTGACAGTGGAAACACGACTGGCCCTGGCACGCGCTAGCACGCCTGCTTTTGGCCCGACAGAGCAAACGCGGCTAATGTAAATGTAGTTAATTTATTGCATTTCACAGAATGACAAGCCAATGACGTGTGAGGATGAGAGGATGTGTCCTGTTCAGACAGACACGTGCAGACTAACATCATCAAACATCAACAAAAACAGACTAGCATAACATCAGACAAGACTCATTCCTTCACTATCAGATAGGCAATCAATAATTTTAATTGATCTGCACATCATTTGGTTGTGTTGTTAAGAGGAAAAGATTAACTGAAGCTCTCTAGCTTTTAACAATGCCCACAGAGTCTGTTAGTCAGGTAAGACTACTGCTGGCCCAAACGGGTGTTTTTACAGCAAATTCAAACATCAAAATCACTCAAGTATTATCTGTCAGTTGGCCAGTTAGATGGCAATACACTAGTGCCTAAAAACAAAGCACTAAATCGTGTTTATCTTAACTTCTGTTTTATGTATACAAATGAATATCAGACTTAAAGTGTGATGAAACCCTCCTTTTCAGCATGGGTTTGCTACAGAAGTAGGTGTGAAAAGCTGCAGAGAGGATGAGGGCAGAGCACAACAATCCGCAGTCCAGTCAGTTTTATTTAGCTTTTATTGGTTTAATGGTATCAAGACTCTCACAAATGTTCAGTTGCACTTAACAAAATGCACAAATACATTATACACAGTTTCGAAAGCTCATAATGCAAACCACAAACATACATCAGACTTAATGCATGTAATTTAATTTACAAATAAATGGCAAACTGTATACATATGTACTGCTTCAACAAAAGCTGCATATTTTTCATTATCTTTCATCAGTATGTTCCCAAAAATGTTTTTTTAGTGTTTCATGACCCTTTAAAAACATAGTTTAATTTCACAGGACATTAAAAATGCTTTCAGTTAGGTCAGTGACTATTATGGATATGAATGTTTTTTTTGCTGGAAAGAACTAGATTATCATATCACAATTAGTCTATCATAATTGGTCTACAAGCTTGACTTCTGCAAGGAGCAGGACACTTTGTTTTATTTGCTTTGCTTTTTGGTCAACTTAATATGGTTTCCTTCTGTCAGATGCAACCAACAGCAAGTGTTGCACAACCACAGGACACAATGACTACATGCATTTCACATGTCATTCCATTTTAAGTGGAACATGTAGTTCGTTCACTAAGCTCATTTAAAAACATTGGGCTTCAAATGTTAAAAACCGCCTTTCGGTTCTGCCTTCACTCTACCCAACTGCTGTATTCCGGGAATGAGAGGGAACATCAAGAAAGAGAGAAATCTATGAAAAGCCTCCCAAGGGTAGAGGTTGTTTCCTAGGCAACGTTTCATTGATTGGTTGCGCTGGAAAAGAGGCTCTGTGTGTGTGGTTATGAACAACATTGATGTGCTCTAAGAAATATGTTGTTGAGCACGCGTCTTCGTTACCATTTCTCACTCCGTCAAGACCTGACGATAGTTTTGAAAATCAGTGCGCAGTGTGTCAAGTTCAGCACTTGAGTGGCGAAAGTACCCTTTTGTATCTAATGCTGACAGTGCACATGAACATTTTTATGACATTCAGTAAAGTAGCCTCCTACGATATGATCGTGCTGCTAATCATCAATCTCTTTTTCTGTGGTCATTACACTGGTAACATATGATCACTGCAGCTATAACATTAAATATGAAGCATTCCTTGTGATCATTTGAAGACTTTAGAGTTAGTTTATGTAAAATCCAAAATTGAGTTGATGATATTTATCCTGGCAGTTTTGCTACACTTATTACATGGGCTATTAGGGGTTAAATTCAAGGGCACAGTGATGATGGTTCATGCATTTCTCTGAGCAGGGTTCAAACCTACAACCTTTTGGTTACCGGTCTAGAGTTACAATGTCACACATTTACATTTGAGCTTTAATTTGTTCATTTTGATTAGGGGTTGAACGACTTCAGATTTTTAAAGTTGTCATTTATGTGATTTAAAGTCGACTAGTCGCTGATGATGACGTCATTAATGAACAAATAAGCCTGAACCTCGAGCTGAGACTCGATTGCGAGTTGCCTTGTGCACTGCTATGGCATATGACACAGCGCTGCTCACAAGGCTATTATTGCTCCTACATAACAGCTTATTTTTATCAGTTCTTTTGTCTTTGGGTCGTTATATTTCTCACAGATTTCTGCTAAAATCAGATACAGATAAAGTAGCACAGTAAAGATTACATTTATATAAATTAATTAGTGAGAGAACGATTGTGATATTTTTGTAGTAAAGTCCAGTAGATTGTTTTTTTTGTTTTTTGTTTTTTTTTACATTTTTGAGTGTACTACTATGTTATTTGTTGAATTCATGTTTATAAAAAAGACGCTTCAGAGCGTGACGTCATATCATGACCGTTGCAGTGTTGTAGTGTTCTTGTTTTTTTTTCTTCCCTTAACCACACATATATGCATATAATATCAAGATTTACCGAGTTAACTTGCATATGGACAGGACAGTCACTTTCATACGCATTTTATTACCCTGTCTGACTCATTTACACAGATCGGTTTGAGTCAGGGTGCGCTATTATATCACCTTATCGCAAACGACACACAGACGGGAATGTTGTCTTATGTGTTGTTTACTATAGCGCTTGTTTATACACGGGTTCTGTTACCGCTGGCGCTCATTGCAACTACATTACCCTTTGATCACTGCTTGAGAACTACAGCAAACTACGGCAACTCAAATAGCTCAAAATACACAGCACGTTTTATTCTCCGTAGTGACCGTCCCTGCATTCCAAATGGTATAATGCTATATAGTTTAAAAGTAATAGTTTTTTTTATTGTGAATAAAAAATTAAGTTAATGATTTAAGCAATACTTTGTGTGTTTTTTTGAAGTAGAAAACAGTTTTGATATTTCAAAAAACTGCTAATTACAATAACTAGCTGAAAGGACTATTGCTAAAAAATAGAACAAAGACTTGAGACTTGGACCTCAGAGACTTGAGACATGACTTGGCCTTTAGGGTCTTGTGAACATGTCTGAAGTGTACAATAAGCTGTTTAAAACATGCATTCACCCAATCAATTTTGAGCATCCAGATGGTATGATCAAACATACACTATAGCTGTGTCTCATTTAATTTAATTTTGAAGGCTACTTCCTCCGGAGGATGCACCCTGTGAAGGATGCGGTATACGGAGTGTCCTCAATCAGAATTAAATGAGACGTCCTTTGTAGGACACACAGGCGAAAAGGAAACAGGAAGTATCACGTTGCTATGCCAACACGTTCACAGCGTCGTTGCGCTCTCACACCAGTTAAATGAATGTAATTATTTATTTAATATTTATACATTTCTGCAGTTAACAACAAATTAAATGTTTCTTGCCTTGCCAGCAAAGTACTGTTCTAAACGTTTAAAAATCTATAAAAAAAATATGATGGTTGTTAACAGCGACGCAAAGAATTGTGGGTTATCTGCAGCAGCGAAGGATACACCTCATGCACCCTCCGAATTCCTGTGAAAGAAGGGTGCATTCGAAGGTCGCATTCGGAGTGTCCTACTTACTTTTTTTAAATGAGACAGCCTTGATGACGCATGCAGCCTTCGAATGCGACCTCTGGAGGACGCAACCTTCGAAATGAGACACAGCTTATATTGCCAAAAGTATTGGGACACCCCTCCAAATCATTGAGTTCCAATCACTTCCATGGCCACAGGTGTATAAAATCAAGCACCTAGGCATGCAGACTGCTACAAACATTTGTGAAAGTCGGAGGGTGCATGAGGTGTATCCTTCGCTGCTGCAGATAACCCACAATTCTTTGCGTCGCTCTCAGGAGCTCAGTGAATTCAAGTGTGGTACAGTGATAGGTTGCCACCTGTGCAATAAGTCCATCTGTGAAATTTCCTCACTACTAAATATTTCACGGTCAACTGTTAGTGGTATTATAACAAAGCAATTGGGAACAACAGCAACTCAGCCATGAGAAATCACAGAGCGGGATCAGCGCATGCTGAGGCACACAGTGCGCAGAAGTCTCCAACTTTCTGCAGAGTCAATTGCTACAGACCTCCAAACTTAGTGTGGCCTTCAGATTAGCTCAAGAACAGTGCGTAGAGAGCTTCATGGAATGCGTTTCCATGGCTGAGCAGCTGCATCCAAGTCTTACATCACCAAGTGCAATGCAAAGCGCCGGATGCAGTGGTGTAAAGCACACCGCCACTGGACTCTAGAGTGATGAATCACGCTTCTCTGTCTGGCAATCCGATGGATGAGTCTGGGTTTGGCGGTTGCCAGGAGAACGGTACTTGCCTGACTGCATTGTGCCAAGTGTAGTTTGGTGGAGGGGGTATAATGGTGTTGGGTTGTTGGGTTGTTTTCCAGGGGTTGGGCTTGGCCCCTTTGTTCCAGTGAAAGGAACTCTCTTAATTTTTCAGCATACCAAGACATTTTGGACAATTTCATGCTCCCAACTTTGTGGGAACAGTTTGGGGATGGCCCCTTCTTGTTCCAACATGACTGCACACCAGTGCACAAAGCAAGGTCCATAAAGACATGGATGAGTCTTGACCTTAACCCGATAGAACACCTTTGGGATGAATTGGAGTTGAGACTGTGAGCCAGGCCTTCTCGTCCAACACCAGTGCCTGATGCACTTCTAGAAGGATGGTCAAAAATTTTCATAAACACACTCCTAAACTTTGTGGAAAGCCTTCCCAGAAGAGCTGCAAAGGGTGGGCAAAATCCATATTAAACCCTACGGATTAAGAATGGGATGTTATTAAAGTTCATGTGCATGTAAAGGCAGACATCCCAAATTTTCTGGCAATGTAGTGTATCTTGTAGAGCGCTCTCAGAGTATGCATTTATTTGTCATTTTTACTGTTGGAAACTGAGCGGAAAAGTGGAAACCCTCTATAGGCCATGATCAGCGACTAGTCAACATCAAGCTTAAAGCGTGGCAAATGCATTAATGGCAGAGCATTAAAGTCGACTAGTCTGTGCAACCCCTAATTTAGATTAGTGTCTTCAGTATTTTACCTCATTGTTAGGTTTAAAGTTAATTTAATTTAAGTTTCAGGTTCTATAATGGCCATAATGAGAAAGTCATGCAAGTATTTTGTTTTGTCTTAAAAATGTAAATCTTGCCATAGACTGAAAGTCATTATAAGTCATTATTGAGTTCATAGATTGGGGTCATTAATCTTAAAACTCCTTATACCACTTCTCTAATCAGATTGGCTGGAAGATGTGTAATAAAACCATTTAATGCACAGGTAGTTCTTAGTCAGTTTAATCACCGTTCTATATTAATGCGCTGTTTTCATTGAAGCATACACACATATGCCACTCGTGCTGTTTTCATTGAAGCACACACACACATACGTCATTCTCAGATCACGCTGTGCACACACAGAAACATTCAGGAGCACAGATACTGCCTACCGACATTCATTAATAAAATAGCTTTGCTACTGAATCGCTACATTATATTTAACAGCAAAGAGCGGTAACATTGCTTGTTTTGAAGTAATTAAACTCACAGCTTTGTTGTTAATAGAGAGAGACTCTGAACAGACACACTCGCACACCTCTCATCTCTCGCTCACTCTCTATATAATTCATTCATTCAAATAAATGTAATCTTACGTGCTGCTTTATCTGTCTGATTCAAAGTGAGCAGAATGCTAGCTCTAACAAGTCGTAACTAATCGTAATTTTTACTCTTCCGGTCAAATATTGAGCTGCAAACATTAATAACAGCTTTAAGTTATCAATGTTGCCAAATGACCATGGTACAACCGGGATAATCCACGGCTAGCTGTGCATTAAACAATTTGAATGCACTCTGCGAAGGCAGAAGGAAACCACCCTCCGCTTTGCATCGACCAGTTCTTTCCCTCTACGTCGTGCATTAAAATCATTACTTAATATCTAATTTAAATGAAATATGAAAAACAAGTCAGTTTGATAAAGTTATACAAATATATTCAGAGCTACATTTATATATTCAAAAATATAACTGCATATTCAAGAATTATGTTTACACAATCAGGTTTATAATTAGCCAATATATTTTGATATTTATATTTATTTATTTATATTTATATAAGTATTGTCTTGTATGTAAGCAAACCATCGACTGCATCTAGAAATGTATCAGTCTAACACAGGCTATACATTGCCAAGACAAGTCATCTCCCTGATTAGCTTTACCGCCAACCCTTCAGTACTTTCATTGCATTCAAATGAATTCTTCCACATGTTTAAAGCGCAAGCCTCCCCACAAGCCTCACAGATCTGTTCTCCTGAAGCCAAAGCTACTGGCTCCACCATGTGCTTTGTGAAGACTTCACTGTCTCTATAGAATCACTAATTGGAAAACGCTGCAAGTCAGATCGGCAAACTGTCATCACATGACTAGAGGGTTTCCCTGATAAACAAAAAAAACAACCAATCAAACAGCAGGATACTTTGTTTACAACTGCCTGTGTCTATTTGTTAATTAGCTGGAGTAGAAAAATTGCAAACTGTATCGATCCGCTTTCTTGGATTTCTCATGAGACAGGGATCTGGTGCTGTCATAAAAGAGGGACTGATATGGCATCAAGTCAGGAATCTGTTGTGTAGCGGTTTGGTGATGTCTGGAAGATTTTGTTTATAAGGCACCCCAGTTTCTGTTTGTGTGTCTGTGCATGTGTGTGTACATAACAGAGTGTGAAAGGAGAAAAGGCAGACATCGATTTGTGTCCACTTGACTGCAGATCCCTGCCATCATAAAAAAACGGTTATGGAGCACCACCTGCACACATTAAAGCAGAAAAACCAATAGCAGCGCTGTGCAGTTTAGTGGAATGAAACATTGTAATAACAGAGCCATTTTGGGGATCATCACTGGTGGTCTAGAAACCTTAAAACTCTAAGTTTGGTCTGTATCTAAGAGGAAACTTGAGATGAAATTATTCCACTTTATCTTTATTTTTTACAGACATTCTCCTCTATGTACACTTATTTAACACAGACACTGCTGTATAATAAAACTTTAAAGTTTCGTCATTTACTCACCCTCATATCTTTCCGAACCACTTTATTTCTTCTGTGGAACATAAAAGAATGTCTCTCTTTTTTTTTTAAATGCATATAGTGGAAGTCAACTCTCTGGTTATTATTCAAAATAAATGATTTTGTGTTCCAAAGATGAAAGGAAGTCATACATGTTTAGAATGACATAAGGGTGAGCAAATACTGACAGAATTTTTATTTTGGGCGAATTACCCTGTTGAGCCTAAAGTATACTTAAATTTTGATGTGAACGATTAGCACTTGCATACAGCTGAGCGTAGCTATAGGACTATGTATCGGCAAAAATCTGGCGATACGATACGTATCACGATACAGGGGTTATGATACAATATATTGCGATACTGTAATAAGGTGATATATTGTGATATTTCTTGTTTTTTTTTACTTTAATTAAAAAAAAAACTCATAAACATCACCATATTTATAAAATCTGTGGGACAAATACAGTGGGATCTGCATTGGCATTTATCTCACAAATCACTATTTTGTGCAATCTAACGGTAAAATAGAAAAGTGTTTGGAGGATTCTTTAGGTGTGTGTATATGTATATGTTTGTATACACCGATCAGGCATAACATTATGACCACCTTCCTAATATTGTGTTGGTCCCCCTTTTGCTGCCAAAACATTCCTGACCTGTTGAGGCATGAACACCCTGAAGGTGTGCTGTGGTATCTGGCACCAAGATGTTAGCAGCAGATCCTTTAAGTCCTGTAAGTTGCGAGGTGGGGCCTCCATGGATCGGACTTGTTTGTTCAGCACAATTTGGAGGCCAAGTCAACACCTCAAACTTGTTGTTGTGCTCCTCAAACCATTCCTGAACCATTTTTGCTTTTTAGGCAGGGCACATTATCCTGCTGAAAGAGGCCACGGCCACCAGGGAATACCGTTTCCATGAAAGGGTGTACATGGTCTGCAACAATGCTTAGATAGGTACGTGTCAAAGTAACATCCACATGGATGGCAGGACCCATGGTTTCCCAGCAGAACATTGCCCAAAGCATCACACTGCCTCCGCCGGCTTGCCTTCTTCCCATAGTGCATCCTGGTGCCATGTGTTCCCCAGGTAAGCGACGCACACGCACCCGGCCATCCACGTGATGTAAAAGAAAACGTGATTCATCAGACCAGGCCACCTTCTTCCACTGCTCTGTGGTCCAGTTCTGATGCTCACGTGCCCACTGTTGCCGCTTTTCGGCAGTGGACAGGGGTCAGCATGGGCACCCTGACTGGTCTGCGGCTATGTAGTACCCATACGCTGTCTGTTTAACCGGACCACACAGGCCAGCCTTCGCTCCCCACGTGCATCAATGAGCCTTGGACACCTATGACCTGGTCTCGGTTCACCACTGTTCCTTCCTTGGACCACTTTTGATAGATACTGACCACTGCAGAACGGGAACACCACACAAGAGCTGCAGTTTTGGAGATGCTCTGACCCAGTCGTCTAGCCATCACAATTTGGCCCGTGTCAAACTCGCTCAAATCCTTACACTTGTCCATTTTTCCTGCTTCTAACACATCAACTTTGAGGACAAAATGTTCACTTGCTGCCTAATATATCCCACCCACTAACAGGTGCCATGATGAAGAGATAATCAGTGTTATTCACTTCACCGGTCATAATGTTATGCCTGATCGGTGTATATTCTTGGATCCTACTTTAGAGGTTCACAGTTTAATTCGTTTTTAATTTAAGTATTTAACAACAGAAAATGCCTAGTTCTCTCCATGACTGCATGACATTTTTTTTAATATTTAATACTATAAAGCTGCTTACTTTAAAGCCTCCACATCTATTGTATAAAGTTCTAAACGTGCCTTGACTGGAGTGCTGAATTGCAGAGCTTGTGTAATCATATCCACTTCGCTATGATCAGATGCTTTCTTGCTGCTGTTTTCTCACCGCTATAATTTTTGTTGTGTTTATTTTGTTATTGAAAGGAAAGTGAGCTGTGCGTATTTACATATTAAATTCAAATGCCATTCTTAGCAGCACGGATGGTGTCGGGATGTTAAGTGAGCTCTGAGATTTCCTGCGTTTACCAATTAATGGATTTTAGCATGGTTTATTTTGCAAATCTCCTTAGTGGTTTCTTTATAGTGGAGGCCAAAATTAGTCCGCACTTGAGCTCTGTACACTGCAGCGAGAGCTAGTATAATTCTTTTATCTTGTGAGCTGGGTTTGCTAATGCTAACACTATGCAAGCTTGTGCTTCACCGCGTCACAGTTTACGTAACGCAGAGATAACACTGCCATCTAGCGGTCAGGTTTAAACTGAACACAAAGCCACTGGCACAAATCTTGGATGTAAACAAATAAATAAATATTGATACAATGCCAAACATATTACAATATTCACGTGTATCATGATTTCAAAGTATACTCCCTCTGATAGTGTGCGTGAAAATGGGCGGTTGACACATGAGGGCTAGAAAGTTTCATCTTTGCACAGTGTGCTGTTTTTCTCCAGAAGTTATGGCTGATAAAAATGTATTTCTTAACCCCCTTACACTAAATAAATATTATATATATATATATATATATATATATATATATATACACTCACCTAAAGGATTATTAGGAACACCTGTTCAATTTCTCATTAATGCAATTATCTAATCAACCACTCACATGGCAGTTGCTTCAATGCATTTAGGGGTGTGGTCCTGGTCAAGACAATCTCCTGAACTCCAAACTGAATGTCAGAATGGGAAAGAAAGGTGATTTTAAGCAATTTTGAGCGTGGCATGGTTGTTGGTGCCAGACGGGCCGGTCTGAGTATTTCACAATCTGCTCAGTTACTGGGATTTTCACGCACAACCATTTCTAGAGTTTACAAAGAATGGTGTGAAAAGGGAAAAACATCCAGTATGCGGCAGTCCTGTGGGCGAAAATGCCTTGTTGATGCTAGAGGTCAGAGGAGAATGGGCCGACTGATTCAAGCTGATAGAAGAGCAACTTTGACTGAAATAACCACTCGTTACAACCGAGGTATGCAGCAAAGCATTTGTGAAGCCACAACACGCACAACCTTGAGGTGGATGGGCTACAACAGCAGAAGACCCCACCGGGTACCACTCATCTCCACTACAAATAGGAAAAAGAGGCTACAATTTGCACGAGCTCACCAAAATTGGACAGTTGAAGACTGGAAAAATGTTGCCTGGTCTGATGAGTCTCGATTTCTGTTGAGACATTCAGATGGTAGAGTCAGAATTTGGCGTAAACAGAATGAGAACATGGATCCATCATGCCTTGTTACCACTGTGTAGGCTGGTGGTGGTGGTGTAATGGTGTGGGGGATGTTTTGTTGGCACACTTTAGGCCCCTTAGTGCCAATTGGGCATCGTTTAAATGCCACGGCCTACCTGAGCATTGTTTCTGACCATGTCCATCCCTTTATGACCACCATGTACCCATCCTCTGATGGCTACTTCCAGCAGGATAATGCACCATGTCACACAGCTCGAATCATTTCAAATTGGTTTCTTGAACATGACAATGAGTTCACTGTACTAAAATGGCCCCCACAGTCACCAGATCTCAACCCAATTGAGCATCTTTGGGATGTGGTGGAACGGGAGCTTCGTGCCCTGGATGTGCATCCCACAAATCTCCATCAACTGCAAGATGCTATCCTATCAATATGGGCCAACATTGTTGAATCAATGCCACGTAGAATTAAGGAAGTTCTGAAGGCGAAAGGGGGTCAAACACAGTATTAGTATGGTGTTCCTAATAATCCTTTAGGTGAGTGTGTGTATATATATATATATATTTTGGTTTCTGTGTTGGCCTCACATATCATTAGGCCACACCTCAGTGGGTCTCTGTTACTACAGTAAAAAGATACAGGTTTTGGTGAACCCGTTCACCCCCAACAGAATGAGAACTCACTCGTTCTGACAATCCCTCTCCCCGTGATGTGTCAGCAGGCAGCCCTTTAAAACCAGCAAGCATTACTGTAAACTATGTCAAAGAGTTTATGCACTGAGATCAATTTATCTAATATAATGCACTGATACACTGATACAGCCCATTTACTGGAGGACAGCTTCTTGAACCTGGGTAAGAACAACGCCGGCCATACAGACCTAAATAAATTAGAAATATACACTTCAATATGTTTTTAAACTGTATTTTATGTTGTCATTTCAGGACATAAAGTTTTTACAGTGAAGAAGACAAATTAAAATAATTATAACATAGAATCTGAAAGGTAAGAGTTAATACCGTGAAACCTTCAGCTCAAGTCGTGCTTGCAAAATTGGCTCTGGTCTATCTGCTTGATCATCTGCATTTTCAGATTCTGACTCGGACTCATCATTATCAACTGTGTTTACAATAGCTTTAGAAGCCTTGGAATCCGAAGCTCACGGTTATGGTAAGGTAGCTAAACTGTGCATGTTTTTCAAAATCTGGCAACAGCAAAGACAATCGTCCACACCAATCCTCATTCAAGTGAGAAAAATCCATATTTAATAACATTTTGTATTTATTACATGTCTAGCTTATGCATATATTATTTATACCATACTAAACATCAAACTGTTTTACAGCAATAATACTGGATTATATTATAAATGTTTGCAGTCATTAAAATATGAGGCTTTTGAATTCAGTTTTTAGTCTCATGGCAAAACTTAGTATAGTTTGACATGAAATATCTTTTTAAACTTCACATGTTCTCAGGTCAGGGACTTTTTCTCAGGAGAAAATATTTCCATTTGGTCTTTATTTATATGCTGTAAAATTAAGATGTATGTGTATGTGTATGTGTATGTGTATGTGTATGTGTATGTGTATGTGTATGTGTATGTGTATGTATGCATGTAACATTTTAATCAGAAAGTAGGACCGGGCTTATATTACACCGTTTTGTTACTCTGATAAAATTACAGTGTCACCCTATAGTGTTTCACATGTGTAAATCAACCCAAGTATGCTGGAATTTTGATAAAGTCTCCATAAAGGTTTAGAAGAAGGGTTCTTGCTAAACAGTTTATGCTTGGTTTCCTTTTCTGAAGAGGAAAAAAGAAAGCGAAGGCAAAGTTGGAAAAGTTTTCAGTTTCCTCTGTAGCCCGGCACATTAGACGGAAGAAAAAAAAAAACGAGCAAAGAAACGAGGGAGGGAGAGAGAATGAGCAGAGGGAAGTGGAGCGAGTGTGTGCGTGATGAGAGAGGCATTTTGTGGCATCTGCTTTTGTCCGGTTCTCTCACTAGATGCTGCTAGCTTTCCCCTTTTGCTCTGCTTGCCGAGCTGAATTCTTTTAATCCGCATCCGTATGGTGGACAGTCACACACTGTTCTGGTGTACTAAAATGTCTGCATTTACCCTAAATCCACCCAAAGTTCATACCTTTAGAATATTTTGCGTATTGATCTTCCGTATCACCTCGTGAATGAGTTGGAAACAACCAATGTTTTGACAACCAACCTTTACATCAGAGAAGAAGAGAAACTCAAGAGTAAATGTATTTTTAACGGATAGACTATGAAGTGTCTGTATAGCACTCCCCTAATGGTCTAGGAGAGCATTACCTGGTGCTGTGAAATATTGGCATAAGAGAGATGGAGGGGGAGATTGTGTAGGGCAATCTCTGTCAGTAGTCTTTCTCTCCACCTTTTGGTGTAAAGGGGGAACGGTGCTGGAGAATGAGTGACTAGAATAATGAGCTTTGTACCCACCCACACACATTTCTCTCTCTCTCACTGTCAGTGACAAAAAGAAAAACATTCCCATATGCATATCTTAATTTTAGGTTGTTTACCTAAACATATATTGATTGATATATATGCTTATCTAAACACAATTAAGATAACATATTTACTTGTACAAGCAAAATTGTGGAAGATTTCACGGAATATATCCCCCAATGACCCCATTTTTACCTTGTTTATTTCTTTTCTTGTTTTAAGCAAGAAAATTGTAGTTTCTCATGGAAGTATATCTTATGGTTTGATTATTTTTACTAGAAAATAAGAAAAAAAATATTAGTTGTGCAAGTATCTTTGGTCACTTTAGATGTCAAATACTTCATCTGTACTTTCCCACTTTTTATTCTGAGAATTTTTCTTTCATTGTGAACTTGTTTTGCTCATTTCTACCAGTCAGCACTGAGAAGGAAGAACGTCATTGCTGTTTAAAGGCATTATAGCTAAAGTACATGTGACAGAGGACATACGGTAAATGCTTACACCAGCAAATGACATGGGAGTTGAATGACATTCATTGTTTCACCTTTTAGTCATACAAGTTTTTTTCCACTGATACCAGAAATGCCTTTAAGTTGGGACCTGTTAATATGGTCCCTTTTTGAAGATTCACAAATATAAAGTTAGATTTTGTCTAAGATCTGTTCAAAGGCCGCATTTATTTGATCAAAAATACAGAAAAACAGCAACATTGTGAAATATTATTACAATTCAAAATAACCAAATCTGTGTTAATACATCTTGAAATGTAATTTATTCCTGTGTTGGCAAAGCTGTATTTTTAGCAGTGTTCAGTGTCTCCTTCAGAAATCACTCTAATATGCTGATTTACTGCTCAAGAAAAAATCCTTATTATTATCTGTTGAAAACAGTTGTGCTGCTTAATATTTGGAAACTGTGATGCTTTTTCTCAGGATTCTTTGATGAATAGAAAGTTCAAAAGAACAGCATTTGTTGGAATTTTGAACAGGAGTGTATGACAATACAGGAATTTATTCTATCATTATCTATTATTAACTTCTGTTTTAAAGATTTATACATATTTACACTGAACTTAACTGATGGTCTTTAATGGTATAAATATGAATTCAAAATAAATTTGACATTTTAATTAGTTAACTACAACTAGAACAACTTCATTTGGCATTAACTCATTTAAATGCATCTAATATGTATAATAATCTGTATGTTGTCAACATAGAATATTAATATCAAATCAAGCATCACAATTACTATTGCTTATACTTGGGGTGTAGTCTTGCCCACAATGCCCAGTGGTTCCCAACCCTCGTACCGTACTGCCAACAGCACACATTTAGATATCTCCCTTATCTAACACACCGTTTCTGCTTTTAGAAGTCTCTACTAATGAGCTGATGAGTTGAACCAGGTGTGTTTGACTAGGGAGACATATAAAATGTGATGTGTTGAGGGAACCACTGCTCTGGCCTATCTAGTCTATCTTCATTACTGTCCGATTTAATGAAATTTTATTGCAGTGACTGCTGTTTTAAACCAGGACAAAAGAACTTGTGTACAACATTAGAGCTAAAATGGTTTCATAAAGTAACAGTAGTGGTCAGGCAATTCTATGATTGAAGGAAAACGGGAGTTATTCCACCCTATGTTAATCTGGTAGATCGAGTAAATCTCACAGCCATCTGGACCTCTGAGTACAGTCACAATAGTCTCTCTCTCACATGGTTTCTATCTCTCTCTCTCTCTCTCTCTCTCTCTCTCTCTCTCTCTCTCTCTCTCTCTCTCTCTCTCTCTCTCTCTGTATGATGTAATATTCTCAGATAAGCTGAGCTCACATCACTTCCTCTTTTGCAGCTGTTCTCATAAGAGTGATTCTCTAACACTAATGACAAGACTATAATGTCCGCTGCTTCTGATCTTCCAATTGAGGGCCCATGGCTCAACATTATGTGATGATCATGTCTCCATTACGTCCCTGCTATGTGCAATATGACCAGTTCAGTTCAACTGGCATAGGATCTGTTCATCAGGCTAGCACAATGTCAAAAGTATACGTCTGCAGTTCAATAAAATGTCAGCAAATAATAATTTATTTCTTAAATGTTTTGTCCTTAGCCAAAAATTAAATCAATGGACAGATTAAATTATTTTAAGGGATTTAAGGCAGTTATGGTCTCATTTAGTTTTGCGTTCAACAATGTGTTCCTAAATGTTCTTAATTATTTTATAGCTCTAATTTTAAATAAATAGTATAGAATGAAATGTGTTATTTCCATTTGTGTATAAATTAAATTCAAATTTAATTTAATATATTAAATGTATAATTAATGTAATAAACAGTACTTCCAATATCATTAGAATTACTGTAAAGAAAGTGGAATCCTTCAAAACAGTAGCAATAATAATGGTAACATTTTCTGATTAATTGACCTACTCAAGTAGAGCCCATCAAACAGTGAAGGTTATGTCTGTCAGGATCACAGTAAGAAGTGGAGACTTAATAATTTATGATTTGGGATGTGCCTTTTTCTGTTCTCTGTTTGGGTGGGTGGGTGTCCAAGTAAATATCTGGGTTATTAATATTTCATAAACTCTCTATTGCTCCACTTCAGCTTCTATGAGGAGAAGACTTACTACAAGCTCCATCTACTATGCCACCTAAAAAAACAACTGAAACTTGACACTTTTTTTTGTCTTCCATTTTTACCCTACTTCTTCATTTGGGTTTCTTTTTTGCTTCCTTTTCTGCCTTCCTTTGTGGTATATTCTTGCTTGAATCGTATTCCCGCTCATGACAACCCCCTCGCAAAAGTACAAAATAGCTTCCGCTAGTCCTTATCAGAAGAGTCGCTGCAGCATACGAGCAGTTCCATTCCACTGCTTAACAGAATGATGACACACTGGTTGATGGGAATAAGGCTGTGCAGCAATGATGAGGTCATTCTCACATGCTTTCTCAGTGATGAGCAAACATGTGATCATCACACTGCTAGCTGAGATCATACAACAGGTTCTTTGGCCATGCAAGGTCAGGATCCATGTCAGACCTTTTCCTTTTTTAGTATTCCCTGAATACATTTGTATGAGAAGTATGAAGTAGTTTACACATCTGTACAAATTCACTTAAAGGGATAGTTCATCCAAAAATGAAAATTCTTTCATTATTTACTCGCCTTCATTATTTCACTCACCTACCAAACCTGCATAAAAGGAGATCATTTGAGAAACATTCGTTTTTTTGTTTCCATACCAGGGTTTTTCCTGGCTCAAAATGAGCCGGAGGTGGTAAAATCCTGCTTGGCCCGGCCGACCCATGGCCCGCGATTTTGCCGTTTAATTGTCCGTTTTAGGGCTTTGTCATGCATTTTTTTTATGTGCTTTGCTCATTAAATAATTATTTAAATATATAAATATTAAATAAAAATTTTAATAATTCAATCCTTTTTAAGTTATCATTTTGCAATGTAAGATTAAAATTAAATATTTAAGTATTTATTCAATTTAGTAAATAACTGAAACAATCACAACAAACTGGCAAAATAAAATGGTTATAAATATATCATTCATATATTTCTACATCATAGAATATCTGTGTTTGTGGAACTAATGGTCACTCTTTTATTTGTTAAACACAATCTAGAATCCACTAAGTACACACTACTTCATTATAGAAAATATATATAATATATAATCATAAGCTATGACAAAAATATATATATATTAAACTAGGTGAGTGGATGGTTACAAAAATTACAATTACAAAAAGTAACTTTTGAAAAAAATCTTTGGACTAATTTTATAAAATCTAAACTTGTTAATTAAAAGGTACAAATTACTTTGTGTTCTTATAAAATACATTTGTGAAAAACAATTTATATTATTAGATTTATATTTATATATGAATGTAAATAATTCTATATAGGCCTACACAAATAATATAAAATTACAAGATGTTTATTGTAAATGTAATGTGCAGCTTTTTAGTGGGGCAACAAAGATATGATGGATACGAGAGAACAAGATGGGCTTTTAATAATCTTTCAGTGCACAAAACTATGATAATATGAAACGCTTCAAAACAGAGCGGCACAAACTGCTTATGCGCATCCCAGGTGCAGAATGATGCGCTTAAAGCAACATGGAGTCGGAGTGCGCAGCGCTGCACAAGTTGCATTGAAAAGTTCACGGCACAAAGAGAAGAGATGTTGAGCGCACAAATCCTAGTCTATAATGTATATCTGTCCAACAGTTTACTGATAATTTTGTTTCTTTACAGTTTTAAATTCCAGTTATTGTGCATGTGATGCTAATTAATAGTCCTTGTGTTGTCACCTGGTAACGAGTAGCTACAACATCGTTCAGAAACAGCTAACATAGATAAACTCTAGCAAGATAGTCACTTTATGCAAACCCACAGACTTTTATCTACAGATCAAGTATAATAATGGGAATATATCACCTTGGAGAGAGTTTTACCGTGCTGCCTGTCGTAACCGGACGAGACGCACTGTTTGAATCCTGAACGGAGAATGATTGACAGACGCAGAGGTGGGAAGACGAGTTTCACGATTTTAATTTAACAATGTAAATATAATTCGGTCACTCACATTCAGCTCTGGAATGGCTTTAGGTGACTTTGTACCAGCAAATCATAATATAAGAATGATTGCTGAAGGATCATGTGACGATATATATTTCTGATGATTAATTATCACGACAGGCCTAATCTGAGCAAGAGTTTTGTCGAATTTGACGGAGGTGGCCGCCTCGTAATTCTCTATGCATGAAAAACCCTGCATACAATTGAAATCAACAAAAATGTTTGGGTTACCAACATTTTTCAAAATATCTTCTTTTGTGTTATGCAGAAGAAAGAAAGTCATACAGGCTTGGAAAAACATGAGGGTGAATAATGACAATTTTCACTTTTTGGGTGAATTATCCCTTTTAATATACTTTGATGTAACTGAATATTGTCACGTAGAGTGAACTCAAAAACAAAGGAGAGCCGGATCCAAATGCAGTGAGTTTAATAAAAGAATAAAACTTAACAACAGAGAACCAGAGAACAGAATGAGTGCACCAAACATAACATCCACGTAGGACAAGACTCAACAAGAAACACTGGGGGTTTAAATACGCAAGGGGTAATGGGCAAACAAGACACACCTGGGAACAATCAAAGAACTAATCAACAAGAAAAACTACAAAGGACTACAAAACATGGCGTAAAACAGGAAGTAATACAAGTCCAGACAATATCTGGGGAAAACAAGACCGGAATCATGACAAATATAGACAGAAGTGTTTTTGACCATGCCATATGATATCTTTTAGATTCATAACATACACAACTTGGGGCTTTTAAGGAAAAAAATAAAAAATAATTTGACTATAGTAATGACATACTTCTGTTTCTAAATAATCTACTTCTGTCTAGTGTCTTTTGACAGAAATATAAGATTACGGTATAAAAAAAATTGTAATTGATCATTTTTCTTAGACTACTTTAGTCATATACCTACTTACCTAATTAGTCTTTAGTTTCCTGTGCGAAACAACAAAATGCTCTTTTGAGAAGTGAAGTTTCAGAGTTTAAATTACCTACATTTTAATCATTGAAATGCCCTTGTACTTAAAAAAAAAAAAAAAAAAAAAAAAAAAAACCTTGCAGGAATAATTTTCACCCAGAATACATGTGACAGTCTCACCTTTCTTACCTTTCATGTGTTTCCATCCCTGCAGGAAAGCCACATTTCTTCCTCACACAGTATTAGGCTCTTAGCTGGGATTCTGTGAACAGTTTAAGCTAGGCATGTTAATACATTGGGTCTCATTCACTAAGCATGCGTACGCACAAATTTGTGTGTGAAATGTGTGTGCAAATGATTTTAAGAACAAATCACAATTTACCAAAGATTTCATTAATATTTTTTTCCCTAAATTTATGAAAAAATATAGGAACAACTGAAACCACACGTACGCAAAAAGAACTTACTCTGTATGGCTTTATAATCGTGTAATTACGTATATTTCATCCTAACTTATTATTAAATTGAAGTATATTGCATTAATTGTATTATATAATCCATATATAAAATTATATAATTCAATTATTAAATAATACAATTTAATTTCATCTTAAATACATTCGATCATATACAATTAAAGAGTAAAAAATAAGAGATATACGTGTGTGTAGAGCTGGCTAATGAGAGCTCTGTAATCTGGGTCTTTATAAAAGGTGTTTATTGTGAGAACTGGTGAGAATGGCACACTTGCTCGAGGATCCGGGCGAGAGCGCATCTGCGAACAGCGGCAGGTTTGACGAGAGTGACGAAAGGCTTTAAGGAAAGTGTGTGTGGAAAGCCCTTATATGGAGATGGTTTGGGTGTGTTTTATGCAAATGACTAACCTCGTGCACGCGGCCGCTCATTTAGAATGCTCCAAATTCACGAACATCAGAACAAGGTCAAGAACAAATTCATGTGCGTACGAACGTTTTGTGAATCAGGCGGAGATTTTTCCTGAGAAGTTCTCCTGTGCGTACAAATACGAAAGAATCCACGCAATTATTAGTGAATGAGACCCATTGTGTCTTGGTTAACACATTTTAAACCAAGCTGTAGGATTGTTTCAGTCTGGCACACCGAGCATTAGATGGCAAGTCTATGGACCGGCCAGTGTGTTTACTGACCATCTCGTACATATTGCACACAGAAGAGCTGGCTCAAATCAGCATTTTCAATATGATTGGCTGGCTTTATGTGTCACTCAGGTGGTCTCCTCCTGTCTAAGTGGGTGGTTCTTTACAAGAATAAGCTGCAGTGAGCACCAGAATTACATTTACATTCATATAATATAAGGTCAGTCTATATCCAAGCAGGTGAACAGTGTAAAGACAATTAGGATAAAATGTACCTCAATTTATCAAAAGAAAAATCAACATTTTGATCACTGACTTTCTCTGATCCTGCAATTACAAGTACTGCTCACCACTCACCATCCTCTTTCACATTGGAGGAACAAACAAGTGTTTAATCATAGAGAGACCAACACACAAGCCGAATAAAAAAGAAAACACTATCATTTCACACAAAGTGGAGCTGTGTGGGAGCACAGCTAGACAGTTCATTCTTGGGTGAGAAACTCAGCTGTCGCAAAGCACAGAAATGCGTAAGAAAATAGTGGGAGTGGAGTGCAGTGCATTGAGCAGTGAATGCAGGCCTGCTCTGCTTCTGCTAAATTACTACACCACACAGATTTACTTAGTCTGAGACCACATGCACACTGCAGCTAAATGCGCTTGTCACTCCTCTTGAGTGCTTGATCTCATTCTGTACACACAGAGTTTGGATATTTAGGTGAGTGACAAGTGACAACTGCATTCTGCAACCAAATTCACTCTTGAATAATGTAATGCATGTAATGTTAGTTAGTCAGTGTAATCTGTACATGACCAAATTAAAGTAGGTCTACTTCTGGAATATCTATTTCTTTCAGATGGAGGTATATGTGGCTTGTCTTGCTTAAAATCTTTTGAAAGTTTGCACTCAAAAAAATGTACACGTATGTTTTTGCTGCTTGTTTAATTTAATTTAATTCATGTTAAATGCTGTCCACGTACATTCTTACAATGGAAGTTTATTTGTTATAAACTTTCACAGCATGCTTTGAGTAAATGTTGTTATTATATGTTTTTGAGTATACTTGTTTTTAATGTTCAGTTATGTTAAAAATTCAGAGTTTCTATTATTTCTGTTTATTTTGTGGTTACCATTGTGCTCAAGTTTGTGCTTAATAATAATACTAATACTAATACTAATACTAATAATAATGTTTTATTTATATAGTGCCTTTCCAGTGCTCAAGGATGCTTAATTAGGTTAAGGGTGACTGAATGAGCTTTATTCATTGAGCAATAGTAGTTACTGGTAGCACAGTCACTTCTTCCTTGCTCCTCTCATACATCACATTAAGTAAAAAAGTTATATTTAGCATGCTAGCATGTAACCGATGCATTCAGTCTCTGTTTCCAGTTCCACTAAGAACTTTAATTATGAGTTATTTGTTTGAACGTACTTGTTAGTCTTGTTTTACTTAAATAACTTCAGTTAAGGCTGGAATACACTACGCAACTTTTGCCCATGATTTTTGACATTTTGTGCTGATTTTAGAACACATGGTTTTCATTTATCATGCGTCTCCTAGCAACAAGGTGCATGTTTCTGCGTGAGTTTGTTTGGAATCACTTGAAAGTCTAGTAGTTTCCTGTGTCGTTTAGTGTATATGATTTTTCTTGTACAAAGTCTGCAAGTGTATGATGTGTGTTTAAATTTGTTCAGATTTTAAAAGTCGTATAGTGTGTTCCAGTCTTTAATTGTGTGAAAAAGTTTTAAGTTCATTGAACAAATCATTTTTGAGTGCTTTTGTGACAAAATGTTCAAGAATTGTTTTATTAATTTGAGTAAATTTTTTGAGTGCACATAGCATACAGTGTACTCAGTAGATAATATTTATTTATTTACTTGCATAATTTTTTTCTGGCAATTGTACAGGTCGCTAAAACTACAAATCAAGAGCTAATAGCTAAAAGATCAGGTAGCTTAAAACTTTGGATAATTATGTTAACAAAAATATTCATACTGGACTGAAATGTACTTAAGTAAGACTCAAGTTGTCCCATTGTATGCTGAACCACAGCAGTCAATCATATTTTACCATCCTTACTCTGTCCAAAAACAAGTGTTTATAGTTTATAATACAGACTCACATATTTTTGCATAGAAAACATGCACAAAATGTACGTAGGTGTACAATTACAAGTGGCAGCATTTCCCATCCACAAGCTATACATCATCCTAGCTAGTTCCCTTATTCTTTACTGAAAGGAATGAATATGGAAAAACATGTAGATTTTCGTGATATTCCTCTCATTTGGGTTCGAATACAATCCAGATCTGCATATAAGCGTAATAATAATGGAGAATGCTGTGGGGTGCAGAGCGAACTAGAGGGGGGAGAGAAGGAGCGATGAGTTGTTGGGGGTGGGGGGTGGGGGGTGTAGAGGTAGAGAGAGAGAGAGAGAGTGAAGGAGGGAAGAAAGCAATGAGAGGATCTTGAAATTGTGCGCTAATAAAATTCGAGGTCATTTACATCTGAGATGGGATTGAGTGGCAGGCGTTACCATGACGACATTCCCACGGGTCTTCAAGCACTCTGCGCTCCCTGACAGCAGCAGAGAGAAAGAGAAGGAAGGGAGAGAGGGTGCGCGTTATAAGGGGAAACAGTGAAAGCAGAGAGATCGCATAAAACGGGACTGTGGGGTTCAGCCGAAGGAGAGATAGAAAGAAATGGCAGAGGACGCGACAGAGGAAAAGTGTGTGTGTGTGTGTGTGTGAGAGAGAGAGAGCGAGAGAGACAGTGTCTTAGAGTGGCTGCATGGCAAAGCCTTAAATTTTTAATCAGCATGCACCAGGAGGCAGACACACCGAAGGAGTGACTTAATAATGCACAATTAAATTAGAAACTCGGCCCAGAATACATTCGGATCCTTTCAGCCTGTCTGTCTCACTCATTTGTACTCAAATACCTGCTCATTCTCACCCTTAATCACCTCTTCCTTGCAGTATTCACTCATCTCATTGCTCAGCCACTCCTTCAGTTCAACCTTTTTTGAGCCATTCATAGTTTCCTCTGCTTACTTCTGTATTATTTCCCTTAATCACAGGGCCTCACCTGTTCTTGTAAAATAAGGCCAGAAACATACTTTACAGATGTACACAGACAGCTGATGTGGTCCATTTGAACATACTTGACATGCTGCGCTGTGTTGGTCTGGCGGTAACAAACCTCAGTACTCAAGGGGGCGATAGAGTTCCCTTCAAATGTCTGTTTCATTTAACCAGATGTTGAAATTCAAATAAGTTACTGTAAACATATTGAATTTATTGATGTTGACTTCTCTTAGCAAAATTTTCAAACTGTTACTCAAGCCTTGACAGTAGTTGAAAGAGAAAACTGACTGTAAAATAAGACGGTTCTGCTAATTCCCACTATAGCGCCCCTTAGGGCAGCACTGTGAATTGCAGTCTGACACATTTCAGTACAAAATTGCGCTTGCATAGCTGGAAGTGTCTGAATTTACATAGTTAATATGTTCCAAACATAGGTCCTAAGTCAAATTGACATAAAAAAGCAGTGTTTTTCTGTTTTCTGCCATTTAGGCCACATACACACTTCAGCTAAATTTGGTTGTTACTTCACCTCTTCGTGCTTAATCCTGTTCTGTTCACACACAGTTCAGTAATTTAGGGGAGTGACATCTGCATTCTACAACCGAATTAATTCCCCAAAAAATGCAGGTAGTGACAATGCATTTACAAAAATTCTATGTAGTGTGTATAGAACCGAACAACTTTGATGTTTATTTAGATTAACTAGTTGTTAATGACGTATTTTAATGTGCATCAGAAATATTTCTTTCTTCTTTATGTGCGGACAGTGTGGTGCAAAAAATCTCAGGTAAAGTGGTACGAGCCTATACTCCATTTGTGTTGCTAGATCTTGCTATAAAAACAGCAAACAAGAACAAGCCCACAATAAACCGAAATAAATCCAAATGCTTTATGCTGAAAATAAAAACAAAACATCAACTCGCACCTACTCTCTTTAATAACTCCATATACTCAAACTCTTTATGAGCCAAACTTAAACAACAAACCCAAAAATAATAAGTGGACATGGTAATACTGCAAAAGCGTGCTCTGTGAAGCAGCCTTTCCAAGCATAAGTGAAACACCACGCCTCCGTCGACTGTACTTTTAGTTAAAATTGCTAAACATAACAGTCTTTTGTCACTATAATATTTCTTCGACCGGAATAGCGGATACCAAACATGTGAGACGCCAGAACGTTGCTATGGTTGTATGCCATGGTGTCAGTCATCGCAGTTTCAGGAGAGAATCGTGTTCCGTACACACATAGAACAATAATTTAGGAGACTCACTCCCACATTTAAATGCGGTTGTCACTCCTGAAACTTTACAGTGTGTGCATGGCCTCAGAAATTTAGGGTCAGTGAGATTTTATTTATTTTAGAAATTAATACTTTTATCCCGCAAGGATGCATTCAATTGATAAAAAGTCACAGTAAAGACTTACATTGTTAAAAAAAAATTTAGATAATTACTGATCTTTTGAGTTTTCTATTCAGCAAAAAAAAAATGTAATGTATCACGGATTCTACATTTATTAAAGCAGCACAACTGTAAAAATGGATGATTATAATAAAAAATGTTTCTTGATTAGTAAATAAGCATATTAAAATGATTTCTGAAGGATCATGTGACCCTGAAGACTGGAGTAATGATGCTGAAAATTGAGGAATAAATTGCATTTATTCTTGTTTTACTAGGAGTGTAATGATTTACAAACCGAACCGAAAAACCGCGATACACCACCCAAGGTATGAACCGGCAAACGCCCCCACCCCCTGCTACCCCAGCCCAGCCCTGGCCCATTGTTGAGGTTGACCTCAATTTACCTTATGTCACAAAACTAAATTCTTCCTTGACGTTTGATTAAATAGTAATTAGGGGTGTAGCAGTAGGCCTACACGTATTCATCCCGCAAATTTTCGATACGTGTCTTGTGTACACAACGAATACAGAGTTGTAACCTAACCACCAATAATTGCAATAAGCCAAGGTGTTTTGTTACGTTTGATAAGAAACAAAGTGTCCATTTTATCACAAAATTCAAACAAAAATGCGGTTTTGACGCTCTTTAATGTGCCGTGACAGATCGCTATAGGTGCCTCAGTTCAAGCGGCAACGTGGAGCATGAGTAAATGCGTTCATCTCTTCCTCTTTAATACTAGTTACAGAATGAACATCTGAAGGTATGTTGAAAGATTCAGTACAACTTACTGAAATGGATCATATTTTGTGTAATCACTCGTTTCAGAAGCGGAAAGATGTCAATAAAACAGCTTGTAAACAATGTCACGTAGCATTACATTTCCCTCAGCAAGTCATTCAGTGTCCACAGCTTGTTAGTTCACCAGAGAAATGAACTCTTTCGCTAAATATATGCATTATATTAGCCTATATATTCATTATATTTGACTTAACCTGTTAGTGATGTCTTGATTATTTAATGCATGCCACTGTGTAAATGATTATATTTCAACAATGAATTGGAGTAAAAACATAATTTATTAATTAGATTTAGAAGTTAATGCAGAACTTGCCTTATGTGCAGTTTACATGTTTGCATACAATTTGTTATTTGAGTGTTGATTATTATATATAAAAATAAATAGCAACTGAATTTAGGCTAATAGTTTGGGCTCTGTTGTTAACCTTTAATATTATAGTAATGTGCAAGCAAGTAGTTTACAGCAGTAGCAGAGATACATTTTTTTTTTTTTTATCTTTAAGAACCTTTTAATTATAATATATTATTTAAAGACAGAGACACGATTTGTTCAGTGTACCACTGTTTAATAAAAAAAAGCTATTTTATGTTTTTATGTTCAGCTTTAGTGAGCATAAGAGATTAGTTTTCTTCAAAAAAACTAAACAAAACAAAACCAAAAAAAATCTTACTGACCCCACACTTTTTAGTAGTTAATTGTATATCTGCATAATAATGTGTTATATCTCTTTAGCCTCCAGTGTTATTCATATGACCATGGTTTAAAATGATCTCTTTGTTCAATCATTTTTAATTTTTTAAAAATAATGTTCTAAATGTTCTTTGTTGTAACGCTTTAAACAAAACAAAAAAATGCAACAAAATTAGGTATTTCTTATAGAGAGAATCACTGTTGTATGGCACAATGGTCTGTGCTTGCTTGAAAAAACATTCCCATCACTAAAATACTGATGAGATGTGAATTGCCGGCCATGTTGCTATAGCATACTGGTCAATTAAAGTAGAAGGGGTGGGTCGATGAGAAGCCCTGCTCTCAGGTGTTTCAATGAATACAGCAGCAGCCCTGATTCCTCCACTGTCTAGGGGGCCTCAGTGGTGTGCGGAGCTGCTTCAGTCTCTCCCTTCAGTAACGGCCGTCCTCCACACACACAAATAGCCATCAGAGGACAATGAGAGCCATGATCCTTTGACGCCATCTGTCACTGGATGGTGTGCACGCATAGGCTACCAAAACCAGACACACACACACACACACAGGCAAGAGGGAAGGCAGTATTTTACAGTGGGAATGAGCAAGGGTGAGGACCAGTATAGTTTCTTTTCTTTTCAGTGTAACTGCATTTTCAGGACTGACTGTCTTAAATGTTGCATTCAACAATGCAGCAGTGATTATCTATGTTTCTATCTTTATTTTTATGACTATCTATTTATCTGTTCTGACAATACAAAACATAGTAGATATAGTAGAATTATTCTGAATAGGATTTTTATTACAATGTCACCATTTAAAAAATAGAAGAAATCAGAACCACTATAATTTACATGTGATATATTTGGCTTGTTTGTTTGGTCATTTTTCCATTGTATAGCAAAAAAATACAATCCAAAATACAAATGTATTATTATTATTATTATTATTATTATTTTTATATATATATATAAAATAGAGAGGCTTCAGAAAATGTTCTCAATTTGCCATGATAACATCGGTAACTCCAACAAATGTTTATTTCATTAACACTTTACAATAAGGATCAATTTGTTAAAATTTGTAAATGCATGCCTGTAGGTGTCACAATCAATTAATTTATAAATATGCTTATGGTTATTGTTGAATGAGTGAATTGTTAGTGTTTGTTCATAAGACATTCATGTTAATATATACAACTTTAAACTACAGTTTACAACTAGTTTATTAGTATGCTCAAATCAACAGAAATATTGTTCATATTTTTAGTTCAGAATTCCTATTACTAACTAACAAATTGTAAACCGTCACCCGTTTCTTGTTATATATCAAATTTGCTATTGTATATTGTACTTAAATTTGCTATTCAAGCAATTTACAATACATTAATTGTGGTACAGCCACCTTGTTGCAATGTGGGGTTATGGGCCTCATTTAGGGTCACAATGGTGGTAGAGCGTCATTGGAACTTAGATTATGGGTCACCTCTTAACAGAATCAAACCTGTTTGTGTTACCACTCCAGACCTTAAACAATTACGCTAACACCTAAGCTGACTATATATGAAATTATCAGGGATAAAAGCAACAACATTGGACAGATACAAAGTATTGCTTTACAAAGCCCAGAGGCACAGTTGTTTAACAACTACAAAACCAGTTTGATTGGATAAAAAAATATCTAGTTCGCTTCAGCAACAGTTCAGTTCATAGAGGTGACAATATCCACTCCTTCCATTGTCTGGTGAACCTGGACTGCATGTGTCTGTGTGTGTGTGTGTGTGTGTGTGTGTGCCCTTCAGTGTTCAGGGGACTTCCCTTCTCACTCTTTTCCGTCTCCCTGTGCAGGGAGGAGATGTTAATGGCTCTCTGGATGTGTTAATTAGCTAGAACAGTGGTTAATGAGGAAGGGTGAAATGGAGAAGGAAGAGAGAGAGTGTGTGTCTTTCGGTTGTTATTGTGTGAGTGTGTATGAGAGGAAGGGCGTGTGTAGTCAAGTGGCACATTGGAGCGGTGGGAGGATTATACAGTGGGTTGTCTCACTCTGAAGGCAATGGAGGTCAGGTGAGGGCAAGAATCTTAACACGGTCATTATAACAATGACCACAGAGTTAGAAGGAGATGGGGGAAATGTTCTGAATCAAATATAGCACTATCTACAGGCCTGGAGGTATCTATAATTTTAAGCTAAAATTACAAAACAGATTTTGACTAATAAGGAGAAAGTTGTAACTTGAATTAAATGTAACCATTATAACTAGAGATGCAATGGTCAGGGACTGGAATCAGCTGATTTTTCCGCATGCTCGGCCTGGTGACCAGCCGGTCAGTCTCACGTTTTTCCGATTCTGAGCCGGTCCGTTTTGTTGCCAGCGGCACAGGCAATAACGTAAGCTGTGCGTTCTCGCTGGAATCAGCTGATTCCACGCACCCGCGTCCTCTCACTCATTCGCTCCGGTTAAATAGTGCTTGTATTGTGTGTAATTTTTTCTAATTCCAACAGGTTTTGCGCTCACACCAAAGCGTGCACACCACTCACTGTTCCATATAAGTGGTGTGCACATAAAGCCACCTCTCAAACAGCTTGTTAGTTTCAAGTACCAAAATGAGTGGCTTATTGCGCTTAAACGGTCAAATACACACAAAATTGTCAAAATGCCTGTCTTGGCAGGTATTCAGTTAAACACAGTCAGTTTTGGAACGTAAATAGTTGAGAAAGATAACACACGTTGTATAACAAATGTTATTTGTCCGTGCATGAACTCAAAGTGACAGCAGCCTAAAACTCCTGCTGCTGTCTGTCATATTAATCAAAGAACAAAAGACAAAGAAAATCACTCTCTGCTCTTGACTGAATAACTTTTGTAATTGTAAGCATTAATCTGTATTTCATTTTTTACAGTGAAGACTATCCAGTGTTATTTTACATTTGATTACTTTAAATTCTGTAGTATTTCTTACCTGAATACTAACCTACTGTTAGACCCACCTGAAAAACTAAAAGCTGTGTTTATTTCATATATCTCTTTATTCTATTGCATTTATTTGTTCTAACTTTATTACTGACCTTTTACTTGTTTTTTTATGAATTAAGTTTTTTCATTGAACAAAAGTAGATTTTTGTTTGTATATACCCTTTTTCAGTTAGTAAACATGGTGATGTTTTTTGTGGGCGGAGCTTAGCTGGAGGCAGAACGATTCCCCTGATCGCTTCACAAATGCTAGCCACATTTTTTTTTAATGTGAGCTGGTTTTTAAACAATGACTGGAGTAATTTTATCTGAATATGTAAGGTCACTCTCTGTCCGGGGCCGTGACAGTTATTTTAAAAAGTTAACCTTAACGGACGCAACCAGATTGACCGACCCGTACACGCTTACTCAATGGATGGACGATCTGACAGGATCACGTACGGTTGAGTGGCCTGGCATCTACATCCAGGGCCGGCCCGCGGCATAGTACAGGCTCCAAACTTTATGCAAGCAGCTTTTCTAGGTACTCGGTGTGATTTTGTAAAAATCATGTCAGTTTTTTATAAACACATATCACTTTTTTAATAGAGTAATGTTTTTCTCTACAGTTGTACAGTTTTAAGGGGATATATGGCATTTTTAAAATGTATTTGCCGAAATTAGTAATTACATTTATATACAGGTTTATTTAATAGCAAAATGTTTTGTAAAATTCACATTAAATATCTAAATTTCTCAGTTTAATTCATGGTGAAAACATGATTGTGCATAGTTTAGATCGTGCTAACTAACTAACTATGTGCTAAATAGACATGTACAAGACTTAAAATAAAAAGATTTCACAGATTTGTGTCATACGATCCGAAGTTCTGCCTAGCCAGTGCCTGGCACACTCGCTCCAGTCCGCTCGTTTTATTGCGTTTAACCACAGCTGTCGTCGTTTTTTTTTGTCTGGCAGTAGCAGCAGGTATGCGGTAAAATTTCCATTTGGAGCCTGTAGTCGTCGATTCTGGCACCCAAAAACACAACAAGATGACATTTTGAGCTCCGACTCTGTGCTGGTTTGTATTGGCCGCCTCCAGTTTTCCCTTTGTTTTGCCTCCAGCTAACACCGTGACGTAATTGTGACGTTGGCGCAAAAAGGGTCTATATGCTGTCAATTATAGTTCTTAGAAAGAAAATAGGAACTAGCTAAATCGGTATCGACAGTCCACACTTACAAAAAAAGATGCTTTTAATACAGTGATGTACATTTTATCAGCATTTATTAATCTTGCTTAATCTAAAAATATCCTATTGTTTATTGTTAATTCACACCTTTTCATAATGCATTAAAGTGATAGTTCAGCGGAAAATGAAACAATGTTTCAACTGTTTTTGTCCGTGCAATCAAAATAAGTCCTACAGGTTTGAAATTACATAAGGGTGATGGCAGAATTTTCATTTTGGGAAGAACTATGCCTTTAACTAATGTTACCCTAGGGCTGTGCGACAATTATGAAAACAAGTTCATCAACGTAAAACGATTACCGTGCCGCTGCCGCATTCCGCCCAGCGCACCTTCCTTTCCTTCACAGCGGCGCACTTTCATTCCTCCCTAAACCAAACTTAGCATCCAAATCAGCCGAATAAGTGAGTGTTGTAAAATGCAGTCTGCTGTCTTATTTTATTGCTGACTGTTTACTTGTCTTCTGTAACTGTTTTGAGGACTTTTACTTGCATTAATTAACCTAGTCAACCCTCTACAATGCGAGTAAATCACTCGCATATGCGAGTAAATCTTCACTCCAGGTGACTAAATAATAACTATCATTAGCCATTGGCTAATAAATGCTTTGATTTTACTTGCCGGTGTGAGTTAGAGGCTAAGAATAAGTTTAGCATAGATATATTTTCACTCGCTGAACACTCAGAGAAACAGTTTCACTCTCTGTCAAGCGATCTGTCTATTTCAGTTCAACTCATCGGATGCGCAGCGTGCCTGTATATGACGTACCGTAAACTCTAGTGTGAAGGCGCACAACTCGCCGTCGCATTGCTGAGAGCGCTAGCTGTGTTTCTCACACACACACTCGCAAAGAGAGAGAGTCTTGCATACCACGCAAAAACGACACGCTACATGTAAACCACATTCTTTGTTGTATTTTCCTGTCAAAACAACTGAGTTTATTTGGAATTATTCAGCTTTTAAGAACAAGCTGAAGATATACTAGTTTTTCCGGTAGTAGGCGGAACTAATGCACAAACAGCAATCTCATTGGCTGGTGCTCATCTATTACTGTCCCTGTTTTGATTTCAGCAAATCAGTTTGAGCGAACGCAGACAACGTGATTAATATTCATGAACCCAGCAGCTCATCAATCCTTAATGCGTTGTATATTGTTATTAGTAGTAGAATTAGTAGTATTATCATCTTATTAATAATTAACTATTATCTATTACTATTATAATGACCAATAATATCTTAAGCACCACCACCAGTCCTCAATTCAATTAAAATATCAAATATACACTCACCTAAAGGATTATTAGGAACACCATACTAATACTGTGTTTGAACCCCTTTCGCCTTCAGAACTGCCTTAATTCTACATGGCATTGATTCAACAAGGTGCTGAAAGCATTCTTTAGAAATGTTGCCCCATATTGATAGGCCCATCTTGCAGTTGATGGAGATTTGTGGGATGCACATCCAGGGCACGAAGCTCCCGTTCCACCACATCCCAAAGATGCTCTATTGGTTGAGATCTGGTGACTGTGGGGGCCATTTTAGTACAGTGAACTCATTGTCATGTTCAAGAAACCAATTTGAAATGATTCGAGCTTTGTGACATGGTGCATTATCCTGCTGGAAGTAGCCATCAGAGGATGGGTACATGATGGTCAGAAACAATGCTCAGGTAGGCCGTGGCATTTAAACGATGCCCAATTGGCACTAAGGGGCCTAAAGTGTGCCAAGAAAACATCCCCCACACCATTACACCACCACCACCAGCCTGCACAGTGGTAACAAGACATGATGGATCCATGTTCTCATTCTGTTTACGCCAAATTCTGACTCTACCATCTGAATGTCTCAACAGAAATCAAGACTCATCAGACCAGGCAACATTTTTCCAGTCTTCAACTGTCCAATTTTGGTGAGCTCGTGCAAATTGTAGCCTCTTTTTCCTATTTGTAGTGGAGATGAGTGGTACCCGGTGGGGTCTTCTGCTGTTGTAGTCCATCCGCCTTAAGGGTGTGCGTGTTGTGGCTTCACAAATGCTTTGCTGCATACCTCGGTTGTAACGAGTGGTTATTTCAGTCAAAGTTGCTCTTCTATCAGCTTGAATCAGTCGGCCCATTCTCCTCTGACCTCTAGCATCAACAAGGCATTTTCGCCCACAGGACTGCCGCATACTGGATGTTTTTCCCTTTTCACACCATTCTTTGTAAACTCTAGAAATGGTTGTGCGTGAAAATCCCAGTAACTGAGCAGATTGTGAAATACTCAGACCGGCCCGTCTGGCACCAACAACCATGCCCCGCTCAAAATTGCTTAAATCACCTTTCTTTCCCATTCTGACATTCAGTTTGGAGTTCAGGAGATTGTCTTGACCAGGACCACACCCCTAAATGCATTGAAGCAACTGCCGTGTGATTGGTTGATTAGATAATTGCATTAATGAGAAATTGAACAGGTGTTCCTAATAATCCTTTAGGTGAGTGTACATTCATGGCTGTCAAACGATTAATCGCGATATATAAAAGTTTGTTTACATAATATATGTGTGTGTATGTACTGTGTATAATTATTATGTATGTTTGAATACACACACATGTATAGGATTTAAGAAATATTTGCATGTATACTGTAGGGCTGGGCCATATGGCTGAAAACTGTATCACGATATAAACGTTATATCGTCATATTGGTCGATATCGATAATTATTGATATTTTGTATGACCTATTTAAAATAAGGACCAGGAGAAAAATATATTACGTTTAAACATTTTTATTTTAAACTTAACCTTCCTCTAATTATAATCCCCTCAGTTATAGCCTAAAGGCAGAAATGTCAACACAACCATGGAAAACACTCAAATAATTAAGTCTAAAATTACAATGAACACTTAACAATTATCTCTTAACATTAAGGTGCAGTGCCTCTGTTATTTCTTTGTACTGTTTAGATGCTTTGTCACAAGGCACTGATGCAGAGTAACGTTACCTCTCCATGTCGTTTCAAAGAATAGTACAACAGCGAGCACATCGAGTATAAACCCCTCCCCAAACGGACGAGGCGCGCGCGCAGTCAGCCAAATATAGACATGCATGTGTGTAAACAAACTTTTATTTTGGATGCGGTTAATCCTGATTAATTGATTTGACAGCACTAATATAAATAAAATAGTATATCAGTCTGGTGAGTAAACAAAAAAATGTACTAGCCAATGGCGATTATGTTGCCAAGAGGGTTGCTAGCATTAGTTTTTGCTGAAGTATTGATAATTGTGACATTTTTACTCATCACGAAATAAGACTTTGATCAGATCGCCCACCAATAACTGTGAAATAATCGTGATTTCAGTATTGACCTAAATAATCGTGATTTATGAATTTTACCATAATCGAGCAGCCCTATGTTAACCTATGCAACTTTATTGTGAAGTGATACTAAAAATAGTTACATTTTCCCAATGCTGACCCTAAACGTAGATACACACCCCAGTTAGAGGGAAAGAGCGAAATACGGAATAGCGAAAAAAGTGAGTGACAGAAAAAAAAATCTGTGTGAGAGAGAGAGAGAGAGAGTAAAAGAGAGTGTTGCGGGTGCGAGTGAGCGCATTAGGGAGAGAGAGAGAGAGCGAGTGAGCCTTTATTCTGAGTGGAATAGCTAATGAGGGCCCTGCGGAGCCTAGCTTTGCTGTGCGCGGTCGTAATGAACAGTGGCAGCCTGGCACGCCGCGCCCATGAGCTTTATTATTCACACGCATACATCAGAATACGGCAGAGAAATTATGCAAATACTGTGGAGAGAAAGCTAGAGTGAGAGAGGGAGAGAGAGATGATGGCGAGGAAGAGAGACTGAAGGGTGGGGGGATTATTGGGGGAGAGAGAAGGAGGGAGTCTTTACAGCAGGTTGGAATTTGTTTTTTAATACTGAAATAAAAAGAGGCTCTGCTTCAGAGAGGAAACAAACTCTAATTTCTGAGAAGGCTGATTTAAATTATATAGCTGCCGTGTGTGTATCTGGATGCGAGTATTTGCACATCTCCTTTACAGGAACGAGTGAGCCTATTGCACTGTATTGTAAATCCATCAAATATGTTTGAGATGCAGATATCCACTGTGCGTCTTGGTGAGTGTATGTGCTTGTATTTACAGGGGACGCAGAACTGATGGGAAATTATACTGGCAAGTCTTTCATGTGCTTCCTTCAGGTCCCATCACTAGAATTCTCGCTAAAGACATGCGTGAGCTTGCTTTAAGGCAGGCTTAACACAAGTGGCCACTGCAACTCGTCCCACACTGTAGTTGCTATGCAAATGAATCCTCAAATCATGTGGTTTGTTGATAAGAAATGTGCTATTACTTTTCTCAGCATTCAAACCTAATGATTTTCGTTTTGTGGACAGTAAAATAGAGATTCCATATACTTGTATTTTTAAGGAATGAACCGAGTCATATGAAGGACCAGTAATCATTATTCACCTTGAGCTGGTAAGGAAACTCCAAGAACCACTAGCACACAACTAGCAACACCCTAGCAACCACCAGAACACCTCAGCAATCACATAACAATGCACTAAAAACACTCAGAACTCCTTAGCAACCACATCACAATCTGTTTAAAGCACTCAGAACTGTTTAGTGACCACGTAGCAAATCACTAAAACACTCTAGCAAGCACATAGCCTTTTGTTTCCAACACAACTCTTGACTATTACTGCACAATGTTGGTAGTGGTTATTTTGGGCCTAAAAAGGTATCATCTTTTGCCCTGCATTATCAATGAGCTGTTGGGAACAGTGGAAAATGTTTTACGGTGTAGCTTACGTTCCTGAGGCTGCTCTCGTCCTTCAGACTGGCCTTATATGGACTGACTGGGTCTGCTTCAGCTTCAGCTCTAATCTACACCCTTTCTCTTTCTTTCTCCCATTGCTCTGTATTTCCGTCTTGTGTTCTGACTTTCAAATCTCAAATTCATGTTCTCTGTAGTGCTGAATGAGGTCATATTTTACAGTTCTTAAAGCACTTTCAACAGTTGTACCTTTTAAAATTAGTGTATGTATTGTCTTTGGAGGGGTTATTCTGACTCATGTTAACATCAGAGTGAAATATATTTTGAGAACCTCTCAAATGTAGAGCAGGTTTAATACATGCCAATTCTTTTTAAACCCTTAAAGAATATTGCAATAGAGAAGCAAACCGTTGTGCATCTATAGGTTTTAAATTGGCTGTTGCCGTGTCTTAATGCAGTATTAAAACTGGTAGCTTGTTCTAGTGCTAGTATTTCAGTAGCATACTAGCATGCAAGCTTTCTGTGGGAAAGCCCATTATGACAAAGGTCAGACTGGGAAAGCCCCAGTTGCTCAGGGGAAAAAGCATGTCTGGGAATTTAGTAATCCTTAAATGGTTTTAGGGCCTACACAGGACTTTTTAGGTGAATTTTTGACTTGAATGTGTCCCAGGCAGATTGATTATTTGCTAAGTTTGGGTTATTATTAACAATAAATCCTTATTCTTTTGGACTTAAAAAGTGTGTGCATTTAAACGTTTTAAAATATTTGCCAGAGCTCCACCTATTTAGACTAAATGACACTGGTTAAAATATATATATATATATATATATATATATATATATATATATATATTATATTATATTATATTATATTATATTATATTATATTATATTATATTATATTATATTATATTATATATATATATATATATATATATATATATACACTCACCTAAAGGATTATTAGGAACACCTGTTCAATTTCTCATTAATGCAATTATCTAATCAACCAATCACATGGCAGTTGCTTCAATGCATTTAGGGGTGTGGTCCTGGTCAAGACAATCTCCTGAACTCCAAACTGAATGTCAGAATGGGAAAGAAAGGTGATTTAAGCAATTTTGAGCGGGGCATGGTTGTTGGTGCCAGACGGGCCAGTCTGAGTATTTCACAATCTGCTCAGTTACTGGGATTTTCACGCACAACCATTTCTAGAGTTTACAAAGAATGGTATGGTCCTGTGGGCGAAAATGGGCACGAAGCTCCCGTTCCACCACATCCCAAAGATGCTCTATTGGGTTGAGATCTGGTGACTGTGGGGGCCATTTTAGTACAGTGAACTCATTGTCATGTTCAAGAAACCAATTTGAAATGATTCGAGTTTTGTGACATGGTGCATTATCCTGCTGGAAGTAGCCATCAGAGGATGGGTACATGGTGGTCATAAAGGGATGGACATGGTCAGAAACAATGCTCAGGTAGGGCGTGGCATTTAAACGATGCCCAATTGGCACTAAGGGGCCTAAAGTGTGCCAAGAAAACATCCCCCACACCATTACACCACCACCACCAGCCTGCACAGTGGTAACAAGGCATGATGGATCCATGTTCTCATTCTGTTTACGCCAAATTCTGACTCTACCATCTGAATGTCTCAACAGAAATCGAGACTCATCAGACCAGGCAACATTTTTCCAGTCTTCAACTGTCCAATTTCGTGCAAATTGTAGCCTCTTTTTCCTATTTGTAGTGGAAATGAGTGGTACCCGGTGGGGTCTTCTGCTGTTGTAGCCTATCCGCCTCAAGGTTGTACGTGTTGTGGCTTCACAAATGCTTTGCTGCATACCTCGGTTGTAACGAGTGGTTATTTCAGTCAAAGTTGCTCTTTTATCAGCTTGAATCAGTCGGCCCATTCTCCTCTGACCTCTAGCATCAACAAGGCATTTTCGCCCACAGGACTGCCGCATACTGGATGTTTTTCAAAACAATATCTTACTGATCCCAAATTTTTGTCTACATTAAAAGTATCATACACAATGATATATATATATATATCATTGTGTATGATACTTTTAATGTAGACAAAAATTTGGGATCAGTAAGATATTGTTTTGAAAGAAATCTTGAAAAAATATTTTTACTTGGCAAGGATTCATTAAGTTGACCATAACTAACAGAAAATACTGTTACATTTTGTTGCAATCTTATTCATATAAATTCATATAAATGCTGTTTTTTTTTTAAACTTTCTATACATCAAAGAATCCTGAAACAAAATGATCAAGCAGCAGAACTGTTTTTTAAAGGAACACGCCGACTTTTTGGGACTTTAGCTCATTCACCGTATCCCCCAGAGTTAGATAAGTTTATACATACCATTTTTATATGGGTCTGATGCACCCACCACTAACCTAGTTTAGCACAAAGACTGGATGTAAACGGCTCCAGCTAGCCTACTGCTCAATAAGTGACAAAATAACGCCAGCATTTTCCTATATATATGTTGTGATGTGTATAGTTACATCGTGTACTAAGACCGACGGAAAATTAAAAGTTGCAATTTTCTAGACTGATATGGCTAGGGACTATACTCTCATTCCTGCGTAATAATCCAGGATCTTTGCTGCCGCACCATGGGTGCAGCGGCGCAATGATATTATGCAGCGCCTACCTCCAGTCTTTGTGCTAAGCTAGGCTAGCGGTGGGTGTGTCAGACACGGAGATAAAAATGGTATGTATAAACTTATCTAACTCTGGGGGATATGGTGAATAAGCTAAAGTCCTAAAAAGTCGGCGTGTTCCTTTAACACTAATAATATGGAATGTTCCATGAGCAGCAAATCATCATATGATTTCTGAAGGATCACGTGACTAAAGACTGGAGGAATGGCTGCTGAAAATTCAGCTTTGCCATCACAAACATAAAAAATATGTTTTAAATTGTAATAATATTTCACAATACTGTATTTTTGATCAAAGAAATGCAGCCTTGGTGAGCATAAGAGACTTTAGAAATTATTTAAAAATCTCCCCAAACTTTTTGCTGTGTATATTTTCATTTATAAAACAATATTGGTAAGGATTATTCATTCTCTTAAGTTTGTTGTAAAGACATTTACCTATCGTCTATACTTAATTCTACACCTTAACTTATAGTCAAAGTCCTCATCACACACAGTGGAAAAAGTCAGGATGGAGGAGGGATAGGAGAAATGTTGGAAGGTGTGGAGTTCTTAAAACCATGGTTGTGTGTTTATTCCTTCTTACAAACATGGTTGTGATTGATGGTTATGAACATGCTCCTTGCTCGTTTGTTAGGCATACCATTTAAATATTAGAAGCAATAGCAGAAAGAAGCAGACTTTGTAATTTTAAAAATTTTATTGAACATGCCAGTCAGTTCGGTGTCAAATGATTCTCCTTGCCTACAAAAAATATTATTTATTTAAAACTAACTGCAAAAATGAAATCATGTTTATTATTATTATTATTATTATTATTATTTTTAAATATGGCTTAAAATAGTAACAATGAGGTCCTTTGTGTGCATATATAGTCCTTTGTTCTCATGGCTCATTTAAATAGCTTTCCTGCTCTTGCATATTGTGAATTGCATGTCTTGGATAGAATTGAACTCATTCTGAACTGATGCAGACCACGGACTGTCCAGAAGCAAACACTGTATTCTCGTACTGCCCGGGTGAAGGACAGCGAACTGCTCGGTCTGTTTGAAAATCTGCATGTAGCGATAGCTTATGAATAAATAATCCCCATACGGCATCTCATGCAAATCCATGCAAATGAGGGCTCGGGGCCATACAATTTCTCAGTGTGTTTGTGTGCAGGGTGCATGTGTGTTTATATGTGGAGACGAGAGGGAAGAATTGGGTGTGTTTGTGAATGTGTGCGCAGGAGGGCTTCTCAAATATAAGCTTTACTGTGTGTATCCACACCGAATTGATGACTTTGCATTAAAGACTATTGACATGCTTTTCCTTTTACCAAGACTAGCTGCATTTTATCATGAATCTGGATGTGTGTCTGAGATGTTAGGGACAAGGTCAGCAAGGGGTTAAGAATAGAGACTTTGTTAAGTAATAGTAGATATTAATGTTGTGAGATTTTTATTTTTATTTTGAGGGGGATAGTTCAGTTTTAATAGTTCACCCAAAAATGAAAAGGTCACTTAAAACATGTATGACTTACTTTCTTCCTTGACTTGCTTTTTTCTTTCTCAGTGTATTTTGCATACAGTGAAAGTTAATGTTGTTTTGGACCCCACTGACTTCCAAAGACACTTCCAAAGAAACGTTCTTCAAACACTCTTCTTTTGTGCAGGTTTAGGACAACATGACAAGGAGTAAATGATGACATCATTTTCATCTTTGAGTGAACAGGCCCTGTAATTGTTTCATCTCAGTGATCACTGAAAAATAAACTGGATTCTGGAAAGGACCAAAAAAATAAATAAAATAAAATTCACTCTAAGTATTGCTCCACCCTTTCTTGCCTCTAACTATGATTTATCCTGCTGTGTTACATTAAGTTTTGCATCAAGACCAAGTAAATGATCTTCCCAAACCTTTTTGTGTACCTCCAGTTTATCACTTTTGTCTTTCACTCTTTTCTCTGGTGAACAGAACTCAAACAGAACTCATTACATGCATCTGTTCATGCTTTTTTGCACTTGTTTTTACTCACTTATTCTTCATTTAGTGCTGCTAGACTTACTCTATTCAATTTATTATTGTACTTTATAGTTTGTTTCGGTCCTTGCTTCTGATTTGTTAATTCAGGTAGCCAGCTAAAATCCAAAATATAGCAACCGCTTGGACAATATACTATTTATACACAAAACAACATGCAGAGGGCATACATGATAGACTTAGGTAGTAGATGTCATACATTCTGTGTATGTGTTGTATATAGTGTGTAATGTTACACTACCATTCATTTCTGAAATGAAAAAAATTCTTAAAAAAAATTAAATAAAAATCTTACTGACTCCAAATATTTAAACAGTAGTATATGTCACCCTGGACCACAAAAACAGTCATAAGGGTAATTTTTTTTTAAAGTTGAGATTTAAACATCATCATATGAAAGCTGAATAAATAAGATGTAGTTAGGATAGGTTTGTTAGGATTGGACAATAATTGGTTGGTATACAACTATTTGAAAATCTGGAATCTGAGGGTGCAAAAAAAAACTAAATAGAAATATTGAGAAAATCGCCTTTAAAGTCCTTAGCACTGCATATTACTACTACTAATATTTTTTTTATTTACGGTAGGAAATTTACTAAATATCTTCATGGAATATGATCTTTACTTAATATCCTAATGATTTTTGGCATAAAAGAAAAATCGATAATTATGACCCAAACAATGTATTGTAGGCTATTGCCACAAATATACCCAGTGCGACTTATGACTGGTTTTTTGGTCTAGTGTCACATATGTAAGTACTTGATATGGCATGTTTACTGTGTCCTTTGAGCAAGTCAAATTCTTTGTAGGGGCAACTTGTCCAATAGATGTGAGTTTTGAACACTTATTAGCATTAGCTCAGTATCTCCCCCACTTGTCGTTTTTTTCTGCAGTGGTGAGCAGAACTTCTAGTGATGATGAGCCTGTATTTGTGTGTGTGTCCTTTGGCTGGATCAGGCCTGTGTCTGCTGCTGTCTTGCTGTTGAGCATAGACAGTAGGCAGAGTAATTAGCCTTCTGGCCAGTGTGTGAGGGAGAAAGACAGATATAGTGGTGGAGAGAAGCAGTAAGTGTTCTCAGTTCTCTCTCTCTCTCTCTCTCTCTCTCTCTCTCTCTCTCTCTCTCTCTCTCTCTCTCTCTCTCTCTCTCTCTCTCTCTCTCTCTCTCTCTCTCTCTCCTCTCTCTCTCTCTCTCTCTCTCTCTCCTCTCTCTCTCTCTCTCTCTCTCTCTCTCTCTCTCTCTCTCTCTCTCTCTCTCTCTCTCTCTGCCTCGTCCTCCCTTTCCCTGAAGCTGCATGTTTTACATGGACTGAAGCCCATTTTACATGGTGTCTGCCTCTCATTCAGACATGCGAAGGCTTCCACACATAAGTCAGTCATGCGTGCGTGTGTGTATGAGGAAGAAAAAGTGTGAGTGTTTGTGGCACCAGCAGCCTTATTATCCCTCTGCCCCCCATCCTTTCATCCACTTCTTGTTCAACTGGGACAGAGAGAGAGAGAGTCAATGTTCAAGCATCAGTATAGCAATATTAGGAATAGGGCAAACAAATAGTAATTTGAACAACAAAAACATTCATGCCACAATGCAAAGCCATGCAACATATTTCTTCAATTGCTTTATTGTTGTATGTATAACATTAACTCTGGGGTCTTAGTGTTAATTTTTTTTAGGTCAGTTTAAATAATATAATAAAATTGTTTTTTTGCCAACTTTTTGCTGATTTTGTTCCAGCAATCAGTTATCGGTGCCAGTATATATGTATATTAAGGCTGTCAATTAACGTGTTAATGCATGCAATTAATTTTTTCAGTTGAATGTGTTAATATTTAACACAATAAACACAGCATCTGTTTTTCCCGTCATCCTTTGACTAGCGTTACAATATATGATCACGCTGTTATTCATGCAAATGCTTTTAAACCATTTAAGCACAATATGACACAAAAGAGAATGCAGTGCTGGCACACGTTTATGAATCTCCTGTCTGTGTGACACACACACGCTCATGGGCACAGAAAGCCGCTTCAGACATCACTTGAATGGACAAAAATACAAAAAATGAGTTAAATGAAGTCTTAAATTAATGTAAAGAGTTGTGAGAAAATAGGATGTGTCAGGTCTTAGGGACCTTGACTGTATAACATTTGTAGCTTTAATAAGGATTATTCTATATTAAATGTATAATTCATGCAGTGAGGACTAAGTGTTTTCAATTTCTGTATATCCTACCTGTTAGACCTACCTGAAAATCTTAAAGTTTTAAAAATCTGTTTACAAGGTTACATGGGTCAAAAACAACGAAAACAATAACTTCCTGTGCATTTTGACAGGGAAAGTAAAAATCGGAACCGGTCTTACTGGGCCAATAGAAAAAATTTAGCCCAGATATTGAAGGGCACAGGTAAATATGAAATTTTATTATAATGGGTTTATATGAAGATTGTTTTAAGTTCACTTAAATGAAAAATATATTTTTTTAAAGCTTAATAAATGTTAAAATTGATATGCCAAAAAATATGCCATTAACAAATATTTAAAATATAGACTACTGTCTTTATGTTGTTTGTACATTAATTTGGAAATTAAATGTGAAATTACAATAAAACAAATATAAAAAACTTGTTAGGTGTGATTAATCGTGATTAATTACAGAAAAATGTGTGATTAATTAGTGATTTTTTTTTAATCGGTTGACAGCACTAATATATACACTAATATATATATATATATATATATATATGCACTAATATTAGGAACACCTGTTCAATTTCTCATTAATGCAGTTATCTAATCAACCAATCACATCGCAGTTGCTTCAATGCATTTAGGGGTGTGGTCCTGGTCAAGACAATCTCCTGAACTCCAAACTGAATGTCAGAATGGGAAAGAAAGGTGATTTAAGAAATTTTGAGCGTGGCATGGTTGTTGGTGCCAAACGGGCCGGTCTGAGTATTTCACAATCTGCTCAGTTACTGGGATTTTCACGCACAACCATTTCTAGAGTTTACAAAGAATGGTGTGAAAAGGGAAAAACATCCCGTATGCGGCAGTCCTGTGGGCAAAAATGCCTTGTTGATGCTAGAGGTCAGAGGAGAATGGGCCGACTGATTCAAGCTGATAGAAGAGCAGTTTTGACTGAAATAACCACTCGTTACAACCGAGGTATGCAGCAAAGCATTTGTGAAGCCACAACACGCACAACCTTGAGGCGGATGGGCTACAACAGCAGAAGACCCCACCGGGTACCACTCATCTCCACTACAAATAGGAAAAAGAGGCTACAATTTGCACGAGCTCACCAAAATTGGACAGTTGAAGACTGGAAAAATGTTGCCTGGTCTGATGAGTCTCGATTTCTGTTGAGACATTCAGATGGTAGAGTCAGAATTTGGCGTAAACAGAATGAGAACATGGATCCATCATGCCTTGTTACCACTGTGCAGGCTGGTGGTGGTGGTGTAATGGTGTGGGGGATGTTTTCTTGGCACACTTTAGGCCCCTTAGTGCCAATTGGGCATCGTTTAAATGCCACGGCCTACCTGAGCATTGTTTCTGACCATGTCCATCCCTTTATGACCACCATGTACCCATCCTCTGATGGCTACTTCCAGCAGGATAATGCACCATGTCACAAAGCTCGAATCATTTCAAATTGGTTTCTTGAACATGACAATGAGTTCACTGTACTAAAATGTCCCCCACAGTCACCAGATCTCAACCCAATAGAGCATCTTTGGGATGTGGTGGAACGGGAGCTTCGTGCCCTGGATGTGCATCCCACAAATCTCCATCAACTGCAAGATGCTATCCTATCAATATGGGCCAACATTTCTAAAGAATGCTTTCAGCACCTTGTTGAATCAATGCCACGTAGAATTAAGGCAGTTCTGAAGGCGAAAGGGGGTCAAACACAGTATTAGTATGGTGTTCCTAATAATCCTTTAGGTGAGTGTGATATATATATATATATATATATATACACACACACATATTTTCACGGATGTGGTCTGAAGAGCTTGAAATGGCGTACAGAGCCATTCTTCTGTGCGTGTCTGTTATGACTCATTATAATTAATATATAATTGTATTTATTATATGTGTATAATTGTTTTTTGACATTGATATTGTAGAAAAGGTGATTTTTCTTGCTAGGAACAAAAAGCTAAAGTTTTCCTTGTTTCCTCATTTTTAATAGTAGTCTCAAATTTTTAGACCCCATTGCATCTATATAAACCATCTGTCAGATTTCATACTCAAAAGATTTAGTATGTAGAAAATCTCATGCAGGTCCAAATGTAGAAGGTTGAGTTTTTTTCTATGAACTTTACGGTTCTTAATGTTCAAGTCTTTGTTTGGTGGTGTAACTGTGAGGATCCATGTCACACACACGCATCTTTCATAGACCATCCACGAAATCAATGATTATATGTCTACAGAATCGATCCAGAATCCTGGATAGAGGAACCACTGTCAGACCCTCCTATGTCAGATTCTCTCTCTCTGTCTCTCCCTCTCTCGCTGTGCCCACACCTCTCACCTCATAAATTAGAAAGAAAGCATTGGTTTTTCGAACCTCAAGTGCCCACCCCCCAACACTCTCACGCACAGCATACACGCTCGCACACACGTATGTCTAATCGTCATTACTGGCTTGACTCACTGTAGCGTGTGGCCTTGATAGGAGACAGTGGCTACAAGTGCCAGACAGCCTCTCTGAATGTGTTTGTGTGTTTGTGTGTGTTCGCATGCATATGTGTATGTGCTCTTGTGCCCCCACCTGCTGCCAATTCACTCAGCCAAAGAGTATGAGAGGGAGACAGAGACACAGAAAAAGAGGGTCTGTTCCCCTGGCTGGGTCATGGGGGTCCTGTGGAAGGACAGCCGTCCTCTCTCATTCATATTCATTCATTCTCCCTCGTCCCCTTCAGCTGCCACCTCTCTGGTAACAACCCCCCCAAAAACAACCACCCACCCACCCCCACCCCTCACCGAGCATCTCTTTGTGCCCGGCAAGTGGCTCTCCTTTCTAGCCACGCTTGCCTTTTGTTCCCCCCTGGTCTTCCCCTCCCCTGGTTCTCCTCAGTGAGCAGCAGACGGCTAGTTGTGTTTGGGACCCAGCTGAACAAACACACACCGGGTCTGAGCAGGATAAGAGGGGGAGGAGGACACACCTGACACCTCCATGGCGTCCTTTAAGCATTCTGTCTCCACGTAGGAGGAGTTTCTTGTTCAGGGAGTTGTTTTTGTGGAGGATGTGTCTACCTTGTTGTGTTTTGGTGGAAATGTCTGTCTTGTTTATCTAGTGCAGTGTCAAACTGTTAAAAGCCCTTTCACACGGAGCGCGGTTAAATGGTGTGGATGTACATCGCGATGACACTTCTGAATCTAAACATTAGATCCTATGGAGCACCGGGCATTTTCATGTTTAATTTTTTTTTAATAGTATATATATTGGGCATTTTTTCTTTCTTTTTTTTGATTTCCGCTTACCCGAGCCACTGCTGTTGCACAAAAGTTTGAGAGTTGTGGCGCTGTTTTAAAAACCTTTGTAAACACTGCAGAAAGGTATTCCGGAAAAGAGAAGAGAATGGATGTTGAGTGTTATCATTGGTGTCTGAGAACAGACATAATGTTCTTTTATACAGATTATCATCTATTCCTTTTCCACGGAATGATGTGGTCTGAAGAGCATGAAACGGCGTACAGAGCGCTGTTTTCTTCCGTGTGTGTCTGTTATAACTCATATTATGTGATCATAACTCCTGCCCTTCCGAATGACGACGTTCTGTTCATTTCCCCGTTCTGAGTTCCGCACATAAACAACTGAGAGAAACGTTTCAGATGAAACATGAAGCCAAATAAATACGATTATGACGATAAACGTTCTGTATGTGTTTTTCATGCGACTCTGGGTATTTTTTTTGACAATAAAGAATGAGAAATGTTTACATGATAAATTCTAAGCAGGTGTAGCGTTCAGTTTATTATTAAACACAAATAATGTCCATTATTTAATCAAAATCCACTTTAGATCGCAGTTGGAAGTTATTAAACACACTCGATGATGGTTTCAGGTAGTACCAAACATTATTTATCGTAATGTTGTATGTTGTGCAGTGGACAAGGTTAAAGCCAAATGGCAAATTCATACAAACGAGATTCATACAGTACATGAGGAAAAATGTATTCTTGGACAACTCCACCTATCGTGCAGGCTTGAATTAGTTGAAGGTAATCAATTGTTGCGCGCACAGTGTGAGAGCTCTGTTCGCTTAGCTTTATCGTGTCGCGCTCAGTGTGAAAGGGCCTTAAGACTTTGCCTGCAGATCTTTAGCTGTTACCCATGGGTTCTTGATCACTCATGTAAGAATTCTACACATGCACTGGCCATGATCTTTCATGAGACAACTGAGAGTAACAAAAGCACTGAATTTTTACCATTTGTCAACTGCAGTATCTACCTGATGACAGGAGATGGAGAACCAACTAGCACATGTAATGATTAATAGCAGAGGTGATTAGAGTTGGTTGAGCATGTGTTAGTAGTTTTTATTTTTATATATTTTTCAGCTGTCATCAGTTTACTGTCAACAGTATGCTGTTCAAAAGTATACTGGGGCCAGTAAGATTTTAAAAAATATCATGGTTTCCACAATTGAATTAAGCAGCACAACTGTTAAGTTTGGCCTTCAAAGCAACACAATAAATTACTTTTTAAATATATACATTTCACAATATTACTGTTGTTATTGTATTTTTGATCAAATAAATTTAGCCTTGGTTCTCTGTCTTGGTGAGCTTCTTTCAAAAACATTTTTACCCAACTATTGCTGTTGGGTAAACAAGTAAACACAATAGAACTCTATTAGCACTTGTGTAGGCAAGAGTCAACTATATAATGAAGGTATATTTTTCTCATATTAGGGCTGTCACGATATCAGATTTTTCACCCCATAGTTATCGTAGCCAAAATAATTCACGGTAACGATATATCCAGATATCTATATAATAACAGTGTTATCAGTCATATTCATTCATTCTTTACTTTATTTTGTGTTTTGCTTGCTTTTTTTAGTCAATAAATCACACCATTGCATACAACAATTGAGACTCTGGCTTCTTTGACACTACCGAAGAAATAACCAGGAGAGAGAAAATACTATCAAGTTCAACAATATTATAAATGAGCTTTAACAACGCAATTAATACCTAAACCTGTTAACTTGCATCCCCATTTGGAACCCAGATCCAAAAAAAGGCATACCCAATTTAAAATACATAGTTCATTACTTCAAACATTGTAGACTCATTTGAAAGAATTTACAGAGAAAACAACATTTGACTGCTTGTTGTAATATCGTCAGAATTAATTAAATGGTAATGATAACATTCTGAGATTTATGGAACATTTTTAAGACCATGCTATGGGATTTAATTTAGAGAAGACTAAAATGCTAACCGTTTTTAGCTTAGTACAGCGTTTAAATACGATTTATGAATAACAGCATTTTACTCTAAAATAGTGTCAGTCTATAGTGATTTGAAATAACTTCTGTGAACTGATGTGAATTCTTATCACAGAATAGTATTCTATACAGTGATACAGTCGATTAGCATTGCATTAAAAATATACATTATCCTTACAAAAATAACCAAGATGGCTTGAAGACAGATAAACCATAAACTGTCACAATGGTGTGTTAATTCTCTTCATGTTTAATCAGTCAAAACATCTCTCTGCATTTTATTCAGCTGCAGCGATCCATATTAGGGATTTCCTGGAACGTCAAAAGTTTAATACTTTTATTGGGTCTCACTTGTGAACTTTCTGCGCGAGGGCATCCAGTGTATAAATAAAACAAATTACATGTGAGAGTTTAGTGCTCCATAATGCTCCTAATTTTGGATAACACAATAAAAATATTCCTTAAGATATTTGAAGTAAACATCCATAAGTTTCTATCCGAATGAGCACACTTTTAGGTGAAAAGCCTCAATGGATGTATATATAACAAAACAGAAAGGCGTCAGCAGTTGACAGGTTAATGTAACATTTCCTTTTTTTTCAGGACTAGTGAAATAATTGCAAATTACTCTGTGTAGTGGCGAAATCCACGGGATGGTGGCCGCAGAGGTGGGTGAACAGGTTGGTGATTTTGCCCCCTATTGCACTCACTGTTGATCGGCAAGTCCTGCAGACTAGGGTGTCTAACGAGACATTTTCTCTAAATCCAAAAAAACTCCCATACTGGCAAGCTTACTTTTTTGGAATGTGGGTAGAGACTCTGTCTTATCAGACGACATATACTATTGCACGGCAGTAGTAGGTGCATGTGTTTCGTCTTCTACTTTATGACAGTGCAGCGTTAAGGTAAAGTACCGCCATGTATTGTACTTTGGGATGTCAACCAGATACTGCCGCTGGATTATTTGCATGTCATATTATTTATTATATATATACTATTCATTTTAAATATTACTGTTATCGTGATAAATTGTCTCACCCTTTACACAATATTGATATTTCATGTTTTGAATATCACGTTATCGTCAATACTAGTATATTGCGACACCCCTGTATCATATGAAAATGTACATTTAAAAAAAAACTAGCCCTTATCTCTCCTTTATATTCATCATACTGCTCTCAGATCAAGATATTGTATTTGAATCTGACAGTGTGCTGTTTTGTGTAATTTCTCCCACTGGTAAAACCAGCAAAGCAAACTGATTTAGGAGACCTTACTTTTCCCCCATAAACACCAGACCTGCAGACGTTTGAAACAAAAGAGCTCATACCACAACATGAAATACAACCTTGAGCTGACTGTCCTCAAAGCAACACAGATGAACAGGATGACGAGGGGAGATGAAGCACATGGAAGATTAAACCCACAGAAGGGAGTGAAGGAGAAAAGCAAAGCAAAGATATTGATGAGACTATAAAAAAGAATCAAACTGACACCTGTAATTATGGTCATTTTATACTATGCAGGATATATAACTACTTAAATAGATATATGGGTCAGATGTATGGGCCATATCAATCTGACCCATATTTCTATCTATTAATTTATTTTTAATTAGTAACATACATTACCATGTCATTTAAAAAGAGAAAATAAAATGTATTAGAGACATGCATATTTATTAGTACCGATGAGAAAAGCTAGTCACCTTTGTGTGGTCATTATATATTACATGAGCAAAAAGAGAGAAAAGAGAGGTGTCCACCTTAGACAAACAGAAACACACAGTCACTGGTTTGGCAGTGTGAGTGAATATATAACCAAAACAGGTCTTGACTGCTCCGAGTGAGACTAAATTGAAAACTTTTCTTCTGTTCAAACACAGACTCACTGGATGGTCATGTATATTACACACACTTTTGAAAGAGATTAAAGGGAACAGTTTGCAAAAAATGAAAATGCTGCCATTGTTTACTCACCCCCATGTAATTCCTTATGTCCACAAAAGATGTTTTGAATAAGAACTGTTTTCCGGCAGACCGCCTTCCGTCGGAAGCTAGATATTTTATTTTACTTTATAAAGTTTTAAATGTGGATATTTTTCTTACACAAACCCATCAATTGACATCAGAAGGCCTTTAATAACCCCCTGGAGCCGTGTGGATTACTATTATAATGGCGTCAAATTTTGGGCTGCCATTCACTGCCATTATAAAGCTTGGATTAGCCAGGACATTTTTTAGTATAGCCTAACTCGGATTGTTTTTGTCTGAAAGAAGGATGTCATATACACCTAGGATGGCTTGGGGGTGGGTAAATTATGGGATAATTTACATTTTTGGGTGAACTATCCCTTTAATGGTGTCCAAAACAACATTTTTGAAAAATCTTGTTTTGTGAAAAAAGAAGAAATGAATACAGGTTTGAAATTACATTAAGGTAATTAAATGACACAATTTTAATTTCTGGGTGAACTATCCTTTTAACTCATGATGAGCTCAAGAAAACTATCAACAAAAAGCACCTGACGTGGGGTGTTTCGTAACATCATTAAGACTGAGTGACACAATATGACCATCATTGCTTGAAAGCCCAATGCTGTCGAGTGAATGGGCAGCCAGTGGCTCGACCCCACCTCCCTGTGAGATTTGTCGTGTGGCCTTTGATTTACAATGTCATGCTCAATATCCAAATGAGCAGCTGTAGTCTTGTTCAAGTTGACTGATGGGTCTTTGATTAAGCTCGAAATAAATTTCTTTGATAATTATTTCCTGTGATTTTTGTGAGAGTAATATACAAAAAGGACACAAACAGTTGATTTATCTGGAAAAATATGACCCATTGAATGAAGTAAAGGCTTTTCAAAGAAGTTGAAATATCCTTGAAAAATACTCAGCGTTTTAATGTGAGGCACTATCATAACTATCCATTAAACCTCACTATCTGAGGTTTTAAAACCGCCTGCTTTTAGCTGTAAGATCAATGCTAGATCATATAGCGTGAGCGCTATATTGTTTGGGGACCTTGTCAGTTAGAGAAGAAATTTACCTTGAGTACTTACAACCACCCCAACACAGAATAGAGTACCAAGAAATAAAGTATAACACTGCACTGTGAAGAAAGAAACCACTCAGCGTCTTACAATCTGGCTCAAATAGAACTACTTTATGTAGCTGGCACTATTGAACAAGAGACCCTGAAGAGTAGAAATGAAGCAATGTTTATGCACATTAATGGCTGCAAAGATGGAGAAGAATTTGCTGCCTTCTCATTGTCATTGACCTTTGCCCAGTGACTCATGCGGCGTGTTGCACAGGCCCTGTTTTAGAATGAACGTCATGCCTGTTGAAATCACGTTGCAAGTGGTGTTGGTTGCCTCTCCCTGTCAACGGCAAGAAATGTCACCACGCTCCATGTTTGTGAGTGTAACTCAGCAGGTGGTTGGTTTGGTGTGTCTCAGTAACAGAATAGAGGTTAAGTTTTTTTTCTTCTCGCCCTTGAAAAAGTATCTTTCCTATGTATGTTGAACTCAAACAGCTGACAGAAACAAAAAACTTGAGGTGAAAGGACAGTTACTGTATACTCTTTTATATTTTGGTAATATTGTATGTATAAAATACTTTGAACTTTTACTTTGAAATTGGAAATTGAGTGAAAGAAGGCCAGATGAAATGTCAAATCAATGAAATGGATGGGAGAAAGTCTAACAGATAGAGGACGTTCAGGAGAGAAAAGAGAGCGAGAGAGAGGAGTCACAAAGGACACGGAGAGCGAGAGAGTGCAATGTAACGAGAGAAGACACCAAGAAATGGATGGATGGAGTGATATAAATATAGAGAGAGTGAGAGATAAGAGTGAAGGAGAAAAAGAAATAGAATTCTAGAGAAAGGAGAGTGATAACCCTGGCTCCTCTTCCATGACTGAGGAGGGAGCGGCCTCTGTGGGCTCCTGCTGTAACCATAGAAACGGTTGGAAGAGGAAGAGGAAGTGGCAGAAAATAGAATGTGGCTTTGCTGAGCCCTGCAGTCCTGCAGCAGCGCTCTCCTCCCCGTACCAGAGAGAGAGAGAGAGAGAACAGATGAAACAAGGGACAGGGTGCAGGGTAAATAATTGGAGGAAAAGTATGGGTGAGGAAAAGTGAGAATTATAGTAGTTATAATTCCAGAGAAGAGTTAGAGGAGAGAAGAGACTAGAATAGAAGTTAAATTAAATAAATGAGACAAGATGAGCAGAAATGAGACCAGAGCCGACCAAAAAGATTTAGAGAATGCAAGGTGAAAGATGTAGAGACTTAATAAGAGAGATGCGTTTTAGTATATCTCAAACATAGGAGAATAAGAAAGAAGCGTGAAGCAGACAGAGAGAGAGAGGAGTGAGTGAGGAGTAATTGCAATGACCCTGGAGAAAACAGAGGAGAGGAAGAGGAGTGAATGTAGAGGAGACAGAGAGAGGGAGGGGAGAGAACGTTCCAGAGAAAGAAGGAGAAGAGCGAGTACACAGTGCAACCAAGAGGGAAGAGAGGGAAAGAGAGTTTTTGCTTTTTGAAATATAGCATTGTGCATAGGTTCACCTTTGACCTATGTGCTAATGACATTATTTGGCCATAGGTACTATACTAGAAAATGTATACAAAAAATAAATAAAAAAAAGGTAATGAAACTGCTCTAAATTCGGACACTTTTAGGCACTGTTTACACCTGGTATTAAGATGCGTTTTGTTCGATCAGATCACAAGTAGACAAGGGATACACCGTTTACACCTGGTGTTTTAAAATGTCTCTTTTGTCCACTTTCAACCACTTCTGTCCAGATTTCTTTGAGGGGAGGGTCCATGGGCGGGTAAATGTTTTTTTTCTTCTTCAGATCTTTCAATCTAATGGAGAAAATAAGCTTGCACGATTCGCATATGAACGTACCCAAAGACGAAACATACAGAGAACATCAGCTTTCGTTTCTGCTCTGACAGCCACAAGACCACAGCGAATGATGTGAGCGCGCGTTAGAAATCAGGAACGGTGAGAGAACTCTGTGCTTGGTACTTTTTTCGTCTTCAATCTAAACTTGGGTTTCCAGACACATTTTTTTAAAATCCCATCTGGCTAGCGCGCTTCCCATAATGTTTAATGTTAGGTCAGTAGGCGGAGAGTAGGATGTCTTTTGTGGCAGTTCGAACACATTCAACCACATGAACGTCTACCCTACGAAAGCAATCTGGTCCAATGTGTTTTCGACTACCTCTGGAAGTGGTCCAAAGTGGACAAGCTCAAAATGTTTTAGACCCCGTTTACACCTGTATTTAGCATCGTCCACTTGTGATCCGATCGACCAAAATGCATCTTAATACCAGGTGTAAACAGGGCCTTAGGTGAACTGCTGTCACCTTAATTTGACAATAGTACTTAGGGTCACAACAAAGACAAAATACTTACTCTCAAGTTAAGCTAATGTTTTATATTTGCTTAAATTATATATACCAACATTTAACATGTTTTGTAAATTGTCATGTCTGTACTTGATTGGCATCATTCATGCATATGTCATTGGAAATCTGCGTAAAGTTGTTTGACTAATGATTGTTTTTGTTTTTTTGTTTTTTTTACTATATACTACCTTTCAAAATTTGGGGTCAGTAAGATTTTTTTTTTTAGATTTTATCTTTTTATTAAAGTGATCAAATGTGACAGACTTTTACATCAACAAAAAAAATATATTTCAAATAAATTTCAAAAAATCTGATTGATAATGATAATAATAACTGTCTTCAGCATTGATGATGATAATAATAATTTAAAAAAAATCTTTAGCACCAAATCACCATATTAGAATGATTTCTGAAGGATATACTGTATATACAGTGGGCTCCATAAGTATTGGAACCCTTGGTAAAAATAAGCAAAACTGACTGTTAAAATTTGATGTGACACACAGGCCAAAATCCTATAGTCATCCATCACTGTGGGAAAGACCTAAGAATACAGTAATGATGTGTGACAAAAGGTTGTTGGGCTGCACAAATCATGAAATGGCTATAAGATAATAGTTCAATTGTTGGAATAATCATTTCCACTATCTGGGAAATAGTTCAGTTGATCAACTGGAGATTACAATCCACCCGGAAGAGGACGTGTGTCTATTTTGGCCCCACAAGCACTAGTTGGGTCTTGGGGTCAGAAAGTCTCAAAAACTATGATCAGACCTCACCTATATAACCACAACTTGTTTGGGAAGGTTGCGATATAAAAGCCTTTGGTGATATCAAACAGTAATCTCATGTACCTATAGTTTGCTAGGCGTTACTGGAACTTTATGGTCAGATGAGACTAAAATAAATCTTTTTGGAAAAACATCAGAGGTGGGTTTGGCATAGGCAGAAACATAGCCATGTAGAAAAGTACCTCATCCCCACTGTGAAGTAATGTGTGTCTCTAATATTGTGGGGCTAATTTTCTTCCAAAGACCCTGGACAACTTGTTAGGATATACACCAGTATCACAAAGTCCAAGTACCAGCAGATGTCACAACAACAGAATGAAGGTTTTTGTCATGGACATGGCAGTCCCCTGACCCAAACCCCATAAAAAATCCTGCGGGATGAGCTGAAGAAAAGACCTCTGAATCTGAAAGATCTGGAGAGATTCTGCATGGAGGAATGGTCTCATATGTTCATCAACCTTATTAAGCATTATAGGAGAAGATCCTGAGCTGTTATCCTGGCAAAGGGAGGTATATATATTTCAGAAAAGTAAATTGTTTTATGATAATTGTTTTCTTTCAACTATTTGACTTTAAAGGTTAGATTTTTGTAAATATTTTGAATGAAAAACTAGGAGGAGGAATTGCAAAAACAAATTTTGACAGTCAGTTTTGCTCATATTTACTAAAGTTGCCGATATTTGTGCAGCCCAGTGTGTTTGTTTGGTCCTGGTATTCCCTACTTTATGGGGACCAAATGTCCCAACAAGTTTTTCTTTTGGTCCCCATGAGGAAACAAGCTTATAAATCATACAGAATGATCTTTTTTGAAAATCTAAAATAGCTGAAAGTTTTGTGTGATGGGTAGGTTTAGGGGTAGGGTTAGTGTAAGGGGATAGAATATACAGTTTGTACAGTGTAAAAATCATTATGTCTATGGAATGTCCCCATAAAACATGGAAACACGACGTGTGTGTGTGTGTGTGTGTGTGTGTGTGTGTGTATATCCATCCTCTGACTTGAGAGGTACATAACCTGGCCACAAACAAAAAAACATTTGTCTTTGAGTCTTAATACTGGTTTTGAGAACATATTTTAACATGCTTAACAGATTGTGATCTGTTCAAACATTAGCAAATCTTGACAAAAATAGATACTGTTTGTCTATCAGGACCACCTTCAATGGAAATGCACAGAGCGGGTCTAGATTGGGCACAAGCTCTGGCATCAGCACCGTGTATCTGAGTGTGTACGTGAAATCCAATGCTAATCTTGGTTTATCATGTCCCATTGAGCTGCATGTATGTGTGTCTGCTGGCTGGTTTGGCAGACTGATGTCTGGTCAGCTGTCTGGACACTTGGCCTGCACACAGACTTCAACACTGAGACACGTGGCTGTCAATGACTGCTTTATCTCACTGAGACAGTGTTGGGTGGAGACTACACGGGGGGGGGGTCTTATTGTGTGTACGTGTGCGAGCGATTGGAAAGGGGGGATTAAACAGCTGTGGTCAAAAAAAGGATAGAGGGAGGTACCAGATTTAGCTTGGCAGATGGATGGACTGATGACCATTTCTTTCTTAAACCCCTTTCTCTTAATTTCCCTGTTCTTTCTCTGTCTGCCTTGTGGACTATAAATCTCTTTTCAGTTTCAGTTTACAGATCAGTTGGATAATGCAGACTTTTTTACACAGGTATTTTCAGTGGAGTGCAAAAGTCTGAGACCACATTGAAAGTATCTAGTTTAAAAGTGGAAATAAAGTTGGATTTTGAAAACTTCAGAAACACATTTTATTTGATGTTAAATTAATAAATGCTTGAGATTCTAGTTATCTCATCAAATCAACAAATGTACATGTAGTGTACCATATGACTCTGTGTACAGATGGTCCGATGTTCTTGCTTCCGTTAAAGCACACAATACTCTTTGGAGCTCAAGTGCTGCTGTCATTTAAACAAAAATGGGGGAAGAAATTCTGCAATTTGCAAGTTTTTTTAGTTCACTTTTCTTTTTGGCAACACTATATTGCCAAAAGTTTTGGGACGCCTGCCTTTACATGCACATGAACTTTAATGACATCCCATTCTTAATCCGTAGGGTTTAATATGGAGTTGGCCCACCCTTTGCAGCTATAACAGCTTCAACTCTTCTGGGAAGGCTTTCCACAAGGTTTAGGAGTGTGTTTATGGGAATTTTTGACCATTCTTCTAGAAGTGCATTTATAAGGTAAGGCACTGATGTTGGACGAGAAGGCCTGGCTCACAGTCTTCGCTCTAATTCATCCCAAAGGTGTTCTATTGGGTTGAGGTCAGGCCTGCACAGAGTCCTGTGCTGATTTTAACTGTTTATTGAACTGTTGTATGAAATCAATGTCACATTTTTAATCTTTGTGTGTGTGCTGCTGCGCTGATTTGTTTTGATTTCTCCTCGCGAGGCTGCGCAAGCCTCAACAGCGCAGCCTTACTGTCAGTAACATTACAGTGCGTACATTATTATCTACCATCAATCGCCACTTACACTAAATTAAATTAAATCCGAATCATTCTCATGTTTTGGTGATTGCTTAGTTATTTTAGCTTAGGTGTTTTAATCTGGCTCTTTCGCTTGCCCCTTCAAAAAATATTTATCTTCTTCAGCTCTACATTTTGCGCGCTAGTTAGCTCCCTGTCATGTGACAACGGAGAGCAGTTGCCTAAAGTCTGCTTTAAAGTTAAGAGCATAAAGATGAAGTTAAATATTTTATTTATATAACAGTGGACCGGTCACTGTATCAGCTCACAGCACATACTGTGCAGTAACTAGCGAACGTTATGTAGAGAAATGAAGACAGGTCGCACCTCAACAATTATTTGCACTCGCACAAATGCTCCCAAATATATTTTGAGATCGCACAGATTCAATTTCGGGCGCATATGCGACCAAAATGGTCGCAATTTCGAGCCTTGAACCAATACCAAGCAAGGAAGAAACAGGATGTCTGGTGGAAAGACCAGCCAGGCTGGCAAGGATTTGTTGTCAGTGATATTTGGTTAGTTTTGTATGCCAATGCTTTATCTCAAAAGAAAATACATTTAATAAGAGTGGCTTGATATTGTCAGATACTGCCTAAACCTCAATTAAGTTTAGATAATAATAAGTGTTTCTTTCTATCATAGGACCAGTTCCACTCTCTGACCTTCTTGGAGTAAAACCAAAAGCCTCCTTCATCTCCTCCTTTAGCTGTGGCTTCTTGAACTGGGACGCAGGAGCGAGTTGCTGGGAAACCAGGCATACACAGCCAAATTGCTCAGTTTTGCCAGATGTCTTGTGGAGTGAATCATGTAGCATTGGTGTCTTAACCAGCCCCACCACCTCCCCCCGCACACGCGGAGGCACGAACACATACACAGAGCTACAGCTTGAACTTCATACGGTTCTAAGGCCCTTTCATTGTCAGTCTTAGACTTGAGCTCCAACTCTTGCCAGAGGCTGTAGTGACACAATGGAAGCTCTGTTTTTAAAGCGAAAAGCATAGGGCACAGAATAAGTTCTGTCTCTCTCTTTACATACAAATTTCTCTCACTTTTTCTCATGAACACAAATTCAATTAAATTTCCTCAGCTCCCCATAGGCCTTCAAAGTGGATCCCCTCAGTCAAGGAGATTGTGTTTTTTATGCCCGTGACCTTGTCTGGTGTCAAAGAGCAACTGGTCCAACAGACAGATGTGTGTGTGTGTGTGTGTGTAGACTGCACTTATTTGATCAAAAGTACAGAATAAACAGCAATATTCTGAAATATTATATTAAAAAAACCCATATATATATATATATATATATATATATATATATATATATATATATATATATATATATAAAAACATAAAAACATACCGTTCCTCATTATTTTGAACTTCATCCGCACCGAGAAGCAATATCGGTGTCCGATTCATGAATGAGCTGATTCTTTTCAATGACCCTGTTAAATTGTTTTGCAAATATATCATTGAACAATTCATTTGTGACTTGGGCTGATCCGATTGCATCTGTTCTCGAGTCAACATCTCAGTGATTCAAATGATCTAGTCAGAGTCTCCAGTATACTGAATTCACTAGTCTGACTCAAAATGAGCCAAGAACAGGAGATCCTAGGATCTCTAATGTGCGCGTGACTGATGGCACGAAAAGTAAGTTTGTGCCGTCAGTCGAATAATGCAGAATTTTAGAACTTATTGTTGTAAATGGAAATCATATTTAGGTCACAACTGTCAGGTGTTTGTGAACTAAAGGGGCCAGCTGTTTAATGAAATGCTTGAAAGTGGACATTTCCATATTTGTGTTTTGCCATCTGAATATGGTAGGTTATAGATAAAAACTAAACATAATGTTAAAATAACATTAATGAAGTTAATGCCCATTAATGCCCTCTTCTGCTGCTGTATCAGTTTTAAATGATATAAAACTATTATATTTGTATAGCGTTCTTCTTAATATTTAACATATTTGCCCTGTGTCTGTTTCTGTACTGTATTTTTAAATTTGACAACACATATTTACACACATTTTGTTTTTCCTCATTTTTTATATACTAGCTTTAGTATATTTTGTTATTTTCACTTGTTTGCAAGCTTGAAGTATCAGTAATTGTCAGTAGTTACCAGTGTGACATGTTTTGGTAATAACCTAAAATGCTGATCAGTACTTAAGTGTCTGTGCTTTTATAATTTTACTCAAGTAAAATTGAAAAGGAGTACTTGATACTTTTACTGGAGGAATATGTTATTATGCTATCTGTACTTTTGTACTCAAGTACTTGATTTGTGTACTTTTTGTCCACCACTGTCATTATCAAAGTTGAAAACAGTTGTGCTACTTAATATTTTTGTGGAAACTGTAATTAATTGTTTTAGGATTCTTTTGAAGTTCAAAATAACATTTATTTGACATTGAACATTTTTGTAACATTATAAATGTCATTACTTTCAGAGATCAAAGTATGCTTCCTTTCTGATTAAATGTATTAGTAAAAGTAAGAACAAAAAGTAAGAACATGTTTAAAGGAGAATATATATATATATATATATATATATATAATATATATATATATATACACACTTTATAGTATATGTACTATATTTTCACTAAAGTACTTGTACTACTTGAAAATAGTCATCTCCCCTGTTTGTCTTATGTCTAGGTGAGGTAACTTAGACTAGCAATTACCTTCCAGCAGAAGGCCTGAGAGGAGAGCTATTGATTGGACCAAGAGGTCAGAGGGGGTCGACAGCTGCAGGAGCAGCATGGACGGGGGGAAGCACTGCAAATGTAATGGAGGAGAGGTGAGCTTACCCTCAACAATGTAAATGAATGGTTCCTTATTCAGACCTTCTTGGATATATGAGCAGGTGTTGTTATAACTATGAAAAACAATTTATAAAGCTGTCCTGGTGATTTAATAGCTGTTTATAAGTCATAAAAGAAGGCTTACATATACTATGCACTTAAAAAGCTACTAATCAATACTAATAGCTATAAAGATGCATTTTAACACAAGAAATAACAGTTCAGTAGTGTCTGTATTAGATATTGTACACTGGAAATGAAAAGCCCGTCACTGTGTTGCACTCCGAGCCATGCGAGTGCTGGGTTGCCCAGGTCATGTGGTGAAACGGTGAGTAATGCATGGAGGGATGTCGCCTCAACCTTCAGCCAGCCCTTCTCTCCTATTATTGGAATATTAATCCAGGGGATCTGGAAGGAAGGATGACGTCATGTGTATGCCAGCATCGTCCTGTGTGCTTTGCTGTGGATTTCGGCTGTCATGGCTAACAGAACCATTTCTGTGATTAACGGTCTTGCCGACCCCATCAAACACCCAACCGTGCTACTTCCTGCCCAATATTCTTCCCTCCTTCTTTCTCTCCCTCTCTCTTTTACTGAGTGTCCCAGCTGGCGGGTGTGTCTTTTTAGATAGGCAGAGTATGTGTGTAGAGGTGTGTGTGTGTCTGTCTGTGTGATTTGTATGGAAGAGAGTGGATGCTTGTGTGTGTGTGTGTGGAGAAAATGAGCATGTGTTTGTCAAGGAGCATGATAGAAAACCAGAAAGTGTGTGTATGTGTGTTATGGTTTGTCCATAGTGTATCTGATTGGTGTTCAAGGAAGGTGCTATTCATTCTCTTGAGGTCTGCATGGTGAATCCTTATGTTTCTATGATCTTAGAGAAGATGTCCTTGCCGAAGGCTGAACGGCACAATGGTCTGCTTACTATTAGCAGTCAAAACTCTACAGGGGACAACAAAGTGCATCCATATCCTATTATTGAAAAAACAGCAGCAAAAACAACTATTTCCATAAAGTCTTAGAAATATAAACTAACTTACTTATTCCTTGCTGCCTTAAAGGGATAGTCTACTCAAAAATGAAAACCATCATTTACTAACCCTTGTGTCATTCTAAAACTGTATGACTTTATTTCTTCTGCAGAACACAAAAGATAATTTGAATAATTTGTATTGTCCATACAATGAAAGTCAGTATGGTCACGACATGAGTAAATAATGACTACTTTAAGAGTAAAACTCTAGTTGTATTGTAGTGTCTTGAGGGAAAGATATCCGTCCTAAAGCAAATTTTGATTTACAATAAAAAAAGTTGTCATTTGATAATCTTTCACTTTTTACTTCTTTTAGTTATTTTTTAAGATGAATTTGCAATGTTAATCTGTATTAGGCTTCAAATTTATTAAAAAGTAAAAGCAAAATATAAATTGATAGCAAAGCTTTTTCACATCAGCATAAAACTACAGCCCTAATGGCAGAATTTCCACAAAAAAATACTACAACATCCTAGTATTTCTTTTCCACTGGGCCAAAAAGCCATTAAGAAAGCTGTCAGAAAAGTAGACTACTGCTCCCTAAAGGAAGGAGTGTGAATTGTAGAAGCATTCAGGTTATTGAAACTTCAATTATAAGATTATTCAAAGCATAACTTCTATCAAACTCAAAAACACTTATCTCACCAGAAAAAAATCTGTTTATGAACCCTCCATACTGTATACATATAAAAACTACAGAGAAACAATAGGGAGGTCCTCTTGAATCTGTGAGTGTATGCGAAGAGAGCTGCTAACTGAATTTTCTCACAAAAGCATTAGCATAATACTCATCAGAAAAGGGCAAAGTAGAAACAACTAAGCGAAAAAGAGAATAAATGAGAAACTCAGTGACCCAAACATGACTGAGCTTAGACTGTCAGCATGTGTCATCCGTGCCGGGTTCATTCTGTGTGACGGCTAGGCTACAACATAACTGGGGAGTAGATGTAAACAAAGGTGCTCATCAGCAGTTACCATTTAGCATGTATTCCACCATTATCATTATTCATCTCTGAGGCATAACGTTCATGTGTGGGAGATTTCAGAAGTGATTATCGTGGCCGAGTTTGTGCAGTCATTGGTAGAATATTAGTCATAAGCTCAAGCCCCATCCAGCGCTGGTTTGTCATCACATCTGCAATAGCTTTTGCTGCCAGCATGTTTTTCTTCAACGTGGGAACCGTCAGACCATAGAGAGGCTGCCGTTGGGTTTATAAGGTTCTTTCATTCAAGCGGCTTGAGCGCAAAGCTCATTTCTCTTTTCCCACAGTTGGCCCATCTCTATCTCAAGCTATCTCTTCTAGCGCCGCTGCAACCCTTCGTTCCCTCCTCTCCCTCTTAGCCTGTTTTTGCGCGCTCTGTTCGTTATCTAACCAAACCCAACGGATTCTTCTCAGTACTGCTAAGAGAAAATCAGTTTGCTTTTTTCCTTCTCCTCTTTTTCTTGTCTAGGTCCCCACTGTTTCGCTCCGCTGCTCACCAGTTCTCCACCCTCCCTTCCTCCCTCCGCCTCTCCCTGCTTTTGCTGGCTCTGCTTTCATTCTAACCTCCCCCTCCTCTCCCTCAAGGGAATAAAGGTCATTGCGCAAATGATTACTCAGACCTCGGTAGCCATGGAAACGCGGTCATGTGACAGGGACAGGCATGCATCGAGCACAACAAAGGAGCCGATTAGTAAGCCAGCGATGGAAAGCTAGCGCCTGCCTTTGTGTGCCTGCGTTCTCTGTATTTCGATCTATCTCTCCCTTTCTCTTCCTACGTGTTCGACTTGCTGGGGGAGGGAGGGAGGGAAGGAGCGCGAAAAAGAAAGCCTAGCATGCTGCTTCTACAAGCGTTTTGCTTTGTTTAAACTAGCGGTTTGTCTTTGGGTTGTTCATCAGAGATTAGCGCTGACATTTCAGTGCGTTTGCACATGTTTAATGCATCCGTTAGACAAAAAGAAGTGTGTCCTAAATTTTAGACCCCAATTGAGAAAGCCGCTTCATTGTGAATTCATTGTAGAAGGTGATGTTAGGGATACACTAATGATCATATAACTAGTTTTAATCAAAGTCCCTTTCAAGGAAGGTCAATTGACTCGGCGGCCATATTTGCTGTGCCTCCAGGCAGCTATTTTGGGCATGCAAGACCAACTCCTGTCTATTTGAAAGGGGGAATAACTGTTGCCAAACTCACATTTCAATTCAGCAATAAAATCTGGCATGTACTGTCTCATAAATGTTGTTTCTTATGCTCAAATAGTGTTTCAAAAAGCAAATATGTCAGGTTGGTCCTGCCAATGCGCATGTACAGTCCTAACCATGAGTCTCAGGTTTCTGTGGGAGCCAACTCTTTTAACGGCAGCTGCGTCAATGCAATGACGAATTGTTCTTTTATTCAGAAAATATTGCAAGAGCTGCCCTGAAGTTGCCATATTGCACATTGCGGTTTCTCCCATTCATAGCAATACAAGATCACTGTCTTGGTACTAGCTAAAAGTTTTTTTTTTCTTGTAATGTCCTGTAAATTCTGAAATTATGTAGTGATAGAATAGCATATAAGAATAGATATAAATAGCATAAAAGAAATGGGTTTAAAGACACGTTTATTTTACATTCGACAAGTAAAATTGTTGAAAAATGAAGTGAATTCTGTTAAAGGAACGTGCCGAATTTTTGGGACTTTAGCTTATTCACCATATCCCCCAGAGTTAGATAAGTTTATACATACCATTTTTATCTCCGTGCGTGACATAACTCTGTTTGACGCACCCACCGCTAGCCTAGCTTAGCACAAAGACTGGAGGTAAACGGCTCGATCTAGCCTACTGCTCAATAAGTGACAAAATGACGCCAACATTTTCCTATATATATGTTGTGATGTGTATAGTTACATCGTGTACTAAGGCCGACGGAAAATGAAAAGTTGCAATTTTCTAGACTGATATGGCTAGGGACTATACTCTCATTCCTACGTAATAATCCAGGAACTTTGCTGCCGTACCATGGGTGCAGCAGGCACAATGATATTACGCAGTGCCTGAAAATAGTCCCCAGCACGCTCTCTGTGCAAGCAGGTTGTCACGTTGGTTATGTTGACGGAAGTTTTTATTTTCAGGCGCTGCGTAATATCATTGCTCCTGAAAAATTTCCTGGATTATTACGCAGGAATGAGAGTGTAGTCCCTAGCCATATCGGTCTAGAAAATTGCAACTTTTCATTTTCCATCGGTCTTAGTACACAATGTAACTATACACATCACAACATGTAAATAGGAAAATGTTGGCGTTATTTTTGTCACTGAGCAGTAGGCTAGATGGAGCCGTTTACCTCCGGTCTTTGTGCTAAGCTAGGCTAGCGGTGGGTGCGTCAGACAGAGTTATGGCACGCACAGAGTGCATGTATGGTATGGTATGTATGGACTTATCTAACTCTGGGGATATGGTGAATAAGCTAAAGTCCCAAAAAGTCGGCGTGTTTCTTTAACAAAATGTTATTCAGTTTCAATGAGGTAGTAAGTGAAAATACTGCCCCCTAGGTGCAGTTTTTCTTTATAAGTGACTCTATAGTAAATTCCACTATTTCTCATTATATTTACTCATAATGTAAAATGCACAGAATGCTAATGTATTTATTCTCTCAGCAGACTAACATACAAAAAAAACCCAGTTTGTTTTAGAGAAAGACACCAGGGTGCCTTCCCTCAGAGGGGAACACCACACTTTTGGTATCTTTTCTCATTGTCAGTGTTGGCTTTATTTAAATGAAACTGTCAAGGCTTTGAAACTCACACCAGCTTATCTAATATGAGTTACCTGCAGTTAATGAACCCGAGCCAACGGAAACCAATTAAACAATGAAAATTACTGGGAGCTTCTGGAAGTCCTGTAAGCCTGTAAAAGGCATAAATCAGCCCTTTAAAGTGCACTTACAATTCACTCTACAAAGTAATCTCACCAATTTCATGCCATTTTCTTCTAATTTAAAAAAAATGAACACATGAACATAACATAGTCTAAAATCTATAAATGTAATGTTTTTATTAGCTAGATGCAAAGTTCAATTTTTGATATGCTAGCTTTTTATAACTTTTTATGTGTCTTGTTCCAGTTTCAACCTAGGTTCATTTCTGCAAAATATTTTGTTGCTTGTTGCACGTTTTGCAAGTGTTTTTGCTGAAGCAACCGTGCCATTTTAGCTTGCTTCTACAAGTCTTTGAGCTCTTTTATTGTGACTCATGTTTCATGAGACTCATATCCAAGCGTACCTCATCGCAAGTGCAATGCTGTACCAGGTGATCTACTGAGCAAGTTTATTTCACTAGTCAGAAAGCCATACATATGGAGTTGATTTTGTGATGCTAAACGTTAAAAAAAGTGTATTAGTTCATAAATAATGCACTATATGTGTTTTGAGGACATATATTGTGCAAGGAACTGCGTGGGAAGTCTTTATTAATCGATAATCTCTGTGAAAAGTAATAAAAGTTGCTGTTTTTATACTACCACAGTGTTCATTTCAGCTAGAAACTGCAGTGAATTGTATGTATAATTACGTTTTTTGCAGTCAAAAATATAGGTAACATTGTAACATTTTTCCAATGGAATAAAGTGAGTCTCTTAATTATGTGATTTTAGATTTTGGCAAGACAGAAGAATGGTATCCTGAACATTTTATCTTAGCACTGTTTGTGCATACTTTGAATATACATGTGGGCAAGCATGTGCGTGTGACTGTGTCTGCGTGTTTTAGGGTATGGTGTATCAGATTGCCTTTGAAGCAACAAAAACATGAGTTGAGTCTGGGCACAGACTCTGTTATGACTGCACAGCTGTTTCCAAAGCTCAGCAGTAGACAGAGAGGCCTGTGGGTTTGTCCGGGGGGCTTTGGGAGGGGGCTGATGGGTACGGCTGCAGCCAACGGGCCCTCTTGCTTGGCCTTCTCGGTTATTAAGAGCTTCAGCTGGAACCAGACTGTCCAAGGCTGAAGGACTGGATGGACAATAAATGTGGAGTGTTTGAATTTGTCCATAAGAAAGTATGGTAGAATATCTCTTTCAGTCAAACAGTTCACCTGCAGTGTGTGTGTGTGTGTGTGTGTGTGTGTGTGTGTGTGTGTGTGTGTGTGTGTGTGTGTGTGTGTGAGAGAGCGAGAGAGAGAGAGAGAGAGAGAGAGATTCATAAAATTCATAAAGTTAACTATTTTAGTACTACTCAGAAATAAACATAACTACAAGTAATGTGTGTAATGTTAATATATGAAAATATTTTTGAGCACAACTTTAGTAATCATAGAGAGGAGCCCATTATATAACAATAGCCATGACAAAAGCTTAATAATAGCACCAGTAATTCAGTGTATTGTTTCTTTCTACTCTAATTTTGTGTAAACATAACTGTTTGAGTTAAAACATACACTTGCTAAAATCTGATTGGATGAGCTACTTCTAGGGCCAATGAAAGCTTTAAATTCCAATGTCTTCCATGTTACTTGTAATTGCAACTTAAAAAATCAGTTCTTTTTGCCTGCTACAATGAAAAGGAGGTAAATGGATTGTTTTAAAGAGATGTTTGTTTACTTTACATTTTTTAAACATTTGGATATCTGAACATATTGACAGTATCTAAAATGTAAGAGTATTTCCATATTTATACAGTTTATACACTATTGTTCAAAAGTTTGCAGTCTGTAAGATTCCCTTGACACCCAGTCTCACCAAGGCTGCATGTGATTTACAGTAAAATAGTAATATTGTGAAATATTATTACAATTTAAAAGAACTGTTTTATATTTTAATATAAAAAAGCTGAATGTTCAGCATAATTATTTCAGTCTTCAGTGTCACATGATCCTTCAGTAATCATTGTAATATGCTGATTTGCTGCTCACAAAATATATTTTTTATTATTATCAATGTCGAAAACAGTTGTGCTGTTTAATATTTTTGTGGACACTGATACATTTCAGAATTCTTTGATCAATAGCAGCATTTATTTGAAATCGAAATCTTTAGTAACAATGTAAAAGTCTTTACTGCCACTTTTGTTTAATTTAATTAATCCCTGTTGAATAACTTTTGAAGGTTTATATTTGTAATTTTTGTATTCTTCCGATTTTCTATTGATCCTGTTTGTTTACACCTGATATTAAGATGTATTTTGATCTATCGGATCACTTTCGACCACTTCCAGAGGTAGTTGAAACTGCATTCGTCCGGATTGCTTTCATAGTGTAAATGCTCATGTAGTCGAATGTGTTCACAAAAGACCTCCTACTCTCCACCTACTGACCTAATGCTTAAACATTATGGGAAACTCGCTAGCCAGACGTGATTTACACTTTGTTGGCTAATGACCCAAATTTGGCCTTGCGGCTGTAAGAGCAGAAATAAAAGCTGCTGCTCTCCGTATGTTTTTCCGTCATCTCTGGTTGCGTTCATATGTAAATTGTGTGAGCTTATTTTGTTCAGTAGATCAAAAGATATGAAAAAGCCGAACAAGCCTAACTGATTTGGAAAAATGCAGGACACCGTAGTGGCCTCTTTGAGTCAAAACACAGTGAAACGCTGAAGCCCTTAAGAAAGAAGCGATTTGGTGTCCCTGGTGGGTTCTCTGATTGACTGAGTGCTGTAGTGACCAGTTTGAGTCTGGGTCCTTTAGAGAGACGGGCAGGCGGAGGCTCAGCTGGGATGTACTACATGTAAAAGCCAATTTACAAATGAAGTGACTGTAATGGGGGACAACAGTGAGGGCTGTCTGAATTTTGGCCGCTGAGTTTGGACCGCTGTTCCTTGGTTTGAGATGGAGTGAGGATATCAGAATGAGCTGGCAGTGAAAGGGTAATCTACAGTAAGTTTGATGGGATGATGGGTAATTGACATTGAGGGCAGAGGTGGGGCCAGATGAGGCTTGGTCTCCTGTCATCTCTGGCTCAGCTGCTGGTTGGTGGGACGCTTGGAGAGGTCATGATACACTCACTTCCATATTCATATACAACCACTACTCTACTAGCTTTTTGTGACAATTCATGAATAATGTTTTAAAAATAGCAATAGTCGTGTATCTTGTGCAGTATGACGCACAGTGTTGTGCAAGTTACTCTGGAAATGTAATTCAATTACTGATTACTCCTTTTAAAAGTAATCATATAACTGTTTTGATTACTTTATTTTTAAAGTAATTAGTAACATTACTAGTAACGTTACTAGCCCACCACCCCCTCAAAAACAGAATGTAATAACCTCTTTAGCCTGCTGCATAAAATTTTGATCTGCTCATGTTGCATCATACTTTTTACGTGTTTACAGCGTTGCGCACTATAACCAATCAGAGGCGTTAAGATTAGTAATTGCTGAAACACCGGAGTTTTGTTCAGTGCACACACTCTCGCGAATACATTCATCATAAACTGATAAACAAACAGATTTGGTGATTGTGCTCTTGAGAGTGTCGAAAATAATATAAATAGGTTTTTCTATTTACAATGTATTTTTGCAGCAATGTAGCCAATCACAAACATATCTGATAATTTCTTGAACGCAATGGCCAAACAGACGCGTTTAAGTTAGAATCCTCTCACCACTCAAAACGCCGGAGTTTTTGTCCAGTGCTGAGATCTGCACACTCAAATCCTCTCGGTCTAATTTAACTTGAAACACAAAAGTGTAGACAAGTAGGCTAAATAAGATATTAATTGTACAGTCAGCTTAATCAATTAGCAGAAATTGTTGAGACCCGCAATGAATTAATATGAGTGACAGCTTAGTAATTATAAAAGGGAGCGCGTGCATGCTTTCTAGGTCGATAATCCATTTAGAATTTGAAGAAAACACGTATGTTTTGCTGCATTTAAGTAAGGCAATGGTTAGGCTATTTATTATTCACACTGGCTGCCATGGCAAATCACGCATATGCTTGCCTATTCAAATTATAGTGGTTTCGAACATAACCACTTTAATAACAAGGGCGTTTATGCTGGGATGTGTAGGTTGTTGATACGCAACACGTAACTATTTCATGACATTGTATCTAGTGTTTTTATCACATCTAGCCTTACAATAATGTTCTTGCCTTTGACAGAAATAAACTCAAAATAATGATTGTATTTCCAGAAACAGATGGCGTACTTTTCTCTTTCAATGCTGAGTTTGTTTTCATTGGTAGTACCCGCCTCGCAGGCGCTTACAAGTCAAAGTAGGTATCAGGTAGATGACGTTGCGTGTGCCACTTCCTGAGACTTACTTTAAAAAAAACTATTTCTTTTTACAATCTAGATGATAAAACACTGCATTCTGTCGGCAACGATGTAACGCGGCTGTAACATATAGTCACCTGGGCTTGGAACTATACTCTAATTACTATTTTGGAAATTATAACACGTTAAATTACTCCGTTACTAAAAAAGGAACCAAATGACAGTAACTTGTTACTAAGTAATGCGTTACTGCCTAACACTGATGACACAATCATAAAGAATTTAATAAAAAAAACAGATGCTACAGTAATTGCGTTAAATATATTTATATACATATTTATAATGTTAAACAGAAAATATTAATTGTAATATATTGGAAAAAGTTAAGAAACAACTCTGAAAAGCATGTGTGTGTGTGTGTCTTATATTTGGTGTGTGAATGAAGGCATGAGATGTGCTCATATGATACCTGACCAAACTGGTCAATCAGCACTGAGAGGTGTGTGTGTATGCGCGCAGTAGGCCATGGAATGTGGGCCTATTTTGCTAGTAGTTCAGAAGGTGATGGGGGCAAAGGGTTCAGTTCAGTCGGCAAAAATGTTCCATTATGTTCCAATTACCGTTGCAGCCAGTGAGTGTGGTAGCCTTAGACTCCGTTCAGGCGATGGAGAGAAAACAGGGGTGGGCTGGGGGAGACTGTGTGGGGCAAGGAGAGAGTATTCATCCTCTCTCATGTCTCATGGGAGCTCTGTCTCTGAGCAGGGACACATAGGGGTCGTCCTGTCCCGCAGAAGAGGCTGCAGCTCTCTGCATTGGTCTGTGTGGGGACAGATAAAGAAAAAGAGAGAAGTAGTGGTAGTCAAAGTCACTTATTGTTTCAGAAAGAATGAACAACACACATTTCCAACCTCAAGTTTGCATTTCATGTCCAGTGGATGTTATCAAGGACAGTTTGAGTCACTAGAGGCTTTTGGGATACTCTGTCTTTTAAAGTAAACAAGGGTGTGTTTGTGTCATGCACACACATGAAGGACAAAAGTCAGAGTTCATGCACTTGAGTCAGTGGACGAGTCGTAGATGATGGCTGTCATTTCTGCCAGTTTGCGTCACATGACTAGACCGCTCATTAAGATCTGAAATAGATGGATTTGGTGTTGTGGGCTATATTTAGCCCAGTTTAACTGCTGACAAGCTATGGCAGGCCCTGTGTTTGACTTTTGGACCTTTCTCTCTCTCTCTCTCCCTCCCCATTAAAATCTGCCAAATTTTGAATTAGGGGTCGTACACACAGAATGCGTCACTTTTCTACTCGCGTTACTTTTCTGTGCTTGACTGTTGCGCTCGCATCTCACGTCTTTTGCAGCGTCTCATGCATGACACAGTGTTCTAAAAAGTGGAGCTCAAGTTAAAAGAAGTTTAACTTTTTGACTCTCATCTTGCGTTTTTAACCACAAAAAGCATTCTGTGTGAGTGGCCCTTTAGACAATATTAAATGTGGATGGAAAAATTGAAGTTTAGTCCAGGTTTAAACATTCGCTTAAGTTCATGTTGTAACTCATTTTAAAAGGTCAATAAAACTAGCTAAGAAAATATCACAGAGTGGGATTTTATAGCATTGACCAGTTAAGGCAGTGGAAAGATCAAAGAGTGTGAGCAATGGAGGGGAATAGAGTGAGAGAGAAAGATTAAAACAAAAGAGAAAAAAAGGGAAAAAGAAGGGAGTGAAAAAGAGGAAAAATATTGGGTCCTGAAAAGTCCACCCACAGCTGCCTCTTTAAAAAAAAACTTCATTCTGCTTTTCGACCTGTGTGTATGTGTGTGCGTGTGAGAGAGAGAGAGAGAGAGAGAGAGAGAGAGAGTGTGTGTGTGTGTGTGTGTGTGTGTGTGTGTGTGTGTGTGTGTTTGGCTCTGTCGGCTTTGTCCCTCAAAGAGCTTTTTTTCTTCCTTTGCTCCCCCCCCCTTCCCCCTCTCTCTTTTTTTTCCTGGAGAGAGAGGCTGGCGCCAGCAGTCTGGAACAGGGCTGACAGGATTTGAATTATAGAAGCTGAACGGGAGGGAGAAGGGGGGTGGATGGAAGAGAGAGAACGAGCAAGAAATAGGGAGAGAGGGAGAGCAGGCGAGCAGGGGAAAGAGAGAGATTCGGTTGGTGTGTGTGTGTATGTGTGTGGGTGATTGAGTGTAGCAGAAAAAGGGTTGTTATTTCAAAAGCGACAGCCACACAGGCGAAGCGGGCGGAGGTGTCGGGTGTATGCTAAGCTAGTATCTCGCTTTGTGGCCAGCATAAAAAATTAATAAAGTAAACGAAGCAGGCGATTGTAGTTTTAACCGATGATGAAGCTGACACAATCGCACTATGCTTGATGTTATTGAGATTTTAGCTTACCAAGTTTAATTTAACATTTTTACGTTTTATTTTAGACAGAGCTGCTTTTTTTTAAAACAATTTTTATGAAGTTTTATGTCCACTACACTGCGCGCACACAGCTTTCATCTAGTTCCTTTTAAAGGGGCAGTTCACCTAAAAAAATCTAAATTCTTTCATCATTTACTCATCCTCATGTTGCTTTAAATTTGTATGACTATTTATTCTGCGAAACACAAAAGAAGATATTTTGAAGAATGTACTGTTTTTTTTTCATGCAATTACAATTAATGTGGGATGTGAATCATTCTAATCGGTTTTGAATTCATTCAAATGTAAATGTAAAAATGACTGAATCATTCAAAAGTTTTGTTCAACCCTAAATGATTTTTCACAAATTGGGCATCTCTCATGAAGCGGAGCAAGAGAAAGATTTTCATTGAATGATGACTTGCATTTCTGTCTGTTACTCACATAAATCTATTGTATGGCTTCTGAGACTTATTTCATGGTTCTTTTGCATTTTTTTAATCTTGAAAGCTCCGGTCCCCATTATTTGCAATTGCACTTAATGTATGCGGACAGAATTCTCATTTTAGGGGAATTATTCTTTTAATATTCTCTAAGAAATCATTTTAATTTAAACAAAACAGTGTTATTGTTAACTAAAACTATTAAAAAACATTTTCGATAATTGAAATGATGAAATTAAATAAAATATAAAAATGTTATTAACTTCATTTCAGTTAGATGCCAAGGCAACATTGAATTTAAGTATTAAAATGACAAATTAAAACAAAAATAATTTAAAGCTATAAAGAAAGATATACTGTGTATATATAAAAAAACAAAAGCTAATAAAAAGCACATAACACTATTACTTAAATTAAAATGAAAACTCAAAATATAAAAATAAAACTTATCAAAAAAAATACTATAATAGCATATAAAATAATACTAAAATAACACTGGAGCAAAGCATCTATGTATTATCTTACACCACAAACATATAGGATTTACTGAACGTATACATCCAGCATATATCACGCATTCCTCCTCGTTCGCCCTGTCAATACGTCCTTCTCAGGCCGTTCGTTCCTCTCCACCCTAAAATTGTTTCAGGCTGCGGAAGGCATTCCAGACCCAAGCATCTGCTTTCCCCCCTGTTCATTTCATCACCCACAGTGTGCTGAGGCCTGATGGAGCAAACATGAACACAGTGAACCCTCAATGCACAGCAGAGTCACATCGCTGTAAACCTCCTGCTTCTCACTTCTCTGTACTGACTGCACTAGAAACGAACATGCAATCTAGTTTAGAGAGGCTTTTGTGTGGGCAACATATACAGAATCTAAACAGAGCGCTGTGTGCTTGTGTGGATGTGAGAGACAGAGAGTAGCGAGAGAGGGAAATGGAGCGAAAGAGAACAGCCTGTTCTGGAGAGAAAATGAGTGTTTCAGTGTGAAACGCCCCGGACCAGAAGTGGTTCCAAATGTTGGGCTCAGACTGAATTCAACCAGAGGAAAACAGAAAGATAGCAAAGGGAAAAGGAGAAAAGGCACACACAGAGAAATCGACATAATAAAAGTGGGAGGATAGTACCAAAGCACACACTCTCAATTTAACTTTGAGTTTGTTCTCTTGTTTTTTTTTTTTTAAACCTCTCTGCTTTTTCTTGTTTATTTTCTTTTATGTGCAATAAATACATGTATTTGCAGGCCGTATTGTTCTACTCTTTTTATTGCCATGCATGTGTGGTGCAGTGACTGTCACAGATATATTGAAATAGAGAGGAATAGACTGTTAAAAAGAGAAGTAAATGGTCTCCAGGATGAAAAGGGAAAAAAATGAAGGGAGAGAATAGGAAAGAAAGAGAGAATAATGAAAGAATTAAAGAAAGTGTGATGAGAGGAAGTATAATAGAACGGCTGGTGTCTCGTCTAATGAGACAGTAAGTGGTCACCTGAGAGACTGCTGTCCAGACCCAGGGTTGAGGTCAAAGTATCGCCATTATTGGTGTGTAATGGTCAATTCTGGATTCTCACAGATTCACTTGTGTTCAGTCGGCTAATATTTCAAAGATCAATGTGAATCTAAATTCAAGGTAAAACATTTTTTTTTTAAATGCTTTATTTCACTTTAGGTTAAGTCCTCTAATTTTCTCTCTCTCTCTCTTTTTTTTGAGATTCAGGTGCTTAATAGCTGCTATTGAGTTTTGTCATGTAGCTAATTGGGTCGATCTTAACCTGGCCATTATACATTAAGGAGAGCAAGCTGCAATTGAAGCAGTTCAAGTTCGCATGAAGAGCAGATTTAATTGATAAGCAAAAAGACCTAAAACCGATTTCTTCACTAACTCCTCCTGACAAAACTAAATCTAATTTAAATCTGCCAGGCACACCAACACTTTACTCCATGCCGACCATTTGAGACAAATGCAGAGAAACTTAATATTGAAATAATGAAAAAGAAAAAATTTAAATGTTCTGCATTCACTTCACTCCGGGTTTTCCATCTCCAACACACTCACACACAGATTCTGAGTCACTCCAAATATGTAAATGAATGACCAGTCATTTTTGAAAGTAGACCCCACACATTAGTGCATTTTTGTTTTAACCAACGCTTTCTCACAACCAATTTGTACGTATTTGTACGTATTTCGTACGTATTTGTACATATTTATACGAGTGAGGTCATAAAAATTCCTATGATTTTTGCTAAAACGTACGTATTTGATGAGTCGGTCAATTCGTATGATTTCGTAAGAATGACCTAACCTCAAACCCCGCCCCTAAACCTACCCATCTTTGCACTGCAGTATAGACAAATCAAATGGAGTGAGGTCGTACAAATTCGTGCGAATTGCCGTGAGATCCGTTGTTTTAACACAGCATTTTCACAACGTCCATACCGGCGTTTTCACTGCATTTCAGAAAAGATCTCTGTCCACACTACACGAACAAAAACGCATGTCACATGACCATTCATGCACACTAGGCATGCCTGTATCTTGATTGATAATAATTTGTTCTTTTCTGCCCATTTTAAATGATGAAAATACAAGGGAGAAAAGTACTGGCCTTTTTCTTTGAGAAACAGTAAAATAACATGAATGTCAAATGCCCATGTAGTGAAAGGTTAGATAAGAACATCACCTAAAATCTTAGGAGGCGCTTTAAGTAATTGATTTCCGTCATGGAGGTTCAGCTGAAAAAAGAAAACAGCTTGGGAATCCCTCGTCTGTACTGTATTACATTTATGCTCGGATTTTCTGTTTGTTTACTTACAGTTTGTTGTCTTTTGTTGTATTGCAGAATGTCTGAGTCTGCTGTCATTTTCAGCTAAAATTTTTTAGTCATCTCCCTTGTGACATATCACACTGTGGTTCTATTTGATCTTGTTTTATACTTGCTATAATGACAAGACAAACCTCGCATGACAAAGTTCAAGTCTATGATAAGCTCAAATGCATCTATTAAAAGAACATTTGCTCACCAAGGCTGCATTTATTTGATCAAAAATACAGTAAAAACAGATATATTGTGAAATATCATTACATTTAATATACTTATTTTACTATACTTAAAATCAAATGTATTCCTGTTGATGGAAAAGAGGAATTTTCAGCAGCCATTACTTCAGAAATCATTCTGATATGCTGATTTGGTGCTCAAGCAACATTTCTTATCATCACAGTTGAAAATGTGTTGTCCAGCTTAATATTTTTGTGGAAACCGTGATCATTTTTTTAGGTTTCTTTTTAACTCCATTAACAATTTTGAGAAAATAACTACAAAGGAAGAATTTACATTTCCACTGTCCTGATGTCCTGTTTATATCATTAAAGACATGACTGGTAGGATGAAAGCAGTATTTCCCTTCTCTATATTCTCTGCTGTCTGTGGGGTTAAAAGTTCCTCATATTGACGGATCTGGATCAAGAGGCTACCCATAACCCCCTGCTGCCACTAACAATCCCCCACATGCACACACAGTTGGAGTGAGGATAAAAAAAACAACACAGTCTAACACACAAATATACACTGCGGAGATCCAGATACTCTAATCTGCAACCACAATCCTTTTTGTAATGCCATAATCCAACTGCTCTTTGAAAAAAGGCTGTTTATCTAGAATGTTGCTAGATCAACAACAAACCCAAACACTTAAACAAATCACACTGTCCAAGGGCATACCGACGTAATATCTTGTAAAGTGTATTAACCAGCAGCCATTACAAACAGACACATAAATGACAAATTAGTAATTAAGCTGAATACACATTGGGTATCTTTGATGCATACTGATAGTGTGTGTCTATACTACCGTTCAAAAGTTGTTTTTTAAAAAGTATTTAATATTTTCATTGAGCAGAGATGCATTAAATGAATCAAAAGTGACAGTAAAGACATTTATAATGTTGCCATTTCTATTTCAAATAAATGCTGTTCATTTGACCTTTCTATTCATCAAAAAATCTGAAAAAAATATCTGTCGCATAAGAGATGCATCTTTCAAAACCATAAAAGTATCAACCCCAAACTTTTAAACGGTAATGTATCACACAACAGCTTATGCTCATTGACACAATCAATATCCAAACAAGATGCAGTGGCTATTATTCTCTATCACATCGGAGAAAAAGATGTGGGGCAGGTGTTAGATCTTTTCCTTTTTGGAGTCCATCATTGATCGTCATTAATGAGCGACTGCGCCGGCCTCCAGGCCAGTTTCTTTAATTGCTGCTGGTGCATCAGAATGGGTTTTGGAGGAGAAAAGGCAGGGCAAACAAAGTACCTTGACTGCACGCAGAAAAACGGTCTCACCAAGGGCACAGCCATCCTCCCGTAATGATTGTGTTGAATGAGAAGATGCTTGAAGGACAGCGTGCAGAGTCAGCGACATGACAGACATTGATAGGACTTGGATTTTACCACATCTTGTATAACCATTGATTTTCTTTATTATATGTTTACTATTTGTATATATATATTGTGTGCACTGTTAATGATTTTCTTGTATTTTTACAGTACATTACTGGCAGCAGGGTTATATATAAGATTTGTATTTAATAAGTAAATAGCTTCAAAATCATCTCTACCATCAAGCAGGGGTGTAAGTACTGGAAAATGTTAGTGTTATATTTAGTGTAAAGTGTTTTGGCTATGGGCAGTATGGATACTGTAAATACTGTACTGTAATTGTATTTTTTTTTTTAATATATGTATCCAAGTCTATCAAAAAACAAAGTAAAAACTTTTAAATCTTTAAGTACCAGGAAATATTCTTGCATGCCGGCAGATATTCTTTCTCAAGACTACTGCAAAAAATACTGTTAGTCTTATTAGCTTAAATCTGCAGCATACTTTAGTTTATTCTGGCCAAGAATTGTCCATTAAAGATGTAAAGATGTGTCTAACTGTCATGTTAAAGCATCAATCACACCAATTCATCTGTTTTTATGTGACATTTTGTGGTGACCAACACACATCATATGTGGTAGTTTGGCAAACATGCAATTATCTGTTGCACATTTGAGTTAATATACTACTCAAAAATTTGAATTTGCTTTTTAATATAGCCCTATATTTGTATTGATTGACAGTCAAAAATAGCTTTACTGTAAATATATTTTAAAAAGTAATGTATTGATGTAAAATATAATTTACTCTTCAGTGTCACATGATCCTTCAGAAATCATTCTAATATGCGAATTTAGTGCTTAAGAAAACAATTCTCATTATTATCAATGTGTAAAACAGTTGTGCTGCTTAATGTTTTTGTGGAAACTGATTCATTTTCCCAGGAATCTTTGATGAATAGGAAGTTCAAACAAACAGCATTTGCTTGCAATAGACTTATTTAATTGTGTAACATTATAAATTTCTTTACTGTGCCACTTTTGATCGATTTAATGTAATTACTGAATAAAAAAAATTGTTTCTTTCAAAAAAAAAAGAAATGTCACTGAACAGCTGTATAATTATAGATTTGCAATTCTAGTTATAAATGACTGTTTCACTTGTCTTTTTGTGTCCCATTTCTGTAATTCTTTTACTGCTTATGATCGAGCTAGCAATATAGTTTGTGCATTTGTTCATTTGTGTCTCCCGTTTTCTTCTCACTGTGTATATATACAGTCAAACCAAAATTTATTCAGACACCTTCAACATTTTCTCTCATTATCACAGTTTATTCGCTATAGTTTAGAAAATGGTAATAAAAGGTATGCAATGGATTACAATCAACCAATCAGCTGTCAGCTGTTAAATTTAAGTACAAAATCAGATAATACCAATTTAGGTCAACCAATTACCAAGCAATGCTTCATTTTGTTCCGTATGTGGTGTAAAAGGTCACATTAGCAATGAAAGAAAAACTCTTAAGCAAAACATGGTCAGGTCAAAGCGTCTGAATAATTTTGGCCCCAAATTTTTATACATTTTACCGGCAGTCCACTACCAATAATTCTTGGGTATAATATGTCACAGTTTACTTTATTTTGCTATCCTCAGTTACATAAAGGAACTATAGTGTCCTGCACCCATGCACTATCTGGTGTTAATTTTTGGTTTGTCTGTATATGGTTCAGGTAAACCCTATTATGGGTAAAAAAAAAATGTCCCCACAAAGATGGCAATATCTGAAAACCTTGTTTTTATGGGGACTTTTTGGGCCCCATGAGGAAAACGATTCTATCTTAATAAATTATGTTTTTTGAAAATGTAAAAATGCAAAAAGTTTTCTGTGATGGAGAGGTTTAGGGGGATAGAATATACACTTTGTACAGTATAAAAATCATTGTCTATGGAAATTCCCTATAAAACATGGAAACTGAACGTGTGTGTGTGTGTATGTGCGTGTTTGCATGTGTGCTCTCTGTGCTGTGTGGAGGGCAGAGGCTCTGGGAAAAGGAGGAAGTCATAGAGAGAGCAGAAGGAGAGAGCATTCTTTCCTGCTGAAGTCACCCTGTCTATGGCGATGGGAGAGCAATGCTGTCCACACGCACACACAGCCGCCTCTGTGTGTCAGTGTTGGTGTGAGTGGGTGGGAGTACACCACTGCAGGGGTTTTGGTTTGAGATAGAACGAAAGAGAGAGAGTGGAAAGAGAGAAGGATGGATAGAGAGAGGCACACAAATAAGAGAGAAATGGGAGATAGCGGTAGAGAGAGAGAGAGAAGGTAAAACAAGTGTAGGTGAGAAGACTGAAAATAGAGGTGGACGAGAAAGAGAGCTTCTGTAAGGCCAGACTGAAAGAGGAAGACAGAGTTTTTACAACCAGAAAGAAATGAGTAATGGTAAGGCAGACTACATAAATGAGGGTGATAAGTGGTTTTGGAGCAATGTATTATGCTGTCTGTGACATGTTTCTTTCATTATTGACATAAGGATATTTTGTATATTTAAAAGACCAAGACAGAGTATTTGGGATGGGTTGGAATTTTTGTACAGAACCAATTCATATTTTTACAGAATAGTTTTATTCTTTACCCAAGAATGAAAATTCTGTTGTCGTTCCAAGCCCGACTTTCTTCTGTGATATTTTGATATTTCTGTGTCTTTATAACATACAATCAAAGTCCAAAGCAACTAGACAAATCAACATTGGACCCCATTGACTTTCATCATAGGGACAAACACTATGATCACAAACGCATTTCAAAATATTGTCTTTTATGTTCCACAGAAGGAAGAAAGTCATACAGGTTTGGAATGACAAGGGTGATGAATTTTAATTTTGGGTGAATTATACATTTAACAGTTCTGGTCTACGTTCTTCTTCAGGTGCAGGCAGAACACTAATATAATAAAAATATAAGCATCAAACCCATTTTTTATGACTATCATCACAGTTGTTACAATAAATGGGAACTGTTTTCCTCCCCAATAAAACTGTTAATGTTCTGTTTAAATCTGAAATTATCTCATAAGTTGACAACAGGCTTTTGTTTTCCATATATTGTCTATTCTTTCTTTCACAAAAGTACTCATACAATCGTTAACAGAACTATCAAGGAACCAAAATGGAATTCAGTGGAATTAAAATTGGAAGCAGAATTTTATATTCCTTTAATTCCCATCTCTAGTGAGGAATGATGAATCTTTATGTTGGTGCTGAGCTCTTAAACTAAATATTACATTACAAAATCATCTGAAAACCTTAAAACCTTGGGTGAAAACTTTAACTTGATTCAGACTGTAAAGCCATGGTTGATCACAAGGGCATTCTCAGGGATTTTTTTTAGTATGACATGATCAACCACATTGAATGTTAGATAATAGATCATATTCTATTAGCAACATTTAGCTCAATTTTGATTATAAGAACCAATATAATTTCGGTCTCGATCTAGGAAGAGATACACATGAACCGTGAGAAATGTGTAAATCCAGTAATTTTTACATTTTCTTTTGTATCTGTAATTAAGAGGTTATGTTTCTGAAGCTCTATAATGCATAAAAATCTTAGATGTCCCATAATGAGATGCTCATGATTAAATATTTATGTTACTTTTCTCAATCTCACAGCTTCATATTTAGATTCACAAGCCCTCCTCCATCTCTGTACAGCAGGGAATTTCCAATTCCAGCATGTGAAATTTCTCTTTTCAGCTTCTAGCACAAACCTGAAGATGTAGGCCCGGCCACAGAGAGCCGGTTCAGTGAAGCTATTATATCTTCATTCTCATTTCTCCTGGACTCCATAAGAGTGTCCTGATTTTCCAAGTAGAAGATTTGGAGGTGAGATGAACAATAAGATCTGTTCTTCCAACCATTTGAGCAAATGAAATGTTTGGATGATAAGGCCTTCCAGTAAACCTCCTCCCTCCCCTCTTCTTACTGTCCGCTGCCAGGACAGTCCCAGGGCCCTCAAACATCAGGCCGCGGCAAGGCGCTCAAGCGCTGTCTGTAATTGCTTCGGTCTAGACACTGTCTGGTATGGGAAACAGACACGCACAATGAGCATAAGAGGAGGGGGGAGGGGAGAGAGAGAGAATGCAACTGGATTAAAACGAGTTACAAACGGCCTGGAACCCTCCGGTGAAATAAAGGATGTCAGAGCCTGATTGCAGTGGGTGGATGATTTACAGTACGAGAGCTGCATTAGATGGACTTGTTTCGTTCAGCTTCAGTTCTCATGTGGTCTATGGAGGTGATCAAATGAAGTTCTCCTGACTTACTGACCTCAAACCAGATTTGTTTTCACTCTGATAAAGTTGGTGTCTGAGAATAATGGTCCTTGATTAGTCTACACATCTACAGCATTAATTTGTGTAGCTCTGTAGTGTGTCTTTGCATTTGTCATGGAAACCCTCATCAATCAGCATATGACCCTCTTTTGAGTTTCAATTGTTACATTTTATATAAGAATGCCTTGTTTAAAAAGCATTATTTTAGGGCCAAATGATTTAAAAACAAAAAAATAAAATAAAAATCATGATACTTCATTTTCTTAATGAAAAAGGTATTAGTCTCCTTTTAATTTATTGTAAAATTATACTCTCAAACATCACTTAACATTGTTTTCAAACTTTTACTTTGTTTTCTGTACCAGAAATGCTGCTTATACACTGATGAGCCAAAACATTATGAAGTGAATATCGTTGCCATGTATTAAGGTATGGGTAGATGGTAAGCGAACAATCAGGGCCTGTATTCTTTAAGCTTCTAAGAATCCTCTATGAACTTCTATCTTAGTGAGGAGGCGGGGCTGACCCCGTTGTTACGACACAGTCTTTTGAAGACTGTGATTGGTTGATTTGTCCAAGAAGGAAAAAAAAGAGGGCTTTTAAGTATAGAGTCTATATAAGCCTTCACTTTGAAATTACAGGCGTCATTTTTCCTGTTTTACCGTACACTCTCTCTCTCTCACACACACACACACACAATATCTATATCTATATTTTTAATATATTTTTTTATTTACCATGCTGTTAATGTTGTACTTAATGTATTTGATAGGAAATGAACAGTGACACAATAAGGTTCTGAAATTGCTGTAATTGTATGATCACTTTGCTTATAGAAGGTTGTGGCAGACCCAAATCATCACTGCTGCAAAGTTGCATTTTTCCAGTTGCCAAACAGGTTAATGTAGTGATTACTTCCATTTCTGGCACTATGGCATTTCTGCGCTGTGTCGGAGATGTTAGCGTCTCTAATAAGATCGGTCACAAACATGATCCCTGCACGATCTCATGTGTAGAGTCTTATTAACTCACTCATGCATTGTGTGCAACCCATTTCTTCTCCCTCTTCGTGTTTCGTCCATTTTCTCTCCGCTGCTAAAGAAACTCTTAAGCCTCTTAAAAGTCCTCATCCGTACTCCTAACACTTTTGGACCTTAACTCTTTCCCCGCCAGCATTTTAAAAAAAAGTTGCCAGCCACCAGGGTTTTTTATAATTTTCACAAAAAATGTAATGGCCCATAGAATATTTTTGTTGTATGAATATCTGAGCATGCAATATATCAAAAGAAAGAGCAGACCCTCTGATAAAATAACGGAAAATTCTGTGTTTGGCGGGGAAAGAGTTAAGACCTTTTTTAAGGGTTAAGATGCTTTCTGAATTACTTTTTTCTTTACTAGGATATTTTAATAATCCACATATTGATAGCAGCAGCCTGATGCATGCAAATTATATACAATATCCCCCCTCCACCCCCTGGGGCCTGTACCATGATGGTAGTTTAACAAACTCAGGGTTACAGGACTAGTTTTGAGTTGACAAAACCAAACCAATTCAATCCGGCTTTGTTGGTACCATGATGCTGATCATCAGCTTTCTCTGTCAACTCAGGCTTTGATCCTGAGTTCGTGGAGCGCGTACACATGAAAGTGTGACATCAGCAGTGAACAGCCAATCACATGCCTTTCAACAAAGAGAACGTGTGATTCACTTCTCATGAGAGAGCCAATGAGATTCAAAACTCTTTTGCCGAAGATTAAGAGATTGAAGTATATAAAGAATTTAAATGCATTTAGAAGTTAATAAAGAAAGATAATAATAAGAATAAAGATAATCAAAATAAAGAAAATATCTTGCTATCAGTGCAAGTTGTGAAATCAGTTTATATAGTTGATTATATATATATATACACTCACCTAAAGGATTATTAGGAACACCATACTAATACTGTGTTTGACCCCCTTTCGCCTTCAGAACTGCCTTAATTCTACGTGGCATTAATTCAACAAGGTGCTGAAAGCATTCTTTAGAAATGTTGGCCCATATTGATAGGATAGCATCTTGCAGTTGATGGAGATTTGTGGGATGCACATCCAGGGCACGAAGCTCCCGTTCCACCACATCCCAAAGATGCTCTATTGGGTTGAGATCTGGTGACTGTGGGGGCCATTTTAGTACAGTGAACTCATTGTCATGTTCAAGAAACCAATTAGAAATGATTCGAGCTTTGTGACATGGTGCATTATCCTGCTGGAAGTAGCCATCAGAGGATGGGTACATGGTGGTCATAAAGGGATGGACATGGTCAGAAACAATGCTCAGGTAGGCCGTGGCATTTAAACGATGCCCAATTGGCACTAAGGGGCCTAAAGTGTGCCAAGAAAACATCCCCCACACCATTACACCACCACCACCAGCCTGCACAGTGGTAACAAGGCATGATGGATCCATGTTCTCATTCTGTTTACACCAAATTCTGACTCTACCATCTGAATGTCTCAACAGAAATCGAGACTCATCAGACCAGGCAACATTTTTCCAGTCTTCAACTGTCCAATTTTGGTGAGCTCGTGCAAATTGTAGCCTCTTTTTCCTATTTGTAGTGGAGATGAGTGGTACCCGGTGGGGTCTTCTGCTGTTGTAGCCCATCCGCCCCAAGGTTGTGCGTGTTGTGGCTTCACAAATGCTTTGCTGCATACCTCGGTTGTAACGAGTGGTTATTTCAGTCAAAGTTGCTCTTCTATCAGCTTGAATCAGTCGGCCCATTCTCCTCTGACCTCTAGCATCAACAAGGCATTTTCGCCCACAGGACTGCCGCATACTGGATGTTTTTCCCTTTTCACACCATTCTTTGTAAACTCTAGAAATGGTTGTGCGTGAAAATCCCAGTAACTGAGCAGATTGTGAAATACTCAGACCGGCCCGTCTGGCACCAACAACCATGCCACGCTCAAAATTGCTTAAATCACCTTTCTTTCCCATTCTGACATTCAGTTTGGAGTTCAGGAGATTGTCTTGACCAGGACCACACCCCTAAATGCATTGAAGCAACTGCCATGTGATTGGTCGATTAGATAATTGCATTAATGAGAAATTGAACAGGTGTTCCTAATAATCCTTTAGGTGAGTGTATATATGTATAGGCTAAACTCAGAGACTCGGACATGTAAGGTCATATTTTTAAAGCTTTATCTATTTATTTTATAGCTTATTACATATTATCGGTATATATTAATATTCATTTAAACTAAATGCTTATTAATGTATAAACTAAAATTGCTTGTGTGTAATGGATTAAGTGTATATAAATTTTATATATCATTATATAAATCATATAAAATCATTATATTAAGTAATTATCATTAAAGCCAGACAATATATATATATTTTTTTATCATATAGTGACCTTTAATTTGGAGCAAGCAAAACTGGGGGAGTGACTTTATTGCATGTCACTTTGCTCACAGCTGATTGGTCCCATTTCAGTTTTCATCTCTTATCTGGAACATAACCTGCTCCGGAGCAGGTTAGCCATGGAGCGTAAGTTACTATGACGATGAACACAGCTAAAAGCCAATCCACTTTCATGGTACCTAAAACCCAGGATTGTCGCAATCTAAATGGAAATTTACCTGGCTAGCCAGCGAAACCAGCTTCATGGTACAGGCCCCTGGTGTTATCAGTAATACTGGTGTTATTGTTTATTTACTGGTGTGAATATGCCCTCACTGGCATCCCTAATGAGCGTCAGAGCAGTGGTCACCTGGGGAAGTGATGACACATGCTGGGAAACCCTGGGTCCGGCCATTCATGTGGACGTAAATTTGACGTATACACCTACCTAAACAGTGTTGCAGACTAGGTAACCTTGATGACAGTGGTGTTCACTAGTGGAAGTGGCCTCTTTCAAAAGGATAATGCGCCCTGCCACACTGCACACAATGTTCAGGAATGGTTTCAGGAACATGATGAAGCGTTCAAGGTGTTGCCCTGGCCTCCAAATTCCCCAGATCTCAATCAAATTGAGCAACTGTGGGATGTGCTGGACCACCAAGTTCAATTCATAGCGGCTCCACCTCGCAACCTATTGGCCTCTGTGGGTTGGTGCTGTTTTAGTACACGAAGGACCAACAACATTATAATAATAGGAAATGTTTCTTGAGCAGAAAAACGGCATATTAGAATGATTTCTAAAGGATCTTATGCTCCTGAAGACTGGAGTAATGTGTTACGTCCAGAGCCGCAAGGTTCAGTTGTTGGGCCAAGCTATGCTTTTTTTGTTGTTTCTCTTGTCTCTCTCTCCGCAGAACCAGTATCACCACCTGCTAAGCTTTTACAGAGTGAGGAACCACACCAGGTGATTGAGTTTTTGAGCGAACTCTTGCAAACTAATTCAGACCATTTTTGTAATTAGTTCATTGAAAGGAATTGACTCAAAAGAATGATTCATTCACAATATGAATATTGCTTGTTCTGAATCTAAATATCTGAAAGAACATAAGTATTTGTGTATGTGTGTTCTTGTATATATTGTTTATGAAGACACAAATGTGTATAATGACATGGGTATTACAACGTAATCTTCCTGTGTCCTCATAAACCAAATGGCTTAAATTACATAAAACAATGCCAAAATCGTATGTGATGGGTAGGTTTAGGGCTAGGGGATAGAATATACACTTTGTACAGTACAAAAATCATTATGTTTATGGAGAGTCTGCATAAACCCATATACAGGTGTGTGTGTGTGTGTGTGTGTGAATGAGTAAGGACCAGAGAGAAAATGAAGTATAGGGTAAAAGATAGTATGACAGTGTGCAGGAGTCTTGTGAACGATACATGCCTTGCCGTGCTGTGCTAAACTGTACTAACCTCTCAGTGGGTGGCTGCAGTGCTAGCTCAAACAGACATGAAAAGGATTTGGGGGACAATAGTTTAGCTTTTTCTCTGCTTCTCGTTCGAGCTCTTTCCATCTTTCTCTTTATAGAGATTTCAAAATCTGGGCAGAAGGGCAGAATGAAGTATTGTTCAAGAACACTATCCATCCAATATTAAGTTCAAAATGTTTGCACTGACACTTTAGGCCCTCATGAGTACATACAGTTTATTTTTGGTTGTGCAAGTTCTTTGAAGGTTTGCCAGTCCTGCCAGAATTTAGCAGTGTTCTTGCGCTTGAAATACTGAGTGAGTAGGAGTGGGAAGGGTGTGGTGCAGTTCATTCTTAGCAGTGTGCAGTATGCCTGGCTTTCTAAATGTCATCACTACCATCATTAGTGCTGGTCTATTTTGTCACAGATGCTGATTACGTAAAAGAAGGACATGCAAAGATCAGAGTATCCACAAATAAGTTTTATTCTGGCCAAGAAAACCTCTAATGTAGAGTGTAAGACAAGTCTCAAGTCTTTCGTGATGAATCCAAGTCAAGTCTCAAATCCTTTTGGAAATTCCTTTTCTGTAAATGCTCATTCAATATACGAATTTATATTTTTTTCCCATTGTAAATAGGGGGTAACTGTGATACTGGAAATTGTTTTCCTTTGCTCTAAGTCTTAGATTCAAGTTTCTATCTGTGGGCTGAGAACCACATACTTAGACAGGTTACTTTTTCATACTTAAACAGTCCCTAAAGCGGGCATATTATATTCATCATAAAATAGTTATTCCTAAATTATAGACCAGCACAGAACAAAAATAATAAAAAAATAGGGTGTGGCAATCTCTGAAAATGATTGGAATTTTTTTTAGCAGAAATATGTTATTTATATGTTACTTTTAATTAGAATTACTGCCCTTCCAAAAGTTTTGAGTAGAAAGATGTTTTCATACAACAAAAAAGAAAATTTAATCCAAATAACATTGGACCACATGACTTTAATTGTATGGACAAAAATATCTTCTGTGTTCCATAGCAGAATAAAAAAGTTTGGAATGACATGATGGTGAGAAAATGATGATAGAATTTTCTTTTTTGTGGTATCCCTTTTAGGCCTGTTTACACTAACAAGAATTTTCACCACGAAAATTTGGTCAGATTTTCACATACAGATTTTCGCATGCTGTTCAGACCAACGCAGAAAAAAAAACTGCCAATGCAAATTCTCTCCCTGACAGTAGGTGTCGCTTATGGAAATTCTGAAAAACAGCGGCACACAAGAAAAATAAAAACTTTCCATTTTTGACACTCGGCTGTCACTGTGAGGAAAGGAAGTCAAACAGTATTTAAATGCTCTCAAACAGCCGTTCGATTTTTTTTTTTGTAATCACAATAGTGTTTACCACACCACTAATTACAAGAGTACAGGCACAATGGAGATGTTCCATATTCTTCCTCTGCTATTGCTTAGCAAAATGGTCTGTTTATGATTGCCACCAAGCTATAGTTTGTAAGTTGTACAGTTCTACAGCTGTAACAGCAGCAGCTCTGGTCATGTGGCCAAAAGTGCAAATATTATTGGTTGGTTAGTTTTCTTCGCAGTGCGAGTATACCAAAATTTGAAAACCTTAATCACATTGACACCATGCGAATGTTTTTGTTGGTCTGAACAGACGCATTAACAGCTGTTCTTTCAAATTAAAATGTTTGTTACACCGAACATTCGTCTTGGTGTGAACAGGCCTTTTTTCTGCCATTTTATGCCTAACTAAATTTCTTTACAGCAACCACTTTCTATCTCCAATGATCTCGCTCTGTATTTCTTCCCACTCTATGAATAGATAATGACAAGGATGTTTGTTTCCATTATGTATCTACACATAAACCAATACAACTGCACTACAGTTCCTTTCCCGTAACAAATCAACCAGCTCCTGCCTCTCACACAAACACATACATGCACATGAACACCTATACACTGACTTCAAACAGGCCAGGCTTAGACAACCTCCTGTGGCCCTCAGCTAGCCTTTTCATTTCACAGACGCATGGACGGGAGAAAAAGGAGGGAAAAATGAAGCCTGGGAGGAGGAGGAAGAGAGGGCCGTTGCGGGGGAGGGACCGATAGGGGAGTGTGTGTGGGGTTGGGGTGGTTGGGGTTGAGGGGGGCGGGGGGGGGGGGGGGTGTTAGGCAGCATTGTAATGATGGAGAGCAACTCGATACTCTTGCATGCTGAATATTCCCCTGGAGGGCTTTTTCCATTACCCGAGCACAGCAGAATGGTAGAGTCGTTTAGTTTAGCCCAAGCTGCCTAACGCGCTCTCAAGCTCCCCCTCCCTTTTTCTCAACCTATCTGTTCCCCCGCTGCCCCTCCCCTCTCTCTTTCTCTCTCTCTCGTGTTCTCTCCCCGCTCTGTGTTTTTCCATAGGCACATTGTGCAAATGTAACCTTTCAGTAAGCCCCTCCCCTCCAGGAAGTTGGCTGGCCCCTTTGCTGCCAGGAAATATGAAAAAGTGGCAGGATGCCCATTTAATCTCCAAACAGAGAGAGAGAGAGAGAGAGAGAGAGAGAGAGAGAGAGAGAGAGAGAGACGGCAAAGCAGTTGAGATGGAGAAGGAAATGTTACAGTTTGACTCACCAGAAGGGAGGGGGAGAGAGAGGACAATTTTACTTTAGAGAGTCACATTAACTATAGCGCTCTGAAAAAGTGTCTGATTTTCTGTTTTTACTTAGTTTTACACTGAATGCCATAAGTTCTTCAAACCTATATTTATGTATAAGGGAGACTATTATAACATAGGTTGACTTGTAACACTGTCAGTTTAATCACTTAGAAATTAGTTTAGAATGAAGTCTCTATGATATATGAGCATAAGATTCCAGATATGACATTAGACATTTTAAGTCTCTGTGTATAAATAATGGATGTATAGGGTAAAATACAATTTTGATGTAGAAATTAAACATTTAACTTCACTGTTACAATTTAACTTGCTATGGTTGTTAAAGGAGAGAACTGGTATCATCTAAATCAGTAGGTTCTCTTGTTTGATATAGCACTTACTCAAAACTTTCACCTAAATTTAAGAAATAGAAATAGAATCCCTGAATGTAAAATATTATGTCTGAATAGACAAGGAGGGTTGCAACATTACTTTTCACATTTACATATACTGAAGTAGTTTCAAACATTGAACAAAATGGGGCAGTGTTTAACATTTGACACAACTGTAAAGGTGACTAAAATGCACATACACTATATTGCCAAAAGTATTGGGACACCCCTCCAAATAATTAAATTCAGGTGTTCCAATCACTTCCATGGCCACAGGTGTATAAATCAAGCACTAGGCATGCAGACTGCTTCTACAAACATTTGTGAAAGAATGGGTCACTCTCAGGAGCTCAGTGAATTCAAGTGTGGTACAGTGATAGGTTGCCACCTGTGCAATAAGTCCATTCGTGAAATTTCCTCACTACTAAATATTCCACGGTCAACTGTTATCAGAATCACAGAGCGGGGTCAGCGCATGCTGAGGCACACAGTGCGCAGAAGTCGCCAACTTTCTGCAGAGTCAATACAGATCTCCAAACTTTGTGTGGCCTTCAGATTAGCTCAAGAAAAGTGCGTAGAGATTCATGGAATGGGTTTCCATGGCCGAGCAGCTGCATCCAAGCCTTACATCACCAAGTGAAATGCAAAGCGTGGGATGCAGTGGTGTAAAGCACACAGCCACTCGACTCTAGAGCAGTGGAGACGTGTTCTCTGGAGTGACGGATCACGCTTCTCTGTCTGGCAATCCGATGGACAAGTCTGGGTTTGGCGGTTGCTAGGAGAACGGTACTTGCCTGACTGCATTGTGCCATGTGTAAAGTTTGGTGGAAGGGGGTTTATGGTATGGGGTTGTTTTTCAGGGGTTGGGCTTGGCCCCTTAGTTCCAGTGAAAATAACTCTTAATGCTTCAGCATACCAAGACATTTTGGACATTTTGCTCCCAACTTTGTGGGAACAGTTTGGGGATGGCCCCACCAGTGCACAAAGCAAGGTCCATAAAGACATGGATGAGCGAGTTTGGTGTGGAGGAACTTGACTGGCCTGCACAGAGTCCTGACCTCAACCCGATAGAACACCTTTGGGATGAATTAGAGTGGAGACTGCAAGCCAGGCCTTATCGTCCAACATCAGTGCCGGACCTCATAAATGCGCTTCTAGAAGAATGGTCAGAAATTCCCATAAACACACTCCTAAACCTTGTGGAAGGCCTTCCCAGAAGAGTTGAAGCTGTTATAGCTGCATAGGTTGGGCCAACTCCATATTAAACCCTACGGATTAAGAATGGGATGTCATTAAAGTTCCATATAGTGTACATTGTTGTTGTTGTTTTTTCATCGTTAGCCAATTTTGTTATGTATTTGTTCAATCATTTTTCCTATGTTGCTGTTGTAGAATAAAATGTTTACTATTTATGTTTTTACCTTTTGAATTAAATAGCTCAAAAAGAAATTGGGTTGGTAAGTTGGAGGTTGGTATAAAAATTATTTTGAAGAAGTTAACACAAAATTAACACAAAACCATTCCCTGTCTCCATAACTTTCTTTAATAAATACATTAAAGATGATTAAAGCCAACTGCAAATTTAATGGTTTTTAACTGATGCTTTTCAAACCGTATCCATGTGAGATCTTTTCAATATCACACTGCATGTCTGCAGCATCAGTTTCTGGCAAATTTCTACAACTTTGTTGTAGGCTAAGACTGATCCTCCTTGTAACACTGTGTCTACACCGGATGCAAGCGGCGCAATGTGACAAAAGTCAGTTGAACCCATTGTAATCAGTGATGCTGTCTACATATGGTGTAATGCAACAGTAATCCCAGACAGTAAACCGAAGCCACATTCGATTTTTGACGTAGGCTACTCCACATGCCTGCACTGCTTCTGACATGGACAAACTGATTTACAATGGTTGCTTTGTCACGTACAGTGTAAACAGCCTTAAACTGTTGTGGCTAGGGGTGTGAAGAGATCTCGTGGCACGAAATCTCGCAAGACTAAACTGACGAGATTTCTCGTCGAGGTGAAAAGCTGTCTCGTGTCATATTGTCATGACGACCTGGTCATGATGGAGTGTGAGGGTGAAGTTAGGATAGAATATGCCAACGCTACGTTTACATTACGCCTCCACTCTAGTTTTGCTTTTAATGGAAATAAAAACAATTTTATTCAGGTGGATAACAGTCGCTTCAATTCCATCGGCTCATCCAACACGAGCTGTTGGAGTCGTACATAGTGCGCAGCACTGATCACGTGACGAGAAGACATTGAGCGTGTGTTATAACTTATGAGTTTGTGTTACATGTTAGTGAAGCGCTCTCATTGAGCGTGTGTTACGAGTGTGTGTTACATGTTCGTGGACTGGACCGTGGCGGAGGATTCGTTGTGCAGCAGAAGTTAAAATGCGCATTCAGCACCACCGCTCCCTATTCACAGAGACGCACGTTCGCGAAAGTGAAAGTAAACGGGATCGCGAATTCAAACGCAATTTCAATACGTTACCGCTGTTTGAAAGCGGCTCCCTGAGGCACGCGGATATCTCCCAATATAAAAGCTATCTCGTTGTAAACATCTCTTAGCTCTGTATCATGGTTGAAGAAAAATGTGGTCTCTATTTGCGCTTTGAATATTGAGTACTTTGATTATGGTATTATGCTTATTGTTTGCACTTAATATCTATGATCGATTTGTGGGAAGGAGTTCAGTTAAGAGGTCAAAAGAAGCTCGTGCAGTTCTAAGGTCTGAAGAGACAATCGTGCAGGAAAGAAGCCAGTCAGTTGAGTTTTTGGCAAAACCTTTACAGTGCTTGTTGTCTTTTACTGCATATGATAATTCATACTCAGGAAGTAGAACTGAAATGACATTCATTACAAGATGATGAGTTAAAACATTTCAAATGCACATGCAAACAATTTTTCTAGTCATCATTGAGGATTTCTTAAAAATACTATGTAAAAATCTCGTCTTGTCTCGTTCTCGTGAACCCAATCTCGTGTCTCATCTCGTCTCGTGAGATAAGCGTCTCGTCACACCCCTAGTTGTGGCATACAACAATGATTTCAAACGATTTCTATTTCAAACTGTTCCAAACATTCTCTATGTGAATATTGTGGCCTTTTTATGTATTTGTTCAATAATTTTTCCAACGTTTTTGCTGTCATAGAATTGATGTCTTTCTTTTTTTTTATTTAATTTTATTAATTAATTTATTTTTTATAAATTTAATTGGGTGGAGTTGGAGGTTGGTATAAAAACGGCGTAGACATGGTTTAAAATTTGCAACAATTCCAAACATTCTCCATTTGGATATTATGGCTCTGATCATGGTTCTTCTGATCCCTAGAGCCTTATAAATGGCGTTGTAAATTTCTCCATGCTGATAAGCAACTTATTTTTCATTTCTCTGGGGTAAGATACACCTGACTTTACAATCGAGATGCTGTCAAATTTACTCATTTGACTGTAAGGGCAAATGTCTTATTTAAATTGAGCAGGGCCCGCTAAAATAAAGGCTCACAAAACAGCCAATCATGATCTCTAATTTGGCCGCGACATTCTGGGGGCAAAAACTTTTGCACACCTGAAGATCACATAATTGAAACATTGAACCAAACTTTTGTGACTCTGTGTACAACCACAATCTGGCCACATAGTGTTCAAAAAAACGAGCACTAACTAAGAAATTCCGACACTTTTCCCCAGCACTGTAGATAATTAAAATGAGATTACTAACTCAAAAGTAATGTATTTTTGAATAAATTACCAGCAGCCAGTACACAACACATGTGAACATACACAAACCTGCCTTGCCACACCCTGAAGAGTCATTCAACCTATTTAGCACATCACACACCCAACACAGAAGGCGATATTGTTGCTTGGTGTGGTGTAGCCTAGTTAACATACAACAAACTTGATTGCTCCATACCACTTTTTGAGGAAGGCAGACTCAATCTTATGTAACGTCCCACGTCATTCTCTTCCTGGTAAACAAGAGCTGTGCTGCACTGGAGCTGAAAAGGGTTTAGAGCTCACATTAAACCTAACTCTGACAGAGGCCGTTTTGCCTACAGTACAACCATCCAGCACTTCTTTATTCCTCCATGTCCTCGCAAAGGCACTTCAGGTCTCCTAAAAGTGTGGTAGAAGAACATTGTTATAGGTTGAGCTGGCAAAAATTGTGTTAATGAGGTTTGTCTGTTTGATGGGGATAGTTGAGTAGCTTTAAATATGTATAGCGACTTTTTGGAACCATTAAAAGGCCCTTTTACATTTGTCCTTGTTCCCAAAACGGTGGAATTTGATTTTCAGTTTGTATACGGAAACAACTTAGATTTTTCATCAACAAAGTCAGGCGGTGAATGTATTACTGATCTACTTGCTGATAAAAGCATGAGTAGGCTCTAGAGTCCTGCTGAGGCAGATGAGGTTGACTCACCTCCGCTCCCTGCCCTATCTCCTCTGTGATTTCCAGTCACTGAACTCAGCCCCATGTACTTTTTATGGGCCAAATAGTCCACTAGCAGCACTGAGTACCTTGCAAGCGCTGGGTCAAGAATACTGAGAAGTGCCCTAACTAACAGTGCCACCTGATGGCTAATGATTGCTACTACGTTAATCACATGACAGTCAATAGGAACTAGAGCACCACCACAGGCTAATTGCCACAACTGCACAGCAGAGATTTCAACAGCCTTAACCTTTTTGTCACAGCACTACTTTGATTTTTAGAACTTCGTTTCAGCTATTTATGAATTTTCAGACTCAGTTAGATCTAAATATTTTGATTGTTTTTTTTGTGCACATTTTGATGAAACAAATAAGCAAAAGAAAAGATTGCTATTTCTTCACCATATTCATATCCTCCCTCTGTATTTTGTGCTTTTGCTCCATTTCCTGGAAGTACTTCCTTAGTTATGACGCACTTCCTGTCTGTTTCTGTGCAATAGGGGGAAATGGTGGGTGGAGGAGAGAACTCATGGAAGGAGATGACTGTTTTCCTGACTCACATTTTCAGATTCCATTACTATTATGTGGAAGGAGAAAGAGGTTAATCTCAGAACAATAGGTGACATGAAGAGAAGATGAACCTGACTCCAGCTCAGATGGAGACATGACATTATATGCTGTTTTAGTACATATGAAAACGATTCTGACCTTCCTTTTTTATTATTGTGCTAAAAATGCTCAAACACATTTTCAAGACAACTTGATTTAAAGGAATAGTCCACCAAAAAAAATTAAATTCTACTATCATTTACCCTCATGTTATTCTAAACCTGTATGTAACACAAAAGAATATATTTTGAAGAATGTTGGTGACGGTTTCGATTGACTTCCATTGTATGGTCAAAAGTATAATGGCAGTCAATGGGACAAAATATGTTTGGTTACAGACATTCTTTGAAATATCTTTTTATGTTTTTAATTTTTGGGTGAACATTCTAGAAACCTCAAAGGTTCACAGCACAGTACAAAATCACACATCAAAGCTAGCAAATTGATTTTACCATTGATATATTTGCACTATGAATGGCTGCTATTTCTGTATTGTAGAAAACCCTGTCTTTTATTGAATTCTGGAGGTCATTTCTCTCATGGAAGTGAGTGAAGAGCTCTCGTTTCCTATAGATCACCAGTCATTTCATCTGTTAAGAAGGACGAATACCATTTCTCTCATAAAACAGAGAGGTCATTTCTCCAGTAGGTGCTCGTAAGCCATTTGTTTTATAGAGTTGCATGTATTACAGTTAATCTTTACTCTTGGTTAGCCATACTCCCCTCTCTGGAACGTGGGTTATTGGACTACCATACTAGAATTTAGGGGTTTAATGGACATTACACCAAACACACACATACATACAAAGAGGCTAAACCAGAGCCAGGTGATATGTGGTAGGTTCCAGGAAGGACTTTTTTTCCATTTGGGAGAGCAAGTGGGGGATCCCAATAAAGTAAACATTCCTTTCACCTCACCATCTTGCTCTCGCGATGACCCTAATACACCCTCCCTGCCACATCCCACATCCATGCACGGCATGAAGACCCTTATCGTACCACGCTCCCCCTGAAGCCAAGCTGTACAGCTACCCCCGCACTGCAGAGCCCTGACAGGCGCATGAAAAGGCGGGGGCTGGGAGGCATTTGGGCAGGGGGTTCGAAGGGAGGAGGAGGAGAAGAAGAGGAGGGGGAGGTTGAGGGGTTCCATTTAAATTCCTGCTTTGTTGCTCCACCAACCCCCTTTACTATTCCCATTCCTTAGTTTTCTCCTCCTGGAACTCTGTTTCCCAGCCTAGTGAGATCAGAAGAGAGCAAGAGCGTACGGAGCGCTAAGAGCGGGAGGGCTGTGGGTTAATTGAGCTGAGGTTACTACTTCCTGTTTGACTACAAAATATAACTTCTGCTTCAGTAGAGTTTCTTTGTGGCTTCAGCCTCAAAATGGTAAAGCTGTCAGTGTTAGCAAAAACTAAATGAAAACATTTGTTAATGGAATAAAACTACACACTAATTGAAACTAAGCTAAAATGCATATTCATGGTAAAAAAAAAAAATCTTACTAATTCCAAAACTTTGAATGGTACTGTACAGTATAAAAAAAATCTAATGTCATAATCCACCTTCATTAAACATGAAAATTTAACTAAAAACGAAACAAAAACTACACTGTAAAATCCAACAGTGATTCTAACTAACACTTTTTAGTTAACTTTACTTAGTGTCTTAACTTAATTGTAAAAATCTAGTAATCTGTACTATTCACATACTATTCCTTGTTTACTCAGAAAAACCAAGTTAAGATTAATTGATTGGTTTGAGTGCCATTGTATCAAGCAAAAAAAAAAAAAAACCTCACCATTATTGTGATCAGCGTTCCCTTTGGTTGGGCACTTGCAACATTCATATTATTATAATTCTCTTCCTATTGATGCAGCGATGCAACCAGAAATCACAGTTATTTGGTTTCAAAGAAAGAGAAGTAATGAATAGGTTGCTTTTAAAAGTTGACCTAGCTTCTGACTGAATAATTAACTATAGTTCATGATTTAGTCAGAAATTAAGATCACCTTTTAAAATTAACCTATGTAATATTTCCCTTTATGTCATATAATGATCGTTTACCATTTTATTGCTAACATTTACGTCATAAACACCTGTGGGACTTTTAATTGGGTTGACATAATCCCTATTTGTAATCTTGCAGTTGATCATGCTCGAGTCACAAACAGACTTCAACATTCAGCATGCAAAACACAACAATGGTAACATCTATGGTAGCTATACTAAGTCAAGTGTAAACCTAAAGTAATAGATCAAGTACTCTCTACAGTTCTTTTTTAGTTACTAGAACTCTTGTGTAAGTGAACTATACTAACTAAGCATTTGTTAGCACAACATACTATTCCTGTTTCACTTTACTTGGTTTTTTTAAGGCAATTGGTTTGCATGCTTTTTTCAAGTAAGCCTAACTAATTAGATTTTACAGTGTAAAAGTCATAAAGGGTGAAATAAATTTATTGAAAAGACAAACTAAAAACGAAATAAAAAATCAGTCAACCCTGAAAACGGTTTAGGGGTCACAATTAAACAGGACCACCTATGTCTAAAGGGACCCCTCATAAATTCAAATGAGAAAAAAATAATAATGAAAGACTGGAATCCATTTCTTAGAGGCAAGAAGAAAATTAGAAGTTAAGTCAATTTCTTAGATGTAAAATCTTCCTTTCCTTTGTATAACCTAAATCTGAACCCTGACAAACATGAAAAGACAACTGTTTTCTCAGAGAACTGTGGTTTTGGTAGCCAAATGGCAGCAGCAGGATAAATGAGCCAACAACATTGTTGCCAAGCACAGGATCTTACCCGTTCCCTGACTGAATCACTTAAGTGTACATGTTAGATCATTTTTGTTGTCCAATTGTAATTTGAGCACAAATCATTGACACTTCAATTACTGACCCAATCAGAGGCCAAGTCCTTTTCAAGCTGCCTTCTTGGTGGTGTCTTGATATGAGAAAGCAATGCAGTCTGGGAACTTGAGTAAGAAACTACCCTGACCTGTTAAAGCTACCTTAAGAATGTCAGTTCAATGTTCTCTCCACATGTTAATGCTCATGTGGCCGAAGGAATGAAATTAAGTAATGTGGGGACCTATCTCTGTCCTGCTAAAGGAAAGAAAATGAAAAAGAGAAACAGAAGGCAATAAAGCTCCAAAGCAACAGCACAGTGCCACAAAACGGTCTCTAAAGCTGTTTTATGTTATTTAGACTTTTTGTGTGTGTATGAACCAAGCGTGCCGCACATGTCCTGAAGAGTGATGAAAATATCGATCGTCCCCAGGTGGTTGGTCCCAGTATAGCTCATAAACCCCGCCCCTGAATGTATTCTAATGGGACACGAGACAAACTAAACAATCAAATGTATTTTTCAAATTATTTTTTCACTAAGATTTCTGTCATTTTAGGTCGTTTTTACCACGCTGATGTCATTTCAAGTGTTTGTTTTTTCAATAAGTTTGGTTTTAGCTAGTTATATGATGCTATAAAAACGGGGGTGTGACGTCATGATTGACAGCTGAGATTGACAGCTTCTCTGAGTGAACTTGTCACTGAGACTTTTTTCAGGATTTTCTGGAGGAGATTGGAGCTTTAGCTTTAATTTCTACATTTCCATAACTGTTTATTTCACACCGACATAATGAATTGTTCTCCATCTGCGAGAGTGTGGGCGGGCTTTTGATATCTGGCTCTACTTCCTGCTCACTACTGCGCAGACTCTGCCCCAAATCAGCACAAGTTGTCAGCGCCATATTCGGATGTTGGAGGCTTCACTTTTCTTTAGTGGAAGGTAGTGAAGATGCGTCGTCCATCTTTTTTTTGCGGTCTATGGTATAAACCTCTTTTTATTATTATTTACAATGCAAGATTTCATTTAAAAAAAATAAAAAACAAGGAACACCCTCCCTACCTCCAACACAAGAGCCATAAAAGAACTTTCACACACATTACTAAAAAATGTGATAGCATACATCAATGAACATAAGCATACATGCATATATTAAAAAAGAAAACACTTCAGCATGATCACATTATTGGTATTAGGTGGAAAAAGATCAAGAATACATATTTTGGGTCAAACCAATTTCTTTACCAATAGTTTTAGATATTACACCAACTAATTCTTTCCAAAAGGACAGTAATTATCACATTGCCAAATACAATGAAAGGAAGATATATCCAGAATATTTGGATTAAATTTATTCAACTTTTTCGGTGTTATGTACAGTATGTTCTCATTTTTCAATTATATTGGATCAATTTAAAATGGGTATTGATTGATAATGTTTGCGCTTGAACAATTTTTTCCTTTCATTTTCTGTAACATTCATTTGAAGATCATCAATCCGAGCCAATCTTTTATGATTTGTTGAGTCTTTGGATGCAGAGATTTTAGAGAGATTTTTTGAGAGATTTTACATTTAGCACTGGGATTTATAATTGCCATTGATTTAGACTCTTTAAAGGAATAGTTTTCATTACTGAACAAACTGTCCCTTTAAACCCGTATTCATGGTGTGTTAGATACAAGAAGTCAGAATGTGTTGGATAACTTATACAATTTAAAGATGAGTTGACTGCTGTTTAACATGTTTTTATCTAGCATACTTTTTCTATGTACCTCAATATGGTGATAATATGATTTCATAACTCAGGAGACACAATGAAATTACATTAACTGCAGCAGATAAATCCAGGCACTCATCAGGAGGAAGGTCGGGGGCTTGAATAGCACTCGTACAGACTCTATTTAAGCTTTGTTTTGTAGATGATATCAGCCTTTGATTTTTGTTTTTGTAAATGTTATACTTTTAGAACATTTAAGATTCAAGTTTGACGTGCATATGTTGATTATATATACTGGTCATCCATCCAAGGAAGACCAATTACAATTATTTTTGCAAATAGATTTAAGAAATAATTGTAAAATGAAAGAAATGCTTATTTCAAAAACGTTTAAAAAAATCTTACTGACCGTAAAATGTTTGAACAATATTGTATCTGCATGCATACAGAATTGTAATTGTAAAAGGATTTATAGCCACTTTGACAGCTGATAGAACACAAGGCACACACTGAGTGTCATGACAACGGCATCTCATTTACACAGAACCAAAGCCTTTACTAAAAATTAAACTCACCTTTAGGTTTACCATTATTTTTTGCTGCAAATTCATATTTTGTAAATATGTCTTTTTTTTCTATGATTATGGCATAACCATTATGACACGTTCTTAATTTCCTTTTCCCTCACTGCACCAATTACATCTGCATTTATCCCTCAGCTCTGTCTCTCTCCATTTCTCTCTCTCCTTCTTGCTCTGTCTTTCCTTTAAATTATAACTAGTGTGTGCAGCTGACTGCAGAATTGATGCAGCTGAGAGAAAGGAGGCGAAGATGAGAAATAAAAAGAGAGCAATGGAAAAGAAAGAGTCGCTCGTGGATGAAAAAAGAACAACAAGGGAGAACGATAGCAAGACAGGGTTGAGGGAAGGCAGTGGATGGGAAAGAAAACAGAATTAAAAAGAATGATAGGTAGGCAAAGAGATAGAACAAGTTATGGTATAAGAGAGAGAAATCGTCAGAAGGTTAACCAATCAGAGAGCTGCTGACAACAGAGAGAGAACTGATCAAAACCACGGAAGGCTGGTTCTTGGCAACAAAGGACTGAAAACGTAAAACACGGATGTATGTATGGAACGAAAAGGGGTGTCTGCTGAAAGAGAGAGCCGGGGAACGAACGAGGAAGAGGGGAACAAATGAAAAAGAGTAGGAATCAGCAGAAGAGGCTTTTGTGGTCCCAAAGCGGAGGGGGAGGAGGAGGGCAAGAGAGAGGCAGGTTGGGGATGGGAAGGCAAGATCAATAACTAATTTCAGTGCCGAGCCTCAGTCGGACTGTTTTCCAATAAGCCCTGGACATAACGAGTTAGCTTGAATAGCTGTGCTGCTGCTATTGCTGCTCTCTCTCTCTCTCTCTTCATCCATCCCCCTCTCGCTCGACCCGCCTCATGTCTCTCAGGGCCCTGGTGCTAGCGATGGCTGGATCGATCCTCTGCACGCACACGCACACAAACACACACACAGAGACATGCAGGCCTGAGTTCTGCAACAGGATGTCAAGACATGTCACTGCTACCGCAGCAGTCTTGCATGCTGTTTCAATGCGTTTGTGATTGTGCGTTATAATTATTTCCATCATTATGAATCGCCTCATTTGCGTATGGTGACCAGATGACCATGATGAAAATTTTTTTTTAGGACCCCCTGTGGTGAAAATCAAGTTGTTTAAATGTCTATGTGGTGTTTTTAATATGTGCACATTCAAAGTCAACACTATTGCTCAGTATTTTCTCTCTAAAACTGCAGTGAACCATAGACGGTCTCAAAAACGCAGTTTGAAATCGCTGGCATTTCTTACGTCACAAACTACCTTGTCACCAATCACGTCAACGTCTTTCTTCGGCCACAAGAGCATTAACAACGTCTTTAGCATATCATTAACTATGACTGCTCTGAAGTCTCAAGAGAAGCTAGGTTATCCCGGTATATTTTTCTCTTGATATGAAAAATCATGTACATTTAGCAAAATAGCGGGTGAATTATGTATATGATGTATATTACAATGTTATGATGAAATATATGCCTCTCTCCACTGACGTTCTAAGATGTTCAAAGCGTTTGTAAGGATACTGATTTTTAGAAAGCAGCTGTCTGACTCTTAGATGGTGAATGGGAACATGGTTTGTGTAACATCAGCAACACATTATTAGTTGTTTGATAACGTAGTCAAGCAAAAGGCTCATATTAATTACTGTTAATTACTGTAATTACTGTGTCTGACGTTGTAAAGAGCAGCATTGTGCAGCGTTTACTAAGTAAAGTTGACCGAGTGAGTGGAGGCGGGGCTAATTTGCTCATTCATTGTCCGCATGTACTAAATGAAGCAAGTTACATTCAAGTTATTTTAAGGCATGAAGACATTTTTTCAAAGGATTTTTTTTTGTATTTTCAGTGATCAAAGATGAGTTTTAAGGGATAAAATGATTGACTACGAGGGGACTTTAAGATTTTATCTGAAAAAATAAAACTTATCTGGTTAGCGATGAAGCAAATCTTTTCATGTGCAGCTTGTGAATGACTTCAGACAAAGATAATTCATATCTATATATTTATAACAAATTAAAAATTAGTTTCTTCAAACTTTATTTCCTTAAATAAACATATAAAAATGTTTTGTGTACACTTTTGACATTTACATGCAAACTTAGAATTATAACCTTTTTTTTTTATTAAATAATTTCTAAAACAAAAAATGACAACATGTTATTTCACACATTTTAACCATCTAAGGTCATGGTCTAAAGCGTACGGTACAAGTGCACTTAGGGCGTGTCCGAATCCACTTTTGCTAGTTTACTGACAGGAAAAAGATCAGCGCACCCTGCGCAAAGTCTAAAGGGGTTGTCTCTATTCATGGGTGTCATGGGTGTGTTTTGGGCGTAACGTGCCATAAATCAATTAGAGTCTCATCTCCCATTCCCTTTAAAAGCCAGTTGCGCTCGTGCCATGGAGGATTTGCTATTTACATGGCGGAATTTGCAAGCGGAAAAACCGAACGCATGTCTACTCTAGCGAGGAAACAGATCTGCTCGTCCAATGACGCCTGCATGCACCTCATTACTGCAAATATGTAATTCTGATACATGCCATGACTATCCATTATGACATGTAGGCATTTTTATATTTATGTACACAATAATAATCTTTTACATTTTAATCCTTTAATTCCTTTAATTTTTCATATTTAACAATGTTTGTGTGCTGCTGCACATCCCTGTGTGTGTAATAAGCAGTGTACGCGCGTTGTGGACTATAGGCGCATATTACTAACACGCTCTTTAAATAACAAAAAAAATATTGTGACCAGGTTTTAGTTGGTCAATAGCGCAGACGATTTTGACAATGAATTTTACCAAATACCTGAGAAATTTTTTCGTAATAATATTTCAGCAATCATGTCACGTGTGTGTTTTCGTATGTCACGTGTGTAAACAAATTGGTCAAAAGTGCACAAGGTCTGAAATTTGAGATTTTGTTTGATTCCTTCAGAAAGTTCTCTTTATTGTGCATGCATACTGTAAAAGACTCTATACTGCTAGTAAAGACAGTTTATGTGTAACATATTTTTTTAAAAAGAGTACAAAAATATGGGGCCACTTTTTTTTTTATAGGGGCAGTGTTCAAAGTGGGCCGGTATGCACCGTTATGCAGTATTGGCACTTCTCTATTTTAATCAGTAGTACCCTCACTTTTTCTTGCATACTGGCACTTCTCACATGTTGCCGGTACTCTGACCACACACAATGAAATCAGTCTATTAATTGTATACATCGCGCGTTCTGACCTTTTATAAGCTGTACGAACTGAACGGATCAATTATCTGCGCAATATGACAGTGAATGAAGCCCAATCGTTTCATTTTGCATGAGTTCACCAACAAGCTCCAAAAGTGTGATAAGATAGCCATTCCCATCGCGTCGCTGATGATAACATTTACAACCCATTTGTGACCCTGGAGCACAAAACCAGTCATAAGTCACACGGGTATATTTGTGGCAATAGCCAACAATACATTGTATGGGTCAAAATTATCGATTTTTCTTTTATGCCAAAAATCATTAGGATATTAAGTAAAGATCATGTTCCATGAAGATATTTTGTAAATTTCCTACCGTAGATATATTTAAAATGTATTATTAGTAGTAATATGCTTTGCTAAGGACTTCATTTGGACAACTTTAAAGGTGATTTTCTCAATATTTAGATTTTTTGCACCCTCAGATTCCAGATTTTCAAATAGTTGTATCTCGGCCAAATATCCTATCCTAACAAACCATACATCAATGGAAAGGTTATTATTTCAGATGATGTATAAATCTCAATTTTAAAAAATTTACCCTTATGACTGGTTTTGTGGTCCAGGGTCACATTTGAATTCTATTGAGTGTAGTAAAACGCTACAGAGAAAGTCGAACATGATCTAAAACAGCCATTAAAAAGACTGATGAAAACATCATCCTGCACCAATATTAATTAGAAAGCTTTTTAAATACTCATGACCACCTTTACTTGAATTTATCAAGTTCTATTGTATTTATTATGGTAAATTTTGACTAACTTGTTGTATAATTTAATAGATAATCTGTTAGGGGAAAAGATTTTTCATTATAGATTTACATTACACCTGGGGCATGTTGTAGCTATAGTTTATATGTGTATGTTGCTATTTGTTTATAACAAATGCTATAGATAAAAAAAGGAGCCATCAAATGGTCTTACCTGTAATTATATCCTTACTGTAACAAATGCTATAGTTAAACAATTACAAGAACTATGCTACTTTTTCATAAGACCAAGTGTGTTTAAATCAAGAGCTTTAAAGTCTGGATCTTCTTGAATTATTGACTAAACAATTGGTTTTCCCCAATGTGTAAAATGTGTTCTGCTAATAATGACAGATATTAGAGAACCTGGCTTACAGATATTCCAAAGAGATGGAAGGAAATTAACATGTTCAGTGTTAGAAAATTTAAAGTAAAGTTAGTTTGACTTTCCATGACCCACGATTGTTAACTATAAGCTACTTTTTTGCAGTTATGTTATCAACCAACTTTGCATGTGTGGACCATTTTGCAAAAGACAAACAAACAAACAAATAAATGAAGGGAGCATGCCCTGGGACCCTGTTAAACCCCCTGCTGCTGACCCTGTCAATCCCCCTTCAAACCAAAACTACAGCCTTGCAACTTGCCCCCATTGATGAGTACCGGCACTTTAATTTTTCCACTTCAAGCATTTCATAAACAATGAAATGTAATTCTACATATCACAGTGTTAGAAGCACTTGTGTGATGCTGTCCAAATGTGATCTGCAATGTTTGATTCACCTTTGATGGCTAACAGAAAATTAAGGTTTTTTTATAGTGATGGCAAAACACTTCACTTGCATCGTTGAAAGCGCATTTTCGTTAGGGCATTTCTCCAGCTTAGCTAGCAAACTAAATTGAGAAGCTGCTTGCGTGGAGAGGACGGCAGCAGCACGCGTGTAAAGTTATTGTTATGGCAGCCTACATTGCAAAGTGATTTGCTAAAAGACATTCTAGAATGAAAGTATCAGCAAATCATCTTGCAATGGTGAAAAACAGCCATAAAGAACCACAATGCTAAAACCAGATCACAATACAAAACTATACCACAGATGGTAGCTAGTAGGACATTGAAGATCATTTTAAGCAAATCTAGCAGTTGAAACCAGGTCACATTAACATTTTTAAAGTATTGTAAGGACACACCTTTTCCCATAGGTGTCACCAAGTCTACTTGGTTGTAGAGAAATTGATTTGAATCAAAAAATTAGCAAAATAAACACAAATGACTTTCCTGGCAGAGTGGGGGAAACATTTTTTTAAACTGAAATAATAAAGGGTTGTTGAGACACTGGCTCACAAAATAGTTGTTTGTATGGCTTGTATCACTAAAATTACAGGACATAATACAGTTTGCTGAAGAAATGCAGAATGGTAGAAATGAAATGGCAGCGGATAATAATAACTGTCCTTGGGTGAAGGGTACTTTAAACTTTGATTATGCTGCTTCATTCAGTGTTTTGAATCACAAGTTTACCAAACATCAGAAAGGATACATATGCGCTCAAAAAATGTGGTGTTTTCTGATGTTTTTTAAACACCAAATCAGATCGTAGTAGAATGATTTCTGAAGGATCATGTGGCACTGAAGACTGGAGTAATGATGCTAAAAATTCAGCTTTACCATCATAGGAATAAATTACAGTTATTGCTGTTTTTACTGTATTTTTTATCAAATACATGCAGCCTTGGTGAGCCAAAGAGACTTATTTCAAAACATTTAAATATTCTTACTAACCACAATCATAAAAGTCAGTTTTAATAGTGGGGTCGATGTCTTTTATTCTTCCTAAATACAGTTTGGCCATACTACCACTAGATGGTGCTACTCTACTCTAGGCTTACAGTGTTCATTGAAACTGATTCACTACAATGCAGAGAAAATATACATGGTTATGAAAAAAGTCACAAGACTTGATATGTACACATATTGTTCCTAGTGAGAAGCACAATTCACAAATTATGTTCAAGAAAATGTTTCATTAAAATCAGCCAAAATATTAATATGTCTGGCTTGTTTCTCCTGATTCTACATAGAGCTGGTTTAATAACAATAGTCTAGCTACACTGGAAAACAGGATTCCATCCTATTTTCCACTTTTCCTTCCCTTTCTTCTTCTCTCTTTTATACTCTTTTCTTACTCTCACTTGCTTTTTCTCCCTCTCTCCCCTTGTCTCTGTACTGCTTGCATGGTTACAGCTGCACTGGTGATAGGGAGCTTACTTGTATGAAATATTAATAAGAAAATGGCTTATGCATTTTTAACTATGTGCCAGGCAGACGTAGTCTCGCAGTGGAATAGGAGTGTAAATTCTCTTCCAGACCAGGTGTGGAGCTCCTGTTCATCTGACAAGTTTGGTAAAGTTGGATGAATTGTCTTAGTATATCTTTCATGATATCTTTTGTCTTAAATTCAGAACATTATGTTCATCTATCACATGTGAGTTCAATACTAACCCTATGTATATATGATTATAATTATGAATCTTAAATGTCCCCAAACAGAAGCTTTTGTCAGATTTAGCTCATTTGTAGGGATTTGTCCCCAAATCACAGCTAAGTAAAGCCACCCACACAGGACACTTTTATCCTCTCAGTAACCTTTTAGTATTCTCTCTCTCTCTCTCTCTCTGTTTCTAGGTCAGGGGAGGCAGTAGTGAGCGTGTGCTCTGCACCGCTGTCCACTTCAATCTACCCAGCCACGGCTGATCTCAGAAAATATAGAAACAGAGAGAGTTGTTGGCGGTGATGGGGGTGTCAGAGGCTCACATGGGGGAAAACAGAGACATAGGAGGAGGATAAAAGGCAGAAATAGAGAAGGAAGTTAGCATGGCAAGCATAGCATGAACTTAAAGGCGTGTAGCTGGGTTGTGTAACATTCTATCCTGTTTTGCTCCATAAACACACATGTAGCATTCCAGCACACACACACACACACACACACACACACACTCGCACAGCCTCTGTTCTCAATATGCAAGGCACTGCTGCACTGTGAAACCAGAAACCACATCAGACTTTGGACCTTCAAAGACAGAATTAATCCTGCTCTCACCCAAACCTGATTGTAATTCAGTCATTAGGCATTCAGCTCGACGCACTGCAGAGCTCTGGCTTCGATTAAGAGCCTGCTGTTGACTGCTTGAAGTTTGCTGCTGATATATTGCTGTATAGGACTATAATGATGCACCTATAAAGTTACACAAATATTTATAAATACTGTAATAGTATATACACTAAATAATACTAAAAAAATTACACTGCTTTATTTAAACCTTTTATTTACAAACATTATTAAATGAATCATATAATAATAATAATAATATGGGTTCAAATCTATCTATCTGTCTGTCCATCCTTCTGTTTAGTTCATGCATTCCCTCAGAATCAAACCCATATTATTATTAATATAATGTTTAAAAATTAAATTGGTTTAAAAATATAATAGTGTTATTTAAGTATTATTTATATATTATTGTAGTATTATTAAGATTTTGATTTAGCTTTTATTTTTATATTTTAATTTTATAATATTTTCTATATATCTTTATTTTATTTTTGTTTTAGTTTAGTACTTCAATATAAACTTATTTCAGTTAGTTTTAAAGTTATAATATAATATAATATATATTATATGTGACACAAATTCATGTCTTTCATCAATTTTGAATGCAGTCATTATTCAGATATATTTTTATATAATATAGACATATAATATATGCCATGATTGACCAATCAGAATCAAGTATTCCCGATAGCTGTGTAAATAATACCAGTAAGCTACCTCTAGATGGTTACTGCTTCTAATACTGAAATCGTACCGGGACGTTCAGTACGAACACATTTAAAGGTACAAACACATTCACACGTATACATACACAGACTTGCATAAACTTTACAGTCTTCAGGGGTATATCTGAAAACAAGATTGTCTTATTGTTTTCTTCTCTTTCAGGAGAGACCTCAGTCCAGCCCCTCTTTTCATCTGTGTATTTTACCATTTTTTTCTATCACAATACAGGTGCTCCCATCCAAACTACCATGATGTAATCCAACTGTAATCCCAAACATCAAAGAACCACACAGCTGTCATGTGTCACAAACACACATGCATACACACACACCCTTCAAAGTCTTTTGCAATGTTTGTTTGGCTAAAATAAGCTTCTGACTTATTTTTGAGGTAAAATGTCATTCATTTTTGAACACTGTTAGTGATTTTTAACATTTGTTAGTAAGTTAGTTGTTTGTTTTTGCCTTTTGGATCTGACACAGACATTCTGGCCATATGGTTCCGCTTGAATAAGGCATAAGACCTCTTTGTGACCTTTCTGTGTGTAGAAACACAAACATTTGCTTACACATATGCACAAGCACAACCATATGAATGTAGCAAATGGCAGACAGGAATGCAACGTTCTGTCTCATATTTATCTGTAATTAAGTACATAAACAGACAAATTCAACAAACAGACACATATCTGCTCGCAAGCTTGTATCATGTTAACAAATCTGTGCTATCATACGCACAATGTACACATATATACACATTGTAGTTGAATATTATAGCAAATCTTTTAGCATGCATGCTATATTTATATACAAAATATATAATTATATAAAAATAACCATCATGCTGAATAAAATGGCTTTAAGCTATACAGCTGTGAATTATAAAGTTATATAGATATTTTATTTTATATTAAAGTTAAATGCTATTTTAACAGTCAGGTTTAGTATAAAGAGTCACGTTATCTAACATAAGAACTGTGGAGTAACATAAACTTTTCAGTAGCATTCTCAGTCGTAATCCCAATATCTTTAGCACAATTTGTACCAAGGGTTCATACAGAATATCTACTTTAAATTAGGATAACTTTTTAACAATTACCTTACTTTTATTTTTGTACATTTTTATGCTATTTTCTTCAATAAAACATTTACTTTAGGGTAGTAGGGGAAGTAGGACAACATATCTGTGATCTGAGCACTGACCACTATGGGGCATTGTGTTTATTGTTAATGTTAGTTTGCTTGAGAGAACTACAGATTCTCTGGTGACTGACTGACCGAATGAAGGAATGAATTTAACCTCAAACTGAGCTTGCATTCAGTACAACAGTGCCATCACATGGCTACTTGAATTAATGCACAAGTGTTTTTGAACACTTATTCAGGGCAATGTTTTTTATTACAGTTATCATATACATGAGCAATCTGTACATTCAAATACTTATTATTGTAATAATAACTTAATAACACTGTATTATTTAGCGTCACATTTGTATTTAAATGCATTATTAATAACAATAATATGACACAAATCAAGATTGTCCTACAAATGACCTAAGCAGACTTTAAAGGTAGGGTAGGCAATTTTTTCATAACACTTTTTATTATTTTGGTTGAAACTCTCTTCATATCCTGATAGCAATCAATAACAGAAGTGGTCTAAATATTTAAAACATTTACATATATCTTCTGTGGAAGTCTCATGGCCAAAAAATGTCCAAATGCAATGCAATGCAAATGTCCTACATGTCTATCAACACATGTATTTCCACACCTCCACGCACACATACATCACACGTCATCAGTGTGTTCTGTAAGGCTATGCAGAGTTGTAGACAGAGGTTGCAACCAAAAACGGCATACTTCCCTTCAGTATAGTAGGTGAAAAACAGTATGTGACAAAAGAAGTGTCCGAATTCACAGTACTCATAAAAGAGTAGGCAAAAAGTACCCGGATGACTTACACGTGGACACTTTACTAGGCCATGAAGCGACGTAACTGACGCTGGTAGGTCACATGATAAGGACAACATGACAAACGTAGTCAGTCCGGTGTGGTAACAAATCGGCTTCTCCTCGAAATCGGTTTCTGTTAGGACCCCAAGCAATCCCACTGGCTCACATTACTTTTAATAGGTACTCTCTTAAGCGCCCTATATAGCCCTATATTATGCACTATACACTCACCTAAAGGATTATTAGGAACACCATACTAATACTGTGTTTGACCCCCTTTCGCCTTCAGAACTGCCTTAATTCTACGTGGCATTGATTCAACAAGGTGCTGAAAGCATTCTTTAGAAATGTCGGCCCATATTGATAGGATAGCATCTTGCAGTTGATGGAGATTTGTGGGATGCACATCAAGGGCACGAAGCTCCCGTTCCACCACATCCCAAAGATGCTCTATTGGGTTGAGATCTGATGACTGTGGGGGCCATTTTAGTACAGTGAACTCATTTTCATGTTCAAGAAACCAATTTGAAATGATTCGAGCTTTGTGACATGGTGTATTATCCTGCTGGAAGTAGCCATCAGAGGATGGGTACATGGTGGTCATAAAGGGATGGACATGGTCAGAAACAATGCTCAGGTAGGCTGTGGCATTTAAACGATGCCTAATTGGCACTAAGGGGCCTAAAGTGTGCCAAGAAAACATCCCCCACACCATTACACCACCACCACCAGCCTGCACAGTGGTAACAAGGCATGATGGATCCATGTTCTCATTCTGTTTACGCCAAATTCTGACTCTACCATCTGAATGTCTCAACAGAAATCGAGACTCATCAGACCAGGCAACATTTTTCCAGTCTTCAACTGTCCAATTTTGGTGAGCTCGTGCAAATTGTAGCCTCTTTTTCCTATTTGTAGTGGAGATGAGTGGTACCCGGTGGGGTCTTCTGCTGTTGTAGCCCATCCGCCTCAAGGTTGTGCGTGTTGTGGCTTCACAAATGCTTTGCTGCATACCTCGGTTGTAACGAGTGGTTATTTCAGTCAAAGTTGCTCTTCTATCAGCTTGAATCAGTCGGCCCATTCTCCTCTGACCTCTAGCATCAACAAGGCATTTTCGCCCACAGGACTGCCGCATACTGGATGTTTTTCCCTTTTCACACCATTGTTTGTAAACTTTAGAAATGTGCGTGAAAATCCCAGTAACTGAGCAGATTGTGAAATACTCAGACCGGCCCGTCTGGCACCAACAACCATGCCACGCTCAAAATTGCTTAAATCACCTTTCTTTCACATTCTGACATTCAGTTTGGAGTTCAGGAGATTGTCTTGACCAGGACCACACCCCTAAATGCATTGAAGCAACTGCCATGTGATTGGTTGATTAGATAATTGCATTAATGAGAAATTGAACAGGTGTTCCTAATAATCCTTTAGGTGAGTGTATATTAAGCTACATATTTTAAATTAATATTGTTTGTTACTATAATCATTAACTGATAGTTGATAGAGACCCAATTTTGAGGGAGGACCAGATATGTCATGACACCGGATTACATTCATACTACACACACTCATACTATAGACATATAGAACGTCTTTTTAATTCTTTCAGATGTTTAATGCTTTCAAAGCTAGCTTGCAATTGCTAGGCTCTCAGAAATCGCCTACACTACCTTTAAGGAAACTTCTGCAGGAGACATTGTTTGGTTCTGCTTGACAAGTAGCATAAGATGTATCATGTCATTTATTTATTTTGGCTTATAGCTTATGCTTGTAAAAATGTTCAAACAGTATTGAGTTTAACACTCTGAGTGCAATTACTTACATACTTGGTTGCAGTGTATGTGCACACATGTTCCTAAGTGCTCTTATATTGTCCTTTTTTTCCCAGGGATGCCATATTTCCTTTTTTGCATGAACTGAACGCCTTAATGAACGCATGAGGGTGAGTTTGCTCTATATACAGTAGATTTATAGATTGATGCATATGTCCTTGTGTCTGAGTCAGGGTGAGGGAAGCTCTACATGTTAATAAAATGAGATAACAACTACTTTGTGACCTCCACTTTATGCGAGACACATCTCCACAACTTTCGCTTCAACCACCCTCCTCAGCTCCAGCTGAAAATCACTCCACATCCAGGAGAAACAAAAGGATAGATGTTTATTTTCTAAATTTAGCTTGCATTGCTATTTTAATCAACTACTACTATTAGTAATGCTGTTATTGACTAGATTCTAATAATGTTGTCATTGTTGTGTGATAGCCATAGCCAGTATGTAGCAGTGTAATTTAGTCACAAGACAGCATCAAATATCTATATAAAATAAAAATATTAGATGCCAAACATTTGTTCTGCCTTGGCAAACAACTAAAATAAATACAATTTTTTTTTTTACAAAAATTAAAAGAATATACAGAAATCAATAGAAATAATAAATAACAACATTACTAAATTTTAAACTGAAATGAAAACTGAAAATATAAAAAAGCTAATTCAAATATCAACAAATACTATAAAAAAATGTAATAATAATAATAATAAAATAACACTGTTGTATATCATGTTTATTTTGGCAGTTGATTAATAATATTTAAACTGTCTTCAAAATGTGACCTTTGATGAGAAATTATGAGTCAAAACTTGGTAACAATACTGCCAAACTTATTTAGCCGTGGAAAAGAGGTTAATCTAAAAGGAGAAACGTGAAGAGGGCACAAAGAGAGAGAGAGAGAGAGACACGGCCAGCTCTGCTGACTCAGGACATTTCAAAAGTGTTGATTTCCGCTCCATTTCTCCAGCCTCTTTGTAATTCTAATGAGAATGTAAAAGGTGTCAGGAGCCAGTGAGGGAGTAGACAGAAGAAGATAGGGTGAAAGAGAGCAGATCAGATTAAATATCGACTGACTTCAGGCTGTCCGATGCAGACAGGCAGTGTACTGAGTCATCATATGTATACCCTGCCAGCTCGGCTGAGAACGAGAGACAGAAAGAGGATGAGCAGACAGAGCCGGGAGGGAGAAAGAGGAAGAGAGGAGTTACCCAGGGGAGTGTGAGGAAAGCAGTGAAACGCCGGGCTTGTGGGGGAGGAGAGACGAGCATAAGTAGTAGAGACAGAGAGCATGCTGTCATGTAATAAGGGGAGTGAAAATAAGAAACGGCAACAGTGGAAAACAAGAGGCTGGATGGAATACAACATAAATACAAGACCGTTAGGATGAACTAGGATTTTTATACCGTTCAGATAAACATTTATTAGAAAGACATGGGAAATGAGAGTGACAAGGTGTAAATCAGTATAAATAGTATAAATATGAAGATGAAAATGTGATGTCATTTCAGACATCTTTTAAAAAGGATTGAAAACAAGCAGTTTTTATCATAATTATACAAAAATACTGGAGGAAATATCTTCCCTTATATCTGGGAATGGCCTTTGAGTCAATAAGGATGAGAACTACTGCTCTATGCAGCCTTAACTTTGTGTAAAAACACCATTGCGCAAAACACCATTACATTTAAGAGCTTTTGAATAAAAATAAAACGCATTTACTTAAAGAAATGACAGTTTCTTAGCCACGTACGCAAGTTTAAATGCGTCCACAAGATGGAGACAAATGAAAAATAATTCGCTGAGGGGAAACTATAGGGGAAACGCAGCAGTCAAATAAGGAAATGACGTGCGGTGTTCGGCATTTTTACTTTGGGAAGCCGGGGGAGCTAGAAAAGCTTTCATGGAGCAGTTCTTCTACAGTTGTTCTGTAGTGACATGACCGATTGTAAGAAACAACAGTCAGCGAGGGCACGAAAGCAAAGGTACGTCAGTGTTCACTGTCTGAATGACTGTTAAGACAGAAACAGTTCAGAGAGACTCAGTGTAAGGGTGTGATTTAGAGCTGGCCGTGTGTCAACACGTGTGACTTTTTGTCATCCCTAAATATAGCAAAAGGATAAGACACGTTTAACGACAGCACATGTATGATCATTTTTTTGTCCAAGTAAACCCAGTAAGTAATGAGACTGTATCAGTAACAGACTGCTCTTTCTTCAAATATCATTACTTACTAAATATGCCTATTTTTTTTGTCTCATGCAGTAGACAAAAAATTATTTTGTGGGTTTGGATAGGCTATTGGTATGTTCTGTATCTCCCCTGTATGTATTTATTCATGCTTCCATTTTTGTTAGGAGATTATATGTTGTAATATCTTATTTTACCAGTCATTTGTCAACTGTGAAGTGATGATTCCTGACAGCTGAGCTCAGACAGCAGAGATACATTTGGATCCATGTGGCTGAATCTGACAGCTTCAGCTTGTTAGGTCTCATTACAGACTAAAGAATTGACTCTTTACCATTTCATTGAAATTATAATCTATTATTTCGTAATACAACTCAAACATTGTCTTACTGACCTGACTAGTTTCATATACAATGAATAATTGTGTATATTTATGGTGAAGTGTGCCTTGCCATATGAGAATAGTTCTGCCCAAGGTTTTCCCTTTGCCACATTTGCCTTTCTTATTGGGGCACCAATAAATATTTTCTGTAATATACTACACAAAAAACTTGACTAATAGCAATGGACTCAGTGGTGTATAACAGTTTTATAAGAATGGAATTTTCAACCAATTCATTTATGCATTTAGATACTAATGCATTTTTACACCGCACAGAAGCTTCATCTGAAGCTGCATATATACCATTAAAAAGTGCATTTACAGACCGTTTAATGCAGAGGCAGCATATGATTTTACACAGAAACACAGAAAATATTAAATATTAAATGTATGCCTATGTACTTATAATTTAATATATGCTAGATTTGTAAAAATGAAAGTAAGATAAAAGTTCATTCGAAGATCTTTGGTGAAACTACTTCCTTTTGATTGCTGTGGTCAGGAGTTGCACAAAGATGGAAGACTGCTTGATAGAAGACCAGACAACCTTTTACTCGAAGGCAGAACACTACTGGAAGGAAGTCCCGCCCACTGTGGATGGAATGCTGGGAGGTTATGGCAGCATTTCCAGCATTGACATTAATGGCTCCAAAAAGTTTCTTCAAAAATTCCTTGGCGTGAGTAATTCTACATTTTATTACAATAGTGTTCAGAAGTTTAGGGTCATATATAGACATGTGCCGGTATACGGTAATGTATATCACGATAATGAACATGCACGATATTGTTATCGTGGTAACTTCAAAGTAATCATTTATTACGAATTATTCAGATTTTTAGAATGCATTACCCATCAACAGTTTAAAATGAACAACACCGCTTTATGCTGCATCATAGAGGCACGCGCTCTGATGTAAACAAGCCCAACGCGCATGAGCATTCACACACTCTGACAGAAGATGGCGCTGATGGAACAGCAGAAATGTAGCCGTTTACCGGAAACCTCGTAAACAAAGCAGACTCATGCTACTAAACAGTATTTAAATGTTTTAAACAGCCATTCAGTTTTCTGTATTTGCTACGCGGTGCTCATCACATCACCAAATACTTAATCTAAAGACTTAAGACTATTTATTTTCAAAATGAAACTTTTTATATTTTAATCTGGACTACATGCCCTAGATATTGTTTGAATATGTTGATTCTTTATTGTTCAGTCACACACTTTAGCTACATTAAGGCTCCATTATTTAACATTACTTTCAACATCAAGTTTCAACATTTAATAACACATTATTAAAATCAAAAGTTGTAACTATTATTTAATGGACCTGAGCTATCATTAACAGTTGTATGTTTTAACTGACGTTATCAAAGAATAACGACTTTGTGACAAATGTAGCTATTAGCTCTTTGTTAATGTTAGTTAAAGCATTAACTAACATTAACTACTAATGAGACCTTACTGTGAAGTGTTACCTATTGTTCTTTATTCATTCTTTTGCACTTTAATATGTTTGAAACATTTGTTTACTTACATTTTGTGTATTGTAATGTGGACATTGTGTATTGCTTTATTGTAAATGTTCAGTTCTTTTTGTCATAAGAAAAAGTTATTAAACCTGTTTTAGTATGACCACTTTTTTTGCAACTTATTTCAATATCGTGATAATACCGTATACCGTGATAAAAGTTTCAGCAATTAATCGCAACATGAAAATCTGATACCGTCACATGTCTAGTCATATATATATCATTGTTTCCACAAAAATATTAAGGAGCACAAATGTTTTAAACATTGACAATAATAAGAAATGTTTTTTGAGCATCAAATCAGCATATTAGAATGATTTCTGAAGGATCATGTGACACTGAAGGCTGGAGTAATTCAGCTTTACCATCACAGGAATAAATTACATTTGAAAATATATTAGAAAAGTTATCTTAGATTATAATATTTCACAAGATTAGTGTATTTACTGTATTTTTGATCAAATACATGCAGCCTTAGTGAGCATAAGAGACTTATTACAAAAACATAAAAAAAAGAACTGTAAATCTTTTGACATTTTACTATTCCAAATTCTAGTTATTTACTAGGTCTTATAATGTGATTATTTGAAAGAAATATCTTAAAAATGTAAGTAAGACAATCTTGCCCACAGTTACTCCACCAAAGTACATGAGAAACACACTAATGTCTGGTTTCCTATTTTACTCTAAGGAAGGCCAGGGTAAGACTGGGACAGGCTGTGCTCTGGACTGTGGAGCTGGAATTGGCCGTATCACCAAGCGGCTCCTCCTGCCGCTCTTCCGTACAGTGGACCTAGTGGACGTGACGCAGGAGTTCCTGGATAAAGCTCGTACATACCTGGGTGATGAGGGCAAGCGGGTGGAGAATTACTTCTGCTGTGGCCTTCAAGATTTCCAGCCCCAGCCAGAACGTTACGATATCATATGGATTCAGTGGGTGATTGGTAAGCCAATAGAACAGATTTATTTGGCTACACCATCTATCATAAGAACAATTTTATGAAATGGCAACAGTTAATATGCCCAGATGAATCTTCCATTATGTTTTGCAAACACAATAAAGCCTAATCGCTCCGTGTATCTCTAGGTCACTTGACCGACGACCACCTAGTGGAATTCCTGAGGCGTTGCCGGAGCGGTCTGCGTCCGGAGGGCCTGATTGTGGTGAAGGATAATGTTGCATATGAGGGTGTGATACCTGATGATGTAGACAGCAGTGTGTGTCGGGACCTGAATCTACTTCGTCACCTAGTAGCCAAGGCTGGACTCAACATCATCTATGAGGAGCAGCAGCAGAACTTCCCAGAGGAGATCTATCAGGTCCACACTCTAGCGCTCAGATAGCCGCAAGCATTGCACGAGTATGTTTTTATGTGTTTGTTCTGAAGCCAATGATGTGAAAGGAAATTAGGATCAATGTTTGCTACATAAAAAGCTATGTGTTACTGTCAGTGTGATCACCATTTTTTAAAAAATGCACAAGACTTAAAGGTGATATTGGGAGCTTGGGATTTTATCTCTAGAGCTTGTAGTATGACAGCTAAGGCTCATAGCTGCCATGAATCTGAATGTAAAAGTAGCGGATGGTAGTTTTTCAGAGATTCGAACAGCTTCACACTCCAGTTGATCCTAGGTTTGAAGTCTTCTGTCTGACTCAGAAAGGTTTTATCACAGTGGAAAAATATGTGGAAGTTAGAAACAATCAAGAGAAAACGTAAACCACATGCACCGCTTCATTTTTAGCAGTGGGTGTACTAAAGACTTAAAGGGATAGTTCACCCCAAAATAAACATTTTCATAATTTACTCACCCTCATGCCATTCCAAACCTGTATGACTTACTTTCTTCTGATATATATATTTTTTTGTCCATACAATGGAGGTCAATGATCCCCAAAACTGTTTGGTTACCAACATTCTTCAAAATGTTGTGTTTTGTGTTATACAGTCGTACAGGTTTGATGGTGCGTAAGTGATGACAGAATTTTCATTTGGGGTGAACTATCGCTTTAAGACTATATTTAATCAGAGTTTAGCATGTCTACGGCACTGAATGGCGTGTAAAACCTTTTAATAACTTATATGAGAATTCAAATGTTCCATTTTAGTATGTGAATTTACAGCTTTTGACAGAAAACTCAACTGAACCATATGTTGTATTTTGCCTTGAATAAACAAATATTTTGAAGTAGGTCTTGTATGAGGTCATTGTTATTGTGTGTAACAGTGGTCTCAAACTTTTTGACTCACACAATATTCACCTTCCCCCATCACTGCTAAGATATTTTTTGTTTATATGCTGTAATTGTTATACATTTTTTTTAAATTGATATTTAATTAATGTGGTTGGTAAATGTAATATATTGAATTAACCACAATTTTGTGATTCCAGAAGTTATGTTCTGTATTTTGTTATTCAATAACAACAATAGGTAAAACCTAACGATTACAAAAGTGGCTACAGCACCTATGGCTTCTAATTAGTGAATAATGAAGGGGGAAAAAAATAAATGTGATATCATTTTGATATCCTCCCCTCCTCTAAATGAGCACATCCATACTCATTTTTGACTGGTGCACACTAGCTGTGTCCATATGAAAAAGTAATTAAATAAAGAATCAGTTCTTATATTTCAGTCAAGATTTATTTAAAGAATAGAAGTATTTTCACCTTTGGTTTCAAGTCTTTATTATTTTGCCATTCAATTGATTAAATTCATACAATAAAAAAGAAAACAGTAACAACCTAGATTACAGCTAATGCCAAATCAAATTCATGGTTTGGTAGTGTGTGTTTGTATCAACTTCAGTTATGCTTGTAGGTCCCAGGTACATTGTCAACGGCAGTGGGGAACTTGCTGGGAGGAGAAAGTGGTTGGACCGCAACTGAGGTTTGACCTTCCCCTTTCAAAGTGGGTGAGATCAGGACCAGGTTTCACTTTGAAAGCGTCCAGTTTTCTCCATGGCATCCAGCGTCTCGTGTGCCTGGTTTTCAGACATGCCACCCTCTTTCTGGAATACTTCTTTTAGCGCGTCACATACACTTGAGGGCATCTGCTTGGCATTTCTGGATGAAAGGGAAAAAAGGTAGCTAATTTCTGTCCTGCTCCTAATATATGCTGGAATGCTCTATAACCAACCGTACATATAGGTTATAGCATTACATAAAAATCTCACTTTACTGAAATATTTAAATTATCAACACTATTTTCTTAAATGCCTTACCTTGATGCTAAAAAAGGCTTACCCTGCTATGTAAAAGAATGCATTCTTCTTTGCTATCAGATCCCATAAAAGTTTGCTTTGTTCCTTCACACGATGCTGAACGTAGATTTTATCCTCCTGTAAATTAATCATATTCAAATGTACCTAATTATTTCCCACAGCCTATAAAAGGAAATATTTCCAGGCAACAATTATTGCAAAAATAATCAAATTAACACTGTAATAATAATGTTTCAGTTATTAATGTCATTAATTACAACAAAATACATTAACATAGATTGATGTGCCTTCTTTTAATGTAAATACATTCAGTATGGAATACATTTGATTTCAAAAGTCACATGACCATAACCGGCATACTACTGTGTGACAAAAGGCAATAACTTCATGCGGCGCTGTGCAGACCGATGGGCGAGAGTTGCCACTTTCAGTCGGGGGCAGAATTGAAAATGGAGCAAGTTGGGACACTCTGCTTCCCGTAGTGACGCTCGCAGTGTTTGCATACTTTATCACAGACGAAATGTATTAGATGCATTATTTGTCAAATACACAGACGTTTTCATGAAGAAACGGAAACACTTTTCATGCACTGCTTAATACAGCGCCATCTGTACAAGAATAAAGTTCAGCCTAGACTATTTACATAGCAACAAATATATATATATCTATATATTTTTTATCAGTGTTATTTTGATAAACATGACAGTATAACATGTATAACACAGTTTTTATTGTTATAAAAACACAGATTTGTTAGCATTAGCAGAACTGAAGGTGTCAGAATAAACATGAAACACACGTCATTGTTGTCAACGGTGAATCCGGCCAATCATAGAACAGCTGTGTCGTCATCAGAGCTTGAGAAGCTGCGCCAGCCGAGTCAGCCGTCTGCTCTCGAATCTCTCTCGTGGTACTTTGATGCAATACGTCACGGTGACGTGGTGCCGGCACTGTCTCAAGTCGGAAAACATTTCTAACTGGCATGCACTGCTTCAAGTCAGATGTCAATCGGTCTGCGCAGTACCGCATGAAGTCGAACCCACCTTTTTTTTTTTTTTACGTGTTCCTGGTTCCCCTTTATCTTATTTAACACACTGTGCAGTACTCTTATGGTAAGAGCTAAATAATACTCATCTGACCTGATCTCTGGAAAAGGCTGTGACGAGGATCATGTGGCCCGCCTGCACCTTCTCCTCCCATTCTGATTGACAGTAGAAGTCTTTTGATTCAGAGCGGCAGCCAAAAAATAGCACATTAGCTGAAACAGGAGATGAGACTTTAATTACAATTTATTATGACTTTGCAGCTCTGAGACCTAGCAACAGCATTATGCAACATAGCACATATTCGGTGTGTTCTAGGCCATTAAGTTCACATATTATAAAGATATAATTTGAAAAAATATTCCCCCATTTCTTGTTTCTTACCCTCAGCCCAATTCTGCATGAATAAATCGGAATATATCAGACCTTATGAGGAAAAAGTGTCCTTTACAATACATTTTTATTAGCAAAATACATGTTTGACCATGACTTTTCATCTTTTTCACTTCTGAGTAACAACCAAATCCAACAAACTCACCCATCTTCCCCTGAGCAGCCCTCTCCTGTATGGCAGATCGGAAGGGCGCCACACCAGTCCCTGGTCCCACCATTATCACAGGGGAGTCTGGGTCATGAGGGAAACTCAAACTCCCCTTCTTCACCCACAGCGGTACGTAAACATCTCCTAAACAGTTAAAAAATTCTGTGGTGTCCAAAATACTATCTATTCAAACAGATTTAATTTTTATTTATCTGACTGCATTATTGGCTGTTTTTTTTTTGACCTGTTAATTCTTTCAGGTCGATCAGACCAACCTTTAGAGGGCTCCAGAGATGCCAGCCAGCAAGAGCACAGGCCTTTGCGTGGCTTGAAAAGCAGGGTTTTATATTTCACCACAGCAAGCAAGATCTGGATTCGGTCAGGGTGTTGCTTTGGAATCAGAAACAAATATTTATATAAATGTTATACATTTACAATAGCGTTCAAAATATTTTTACTCAAGTCATTATTTCGGCTTCAGTGTCACATGATCTTACAGAAATCATTCTAATATGCTGATTTGGTGCTCAGAAACATTTCTTATTATTATCAAACAGTGCTGCTTAATATTTTTGTGGAAAACATGATACATTTTTGAGGATTCTTTGACGAATAGAAAGCTCAAAATTAATTTTATAACTTTTATAACATGAAATGGTTTTTAATGTTACCTTTGATCAATTGAATGCATGCTTGCTGAATAATATTAAATTTTCCAAATCTTTTCAAAAAATATATTTACATAAATAAATGCATAAAAAATTATTTACCAAGAGAGAAGAGGCAATAGAGAAGGAGCGAGGCTGAATTTCTGGAAAAAGATCCAACAAGTAGTCAATGCTTAACTCGGCTGTGGTGAGAGGGAAGTCTGTCAGTACCTGATCAACAAGAGTATAAAGGTTAAATAACACATCTGTCCACAGATCACAAAACCTGTTCAAATCTCACTTGTACTGGCTTACAGGAGCTGTCACAAATGCAGTAGATATTCACTTCCTTTGTGTTAACATTAGAAAGTGATTACACTGCTTGTTCACTAGTTACAGATTTAAAAAAAAAAATTTGTAGGCCAATATCTGAACAACCACACAGCTCTTGCATACTCTCTATGACAACAAAAGACAGTGTGACTCATTTCAAGTTGTATTATTTTACATCAACAGTCAACGTGACCTCTGACCTCCAGGGCTGTTCGGCGGGGTCGGTTGCAGTAGGAGTGAAGTGCATCCTGACCCTGAGCAGAGCTAAACTCCAAAAGCTTTTCACACTCCAGCTCATTAGTGGCAAAAGTGGCCAACAGCTCAAAAAAGGAACGACGTGGAACAGCAGAGATGTCCAGGAACTGTTCCACTAGAAAGCCAACGGAGCAGGGCTGAGGAAGACGCGCAGGAACTGCTGCTACAGAAAGGAGGGGAACACAGACTTTTTCAGACTTTAAAAGGTATGGCTTTCTTTCTTATGTGGAACACAAAGGGATATGTTTTAACATGCGGGTTAAGTAAGGTTTAAGGAGTTAAGTATCACCTGTGCTGCTGTCAGTGGGAGTTAGTGTGAAGTAGCACTCCGGGTCAAGTTTCAATAGTTGACAGAACTGCTCCACATCCTCTGCAGCATTACAGGGTCTCATCATTACAATGTCCCCTGGATTGTACCTGTCAGAGATGGACACATTCTTTTAACACCATTTTGTGATGACATCTTTATATATTATTTTGAATGGTTCACACTGCTCACTGGATGTTGGAGCCTGCGATGTCAAACTCGATATGCCTGACATCCTGGAAGTGTGAGGGATGAGTCACTCTCTGATTGAACACGACTCGAGCTGGAAATGGCTGCAGCGAGGTGGGAGGGGCCTTATTATCAGGTTTCTGGAGATGCTCAATCTGCTTGCCTGGGACTTCATCTAGGAAGTGGAAAACGTATCGGGGTGGAAGTCTGAAAAGATATAAAATGTTCTATGTAATATATTAATTTTTAAATTAATTTATTATGTTTTGACGCTACGAGTGTTAGATTGTGACATACATACTTTTCCTCCTCACGGATTGGAGCGAGGCCAGCTGGAGGAGGGTAGACAGACAGGGTTTTCTGCCAGAATGAAAGCAACCAGGTGTCAATCACACCATCTGGCCTGAGGAGTAATAAAGAAAAACAGCTGTAAAGAATGCGTCACAAACACTGTATCCACCTTATTTTGCAAAGTGAAAGTAAGATATTTGCTGTAAATAACCACAAGTGTAGTAAACATTAAAACTATTTGTGCTACAAACTAATGTGCTTATAATTACAATTATAAATTCAAATTATGTGATGATAAATACCAGTTTGCATTGCAATATCAAGCAGCATACATATTTTTGTACAGCTAAAATAACTGGAGATTATTACTATATATATATATATATATATATATATATATATATATATATATATATATATATATATATATATATATATATATATATATATATATATACATATATATATATATCCAGGTAAGGGCACACAGTATTAAGAATCAATGGTTCATAAACTTTTGAACGGGGTCATTTGAATAAATTCAGCTATTTTTTTGTCTTGTAGACTATATGTAAAAAATCTTATTCAGGACAGTACTAAATAAAAAAATAACATTTTGTATGATTTCGCTTATATTGTTAAAATTGTTCACATTTTCACAGATTCTGCAAGTGGTTCACATACTTTTTCTTGTGTGTGAGTGTGTGTGTGTGTGTGTGTGTGTGTGTGGACCTCTGCTCACCCCAGATCATGTTGATCATCAGCTAGTCCAACAGGCTGCAGCATATTAGCACCAAGCTGAAGTAAACGCTTATAGAGCTTCTTCGCAACAAAGTTGAACCTGGAAAGTGGACCCGAAAAGGTCTCAGTATTGTATCATCAATCATAATATGCAGCCTGAAAACATATCCTCAGTTCTAAAGAATTTACTTTCAAATTCATTAAAAATATGCAGCTAAGAAACAACAATACATATTAAAGCATAATAAAGGCCTTGTAAGCACATCTGTCATCTTACTTCGGATACGAGGAGTCTCCAAGGCCCAGCACAGCACAGTCAAGCCGACAAAGAGAATCAGCAGGCAATGACTTCCTGAACAGGAATCTCCAGAATTTCTATATGAAGCAATTTAAATATTTAACATTTAAATATGTGTAATGCATTCGAGTTTATAGACTAAATTCTGTTGTTTATAGACTGACCTTCATATTGTCGGGAGGGTCCCCCTGTCCTGTGGTGGCGCAGACAAACACTACCAGAGATTCTGAGATCAGGTTGGTCTAATGAGGAGACGTGATAACATAAAGCAAAGAGATCATATGAACTTATAACCCCACACCCCAACTCAATGCAAAGCTTCTCATGTCAGTGTATAACTGCAGACTGTGCACTGACCACATTGTAACTGTCCAGGGCTTCCACTCTGACTCTCATCCGCCTCCTCTGCGCCTGACGGCCGATCCGCTCTGCCGTGTCCTGCGCTGTTCCCGTCTGACTCCCGTACAGAACCAGGAGAGTGTGGATGCTCATCTTGATACTGGAATCAGAGAAGCAAGTAAGTGCAATGATGTCACTTATTTGAGCAATTGGCTTCAGATAAAAATACTATTCAATACCGGAACTTTTTATAATGAGATCAAAAGGCATAGGTGGGTTTGTTGTGAAGACATGACAGCTTTCAGTCATCCACCATCTACGTGACATTTCTCATGCATTAATACCCCACATCTTTTCGAGATCTACGTTAAAGAAAATATTCCGGTGTGTACTATCTTTAAGCACCTTAAGTGATACTCTCACTATCGTCAGCACATACATTAACAGCAATGACTAAATGTAAAAAAGACTTCACTGGGACACCAGCATGTTGTCATGGAGCGCTTTACGACAGAATTCAGTCATTTTACGACAATTGCGCAATTCATTCACGCCGCGTGTATGTTTTTTGTTGTTGTTGTTGTTGGTGTCAATCCTGAGCTAAAAGAGTGAAAGAAACATACCTGAAATGGTATTAATTCGCCTCTCTTCTTTGTGCCACTTGACAGATTCCAAACAGTCAGAGAGAACAAGCCCTGGGCTGGCATTCCAGTGGAAACAGACCAATAGAAATGCGTCTTACGTTCACCAATCACTATTGACCCCGCCCACTGAGCCTAAAAGTATCTATCTATCTATCTATCTATCTATCTATCTATCTATCTATCTAACTGTCTGTCTGTCTATCTATCTATCTATATATCTATCTGTCTGTCTGTCTATCTATCTATCTATCTATCTATCTATCTATCTATCTATCTATCTATCTATCTATCTATCTAACTGTCTGTCTATCTATCTATCTATATATCTATCTGTCTGTCTGTCTGTCTGTCTATCTATCTGTCTGTCTATCTATATATCTATCTGTCTGTCTGTCTGTCTATCTATCTGTCTGTCTATCTATATATCTATCTGTCTGTCTGTCTGTCTATCTATCTATCTGTCTGTATGTCAATCTGTCTGTCTGTCTATCTATCTATCTATCTATCTATCTATCTATCTATCTATCTATCTATCTATCTATCTGTCTGTCTGTCTGTCTGTCTATCTATCTATCTATATATCTATCTGTCTGTCTGTCTATCTATCTGTCTGTTGTCAATCTATCTATCGATCTGTCTGTCTGTCTATCTATCTATCTATCTATCTATCTATCTATCTATCTATCTATCTATCTATCTATCTATCTATCTATCTATCTATCTATCGACATTTGCAAGCAAAACTTAAGACAAACTTAAGACTCCAAAACAACAACAACAACACCACAAGTTTTGCGGGGGGAAATAATTGGATGCATAATAAATATAAAAAATAACACCATACCCCAGTGTATTATAGAACGATAAATAAATATATTGTAGAAACTGAAATACTATTTATCCTAATACAAACACATTAATTATCATACATTTGGCAGGTTGACTAGTCTTTTTTCCATCCGCTAGAGGGCGTCGTTCATTGAATATGTGAACCGGAAATAATAGTACGATAGACCTGCTTTTATTTTTGAAGCTGTTTTAAAAATGGCGTCTAGGAAGAGATGTATGTTTACAGTTATTAATGCGATTATTACGGCTCTTATCATAGAAAGTCAATGTCGACTCCATCATCTCATTCTGAAGGTATGTGTGTGCTGTGCTTTGTTTTTATATGATATTCGTATAGTCACTGTATTGTCATCACTGTTGTTTAATGCCAACAGATGCTGTCTTTAGTGTCTTGAGATTTATCAGTCATAATCGTTTTGTTGACAATGCAGATACCATTAACAGACAATTCAAACGCATCTCAGCAGCTAAATGTCCGTGCGCCACTAAACACACTTGTTCTGTTCTAGGACGACATCCGTCAGCGGGTCCATCTGAACACATTCGGCTTTTATAAAGATGGTTACATGAGTATAAACATGAACAGCCTCAGCTTCATTGATGGAAAGACGGATAACATTGACAGCTCCACGGTCAGACTCTCTCCTGTCTGTCAAATGATCGGCTTTCAGCTTCATACGGTCTACTGTAATAATATGATAAAATAACACAATATGAAAATGTCTCGCACATTATTCATTGAACTTTTTAATCTCACCCTATGCAAGACATACTTTCAGAATCATCTGTCACATACAGAAATTAAATATCTTGATTTTTTTTTTTTTTGTCATATATTATTTTGCAGATTGGTTTTAGCCTAGATCGGGCAAACAATAATGGCTTCTCCACATATCTGGTCAGTATCTCTCTTTGAATGTTCATCTGAATATTGTTCTATGCTGCTGCTGTATAGTTGTTATAGGAGGTGTAACGTTATGATGACTGTGTCTGTAGATTTGTTATTGCTTGTAAATATGCCTACATTAGCATAAATTAACAGCTGTAACTTGTCCGTCTTGTCAGTTAAGGATCTTACAGCAGTACAGTATGATTAATGTAATATAATATTAGATTTAGGCTAATATTAAATTTCAGACCTTTCGGTCAAACTGATTCAGATAATTGACATCCTCTCTTATGAACACACAGGATGAGGGTCTGGACTATTGTCCTCTGAAAAAGGATCCAAGTAGTAATTTTGCTGGGGTACTTCTATTGCTGGACTTCAAAAATAACCTGTGAGTTTTATTTTTTTTTACATTGTAACTTGTTTTATTCATTACAATTAGAATGAATTCGGGAGTATTATCTAGTTTGTAAATGTTCTGCCATGACTTGCAATCTCCTCAGAGTGAGGAAGAAGACTTCAGCGGAGGCTGGTGTGTTTCCCAACATCATACCTGTGTTACCCAAAAGAATTGCAGAGGACCTGCAAGCTGAAAAGGGGAAAGATCTAAATGACAATGGGCCAGATGATGGATCTCAGTCTAAGAGTAAGTCTTTTTTTTTTTGTAAATCACATCATGTGTTATACTACTGTTCAAAAGTTTTTTTTTTAAAAAGAAATTAATACTTTAAATTGATCAAAAGCCACAGGCATTTATAATGTTATAAATTATTTCTATTTCAAATAAATTCTGTTCTTTTGAACATCAAAGAATCCTTCACAGTTTCCACAAAACATATTCAGTGGAAAAAGAAGCACCAGATCATCATATTATAATGATTTCTGAAGGATCATTTGACACTGAAGACTGGAGTAATGATGCTGAAAATGTCAGCTTTGCCATCACAGTAATAAATAACATTTTAAAATGTATTCAAATTGAAAATTATTTTAAATCGAAAGAATATTTCAAAATAGATTTTTTTTTTTACTGTATTTTTGATCGTCAAATACAGTCTTGGTAAGCATACAGTAAGATACTCCTTTAAAAAAACGTAGGAACTGGCTGGGCCTTTGTCAAGCAAACTCAACAAGGGGGGCCCGACCACTTCGGTCACTGTGTCCCCTCACCCCTCACCTCTGGCCTCTGTAGGCTATATTTACAATTATTTTATAATTGAATTATTTATTAATTAAATTATAAATTATTAGGTAAGCTAAGCATCATGTTTGTGATTTATTTTTTTACGATATATTCTGACAATTAAAACAAAAATCAGGCTTGTGTATTTATGACATCAATTACTGCTTTACTTGTTCAGAAGTAACTTAAAATATTATTTGTGTATTGTAGTATAGTACAGCACTTCCAGTAGGCAATTTTATGGAACTGTTAACAAACTCCGGTAGGCCTTCAGTTGATGAACACCCCATGCATATATAAAACTATATGTTATTAAATTGTGTATATATAAAATTATTTTATTTACAAGTTTCGATGGTGAACCGGCAACCCCCCATAGTATGTCACCTGTTGTGACAGCGGAATCGAGCGGATGTCAGGCAGCTTGTAAATGTCATAGCTCAGAGAAACCCCTGCCCAAACTTTTGAACAATAGTGGATATCTGTTCTCATCTTCTTTGTATTGTAAATGTTTATTTTTCTCCTATTTATTTGCAGTGGGTTCTAAATCCAAGCGAGATGTTGAGGTGAGATCTGCCGGAATTGTTTAGGACTGCGCACCGTCTTAAAAATACGCTCATAATGTCTTAATTCTGCATTTATTACTCCCACAGAGCAAGGCAGAAGATACATATCCTCTTCAGAACAAAGACAAAATCTACTCTTTTGAGGTAGGATATACCATATGAAAAGCTATTGCTGAGAGCTCATGAGATTCTGAAGCACATCAAGCTAGTTCTGAGCTGAACTAATATTTGTCCATTTCTAGATTTGCTTTTTTTTTTACACCTTTTCCCATTTGTGCATCTCACTGACTCACCTGCTCTTGTTTTAGTTTTACTTCAACATCACAACAGACGAGCAGCAAGGCCTTTATAACTTTTATTTCTACAACTGCTACTCCATGCCAATAAACCAGGACAGCTCTGTGTTAGACATGCTGCCTTTCAGCATTGATGTGAGTGTTTTTCTGAGTTCTACAATACAGCGTCCATCAATATAATGCAGTCATGCAGTTCATATACTCAGGCAATAAATATAATTTCAGATAAACATCAAAGAGAAGAATCCAGAAAGCTTCCTCTCAGCAGGAGAGATTCCTTTACCTAAGCTTTACATCTGTATGTCCATGTTCTTCTTCCTCATCGGCACACTTTGGGTTCATGTTTTGCGTACCCATAGGTAAGTGCTATAATAACACACCTTTTGTAGATTTTCTATTCAGCAGTTTCATACAAGAAATTACCAGTAGAGAGCAGCAAAATCATAATTCAGATTGTTGAGCAGATTTTTGGATCACTGTGTAATTCTCTTTTTTTTTTTTATTAGTGCTGATGTTTACAAGATTCATTGGCTGATGGCTGCTCTTCCATTTACAAAGTCACTTTCCCTTATTTTCCATGCAGTGAGTTTTTACTTCTTTGTTTATATGTGAACGTTTGAAGAAAATGCTTTTTTTTTAACATTTTAGTAAATGTTTTCAGTTTTCAAGAACATTATCTAAATCATACGGAATGAATTAGCAAACCATGATAGTTCCACTAAAACTTGCAATTTAGGGAAAATTTAATTTAGAACTGAAATGTAATTCCATTTTGCGCTATGAACCACACAACTGTTTTAGCTAGATACCAAAGGCAAAAAGCAGCATTACATTGCCTTTGTTTTATTTTCCTATTTTACAGATTGACTACTACTACATTTCCAATCAAGGCTTTCCTATTGAAGGCTGGGCTGTGGTCTACTACATTACTCACCTGTAAGTTTACCACTGGATAAGACAGGAATATGGTGAAGTAAGAAAAATATAGAGATATATGTTATGTTTTTGCTATTAAGGCTGTAACACACTACACAACCATTCAAATCATACACTTATATGGTTACAGGGAAAAACTGGGCATCATACATCATAAACAACTGAAGATCACACACTACTAGACTTTCAAGTCATTCTGAACAAAATCTGCAGACTCGCTTTGACTTTTGGCAAAAAGCGTTGAAAATCTGGACAAAAGTTGTTTAGTGTATTCCAGCCTTTTAAAAAGTTCCTTAGGTTGTTTTAGGTATGAACTTTAAAGAGCTGAATATTTGACTTTTTGAATGTTTTCATTTGTGCAGGCTGAAGGGGGCGCTGTTGTTCATCACTATAGCATTAATAGGAACTGGCTGGGCCTTTGTCAAGCATATCCTCTCAGATAAAGACAAAAAGATTTTCATGATCGTCATTCCCCTGCAGGTATTGGTCTCCCCCCCTCCCTTTGAAAACAGCATCAGTCCTCATTTGTATGAATATAAATTTAAAATCCCCATTTTTTTAAAAACAATATAGAGGTCACGAAACACTAAAACACATTTTTCAAGACGTTAGTAGAACAGTGTTACACAACATAGACGATGACATCACATTATTTTTAAAGGCCATAGTTGCATCACCACTACACTTAATGTTTTCAATGACATGTGCCATTGACAACAAGGAATATTGTGTAGCTGCATTTGTTGATCTAGCAAAGGCCTTTGACTCTGTCAACCATGACATACTGCTGGATAGGCTAAGAGGTATTGGACTCTCTGAGAGCTGTCTGGCTTGGTTCAAGAGTTATTGTTCTGGTCATTCTCAATCAGTAAGGGTGGAGGGGTTTTGGTCAGATCACCTGCCGCTATCTAAAGGGGTCCAACAAGGAAGTATACTGGGGCCTATACTTTTTAATATTTATGTTAATGACATTGCTCTTGCTGCAGGTGATTCTCACCTACATTTATACGCTGATGACACTATAATTTATACATTTAGTATAAATGACCACTTTGACCACTGCACTGTATTTATTGCAGGCCAGTTTTACCCGCATCCAACATGCTTTCTCTAGTCTTCATTTAGTTTTAAATACAAATAAAACAAAATGCATGGTTTTTAATAGAAATCTACCACATGTTAAATATCTGCCTAAAATTTTCTCACTGGATGGCTTGGAGATCAATTATGTTGAATGCTACAAATATCTTGGTATCTGGCTTGATAGTAAGTTGTAATTTGAAACTGCTTAGAAAGGTTAAATCTCGTATTGGTTCTTTATCGTAATAAATATTCTTTTACACATTCTTCAAAACAACTTTTGGTTAAAATGACAGTGCTTCCAATTTTTGATTATGGCGATGCAGTTTACAGGTCTGCTTCAAAAACTCTCCTTCATAAACTGGATGTTATTTGCCACGCTGCAATCCGCTTTGTGACTGGAGCTTCATTTAACACTCACCATTGCCACTTGTATTCTTTATTGAACTGGTCTTTTCGTCATTCTCGTAGACAAATTCATTGGTTTCTGTTCATTTATAAAACTCTTATTGGGAAAACTCCATCATATTCACAGTCACTTCTTAATATTCATAATACTAGTCGTAATCTGCACTCTAGCAGTTTGCTCTTTTCAGTTTTCTGCTGCATATGATTGGAATCATCTGCAGCAGACTTTAAAGCTTAGTTCATTTATTTCGCTCTCTTCCTTTAAAAATTCAATTCGGTCAATAGTACGAGATCATTGCACTTGTTTTTAGTTATTTGTTTGTTTTACATGTCATTGTTTATAGCTGTGTTATTTGTAACTCTTATGTTTTTATTGTATTGTACCTGTTTTTTTATGCTGCCTCTTGGCCAGGTCGTCATTGTAAATGAGAACTGGTTCTCAACTGACTTACCTGGTTAAATAAAGTTTAATTAATTCAAATTAAAAAAGAGAAGGTTGTTAATGGGATTTTAAGCTAAACTACTGCTGTCCTATGATAATTACAGTTATAATTGTAATGTGGTGATGTTGGCCTTGTGATATCAGGTTCTGGCCAATGTGGCGTACATCATTATTGAGTCCACAGAGGAGGGCTCCAGCGAGTATGGTCTGTGGATGGAGATCCTGTTTCTTGTAGATCTGCTGTGCTGCGGGGCTATTCTCTTTCCAGTCGTCTGGTAAGTGCTCTCCATGTTTGTCCTTTTGATGTGGCCCAGATTTAATTTTCTGTACCATAAATGAAATCATTTGAAGACTAATAGACCAAAGTCTGATGTCTGTCTTATATGAGTAAATAGCAGGCTGTTTTGTCTTTTTATCTTTAGTTGTTAGTCTAAAATCCATTGTTTTTGTTTGGTAGGTCCATAAGACATTTACAAGAGGCATCAGCAACAGATGGCAAAGGTATGTCGAAGTAGCATTGTCAGGACACTTTGTGGTCAACAGTTCAGTAAAGTTTGATATGAAACTTGATCACCACATCTACCATTTGGAGTGTAATTTTTTTTATAACCAGTTGTAAAAGACGCCATGCCACAATGTTGAAGCCATTTTAAATGAAATATTGTGGAAAGTGTGAATTGTTAATCTTTCCAAATGCTTTGCTTGGTTGATTGAGCTGTACTCCTTCACATTTGGCTGTTCTCTAAATGCTATTCAAAAGACTTTGTCTTTACAGCATGAAATTGAATTGTGCTGTCTTCCAGAATGCAGCAGTTCTAGGCATGCTGCTCTAGGCATGCTGCTCTAGACATACATTAACCAAATAGTAAAACCTGCCATGTAAATGCTCTCACTTACATTAGTAGTCTCTGAATTATGTAGAAACTACCATTCAAAAGTTAAAAAAAGAAAAAGAGATTAATACTTTTATTTAACCGTTGTATTCACCATAACTAATTGTAATATTTGTTTTACTGTATTTTTGATCAAATAAATGCATCCTTGGTGATGCATCTTCTTTATAAAAAAAATTACCTACCCCAAACTTTTGAACAGTAGTGTATCTGGTGAAATTATAGGAAAAATCCATTCCAATCATTTGCTTATTATGAGCACCTGTTGGTGGTGTTGGTTTTGTGGTTTTATGATGTCATAAATCAGATGAAGTGATCCTTAGCTAAAAAACACTGATGGATTCAATCATCATTATAAACACTGACCACCATGGTCATGAATGTTTGGTCAGGGGTTAGTTTCACTTTCCCTTGAACAAACAGTAAATGTGTCATGCCTGATTTATCTCTTCTGCAAGCTGTGTGACTGACGTCAAACAACACACATAGTATATCTCTATTGTGGTTTGATAGTTTTAGGGTGGAAAAACGAACCCTGCTAGAGATGCTCTCTGCTAGAGATGCTCTCTGCCACCGTGCATTGTTGCCTGTTGTGACAGCAGATGCCAGGCAGCTTGTAAATGTCATAGCTCAGAGAAACCAGCCTGTGCTATGACTTTATCCTACCCACAAATCCTGGGAATAGATAGACAGATTTGACCCTGCAGCAAGGGGTCTATGCAAATTCCATAACCTCATTTCATTTATTTTTATTTTTATTGAATTGTGCTTTATTTTAAAATACAATAATTGTTTTTTTATATTATTCTGTATCCTCCTATATTTCTTATGTTGAAGAAAAGGGGGGGCGGCTCACCCTATGGTCTGTGTGGGTCCTAACGTCCAAGTATAGTGATGGGGACTGTAGCGGCACAACAAGCTTCAAATTTCAAATTTTTGTCCCTTGTTTCTTGGCCACTGTGAGAGGTGATGATGCAATATTTCTGACGCGTGCAAAGTAGCATGAATAGATCCAAAGAGGCTTGTTGATGTTTCATAACGATAACTGAAGTTTATTAAATCAAAAATAAAGATGCATTGTAGCATAAAACAAACAAACAACTCCAAGGTCGCTTTCAGGCTTTCTCCATGTGTACGGTCAAAAACTGTGTGCTCTTGCACCAGCGCCCCCCTCCTGTCAGGGGGTGACATATCCTTTTAAACATTGCTCTCACCTATAGCGCACACTCAAAGAAATAAACAATTAACAATACAACAACAAAATTATATTTAAATGAACAAATTGATAAAAATTAAATAAACTAGTAACTATGGCTCCTACAGGGACACTATTCTGTAACAAGCACCATCCTTCGGGTAAGAAGTTAAACCGAGGTCGACTCTCTGTGGCCATTAAAAATCCCAAGATGGAAAAAAGAGTAGGGGTTTAACCCCGGCATCCTGGCCAAACTTGCCCATTGGCCTCTGTCCATCATGGCCTCCTAATCATCCACCTATCCTGATTGGCTTCATCACTCTGTCTCCTCTCCACCAATCAGCTGGTGTGTGGTGGGCGTTCTGGCGCAATATGGCTGCCGTTGCATCATTCAGATGGATGCTGCACATTGGTGGAGGTTGAAGAGATTCCCCCCTTCCATGAAAAGCGATTTCAGTGCTGAGAAAAGTGCTATATAAAAGTATCAAATTATTATTAGGGGCCACGGACCAAAGGTGCGGAGGCACCTATTGAAATCATTAGATTTCTTATTATTATTCCGCCATGGGAGTCTATGGCAGCCCATAGAACCGTTTGCAGGAAAGTTGTAACGGTGTGACATTCTGATAGAGGACAGTCCCAACATTAAATACACCAATTTTGGTTTCTCTAACTCATTCCCTCTAGCACCACCACCTGTCCAAATTTCACTCATACTTATGCTAATAACTTTTGAACCGTAAGGCCTAGCAACAAAATTATTTTTCCTCTAATTCATGAGCTCATGACGATTCGGTTGTACCATATGATGTAATTTTGCGTCATCATAATTTTCCCGCCATTTTGAATTATGTAGAAAAACCTACTTTTTCGAACTTGTCCTAGACAGTTTGTCCAATATTCACCAAAATTTAACCAGATCATCTTCAGACAATGGCGACAAAAAGTTATGGAATTCAAGTTGATCCGTACAACCGTTCTCAAGCAACGCGCAAACAATTTTTTGTAGCAATTGCGAAAATACAGTTAAGGCTATATCTCCGCTATATTGTATTCAGACTAAATTTGGTACATGTCGTCACAAGCATGACTCGAGGTTGCATACTGCATTTGGCGCTGCACCACCTACTGGTCCGGAGATATGAAAATGGCTATTTTTGCAGTTAACTCCTGGACAGTTTGTCAAAAAATTGGCCATTTAGATTTTTTTGCTAAAATGCTGTATTTTAAGAAAACATGAACAGATTTTTATGAAACCTGGTATGGGTCATCAGCACGATGCCCTGAAGGAGCCTGAGAAGTTTCGGACCAGCGCCACCTAGTGGTAAAATACATTTTTCAAACGCTTATAACTTTGGGTGGGGTCAACTTATTTACACGGAAGTAACTTTTTTTGTCTCCTGAATCCTTGCCGAGTCCAACGATACCAAACATGCCAGGTTTCACCTTATGATTTGTGCAGCATTGTGATTTAGCGCTTAAAAAACATTTGCGAATATCTTCGAAACTGTTACTCCGATCATGACGAAACCAGCATAGGAAACATGAAATTCAAGTTGGATAACTAAAATTTACAGCCCAAATGTCAAAATATTGATAGTAAGTGGCAATAAAATGCAAACACAGTTGTCCATGGGTCAATTTTTATGTTGGTATTGATATAAATGTCTATAACGCCGAAACAAAATGAGATATTGTCACCAAACTCGACACACATATGTATGGGCTCACTCTGAGGTCACATAAAAAATGGTGGGATTGTGCCTCTTGGTGGTGCTATAATAGAAAAAAACATGAAATTCCCATTGACTTCAATACAGTATTATGATAAAAAAAATGCTAGGCCTTTGTTTTACTAACGCTTTGCCGTATCATTACGAAACTTGGTATGTGTCTTTGGCACCACGCCCTGATGGTGCTCAAAAAGTTTAGATTTTTTTTTAATGTTATAATGAAATATACAGAAATGCTAATAACTTTTGATTAAATTAGCCTATTGTAACGGAACTGGTCATTATACATTCCTTGGGTCATGTTGAGAACATAGATACCAATTTTGCCATATTTGGCCAAACTTCCTGTCCGCCATCTTGTTTTTTGTTCAAATCCTACTTTTTCGAACTCGTCCTTGACCATTTTACCGATTTTCACCAAAATCGAATCGTATCGAAAAGATATGGATTTCGTGTTGATAGACAACCGTTTTCATATACCGCAGCAATGAAGTTGAGGCATGATGCCAAAATGACTCTTGAGGCTGTATCTCTACAATGCTTTGACACATTTTTGTTGTATGCTTTGCTTAAAGGGCTTTTTCCCCCTTCCCACTGACTCTTGTCTATTAAAATATGCAGAAATAATCAGATAATTTCTTTAAATCTTACATATAAAACCCTTAACTTCCTGCTAAGAAAAAAAAGTGCTTAATGAAAAGAGGTGTGCGGGTCTTGATGACAACGTCCTGCTATGCCTTTAGCTTCTGTGATAGGGATGTTTGCTGAATGATGCTATTTCAGGTCGGTGGCCTGAAATAAATGTGTGCTGTCTTTTATTTCATATCTTTGATGTGATCCCTGAGGATGCCTATTTCCAACAATCTAACATGCTTACAGTAACTTTTTCCCCACCAATATTCAAGGTGTGTGAGGGAGATCAGCACAAAATGAAGCAGGTTATTCCCTTAGCCCCAATGTTTGTGTCCCAATTTTTGCTGAAAAATGACTCTCCCTCTTAAGTTACTAAAGTGGCAATATTTAGGCTCAATATAAGATACATATACTGTAGCACCACTGTAGCACCTATATTGAAAAGAAAATATTCTCTTCAGGCAATCATCACTCTTTTTTTTTTGTTTCATTGTTGCCTGACATTTTTTCCTGCTTTCATCTTCTGCCTTTCCCTCACAGGGCACAAAGATATAGACTTTGATTGCCTTCTGATTTTGTCGGTTGTTACAGTAGGAGTGAGAACCACAGTAATTGAAGCATGAAAGGTAAAAGGAAAGCTCATCCCCTCTCTCACTCGGTTTTAATCATAATGTTTGGCTTTCTCTTTGTAGCTGCCATCAATCTGGCTCAACTGAAACTTTTTAGGCACTACTATGTGATGGTATGTATTCACCTCGCTGTCATTCTCAGGACACGTGCCTGGTGCTAAGTCATGGCATGAGACTTATTAGACGGTCACTGTCTCTTTAAATGCATTTATTTATGAAGGTCTATGTATGAATACATTGCCTTTTCACTATATTTTTCACCTTTGTCTAGATTTGTCATTAAATGTTTGTCTCCAGCTTTGTCTATGTCCATTTTTCTAGTTTAATTCATTAGTTTGTAATGATAGAAAAGACATTTACTTTTCTAGTAAATGTAGTATTTTGTTCAGTGCTTCAATGGAAGCACAAACATCTGACTATGAGGAGTTCACATGATCAGTGTCACATTTACTTATTTGGTTAGTGACCTAAATAGTCCAAAACCTTAAATACATTTCTTTATTTTGTCATAACTTTGTTCTAATCAAAATCAGACTAGAAACACAATTATCTAATCTTTTAAATAAGTGTATTTCTCTCTCTCTCTCTCTCTCTCTCTCTCTCTCTCTCTCTCTCTCTCTCTCTCTCTCTCTCTCTCTCTCTCTCTCTCTCTCTCTCTCTCTCTCTCTCTCTCTCTCTCTCTCTCTCTCTCTCTCTCTCTTTCTGTGTCACAGATTGTATGCTATATTTATTTCACCCGCATCATTGCCAGTCTCATCAAGGTCATTGTCCCTTACCAATGGAAGTGGCTCTACCAGGTGAGTGATGGCAGCTTCCTCAAACTTATAAAACTAAGCTGGCAAACATCAGTATTCTAAAAGTGCACTAAAGACTTGTTCACATTGAACATAAACTTCCCTATCGATCTCTTCACGCAGACATTCATATGTGTAATATTTTAGCAATATTTAGTATTTTATATTAAAGCTAATTAATGGAGACTGAAGTAATTTTTCAGCATCACCAAGGTAACATATAGTATGTGGAGGCCTTTGCTATGTTAATTCTCTGTTTGGTTTGACTGTAAAAGACCCATTTTTCCAACAGCATTAGGGGTCACCTATGATTGTTTTACTTAGCATAGGGTGAATACTTGGTTATTGCTCTGTTGCAGGACAGTAGATGTGATTTTGTGGGACAATGCAATACATTGCAATACATTTACTACTATTATACTATGTAAATATTGATTTCAATTAGTTGGGAAGCATATTTTTAAAGTTTGTCTAACTTATTTTTCGATGCAAGCAATAAATGCATTTTAGTGGATTTAGTGCTTTTTGAACTTGTATCTTTTGTTGGATCTGGCAACAGGATGTTGCCCAGCTGTATGAGGGCCACATTGGTTCCTTTGCTTGGTCCACAGTAATCATCAGTGGAAAAAAACCCTCTCAATAAATACATTGGTTGGTTATTTCTAGCTAGAACATGACGGCTGCGCAAATGGATTTTTAAATGGCAATTACATTTTTTTAGTATTACATTTTATTATGGTATTGTAATTTCAGGGAAGAAAAAAATAATACAGACAGTTGAAATGCGAGACACTGCTTATGTCTTGCAGGACAAAGCTTGAAATTTCAGGTGGTCACCCTAATATACAAGGTCACTATCCAGTGACCTTTTGTGGAAGTAGTGCACTTCATAGATAATGTTTTGAGCTGACTTCAGTGACTTTAAGTTTTACATATGTTGCTTAGATTCTATAAGATAACACAGTGGTGTTACAAATACTTATTTAGAACCATTTGAATCTCAGATTTGATAAATTGCAATTAGTGAATGAAAAGGTGTCATTGGGTTAGCATGTTTAAAAATAAATAAATATATATATATATATATTATATACTCACCTAAAGGATTATTAGGAACACCATACTAATACTGTGTTTGACCCCCTTTCGCCTTCAGAACTGCCTTAATTCTACGTGGCATTGATTCAACAAGGTGCTGAAAGCATTCTTTAGAAATGTTGGCCCATATTGATAGGATAGCATCTTGCAGTTGATGGAGATTTGTAGGATGCACATCCAGGGCACGAAGCTCCCGTTCCACCACATCCCAAAGATGCTCTGTTGGGTTGAGATCTGGTGACTGTGGGGGCCATTTTAGTACAGTGAACTCATTGTCATGTTCAAGAAACCAATTTGAAATGATTCGAGCTTTGTGACATGGTGCATTATCCTGCTGGAAGTAGCCATCAGAGGATGGGTACATGGTGGTCATAAAGGGATGGACATGGTCAGAAACAATGCTCAGGTAGGTCGTGGCATTTAAACGATGCCCAATTGGCACTAAGGGGCCTAAAGTGTGCCAAGAAAACATCCCCCACACCATTACACCACCACCACCAGCCTGCACAGTGGTAACAAGGCATGATGGATCCATGTTCTCATTCTGTTTACGCCAAATTCTGACTCTACCATCTGAATGTCTCAGCAGAAATCGAGACTCATCAGACCAGGCAACATTTTTCCAGTCTTCAACTGTCCAATTTTGGTGAGCTCGTGCAAATTGTAGCCTCTTTTTCCTATTTGTAGTGGAGATGAGTGGTACCCGGTGGGGTCTTCTGCTGTTGTAGCCCATCCGCCTCAAGGTTGTGCGTGTTGTGGCTTCACAAATGCTTTGCTGCATACCTCGGTTGTAACGAGTGGTTATTTCAGTCAAAGTTGCTCTTCTATCAGCTTGAATCAGTCGGCCCATTGTCCTCTGACCTCTAGCATCAACAAGGCATTTTCGCCCACAGGACTGCCGCATACTGAATGTTTTTCCCTTTTCACACCATTCTTTGTAAACTCTAGAAATGGTTGTGCGTGAAAATCCCAGTAACTGAGCAGATTGTGAAATACTCAGACCGGCCCGTCTGGCACCAACAACCATGCCACGCTCAAAATTGCTTAAATCACCTTTCTTTCCCATTCTGACATTCAGTTTGGAGTTCAGGAGATTGTCTTGACCAGGACCACACCCCTAAATGCATTGAAGCAACTGCCATGTGATTGGTTGATTAGATAATTGCATTAATGAGAAATTGAACAGGTGTTCCTAATAATCCTTTAGGTGAGTGTATATATATTTGCACAAATACATACATGCAACCATTCAAAGTTTTATTTTGTATTTTATTCCTACTGTAATTCATAGCTGCTGGATGAGCTGGCCACTCTGACCTTCTTCTTTTTAACTGGACACAAGTTCCGACCGGCCTCCTATAACCCCTACCTCCTGCTGTCTATGGAGGAAGAAGACATGGAGATGGACGATGTGTAAGAAATCATACTTGAATACATAGCTACTTATTTTTACAGTTATTCATGCTTTGCCAATGTACTTGAATGTGCAAGGATTCCGGTGTCAGCTGCCTCCACTCATTTTATCTATACAAAAAAGTCTGTTTTGCTGCTTTGTTGCAAACAGTTTTTTTTTGTTGTTGGTGTTTTTTTTTAAACATAATGTATAATTATTATCTTAATCATACACAGTGGCTTATAGTGCAAACAGTTTTATTGTGCACTGCATTGGTATTCTTCTATTTGTTTACCTATAGAGACTAATGAATCACAAGTCTTGCACAGTCACAGAAAATAGCTTACTTCCACATTAAAACATAAGGTGGATATCATGAGACACTTTGAATGTTTGGAGTTCATTGTGTCTGTAACTTAACATTTTCATAGTGCGTCATTATTTTATTTCAAAAGATCAAGGGCAATTTGATGGTATGACTCACAGCACAGAAAGCCGGTGATGTCGGATGACTATAACCACACACAAGAGATCGTATGAGATGGTCTCAATTTAAAGGGATAGTTCCCTCAAGTTGTTAATTTACTCACCCCAAACCTGTATAAATTTCTTTCTTCTGCTGAACACCAGAAGATATTTTGAAGAATGTTGCTAACCAAACAGTTGATGGACCCCATTGACTTCCATAGTATCTTCCCCCATACTTTAGAAGTCAATGGGGCAACTGTTTGGTTACCCATATTCTTCAAAATATCTTTTGCTTTCAGCAGAAGAAAGAAATTCATACAGGTTTGGAATAACTTGACGGTGAGTAAATGATGACAGAATTTTCATTTTTGGGTGAACTATCCCTTTAAATTCGTATTACTCTCATTTTTGTATTTTAACAATTATAAGAGCATGTGTGCACGCAGCTCTTCTACATACCGTGACCCTATTGCGCTCCATTACCAGCTGCGACCTGGTCACACGGACAGGCTTACAATGATCCAGCCACCTGTCATGGCTCTAGAAGAAGCCCAAAGGGGTTCCTTCTGATTGGAGGAACTGGTAGCCATCCTCATTACATGCTGAAAGCACCTGACTTGCCCCGTTTATTTTCATACGCACTCCCAAACACATGCTCCCATCCATGCTGGTTATTTGTTACTTATTTTAAAGCCGTGCCATTTACTTACTCTAAACAGCCTCATCAGGTCAGACGATTATTTGTTTTAATATCTTTCTCTTGCTTCATTTCTACTGGCTTTGTTGGGTTTTTTTTTCTCCATCCTCGTGATTTTCTTACTAAGGTCTTGGTGGATTGCGTTTCTCTCCACTCCCTGATGTCCAAGCGTGCGTCTTAATCAGCTCCCTAATTCAGTAGTCAGGGCACTGATCAGGGAATAAGTCAATGGGCTGACTCCCTGATCAGTGCCCTGACTACTGAACTTGGGAGCTGATTGAGACGCTCCCCAAGTCTTGTTCCTCCCTTCCTTCCCCCAAGTCCCCATCTCCCATACCCCGCATTCAGCGTCCCCTCAGGCAGTGTGTGCTCTATTCAATCCCCCCCCCCCCCCTGGAACTTCCCAAAATAGCCCTGTGTCCTTGTTCCTTCCTTGCACTTTCCCCCTCTTCTTCTTCTTTTCTTCTCCTTCTCCACCCCACCTGCCATACACAGGACATGGTGCTTTACTCTTGCTTGTCTTCCTCCTAAGCTGAACGGGCAGATTTTTTTTTTTGGCCTATTTTCCCAAAACTTTTTTTGGGTGACTTGGGGTGTGGCCTGATTCAGCTGTCCTCATTGAGTCTCGCAAAGAACACAGAAAAGATGGATGACGGTAACCATAAAAATAGAGGGCATTGCTCTCATGAGCATTCAGAATTTAGGTCCAAACTGTCCTGTGTTTTTTTATTATTATTAGGGGCCAAGCACCGAAGGTGCGAAGGCACCTATTGAAACCGTTGCCGTTATTATTATTATTATTATTATTATTATTCCGCCATGGGAGTCTATGGCAGCCCATAGAACCGTATGGTAAAAAGTTGTGAAATTTGGCACACAGATAGAGGACAGTCTGAACTGTCACCATAGCAAATTTGGAGTCTCTAACTCAATCCCTCTAGAATTTTCGATAAAACCTACTTTTTCAAACTCCTCCTAGGCCGTTGCTCCAATTTTCATAAAAATTGAACCAGATCATCTTCAGACCATGCTGACAAAAAAACTCAATGCAATTCAAGTTGATTTGTCAAACCGTTTTTGAAAAACGCGCAAACAAATTTTACATAGTGGTTGCAAAAATACACTTAAGGCTATATCTCCGCAACGCTTTATCGTATTCAAACCAAACTTGGTACATGTCATCACAAGCATGACCTGAGGCAACATGCAGTGTTTCGGCGCAGCGCCACCTACTGGTCCGCAGATACAAAAAATGGCTATTTTTGCGTATAACTTCTGAACCGTTTGTCCAAAAATCATAAATGTGGTCTCGTTAGATTCAAAACATCATGTTGAGTCGACTGATATACAATTTTACCATATCGGCCATTTTGGCTGTCTGCCATTTTTAATTATGTGCTAAAATGCTGTATTTTATGAACACATGAACAGATTGTTATGAAACTCGGTATGGGTCATCACCACGATGCCTTGAAGGAGCCTGAGAAGTTTCGAAACAGCGCCACCTAGTGGAGAATTTATTTTTTCAAATGCTTATAACTTTGGGTGTGGTCAACTTATTTTCACGGGACTAACTTCTTTTATCTCCTGAATCCTTGCCGAGTCCAACGATACCAAACATGCCAGGTTTCGCCTTATGGTTTGTGCAGCGTTGTGATTTAGCGCTTAAAAAACATTTGCGAATATCTTCGAAACCGTTATTCCGATCGAGACGAAACCAGCGTAGGAAACACAGAATACAAGTTTATTAACTAGATAATTTAGCCCAAATGTCAAAAATTTGATAGGAAGTGGCAAAAAATTCAAAACAAAGTTTCCCATGGGTCATTTTTTATGTTGTTATCGCTATAAATGTCTTTAACTCCTAAACAAAATGCAATATTGTCACCAAACTCGACACACATATGTATAGGCTCATTCTGAGGACACTTAAAAAACATGGTGGGATTGTGCCTCTTGGTGTCGCTATAATAGAACAAAACATGAAATTCCCATTGACTACAATGCAGTATTATGATATAAAAGGCTAATGCTATATTTTACCAAAGCATTGGTGTATCATTACAAAACTTAGTATGTGTCATCAGCACCATGTCTTAAAGGTACTCAAAAGGTTTCGAGACAGCGCCACCATGTGGTCCATACTTATAATGGTAAGGCCTCTTGAGGCTATATCTCTGCAATTACAAATTGACACCCTGCTTTGACATATTGACACCAAACTTTGCATGTGTCATTGTTCCCTTATTCTGACCCCACCACATCAATTTCATAACTGTGCCACCTATTGGTCGAAAGTGATAAACCATTAAATCATTATTATTGACTGTATTTATAATTTTACAGCTATTTTGCCTAAAATCACCTTAATAGGTCTTTAATGGCTCATTGTTACAGTTGGTCTGACACTCCCAGCCATGCTGGAATGTCTTATCTTCTTCTTTGCGTTTGGCCCCGATAATGGCTGCTTGCAGCTATATTTATTATTATTATTATTATTTTAATCTCAGGCATCTTTAAATAATAAATAATATATTTGTGGAAACTTTGATGCATTTATTTTTTCAATAGAAAGTTTATCAGAGCAGCAATTTATATACTTTTAGTATATTTTTAAATGTGACAGTAAATAAATCGGTGTATTTTTTTTAATTTATTATTAACTATGCTTTATGGGATTGTAGTTCATTGCCTCATAAAAGATGTACACTTTTGTAATGTTGTGATTCATCTGGTTCGCTTTGTTAATGGTACTGAAAAGTGGATGGTCACAGTTGCTCACTTTTGTAAAATATTATATAAAATCAGCTTTAACTCTTCAACTAAATTGGGCCTTTTCCCCTCAAATCAAAGGTACTTTGTTACACCTCTATAGTGTCATAAAATAAAACTGATCTCACAGCATTCTAGCTGTTAATAGAACTTTATTTGAGCTATTTTAGACTTTGTGTCTCAGTAGTCTGAGGCTGCTGCTGTGGAAAGACAAGGACTAGTGCTTTGGTCTCTGGCCAAATGGTGAATGTCTTGATCCCTTCTGGGATCCTGTTCTGTAGCAGTATGGATTGCATTTAAATTGCTGAAAAAGTTGTCATTGTGTATCTCAACACTCAGTGACATGTTTGCTCCCAGTTTGACTAGTATATTGCACTCATGTTTTCTATTCATTTACATTTGAATGAATTAAAATAGACCTCCAGTGGGTAAATCTTGTTGCTTCAACAACAGTAGATGTGTGGTGCATCTGAGCCGTGAACAGTTTGCTGGTATTAGTGTGGCCATATGCAGTCCAATCTGTGCTCAAATAATTATTAGGAACAGAAGGGCAGAGTATGAAAGCAAGAGACCTAATGCGTGTGTTGCTCTCACTTGGTCTCAGTTTTTGTTCTGAACATTCTGTCCATGTTTGCATCTAATACAGAATGCTTACCCAACTCAACTGAAATGAACTCATGCTCACATTTTATTGGAAATGCTTGTATATAAATAAGGCACTGTTTGTGTAAAAGAAGAAAAGAATGAATGCAAATGTGATCTTAGTTTAGGCGATTCAAACATTTGTTGCTCAGTGGGAAAAGATTCAGAACAGAACTTGTACTCCATACCACAATTTAAATGCTCATTTTAATTAAACATTTGTTTTGAAAATAGTTGCTATCTTCTTAGAAAACTATGGTGACCAGGAAGAGACATGCACTGGGAATGTGATAAGTCGTGGCCACGAGATCTTATGTTGAGGGAATTATATTTTTCTCTTGGCCACTAGTTAAATGCGTAAACAACCTGCGCAATCATAGCAACCTTGAATTATCAGGAATGGATAGGCCTATAATAATATTTATTTTTAATTAAGAAAAAGTGCAGAATTAAGAAATGATTATATTAACATATATTGCCTATTATATTGTATTGTGTGCGATGTTGCCTATAGACAGCATTTGAATGAAGTTTATCAATAAATGTTAAAAGAGTATGCCTTTCTCATCTATCCCATCCAACAGTCTTTTAAATCCATTCCTTGATCGTTTCTTTTTTTTCTTTTATATTTTATTATTATTGGTTACATTTTTTTTTTGTTAATTGTTATGCATTTGCTTTATTTTCCTCTTCATTTCCCGTATCTCTTTACCTAATTAACTTTCTGTATATTATGTTGCTTAAAGTATATATTTTATATTTTGTTTGGGGTTTGAGGTTAGGTCATTCGTACGAAATCATACAAATTGGGCAACTCGTCAAATACGTACGATTTAGCAAAAAACAAACGTATTCATGCTAGTGAGCTCGTATAAATTCATACGAATATGCCGACTTGTAGAATACGTATGAATTGCCATGAAATTGGGTTGGAAATTTTGACTTTGACTGCATTTCTACACTGCATAGACTACACCAGTAGCCTACAGTGACAATAAATGAGCATGCATATATTAGTGCTATCAACGTTAACGCATGTGATTTTAATGTTTTTCAGTTTAACGCATTAAAAATATTTAACACAGTTAACACAACATCTGTTTTTTTTCTGTTATCCTTTGGCTAGCGTTACATTATATGATCACGCACTTATATATAGTTTTCTTTTCTTGTAAGCTTATATTATTTTATAGTCTTACATTATTCTTTTATCATTTATTGATAATAACAAAGTTCATTCAAATGCTGTCTAGCAACTATCGTGTGCAATATAATGGGCTATAATATAGGCCAATATAAAAATGTCCTAATTCCACCCTTATTTTGCCATAGTTAAAAATAAATATTATTATTATTATTATTATTATAGGCTTATACAGAGCCGTTTATCATCATGCAGGTTGTTTATGCATTTAACTCGTGTCCATGAGAAATGGATGTATTTCCTTCAACATAGGATCTCGACAAAGCTACGACAAAGATGTCATTACCTCGACAAAATGATCTTGTGGCCACGACAAAACTAAGTGAACAGAACATTTCCCTTCCTGGTCACCATAGACAACAGAAAGATTAAGAGAAGGATTGTTTTGTTTTGTTTAAAGAATCGGATTCTGTCTCTTATGAATTAAACATCAGTTGTATGCATGCGAGATCGCTGAAGTGCTTTCATCAGAAAATTGGGACAGTCTGAAAATATTTGAGGACTTGTTTTTAATTAGCCATTTCAGAACAGCATTACTGATCCAGATTCTGTCCACACTGATATTCACAAGAAGCGCAAGACCAAATGTAATGTAGAAACATTTTTAGCTCTTGAATGTTTCGTGATTTTTAGTATTTAAGAGTGTTTGGCTCCAAATGATACCTGCAAATGACAAATCATCCCTGTTGTTTTTCAGAGTGCATAATGCTACACAATAGAGCTTGTTTTTGTTGTTAATGGTGCTTTTTTTTCTTTCATTTCAGGGTAACTACCTCAACAGCCATGGGAGAGGGCGTTAAGAAGGTGAAGAAACTGTCAAACGGACCATCAGAGGAGAGGGAGAGCATGGCATGAAGGGAAATACAATTCTCTGTCGGTTCTGTGTGCCTCTGGACTTTGTGGCCAGCTACTGACATGTGGGACATTCTTGAAGAGCTTAACAGCTTCATTTGCAGAATTCCCAGTGGACCTTCTCTCATGATCATGACCCCACGTTCCATATCCACATATATGTCCATCTCTGTAAATGTTGCACAAACAGTATGGAGAATTCACAGTACGCAGCTCTATGATTCCTTTAGCCACTGTAGTTTTAATTGAAATGCTAGGTGCTGTGCTTTTTCATTTTACCTTAAGGATTGTGTGTGTGTGTGGGTTTTTTTCTTTTTATTTGGTTGTTTATTTTTATTTATTTATGACCTTCCTAAGCATTGCTTGATCTTAGACATGCTGTGGCACTTTAACAGGTACACTTAAGTCGAGTGAAAGCGTATGTGAGCTCACTGGATATCTGTAGCAAACTGCCGTGCCAGTGACGTCTCTTTTAGCTATTATATAAATGATTATTTCCTGCTCTGAGTTCTCATAATGATTAATTTTAATGTAAATATGCAGGCCCTTAAAAACATACGTAACCCAGATTAATGTTACAAAGAATAAAATGTACAGTTCTAAAGCTTAGCCAGGGTTTGATGACAGCTGCTTTGTATTTTCTCAGTATTTGTGGGTTATTGTATGGATGACAAAGGACTTTCATGAAATAGATCCATGGTGTCCAAAAACGTGTTTCAAATGTATCAAACATGGATTAAAAAGATTTCAGGGATCTTGTAATTTACGGATATTAGTAATGCAATGGAGAATTTTATTTTGATGTTTAATATTTTGCTTATTTTTGGATATCTTTGAGCAAGCTTTATGAAATGATGTGTTTCAGTATTAAATTGTGCAATGGTTTCATTTGCATTTGTCTTTTGTATTTGGTTAAAAGATATATAAATATATATATATATATATATATATTTATATCATGTGAAACTGTATGTCAATCTATATGATAAAGAACCGATCAGAAATCAACCCTGAAATTCTTATCAGCGTTTTTAATGATTTTGTTTTTAAACACACATAAGGACAACATTTTCCACACCTCTTCATGTTTACCAGAAATGATCAAGGGGCCCGTTTCAGAATGGGAGGTATGTTAAACCCGAGAAAGCAACTTATACTCACAGTCTGTTACCATGGTAACTTACTCTGTGAACCTAACCTGGTCTGGAGCAGGTTTCTTTCTGTCTCCTGCCCCTTTTTAAAGCACCAGCGGTATTTAAATACTTCATTCATTCATTCACGCTGCACAAATGCTTTTCATGCTGAGTATTTTTTCTTACCCTATTGGCAGATAATTTGCAAAATAAGAAAAATGCACTTAAATTAGCTTAAAAAAATTAGATTTTTTGTCCCCCAGGAAACAAGACTAAATACTTATGTACATTTTTCTTATGTAGAAAATGCACATTGATTTAAGAGTCTTTGGATATTTTGACTGGAAATTACAAGACAAAAGAACAGCATTTTTTGCAGTGCAGGTACATTCATTCACTGCGAATATTTTCATCAAGAGGACACTGTCAAAATGACACAAATAGCATCCTGTAGATGAGGCTGCAATAATTTGTAGGGAGTTACATTCATGTCAGGAGAGGATTTTTTTTGGCTTGCTATATCCACATGCATATTTATTTGAGCAGTACCATGTTTTAATGATAGTTTTCTATATAATATCAGAGATGCAGAGCACATTAGTAAGGCTGCTGTATGCAGAGAAGTAAGGAAAGTTTGCCTCACACTCACGTGAGCTCTTTCTGAATATGTTTGTGTTGAATTTGAATAAGAAACAATATCGAGTCTATAAAACACGAAGCACAACAAGCATATCGGTGAGAACACTCGTTTAAACAGCATAGGCTACACACCGGGACATTTGACTGCACATCACATTTTTGACATTGTTGATCCTTCTTGCAATCATAATGCAATGGACTATGGCCTACATCAAACCTTTAAATAAAAGGGTTACTGCGCTGTTTACACTGTCATATATATTAAAAGAGCCTGCACAGCGACAGAAGACATGGAGGTCAGAAATGATTTTGACCACTTCATTAAGTTTTGTTTTGTTGAAAGCCTTTCTTTAAAGTGAATTTCGTTTTGTATAAATTGTATCTTCATTTTAATCAATGTTTTATCAACCAGTTGCCTGGATTTAATAAATAAGCAAATATAGCGGCCCCACTTATACTTACCTTAACTACTATGTACTTACATCAAAAAATAAGAACAATGTACTTATTATGTTCACATTGTGTCTCAAAACACTTTTGCTGATATTGAGGTGGGATACAGGTAAAGTTAGGGACAGGTGTGGTGGTATGGGTAAGTTTAAGGGTAGGATTAGGTGTAAGGGAAGGGTCAGCAGTGTAATTATAAATGTAACTACAGAAATTAATTACAGATGTAATTACATGCAGGTATTTTTTTAAAAATGTAAGTACAATGTAAAAACATGTATTTACACAATAAGTGCATTGTATCAAATGATTAATTAAAATGTTAGTACATAGTAGTTAATGCCACCTAATATAAAGTGGGTCCAATATAGCAGACAATGACATGGAGGTGCTATATTGTTTTAAATGTTTTAAAAACATAATTCAGCATATAAATAATAATTTTTAATGGTTTTAATAATTTTAATTATTACAAATAATGTAATGTAATTACTAAATGCTAAAAATGAATACATTTGCATTGCATTTGCATTGCTGCAGCATCCCCAGCACCCCCAGCACCCCCACTTCCCGCGCCCCTGAAACCCAGCCTGAACTGCCGGCGATTTGACTTCGCCCTGCAGCTCAGGCTGGAAACCTGTACATTAATTTATCCTGCTTCTGTCCACTTTTGCGGGAACCAATCACAGACTGGCTTATCCACCTGGCGCGCTATTGGCGGGTTTAACACAATGATGGATAGAGAAGGATGGATCGATGCCCGTTGATCACGCCTCTTGCGGTCTCATTGGTTGAAGGACTATCCAATTGCGTACAGAGTCATTTGAATTATGCTCATCAGGCCTCTTGTGCAGTAGAAAATACATAGCAGACTCCCCAGACCAATGTTCAATCTTAAAGGCCCACTGAAGTGCCTTGAAACACGCAGCATTATTCAACGTGTTGACATATTGTTGTATTGTATGGATTAAGAGTTATGACCCGGAAGTATGCGGACGACTTTCTGTTGGGTGCTGTTGCCATAGTGAATCGTAATTTCGGAGCTCCATTGATCATGGCTTTTCATAGTCGTGATGCACGCACTTAAGAGTTGATTGAACTAACTCAATTCTGAAACCAAGAACTCAGAGGCTGAATCCGAAATCGCCCCTAAACCCTCATTCACTATTCCCTCCGTTACTCCACTAATACAGTTCACTTGAAGGAGTAAATGAAAACGAGTGAATGAATTCGGACAGCCGTTGTGTGCATAGACATAATAAATACATAGACGCCCTATTGGCCGCTGGATCGTACGTCAACGGCGCCGCCATATTGCGGAGGGCAACTTCCCCATAACGCTCATAACTGGAATTGAGAAAAATGCCTGCTTCGTGTGCTGCGTGGGGCTGTACAAATCGCCGCACAATTGAAAACAGGTCTCTGGGAATTACCTTTCACAAGTAAGACTGGACATTTGTTTCTGGTTGTATTTGGTCATTATATAGGCTAATAGTAACGTTAACTTAGTTGGCCACCGGAGTCAGTCAGACTAAAATAGCTAGCGATGCCGCTAACTTGGATGTGAAAGTTGAGACATGAGTTGACATGATTTATATTATAGTTTTAGCTTATATTATATTATTGTATTTTTGATATCATATACTTATACTATTTATTATTTTATTTGCTGTATACTGTTTGTTTATTTCATTGACAATTTTTTTATTGACTAAACTATTTACTATTACTTATCACTTTATCTTATATTTACTATTTGCATTGCACTGTAGTTGTACCATATCATATGTATAAAGGATCCATCAGTTATCTTTGTTATTGTATATTTGGAGTGTCTATCTGTAAATATCTATAATTTTAGTGCTATAAAAATACAGAAAGCAGCCTGCCAATGTGATGTGTATTTGCTGATTTGTATCATTGGTCAATTCTAAGCACAAGAAAAGCTAAAATCGGTTAAAGACGGTTAAATGCTTTTTCCACAATAAGAAAACTAAGTTATTTATTTTATATCTCAGTATGGGCATCTTCACAATTCTTATTCAAGTAAAAAAAGCCAAATACATTACAAGCCTTTGACAATTCCTTATTAAAATATATATTTTATAATTCTAACTATCGAGATTTTAACTGAAATCTGAAATCGGTTGATAAATGTAAACGTTATTTTTGTTTTTATCCAGAAAAACTGCAGATTACCCGTTTACTTGCATTTGTTCACAGCGCAGTCTTGCCCTCAGCAATATGGCGGACGCGTAGACGTATTGCAGCAACATTCTAAAATGTGTGTCTATGGTTGTGTGTACATCGGCTGTACACTCGTTATTGCGGTGCATTGTGGGATAGAATTAGTGCACTCAATAACGTCCACTATGGTTTCGGTTTTGGCACTATTAATAGTGCACTATTTGAGGGTATAGGGGGCATTTTCGGATTCAGCTAGAGTTTCCCATCTCAGGGTAATTCAACTCAGAGTTCAAGTTTAAACTCAGAGCTGGTTGAACCTCCTTATTGAAACAGGCCCCTGGTAAAGACTATAATGCTAAAGTAGTATCTTATGCTGGGACACAGTAAACATTCGACAGCACTGAAGCAATACGGGCCGATCAACCCGCCTATATTATCATATTGCATGCATATAACAACATTTCTACATTTCTTCCTTGTTGTTTATATCAAGCGCAAGTGTAATTGCCTTTGCATTGTGTATATTTATATAATTGTTGAAATTATCGCGTACGCTAGGAAAATGCTTAGTCATTCTGTTATACACGCGCTGTCTATATGATGTAATTGATGGTACGGCCGCGGGTTCGTTCCCCAGTCTGACCAAAGTTGAATAATTTAGAGATAAAATAACAAAGTGAATAATATGACTTCTGGATATGCTCTAATGTCTTTCTAAGTATTGAAATGGTTTTTGTATTTGATTATTGTTTTGTTATGCTTTTATTATTTATTAATGTTAAGTACTGATATATTGGTTTCTATTTGTCTTATAGAACCACACATGCACCCAATAAATCCTCAACAAAACCTATCAGCATCTTTATTGCGTCCTGACTAGACGTACCACAGTGATTAATTTAACCCGATCCACATTGGTTGCTACAAAACATATGGCTCTCCCTCACTATGGCCAACAGACTCAAGCTGCTCATACATTCCTTCATCACAGAGAGTTACAGGCAAGTCACACTGAAAGGGTAGCCGAGATGACCCCTCTCATGTATCCGTCATCAAGCGACGAGGCCATGTGGGCAGACCGGAGAGCCATGAGTAGTTCACCCCCCACTGGACCAAGATATGAAAGCACACCTGTATTCCACCCAGTTGCAATGGAGGATGTATCAGAGATTTTGAAAATGATGCAGCAGCTTAAACGAGAAAATCAACAACTACAGTCTACAGTGCTAGATATGCAACAGCAAATGGGCATTGATAGAGCCTCCTCAATCCACCAAAGAGCAGTGCCTTTGCCATATGACAGAGCCCGGTTGCCATCAAGCCGAGCCCCTTTACCAGAATATGAAGACTGGCCACTGCCACCTCCTACTGTAGTGGATGATGACATCCTTCCACCCACAAGGGATATACCACCCCCACCTCCTAGACACAATATATCAGATATGGTGGAGGAATTAACCACTAACCTGCGGAAATTAGGGAATAAAGAACAATCTCCCTCCTGTGTATCAACACCTGAGTACTGTGAACCCGAGAGGTACCCTATGGCAACAACTTAGCACGTAACTATTCACAGTCCAGGCTTCCCCAAACAGCCCCTACCGCCAACATGCCATTCTATAGAGACACAGGGCAGCGTTCTTACTACCCTCAACAAGAGAAGATATACAGAGGCCCTACACCCACAATCCCTGACTTCACCAAGGGAGACCCATGGGAATTTGCACAACTGAAGGTCTCATTAGACAATCTTTTACCTGAGGATGCTACTGAGAGATTTAAATATCAAATTCTCTTGGAGCACTTGAAGTTTGAGGACGCTCTTCTCATTGCAGACTCTTACATCAATTCCAGTAGGCCCTATTCAGAAACCATGGCTTCTCTTGCTGAGCAATATGGGCAACCTCACCAGTTAGCCTTGCGGCGGATTGCTGATTTGATGGATGATGCTACTATCCGTAGCCATGATGTCAGTGGATTCAAAAGGTTTGCATTGAAAGTCAGAGCATTGGTTGGCATGCTGGACCAACTAGGGGATAGCGGCAGGGTTAAGCTCTAGTGCGGTTCACACGTAACAAGACTGTTGTCGAAGCTGCCCCACTACTTGCGAGCTGAGTTCAAAAGAAATAAGTACCCCTTAAATATTTGTATCCCCACTCTTTTGCACTTTGCAGACTGGCTTGAATACGAGCTAAAAGTACAGGAGAGTGGTTTCGAGTTTCTTGGAGGTGACAGAAGGGAGCATACTGCGCAGAAGAGAGATAGGCGCCTAGACTTTAAATCCACCAAGACAATGGCTATATTCCACAGTGCGGATTCTGCTCTCAATACCGCATCTCCAGAAGAGTCCAGTTCGAGTGTGGCTAAACCTCAGGACAAACCAAAAATGTTCTGCCCCTACTGCACAAATACCCAGCATTATTTGAATTAGTGCCAGAATTTCAGCCAGCTCAACCAAGATCAGAAAACGAACTGGGTGAAAACCAATAAGAGATGCTGGCGTTGTGATCGATCTCATCAGGCAGCACAGTGCCGTTTGAAACCAGCTGTAAGATATGTAAGGGCAAACATCTCGAGGCACTTCATGAGTTGAACGAAAGACCTGTCAATGAGAATACTTGTCTTGTCAACAATACCAATGATGTCCTGTACCTAGACCGACCATTAGGCTGTAGTCAGGTCCTGTTAAAGGTCACAAAAGTAATTCTTCGCAATGGAGAACAGGCCCTTGAGACCTTTGCCATTTTGGATGATGGCTCAGAACGCACCATCCTTTTGCAAGCAGCTGCTCAGAAACTGAAGCTACATGGCAAACCAGAAGACCTAGCTCTGAGAACTATTAGACAGGATATGAGAGTCATACATGGTACTTCTGTGTCCTTCACCATCTCTCCAGCCTGTCAGCCTCAACAAGTCTTTAAGATACACAGGGCCTTTACTGCAGACCAATTGGGGCTTGTCGAGCACACATGTCCAGCTGCAACCCTACAGAATAAATACAGACACCTCCGAGGGCTGCCAATCCCTTCCTTTGACAGTGTCCGGCCCCTTCTATTAATAGGCTCTGACTATCCCCACTTAGTTACCCCGATTGAGCCTGTACGCTTGGGTCCTCCAGGTGGACCGGCAGCAGTGAAGACACGACTAGGCTGGACAGTCCAAGGGCCCGCTAAGCTTGTGCAACATCCACTTCTTACCCAACAATGTCTCGACATATCAATTCGTTCTCCTTCCAGTGAGCTGTTCAGACATATTGAGAAACTGTGGCAACTCGATGTACTGCCCTACAGGAGTGAGAAACTTGCCACCAGATCCAAACAAGATGAAGAAGCCATCAACCTGCTAGAGGCAAAGACAGCTCGAATTGACATCAAAGGAACTCAACGCTATGCTACGCCCCTCTTAAGAATTAAAAACATGCCGAATTTACATTCCACAAAGCAAGCTGTAATGCCTAATCTTCGTAGCACAGAGAATCGCCTGGCTAAGGATCCTGTGAAGTCAGAGGCTTACAGAGCGGAAATTCAGAGACTGGTACAGACAGGCTATGTGGTTGCAGTACCGGAGGAGAAACTGACTGGGGAAGAAGAATCATGGTTCATCCCCCACCACATGGTGAGCCATAATGGAAAAAACAGAGTTGTTTTCAATTGTTCTTTCTCATACAGAGGAGAAAATCTGAATGACCTGCTTCTGCCTGGACCGACTCTGGGGTCCTCCTTGCTCGGGGTACTGCTACGATTCCGGGAGCATGCAGTAGCCTTTAGTAGTGATATAAAGGGCATGTTCCATCAAGTAAGACTACTACCTGAGGACAAGCCCCTCCTCCGATTTCTATGGCGTGATCTGAACAGAGAGGAACTCCCTAGCATCTATGAGTGGCAGGTACTCCCGTTTGGAACGACTTGCAGTCCGTGCTGTGCCACATATGCACTACAGAAGCACGTAGTTGACCACAGTGAGCCAGGAGATCATGTCAGACACTCCATCGAAAGATGTTTCTATGTAGATACCTGTCTACAGAGTGTCACTACAACTGAGGAGGCTAAAGGGCTGGTGGATACACTGAGGCATCTGTTGCCGGAAAGAAGGATTTGAACTACGACAATGGGCATGCAATTCTCCTAATGTCATCAATCATCTGCCAAAGGACGCCAGATCTGAAAGCAGTGAGCTTTGGCTTAACCAAACTGAATCAGATCCGCAAGAACTTGCATTAGGGTTGCATTGGATGTGTTGGAGGTGTAGAGGTGGCTTTTCTCACAGCCAGGTCAAGAGTAGCCCCGAAAAGGCAGTTATCTGTGCCTAGATTGGAATTGTGTGCAGCTCTCACTGGTGCACAGTTAGCTTCATTATTAGCTAAAGAGCTCACCCTGAACATTGAGTCCTTTGTACTCTGGCCCGACTCCACTACAGTCCTGACATGGCTTCAGTCAGAATCCTGTCGCTACAAAGTATTTGTTGGAACCAGAATTGCCGAAATACAAGAACTCACAAGTGCGCACACCTGGCGGTATGTGAAATCCACCAATAATCCAGCTGACTACATTACTAATGGGAAGACTCTAAAAGAGCTATCCACAGACAAAATATGGAGACAAGGACCGGAATATCTCTGGCTATCACCCAGTTGCTGGCCCATTATCTCCAAAATAAGTACATCTGAAAATCCTGCCGAACTGAGGAAGGCTACTTTCTGTAGTCACATAACAGTTGCTGATGTTCAATCCTTGCCTGACCCCCAACAGTTCAGCAGTTTTAAAGCCTTGGTTGAAGCTGCAGCACTTCTACGCCATGGGGCGGCCAGTAAAGAAGGGGATCCCTCAGCTGAGGATCATCAATTAGCAGAAAGAGACATTCTAAGGAAATCTAAATGTGATAGCTTCCCTGAGGACTTCCACTGTCTAGTGGCAGGAAAACCAGTACCGTACTCTAGCCGTCTACTAACCTTGGCACCCGAGTATGACCACACAGTAGGACTCATTCGAGTTGGTGGGAGACTTCGCCGCAGTCAACAACTGGACGCAGATATCATCCACCCAGTTGTCCTAGATCCCTCTCACAAAATAACCCAACTACTCATTCAGAACATAGATAAAGAGCTGCATCACCCTGGTTCTGAACGCGTCTTTGCAGAGATCCGCCGTAAATATTGGATTTTGCGGGGCAGAGAAGCCATTAAACGGCAGCAATATTCATGCCCTGACTGTCAAAGATGGCGAGCTAAACCGACAGTGCCTCGGATGGCAGACCTCCCTCAGGCCAGACTGCAAATATTCAAACCCCCATTCTTCTCTACTGGAATGGACTGTTTTGGACCCTTTACCATTAAAATAGGTAGACGATGTGAGAAACGTTGGGGCATTTTGTTTAAATGCCTGACTACCCGTGCTGTCCACATCGACCTTTTAAGCAGCCTTGATACTGACTCATTCCTGATGGCCCTAAGACGCTTTACATCACGCCGGGGAAGACCTTCCGAATTACTATCAGATCAAGGCACACACTTTAAAGGTGGTGAAAGAGAGCTCCAAGAGTCATTCAAATCATTGGGTCCCACCCTGCAGATGGAGCTGGCCAAACAGCAAATACAATTCCGATTTAATCCTCCCAGTTGTCCCCATTTTGGAGGAGTTTGGGAACGTGAGATCAGATCCATCAAGTCTGCTCTGTATGCCATTTTACAAGGGCAAAGTGCAACTGAGGAGGTCCTGAACACGGTTCTCACTGAAATAGAAGGAATTCTGAATTCTAAATCTCTGGGTTACGTCTCCACCGACATTGCTGACCCAGACCCAGTGACTCCAAACCTTCTTCTTATGGGGCGGCCCGATCCATCACTCCCCCAGACAGTGTATCATGAAACGGAACTCTTAAGTCGGCGTAGATGGAGACACTCTCAGGTGCTTGCCGATCAGTTCTGGACACACTTCACAAAGTACTACCTACCCAACCTACAAACCCGTGTTAAATGGCAGAGGGGCAATGACCAGTTACAGCCGGACATGATTGTTATGATTGTAGACCCACAGTTACCTAGAGCCCTCTGGCCAGTAGGGAGGATCACTGATGTTTTCCCTGGGACTGATGGACGAATCAGGACAGTTGAGGTGAAAATTAAGGACAGAACATATATCAGACCCGTAGTGCGCCTCATAAAACTACCAGCACTCCCAGACATTGGTGTAGTCTCAAGCCCTTCTTAATAAGCAAATTTGACTGTGCAAATTTGGGGGTGGCTGTTAAACAGGACCCTTTTTTCAGCACTTCAGCCATATTTATATTAGTAGGGTTTCTAACGGGGAGTTATTCAATGACTATGGACTGTCAATGCCCCCTTGTGGAATTACGGATTAATTCGACTGTGCTGAAAAGTGCGTCATTGAGTTGTTGTTATGAATCCGTAGAGTGTGGACTGTGGAAAGCACGAGAGTTGACTCATATCATAAAAGTGGTGCTATTAATCGTGTGCGTACATCTAAAAGTAAGTTTCTATTTTTATTGATCTTATTTCTCTTGTTCTTTATGGATTATCACCACAATCCTGTTTTGTTACGTTCCATAGGCCTAATTAATATCGCCTATACGGCCGATCAACCCGCCTATATTATCATATTGCATGCATATAACGACATTTCTACATTTCTTCCTTGTTGTTTATATCAAGGGCAAGTGTAATTGCCTTTGCATTGTGTATATTTATATAATTGTTGAAGTTATCGCGTACGCTAGGAAAATGCTTAGTCATTAGTCACAATTGATGGTACGGCCGTGGGTTCGATCCCCGGTCTGACCAAAGTTGAATAATTTAGAGATAAAATAACAAAGTGAATAATATGACTTCTGGATATGCTCTAATGTCTTTCTAAGCATTGAAATTGTTTATCTCTGTTATTGATTATTGTTTTGTTATGCTATTATTTTTTATTAATGTTAAATACTGATATATTGGTTTTTATTTGTCTTATAGAACCACACATGCACCCAATAAATCCTCAACAAAACCTATCAGCATCTTCATTGCGACCAGACGTACCACAGTGATTAATTTAACCCGATCCACATTGGTTGCTACAAAACAAACGCAGTTTGGAAGAGATGTAGTAGCACAAAACGCTGACATGCATTGGATGAATTTATTCTTGCAAATTTCATTCATTGTTTGGAATCAGTAATAATCAATTACCAGAAGAAAGGTGACTCTTTGCTACTTGATTACTTCATGTTCATCCGTTTTTTGTGTCAGTCTTGATTAGAGAATCTTCTGTCACTTGGATGGTCTATTTATAACCAGACTGTGTGGTGATAGGGAAGTTTTAGATATTATTTGCTTAAACTAGCTAATAGATGTTCATTATGCTTATATAAAAGATGAGAGGATATACTGCATTGCACTGTATTTTAGTTTTATTCTTATCTGGTTTAATTAAAGGTTTGTCTTGTTAACACATTATTTACAATTATTTTAAAACATTATTTAAATCTAAATTACTTAATCTGAAGCTGTGTTTATCATCTTAAAAAGCTAATAGCGAGGAGGTCAGGGGTTAGCCAGCTTTATGGTGGTGATAGTCACACATGCTGTAAGAGAGTGACTAGAAGCAGAATTAGATAACAGTTGACAATATTAAGTCTGTGCCCAGCTGGGTGAATGGGGTTAAAGATTAGTTGTCTGGCTAAAGCTGTCTGTGCAATAATATAAGGAATGGTTTGAGGGTTGTTTAAAATCCTGTCTTGGAAGAAGCGAGGAACATTCTTTTCTTTTTCCATTAGCAAAATGAAAAGGAATGCCTCAATTTTAGAGTTTTTAGTAATGCAATCACAATGTTCTAGAAGTGGCAAACATTTTTTTTGTCAAAATGGGGCATCTAGTTCTTTTAAATATAAAAAGGAACATTTAATTGTAAATATAATTAATAAAAAGCCTTTCAGACCTCGAATTTGATTGGCTGACCGGCGTTCATTAGTAATTCTTTCTTTTTGTGATTCTTTGGCGCAAAGGGTATCACTGAAATTAGTCGTTTAATCAAACGATTGTTTATCAACATTATGGGCCCTGTCCCAAATGCACACTTCATATGCACTTTCGATCTGGTGGACTTACAATGGCTGCCGCGGCCCGCCGCGTGTCCTGAGACCGTAGGGTGTCCCACTTGTCATTTAAGGATACAGGAGGGTGCTCGGAAGCGCCACATTTGCGGTTGATATGCGGCCTCCATGCACACTTTTGCTGAGCTCTGCAGCAGACTTCTTCCCGACAATCAAATCGGCATTACGTCACGAAAATGCGGATTCGTAGGAAGACCGCGAGAGTTTAGGGTGCTATTTGTGACAGGGCCAAGCAACAAGTGCACTTGTGGATGATTCATTGAACTACTGTGTGTCGCTTGAAGAGATGCAATGGTTCTGCTTTTACAAAAGGTTCTGGTGGCACCATTGTATCTAATGGTAATACTGTGGTTCTTTGTACTATAGTAGGCCTACTGAATGATATTCATATCTCATGGTATTTATATGGTAATCTAAGGAACTACCATTGCACACAACAAATATGTTGTGTTACTAGCACATTTCCCTAAAAATATAGTATTTTGTTTTATTATTTAATTCTAAATGACAAAGTAACAATAACCAGTCACCATTGTTGAGAGATTAAAAAAAAAAAATGATTTGGCTACAGGACAAATACAGCATACTTTTAAAATTTACAAGATAGTTTTTTTTTATGAAATGGTACAAATGTCTACTATAGTTCAGGAAGTGTTCTAGTAGGTGATGCTGTTGGCAAAGGCCGCTGGGTGTTTATGGAGCAGCATGAAGCTGACTCCGCATCCTCATCTTCCGATTCTGCCTTCATTTAGAAACACTTGCCTTTCTTTCTTTCTGACGCTTTAACTGCACAAGCTAAACCTGAATTGGCCTGTACTTAAACTGAGCCAGCAGATTATAGTCGTGGCTTCGTCAGAATATGACAGAGTATGAGCCTTTACTCTGTACAGCTGCACTCAACTGTAATCCTATTTTGGGATTATTCTCATGAATGTACATGCATATCAATTTATATTCAATCCTTAAAGGTTTTAGCCTTTGCCTTCATATGTTATACATACATAATTTGAAAAAATGTATATTTTTTTAAAAATATAACTCTATAAATGGCTAAAACCTTTGATAAATTCAAATCTTTAGCCTTTTACAGTTATATTAAAATGTTTTACAACCAAGTAACAAGTTTTATGCTAATAAATGTGCAATATTTACCCGTAGATGTTTAGCCTAATGTGTATATTTTCATTTTTATTGAAATTTCCATATTTATCAGTGAAACATAAATGAAACTTAAAAAGAGATTTATGCAACTGTACTAATAACCCCAATGTGTAATTTAAATACACAGTTTTATATATTTATCTATAAATGTATTTTATGTAAATCTCATACATTTTAACTAACAGAATCTTGCTGTGTTTAAACTGTGTTCATACTTTTTACCTGATAAAATGTAATTGTTTTAAATGTAACCATTTTAAGTTGATTCTTAGAACTTAGAATAAATGTGTTTGGAAATATGATTGTTTACATGAAATCAAATAGATGCAGATACATAAAAATAAATTATCCCATGATTAAGTTTTGAGTGCTAAAATATGTGACTGCCTTTTTATATTAAAATGTTATTATTAAATATATTGGTCAAATCTAAAGTTTTAGATTTTAGTAAGGGCCTTTTAAAGAAACTAAATATGAAAAAGCAGAAAATCTTTGTTAGGGGAACAAGGAAATTTTCATGCAGTAGGTCCGGACCGAGAGCACTAGGGCAGTGGCTTCTGTTGTCAAGGACAACAGCATCAACACATAGCGTGGTGACAACACATGCCCGCACCCTTCCACACACACACACACTCACAGAGAGAGCCAACAAATTCGTCTGCATGTCTGACTCAGTCAGTGAATCGATTCCTCTTCCAGTGGACCGAGCCAGACAGCAGCGATCACCCAATTGAAGAGTGCCTCTCCTGGGCTCGAGAACTGCTCAGAGAGCCCCTGATTCCACGAGGGAACCACAGGCAGGAGGACTGGAGGAGGTGGAGGAAAGGGGAGGAGGGACACCGGTTAACAGATTAAAGCCCTCTCTGTTTCTCTCTCTCTTTCATTCCCTCCGACTGAGGAGAGACAACTCTAGGAACTGCATGCTGTAATCACACTGCTTCTGTGTAATTTGCTCCTCTCAATTACTTGTCCTTCCTCCTTTTTTTCTACTCTGCTGCGGTCTGGAGGAAAGGCACGATTCAAAAGGACTTGTGCTTCTCTTTTGCGCCCCCCCCCCCCTCTCTCTCTCTTCCTTTCTCTCTTCCTTTCTCTCTTTCTTTAAATGTAAGTGGAAGGTGGGATTGGGGGGAGTGATTTAGGGAGTGGGGATAAACCGTTGTGACCAGCTGGAGAGATGGGCAAATCCAACAGCAAACTAAAGCCTGAGGTAGTGGAAGAGCTGTGCAGAAAGACCTACTGTGAGTACTGCTATTTAGTCCTTTCTTCCATGTCTTGTGCCATTTTGTGCTGGTTAATTGCATGTTATTTCTGTATTTTTATTCTTATTGTACTTACTTTAAAACCATCTTTTTAAAAATACAAGTATTGGTGGATCTGATGCAGTTGCATTTGGCTGAAGTATAAGCTTAATATAACTAAGCTGTATTGTGAGACTGCACTATTGATTGTTTGTTTACATGTTTGTATGTCCTACCTGCCTGCTTATGAGCAATTATGTCCATGTTTCTATAAATCAAACAGGATCATCATTTCGTCTCTGGGGTCATTGATTTTCCTCTGTCACTAATCATATAATCATTAAGTGTGTTTTGACTGGCTTGCATCTCTGTTGTGAGAAGATATGGTGCCTACATGAACAGCTGGCAGCAACTCTCACGTCGAGTCAATAAGGTGTGGGGCTAACTGAAAATTGTGTTGCAACAATCCTTCCCTGAGGTGGAGAAAACATATTAGCATTGTCATTATCACATCAACTGGCTTTGACTTGATTTAGATTACTGAAATGAGATGAGGCTTTGAGACCTTGCTAATGCTGCATATTTAATCATAGTGGGAAATAGGTGAAGACAGTTTTAGAGGGGAAGGTACAACAGCAACGACAATTACGACATAATTAAGTCTACACGACTGGATTTACCAACAACTGTTTTTGTTTTGTTTTAGTGTAAAGTCACAGTCACACTAGACCTTGTGTTCAGTTCATTTGCATTCATACACACAAACAGAGAAGAGCGGAAACACAAGCACATGCGAAGAGGTTTGATTAGTCAAGGTCACACAAATATACGTTACCATCTACTCCACTTTCTCACAAATCTTCAGCTTTGAGGTTTTTGTTCTTTAAATTCAGCCTATAAACTTGAATGTTTATAAGTCAAAGTCAATGAAGCTTGACAGTTTTATTTTGTGTGACCCCAAATTTAAGCAACGTATAAAAGTTCAAGACCTATAGTGCAAAGACATTTGACCAGTAGAGAATCTAAATGTCACAGATTGACCTTCTGGCTCAATATAAGGAATACAAATTTCATAGCTGCATGCTTTGCATTGTTGATGGAAAGTGTAGTAGATATATTTATGTATATTTTATTTATAATTTATTATAAATACATATTTGTTCTTAATTTACTTGGTTTAAAGGGATAGTTCACTCAAAAATGAAAATGTTATCCTCATTTACTTACATGTCATTCCATATTATCTTTTGTGGAACATAAAATATATTTGGAGGTCAGTTGGTTAAGTTACCAACAAAATATCTTTTGTGTTCAGCAGAAGAAAGAAAATAAAGATTTAGAACAACGTGAGGGTGAGTAAATTGACAGAATTTTCATTTTGGAGGGAAATATCAAGGACCTGAGTTGATATATTTTGTATGTTATTAATTGTAACAAACCTTCCTTTAATACAGTGATGTCATTATTCAGCAGTTAGTATGAAACTGGTGCTAAAGAAATGAATGACCCTCTAGGCCTACCATTTAACATTTTCAGTTCCCTAGGACATTGTCAAAGATCCACTTGCTACAAGTATAGGTAACTTGGTTAACATTCTACCAAGTACTCCTTTAAACTTGAATGGAATTTATGCACATTCCCAGCGGTATTGAACCGTGTTTAATGAGCATCTTCAGAGGTCGGTTTTGTGCGCAACGGGGGGTAAAGCAGGGCTGTCAGGAAATAATTTCCTGCTCCTTCGCTGCAGGGTTAGATTAGTGTGGGAGCAGTGCACAAATCTAACAGGCTTTCAATAAAAACCATGTCTGCAATAGAAGCCAAGCATCAAAGACTCATGTCAGTCACTATTCAGACAACAGGTGTTAATGCACTAGTCATGTAAGTGACCTGAAGATGTTTTTTTTTTTCAGCATAATTTCTTTGACGTTGGTTAGGGAATGATTGAAAGCACCCTGGTCTAGCTGAGATCCATTTAATCCCTCTTGCTTATTTCTATGCTATGGGCTAGTGTGGTCACCGCTATCGAAATTTTAAAAAATCGGCATGAATGTTTTACACTAAAGACTTTGATTTTATGGATGTCATCCTAATATCACACCACAGAATCCAAAGTGGAAAGAGACAACAAAGAGACGTGTAACTCCAACCCAGTTCTTCCTCGACACAGTCTTCCAGTGTTCATGGGCAGCTCCCTCTCTTTGCCTCAGCCAGCCTTCTATAATGAGACGCTGAACCGGATGATCTATAATCAAAGTCAATTCAATGTGAATTGATGTCCACATCTTATTTTCTCTCTTTAATGTAAGATGATGCATTTATGAATACAACAACAAGGGTGGGACTTTGATTTTGGAATTAATTGGATAGGATAAGATGGCGGTTAAATACAAGAATTTGCCAGATAATTTGCCAAAACAATGGCTTAAATGCCATTTGGCTATCAGTGAATATTATCCAGTAGCCTGCAGCCTACAAGTCATGTCAGCAAAAAAGAAAAGTTGTCTTTTTTACATTTTGATGAAAGAAAACAAGCAGAAAACTATTAGGTTATGTAGAAAAAATTGCACTGATGATTTGCCCCCATTGAATAAGACCAGGAATATGCAATAAATAAAGTAAATAGGGTGGTTTTTTTTTCATGATTTTTTCATGTTGAGTTTAAAGTCTGCATGAAATGGAATTGGATCTGTTTTCTAAATGCATGTTATTGATCTTATTGTGAAGGATTTGTCCATACATATGTTTCTATTATTATTATTATTATTATTATTATTAAATGTCATGACAACAGAATTCTCTCTGGTGATGTATGCTGGACACCAATCATTTACTCCGCTTAAACCCCGCCCTTTCTTAAAATTGACTACAAGCTTGCATTCAGATCTGCCTCTATTTAATCAAAAACCCATGAATAGAACCAAGTCCCTGCCCTTCATTTTTCTTTTTAGATAATCTGTTCACTTGCATTTATGTCACAACACAAAAGAGCTGTTGCGACTCGCTACATTGTGACTTAAGGCAGAGATAAAGTTCTTTGCTCTCCAGTCATTACAGTAAACAATGTACAATACATACATTATGGAGCAAGCCTTCCTTACAAATACCAGTTATTTGAGTATTAAGAGTGCATGAAGCATTTAAATATTTGCATTGCAGTAACAGCTTTATGTACATGCACAATAACAAGCAAGCAATCTGTAATCAAACAATCTTGTTCCCTCTCTTCTCTTTCTCCGTATCTTCTCACGTTCTTTTTCAGTTTTTCTCCACTCTAGTCCTCTCTCGTCTTTTCTCTTTCAGCCTGGTTGCAGCTTGTCTCTTCTCGTTCTCTTTGCCTAGTATCTACACTGTCTGTTCCACTCACCTCTCAATCTTTGTGTCATTGCCACTGGTGTTCAGCTTCTCTCGTCCAGAAATGTAACCTTTGGGTTTTCTTGATTGATTCACTTATCTAGTAGAGGACCAACAGCCCCCTGTTTCTGTAATATCATAATGTTTTACTATTGTTTTTGTGTGCGCTTCATTAATTTACACACACTTTTTTCTTCATTCTGTTCTTCATTTTCTACGGTCACCATGATGATGAGCTGAATCCGTTGTTCCATTTAAAGAGTGCTAGTACGTTTTCCACTGCTCCGATAAGTAGAAATAGGATGATAGATCCCCTCCTTGCTAGACTTGCTAGATATTATTTCCACCTGCTCTGCAAATGATATAGTCATTGGACTATAGTAATTGACTTACATGAGCCACTGATTTAGAGTACTTTCCACAGTGCATGTTGTCCAACTACGTTTTTATAGCATTAAAGGGATAGTTCACCCAAAAATGAAAATTCTGTCATCATTTAGTCACGCTCAAGTTGTTCCAAACCTGTATGAATTTCTTTGTTCTGCTGAACACAAAGGAAGATATTTGGAAGAATGTTTGTAACCAAGCAGATCTCGGCAGCCATTTACTACCATAGTGGGGGGAAAATACTATGGTAGTCAATGGCTGCCAAGATCTACTTGGTTACAAACATTCTTCCAAATATCTTCCTTTGTGTTCAGCAGAACAGAGAAATTCATACAGGTTTGGAACATATATAGTGCAATAAACATTTTAGTTTGAATGTTAATCCTGTTCGCAAGCCGTCGGTATGACAGGTTTTTTCCACAATAAAGGGTTCTAATCGCTTTTCCATCATACTGTGAAGAACAACAAATGAACTGAAGATTTCTGCTTTTATTACATGCCAGAGCTGCTGCTGTGACTTGGTTGCACTCATGAACGGCCTATTTTACTAAGTGACAGTGAATAGAAGAGGAAAAATCCAGACAATCTATTGTGTCTGTACTCTTTTATTGGGCGTGGTTTAATAAACACCATAGCGATATTCTGTTTGTTTGTTTTTACACATTGTGAACAGACAAATCACATGGAAAAATTAGACTAAATTTTCAATGCAAAATTTTTTTTTGGTGTGAACCAGGCCTTTTAGAGGCACATATATGTTGGATTATTCCTTTATTGCCCCATGCTGTTCCCTCTGTATATTGAGTGTGTTTAGGCTACATATGTATATGGGTGTTTTTATATTTGTGCATCAAGAGAAGGCTTCTGAAGATCCAGAAAAAGACAGTCAGTTTCATTCCCTGCCTTCACATCGAGTTTATGTCCACAAATAGGCTTAATCAAATATAACAGTGGGTGGCCCAGGAGAGGCAATACAGGTTATGGCTTTATGTGCAGGGAGATTTACAGAGAGTCTGCTTCACAGAATTTGGCCCACAGAGGCAGCCTGGCTGGGGATGTCCTCTGATTCACATGTCCTCTGATTCACTTTCATGAGATGTTTTTATTAATGGATTGACTCAGTACGGAGTTCTTTTTAGTGTATACTAAAAATTATTGTATGCAAGCCCAATGGCACTGATATCTCTAACTTAACCCCTTATTCCTTGTGCACTCTTTTGTTAGCTGTGTCATAATTCTTGTTGGTGCTGCATTGAGGAGAGAAATGTTGCTGTTCTTATATTGCAGCCTGTTTTGAAGGTGTTGTGTTCATGATCTTTCACAGCTTTTGGGGTTGGGGTTTTACTTCTACCTGGTACTGCTTGGGTCCCTTTGGTGGGCCTGTAGCAGTTTGAAAGCTGTAGCAAATGTTGGGCGTTTGTTTTTACGGGTGACTACAGGTGGAGCAGTCGTCTTCTGACAACTTCCATGACACAGGAGACAATGCTTAATCCTGACTACCACCATGAAAAAGGAGACCCAAACTAAATGAATAGGGAGATGGCTGTGGTAATTGGTGAACACACTCACAATCTCTTGATTCTTATAACAAAAATTATTTTATAACAAAAGGACTTTTACTAAGAGCAAATGGGAGCAAGACAACAAATAAACAAACAAAATAAATGTCTATGAATGGACTGAATCCAGTGGTATTCTGACCGCAGAGTTACAATAGATTTTTTTTTACAATCGTTTTTTAAATAAGTTTCTTATCCTCACCAAGGGTGCATTTATTTGATGAAAATACAGTAATATTGTGAAATATATTACAATTTAAAATAAATCATGTTTTCTATTTCAGTATGTTTTAAATGTTACACTTTATTTTAAGGTTATGTAGTTACATTGTACTTACACTCTAAAAAATGCTGGGTTAGAAACAACCCAAGTTGGGTTGAAAAATCAGCAAACCCAGCGATTGGGCTGTTTTAACCCAGCGGCTGGGTTAAATGTGTTAAAAAAAAAAAAAAACTCAGCTCTTCTAAATGTTTGCCCAACCTGCTCTGTAGTTTTATTTAACTCAACTATTCTTTAAAATTTACTGTATTCCTTGCTTAAAATGAACCCAAAGTATGTTGGAAATTAACATTTATTAATATGTTTAATAAAGGAACATTATTAATAAGTTTAATGACTAATAATTAAACAATAAACATTTATTATATTGCTTATTAATAAATGTTCACCTTTTGATTATTATTGTTGCCTCTAGTAATTATGTGTCTGATTTTTAATTTCCAACCTATTTTGGGTTCATTTTAAGCCAGCCATATAGTAATGTATAAACAAGAGTTGGGTTAAATAAAACTGCCCAGCAGGTTGGGCAAACATTTAACCCAACTGATGGGTTTCTCCATTTTCAACCCAACCCAAGCATTTTTTAGAGTGTACTCAAATAATTACTGAGTAATATTAATTAACTATATGTACTTACTATAGAGTTAGTTACTTGTTATGCGTAATTGACTGTTATTACTATAGTAAGTTAGTAATGTGTAACTGTCACCTTAAAATAAAGTGTTACCTTTTTAAAATGTAATTTTAAAAAGCGCTGATGTGTTGGCAAAGCAGAATTTTCAACAGCTATTACTAAAAAATATAGTTCTAAAAATAGTTCTAAGTCTTTACTGTCTCTTTTTATCAATGTAATGCATCCTTGCTGAATAAAAGAAATAATTTCTTTGACCCCAAACTTTTAAACCGTATTAAGTGAAAAGGAAATATCAGGAAGCAAAAACAAAAAGATGTGTTGCTACCGTAATGGTCCAGGTAGTTAGCAGAATGATACAATTTGTGTTCAGAATTGGGACTGGTGTTTTGACATGTATGTGGATTCGTAGATATTAGTATATATGATTAAAACACCTCAGAGTCAGAACCTTACATGCTGATGTGTCTTGCAATCACTTGAGTTATAAATGAGACATATGGCTCTGACAGTGCATTGGCTCCCAAGGCACCAGATTGTTCATTATTCCTTGCCTGTCTCTGTCTTTTGCTCTTGTCTTTCTCTTTGCTGGTCTTAATTTGCTGCCACGGCCCACGATAGCTGACAGTGAGGGGGAGTGGCATTGTAGAATGAGTAGAAGTGCTCTTCAGCGTGACGGGCAGATTAGATGAGATGTTTTGTGGTTTGTTATGGGCTGGCTTATTATGGTTTGTGAGGTTGCAGAGTATCTTATATTCATTATCTTATTTATTCCGTTTTGGATGTAGAAGGATGTTTTTCTTCTATTGTTTCTCTCTCTCTCTCTCTCTCTCTCTCTCTCTCTCTCTCTCTCTCTCTCTCTCTCTCTCTCTCTCTCTCTCTCTCTCTCTCTCTCTCTCTCTCTCTCTCTCTCTCTCTCTCTCTCTCTCTCTCTCTCTCTCTCTCTCTCTCTCTCTCTCTCTCTCTCTCTCTCTCTCTCTCTCATACCTGTGTTACCAAGTGCCCTCTGCTCTCCCTGTCCAGACATCTTTTTGTCATACCCACTGGTTACATTATCCTTTAGTAATGTAAATATTTTATTCCTTTATACATTTATTATAATATTTGCCTCTATATTCAGCTAGTGCTCTCACTCCTCAAGGCCTGGTTGTGTCATAGACCTTTTTCAACAATTCTCTTTCTCCTCATCCATAATGAAAGAAATGCTGATCCAATTTTAAATATCTTCATTCAATTTATTATTTTTCAACATTTCTCCCAACCCCCCCTCCCCCCTCCCCCCTCCCCCTCTACCTTTTGCTCTACTTGGATGCACATCACTGACCTTGGTAATGACTACACTCCTGCTCCAGACAAAGAGCTTTGTGTGTGTGAGTGTGTGTGTGTGTGTGTGTGTGTAGACAGTTGCACACAGTACACAAGAGTATTAAGATATAAACAGTGAATTTACACAAACCGCAATGACCATCTGAGCCAACAGCATATTGATATTATATCAGGTCAGTAAATGCAAAAGTGTTGCATCATCCTCTAGTCTAGTGTATCATCTCACTGGGGCATCTCGTGACACATTGTTCAAAGTTTTAAACATAAGAACTCTGTGCCTATGAAGTTGCTTTAGATACATTGAGATGCAAAGTGTCTCAATGGTCAGTGTTGGGAAGGTTACTTTGGAAATGTAATGTAACAGTTACCCTGTTTAAAATGTAATGAGTAGTGTAACTATTTCAATTACTTTATTAAAGTAATGTAATTGATTACATTTGATTACTTTTTTCAAAATTTCTAATTAAATTTTCAACTGTTAATCATTTTCAAACATTTAAACCAGGTAGGGTTAACCTCTAAAAACAGAGATAGTTATATTTAGTTATATATATTTTATAAAACACACAATTCTAGATAATCTTCTTCTTAAAAATCTGCATACTATTCTTTTTGTGTGAAGGGAAAACATCATAATGTATGTTTGAAGAAGCTAGAATAGATTCTAGTTTCATACTCACTTGTAATCTGTAACCTATTACATATACAAAGTAACCTTCCCAAAACTGTGCAACAATGTTAGAATGGCCTCTAAATTCACTTGATAAAAGTGCAAAACGAATAAATATAATGTATAACTATATTTTACATTTAATTTACTGGTCCACTCACTGTAGCATTGGATCTAAAAGTGTATGTCTGCTCATGCATATGTATGAGGAATACATCTTTGTGAAAAAGCTCTCTCTGCGATGGTGACAGACCTGATGTTAGTAGTGTTGACATGGCAGTCTGCCTCTAAGCTGTGAGAGACAGCTACAGCAGTTCTCCTGTCAGGTTTCCACTTTTCCCTGTCTCCTTTCAGCTACTCAGCAGCAATATGATGTTGGTTATCTACTGGAAATGCAATGCCAATAATTCACTCATTCCATGATCTGTCTGTCTGTCTTTCCGTCTTTAAAGAAATTAATACTTTGGTAACACTTTACAATACGGGTGCACTAATATGCATTAATTCATGCTTAACTAATGTACAGATAATCATGAGTTAATGTATGACTCATGAAGAACTAAACCGTTTATTAATGATTACTGCATCAGCAACTAATGAACATTCTATATGATTAATAGATTAAGTAATCATTAAATTGTTATTAGTTAAATGTGTCATATTGTATTAATTCCCTAATAACATATTATATTAACTAATAGTGTAAATTCATATATTAATTACTACAACGGGTCAAAGCCATGCATTTTAACTTCAAGTTGTCTGCTTTAATTAATCATTAGCTAACGATTTGCAAAGGTATCATAATGTTATGACTTTACTTGTTGAGGCACATGACTGTTAACTAATTCAAAATTAATACAAAACTCATAACCACAATGACATATTACTTAACAATTAGTTAATAGTCATGTGCCTCAACAAGTCATAACATAATAATATCTTTGCAAATCGTTAGCTAATGATTAATTAAAGCAGACAACTGGAAGTTGAAATGCATGGCTTTGACCCATTGTATATTAGTGCACCCGTATTGTAAAGTGTTACCAATACTTTTATTCAATGATGATGCATTATTCAGAAAAGATTTCTATTTCAGAATTCTGAAAAAGTATCATTTTAAATTCGATTTGTAAATGCAAGTTAACAAGCATACACGCATTACAAGCAAAACTCATCCATTGCTCCCAGAATGCATTGCGGCATGAAGCATGTCACCATTGTTGAAATTCATAGGCTGATTCTTGATGTCTGTGGGAGTAAATCTCACAGGAGGTCAAAGTGCTTAGTGTACAATCTGTTTTAAACCTTATTCAGCTTTTCTGACCATGCTGGATCTTTTCTAGAATCACAATAAAACAAAGTTAATAGTATATTGCTCATATTAAACTCAGTCATAAAATCAGTGAATTAAGCCACTACACAATAATTTTATTATTATCATGGAGCAGCCAACAGCATCTGATTGTGTTTTCTTTTGCCATAGCAAACTCAGTTACAGCAGCCAGAGAAACACTAACATTAAAACGTCGTCAAACTGTCCAACTAAAGAAAACACTGATCACCATGATGGTGACATAAAAAAATAAACAATTTTCAACACAAAATCAAAAAACTATAAAAACTCAATCAGCTGAACAAAAGATCTTAAATGGGAGACATGTGACCTTAGTTAATTGAGTTAAGTGAACTACTTTGTTTAAAAATTAAGCAAACTCAAAAAAGCTGTGCAGCAAGTTGCCTTACAATTTTAAGTTATGTCAACTTTTCTTTTTTTACAGTGTAAAGTCCTAAACCTTTTACAGTTTCTAAAGCAAATTTGGTGAATTGTGCTTTTGATAATCAAAACTTGTATAGGAGTTGCTGTGACATTGTGGACTATATAGCTGCATTGTTGATTTTTTTTTTGTCTTTCCGATTAAAAGATATTTGAATCAAGGGGGTGATATTATAATTAGGGTTGGGAATCAAAAATCGATTTAACTTAAATACGAATTCTACTTCAGCATTCTGTTACTTACCTCATTTCAAATTCAGAAACTGATTTGGAATTTCACTGTCAGATCAACCCTTAGTGGTTACATTGGACCACCAGCTAGACCAGCGCAAACCAGCCTAGACTAGCATGTGATTTTTCAGAAACTTTCATCTAGTTTCTGTAGTTCGAACTAAATCTGACTGTCTTCTGTACTCTGTCTTGTTTTGCAGTCACAGAGAAGGAAGTTCAGCAGTGGTAAGTGTGCTCTTTATGTCCTTTCTGTAAGCATTCCCCTCTCTCACCTTTCCTCATCACGAGTTAAACTGAGAGATAAATGTAAGAGAACTTTCCATCCTCCTCCATTATTACCAATTGTGCACGGGATTGTTTTCTCATCCATACTGAGTGCATAGTTCTGACATGGGCAGAAAATGCTGCAGAGAGTATCTGCTTTAGTAGATTAATATGAATTCATGTGTTGTGGTTTCATTGGACAGTCTGCTTATTTAGCTTGTTATGTGGATTAATGACAAATAAAACTGTCCATGATAAAGATTTTTTTTAATGTAAATGAAATGTTGTGGGGTTTAACCATCAAGTAATAAGAATAAAATGATAATAGTATTTTCCTTACTCCTTAAATACATGTGAATTAATTAATTTATGCATTATGCATTCATCAATGTCATTGTTTAGGAGGATTCGCACCATGTGCCAAAAGAGCACTTTATTTTATTTTAAAAGTCCTTACCTAATTGACCATATATGAATTGCATTTTAGTGTATTTTTGACAAAAAGAAAAAGAAATGGCACACATCATTGACCCATGGGACACTTTCTGACAGCAAACAATGACCGTACCTCTCTTCTTTACTACTCTGACTGACTCATCTTGAAAATGTCTGCCACCAAGGAAGGGGATGATGTAAAGTACCACATCATTGTAGATATTCAGTGCCTATTCAGAGCACAAATTCTCCATAAATTCTTAACTTCACATACCAACATCTATACTCCTCCTGGCTGCTCTATGCCTCTCATGGCAGATGGGGAACGGTTGACTCTAGGCAGGGAGCCCAGTAGGGAAAGAGAGAAGGATCAAGAGAGAGAGAGAGCGAAAGAGCAAGAAAATAACTAAAATCATGGAACACAGAAGTGAGATTAACAATCCAGATAGCGGCAGTCTACAGTACGTAGAGTATTGAAAAACAGTTTTCTGCTTTTTTGATGACATTTCAAAGGTGGGCCAATCTTCTGTGACTGTTCAAAAAGCTTTGTATTTTATGTGTTTATCTAGAGCAAGCCAATAGACACCCTACCTTTACTTCTTGTCTGATTCTTATACTCACAGCTGAAGTACTGCACTGTACTTTATACACTGGCATCTCACTAGAGACGGTTCTGTTAAAGACAGCCTCAACTGTCTTGTGTTGAAGACAGCAGAGCCCCTTCAAGCTCAGTCTAGCGTTGATCAGATCGCTAAGCAGCAAGCCTAGACATGCCAGGCAGTCATGCACACAAACACATGCACACACACAGCTCAAGTTGCACATCACTTTCTTCTTCTATTTCTCTGATGATATAGAAGTATGTTTGTTGATACCAGAAGTAGACTTGCCTTTGAGCTATCTGTAGGCTCGGGGGACTCGAATATAATATGTTAATGCAATTTCAGAGTATTTCTGGGGAAGTGTATCATCAGACACGCATTTTTTTTGTTCCCTTGTTTAGCAATAGATGTACTGTACAGCAGCTTAAAGCGTTTTAAAAACTTTTTACAGTTTCTTAAGCAGATTGAGTAAATCGTGCTTCTGATAATCAAAACGTATATAGGAGTTACTGTGAAATGAAGAGTTTTGTGTATTATAGCTGCATTGTTGATTTTGTGTCTTTCCGATTAAATTAATTTATAGTAGATATTTGAATCTAGGGGGTAATTTTCTGGAAAAAGGTGAGTTATAATTAGGGTTGGGAATCGAGAATAAAAATTTTGATTCCTCTTATCGATTTCATTGTGTGCATTTTTATGACTTTAAAACATTCAAGCAAAAGAAGACCTGTCCGCACAAAACGTTTCTGCACACAGAAAGTCCCCTCCCATACTGTCTAGTGCGTGATAATGAACTGAGCTCTCTTCCGCACCTTTTTGCTCTTGAACGGACAAATGCACACACAAATATGTCAAAACATCCTTGTAAACAGCTGACAAAGAAAATGCATGTGTAACAGTATTTTGGATCCGTGCAGCTCTATAATAACGTTAATCAAACAACAAAAGACAAAAAGATAATTCACTCAATGTTCTTGACTGAATAACTTTTGTAACTATATTTGTAATGTATATTTTATTCATAAAATGCAGTGTTATTTTACATTTGATTACAGTTTCTGTTCCTGAATACCTGAAAATCTTAAAACAACATTTATTTCAATTGTATCTATGCATGTATCATTATGCATGTATACATGTATCATTTATTTTCAATTAATTACTGTGTTTACTTGTATTTGAAGGGTACATAACACACAGTTTCTGCCAATCTCATGTTAATCTTGAGTACCTATAGAGAAGTATTGCATCCTTCATATCTCCGAAGAGTCTTTAGTTTTATTATTTATAAAAGACAGATACGCTGCACCGATTCTTTTCCGAAAACACCTGAGCTTGTGCAGGCGTGCAGTGGGCGGAGCTAAAGAGTCATGAGTACGTACACAATACATCATGGCATTATCCCTGGATAACCTTCGGTTCACTATACGTTTGTGTTATTTAAATTATATGCACTTAGATTGGCAATAAAACTGATGCAGTTTCACTCACCGCCTGCGGTTTCGACTCATAACCGGGAACAAACAAACACACTTGCAGGACTCAGTTGCTGCTCTGGGAAAACAAACTGCATCCACTGTTCCCTTAATGCTGGGTTATATTTGGGAAGCTGAACAAGGTTATCTTTCCCTCACAACCAAAAACACACTTCTTTAGTGAAATTGTTGATTTTTAAAAACAAAATGACAGCTTTGCCGACGGCTTCCGTAACCCGAACAAAGCTCATTGATGGACGCGCTCTTGCTCTGGTTGATGTGCGCACACGCTCATCCGGGAGAAGTGCCCATACGAACAATTCCGCCCTTTACCCAACCCTATTGTTATGATGTAGTCAGTCATCCTGAAGACATTTATTTTATGATAATGACTGACTAACTGCACATTATCCCACTTATTATGTGGCTAGCAAGTACATTACTGTACATTAAATAGTCATTTGAGTTTAGATTGTTAGAAAGTGAGTGTGGAGGGAGACTTGATATTGTGATCTTGCAACTAGCAAGTTTGGGCCACAAATACTGAGAGCGATACCTAGAATGAGGTCTAAAATGCAGAATCCAAACTGATCTTCCTGGAAATTAATTTGCAATTGAAGACTGACGTGACGTGTAATATCCTGGGCAACCATTTCACCCTTTGCCCCAAATTGCTCGGAAATGATCCCCAATGATAGCCCTCGGATTTTTCAGGGATCAATTAGCATACAGAAAATGAATAGCGCTGAAGTGTTGTTTTCGAAAATTACAGGATACAGTGACAGAGGTTCAATTTGCCCTGACCACATGTTCTGTAACACGGCAGTGCGTTTATCTTCACAGGAGACGATGTCTGAGTTTTGTCTTTGGGTTGTAACATTTTTTTTACATATTTCTTTTACATGTTTTCAGAAGTCAGTAAGATTTAGTTTTTGTATACACCACATCTAGATTTATTTAATCATTTATTTCGTTTATTTGGATTTAAAATAACTGTTTTCTTTTTTAATATTTACCTATTTTTTCCTGTATTGGCAAAGCTGAATTTCAGTTTCACATGATCCTTCAGAAATTATTCTAATATGCTGTTTTTTTTGTTTTTTTATCATCACAGTTAAAAAATGTTTTTAATAAATTGAATGTGCCCTTTCAGAATGAAAGTATCAGTTTCTTAGAAAAAAAAACAGTCTCTCTCTCTTTTTTTTCAATCCTCCCTCCCCACTCTTCCTATCCTGTTTCATTTTCCTGTCCATGTGGCAGGTATAAGGGTTTTATTAAAGACTGTCCCAGTGGTCAGTTGGACGCAGCTGGCTTTCAGAAGATCTACAAGCAATTCTTCCCCTTCGGTGACCCCACAAAGTTTGCCACCTTTGTCTTCAACGTCTTTGATGAGAACAAGGTAACAAGAGTCTGAAAAAAGGAAAAGTCATTAAAAGATAAGCAGTGCTATATTAGCCTACTGGGGCTTTTTAAAGTTGCAGTTTAACAATAAATGTTTTGATATGAACTGTTTTGAATCATCTTCTTTACTGAGTTGGAAAATTATCGCCACTATAATATCTCCATGAAGAGCTGTTTGGCTAAACAGCTAAAAGTGTGTAAAAGCAGCTTCAACAGATCTATGGTATTAACAACTTGCTTTCTGAGTCTGAGCAAAATTATGATTCATTTAGGAGCTTTATAGAGAACATTACACACAAGAAACAAAGTGTGTTTGTGTGTATAATTCAGGTATTCCCTACAGAATAGTAAAACCAGAATTTTTTGGTCCCCATTAAGAAAACAGCCTGTAATTCATACTAAATGTTTTTTTTTTTTTTAAATTATTTTTTATTTTTTTATGTAAAACAGAAGAATGTTTTCTGTGAGGATTGTGTTTATAGGGTTAGGCTTATGGGATAGTGCAGGAATATGCAGTTTGTACAGTAGAAATATCATTGTCTATGGAAAGTCCCCATGAAACATGGAAACCCAACGTGTGTGTGTGTGTGTGTGTTTGAGTGTGTCTGTGAGTGAGTGAGACAGCACTGCCGATGTCCCTGTAGAGTATTTTCAGATGTTTCTAGATTTTCAGTGGGACTACAATCACATCTTTAAACACATTTCAGAATCACTGTCAAAATGACATTTCCGATGTGTAAAACCTTCTGTAAAATGGTACTGAACACAGGTAACATAACAGCCTTCCCTGCTGCTATACTGTATTTAACTGCAGTGTTTTTACTGTGTCACTCTGCAGTTGTTTGCCATCTTTGGTGTCTCTTTCATCTCAGGTGTGAGGCTGTAACAAAGCTGTATAAAATCAAACATTTTTGTCATCCCTTTAGACTCCTTTTTACAATTCACCTACCAGTTCTCATGCTGTCTTTCTGTTGTGTATCCACAGGATGGACGCATTGAGTTCTCAGAGTTTATTCAAGCTCTGTCTGTCACATCTAGAGGGACACTGGATGAAAAACTCAGATGTAAGACCAGAATTTCTTTATAAATCTAATAATGTCATCAGTACCTCAATGTTTTTTTTGTTTCTGCTCCAGATATGTGTTCATTTATCTGCAGAAGAAGTTTTTTTAATGTGCTTGTTTGTTATTGTTGTCACAGGGGCCTTTAAACTTTATGATCTTGATAATGATGGCTACATAACCCGAGATGAGATGCTGAACATCGTGGACGCCATTTACCAGATGGTGGTGAGTCATATGCTTCTCACTGAACCGTAACTTTCTATTTCTATTGAGTAAATAAAAGGGCTTTCTTGCAAGGCCAACATGGTGTTTATTGTAAAGCCTAAACTCTAAAAATGGATTATGAGCATTTGATTGATAAAGAGACTGCAGTGTCTACCTTTGCAAATACTGGCTCACAGGGAGCTTTATAGCAGTGTGTGCTTTTTTGATCTCACAAGATGTTTTCATGCTGTTCTGATCATATACAGTTGGCAAAGATGCCCATCCAGCTGTGTTGTAAAACGAATCCCAGTTATTACAGTTACCATTTATTACTTGGCCTTAACAACCAGGGAAACTAAGGATAACTGGGAACTCAGGCAAAACAGAACTTAACAGAATATACATGTTACAACAATATGTTTTTTCAGATGAACTAATAATTAACAGTACTTTTAAAGTATTTATTAAGTAGTATTTTTTTATATATATAAATTAACATTAGGAAAAAAATCTTGTTCATTAATAGTATATAAAATAATGTTATAGAACCTTATTGTAAAATCCATTTACGTACAGCAGAACACTGCATTTCAGATTTGGCCAAGTATTGTGTTTTGCCCTTGAATGCTATTTAATTGACATAATTCACCATATTTTAACTGCTGGAATCTCTTACATTGATTTATTTATTTATTTTAAATCCCCTTCAATTCGATCTAATAAATTCAGCCAGCTTATATTCACTGCCGTGTTCTTTTTGTTCAATTGGTTGGCAAAAGTTTTTTTTTATATATATATATATAAACAAATATATATCTTTATTGTCCACATAAAGAGATTAATGGGTAACCGATTATTTGTTTCTGACTGGGGTTGTTTCTTATCCTGCTGTGAAAGGCCATGTGTATAATGTGTCCGAGGAATTCTCGTCTTGTTTATATCTTGCAGGGGAACACAGTGGAGTTACCTGAGGAGGAAAACACACCAGAGAAAAGAGTTGACCGCATATTTGCTATGATGGATAAGGTTAATGCTGTATATTTATTTACTGTGTATTTATTGTCTTCCACTGCCATTTGTTGTCTATTTAAAAATAAACATGGAAACTATACTGCATTTATAGTGAATTGCACTCTCTGATCATTTTCAGTCATTGTCTAACAATCCAATCCCATGACTTCTTACGACTAAGTATTCATAGCTATAGGTTCCATACAATGGCTTATTTTTGCTGTGATTGTCAGGAGAGCTGTCCTTTGTCAGGCACTAGAAACACAGATGGTACGCCACATGAAAGACGCAAAATTGAAGCTCTAGAGGCTCTCGGAAAGCTTTGATAAAAGAACCTTTGAAAGAACATTGAGCTCTTGAGAGAAAAAAGAGATCTGAATACATTATTTTAAAAAAATGTCTCTACCTGATTCCCTGCATATGTTTGTCCACCAACTGTAAGCATCTAATACCTAGTATGTGTGGTTAAAAACAGTGATGTGACTTATGACTAACTGTCTTCCTTTTGTCAACAGAATGCAGATGGGATGCTGACTCTGCAGGAGTTTCAGGAGGGCTCCAAGGCGGACCCATCTATTGTACAGGCACTCTCCCTTTATGACGGCCTGGTGTAGGCCTATCTAAAAGTGGCGTTCAGTGAGTCCCATTTCACATTTTCCCAAATGCTGATAACAGCAATGTACCAGCCTGCTGACTAATAAAGTCTATAAATGAACACATCAGTGTTATTTTAATATTATTTATATACTATAGTATTTATTAATGTTTTAAATTAGCTTTTATTTTTATATTTTCAGTTTTAATCTTAATTTTAGTTTAATTTGTTTTTGTAGAAATACACTGCCTGGCCAAAAAAAAGTCGCTGTTTGGATTTAAATTGGCAAATGCTTAAGAGTCAACGATTGGATGATTATTGCAGCTTTTCATTTCTTAAACAACCATGTAGGAAGACACATTATGGCCATATTCCAGGATCAGAATGTCAAGATTCATCAGGCTCAAGTTGTGAAAGAATGGTTGGGAGGGAGCATGAAGGATCATTTTCACACATGAATTGGCACCTCTGAGTCCAGACCTTAAATTCATTGAAAGTCTTTGGGATGTGCTGGAGGAAACTTTACAGAGTGCTTGAGTCTTGCATTGTCAATACATGATCTTGACCAAAAGTCAATGCACCTCTTGATGAAAATAAATGCTGTGATGTTATTTCCATAAAGAGGTGAATCAAAGTTTGGTCCAAATCTCTTAAAGGTGCCATAGAATGAAACTTTCACTTTTTTTAAATTAATTTATTTTTTTAGCTTTTTTGCATTCAGTTAGGTTTCTGCTGTGTCTGTTAGTTTGTTATAAACTGTCTGAGTTTGAAAATGTGTCATTCAGTGACCTGTTTCAATTTGTTGCCAGTTTTGATGTAACTAGCAAGTTATTTGAATATGACCGTGCCCGAACAACATGTGAAGTTCGCCCTCTTCCCAGCCCGTTTTGTAGCCTACACGAAGCGGCTAACCGAGGTGCCTTTCGTTTTACTACAATTTAGTTTTACAATGAAGCGATCCTGGCATGCAACCTGCTCTGTGTTAAAGACGAGACTAAAATGTCGTTTAAAAAATAAAAACTTCACTCTTTGGTTTTGAGCCTTGCTGTGCAGAGAAGAGCTCAACATTATTATTCATGACTGTTCCAAATAAGGTAATAACAGCCAATTTCATTCTAGGGACAAATCCTAGGGTTGTAAATGGACATGTAAAATCGTATCTGGAGAATTTTTGCCCTTACCTAAGCCACATACCTTCTATGTAGATATCAGAGAACAATTTAAAATATTGTATCAGTGCATTCTATGGCACCTTTAAGAAATGAAAAGCTACACACTCCATCAATTAGGGTTAGAAGAACTGTTGCCAAACATAACATGCTAGAAACAAAATAATCACTGCAATAATGATCCAATCATTGACTCTTAAGGATTTGCCAATTTAAATCCAAACAGCGACTTTTTTTTGGCCAGGCAGTGTATTTATATTTCGCTTTAATATTTTTATTTATTTCAGTTTTAGTTTGTTTTTTCAGTTACATTTTTTCATATTTTATTTTATTTCAGCTTAATTTTTAATGGATTTTTAATTTTACCTGAAAATAACACTGGCACGCATTTTTAAAGTTCTTAAAGTATGTGTGTAAAAGTTCTTCTTACTCTTCTTACTCTTCAGTGCAAGCTATATACTTGGCAAAGGAAAAATTTGTACTGCAGAATTAAATTAATGGTAATTTTTGCAATTTATTAATCATTACCTCTGTGTAAATGTAAAGTTTCTGTCTTTCATTTCTATCTAGATAATCAATACAAAACATTTATGTCATTCTGCTGGCACTGTGAGAGGAAAGCTGACCTGTCACCAATCTCTTTGGCCTGCCAACACGAAGGTGCATTGTGGGCGCTGCTCTTGAGAGGGGATCAGCTGTCAATTACTCATCTCCGCCGTCACTGGAAAACCAAAAGCCGCTCAAGACAATGTGAACCCTTACAGAACTTATTTGGGAAGAATGATGTACAGTAAATTAGGTCTGATGGGTTCAGTGCCCTTTTTGTAAAGAAAAGGAGACACTCATATGGAGAGTGACTTTAAAGGGCATTCACATTAGTGTTAATAGATGTATAACTCAAATATCCTTAACACCAATGAATGAGTTCATTATGTTGCTGTGGTCTTAGGGTGGACCTAGCTGGATTTTAGTCTAGCCTTCACCACTACATGATGAACGAAGATGAAGTTGCACTGCTCCACGGAGCTTCAGGCAGCACTGGCATTGAACAACATGCTATCAGTCATATTTATTTATATAACCTGAAAAACAGTAAATAAAATCTGATCATTAGTCCTTCATTCTGACAGCCGTATGAAAGTCTGACAGCCATGATGTATTATATTTAACCTGTATCTACTGTCATGCTTGACCCACAGGCAGTCTCACTGTACACCTTGTGATGTAGAATGCAACTTTTCTACAGTATTGCATATGACTTGTGATGGTGTGGGAGTACATGTGATGCATTAAACACAGGCAAACATGCTTTTTTCAGACAGCTATTGTGTTGCACCTTTAGCTTGTTTGAAAGAATGAGATTTGTGTTGTATCAATAGCATATATAGCATTCAGCAGCACTACACATGCCCACGGTTTTCGAAGGTCTGCACAGTGTTGGTATATTTCGATTTCTGGTAATGTTAACAGGGTGTGAAATTAACAACCTTCATGTATTTTTTTAAAGCTCAACTTTTTGTCATATTATTAGAGTCTTTCTAATATGGTCATCTAAAATGTTACAAGGTCTGTCTGCTCTCCACTTACAAAATGCTCTGCTGAGTTTTTTTGCAATATCACACAGACACTGCAGTAGATGAATTATTATGGTTATGGGGTAATGTTAATGAAATATAATGTTAATGGGGTCTCTTTAAATAAACATTTTTAAGAAAATATCTTGGGGGGTCTTATTGTTCTACATATTATAAATATTGCATGCTATAGATAACAATCACCATCTTTATGCTCTAACAGAACAGGTGATTCAATATCTTATTTTTGTGTAGAGAGAATCACTAATGTGAAAATATATTTTTGGTTTGGTTATTTTTGTTCATATTTAACTCATTTTCAACTCAAATGTCTGTATTTTCGTTTCCGTCAAAAGACTCATGAATATATCCTGCCTGTTAGCTTCAATCATTTATCCCACACTCCACTCTCCAATAAAAACTGGTGTAATGGACATGCAGTATGAAAAGATTCCAAGCTAAAAGGGCCAAAAATGGAGATGGAAACCGCTTGCGTAACACAATGGAACACTTGGCATTGTTAAAATAATCAGTTAAACCCACCAGATTTTCTTTTAAAAGCTGGTACAGAAAACAAAAGGCACTAGAAAAGAGAAAATAAACTAGGCCTTTTCATATTTGGTCTGACATTTTCTGTACTGTTATTCATACTCTTTCAATTAAATCTGCCGTATATATTAAATCTGTAGTGTTACAAAACAATCTGATCCCAATCCCATTATTAACATGGTTAAATGTATCTGGTTAACCATGATTTCATTAAATACATCCCTGTTGATATTACTAAACATCTTTATCATGACTCAGTGTAAACACTATACTCCCTGTCAAAGCTCCTCTTGCCCATATGAGAACTGCGCTTACTGATTATACCAGATATCTACACATTCTTGCTGGGCTCAGCCTCACCTGACAGCCCATCAATTTTAATGGGCTGCTTGGGCTCAGATACCTCAGCCCTAGGAATGTCGGTTCACCTCGCTTCTATCATGTCATGCCTCGGTGGACGTGTTGTTAACAGCAGGTGGTAGTATCAGTATGGCTGTTTTGTGTTTACATGCAGCAGAGACACTATCTCTAACAGATGCACAGCATCCTCACTGAATTTTGTGTAAATATATATACATATTTGTTAACAGGTGTTTAACCTGTTACATGAATTAAACAACTGATGGTCACACTTTATATTAGGTGTCTTTAACTACTATGTACTTGCATTCAAAAATAGGTACAATGTACTTATTGTGTTCATATTGTATTGCAAACACTTTTGCTGCTATTGAGGTGGGATAAGGGTCAGGTTAGAGGCAGGTTTAGTGGTATGGGTAGGTTTAAGGGTGGGTTAAGGTGTAAGGGAAGGCTCAACAGTGTAATTACAGAAATGAATTACAGCTGTAACAGGTTTTTTATTTTATTTATTTTTTAAATATAAGTATAATGCAAAAACATATATGTACACAATAAGTGCATTGTATCAAATGATTAATTTAAATTTAAGTACATAGTTAAGGACATTACTGACTATACCCAATCTTTTATACGGATATATATCATAAATATATGATATATCATAAATATTAATTTGAAATGAATTATTTTATTCAGCAAGGACACAAATGATGGTAAAGACATTTATAATGTTCCAAAACATTTAATTTAAAATAAATGTGGTTCTTTTTAAACTTTCTAGTACTCGAGGAATCTTGGAAAATATTATGCAGCACAACTGTTTTCAACATTGGTAATAATAATAAATATTTCTTGAGCAGCAAATCAGCATTTTACAATGATTTCTGAAGGTGACATCATGTGACACTGAAGACTGGAGTAATAATGCTGAAAATGTAACTTCGCCACCACAAAAATAAGTTATAGGCTATTTTAAATATCTTAAAATAGAAAACAGTTCACAATATTACTGTTTTATTGTATTAAAACGTTTGAATGGTAGTAGCAGCCTATAATAATATACAACGAGTAGGCTATTTATATCATATACGAATTAAAACGAGTAATTGGGTTTACTAAAAATAGTAATATTTAAGACTTGTACACTAAATGTCTAAATTTGTTGCTATGGTTTGTTGGCATAGTGTGCCCCCTGTTGACCACCGAACGATGCGCAACATAAACACCATCTGAGTGACTTTAGCTCGATTAAGATATTTAAGCTACATCATCATATGTGGTTTATGCATAATGACCCCCAAATTTTTTGCATACGGTATTTAAGGAATGCAAACTCATTCAAAGTCATGGTTGGAATAAGTGACAGGCGGCGGACACTCCTCCTGACTTCCTCCCGCTTGTGTCAAATTGCTCATCCCGCAACTTCCTGTCGCTGTTATTCCTCATTGCTAACGGAGGCTCTCTATCTTAGCCTAGCCAGCTAACTCCACAAACAGAAAAAACAACAACAATAATGTGCATTAGATTAACGTATGATATTACGTTCCGGAATAATACAGCCGTTAAAATGTGAACGAATAGAGATCGAATAAATTTTCCAAGCCAAAGCGTTTCCGTTAGATTCAAAATGTATCGTATGTTGTGATGCTAGCCCAGGAATCTAGAGATTTGTTTGATGTCAGCTAGCTTGGAGTTTCACTTGGAGTTTCACTGTTCGTCGCTAAAATTATATGTCAGGACTGTGACTCAACCGCAAAAAAAAGTTTCTCTTTTGTAGAGCGATATCGATTTGTGTTGACACCTGTTAGTTAGCGCGGCTAGCTAGCGCTCTCCACAGACAGATTCTACTGGAAATGGTGAGTATTTCTGCACAGCTCTATCTTACATTCACCGTTAAGCTTGTGTTTCAAATATATATAATCTTTGAATAGCTGCTGGTCATGTTATTGAAATTGAGTTGGTCAACATAAAATATATATATAGTTTTTTTTTTTTTTAAATCAAGTTTCTTCTCTCTGGCCTGCTAGCTAGCGACTCTGCTTTGGCAAGTCTGTTTGGAAACCAGTGAGTTGCATTCCAGTTACATGACAGCCTGTCAGTTTCTGTGCAGAGAGCTGTGTTAGCATGTCAGTCAAGGAATCCTCGAGATCTCTTTTTTTCCCCTCAGTCTTGTTTTACCGTTATGTCGAAGTCTATTTCTCCTGTTTCCTCTTAGGTTTCTGCTAGAGTTAAGGTTAGACAGACTTCGAGACAACACCGTAACGGTTTGGCTCTTCAAATAAATTAGTACCTTCACATCCTGTTTTAAACGCTTTGAAGCAATGTAGATGACATTTACATTATTCAAAGTGTGCCTCAGAGTGGAAAGTGTTTGATTTCTCTGACAGACATCCATGTAATTTGAAGGTGTTTATTCTTTAATTTCAATTGGTAGTTCTTATAGTCTTGTTTTTACTCTGTATATAAAAGGCACCGTTTTATTCCACACCATTGTTTGTTATATGCAATGCAAAATGTATGTTAACCTGGTTGGTTTATCTGTCAACAGGTAGACGCCCTCATGTGCCCATGGAGAAGGCGGCTTTCGAGGGGTGGCTGGAGTCAGTTTCCACCTCCTTCCTGGCGCTAAGCGACCAGCAGCGCAACCAATCACTGGACCACCTTATCTCACTGAGCGGCGCTGCCCAGCTGCGACACCTGTCCAATGGCCTGGAAGCGCTGCTGAAGCGGGATTTCCTGCGCTTGCTGCCGTTAGAGCTGGCCTTCTACTTGCTCCGCTGGCTGGACCCCCAGACCCTGCTCACCTGCTGTCTGGTGTGCAAGCAGTGGAATAAGGTCATCAATACCTGTACAGAAGTGTGGCAGAACGTGTGTCGAGACCTCGGCTGGCGCATCGATGAGGCCATCCAGGATGCGGTGCACTGGAAGGGTGTTTATCTGAAGGCCAAACTGCGCATGAAGCAGCTTAGGGAGGAGGATGCGTTTGAGACAAGCTCTCTGATTGGACACAGCGCTCGGGTATATGCTCTCTACTACCGGGATGGCCTCCTTTGCACAGGTGCGTTACCTTTGTAGAGGTTGTTTTTGTTGGTGTTGTGGTCAAAATGAGATCTTTAGGGATATTAAAATCAGCATGCATATTATTGATCTTATTGTAAATGATTCATCCATGCATGTTTAATGTTTTTTTCATCAAAATGTCAATTCAACTTTTATCTGGTGTGATACCTTCAGATCTGTCTCCGTCAAATCATCAACCGATATATAGAACCAACTCCACATTTTTTTCTTTTTCTATAATCCATATCAAATACTGTTGAAAAGATTGCTACTTCTGTTACATTGCGACATTAGTGCTAATTCATCCCTTTCATATGCTCAGTTTTCAGTCTGCAATGTGGGGAAGAATTTGTTATAAGTTATTGAATTTTATAAGTTATTGTGCTTCTTATGGATTCGTGTTACAACCTGGTGGTCATAAAAAAAGGAAATGATAGGACATGTTAATCTGAATTGCATTTAATAGGTGGTTTAAATCTTTTTATAGATTGAACTGAATAAAGCTGCAGTTTTATTTTTTACCAAGCCATATTTGCTCTATGGCACTAAATCAACACTGTTCTTTGAAACCAAGTAATCAAATTAATTTATTTTGATGATCCATATGAATGGGTGGGGGTTTACTGGTGAAGCATGGGGTAGAAGACTGAAGTTATTACTTGTTTTAAATGAAGATCGCGTTTAATGGCTTGCTGATTGTAGACATCCTTCCACTTAGGTTCCGATGACCTGTCAGCCAAACTATGGGATGTTCGCACAGGGCAGTGCGTCTATGGCATTCAGACCCACACTTGTGCCACTGTCAAATTTGATGAGCAGAAACTGGTTACAGGATCTTTTGACAACACCATTGCATGCTGGGAATGGAGCACTGGTGCCAAAATCCAGCAATTCCGAGGACATACTGGGGCAGGTTGGTGTCAAGCTTTGTCGGCTAATGGCACAAAGATCATCAATAATTAAAGATTTTGCTTATGATTTTGTTTTCGTCACTGCTGACCTTGCAGCAAGACATTGCATATGCATAAAAAATCTGTTTTTACTGCAGTATTCAGCATAGACTACAACGATGAGTTGGACACCCTGGTCAGCGGCTCAGCAGACTTCACTGTAAAAGTCTGGTCCCTGTCTGCAGGAACCTGTGTCAACACTCTTACTGGACACACAGAGTGGGTCACTAAGGTAAGACTCTTATTTTGACCATATCTCTTTGTGGAATTAAGCATTGTAGTTTGTTGTTTTTGTTTTGTTTGAGTTGGAGTTCAGTTTTTTTTATCTCTGTATATCTGTGCTGGTTTAGGTGCACCTTCAAAAAAGCCAAGTTGAGTCCATGATGCACAGTCCTGGTGACTACATACTACTGAGTGTTGATAAGTATGAAATAAAGGTAATGTAAATCACTTGTGCAAGTATTTTTTTTCAAGCTCCATTAATGTTTTTCAAATTGCTGTTCAGTGTGAAGTTTGATGTCTAAAACAATTAGACTGTGATTTTAAATATCAAGTTGTTTTAAAGTCTGTTTCCATTGTTGCATTTAGGGCTGTCACTAGAAATAATAAAAACAAATTCCTATCAGTAAAAATAATCTTTAGCTTTGTTTATTTTTGTGTTTCCCCTTATTTTGGCCACCGAATCCCATTCAAAACTATAATGAGGCGGCTAGGTTATATATATATATATATATATATATATATATATATATATATATATATATATATATATATATATATATATATATATATATAAAACCTAACTGTACAAAAGCGTACAAAAAGAACTTGCTGTTGATCAGTATTTCCTGTAGGTGGGGCTGCACGACATGTCAACGGTCGCGTCCGGTGTAGACACGGTGTAAAGGTGCGGTCACATTTTCATGAGCGAAATACAGTGATTTCAACCAGGTTTTATCTGCTTGTTAATTCTGCGTGAGGATGAAAGATTCCTATGCAGATTTCACATTGGGACTGCACCTTAACAGCCCTTCTTTTTTAGGGAATACAAAAAACTCCCACACTGGCAAACTAACACCATGTCTACACCGGACGTGAGCGGTGCGATGCGACAAAAGATAATAGAACCCATTATAATTAGGGATGCTGTCTACACCGAATGCTGCACGACGTGACATGGCAAATCCCAGACAGTAAACTGATACCTCATTCTATTTATGACGTACTCCAAGCGCTCGCTATACTTCTCATACCATTGCAATGGTCGCTTCCGGTATAGACACCGAAGTGTCTTGTTTTCATCTATCATCTTGCCCAACATTATTTTGTGTGGCAGTAGTAGCTATACACTTAGTCGTCATTGTCTTATTCTTGTTTCCCTTTTATGACAGGTGGCAACCAGCGTTAAGGTGCAATACTATGTTTGAAACAGATAGTTACTGCCGCTGGATTATTTATAAAGATCATGTGTAGTGTTAACATTGTCAAAACCAGTATTTTGTGGCACCCCTAGCTGCATTGAAGTAATGTGATATTCTGACGTCATATGGACAGTATTTATTCATTTCTCTTTCTGTTTCTCCATAGGTGTGGCCTATAGGGTGTGAAATCAACTGTAAGTGCTTAAAGACCCTATCCGTGTCAGAAGACCGCAGTGTCTGCTTGCAGCCGCGATTACAGTTCGACGGCCGGTACATTGTCTGTAGTTCAGACCTGGGCATATATCAGTGGGACTTTGCAAGTTTTGATGTCATCAGGTACCTTCATTCCAGCCCCTCAATTGTTTAACCAAGCTTCTAATAACCCTGTTGAATCAACTGTCCTGTTAAAGGGATAGTTCACCCAAAAAACTAAAATTGTCATCACTTGTTCCAAACCTGTATGAGTTTCTTTCTTCTGCTGAACACAAAAGTTGATATTTTAAAAAATGTTGGTAATCAAAGAGTTGATGGCCTCATCTGATACCAACATTTAAAAATATATATATTTTGTTCTTATTGTTTATGCAATTTACGAAATAATATTTGATTTAAACGTTAGTTTAAACTAGGGCTGCTCGATATTGGAAAAAAAACTGAAATTTTCTGCAATACATAGCGATTGGTGCTGTCAATCGATTAAAAAAAATGAACTAATTAATCACATTAGTTACTCTCCGAATTACTGTAGAAACAACTTAAAGCCAGCATATTTTAAATGTTTGTTGTAATGGCATCTTTTTATGAATGAAGGCCAGTATCTTTGATACTAATACTGCTACTGATGTCTCTATGAAATTATTATTTTTTATATCAGTGATAGACATTCAACATTACAGTATAATTGAAAGCATCATTTTCAACATTAGGTTTTAAAAATAACTTTTAATTTATTTAAAATGTCTAACGGGTAGGAAATATAGAAACTGAATAAGAATTTCATACAGAAATTTAATAAAGTTATCAAACAGTCTGCACTGCATAAATAATATATTAAATATAGATTAATCCTTATTAAAAATACCTTACCTTTGTTCTTGATTAACATTAATGACAGACATCACAGCAACTGCCGCTGCCGAACATGACGGATCTGACATGCTGTCACGTGCATCTCATTTTCTCATAACTCTGAGATGGGCATTTCGACGTGATTGCGCACATCGCGATATCAATGCTAAAAATATATTTTGACGTTTGACAGCCCTAGTACTCTATTTCTAGGTCATATAAGCAACATTTGTGCAACTGCATGTTGTTTTAACAAAAGGGAGCATATGTTTAACATTTACTGATTCTTTCATATTTGCAGGGTCATCAAACCACAGCAGGAACCCTCCAGCCTCTCTCTGCTTGGTTTCGGTGAGATCTTCGCCCTGCTTTTTGATAACCACCACCTCTATGTTTTGGACTTGAGGACTGAGGTCACTGTGGGCCGCTGGCCACTGCCAGCCTACCGCAAATCCAAACGTGGCTCTAGTTTCTTACCGGGTGTCACCTCCTGGCTCAACGGACTGGACGGCAAGAACGATGCGGGCCTGGTGTTCGCCACCAGCATGCCCGACCATAGCATTCATCTGGTTCTTTGGAGAGAGAACGGCTAGAAACACAAAGGTGGTGAATACTAGCCCTGTAGTTTGAAATCAGGCGAGACTTTTACGAACACAACAAAAAGAAGAAAAAAGGGTGCTCTCGATTTGAAAAAAGAAATTACAGCCAACCAAGTTAGATAATGCATGGACCAAAGCGTTTTCACCCCTCCTCGCATTTGTTTCAGATTTTCATTCAGATTAGGGATTTACTCTTGCTACACTCTTTCTTAGTCACTTGCAAACCACGCATTCTACACGTTGCGATCTATTGAAAAGGAGACGGCTGAAGATTTGTAGTACAGACCATAGCTTCTCTCCGTGATGTGAACAATCCAAGGTTTTTATTTGTTGAAGATTTAAGAGTTCCCGCTGACATTCAGATTTCAGCTCCTTGTGCTTTCACACCAGTGAGAGGTAGTGAAATGCTACAGCACCATCGGAGCACAGATCGCTTCACAGCAAGCATGAGCAGTGGAGCTGGCTTGTTTTTTTTCCCAGCACAATCACCAAGATTGACAATGAAGTGCTTTTTTTGTTTGAGTGCTACCTTTTTAACAAATTTGCATTTATTTACAACGTCAGGAATTTTCCTGTAGACAGAGAAATGTTGCCTTAAATCTATGATTTCCTTTGAAGAATTTGAATTTGCAGAACTCTGTGTCTGTAGGCGCTGGCTTGCACCCCAGACATCTGTGTTGGTCATTTTGCTGAGTTTTGAAGACTCTGATAAAATGCAGAATGAATGAATGAAATGGGTTTCCTATGAAGGTCATTCAGAGGTGGCTTCTCGCTATTGCTGAACCTTGGTTTTATTTTTCATTCAGTTTATTAGTCATGTGCATTTATTTTAACACTTAACCCTTTGCATTTACAGTGGTGCATTTTGAAATCTAATGTTACAATCCTCCCTCAATGAGAGAAAAATGTTTTATGCTTATTTTTTTAACCTAATGTAATCGACACTGTAAGAATTAGTCTTACCACTATTTAGCCAGACTAGATTGCACAAAAATGTTTCTTGTGAATCTCATTGAATGTTCATTTTTAAACTTTATTTTTAAAGACTGATCTTATTTTTTGCATAATCCAGGGCTAACCAGCCGTTGTCACTTTATATAGCTGCTTCTCTAGTCCTGTATATCCCACTGGAACAATAGAACAATGTAACTTTTTATTTTCCCAAACCATCAAAACAAATGAACGAGTTGCTAGTTTAACGTGTTTCTCACCATGTTGCTCACACGTTTCAGTGGATAGATAATTATGATTATCCGAAAATGTCATTGGGGAGTTACAACGTCTGTATGCACTGGTCGTGTGTTACTTCACTGAGATACAAACTTCACAGACAGTTATGCCATCCATCCATCATTAGCAGAATTCAGGTCTGTTGTTTGTATAACAAAATAACATGCTGTCTTACAAATAAATGACAGTAGCTAATGATAGAAGTTGACTTTTGACTTATGATGTTTGCTGTTTTCCCCTAAGTGGAATATCTGTGATCTCTTGCATGTGATTTATCAATTTAATCCAGCTCTGCATCAGCAGAACCTCTAGGTAGCTGAAACACAATGCAAGTAACAATCGTATTATAAGTTAGAACCAGAATTACTGGAGCCTTTCTCATGCAAGGAGGAACATGATTTGAATCTTTACACACTAGAGGGCGATGCTGCAACATAATGGGGTAAAAGAATGATTGTTTAAAATAAGACTGTCATCGCTGTAGCGTGACGATGTATTGCATTAAATACAATATGTAGTGAACGCAGGCATTTTGTTTAACAAACCTTTTTAGCTCAAACTCCATCCCGCAGTCGATTCTAAAATGTTTTTCACTTATGTCAATCACAGTGCTGATGGCCTACAACAGATAACACCTAAACCTTAAACTGGTTTATAGAGAAAAAAAAAACCTTGTCCACTACGTATTGGATTTAATGCAATAATACTGAATAAAAATGCAATAAGAGCTAAATATTTCAGTAATTATTTATATATATATATATATATATATAATTATTATTATTTTTTCTCCTTTTTGGGTGACTGTCCCATGACTCAATGAAGACACCTTTAACGAAATAATTTAGAGCTTGTATAAATTTTAATGTCATTCCCACAGTTTGATGCTCTGCTTACAATCAGTCTGATTTCAGTTTTCCCTCTTCTTGCTCAATTGTCTCTCAGCTAATTTATATTCCCCGTCTTCTTCCTTTCTTTGCCTTCTTTTTCTTCCCCCAAGCTCCCCCTCGCGCTCCTCCCTTCAGCCCCTCCAAAGCTCATTGGAAGGAGTTAAAGGCAGGAGAATAACATGGCATCTCTCTCTTATTCCCTGTCTCCCCCTCTCAGTCTCAGAGCCAGTGCAGAATTAATGGGCCATTTGGGCTAAGCATTATGGCGTAATCCCAAAACTTTTATTCACAACAGTTTATACAAGCAGTCCCAATTACTCATCCATTTTGCCATACAATAGACCTTTTCTGTCTTTAAGCAAACATAGGATAGGAAAAAATGCTTGAAAATATGCTTTATAAAGGATCGAACTGAATCCACTTTAAAGGGTACCTTGAAAAAACATCTCACACAGTTTCTTTAGTCAAAGATTGATTATATCCATTATCACCACAGTTGAGAGAGGGATTCAGACATGATTACAAAAATAGTTTAATATAACCTCTAGTTAAAGCTGAAAGTGATTTTGGATACTGACATTTAATGGAACAGGTTATTCCAGTACTGGAAGGATCGGGGAAAGCTGTTACCCACCGCAAACTGAATTATGAAGAGATAACAACGAAGATCAAACTGAAATGCTTAGCATACCACTCGAATGAAAGTCAAATGTTTTGTCGTTGTTTCAGTGCAGAAGGTCTTTCCATTCCTATAAGACCACCCACATGAAAAATGTTATAGGCTATCAGTTTGCTGTTTGCAATTACTATGCAAAAGACCACTCTGATGAACTCCATATGCTTAAAATCACAAATGCCTATGGCAAGCACAGCATATTAAGTCTTGATGAGATATCTCTTCTAATCATTTTGTGCATGTTTAATTATGAGTGCTCTAAACATATTGAAAAGGCATGTCCGCACTGTTTCTATTATGGGATGAGAGAACACCACACACACTGGTGTTTATTTTCACCCTGTCCGCAGACCAAACATGATTACAAGTTGTACAGTCAATATTTAGATATTGTGGTTAGGCCATACTCTCTATTCTCCTCCCCTCAGTTTGTGCATGTCATAAGACAGGACATTCCCACTTTTACTGCACTGATCTCAGTACTGTGTTTGGCTGCATGGAGCAATCATTGTAATGATTAAAAGACATTTCTATGTCCTTTGGAACTGTGATGTAGTTGTCAGTTCATGACAGCAGCTTGTCCAACTTTGTGTGAGACTTAATTCCAAATGCACAACCTAAGTGGGCATATGGGCATTTAAGTCAATGTGAGGAGAGCTCATGTCTGTAGAAGTATACAGCAATTTGCTAGTGCTAGAGATGACATTTATTTAAACATGGTATGCTGATGTCAACATGAAAGAGCGGAAGGACAAAGACCATAGAGGATACAGATGGTAGAACAATTTGGTAATTTGTTGTAACTTGCTGAAAACATATACTGTATATACACTATATTGCCAAAAGTTTTGGGACGCCTGCCTTTACATGCACATGAACTTTAATGACATCCCAATTTTAATCCGTAGGGTTTAATATGGAGTTGGCCCACCCTTTGCAGCTATAACAGCTTCAACTCTTCTGGGAAGGCTTTCCACAAGGTTTAGGAGTGTGTTTATGGGAATTTTTGATCATTCTTCTAGAAGCACATTTGTGAGGTCAGGCACTGATGTTGGATGAGAAGGCCTGGCTTGCAGTCTCCGCTATATTTCATCCCAAAGGTGTTCTATCGGGTTGAGGTCAGGACTCTGTGCAGGCCAGTCAAGTTCCTCCACACCAAACTCGCTCATCCATGGGTGCTTCTCAATATCCCTCCTCGTTTCCTCGCTCCTCCGTCCTCCATCCTATGACCCGGAAACCGATTGAGCTCAGCCATCTTGTAGGACATTTCAATTCTCTAATTGCAGCGCGAGGAGGCGAGGATCGAGGAGGCTCCCTGAGGAGTCATGAGCGAGGATACACAGGTGTATCCTTTGCGGAAGTGTTTTATCGACTAAACGTGACGCACGTATACATTCTCCTCCCCCTTCAGTTTATTTATTATTATAATTATCATTATTGTTTACATGTACAAGACACAAATGTATGTCAAATTACAACACCTGTAGTAGGACAGTTGCAGAATTATATCAAAGCACAAGAAAATTAGACGCTAGGAAAGGAAACGAGGATGCACAAATAAGAATTGAGAAGCACCTCATGTCTTTGTGGACCTTGCTTTGTGTACTGGTGCGCAGTCATATTGGAACAGGAAGGGGCCACCTGCTCTAGAGTAGAGTGGCGGTGTGCTTTACATCACTGTATCCGACACTTTGCATTGCACTTGGTGATGTAAGGCTTGGATGCAGCTGCTCGGCCATGGAAACCCATTCCATGAATCTCTACGCACTGTTCTTGAGTTAATCTGAAGGCCACATAAAGTTTGGAGGTCTGTAACTATTGACTCTGCAGAAAGTTGGCGACTTCTGCGCACTGTGCGCCTCAGCATGTGCTGACCCCGCTCTGTGATTTTACGTGGCCTATCACTTCGTGGCTGAGTTGCTGTTGTTCCCAATTGCATCCACTTTGTTATAATATCACTAACAGTTGACCGTGGAATATTTAGTAGTGAGGAAATTTCACAAATGGACTTATTGCACAGGTGGCAAACTATCACGGTACCGCGCTTGAATTCACTGAGCTCCTGAGAACGACCCATTCTTTCACAAAAGTTTGTAGAAGCAGTCTGCATGCCTAGGTGCTTGGTTTTATACACCTGTGGCCATGGAAGTGATTGGAACACCTGAATACAATGATTTTGGAGGGGTGTCCCAATACTTTTGGCACTATAGTGTATATATGTTTTAAGGTATCAGCAGTCTTTCAAACCCATTCCCTTGCAATGTTGTAATGATCAGGCCAAGAACTAACATAGATGCAATGAAGGTACATAAAACATCTCTAAGTTTTGTCTAAACTCTTTTACCTATTCAGAAACTCACTGTCATCTGTGTTGATAGTGTGAACTCAAGGCCCAAACAATTCCACTCTCCTCCCCTCTCTCTAGCCCTCCACAGACAGACAATGGATCATTCACACTGCCCTGTCTTCATGCCACTTGATTGGCTTATGGTAAAAAAAACATTCAGGCCTTGTGGGAACTTTCCAGCCGAGATGATAATCAGAAGGGGGAGGGAAGGGAGAGGCACAGATACAGGATACAATAGGCAACAGAGACCTTATTTACATCTCATATCCCCTCCCTAAACAAATCAACAAAAACATGGGCCTAATGAGAGGGACAGAGCTGGTGTCATTACACTCGCTGCTGATGTTAACTGCTTTATTTTGGCATTAGTGCACATGTGATGTATATGCATTTAAGCATGAATGCAGTTCATGGTATAAAATGTTTAGACTTGTTTTCAGTGTTGTTACTATAGTGAGTTTACTTGATGAGAAGTTAAATACCAAAACTTGATGTTGATTTGTAACTAAGTGACCAACAGCTGTGTGTCAGTTTACCAAAAAAATTTACAAAATAAAATTATAAATTGTACAAGAATGTAAAAATAATCTACAATGAGAGAGTAAAAGCTCTGCTCAGGACCACCATGATTTCTCTTTTAATCATCAAACATATTTAGGCTTAATTGGTCAAACCGTCCTGGGATATGAGAGCTATGATGTCAGTTAGCCCACATGGAACACATTTCATCTGTTTTTTGATGAAAAATGGTTAACACTTTGCAGAAAGGTTCTATAGCATATATTAACATTACTTGACACAACAGCTAGCTGAAATAGCTGAATATGGCACTCTATACAGATGCATATTGATACAGTAATGCTTTAAATTTCACAACAGCAATAAGTAATTAATCATTTTCTTTTTAAAGTCACCATAAAATCAAAATAGATTATTCGTATTTTTTTATGGAATGTTATGTTTATTGTGAGTGATGCACATTATTATTATTATTATTATTATTTTAAATATACGCCCCCTACACCTTTAATAAAAAACATTAAAGTAGTAGTTTGCAAGGTGGCAGTGATGACACATATTTTCATATTTCAAAATGAAAATTACCCCATGATTTACTCACCCTCAAGCCATAGGTGTATTTGACTTTCTTCTTTCTGATGAACACAATCAGAGTTATATTAACAAATATATTTATAATGGCAGTAACGGGGTCCATTGAGTTTGAAGCTCAAAAAAGTGCATCCATCCATCATAAATGTACTCCACACGGCTCCGAGGGGTCGAAATGATGGGGTTTTGTAATAAAAATATCCATATTTAAAACTTTATAAAGTAAAATCGCTGCCATCATAATGCTTGGAATCGTCAGGATATATATTAATATAACTCAGATTGTGTTCATCAAAAAGAAGAAATTCATATACACCATGGCTTGAGGGTGAGTAAATCATGGGGTAATTTTCATTTTAAAGTGAACTACTCCTTTAACATTAAACATTAACAATGCAACTACATCTCTTCTCTGATTTCATGTACACTGACGTGAGGGCAAGGCAATAAGGTTGCCCAATGGCCAGACAAGTTTTGAGCTCCAGCAAACTGTCACTCATCCATTTAGTTTGCAATTCCACCTTCCAATCAATTCCTCATGGACAAAATCAAGTCCCGTCCTGCATTCTGTCTTGTTCGAAAAGCTGCTTCACTCAGATATGTCACAGTAAGGAAAAAATATCAGTTGCAATTTCCATTTCATGCTGATTTTAATGTTCAAACTGCTGTGTGTTCTGACAAACTGAAAAATATATCATTAATAGATAACACAAAATAATAATAATTTGCAAGGAGTGTAACTTGTAAAACAGCCAATGTATGGGGATTTGATGTACATCCAAAAGCAGTGCAGATGTATACCAATTTGGAGATGTATAACAATGTAAAAAAAAAAAAAGAAGCATGTGGCTTGTTTCAAAGTCATATGAGTATAGCGTATATTGTAGAGTAGAGTCTGTCGTCAATTTTATTCTGTGTAATGCCCATTTCAATAAAAAAAATAAGCAGGTGAAAAAATATATTTCGCATGTTTAAGGCCTTCTATTAAGATCTATTAGGATAGCACACAACCAAACATCCAGAGATGATTGTTTTAAAGCTGTCATGTGATTTAACATTTTGCACATTATTAATGAAATTCTGTTCAAGAAATCAGATTAACCACTGTGACAACAGCCCTCATTTCTGTTCTATTCATTTTACAGATGCTTTGTAACTATGACCGTACTGTTTAAATATTACCAGACCATTACTTTAAGGTCAAGTGCACTTTACAAGCTGTCTAAGTGAGGACAGTAAAGGGCCAACAATCAATTTAATGCTTTTAGCTTAGACGGCTAGTTGTACGATATGGATACGATATTTTTACACACACACACACACACACACACACACACACACACACACACACACACACACACACACACACACACAAAAGTTTATTATTATAGCCAAGATGGATGTTACATAGACATTAGTGATACATTACAATCCTTTAAAAGAGGGAAATTCCACATAAAAGTATGTGCTCAGTTCAACAATCTTATTTATATAAAACGCTTTAGAGAGGGTCTTCCCAATAAAAAAAGACCCATGAAATGGCTGCAACAGGTCATTCAGAAACATTTGCTTGAGTTATGAAAAAGAAAGCAGACGGTTAAACAAACATAGACCAGTGAAAGTAACAGGGAGACAGTAAACAGCTGTTTCCATTAAATCAGACAGAAAAGCCTGGACTGGAGCCGGGCCGTTTTGGCAACAAACTAATATCATAGTGTGCAGTCTTTGAGAGCTTCTTGACGAGGGAGGTGCTGATGAATATGTTTTTGGCAATGAGGCTTGAGTCTGTGTAATCATTTGTGACAGTGGTGGAGACGTGAAGACTGGAGTGCTGAGAAAGCCATGTATCTTCTTTACAAAAAAAACCTCAGCATTCAGAGTTGTTATGACTTATTGTCACTGTGGAGAAACAGTTCAAACAGTTTCAACAGGAAAAGGAAATGCTGTGTTATTTTTATTTTATTTATTTATTTATTTATTGAAAGACAGCAAAGAGTAACCCAGGCAAGCTTAAATAAAATAAGATACAGTATTAATAAATTAAGGAAAGAATGAATGAATAAAATAATGAAAGAATACAAAGTAGTATGATAAAATGTTGGTGTACAATATTCACTCAGAAATTGCTAGTGAATTTCACAGTTAATTATAAAGAAATTGCAAGTAACACATTGTATTAAACATGACATTTTGAAGTAGAAAAAACAAAATAGTTTTCTTGTAAAATATACTCCAGTAATCTTTGTTTTATTTAAAACTTATGTAAAATATCTGTAAAAGTATTAAGTATGGAACTGGTTAAAGTTAAGCAGGCCAGATCTGTTCTTTCATGCCTCAGGCTTCATCTGAGCGAGAGAAAATTTGGCTCGCTTCATTTCTGGTCTGCGTCCAACACTGACATGATTCACACTGGATTTCAGCAGCATGCGTGTACGGAAAGAGCTACAACTTTTCTAGAACTTAAATTATACAAATAATTAGACAAATCTCTGATCCAGGTTTTTCCACTGAAAGTTCCTTTTTAGTTTTTCCCTTGATCGCAAAGCCTGGGCTACTTTACAGCAAATAATGATAAACAGGTCTGACAGCTTGGCAAGAGGGAACAACCGACTCCTCAGAGAGATTCTGAATACATTTCACAGCAGTTCTCTCTATACGAAAAGGAAATGCCAACATCTTGCAGTAATAGTCTCACCAGATCGAACAATTTCATCCTTTGTGAGGAGTGAAGACTTGAACTCTGGAGTTGCTTGGAGTTCTCTGTGTGTGAACGAAAATGTGGGGGTCATATTCTGTTTTCTCACTATGTTAGGCAAGCAGTTTCATTGCTTGTTGTGTTATAGTCTTGTGATTTTAGAAAGTGTGATGGATCTATTATTTGAAATAAACTATACAGCACTTTTCTCATTACCCGTTCAAAACAACATTGTGAATCTAGCTAGCATCTAATTTCTTTCAACAAAAACATGCTGTATTACAGTTTTACCATGGAATGTCAGAGAATTTGCATGAGACTGTTTGCTCCTTTCCTCCCAAATAGGCCATCTAATCTCTCTAATTGGGAAAAGGAGAAAATGTTGAAAGATGGGGGTAGGGATGGGGGGCATTTTTGGCCAGCTGCCCAAGCTTTGTGGTTTGAGTGCAGCAGTGTGATAGGGTCAGTGTAGCATGGATAACACAGTCCGCTCTGTTCTCCAAAAGCTGCTCCTTCCCTTTCTGCAGATCTAGGCCAGGTGATGAACATCAGTCATTTAGAGATGGAAAGCACAGGATTTTTTACATGATGAGCTAGGAAGTCAATGCTATTTGTTTCATGGAATTTAGAGATATACATATTGGAGTCATTCTATAATTAGGGGTACATGTCATGTCCGTGGACTCAATTATCAATTTTACAAATTTTTCATTAACTTTCGCTTTTATATCAGGGAACATTTCTTATTCATTTAATACAAAAATCCAACAGATACCTATCTTTTATCTTGCAAAAATGGCATATTCTATACTGGAATTTGCTGTTTTTGTGCTGTCCGATTTTGTAAATGTGAGGTTTTGATCTTCAGATTAGCTCTAAAATGCATGTTTCTGAATATATTTCTTATAAATATTTGTCCAAAATAATCATTAAATTATGAGAAAGGTGTTTTAAAAAATATTTTTCTCATGCATCTACATTAAATCATCCATTTTGTGTGTGTCCGAGAAATCAGTGTCAACTGTGTTACTCCCTATAAAACCCCCTATAAATCAGCAATGATTTGTTCCAGTCACATGTCCAACATCACGTGATGTCATTCCTTTTTTGGAGGTAAATTTGAAGACAGTGTGGTAAATTATAACTTCTACTCTTCAATATATGATCTGTATTATTGTCTGCACATAGAGTAGATTAATTGATCGTCAACTGTGTTATCAACATGTTCTGGTGAACTTGCGTCACGTTATATGTGTAGAGAAAGAATATAAAAACATTCAACAACAAGTTAATCAAGGTCAACTACTAACTAGTCCAAGGCCAGCAGTTTGCATAAGGCCCTAAAATGGCCGAAATGTCAACTGTGTTACCTGTCAACTGCGTTACCCATCAATTGTAACAGTTGACAAGGATTCACATGGTTGCCAATTCAATTTAAATGTAATTAATTGCTTGTACTTATATTTGTTGAATAAAAAGAAAGTTATCATTTTAAAGAGAGTTTGCTCTTAAGCTTGCCAAATAATTAATTTAGCACATTAAGGGCATATATTACTCAACCACCTAGTTTATTGATAAAAAAAACTGATTTCCTGACTTTTTGGCTGACATGAAATGTACCCCTAAATAAAGAATGACTAATTGTATATAACATCAAATATATATTTAATCTCATTAAACTGCTACTATCTGGATGTTGAACATTAACAAGCCAGGGATTTTTGTATAATTCTGTGGAGGATGGGGAAGTTTGGGTGTGAGAACAGAAGAAAAAAATGTTGCAACAGCTGCTATTTTGCTCCATAGGCAATCAAACTGACCAGAAAGGATCAAAGGATTGTTCATGCAGTCCTGACCCTTCACTGCACACCAAATGCAATGTTCAGGGCAGGTTGTCACAGAAAACACCTTGAACTGTCTACAGATGTGTGTAATGGTAATTCTCCTTAGCAAAATAAAACAACCATCTGCAAAATGCTGCCTGTAAAATTCATTATGGATTGTGTGTAAACATGAGACTTGGAGAGACATAAACCCATGTAAAATATAAGAACCCGAAAACCTGTCTTTAGTTTGATGTTTTCTTAAATAATGGGTATATTCAAAACAAACTTGACCTGATAAACATGTCAATTTGCTGGTTTGTGAGGAATAGAATCAATGGATCAAGATATTTCACTGAGAATCCAACGTATTTTAAGGTAATTTAAATCAAACAAAATAACATGTAGGCTATATTTTAATGAATGTTATTAAATGATGAATGGTGTTTTGTAGTATAAAATTTATTCCAATATTTTCCTATAAAAGCTGTCCCTTTCCTTCAAGTTATTTATCTAGAGCAGGTTAATATGCTACTTTTATGGATACTTAGGCTATTAAAACACTTCTTAAGACATGCTGAGGTCTGTCGAGCTAAATAAGTGGCTACAAGTTAAAATAATTACACAGTTATAACTGAATATAAGTAGTGCTGTTTGGGTGCTGATTGTTGGGCAGAGACATAGTTTGAGATTTGCACTGCCCGTGGACAGCCAAAATATTCTATCACTGGGTTACTGTAGGCGTGGACTGATGCTTTATCAAGTCAAATCACGGCCCGCACCCTCTCCACATTCTCGACCTTCATCAAGTTCTGACCTCCACTCTCAAATGACGTCAGGAATCACAACAACTCATCGGACCAATAGTGTGCTGCATGCATACTTCTGGGGTCTGATACGCCAAGACGTCTCAGAGAGGAGTCAGAGTGAGTTTAACTTTTTCCAGATTAGTTATTTGAACAATGTGCAGTGTGAGATTGCTTTTTGGATGTTTCGAAGTAATTTATAAAGCGTTGGTTTATCGCAGGATTACTGCAATCAAGAGCCGCGAGAATAAAGAGTCGACGCGCATCAAGATGTTGCTGCACGGTTTGCTCTCGCGGCAGTGAGCAAATGTGATTCATTCCAAATATTTGGAGTTTTGACCATGGGTACATTTCGATGCATGTTTCTGTGAATAGGGAATGAACAAATATGAGCACATTTAACTAAAGTGGTCAACAAAACGCAGCTAGACGACGGCGGGCATGGAACAAGGGGAGTTGTTCGTCTCAATCGCTGGTAAGAACAGAGAAACATTATGGATTATGGGCAAACAAATGGAAACCCTTGACCCAATAAGTTAACTTTTAAGCTGTTGCATGTGGGCACATCAAGGAATGGCACAGTCTGGCAACCCTGCAGTCACTCTTCGGCTGCAGATATTGATTTTGTCCATCGGCTGTGTGTTGATATGTTTTAGTCGTTTATCCACCGCATCACCGGCACACAGCCATCGTTTGATATGCTGGCAGGCCATCATGAAGTGCCAAGGAGAACCGGAGTGTCACTACGCGTATACTCAGTATCTACACGCGTGCGGTCCGGTAATAAATGGCAATAGGAAGAAATGTCCTAGCCACTGCATTTCTTCCATAATTCAGCTCAATCTGACTGTGAACGGCCCGGCACTGGAGGACTGCGAGTGCTCCTCAGACACTTTATGCAAGATGACCAAGCGAGCCATCGAGCCCTGTATGCCCAGAACCAGCCACATGGGCTGCACCGAAGCCCGTAAGCAGTGCGAGAAGGATCCCGAGTGCAGCACCGCCATGCGGGACTATCTGTATCACTGCAGGAAACTGTTCGGAGGAGAGCGCTGTTCTGACGACTGCCGGCGGGTCATCACGAACATGCGCTCCATTCCCAAAGCCCAGCTTCTGGACACTTGCGTGTGCGACGGCACAGAGAGGACCATATGCGAGTATGTCAAAGTCAGCATGAAAAACTTCTGCTTTAACGACAGATATGGCGGTAGTGGCTTTTCAGATACCGAGGACGACTTGGAGGACGACTACGAGACGGATTATGAGGATGAAGAGAGTGATGCCTGGGATTTAAGAGCACAAAAGTGTTCGATTGTGGTGTCCACCATTTTGACACTTTTTTCTTTTCTTTTGTTATATTAAGATAAGTCATGTTTACAGAGTTCAGTTGTTAGCTGCAGATTGGCCTTGGTGGAAATGGGACAAGTTCTAACCCCCCTAAATTATAACTTTTAAATTAGAACCCACTCATATGGAAGTCAAAACAAAATGTTTGTGTTGGGGTATATAGGCTACAAATAACTTTAGGCTACGTGTAACAGTTTTCAATGTTTCAGTGTCCGCAAAAGTAAAACTATGTTATCAAGACACTTTATTTTAATTTTTAGTTAATTTTGCAAGGTCTATAGGTCTGGCACCAGAACACACAAATTGGGGCCCAGCAACCGAAATGAAATCGCACCCTTGGTGGAAATCCAAGGGTGGGGTTCCCCTTGATTGAAAGGTTACAAGGAGCCAATTACTTATCACTTTATTGTTGGTGACACACAAAAATATGTGTTTTGTTTAAAATGCCTGTCTTTTTTTTTGCGGTGGCACCATGAGACATTTGCTTTGCATGGGATGAATCTCATATTGAAAACTGTTACTGACAGAAAAGTAGCACCCATGAAAGTGATCGAATCATTCGCACATTGTATTTGACCCGCATTGCATTTGCTTAGGTGCTTATATACACAAGATAAACAGACCAATGGTTAAGAAAATGGTGGAAGAAAACCAGAATCCCATAGTTGAAGGCTGTTCCAAAATCTAGTTGATCTGCCAAAATTTGCACACCATGAAAAGGAGTAAGTTGTTTTTGATGTCAAGAAAATATAATGGAAATATGTGCTCCACTATATATTAAGTTATTATGAACTATTGTGGAAACTTCTATTCAAAGAGATAAAAAAATAAAAAAATACTGGAAGTTTATTTTTGTATGAAAGATGGTCAGTGTAAATTATAGGTGAACAACTTGGTTATTGTAAATGCGTATGTTTTTGTATCATATAATTTTGTGAATAATGTTGATAAATAATACCATGTAATACTGTTTATAATGTTCATAAAAATTGGCTCCAAATTATTACAAAACCATTTGACCTTTTTTGTGGTTATTTCACTATACAAACCAAAACAAGTGGTGTACAATTGTTAAGCTCAAATAACTTACTAGAATAACAACTAGATTTTAATGATTGTTTTATTTATCAGTTGTGCAACAGCTCTCTACTGACTCTATATGGCATGTCCACCATGCTGATCTATTGTCAGCAAGGTATGTTTTTACTTTCTACTGTACAGTTGAGAGCAGATGAAATTTTAGCTTACCATTTACCATATGCTAATATACTATCAAGTGAGCATTAAATATCACGTCTTGAATTAATATTAAGTAATTCATTTAGTCAATAATGTTCTTGGGCTGTCATCAAACAAGCTTCAATTTCCACCTGACACCCACTGCAGTTTATAAATGTTACCAAAGTAATCTGCTAGTCAAACATTTTGGCTCTGTCTGTTCCTGCACTTGACCTTGTAAACATAAATGTTTACAGAGGGAGTTAGTCTAAGTTCCCAGAGACTCTCAACATCTAAGGAAACAAATGAGGTTGTCTTTAAACGGGATCAGAGTTGAACATGAGCCAAGTAAGGCCTTGACTGGCTTATTTGTTCAGAGCTTGAGTGTTTATTTAAAGTCTTCACTCAGGCTGACGAGAAAAAAAGCAGCGTTCGCGTGAATGAAGCCTCAAGTAGCCATCACAAACGTACTCAGTCTGCTACTGTGGGAGTGTGTGTGTTTAAGTGGGCTGGTCATTGCTTAAAAGAGTTTGCTTCTCAGTGTGAGTAGCACTTATAGTACAAATCTCCTCTTGGATTCCATATGCCTCTTTGTTCTGTGAAGTTTGATATAACAATACAGCTTGATATAGTTAGCATTCCAAATACAAAAGAAAGGCATTATCCCATAAAATATAATAGAATTTGCCCTTCCCCCAACACCGTAAAAATATCAGACTCTCACAGAAATGAATAGTGAATTTTTATGCTTATGTTACAAGACTTCTAATGATCCAAGACGGTAGCTGTGGCGCTTCATTTCGAGGCAGATGCGAGACAAGGCTCCCCAGTCTTAATGAATGAAGGAGAAGTCGAGTGGCACTTCTGTCATGCTAATACTAAACACACAATAGAGGCAGCACACAATGACCAGGCACTTCATTCTGTCTTCTAGCTGACACCTCTAGAAAGAGCATATTGAACATTCTTGAGAGAGCAGAAGGATGAGATATACAATGTAAATTATGTTAATCTGGCTCAAATGAAGAAGTGGAGGAGGTTACTTTTTAAAAACTATAGTTCTGTCCCAAATGATACACTATGCACTTATACACTACCTTGTAGTGTATGAATATTGTACTGTTATTTTGTCATTGAATATCAGTGTCTGATTGGCCCTAACACTCCGCTACGTAATTAAAGCTGCAGTTGAGTACATGAAGTGTCCAACATTCCACACTTTTATGTGGACATCATTGAGTGCATCATCTGGGTATTTAAAGTGCACTTTTTCTATTTGGAATTTTCAGTATGAACACACTACTCACACTACATTTATAAAATGGCATAGAATAGTGCACAAGTACGTGAATTGGGACACACCTTATATTATTTAATATTTTTCTACACTTTATTTGTGTTTATAAATGTTTGCAATACATTGTACTACAAAAAGTAAAAATTCAAATATATTATTTTGGAAAGAGTAAATATTTTGCATAAATAAACAGTATACATATATTTTAGTTTCTCTTATAACATTTAAACAACATTTACGTATATGAAATATGTAATTTTTTTTAAATATATTTTAGAAAAGTGACATTTTTTTCCTTTTAGTGTTGTTCTTTTTTAAAAAAAAAATGTATACCAGATATTTGGCTATTTTTTTCTGCAGGTTTCGTGTTGGAAGTTTTTCCAAAGACTGCATACTGTCTAACTAAACTTTTCCGCTCAGAAGTAACAAGGAGAGGTGAACTGACTATTATCCTCGTCAGGTGAAGGGCCCCATGGGACTTAGTAAAAGGGGAGCTGTTTCTCAAAACAGACATGCTGTGTTGAACCTGTCACATTCAGTTTTTCTTGAGAACAGGCCCCTTTAAAACTGACAACACTGCGGTTAATCCAGGTATGTCCACTGATCTGAGCGTGGAAAAAAAGTGAAAGAAAACTTTACCTATTTAAAGTAGTTTAGTTTAAGTTAGAGTAAGTTAGTTTAAAGTTATTTCTTTCAAAGTCTTAAAAGTTGTTGTGTATCTTGTCTCAGCATGGTGTATAGCTGGAATTTGCACTGATGTAAGATTCAGCATGCGATAAAAATTCTCAACCCTCCTTTCAAATGAAAACAGTTAATCTAATAGTTATATGTAAGAAATTAGACAAGGAGCAGTTTCTCTTTGTGGAAACTTTTCCCATAGCACATTTTATCTGTTGACTGGGGCATATACATAAAACATTTTGATCAGGGAATGCGGGAGAGGGGTGAGGTTCAGTTGTCAGTGGATGGGAAGAGGGGGTTGGTTTTTAAGGGGTTCTTAAAAGAAGGAATTTGGGGGAAGGGCAAGCCGTAAAGGACCTTTTCTGAATGACCCTACAGAGGACCCCTCCACACCATCAGCATACTTTAGTCTGAAATAGTGAGCTGGACTGCATGAGTGCCTATGACTTGATTGCGCTTCTATGTCCATTTTTTCTTCCATCAAGGGGATGAAGAGCAGTGAAAAGAGTGAGAGAAGAGAAACAAAACTGTGCTGACATGGGGCATAACTTAATTTTCACGCTGCCGAGACAGATGGGAAAGGTAATGTGGCGTGACGGCTCTTAGAAACTTCAATGGTTGCCATGACCTCAGGGAAGTCAGAATCTGACTGCACTGGGACATTTAATTTTTTCTTTGGGGGTGGAGAAGGAGGTGCACCTTTCAGCTCATTGCTTTAAGATATTTTCCTTTTCTCTAAGAACAATGGCTCGATATTATTAATTATGTTAGAATACAAAAAAAAATAAGTTTCATGGAATTTTACTATTGAACAATTCACCATATTTTGATGAAACATTTTGATGAATGTACATCTAATTGCTTTTTTCTTTCGAATTGCCCCTGTTCTTGGTTTGGAGTGTTGTTTTTAGATGGGGTCTCAGTCCAAAGCCATTGGTGCCACAAGTTGACTCTTGAAGGGTATTGAAGCTGAAAGGAGCTTCTCAGAGGCTCAATAGGGAGTTAAGAGGGCTACTCTATTAACCTGACCTCTAGAGGCCCAAGATGAGTGAAAAGTGAGCCATCTACCTCAACATCACATCTATTCCTCATACATTCATTCCTTCTTTGTGTGGCCCACAACAGTAGTTCTCGTATAGCCTATGGCAGCATATTCATGTTGGATCAGAAACAAAAATAGATCAAAAACATTTTAGTTTGATTATATGTAGGCTACAATCAAACTAAAACATGTTTTTGATCTATTTTTGTTTATGATTATGATGACATGAGTATTAAACTAAAACACAATGTAGGCAAATCACACACAAAAATAGGCCTAAATAATAGAAAATGGCAATGGTAATTCATAAAAATGTGTATAAGCGGATTTTAGTCAAATCCTTAAATTATTTAATGTCTGGTTGGTCACAATCGATTCACAATGTCAACAAGATGATCAAGGGCGCAGTCTTGTTCACAGAAATGCCAACTCTGGGTTAATTTCTCTTTGTGTGAGTAAATCTTGTGGCTTTACTGATAACTCATAATAGCATAATTCCTACCAGTTTCGCATTGTGATTTCACTCATTTCTTCTAAATAGTATATGTGCGATATTTGGGAGAGGAAGAAAAACAAATGGTTTATTTTTTTTCTTTATTTCTAAATGGTAGGCCTATTATCTTGGTAAATGACTTTCAGTACTATAGTAATTTGACAGTACCATGAAATCAATGTATGATTCATGCAATGCAAACTATTTGGGATGTACTGCCTATTTTGACCACAAGCCGGCAGTGTTGTCAAAAATGCGTGATTGAATACCATAAACCTTTATGAGAGTAGGGTAAACGTACCTATTAAGCTCAAGTACCCATTAAGCACACTACTATCTTTGAGCTCAGATTATAAAAAAATAATAATAATTTATCATCCTACTTGATGTTTTAACCAATTGATGTGTTTGTTACTATATACCTCCTGTAATTTCAATAATCAGACCATTGCACACTGAGATATGGGTATCTGTATGTTCACACTGTCTGGTGGCCATTTTGAAAGCTGTCTGAAAACTTTCCCCAGAAGAGGAGCCCCTTAAATGTGCATTTTTTTTTAGATGTTAAGCCTTTATTTTGGATAAGTATAACTTCTTATTGCAAAATTAAGAGATTAATGTTTAGACTTTTGCATATTATAACCTGGAACCTGGATGTGGGAAATAATTACAGTTAGATCCAAAAGATAGTTTTAGCAACATAGCGCAGGTGCCACAGAACATAGTTCGCTTACTAGCTGTATAAGATTGTGTGCTACACTAATATATTACTTCACAGGCATTACTGGCTTGTACTTTTAAATCCATTATATTATAAATTTACAGTGTAGTGATGTTCTGTGGTTTTACACTGCTGTAATTTTTAAAGACTTCATATTATTTTAGGGTGAGCTTAAAGGGTGCACTACTATGAAAATCACAGCTTCAGTGTGATATAAATAAGAAAAAGTATAATTTCATAGATATTTTCAATAATAGCGGTCCATATTAAAATATGTATGAACTTAATACATGAACTAGATTATTTATTTAGCAAAATTGTCCTTTTAAATTTTATTTCATAATATTTATTAATAAAAAAATGTTTGCTGTTACAATTAAGCTTAGTGTGTTCCCTTTAAGCTCATCCACATTGAACATCTATGTAAATACTTCATAAACAGACTTTAAATATTAACTGATGGTTGTCACTTCAAGTTAATGTTTATAAAATTATTCTTTAAAAATGTTTAAAAATAAACAAGTTGTGAAAAAGTGTACCCATTAAGCACAGCCAAACTTTTTGCATTTAATGATGTACATCTTAATTGAAATGCCTTTGTCATTTAAAATAAAATGAAATATTATTGTGTGAGAGATTAATCTTTTATTTTAACATAACTTCTTGTACTGAAACCAGTACCCTGTGCACTAAAATGTCTCAATGTAGACTTTGGTGAGCTTAATAGGTACGTTTACCCTAATATCTGAAAGCACATGTAATTGAACCTGTTTGTTTTCATATTTTGTTCACAGCATTTTTAATATGACTTCAGCAGTAGTCTTCACTGGTTGTATCTCCTCTGCAGATTCCGTTTGGTACACCTTGAGTATTGCAGGTGCGCGTCCGTTTGCGATGCCCTCCGGAGCAGTGGGACCAGGAAGACCAGCAGCCCCAGTTCCCCAGCTGTTCAAAAGACTTGCCTAGAAATGTGTAAACAGAGACAGACGTTCAACTCAAACCAACAGAAATGAAGGTTATGGAAGTTTTACAGGCTGTTGCACACAGAAACACACACCTGCTTTCACCATTTTCATGTCAACGTTCTGACACGCAACACCTTCAGTCCCTAGTGAGCACATGCATTTACACTCCCCGTCTATCTGAATCACAGTGCCACCGTTTTGGCACGGCTGGCACTTACACACGCTGTACTCGGCCACATAGTCATCAAGGGCTCTTCTGAGATTGTCCCGCCTCGGCTGGGCATCAGGAAACTCCAAAGGGATTGCATTGTAGATGGGTTCAGGCTGGCAGAAAAATTAAAACAAATTGTGTTCCATTACAGCAGTTAGTTACCACGCTGCACTGGCATGTAAAGTGAAGGTGAAGTGTCTCACATCACTGTGAATGAGAGCAGGTAGAGCAGAGACGGTCTTTGCCCATTCCACATATTGATTATAGTCTAGAATGCCATCTTTAGTGAGCTGAGACTTCATGGCTACTGCTGAGGCTGGACTGCCACCTTTCACTGCGATCAGCACCTTATCAATAACCCCCTTATTGTCCTTGTCATCTGGTGAACAATTTGTAAGCAAATTAATTTAAAAGGAAAGTTCACCAAAAATGAAAATTCTGTCATCATTTGCTCACCCTCATGTCCTTACCTGCATGTGACACAAAATAAGATATTTTGTTGTACAAAACAACATTGTATCCCACTGACTTTTATTGTATGGACAAAAATATATATATTTTCAAAATATCTTCTTTTTTGTGTTCATTTTGAGTGAACTATTCCTTTAATATCTTACTATTAAAACGAATGTATGCACATACACACCTTTGGGTTTTTCTGTTAGAGTATCACAGTTGTTTACAGGTTTAACCTGTCCTCCTCCGCCTCCAACTCCAAACTGTAATTTGGCTTGAATTCCAACCTCGAAACAGTCCTTGACCATGGATTCAGTGACCTCTGTAGTTAGATAAAGTTGAACCATCAAATAAAGTCAAGTCATAATCCTTTAATGAGGCTTTCTGTTTGAAATAGTACCCATTAATGCCTTTAATGAGTGTTGTTTAAATGCCATCTACAATATCTTTAAATATCTTTTGGAATTGCAATAACATATTGTGATGTTGCCCCCAAGGTCTCCAGGCTTTACAAAAAAACTTGAAATGTGATTTTAAACTCACTTTTTAGTTTGAGGATATCCTCATTCATTATGTAAACAAGTTCATATTCTCCACCAGACTTTCCGTTCTTGGTGAAGTGTGTTCCGTAGTCCTCCAAGAAAGCAAAATACTGTCCCTTCTCATATGTAAGTGGCAGGGCATCCACATCATCCAAGAAAGTTGAGGATACCTCCAGCCCTCGCTGTCTCATCCTGTAGGTGGCTAGCTCCACTCTGCCTTTCACTCTCATGAAGGTCTTTCTCTGAAAGAGAACACATGCTAGTAGAAGCAACACAGATGTTGCAGATTTAAGAATGTAGTCTTTATTATTTCTTTTCATACCCTACATAAACAAACAATGTATTTATTGTGTATATTTTTTTGTCTTTGTTCAGTCTGTTCTCCATGAACATGGTGGTTTATGAGCCTGAAGATGTGAATTATAATAAATAAAGTGCAAACGCGTAAGAAATAATTGTTCAAGATAGCAATAAAATGAATAAACCTGAATCTTACTCACCTTCGTCGTTGTCATTTCTGACAGCTGTTTGATTATATTTTTTCTTTCTAGCTTAGTGTCAACTCCTGCTGATATACTCATATCTATGTCAGGAGCAGCTTTTTGGTCCCCACCAGGCATGGCAGCCTTGCTGCCATCATCAGGACCTTTGGCTTCACCACCCTTACCGGGGCTGGCAACATCTCCACCATCACCGTCAGCATCACCGCCTGCACCAGCACTGGAGGGCTCAGTAGGTGAAAACTTAAAGCTTACGCCCGCTTCAAAAGAGTTGGAGAATTCTGTAGTTATCTCTTTTATTAAAGAGTATATGTCCTCATGCATCTCTTTGGAGCTGCTCTCTTCCACTTTTGTCTGAAGATAAAGAGACATGGATAAAGACTAAAAAATAGTGTTTTTAAGATGTGTGTCTTTGTCAGAATTTAAGTGCTTTTAACTATTTACTTGGCTGTTTGTCTTGCAGTAATTTTTAGGAGATTTACAGTTGGTTTCTTTCAGTTTTGCTCTTAATAAATACTCAAAACCTTTGTAAAACAACACCTGACATTATGCATACAGTAAACTGAGTGACCCACTTCATAGCTGAGAACTCCAACGTTCCAGGGTAGTCTGTTATATTCCAATGTATATGGATCTCTGATCCGGTTACATTGGCCATTATATAATCTGTTATTAAAGGGATTCATTCGAGGTCCAGATCCCAGAATATTTATTCTGTTGAGAGGAGAATTAAACATCTTTAGAATATGTACAGAAGTTGTGTATGCCAAAGTGTATTAATAATTGCAATATTTGTGTTGTCGGTTATTATTTTATTCTGTTTTATAATCATAATTAGATTTTTTTAATAATTGCCTACAAAATGACAGACTTGACATTAGTTAATGCAAAACCCTAAAACATGAAATAGCAGCATGTACTTTAACAGCATATTTTTAAAAAAGCTCTCGGATTTCATCAAAAATATCTTAATTTGTGTTCCGAAGATGAAGGAAGGTCTTACAGGTTTGAAACGACATGAGGATGATCAGCCTGCACCCTTTGACAGTAGTTCACAGAACTAGATGTACATACATGTACATATTCCTGTGATTATAAAGCTAAATTTTAAAGGGGTCATGAACGGCATTGTTTTATTGTTTTATAGTGTTTCCAGGGGTGCACTTATAATGTTAGTATGATTTTTTCATCATAAAAGTTCATAATTTAGAAATAAAAGGCATTTTTCATACCCTGATTTTAGCCCTCTGATTTGAGCGCTCTGTTTTAAGGGGCGTGTCTGCTGTGAGACTTCAATGTAAACGCTCATGCTGTGATTGGCTTTACAAATGAAATAGCTCAGTAAACTCTCTCGAAAACTTTTAGCACATTTTTACTATTACAGCTCTCAAGATTAACTAATCGAATTCAGTAACTCAGAACTCAGTAACTGATAAACTTGCGCTTTTTGATTGACAGCTCCAGCGATTGTAAAGGGAACGTTCTTTGATCGCTTTCTATAATATAGAAATCACAGTTTAAATAACCTATTATTTATTATCCTACTAACAGAAACAATGTGAAGTTGACCGTTTTGTCACTGGTTTGATTTACTGACACACAGACAAAGAACATCTGACTGTACATAAATCATAAGCAGTACATATCAGAAATCACTGGTCACAGATCAGGCATTAGAATTAACACGGTTACATGTTGTGTTATTACTGTCGAGTCCATATTGTAATAGTCTGTTTGCAAAGCCTGCACTGAAATTGTGACTGATTTACCAAAGAATCCGCTGTGAAATGTACAGAATACAAATAAATAATGCTCAACTGAGACATTCACATTGTTGAAAATAACCACATTCCTAACTTTAGGATCCTTTGGAAGGTAATGTTACTTTTAGTCCAGTGATCCTGTATCGCTCTTCTCTCCTCGTCATCTCACTAACACACCACTGGACGGGGCCAAGTTGCAACGGTGAAGTAGCTATTGATTTTCTTCTGCAGAGGAGGTCTTTCACTTGTCTATTACGATAGACAATAGCTGTGTCTCATTTCATTTAATTTCGAAGGCTGCGTCTTCCGGAGGACACATCCTGTGAAGGATGCGGTATACGCAGTGTCTTCAATCAGAATTAAACGAGACGTCCTTCGTAGGACATACAGGTGGAAAAGGAAACCGGAAGAATCACGTTGCTATGCCAACATGTTCCCAGCGGCGTTGCGTTCTCACACCAGTTATATGAATGAAAATTATTTATAACTTGAAAATGACTATGAAATGTTTCTTGCCTTGACAGCAAAGTACTGTTCTAAACGTTTAAAAATCACTAACACTGGTAATCCTGTTTACCACAACTATCTATTTGAGGTAATACAGCTTAAAAAACTAAAACAAGCTTGAAACTACATAGGGCCTACATTTAAACACCACATCTTCGCTTGCATGTATATCTGCCGGTGCCGCCATTTTTCCAAATAATATTAAAAGAAATATGACGGTTGTTAATGGCGACGCAAAGAATTGTGGGTTATCTGCAGCAGCAAAGGATACACCTCATGCACCCTCCGAATTCCTGTGAAAGAAGGGTGCATTTGAAGGTCGCAGTCCTACTTACTTTTCTGAAATGAGACAACCTTGATGACGCATGCAGCCTTCGAAATGAGACACAGCTAATGAGTCGTTATCTGCATGGGCATGGTTATAATAAAAGCTGTTTTTAGTTCTGAAACGCACAGGATATTTTTGATGACCTCATATACACTCTTAAAAAGTATTCAGTGGCTTAGTAAATACCACAGTAATAATTAATTTTATTAATTGAATAAAATCTCTGAATATCCTTACTTGATGCTTTGAGTTGAACATACCAAAATAATTGACTTAAAATCCAACAGTTAATTTTGTCTAAAATGTAGTTATATTTAAGTTTTTTTCACTAAAAAAAATTAGTATTTGACTAACCAATTATTTATTTAAAAAATACTTAGTATATTTGAGAATGGAGAATTCAACTGATTTGTTTCAAGAACCATAAATATTACTTAATTCAATTCAATATTATTAATATTTAACACATACTTAAGTTTACTCGATTAAAACAAGACACCCCTCCCCCACCCTCCGAGGTGACGACGACTCAACGGTTGAGTGGGCTTGGGCTGTTTGAATTCTCTCCAGTCTCCAGAGCACTTCCTTATTCTCAGCGTCGCTGAATTGGTTTATTTCCTCTGAAATTCAGGTTTGTGTATCTTTTATTTTATCTATAAAAGCATTACTGTGCTTTAAATCATTTTATTTAATACAAAACAACATACAGGGACGCAATGTGAGTCACCTAAACGAGTGTCGCTTCTGTGTTTTCGCGTGATTGAAACGCTTGATACCTTGCATAAACACACGACTTTATTCCTAAAGATAATCAATATAATTAAATGTTATATTTTTATTATATTATATATTATAAAATGTTCCCAGAACTGTGCACTGTTTGTTTATTGGCAGGTTATGGAATCAGTCGCGTCGCAGCATCTTTCGGCTACGAGTGAAACGCAGGACGGCGGTCTGAAGTTCGAAGTTCACCTGCAGAGAGCGAGTCCGTCTCGGGCACGAGAACCATCGTTGATACGGTGGAAATGGGATAATAGACCGGTTGAGTGTAAAAATGTTTCACCGAAAAAATTGATTAAATCCTAGTAAAAGTTTTTAGAGTGTATGCCAACAGCTCAAAGAAAAATTAACAAATTTCAGTGTCACGTGATCCTTAGAAATCATTCTAATATGCTGATTTGGTGTTAATGATATATTTTGTATTATAATTTTTTCAGGACACTTTGATGAAAATGCAGCATTTATTGTAAACAGAAATCTTTTGTAACATTCTAAATGGCTTTACGTTCACTTTTGATCAATTTAATGCATTCTTGCTGAATAAAAGTTAATTTTTTTATTTTTTATTTTTTTTTTTTATCTTACTGACTGCAAACTTGTGAATGTGTACATTATTAATATTTGCATAAGTTACAAAAGGCTCTGACCCGTATCCAGCTTGGATGGCTAGGTCAGACTCAAATACAGCTGTCTTGCTGCAAGGTGTCCTGATGGCATCACACTCGTCTTCATCAGATGTATCTGACTCTCCACAGTCATTATCTCCATTACACTTTAGATTTTTGTTTATACATATTCCTGAGGGTAGAGTAATACATTTAATGCTGAATACTGCTTAGTGAATTCATCCTGCAACTGGCCAACTTTGCACAGACAAAATATACTGACCTGAAGCGCACTGCCATTGAGAGCTTTTACAGACGGGTGGAGGGTCCATCTGGCATTTGGTAGAAGGTTTACAGAGTCTCTTCTCTCCAATTGGGTGTATGCACCTAGAGCCTTTAAACTGCCCAAAGACCTCAATGCCCCTAGAGCGATGCTGTGTTACACAAGCACAGGTGAAGGCTACACATTTCTTCAAAATATTAAATCAGAATGATTTCAGATGACATTTTGAACGACATTATACAGAGAAGAAGAGCTATTCCAGTACCGTGGTATTAGTGCACGGGTCACAGGATGCCCACTGGGACCAGGCACTCATTTTGCAGTCGATTGATGCAGGATCATTAATTTCCCTCACCTCCCGTCTGGACCCTCGCCTTTGAGAAAGAAATAATGATTAGCTTTATAATAATAACTTACTATTCCAACTCCATCCTAGCGCATAACTTTGGTTTAACACTAAAAATAAACGGAAAGGTACAACTTTTTACACATCTAACAGTGTAGCATACACCAATTTTTCTAAAATTGTGCATACTTACATGTGGTCTGTTATGCTCTTTCCATTAGCCTGATAAAGAAGACATATCATTACACATAAAGCAGCTAAAGCCTTCATGGTGAAGCTTTGTACAGTCCTATGAATTTGTGTAGAAATGTACACTTATACACTTATATTTATATTTAAGCATTGATTCACTGTTAATAATTAACATCAAGCTTTTTAGAGTTGACAAGGTTTGGAAATGTGTGTCTCCAAAGGTTTGTGTGCTTTCCCAGATATCTTAAATCATGTGACGCCATGGCATTTACCGTAACTGTCTAATGTTAAGTTAAATATCTAATGTTTTTTGACTTACGTATTTCAAGCTGTTTTTGCCTACTTTTACCTGCATTTTTGTACGTCGCAGAATCTATATTTTCTTATAGAATATGTTAAGTTTTAAAATGCTTTTTGCAGTCTCTATTATATTAGACAATAAGGGTGTAACAATACTCTCATGTCATGATTCAATACATATCACTATACGATTTTTTTGCCATGTTTTGAGTTTGTTCATGTTTAGAGTTTGTTTTTGATCGGTTTCTGCGGGTGCTTCCTTGCTCCCTATCACCTCCCTGGCTCCCTGAGCTTCCGGCACCTTCCTGCTCCCTGAGCTGCCTGTGCCTCCCTGCTCCCTGAGCTGCTGTTGTTTCCCTGCTCCCTGAGCTGCCTGCGCCTCCCTGCTCCCTGAGCTGCCGTTGTTTCCCTGCTCCCTGAGCTGCCTGAGCGCCTCCCTGCTCCCTGAGCTGCCATTGCTTCCCTGCTCCCTGAGCTGTCTGTGCCTCCATGCTCCCTGAGCTGCCGTTGCTTCCCTGCTCCCTGAGCTGTCTGTGCCTCCCTGCTCCCTGAGCTGCCGTTGTTTCCCTGCTCCCTGAGCTGCCTGTGCCTCCCTGCTCCCTGAGCTGCCTGTGCCTCCCTGCTCCCTGAGCTGCATGTGTCTCCCTGCTCCCTGAGCTGCCTGGACCTCCCTGCTGCCTGTGTCTCCCTGCTCCCTGAGCTGCCGTTGCTTCCCTGCTCCCTGAGCTGCCTGTGTCTCCCTGCTCCCTGAGCTGCCTGTGTCTCCCTGCTCCCTGAGCTGCCGTTGCTTCCCTGCTCCCTGAGCTGTCTGTGCCTGCCTGCTCCCTGAGCTGCCTGTGTCTCCCTGCTCCCTGAGCTGCCCGTGTCTCCCTGCTCCCTGAGCTGCCTGCACCTCCCTGCTCACTGAACTGCCTTTGCTTCCCTGCTCCCTGAGCTGCCCGTGCCTCTCTGCTCCCTGAGCTGCCTTTGTACTTAAGCCCTGTGTTAAGTCGTGTCTAGTTGTCTGTTGTTGCTATTTTCTGATTGTTCTTGTTTTTGGTATTGCTAAGAAACCTAAGCATTTCTGTCCGATTTTTGTTATCAATAAAGACTGCTGCAATAAGATCCAGTTTCACCTCTGGTACAACCTGACCTTGACAATATTATTGATACTCCAAGACCTATGGTAAAAGGTTAACAAAAAATGTACTGTTGATTAAAATGCTAAATTTGATATTACATTGGGGTGGAAATGAATGGGCTTGGACTTGGTGCCGATAACCTAATGCACAGGACAATAGTGACACCAGAAAAAAAATATACATGATTCTGAAGCTGAAAATACAGAATTATTTTAGACAAATATGATTGCACTTATAATATAATTTAGGCCACTTTTTACTGGTAAAATTTGGCATTATCAGGACCCACAAATATTCCCCCATTGCATTATTATACATTACTTATACACATTACATTTAATGTAGTTCTGACACCAAAACTCTGTAAACTACATAGTAAAGATTGTCACTATTCACGATGCATATTGTAGCATTTTTGTATTGTGACATGATATATTGTTAAACCCCTACTGTTAGACAACAGTAAGAGTATTTCTAGTAGTTTTATACAGATGAGGAATGTGCAAATAAATTTCCAAATATATTTTAATGTAATGTAGTTTAGATTAGTTCATGAACAAAACAGCCTTTTTTTCTGACCGTAAGAGCCCTGATTTCACAAACATGTTGAAATCTCAAACAAATACTATTGACATGTCAGAAGTCCAAATGTTTTTAGATTACAGGATTTTGAAAATAGGTCTGTTTGTTTGGTGGCTGTTTATTAATGTTAATCTTAATGCACAATCCCATATAAGGATTTGTGTGTGATGATATGAATTATTACTTATATTTGAATTCTTTCATAGAGATTATTTGATGGTGCACAGTGTGTAATATACACAGAGATGTTTATTTATAAGGGTAGATTCCTATGTTCAAAGTGATCTGTCAGAAACCTGCACTTTATCTGTGTCAGCTTCCTTCAGCTGCAGTCAGCTGCCTTCTCCACTCATCAAATTCAACCATGTCACAAAACAACACAGCTCTGATGGTGTCTCTGTGCAGGGTCAAAGAGGAACGTTGGCCAGTCAAAGTGAACATAGATCCTGTCCTGTACACCACAGCTATGTGCTGAGAACACCACTTTTTAATGTTTCAGACGCTTCCCCTCAGCTCACTCAGGAAGGTGGAGGGGACATGAACTGCACTCCTTTCCTCTTTTCCTGTTTTTGGGCCACTATTACTAGGAAATTAGTCCAAAAAAAAAAAAAAACCCCTTCACTCAGTTCTTCTGCACATCTGGGAGATGATTGTGGTGAAGGGCTGTTTGCAACCTTAAAAACTACACTAAAACATCTAGATCTATAGAGACTGTATTTTGTCAGATAATCTAAAATTACAATATTATTATTAAATCCTAAAAAGTGCTCTAAATAAATACATTATTATTATAATTATTTAAAATGATCCGAATTATCAAGACTCTTCATATGCAAATAGCTTGTAGGCAAACTTTACAAGATAGCTGTCAGAATTTAGTGAATGGATTTTGGTAATTTCTCAGTTCTTATCCCTAGACAATGCAAAAAATAAAATCTGTAGGGAAAAGCAGCCTCTGTTCTTCCATGCAGGAAGCTGAGTAAGTGAAATATTTGACGCATACCATTTCCAAATAGCAACTCTTGTGTACAACTCTTACAATTGCTGGCCAAATAAGTTTTAAAATCACAAATGACAAATCAAACATGCCAGTGATTCCTGAGTGAAATGTGTGAGTGACATGCCCTATAAATTATCATTATTCTCCTTTAAAAGATTCACATTACAGTAATAAAAACAGAAAAATAAACCTTGAGGTTAATATATGGCACATTGAGCTGAACGTCCATCAGTTGTCCATTAAGTCCACCAGAATGTGTTGCCTATTTGTGTAGTTTTATTTCTATACATAATTCCTTAAAAAAAATAAAATAATAAAAAACCTGCTTTGACCTTTATTAGTTTTCTCATCTCATTTAAACCCTTCTCCATCTTTAGTTTGGCAAGCATTTTCTTTACTCGGTTCCCTCTCTTATATGTCAGCAGTGTCAGCAGAGGAAGGGTAGGAAGGAAGGATGAACAGAGAGCTGAATTTCTTTACCGGCTTTTAAGAATGTTCCATGGTTTAATGAAAAGGATATCTGCTCATTACACAATTTCTATGTAAATATAAGCCCATGTAAACTGTCATCTTAATCAACTTGTCTTATTAATTTGAAAATAAAAGTGTCCATAATATATGTATACAATATAATCATCAAGTGATGCTTTTTGATAAAAGTATTTGTGTTCACTTCAAGGTTAATCAATCAGTGTATTGGTTATAAAGGCCGAGATAAGGTGCGCGTTACCTGTGGGAGGCGCTCAAGTCTGCGCCAGTTTGGCACTCGGTAGCGAGCGAGCAGTTTGAGGAGGAGGAGGAGGAAGAGGAGGACCGCCTGTCTGGATTAAGAGTGGTTTGGGTTTTACACTCATTCAAACTATCCACGGCGCTCATCAGCACTATTTTGAGTTTGTTATCAGTTTTTCAGGTGTGGAGTTCAAGAATGCATAATTGCGGTAAGTTACAGAAGCTCTGGTGCGGCATCCTCAAGTGTTACCTGTGGCGTTTGATAGTTGACTGTCAGTTCGGCATGTGTCGGTATTTGACTTGATGACATTATAAAAGAAACGTTTCAATGAAAAGTTTAATTTTATTTAAAAATGAAATGACTTGGCATGTTTAGCTACATGCGTTTGATTTATAGGTGTTTTTGATTTTCACCTCGTGCCATTTAAGTTAGCGTCAGCTCTTTATATTTTTAACATATTAAAGTGAATTAAACAAAATGTATACTGAAATGATGTGCTAAATTTTAGTAGGCTTGTCTACTATGTTAAAATAAATAAATAAACATTGTTCATTGATTGTATGCTACCATACATTTCTCAAGTGGTGAAAAATCTGCTCTTTGATTACAAGAGAAATTCTAATCAAAGTGTGAATTGCCTTCCCAAGTTCACAGGTGTCATTTGCTTATGGCTTCTTTTTTTTTTTTTTTTTTTTTTTCTTTTCTTTTTTAAATTCCGTGCTTATCTGCTATTATTAATGTATTGGACCTGTTTGCAAGGCTAATGTGTAACTTGAATGCTTGTAATACTGCTGAGGTGGAATTGTGCCTCTGTTTATGAACACCCTCAACTGTTGCTGAATCCTCTGTTTTAATGCAACTTAACTGTTGTGACTTTTGGGTTCATTTAAGTTACTGAACAGCCAGGGCCATGAGACCAGTCCTCATCCAAGTATAAACAAGAAATGATTAGGCATTTCACTGAAAGGTGTTTGGTTTTAAACAGAAGATCCCAATCTCAGATGTATGAACCTCAGAAGTTCTCAAAATATTATATATTATAGAATATAGAGACAACATCTTCTGAGCTTGTGTGGTCCTCCACCTTGTGTCTTTCCTGGTTCATCTGGGTTAATGTGTAGATAACCTGAATGACTGAGAACAGAATGTGTTCTAGAATTCCTGAAGCATCTGGGCATTCAGATGGGAAAATGTGTCAATTCTTTTGATTTATCAGTGACATTTCTGACTTTAATTGACTTCAATTGACAGATTAGGCTAAATCTAAGAATTGGTAGACAGAAGAAAGTTCTGTTTAATATTGTTTATAGTAATATTGTCCTTTTCTGATCAGCTGTAATAGATGTTGGATGTTATACTGTTGAATTGATTGTTGCTTGTGCTGTATTATGATTGGTATGAATATAATGAGAGGGGACAGAATTCCGTTGCCCTTCATAACCCGTGTTTAAAAGTAACTTTTATTCCTGCATTTCACAGTAAAAAAAAAAGTATTGTGTGAACTTTTTATCACCATTTTATTATGTGTTTTGTGTGAGACCGCAAGCAGATTACCTGCTTGGCTGCTTGTAAAACTGAAAACACTCATGATTGTGTGTTGCACAATCTTCATTCCGCTTATCACGCTTGTTTTATGGTTGCTGCATTACAAGCAGCATACTACACTGTATGACCCTGGATACTAGGCAGTAATGAGCATTATCTTACAGCCATTCTGCCACTGTTTTCCGCTCTTGATAATCAACTTAGCTGATAAACCATTCATCTTTGCCTCTGTCAGCTGTTGACTGTCATAAAACATTACTCTTCTACCAATTGAGATTTTTGTCATATGAAATAAACTTGATTTGCCAGTTCAATAACTTGATTTGCCAATTAGATTTTTCAATTATAGTGTACATGTATAAATGTGTATTTCATCCCTAAGGAATGATATTGTTGTAGTTTTTTTTTGACGAAAGTTAAAAGGATAATGTGCATGCTGCTCATGGTCAGTGACCTAATAGAACTTTGGGTTAATTATATAACTTAAATGCTTTCGTAATGGCTTGTCTTTCATCTCTGTGTGGCCATTACTAATCTATTTTCAGCTCTATTTTGTCATCTTGTCACTGCTTTAGCTCCTGCTGCATTATGATTATGTAAACCTCGTAAGCTTGCGTCTAAATATTGGTCAATTTTTTTATGTAAGATAAGGAACCGATAATCCTGAGTACATCAGACAGATTTCTTCTCCAATGTAAACCTGGAAAAGTAATTCTGCCCTAAGACCAACACTTTAATGAGAACATTTGGGTAATCTTGAGAATCATGGGACTGGAGATGTGTTTTTAGGGCTGATGAGCTGCTGGAAAAGGATTAACAGGTTTTAATTGCTCAACCTTTGATCTGCCCACCTTTGCTCTCTTGCTCTTTTTCCTCATTCTACTGAGAAATACACAGCTAAACATTATTTGCTGCTCATAAGGTATGTCTTTCAGACCATTTGAAATTATTTTCTTTCCTTAATTTAGTGAGACACTGTTTCAGTTTAACTGATTGATATGTGCAGATGTTTATCCATCTTGTATGAGTTGTGTGACTCTGGATGAACAGCCTTTCCTTTAGTCTCTGAAATTAGTTCACGATGATTACTTAATGCTTTATCCGTTTTGCAGCATTTTGTTTCTAAAGATTACACATTTTGAAAGTACTTTATTGGTACCAATGTTTAAATCAGGGAATTTGAGTTAAAATGTGGAGATTAGGCATAGAAATTAAATGAGGGATTCATTTGTGAAGATCCTATAAATCCTGTATTTCAGGAATGGAAAACCTATTCTGCTCTTTTTTTTTTTTTTTTTTTTTTTTTGCCTACTAAGCAGGAAGGTTGTTTTTTTTTTTTTTGCTTATGCAGTTTCCTCTCCTTCCTCTGCCTTTCTGTCACTAACAGGATCTATGGCCCAAGTTAAATTAGTTGGCAGAGTTTTTTTTGTTTTGTTTCTTGATGTGTATGTGATGCCTTCTGAATTAAAACGAACGAGTTGCTTGTACATGTAGACTCATGGTTCTTGTGAAATATGGAAAAACTGTTTATGCATGCAAGCATATTAATGCTTGTTCCTGTGACTGCTCTTCATGAATAAGAGATACTGGTCACATTTCAACGTTCTCAACTATCAATTTCATTTGTTTATCATCTATCAAATTATTTTTTTTTTTTTTCTCTGTCCAGGCGCAGTGCTGAGACTGTGTGCTTGCTGAATATCCGACCTGCATCTGTCCCCTTGTGTTTTTTTTTGGCCTCTCAGCTGGGTTTTGTCCCCTCTTTTGCTTTCATTCTCCTGTAACGAAGCACCCATCATGTTGCAACCACCTGATGCCGAGCCCATTGCTGTGGTACCAGCAGAACCAGCATCAACCACTGAGCCGACATCTGCCACAACACCCACTGCACCCGTGACCAGAACTTCATTCTGGAGGGAAAAGAGAAAAAGTAAAGTCTGACCTTTTTATCTTTTAATTTTTTGGGGTTGACGTGGCCTACAGCAAGTGATCTATTATATTATATTTATCTTTTTTAAATAATGAGCTTGTCCTGTCCTGTTCATCCACAGTCCCAGAGAAGACCGACGAGTTCCTGCTGGCCAGGTTTCAGGGTGATGGAGTGAGATATAAAGCCAAGATTATTGGTGTGGATGATGTCCCAGAAGCAAGAGGGGATAAAATGTGTCAGGATTCCATGATGAAACTAAAGGTGCAAATTCAAGCCTGCTTTATTTATGTTGTGGTTTATATGGTATATTTTAATGGTTCATAATAATAATAATAATAATAATAATAAAAACAATTTTTTTTTATTATTATTGTAAGGCTTTGTAAGTTTGCGCTGCTATTTTAAACCAATAATCAGAACAAAAAGCAGTTGAAGGATGACGTGCATAATTCAGTTATTTTTCTGACTCCAATATAATTAATCTGACTCCATTAAAGTTGTTGTTGTTCTTTAACCAGTTAAAAGTTCTACCCATATTTACTCAGTCCTACATTATTATAATCTGTGGTACAGTTATTGTTGGAAGGAGCTGTACTCAGCTTTGTTTGTGTACAGGGCATGGCAATAGCTGCTCGTTCTCAAGGCAAGCACAAGCAAAGAATATGGGTGAACATCTCTCTAACAGGAATTAAAATTGTTGATGAGAAAACTGGGGTGAGTAGTTTTGTGGAATTGATTATTGGCCTTGTCATGTCATAAAAATCTGTGTTGACTTTATAGCATGCACTGTCATATCATGACTTCAATCTCTCTCAGGTGATTGAGCATGAACATGTGGTGAATAAGATCTCTTTCATTGCTCGTGATGTCACTGATAACCGGGCCTTTGGATATGTTTGTGGAGCAGAGGGGCAGCATCAGTTTTTTGCTGTTAAAACAGCTCAGCAGGTCAGAGTTTGTTCATTAAACAAAAAAATGAAATCCTGTGATGTATATCAATATAATGTATATTATATTTGAAGCCACTTACAGAAATGGGGATGGAATATGTAATTCAAAGTGTAAGAAGAGCACTCATGTTCTCTTGTTGTCAATTCCTCTCCTACAGGCTGAGCCTCTGGTCATTGATTTGAAGGATCTGTTTCAACTAATCTTCAATATGAAGAAGAAAGAGCAGGAAGCTGCACAGAAGGTGATGTGTATATAATTGTAATGCTTAAAGCCAAAAGCATTTACATTTATTTAGATTAGAGTGTTTTAAATTACTGTTGTCTAAGAGTGAGGGACAAATTTGGTACTATATATTTCATGCAGGAAGATTGTAGGCTTGTCTAGATATTTGTCTGTTAGTAAACTAAGCTATTTTGAGTACTCAAGACATTTTTTCCAAACATAACAGCTCTCAATAGTTCTTCAAATTGAATATGCAAATGTTTTTCATAAATGTTTTGAACCCTTTTTCCTATTATATTCATTTTATTTACTAAAACCTTTACTACTTTGCAGGGTGAAGGAAATGGCACTGTGATTGAGGTGGGTATAAACCATTTTTGGGCAATATTTCAGTTTTATTTTAATGTAATTTTCTTTCATTTGTCCTCATGTTTGGTCCTTCAGAATGGTGGTGATGCTTTACTTACCCTGGATGGCCAAGAAAATGCTGTAAAAGTAAGTGCTTGCAACTTCATACAAAATGACAATTTCATACAAATTAGATTTTGTTAAACAATCTACTCCAAATGGACCTTGGAATCCTCAGAAAATAACAGAGGTGCCATGTTTTGTGTGTCAATCTCAGACTGTAGAGCAGATGGACCTGTTTGGCAATATGTCCACTCCACCTGACATTCACTCACCTACGGTAATGATCCTACAGTATACATTTTTGCAGTGAATCTTAAGCGGTTTATTAAATAATTCTTTTTAGAAATATACCTGGACTTTAGAAGGAGCAAAGCGTTTGATACATGTGGCTAGATTTCTAGTCTTATATTTCTTCCATAGACATAATTTTTTTTTTTTTTTAACCATGCTTTAAGTTCTTAACATACTAAATGCTTTGCCAGTGTCTTCTACCAAAGTCATCCATCAGACCTCATTTCTCATTTAAGGGTCTCAAGCATTTGCATTGGCTGTTTTTTATGACCAAACCAAATACTCTTTCACTGCTAATAATGCTTTTGGAAAAGTCCCACTGGCCAGTAGATGGCACCCAAACCCAAAAAATGGGATCATGGCAATTACATCACAATTACTGGTGTTATATGATGCTATAACTACCTTACTGTTTTCTTTCAGTATGTTTAACAGAATCTACCTCACCTCATTTTTTTCTTTTCTTCTAAAACTAGCCTGACAGTGTTCTGCTGCTTGACTTTGCTGTTGTGATTGATGGCATTCAAGTAAATCAAGGAAATCCTTTCATCTGCTACCCATCTCCTCTCTGCAATAAATCAGATGACAAACCAGTTTCATTTACATCAGATCTTTTCCCAACTCCTAGTTCTGATCCCTTCAGTGATGATCCCTTTTCTCCCTTGAATGATCAATCAGATTCCATGTTATCTTCCAATAACAAGTCAGATCTTTCTAGTATCCTCTTGAAAGGGCCAGACTTGCAGCAAAGCCTGAGTGAAGACTCCTCTCCAAACAGTCAGCAGTTTAATGGACTGTCCAGTACACAGTTGTCTCATGAAAGTCCAAATGCACAAGTAAAGCAGCTTCCCTTAAGCCCTCTGAATGGTGACCGCTATTCCCTTTTTAGCCAGAATCCTTTTTTGTGTACCTCAATGAACAACCCACCTATCTTAAACGGGTTATCCAAATCAGGTCCTCCTGTCCTTCAAACTCCTCTCTTGTGTAATGGATCAAGTAAATCAGTGGCATCGTTTCAAACCATTCCACCATCTTCTGTTCAAAATGGAGGCTTGATGGTCCTTTGCCCCCCACCCCAAAGTTCAAAGTCTGGATGCATGCAGAGGAGAGGGAAGGTGAACATGTGGCAAGAGAAACTCCTTACAGAGTTCTCAGTCTGTATTACTTCACATACCATGGATGAGAGAGACTATAAGGACAGTGCTGTTTGGCATAAATGGCTTTTAATTTAATAAATATTTTAAAGGTGCACTGTGTACATTTTTAGTGGCATCTAGTGGTGAGGTTGCGAATTGCAACTGCCCACCGTTTTCCCCCCCCCCCTTCCTTTCAAAACACATAGAGAAGCTACAGTGGCCGACATTGGACAAAGATGTCTTCTGAGCGAGCAGAGAGTAGCTAGCGCTCTGTAGAGCAGTTTGTCCATTTAAGGCTACTGTAGAAACATGGCGGTGCAAAATGGTGACTTCACTGTAAGGGGACCTGTGGTGTATGTAGATAGAAATGGCTCAATTTAAGGTAATAAAAACATAACGGTGCATTATGTAAGGTCTTTGTACAACACTGAAAACATAGTTATGTATATTATATTGCTTCTGTCAATAGATCCTCATAAATGCTACACACTGCACCTTTAAAATTATATTAAAAAAAAAACAGCATACAGACATTAACATTGTCTAAATCCATTGAGGCTTGAGAGAGAATGAATGGTTGAATAATTATGATTTTAAAAAGTCCTTGTAATCTGTCTCAATTATATATTTTTGAGGGAGGTGTTTTTTTTTATTTTTATATATATATATATATATATATATATATATATATATATATATATATATATTTTGGCACATTGGATGGAAACTGTCACATTATTAACTTGTGTTGAGGGACATGATATTATTGTCTGTGTACTGCGTGTCATAAATTGCTTTATTTACTTTCTGCTAATTAAGAAAGCTACCAAGTTTTATGATGATGGTCTGCATGGTCCCTTTTCTCTACTCCACTGTAGAAGCTGGATGAATCCACATAAAATGGTTCATTTCAAAGCCTTTTTTTAAAAACATAATTTAATTGTGGATGTACACAACAAAGTCATGACAATCCCTTAAACCAATACTATGACTAACTGCATGCTTTGTACCTCAGTTCAATTGTGCAGGTTAAAAATTAAAGTAAACCATCTACAGACATACTGTATATCTAACTTGACTACCTTTTTTTTTTTTTTTTTTCTTCACTTTTCCAAATGACAACTTTGGTGGTGGTTTTTTTATTTTTATTTTTTTATTTTATTTTTTTAAATTGGGCTCTTTGTCAGTGGCAGCACTTAATTGTTTCATGTCATTTGGCTCTGTAATTTTGCTTAAGTGCATAGTACTAAAAATTAACAACATTGTGCCTCCACAGTCACCTGGAAATGACATGTTTGGAGCTGAACTCTTTGCTCCACCAACCCAGTCTCAGCCCTCGAATCAGAGCTCATCCATTCCAGCGGACTTATTCAACACCACTCCTTCCTCCACCATCAGTGCTCTTGGTATAATGCATGCTCTTGGTACACTTGTTCTAACTAAAATGACTAGAAGTGTCATATGAAGACTATAAAATGCAGATTTAGTTTTAAACTATTTACACCACTATAGTTTTTAAAACTAAATCGGCTTTTTATAGTCTTCATAATATGACACGTCTAGTCCTATTAGTTAGATTAGTACAGTAGTACATGTGTTGTTAGCGCATCTCTTTATTTTCTCTTAATGCTGGTGTCTGTTGACTCTTATTTGAAAACCCAATTTCAGATTTTATTTTTGTTCTGTAGGTTCATTGTCTCTGGGCCCTACTTCTGTCACTCAAACTCCTGGGGCAGCTCCATCTCCATGGGGTCAAACGCCACCAATGTTTCCTCCACAGGGCGGTGTTCAAGTAGCGGTTCCAGGACAACCAACACCTTTTCCTCAACCATCTGGCTTTGGAGGCCTGTCTGCACCTGCATGGGGGCAGCAAGGAGCTTTGTCTTTTGGTCCACCAGCTGCCACACAAGCCTGGGGTCAACCTGGAACCACAGCACCTGTTGGGGCCTGGCCCACGGCTGGTCCTGTGGGCAGTACTTTCCAACCAAACCAGTTTGCTCCCATAATGCCTCCTAATGCAATGTTGGGTATGCAGCAGGGTGCAGTGGTTCCTCCTCGCCCTCCACCCCGTCCTCCGGTGAAAGAAGAACCCCCAGTGGTCAAAAGTGCCTTTACAGCTTTGGACCCCCTTGGGGAGAAGGAGAAGAAGACCGGAAAAGACATGTTCAAAAATTTCCAGATGGTTAAGCCCCAGAAAGCAGAACAAGAACCTGGTCCAAACACCAATGGCTCATTTGACCAGTACTTTTCTAGTAAGGTTGGCCTGGCTCAGGAGGTGGCAGATCACGATGACTTTGACATAAACCAAATCTCAGTAAACTCAAATGGTACACATTGAATTATCAGCTGTAACTTATGATTTAAGACATGCAGCATAGTAATTTTGATAGTTTGATCATTACAGTTCCCCATCTTGTGTCCAGGGACTTCCAAACTTGCTCCTCCGCAATCCCCTGCGACTGTTGCAGTACCTCAGGGAGCAGGTCTGATCCCGGCCGCAGGGCTTTTGGATGCTGCCTTCACTCCTAACCTAGTCCCTGCACCCTTAAACCAGAGTCCTGCAGCAAGCTCAAACCTTTTTGATGACACTTTTGGAATTAACCCTTTTGGAGCACCACCTATGAATACAGTATGTGAATTATTTATTTATTTTATTTTTTCAAATCTAAAAGTTTAATTTATTTATTTTTTTTCATCACAGAGCACTCCAGCCACTCAGACTGCTGCCCTCGCAGATGCTTTTCGAGACCCGTTTGGGGGAAATCCTTTTGCCTGAGAAACTTTAGCACTGCTGGTACAGAACTATACATAATTCAATATTACTTTAATGTTTGCCTGTACATAACATTCCATTTGAACTCCCTAAGAAATTAGATTTATGTTAATGCATAGGCTTGGTTTTATTAACATAAATAATTACCTGTTCATATATTTATTTCAGTACACTCCCATTGATCCAGTGCTGCTGAGCCAGAGAACCACACAAGCACTGTAGAGTTGCTATCAGCATTCTACTACAAAGAAAATAAATGTGCTCATAACCTTTTTCTTGTATTCTGTTCACATTCCCACTGTATAGCTGTTGTAGCCTCACTTTCTGTGCCTTTTATAACTTATCACAGATCAGCCCTTCTCTTCCAGTCCATTCAGATCAACCCATTTCAATCCCAAGTCACTCATAAAATAAGATGCACAGTGAAGTAGTTGAAGTTGGGGTTCTTCTGTAGAGTGTAATAGAAAAGAAGAGAGAATAAAAGATAATGATCATGTTTGTGTAAATGATTTTTCTCTATGCAATTATCCTGAGCATTTATGATAAAGTAAATATGCTTAATCCTAAAGATTTGTCATTAAAGAAAGTGAATGAATATCTTTTGTTTTTTTTGTAAAAAAAACACTTAAGTAATATTTTAGCCTCTTGCTTAATTTAGCCTCAGGTAGTAAAATCTGAGCAATTATCAGTGTTAATGCATCTTCGTCGATCTGACTTTAAATGTTGTTTACAGGACTGACTGAGGAATTCTCTAGAGCTTTGGTAAAGACTGTGTAAGTACATACTGTTGTACAACAAAGTTCGTTACCATGGTAAAAGAAAGAGCACCAAGATGTGACCAGACTACAGAGGCCATTAATGAAACAACACTATTGCCAGTGTGCCCATTGTCATGCGCCAAGAATTTGCCATTATCCCTCCAATTCTATTAATACAGACAGGATGGCATCATTCTGTGTATGTCAGATTGTAACACTGGGGTGAAAGAATTGCCAAGCCTCTTTGTTGCCTTTTGGGACTGGATATAATTTGGGATGAAGGTTTAATAGACAGGAACCATATAAAAGAAGTGCGTGGCAACTTTCTGTAGCTTTTCGCAAGTCTGCAAATCAATTTACTGCTATATCAGAATCAGATATTTATAACAGTGTTTTGAAATAACAATAAAAAAAATTACGTTTAAAGATGCCTCGTCCTTTGTTTCACCGAAATGGTTGCTGGGACCCTCTTCAGGAGAGAACACAAAAAAACCTTTTCAACCAAAACACCGACCTCCCCTGTTTCCTTGAGCCTGATGAGGTTAGCTGGATAGATTCAGCCAGGAAAAGATTAGGGACATCGACCTGGCCAGGATCTATGCGTTTACCTCTCTTCAGCTCTTTGTGCATGGAGATTCCTCCTAAATCATGTATTGGACCTGAAGGACAGGATTCTGAATCTGTGTGTGAACAAATGAAAGGACCGCAAAACTGGAAAGTCTGTCTAGATGTCAGTCCATTTTCTCCAGAGGAGATAAGCATCCAAACCAAGGAGGGATATTTGGAGATAACCGGTATGACCTTGATATGTCTGGCTTTGGCCTGTTTATAATGCACTGCATACTTATGTTAATAAAAGCTGCGTTCACATACTGCAAATCACATTTCATTTGGATGGCAATGGCATGTTCTTTAATATGTTTTCATTCATAGGTAATCACGAGGAAAGGCAGGATAATCACAGATTGATCTCAAGAAGCTTTACAAGAAAATACAAGTAAGAGATTTTGTTTTATTCATTCTGTTGTTAATTTGTGTTATACTATTAACTCCTACTGTATTTTAAAATGAAAAGAATAACACAAGAACAAAAGCTATTTTTCCAAACTGGACCTAACTGGAAATTATGCTGTTTTTGCATCACATAATTACAGCTGTACATAATATAAGGTGTTACTCCATCATTACTCATGGCTGGTTTCATTTTTCTTGTGTAATTCATTAGGCTTCCAGCTGATTTAGACCTAAAACTGATCAACTCCATGCTGTCTCCAGATGGTATTCTCTCAGTTGAGGTCCCATTACCTGGCTCTAATACCAGTCTCCATGGAGAGATTGTCATCCCTATTCACATGATGGACAAACCGTTGCCTGCAAAGTAGTAACCCAATATGTTAAAGTAATGAATATGTTTTCCTAACCTTTTGTTTTTAATGGCTAACCTTGTAAATGCTAGTGTTGCAAGAGAATATTTATCATATTTTGAACCATTACCAAATTATAAACATTACTGCAGTGCAGACAGTGATATGCTAAATAGATAAGCTCTGCAGTTACTTTGGATTAAATTCTTAGACCATTATGCAATGCATAATTTGTGCTTTATATGTATAAGAATTCTTCTAAGATGATAAATCCTGTGTAACCAGTAAGTACTGACAGAGTTCAGATCAGTTCACTATTTTTCAGGCTAGAATAAAAATGTTTGGAAAGGGTTTCACACTGGGGTTGGTGTCATATAATGCCAGGACAATCCGTTTGATCTTGAGAGACTGTACTAAATGTGTAACAATAAAATAATACAATCATGTAAATTATATTTAACAAGAGGACACTGAAATTGTGATTTCTAATCAATAATTAGGTAAGCAAATAATTCATCTCAGCATCATGTAGCCGAGTAGAGCTTCATGTCACATCCTATAGATGGTGCTGATATTTAAAGTCATACAGCTCACACCAGATTTTGTGAACTGATCTTCACACAACCATACTGCTTGTGTGGCAGGACATGACCGTTATGAAACCCAAAGCCTTCCTTCTTTGGTTTCCTTCTTGGAGGTGATCAGAAGTACGGAGGCAGGTTTCTCCTTACTTCAACAGTTGTACCTTGACTATTTTTGGATGTGTTCCACAGCTTTCATCACGTTGGTCAGAGGCAGTAATCAAATGACATGTCTCAGTTACAATGCATGATAAAAACAGCAACAGGTTTCCAAATGGTCAGTATTTTCTTCTATTATCTTTTGTATGATTCAAATATATCTCTAACATGAGTTGACCAGAGGAAGTGTCCTCTGTTACTCATAGAATGAAGAAGTGCCAATTCAGCATCCATAAAATGACAAAATACATTAAAATAGCAAGATGTATGTTGCTGACAGAGAATTGAGCATCTACCCCATGCTATAAATCTTCAGAAGAGCTCCATTGGTTACATTGCCATCTAGCGTTTATCATATGATACTTTTTCCTGCATTTCCTGATTTCTGAAATTAATCCAAGGAGTTAACTAAAAACTTCAATGTTCAGTAGCTTGTATTAGACTCTGACCTGGATATAGTGTGCAAGTGTGCAAAGATCACACAAAATTGATCTCCATCCATATCTGGCAGAATTTAATTTATTGCTTAGGGCACAAACAACTTCCAAGTCGTTCCTACAAGTTGTCTAAGAATCAGTATGTGCGCATAGAGATTTTACACAATACAAATATGTTACAATCAATTATTTATGTAAACAGCTATTTAAACTTGACAGTATTTATTTATTTCTTGCTTCAATGAGTCAATTAAGACCAATGAATGCATCATCAGCTGTATTAAACAGTCTGAGCTTATTAAAATGTTTATGATAACTGCTGTTAGTACATGCCAGATTAAATTGAGGGTTGGAACTAAGCCTGTAAATATACACCATATAACACAGCAGTATGTAGAATACTTGGCACCTTCATTTAACTTACTGAGTGCACACATGTTGGACATGCCAAAAATACAGCACAGGGAATCTCCAATTACATTATAAGCCTTAAGCTATTCAGGAGGGCGGGGGGTGTTGAAATGGTGAGAATGTTACCAAGCTCCACAGTGGCCACTCTCCACTGTAATGAGCAAATTAAGATTTATGGCTCAATAAATGTTTCATTTGTCAACATCTTCACATTTCAGTGTTATCCACAACATGAATTTGTGATCATAAAGGAACAATTTTGCTCAGGAATACATCTGTTATTCACATTTACTGTTTTCTGATGAATTGAAAAAAACTAGTATACATCTTAAAAAGTAAGTTCACCCAAAAATGAAAATTAGCCCATGATTTACTCACCCTCAAGTCATCCTAGGTGTATATGACATTCTTCTTTCAGACGAATACAATCTGAGTTATATTAAAAAAGTCCTGACTAATTCAAGCTTTATAATGGCAGTGACTGTGGCTCTGTTTTTGAAGTCCATAAAAGTGCATCTGTCCGTCATATAACTGCTCTACACGGCTCCAGGGGGTTAATAAAGGCCTTCTGAAGCGAATCGATGTGTTTGTGTAAGAAACAAATTCCATATTTAACACTTTATAAAGTGTAAAATTTATTTAAAAAAAATAAATTATCTAGGTTCCGGCCTATCGCCTTACATATTCAACTTTCGAAAAAAAGTGCAGCGCCTCCCGTAGTTCAAAATGCTTACACTACGTCTGACGACACTGCACACCAGTTACGCTTGTCAGATGTAGCGTAAGCATTTTGAACTAAATTTGAGCCACAATCACTGCCATTATAAAGCTTGGATTAGCCAGGACTTTTTTAATATAACTCCGATTGTATTCATCTGAAAGAAGAATGTTATATACACATACAAATAACTGCAATTGATCACCATGGGAAGTAATTAACACAGGTTTTCTTTACAGCATGAGGAATTTAATGCTGTAAAGCTTTCATTTTAGTTGCCTTTTAATTTGATTGTCTAGCTTGGCTTGTTTCTTTTTTACTCATGTCCTACCACCCTAACCTACTAAAAGCCATGCATGCTAAGAATGTGCAGGCTCCGTGCTACACTCATTTGACCTACTGTAAAAAAAAAACAGGCAAATGTTATGCTAGTGTTGATGTCTGTTTTTGGGTGAATGAGGTAATAAAAAAATAAATATATATATGCTTCAGGTTAATGTATAAGGGGATATTGCAATATTGTTAATGTCTAATATGATTGTCGACACTTTAGACAAACTTGATGTATTTTTCCATTATATAACAAAATATCAACCAAAAAATATTGCTCAAACATTTTAAGAAAAACATTTCAAAAAATGGTTTAACATGATTAAACAATAGATATGCTGTTCAAAGTTAGATATTTGTACACTAGACGATTGTCAAACGTTAGTGGAATAGGTAATGTGATGAACTTCACCTGTGGTTTGTCTGTAAAAGACACCTGAGTGAACTTTTACCACACCTCAAGACCATTTGGTTGAAAGACATAGCAAAATTTTTTTTGCTCCAGATAACAAAAACAACAAATCTACATTTGACACTACCAACTGCCATAGTACAGTCATTAACAGGGAAATAAGAACTAATCCATGTGTGACTAATCCAATCTTGGTTTCAGAGTCACTGATGTATCATAATAAATCTGTTGACATTACATGCATCTTCAAGGTGTTGAATGTCATCATAACTAATTAGTTATATCAATGCAATTAATGTATCAAACAAACCTATCATATCTAAACTTCACTTTCTCTAAGACAAAAAAAAAAAAAAGAAAACAAGAGAAAATGTTGTATTTTCGTTCTGGAAAAAATAATAAGCAGTACAGTTATTTCCATCTTCAGAATGATTGTCAGTGCCAAGTGTTTCACCTGATTAATTCCTTGACTCCCATTTCTGTCATATTAGACATTAGTTAGCCATATTTAACTTCTGCTTGGCTAGCAGAACAAATCCAATATAAGGCGGTACGGACAAGCCCTGAAGACTGTTGAGGAGACAGAAGAGTTTGTGATTGTGGTGAGAACTCTAATTTCTTTAAGCATTATTGTTTGAAATTAGCTGTTACAAATACACTTACAATAGATGATGATTAGACAAAATAGAAGAGAGGATGACTTGAATATTCTGGATGTTTGCATTCAAGTTTTTTCAGTATTACTAAATGTGATGTTGTGAAAAGAAACATCACATACATGTATGGTACTTTGATCAAATAAAATGTTAACACTTTAAAATAAGGTTTATTAGTTAACATTTGTTAACTACATTAGTTAACATGAACTAATAACGAACTGCACTTCCACAGAATGTGTTAATCTTTGTTAAATGTTAATTTCAAAATGTACTAATGCGTTATTAAAATCAAAAGTTGTATTTGATAACATTAGTTAATGCACTGTGAACTAACATGAACAAACAATAAACAGCTGGATTTTGATTAACTAACATCAACAAATACATTAACAAATATATTGCTCATGGTACATTCATGTAAGTTAATACATTAATGTTAACATATGAAACCTTATTGTAAAGTGTTACCAATAAAATAAAATGTATGGGAATATTTTGATAAATTAGATTTAAAATTCACGTGAACTTTCTGTTCTACGTTTTCCTCTATTACAGGGCTGCTGGAAAAACATCACTAGTGGGAAGAAGAAGAAAGGTAAAGTTCATCCTTATTTATTTTGGTAATAATTAAACAGCCATTTCTAAGTTGTAATTCATGGACAGTTAATTTATTAATTTATTTATTTTTGTACAATTGAAAAGTCATAAACATCTTTTTAATATTACCATGACACTTAGTGTATGGATGATGACAAGTGTCATATAAACTTAAAACAATTAATGGTGTATAGTCATGAGATTTTCTTATAAATAAAATAAGATTACCTTCTGTTCACTGCAGTAAGCCGCCACCATGAGTACGGACGCGGAGATGGCCATTTATGGCAAGGCTGCCATTTACCTTCGTAAGCCTGAGAAGGAGAGAATCGAGGCTCAGAGCAAACCATTTGATGCCAAGACTGCCTGCTATGTGGCTGATGACAAAGAGTTGTACCTCAAGGGAACAATCAAGAGCAAAGATGGTGGCAAAGTCACAGTTGTTTTGCTTGACACTAAGGAGGTAAATTTCTACATTTCATTAAAACCGGATGCTCAACTTAAATCAATCATTACATGGTCTTGATAAATCTAATATCGACTGGATAATATTTATAGGAGAGAGTTGCTAAGGAGGATGACGTCCACCCAATGAATCCTCCCAAGTTTGACAAGATTGAGGACATGGCCATGATGACCCATCTCAATGAAGCCTCTGTGCTGTATAACCTCAAAGAGCGTTATGCTGCATGGATGATCTACGTAAGTTCTGAAACAATGTAAAGCAGCATTGAAATAAATTTTGTCTGTGTTGTTGCAATCTGACCACGTCTCATTTCAGACCTACTCTGGACTCTTCTGCGCAACTGTGAACCCCTACAAGTGGCTCCCAGTGTATGATGCAGAAGTGGTGTCTGCCTACAGAGGCAAAAAGCGTATGGAGGCCCCACCCCACATCTTCTCTGTCTCTGACAACGCCTATCAGTTCATGCTGTGTGGTAAGATCTGATTTATGAGATCTGAATTAAATATAAGTTGAAATTCCCATTCATAGTTTTATAAAACAATTGCTTACACATTATTACCTTTGAATTAACAGACAGAGAGAACCAGTCTGTCCTGATTACGTATGTATCAAGCCTTCAATTAGAGTTGTTGAGAACAGTTCTATTTTTCTCTTGTGGAACTTCCTCATGTCTTATCATCTTCTGTCTTCTAATCTCTCATAAACCAGTGGAGAATCTGGTGCTGGAAAGACTGTGAACACCAAACGTGTCATCCAGTACTTTGCCACAATTGCAGTGGCAGGTGGTGACAAGAAGAAAGAGCAGACTTCCGGCAAAATGCAGGTATGAGATATAAAACTATGTCATGCATATTATTTTGAAAGATGGCGATTTACACTCATCTCAAAAACTATATGATATGTGAATTTATGAAATGCCTATAAACAGTGTTTAGTCATGAAATAGAAAATAACTGAAAACCCTTCAAACAACACAGGGCTCTCTTGAGGACCAGATCATTGCTGCCAACCCTCTGCTTGAGGCTTATGGTAATGCCAAGACTGTGAGAAATGACAACTCCTCTCGTTTTGTAAGTTTTTATTTACATGCAGTTCAATTAGTCAGTTGTGTTGGATTTTTCTATAAAGAGATTTTATTATTATTATTATAGTCATCATTAATAATAATAATAATAAAAATATAATAATAATAATAATAATAAAAATATAATAATAATAATTTGTTATTTTGTTTTAAACAGGGTAAATTCATCAGAATTCACTTCGGTACATCTGGAAAACTGGCTAGTGCTGACATTGAGACATGTAGGTGGACTGGGATGATTTTATTGATCCATCCTGCACATTTGTCTGTGTCTGTCACTCTTCAGATGATTGTGACTCAAGTACATTCTCTCAACAGATCTGCTGGAGAAGTCTAGAGTGTCATTCCAGCTTCCAGATGAGAGAGGCTACCACATCTTCTACCAGATGATGACCAACCATAAGCCTGAGCTGATTGGTAGGCACACATTTTTCATTCAGTGTTTAAATTCCAGATAACATTGTAAAATACTCTTTCACAAATGCTGTGTATTTTTACAGAAATGACGCTCATCACCACCAACCCCTATGACTTCCCCATGTGCAGTCAGGGTCAGATCACAGTGGCCAGCATTGATGATACAGTGGAGCTGGATGCTACTGATGTGAGTCATTGCTGTTTGAATAGTGGCATATTCTATTTAAACATGGCAGATCCTAGAGCTCATTCTTCTCTGTAATTTTCAGAGTGCTATTGACATTCTGGGCTTTAGTAATGAGGAGAAAATGAGCATCTACAAGTTCACTGGAGCTGTGCTTCATCATGGCAACATGAAGTTCAAGCAGAAGCAGCGTGAGGAGCAGGCCGAGCCTGATGGCACAGAGGGTGAGACTAAATAGTACTAATGTGTGTCAACATGCAGTGCTTTGATTTGAGAGATTCGCATTTCTATTTTCACAAAGAAAAGGTGGTTTTAGTTTTCAAGGCAAGAAAAGGGATACATTTTTTTGCAACTTTTTTAATTGCAGAGGCTGACAAAGTTGCCTACCTTCTGGGTTTGAACTCTGCTGATATGCTTAAGGCTTTGTGCTACCCCAGAGTCAAGGTCGGAAATGAGTTTGTGACCAAAGGCCAGACCGTGCCACAGGTATGTAGTATTTGTTTAATCTGACTTATTATTGCAAAAGCAAAAAAGCAGAAGTATTTCATAAAATATCCAATCTATTGTACAGGTGTACAACTCTGTTAGTGCCTTGGCCAAATCTGTCTATGAGAGGATGTTCTTGTGGATGGTCATTCGTATCAATCAGATGTTGGACACAAAACAACAAAGAAATTTCTACATTGGTGTGCTGGATATTGCTGGATTTGAGATCTTTGATGTAAGAATGATTCTTTTATCTCTTTTTATGGTAAATTTAATCATATTCAGAAGTGAGTAAATGTTTCTGTTATTTTTTCCTCCAGTTCAACAGCATGGAGCAGCTGTGCATCAACTTCACCAATGAGAAACTGCAACAGTTTTTCAACCACACCATGTTTGTTCTGGAACAAGAGGAATACAAGAAGGAGGGCATTGTTTGGGAGTTCATTGACTTCGGCATGGACTTGGCTGCGTGCATTGAACTAATTGAGAAGGTTTTTAACTGTTTTTGAACTTATTAATTTCAATTAATGGTCCATTCTCAAAATCATACATTTTTACAAATTAAACAACATTCTTTTATAAACAGCCCATGGGTATCTTCTCCATCCTTGAAGAGGAGTGCATGTTCCCCAAAGCTACAGACACTTCCTTCAAGAACAAGCTGTATGATCAGCATCTTGGCAAGAACAAAGCTTTTGAGAAACCAAAGCCTGCCAAAGGCAAGGCTGAAGCCCACTTCTCCCTGGTTCACTACGCTGGAACTGTGGACTACAACATTTCTGGCTGGTTGGACAAGAACAAGGATCCACTGAATGAGTCTGTTTTGCAGCTGTACCAGAAGTCTTCTGTCAAACTGCTGGCTACTCTCTACCCACCTGTTGTTGAGGGTAATAAACTGAAGTGTTAACATGATTATGTACATAATTTTAACCAAACTTTAATTCAGTTTTGCACTATTTTCTTATTATTTTATATTATTTATTTTGTTTCTTTATCTAAATAGAGACTGGTGGCGGCAAGAAGGGAGGCAAGAAGAAGGGTGGCTCCATGCAGACTGTGTCTTCTCAGTTCAGAGTATGTCTTTGTTAGAGACCAAATGTGAATAAAGATGCAATTGAATGGACTTAAGAAACATTGACTGAACATCACCTTGCTTGAGTCTAGATCAGAGAAATCAACAACTGATAGAATCTGAGTAAGAATGCTGAATCTTTTCATGATTAAACAGGAGAACTTGGGCAAGCTCATGACCAACTTGAGGAGCACTCACCCTCACTTTGTGCGTTGTCTGATTCCCAATGAGTCCAAGACTCCAGGTAAAGTAATAAAGAGCTCACAGATATTCTCATATTAATACAATATTTAAAGTTAATGTATATAATAATGATAATGTTCATTTACCAAGCTTATGATGTAAAATGTTCATTATAGGTCTCATGGAGAACTTCCTGGTTATCCACCAGCTGAGGTGTAACGGTGTACTGGAGGGTATCAGAATCTGCAGAAAGGGCTTCCCCAGCAGAATCCTCTATGGTGACTTCAAGCAGAGGTAAATGGGACCACATGAAAATAACATTTCCTGTGTAGGCTCTTTATTAGAAGATGTGAAGCATTTTGATTAATCTTCCAATCTCCCATAGATACAAGGTGCTGAATGCCAGTGTTATCCCAGATGGACAGTTTATGGATAACAAGAAGGCCAGTGAGAAGCTCCTGGGATCCATCGATGTTAATCATGATGAGTACAGATTTGGACACACAAAGGTTAATATTCAGCTTTACAACTTTCAAGATTCAGTAATTATTGTCATTTAGCCTATACAGGTAAACCAATATATTTTGATTTACTGTTTTACATAAATTCAGGTGTTCTTCAAAGCTGGTCTTCTGGGTACTCTTGAGGAGATGCGTGATGAGAAACTGGCTGCTCTGGTCACAATGACTCAGGCTCTGTGCCGTGGTTACCTGATGAGGAGGGAGTTTGTGAAGATGACAGAGAGGAGGTAAGCAATGTCATGAAATGAAAAGTATAAAGCTTTTTCAGTGGGAAATTTTACAACAATAATAAACCCACATTAATTTACAGTGTTTATGGGTTATCAATACAAATATTTTTAAAGGTATTTAAAACTACTCTATACAAATATGTTTGACCCATAAAGTGAAGGAAATATTTTGTTGACTAGTTAAAAAATAAGTGCATTTACCAATAATTCTGCATTTGATCATCCCAATTGTTTCATCAGGGATGCAATTTACACCCTCCAATACAACATCCGCTCATTCATGAATGTCAAACACTGGCCATGGATGAAGGTTTATTACAAGATTAAGCCTCTGCTGAAGAGTGCTGAGACTGAAAAGGAGCTGGCAACCATGAAAGAGGACTTTACAAAATGCAAAGAAGATCTTGCCAAGGCTGAAGCCAAAAAGAAGGAGCTTGAAGAGAAGATGGTAGCACTGCTGCAAGAGAAAAATGATCTGCAGTTGCAAGTAGCATCTGTGAGTATTCTTGAATTGAATTAATTAAATTTAGCCTCCATTAGCCTGTTCAATGCTGTTTCCAATGATATAGCAACCCATTTTTAACAGGAATCTGAGAATCTCTCAGATGCTGAGGAGAGGTGTGAGGGTCTGATCAAAAGCAAAATCCAGCTTGAAGCTAAACTCAAAGAGACAACTGAGAGACTGGAGGATGAGGAAGAAATCAATGCTGAACTGACAGCCAAGAAGAGGAAACTGGAGGATGAGTGTTCTGAGCTGAAGAAAGACATTGATGACCTGGAGCTCACCTTGGCTAAAGTGGAGAAGGAGAAACATGCCACTGAGAATAAGGTTGGAGATTGAGTTGGTTTAAGATTGGACTTAATCCCTGTCTTATATGTTGATATAGAATATAAATAGTAAAATATAAGCTTATTTGAAACAAAAAAAAAATCACACAGGTCAAGAACTTGACTGAGGAAATGGCAGCTCAGGATGAGAGCATTGCTAAGCTTACGAAAGAGAAGAAAGCCCTCCAAGAGGCACATCAGCAGACACTGGATGATCTTCAGGCCGAGGAGGACAAAGTCAACACCCTGACCAAATCCAAGACAAAGCTTGAGCAGCAAGTTGATGATGTGAGTTGATTATGTAAACATGTTATTAATTAACAGTGTTTATATGTTATATATCACTCTAAACATAACATTTATATTTATATAACAATTAACATATTTTATACATCATTGTCCTGTAGCTTGAGGGTTCCCTTGAACAAGAGAAGAAGCTTCGCATGGATCTTGAGAGAGCCAAGAGAAAGCTTGAAGGAGACCTGAAATTAGCCCAAGAGTCCATCATGGACCTGGAGAATGACAAGCAGCAATCTGAGGAGAAACTGAAGAAGTAAGAATTCTTTGCAAATTCTTATAAAAATAATGGTTTTCATTTATTTCATACCATTCATTGTTTTCCCCTTTTACACACAGAAAAGACTTTGAAACGAGCCAGCTACTCAGCAAGATAGAAGATGAACAATCTCTGGGTGCTCAACTCCAGAAGAAGATCAAGGAGCTTCAGGTATTTTCAGATTTCAGCTTCAGATTTTTTCAAACATTACGATTATTATGATCAAATACAGATCAAATACAAATAATCGAATTAACTACTTTCCACCATAGGCACGCATTGAGGAACTGGAGGAAGAAATTGAGGCTGAGCGCGCTGCTCGTGCCAAGGTTGAGAAGCAGAGAGCTGATCTCTCCAGGGAACTTGAGGAGATCAGTGAGAGGCTTGAGGAAGCTGGAGGAGCCACTGCTGCTCAGATCGAGATGAATAAGAAGCGAGAAGCTGAATTCCAGAAGCTGCGTCGTGATCTTGAAGAGTCCACCCTTCAGCATGAAGCTACTGCTGCTGCCCTCCGCAAGAAGCAGGCAGACAGTGTGGCCGAGCTGGGAGAGCAAATCGACAACCTGCAGCGTGTCAAGCAGAAGCTTGAGAAAGAGAAGAGTGAATTCAAAATGGAGATTGATGATCTTTCCAGCAACATGGAGGCTGTTGCCAAAGCAAAGGTTTGAGAACTGACTCTAAAATATTTTTAAGGAAATATCAAATGTGGTTAAGATTCATAAAAATGTAATCAAATGTTTTTACAGGCTAATCTTGAAAAGATGTGCCGCACACTTGAGGACCAACTTAGTGAAATTAAGTCCAAGAATGACGAGAACCTTCGCCAGATAAATGACCTCAGTGCTCAAAGAGCAAGACTTCAAACTGAAAATGGTAACAAGTGGCACAATATCTCAAAAATATAAATATATTTTTAATTTCCTCCACTATCAAATGACTTACATGAACACAAATGTGTAGTGGCAAAATTGTTTACATACTGGCAGTAGCACACATTAAAGAGATAATATTGGATATGCCACTTTTCTGAGAGGATTTTAAGCATGTTGTGGTTTATTGTGATACAGTCAAACAGAAACTAGACTGATAGCAGTGCACTAAAACCCTCTCCAAGTAGTTTATCAACTATGAAGAATTGGCACTATTGTCATAAAAACAATGTTTCTTCCCTCTCAATTAATATTAATATAAACCATTTTCCTCACCATCATTGTGTCTATCAAATGTTTTTGTAAATGTAAATCTCAAAAGGTGAGTTTGGCCGTCAGCTGGAGGAGAAGGAGGCTCTGGTTTCTCAGCTCACCAGAGGCAAACAAGCTTTCACTCAGCAAATTGAGGAGCTTAAGAGGCAGATTGAAGAGGAGGTTAAGGTAATACAGCATAATCAATACATGCACATTGTCAATTACTTTACTGTAGAGACAAGCTAATATTATGTGACTTTGTCTCCTAGGCTAAGAATGCACTGGCCCATGCTGTGCAATCAGCCCGTCATGACTGTGACCTGCTCCGTGAGCAGTTTGAGGAAGAGCAGGAGGCAAAGGCTGAGCTGCAGCGGGGAATGTCAAAGGCCAACAGTGAGGTTGCTCAATGGAGAACCAAATATGAAACTGATGCCATCCAGCGCACTGAGGAGCTTGAAGAGTCCAAGTATGTATATTATTGCATAATATTCCCAATTCTCACAGCTATTATATAGATTGGATTTCAAAATAATGTGTATTACTTTACAGGAAGAAGCTGGCTCAGCGTCTACAGGAGGCAGAAGAGCAAATTGAGGCAGTGAACTCCAAATGCGCATCTCTGGAGAAGACCAAACAGAGACTCCAGGGTGAGGTAGAGGACCTCATGATTGATGTGGAGAGAGCCAATGGTTTGGCTGCTAACCTTGACAAGAAACAGAGGAACTTTGACAAGGTAAATAATTTTCATTATATGATATTCTGGTTTTAAAATATTGCTGGAATGGGCTTTGTCAAACATATTATAAATGAACCAATCCTAAAATATCTCCACAAAAGGTCCTGGCAGAATGGAAGCAGAAATATGAGGAAGGTCAGGCAGAGCTGGAAGGTGCCCAGAAAGAGGCTCGTTCACTCAGCACTGAACTGTTCAAGATGAAGAACTCCTATGAGGAGACTTTGGATCAGCTGGAGACCCTCAAGAGAGAGAACAAGAATCTGCAGCGTAAGAATGAAACCGTTAAATTAGAAAAGACGTTGGTGTTCTTATTCTAAATTAGCATTAAAAAGTAAACATGTGATTATGATTACAGATAATATTTTTTCTTACTATAGAGGAGATTTCAGATCTGACAGAGCAGATAGGTGAGACTGGTAAGAGCATCCATGAGCTGGAAAAGGCCAAGAAGGCAGTGGAGACTGAGAAGTCAGAGATTCAGACCGCCCTGGAGGAGGCTGAAGTGAGTATCTGAAGATCAATATGGAATTCATGCTAGAACCATCATAATGTGTTGTTATTGCATACTTTCATTCTGATATTTAAATGTAGTTTTTATATTTCATAGGGCACACTGGAGCATGAGGAGTCCAAGATTCTTCGTGTCCAGCTTGAGCTAAACCAGGTCAAGGGAGAGATTGACAGGAAGCTTGCAGAGAAGGATGAGGAGATGGAGCAGATCAAGCGGAACAGCCAGAGAGTCATTGAATCCATGCAGGGCACTCTGGACTCTGAAGTCAGGAGCAGGAATGATGCCCTGAGAATCAAGAAGAAGATGGAGGGAGACCTTAATGAGATGGAGATTCAGCTGAGCCACGCCAATCGCCAGGCTGCTGAGGCCCAGAAACAGCTCAGGAACGTTCAGGGACAACTCAAGGTATGTGACTTCTGTTTGACTTTGGGATGTATTAATATGTTTGTATAATCTAACTTTTGTTAGGTTAGGGTCAACAAAAAGCAGATTGAAAGCCTATTTATATGTATTGTTATGTTCAGGATGCCCAATTGCACCTTGATGATGCCTTGAGAGGACAGGAAGACATGAAGGAGCAGGTGGCCATGGTGGAGCGCAGAAACACTCTGATGCAGTCTGAGATTGAAGAGCTGAGAGCTGCTCTGGAGCAGACAGAGAGAGGCCGCAAAGTGGCTGAACAAGAGCTGGTGGACGCCAGTGAGCGTGTTGGGTTGCTGCACTCTCAGGTAAGGCATTTATTTTATTTTTTACAATGAAATTAAGGAAATTGAGAGCATAATTTAAAATGTCCAAACTGTTGCTTTCCATTTTCTAGAACACAAGTCTCCTGAACACCAAGAAGAAGCTTGAGGCTGACCTTGTTCAGATCCAGAGTGAAGTTGATGACACTGTACAGGAAGCCAGAAATGCAGAGGAGAAGGCCAAGAAGGCCATCACTGATGTGAGCAAGATTAGCTGACAAATGTTTCAAAATATGCTTACGTACTTAAAAAAATGTCTAATGAGTTTCTGTATTAATGCAAAAGGCTGCAATGATGGCAGAAGAGCTGAAGAAGGAGCAGGACACCAGTGCTCACCTTGAGAGGATGAAGAAGAATCTGGAGGTCACAGTGAAGGACCTGCAGCACCGTCTGGATGAGGCTGAGAATCTGGCCATGAAGGGAGGAAAGAAACAACTCCAGAAACTGGAGTCCAGAGTAAGATTGCCTTCATTCTGATGTTAATAGTTATGATCTGAAAGGTTAAAATTGTGTAATGCTTTAATACTCTGGTATGTTTTGGATAGTCTAAACATATTTCCATTGACTGAAATAATTTTAATAATATCTCCCATTAACTATAGGTCCGTGAGCTTGAGGCTGAAGTTGAAGCAGAGCAGAGACGTGGAGTTGATGCTGTTAAAGGTGTCCGCAAATATGAGAGGAGAGTCAAGGAGCTCACCTACCAGGTACAAAAAATGTGTAGTAAAATTCAGGTCACATTAACTCTTTCCCCACCAAACACATAATTTTCTATTATTTGTGAGAAAACACTTCCCTGCCAAACGCAGAATTTTCCAGGTTTTCAGTGTTATACGCTAGGGGGTGCTATTAAGCATCTTCTGAATGAGTACAGAATCTCCTGATCAAAAGGCAGGTAAAGAAGATGCAGAAACGAGCAATTTCATATGTTATCAGATGCGTGTGTTAAACAACGTGATCATCAACATTAAACATCATATAAATCAAAACTATCTAATGTTACTGAATGAAATGTCGACCCAGAACCAGCTATAGGACTGTGCAAGCATTAGGGGTGTTGATGAACTCGATCTACTCCATCTGTGAGCATCGTTCTAAATCTGATCTGGATGTAGTCTTTGACAAAAACGTGATTTTCTTGTAGCTTTTTTTTATTATTAAACTTACCCATATTTAAGTGTTGATGAAAAAATAAATGCATAAAGTTAGAATAAAACGGGGTTTTTTTTGTTTAAAAGCAGAGGGTCTGCTCTTTCTTTTGATGTATTGCATGCTCAGATATTCATACAACAAAATATTCTATGGGCCATTCAATTTTTGTGAAAATGATTAAAAACCCTGGCGGTGGCTGGCAACTTTTTTTAATTTATTTATTTTTTCTTTATTTTTATAAACGCTGGCAGGGAAAGAGTTCATTTGATTATGTTCTAGTCTGATCCATGTACACTAGTGATGGGAAGTGCGGTTCTTCTCCGCGTACTGGTTCTTTCGGACAGTTCGTTTCAATGAACCGGTTCAAAAAACGGTTCTTTTACGTACTCACGTTATGACGTAAATTCTGTCAGCGGATGAAAATACATTCAAACACATTCATATAAAGTAATTTGTAATCATAACTTAGTATAATAATAATAATCATCATCATTATCATCTTGGATACGTTTCTTACATTTACATTTTCCAAAAGCACTCAATACAGATGTGCAAAGGCGAATGTTAAACAGATTAAATAAACTTACATTGACATAAACTTACACAACATAGACGACATAGGCTACACTTACACAAGTCCTCGGTTCACCCGTGCTCATATTATCAGCACAGCATCAGTTGTCCGAGAGAAACAATTCAGTTCAGACGACGCTATCACGTACGCATGCTCAATATCTCCGCTAATCGGTTCTCAGTATCGAACGTGTCCGAAAGAAACAGTTCTGGATTCTGTACTGGTGATTCGAGAACCGCTGCAACCCGTTCCTGACTCGAGAACCGTTGTAGCAGTGTGTGTAAGGTGTGCTGAGCTGAGAACCGCTGCAACCCGTTCCTGACTCGAGAACCGTTGTAGCAGTGTGTGTAAGGTGTGCTGAGCTGAGAACTGCTGCAACCTGTATATAGCCTACAGTCGACAAAACTAAAAAGTCAAAGCATGTTTCCAGTATGTTCAATATTCTGTTTTGATTAATACATTTTAAGATTTATATCAACTTATTTAGAAATGAAATGAGCTGTTTCTGAAAATATCATGCATTATTGATAAAACAAATAAATGTTTAGGTTGACGGTTTTACAATCCATTTATTGTTTTCAAACTTTAAAATAATACAGTGATAAGACAGCAATTATGTGATGAACATGTTTCCAACATGTTTTATTTTTATACACTTGAAACATGCATTTCGTCCCTCTGAACAAATGACACGCATGCTCAGCTCATCCGCTCATCGGTTCTCAGTATCGAACGTGTCCGAAAGAAACGGTTCTCAGTTCGGATTCGAGAACTGTTAACTTGAGAACCGCTGTACGTTCGGTAGTAAACGCGCATGCTCAGTATCCGCTGCTCGTGAGTTGTCATCAGTTCTCTCAGCAGAACATGTCTCAGTTTAGTGAACTGTTGGAGTTACTAGAGTAACATATATTTAAGGGTATTGGTTTATTTCTAGTCGGAGGGACTGTCACTCATGTCAGAAAGTTAGTAACTTTAGTAACTTGTGGATCAGCGCTGACTCGAGACGCGAACTGTTTAGAACGATTCACTGAAAGGACTGGTTCAAAAGAACAATTCGTTCACGAACTGGACATCACTAATGTTCACTATCTGCAGACTGAGGAGGATAAGAAGAACCTCAACAGACTGCAGGATCTGGTTGACAAGCTTCAGCTGAAGGTCAAGGCTTACAAGAGACAGGCTGAAGAATCTGTGAGTACCTCATTTAAGAACTATAAACACCTTGTGAACATATTAAGTTCCTGATCTAACTGTATGTGACTTTGCAGGAGGAACAAGCAAACACTCACCTGTCCAAGTTGAGGAAGGTGCAGCATGAGTTTGAAGAGGCTGAGGAGCGTGCTGATATTGCTGAGTCTCAGGTCAACAAGCTCAGAGCCAAGAGCCGTGATGCTGGAAAGGTAATTTATTTTTCTGATGCATATATTTTCAAACTTAACATGTATTCTATTTTATTCTAATCATGTATTTGCTCACTCTCTTTTTTTTCAAGGGCAAAGAGGCAGCTGAGTAAAAAACTTAACATACCATGTACACGTCTCTAAAGCTGTGAAATTAATAAACCTTGAAAATCAGCAGCTTTCTTTTGTTGTCATTTTTCTTGATTTATTTATTCACTCACTATTGTTTATGTTGTGCTGTTACCAAAGTATGCTTCATGATAATTAATATATATATATATATATACTGTCGCCTTTGGCTTGGCTTGCTCAGTTGGAGACACAAAATTTTCAAATAAATATCCAAAAAAATTGAATTACTAAACTAAATTAACTATGTCAACTACATTACTTGAATATATATGATAATTGAAATTAACTAGATGACATCACAGTTTTCTCCAGAGCGGTTGTACAGCCGAATCAAATTCTGTTCATTATTTTCCTGTTTAACACTGTGAAGCTGCTTTGAAACAATCTGCATTGTAAAAAGCGCTATATAAATAAAGTTGACTTGACTTGATATATATGTATATGGCTTAAATAGTTTATGAACTTAATGAACTTGATTTGTGCTTCATGTTTTTCTTTCTACATTAGCATTGAAAACTTGTTGAACAATTTAAGTCAAAAACAAAACTTCAACTTGTACCTCAAATTTGGTATCTATTTTGAACAGAATTCCCCTGAACCTATTATTGTGAATTTCACCATATCAGTCTGACATACAGTTTCCAGAGGCACTGGGATATGTTAACTAGAGATTACAGAGCTAACATAAAAACTATATATTAAAACCTATATATCATATTATAAAAACGAAACTAATTTAGACCGTCCACTTGGTTAAGTTCTTTGTACAGTGTTATATTTTTTTTGTTTTTTTTTAAACTCTGCAAAAATATGTTAGATCCTATACCACATCTTACCTAACCTGATGATGTCCATATTTCCAAATACGTAATGTGTAATAATACAAAATATCTCAGAGTAAGGATGGTAATGCCTTTTGACAGAAAGAATATGCAATAAACTAATAATGTATGTGTATTAGCTGAGTATAAAACATGATCCTTGAAATTATGTATGGTCATGATTCATGAATAGTATGTGTGAGAGGGGTTCAAATTACGGCTTACTAACAAAGATGATGATGATGATGATAATGATGATGATGAGGATGATGATGACGCTTATTAGGTGGTAATGATGACACAACCACATCCTCATGTACTCTGTCAGTGATACATCTTTTTATTCTTATGGTCTGAAAGAAATGCATTGCCTTGTTGGTCACATGAATTCACCAAACTATGCCAAACTAGTCCAATGAAATATATAAGCTAACAGTATCCAGTACTCTTATTTGATGATGCAGCATAAGCATTTGGTATATGACATGAAGATATAAAAATGCGATCATGTTTTGGTTGATCAAATAATCAGCATCCAAATGCCAAACAGGCCTAAATTAGCAGTACACTGTATGTCTTGTCCACAAGTATAGCTAAGGTCAAAAAGTGTTAAGACTAAGAGAACAGAATACTGTCACTGCAATGTCACTACCAAACAGTTTTGAAATCCGAAGAGATTAGCAAGCATTAAACACATCTGTCACTGTCAGGACAAGTGCATATAAGACTTTATCAATCTTTTAATTGTTTGACCTTCTTATCTGACAGTCTTATAAGGTTATTATTTTAAAAGCATCAAAAAGACAGTCATGCAATTGCACTGGAGCCAAGAACAGTCACAGATCTAACATGCAGTCTTACATAGGTCTTTTTTTACATATAAGGCACAGCAAGAAATCTGATACTTGAGAGTGCCTGTCCATGTAAACTCATCAAGCAAAGCAGTAAAATGTAAAATAAATATATGCATAGGTACAGTAAATGCTCAATTATTCAGATTACAGCATGACACTGAATAAGAATCAATAGAAAATATATGATAAATATGTAAATCCAGACACTGATTTGTAAGTTACATTTATAGGGATTTAATTAACCAATATTAGTAGTTTACAAAAGTCTATTTATTCACTTACCTGCTATAACCCATTAGCTGAAATCATTGAGGTTGGTTAGCAGTAATGGTCTATATGACTAGCATTTTGCTTTTCTTTTTTTTACTATAAGGAATCTTATCTTATGTGGACAAGTCTTGCCAAACAATACACTGAGATACATGAAGAGGAATTACAAATTATTCCAAGGGTTGCCTCTGTTTCACGTCACGTCACGTTAAACGTAATCTTAAATCTGTTCACCCCATTAATTTGATAAATTTGAATTAATTTAATTAATTTTGTATCTTGCATATTTAAGAAAAGTACTGACATCTTTTCAACAATATCATAAAGTGTTACTTACTTCCAGTTATTTTATTGTATTCCCAACTATGGATAGCACCAAATGGTCCATCTGATCAATTTCCTGACTGAGGTTTTAGCCATATTTGGTGTTAGCCACATTTAACTTCTGCATTGCTTGCAAAGCAAGTACAGTATAAAGAGCATGGGTAGAACTGGAGATCTTTGCGTTCACAAGACCAGTCAAGTTTGCTTGTGGTGAGACAAAACTTTAATTTATTTTTCAAATGTAAAAAAAAAAAAATTATGGCATCTTATTTGATAACCTGTATCAACTATTTGTATAGTAATTCAGTTTGTGCACTTTTAAAGACACAAGTTGCAAATTTTTTATAATGTAGTTTTTAGAAATGATTAAGCATGGTTTTAATGTATAATATATTCGTGTGTATTACAGTGTTTCATCCATTCATCAGAACTTGTGGCAGTGTGGTAAGTTAAACTAAAGATGCTAAATTAAACTAAATACATTTAATGGGAAAATTAAACATACTTAAAAAGACATTAGTGCTCTGGCCCTATGTAGAAATACACACACATTATTTATATATTTATATATTCCATATCCATGTTCTACTAGAGGGTTCCTCAAATCTGGCACTGGAGGGCCACTGCCTTGTTTAGTTCAAACCCTGATCAAATCTACCTGTAATTTTCTAGTAACTCTGAAGACCTTGATTAGCTTGCTCAGATGTCTTTGATTAGGGTTGGAGCTAAACTCTGCAGGGCAGTGGCCTTTCAGGGCTGGATTTGACATGCAAGGACATGCTAACAATATCTTTGATTTTAATTATTGTAGACATTTAGTGATCAAATGCCTGTCAAATTACACTGTTTACCTATGATTGTGACAATCTTTAAATTCCAGAAGTAAGCCGCCACCATGAGTACGGACGCGGAGATGGCCATTTATGGCAAGGCTGCCATTTACCTTCGTAAGCCTGAGAAGGAGAGAATCGAGGCTCAGAGCAAACCATTTGATGCCAAGACTGCCTGCTATGTGGCTGATGTCAAAGAGTTGTACCTCAAGGGAACAATCAAGAGCAAAGATGGTGGCAAAGTCACTGTTGTTTTGCTTGACACTAAGGAGGTAAATTTCTACATTTCATTAAAACTGGATGCTTAATCTAAACGAATCATTACATGGTCTTGATAAATCTAAAATTGACTGGATAATATTTATAGGAGAGAGTTGCTAAGGAGGATGACGTCCACCCAATGAATCCTCCCAAGTTTGACAAGATTGAGGACATGGCCATGATGACCCATCTCAATGAAGCCTCTGTGCTGTATAACCTCAAAGAGCGTTATGCTGCATGGATGATCTACGTAAGTTCTGAAACAATGTAAAGCATCATTGAAATTAATTTTGTCTGTGTTGTTGCAATCTGACCACGTCTCTGCTCATTTCAGACCTACTCTGGACTCTTCTGCGCAACTGTGAATCCCTACAAGTGGCTCCCAGTGTATGATGCAGAAGTGGTGTCTGCCTACAGAGGCAAAAAGCGTATGGAGGCCCCACCCCACATCTTCTCTGTCTCTGACAACGCCTATCAGTTCATGTTGTGTGGTAAGATCTGATTTATGAGATCTGAATTAAATATAAGTTGAAATTCACATTCATAGTTTTATAAAACAATTGCTTAAACATTATTACCTTTGAATTTACAGACAGAGAGAACCAGTCTGTCCTGATTACGTATGTATCAAGCCTTCAATTAGAGTTGTTGAGAACAGTTCTATTTTTCTCTTGTGGAACTTCCTCATGTCTTATCATCTTCTGTCTTCTATTCTCTCATAAACCAGTGGAGAATCTGGTGCTGGAAAGACTGTGAACACCAAACGTGTCATCCAGTACTTTGCCACAATTGCAGTGGCAGGTGGTGACAAGAAGAAAGAGCAGACTTCCGGCAAAATGCAGGTATGAGATATAAAACTATGTCATGCATATTATTTTGAAAGATGGCGATTTACACTCATCTCAAAAACTATATGATATGTGAATTTATGAAATGCCTATAAACAGTGTTTAGTCATGAAATAGAAAATAACTGAAAACCCTTCAAACAACACAGGGCTCTCTTGAGGACCAGATCATTGCTGCCAACCCTCTGCTTGAGGCTTATGGTAATGCCAAGACTGTGAGAAATGACAACTCCTCTCGTTTTGTAAGTTTTTATTTACATGCAGTTCAATTAGTTCAACTTTTCTATAAAGAGATTTTATTATTATTATTATTATTATAGTCATTATTATTAATATTAATAATAATAATAATAATTTGTTGTTTTGTTTTTAACAGGGTAAATTCATCAGAATTCACTTCGGTACATCTGGAAAACTGGCTAGTGCTGACATTGAGACATGTAGGTGGACTGGGATGATTTTATTGATCCATCCTGCACATTTGTCTTTGTCTGTCACTCTTCAGATGATTGTGACTCAAGTACATTCTCTCAACAGATCTGCTGGAGAAGTCTAGAGTGTCATTCCAGCTTCCAGATGAGAGAGGCTACCACATCTTCTACCAGATGATGACCAACCATAAGCCTGAGCTGATTGGTAGGTGCACATACTTCATTCAATATTTTAGATAATATTGTAAGATGCTCTTTCATAAATGCTGTGTATTTTTACAGATATGACTCTCATCACCACCAACCCCTATGACTTCCCCATGTGCAGTCAGGGTCAGATCACAGTGGCCAGCATTGATGATACAGTGGAGCTGGATGCTACTGATGTGAGTCATTGCTGTTTGAATAGTGGCATATTCTATTTAAACATGGCAGATCCTAGAGCTCATTATTCTCTGTAATTTTCAGAGTGCTATTGACATTCTGGGCTTTACTAATGAGGAGAAAATGAGCATCTACAAGTTCACTGGAGCTGTGCTTCATCATGGCAACATGAAGTTCAAGCAGAAGCAGCGTGAGGAGCAGGCCGAGCCTGATGGCACAGAGGGTGAGACTAAATAGTACTAATGTGTGTCAACATGCAGTTCTTTAAACTGAGAGATCTATTTTCACAAAGAAAAAGGTGGTTTTAGTTTTCAAGGCAAGAAAAGGGATACATTTTTTGCAACTTTTTTAATTGCAGAGGCTGACAAAGTTGCCTACCTTCTGGGTTTGAACTCTGCTGATATGCTGAAGGCTTTGTGCTACCCCAGAGTCAAGGTCGGAAATGAGTTTGTGACCAAAGGCCAGACCGTGCCACAGGTATGTAGTATTTGTTCAATCTGACTAATTATTGCAAAAGCAAAAAAGCAGAAGTTTTTAATAAAATATCCACTCTATTATTCTTACAGGTGTACAACTCTGTTAGCGCCTTGGCCAAATCTGTCTATGAGAGGATGTTCTTGTGGATGGTCATTCGTATCAATCAGATGTTGGACACAAAACAACAAAGAAATTTCTACATTGGTGTGCTGGATATTGCTGGCTTTGAGATCTTTGATGTAAGAATGATTCTTTTATCTCATTTTATGTCAAATTGAATCATATTCAGAAGTCAGTAAATGTTTCTGTTATTTTTTTTCCTCAGTTCAACAGCATGGAGCAGCTGTGCATCAACTTCACCAATGAGAAACTGCAACAGTTTTTCAACCATACCATGTTTGTGCTGGAACAAGAGGAATACAAGAAGGAGGGCATTGTTTGGGAGTTCATTGACTTCGGCATGGACTTGGCTGCGTGCATTGAACTAATTGAGAAGGTTTTTAACTGTTTTTGAACTTATTAATTTCCATTAATGGTCCATTCTCAAAATCATACATTTTTACTAATTAAACAACATTCTTTTACAGCCCATGGGTATCTTCTCCATCCTTGAAGAGGAGTGCATGTTCCCCAAGGCTACAGACACTTCCTTCAAGAACAAGCTGTATGATCAGCATCTTGGCAAGAACAAAGCTTTCGAGAAACCAAAGCCTGCCAAAGGCAAGGCTGAAGCCCACTTCTCCCTGGTTCACTATGCTGGAACTGTGGACTACAACATTTCTGGCTGGTTGGACAAGAACAAGGATCCACTGAATGAGTCTGTTTTGCAGCTGTACCAGAAGTCTTCTGTCAAACTGCTGGCTACTCTCTACCCACCTGTTGTTGAGGGTAATAAACTGAAGTGTTAACATGATTATGTACATAATTTTAACCAAACTTTGATTCAGTTTTGCACTGTTTTCTTGTTATTACTTTATATGTTTTCTTTTGTCTCTTTATCTGAATAGAGACTGGTGGCGGCAAGAAGGGAGGCAAGAAGAAGGGTGGCTCCATGCAGACTGTGTCTTCTCAGTTCAGAGTACGTCTTTGTTAGAGACCAAATGTAAATAATGATGCAATTGAAAGGACTTAAGAAGCATTGACTTAACATCACCTTGCTTGAGTCTAGATTAGAGAAATCAACAACTGATAGAATCTGACATGAGTAAGAATGCTGAATCTTTTCATGATTAAACAGGAGAACTTGGGCAAGCTCATGACCAACTTGAGGAGCACTCACCCTCACTTTGTGCGTTGTCTGATTCCCAATGAGTCCAAGACTCCAGGTAAATTAATAAAGAGCTCACAGATATTCTCATATTAATACAATATTTAAAGTTAATGTATATAATAATGATAATGTTCATTTACCAAGCTCATGATGTGAACTGTTTGTTACAGGTCTTATGGAGAACTTCCTGGTTATCCACCAGCTGAGGTGTAACGGTGTACTGGAGGGTATCAGAATCTGCAGAAAGGGCTTCCCCAGCAGAATCCTCTATGGTGACTTCAAGCAGAGGTAAATGGGACCACATGAAAATAACATTTCCTGTGTAGGCTCTTTTTTAGAAGATATGAAGCATTTTGATCTTCCCATCTCCCATAGATACAAGGTGCTGAATGCCAGTGTTATCCCAGATGGACAGTTTATGGATAACAAGAAGGCCAGTGAGAAGCTCCTGGGATCCATCGATGTTAATCATGATGAGTACAGATTTGGACACACAAAGGTAATATTCAGCTTTACAACTTTCAAGATTCAGTAATTATTGTCATTTAGCCTATACAGGTAAACCAGTATATTTTGATTTACTGTTTTACATAAATTCAGGTGTTCTTCAAAGCTGGTCTTCTGGGTACTCTTGAGGAGATGCGTGATGAGAAACTGGCTGCTCTGGTCACAATGACTCAGGCTCTGTGCCGTGGTTACGTGATGAGGAGGGAGTTTGTGAAGATGACGGCGAGAAGGTAAGCAATGTCATGAAATGAAAAAAGTATAAAGCTTTTTCAGTGGGACATTTTACAACAATAATTCATAACCCACATTAATTTACAGTGTTTATGGGTTATCAATACAAATATGTTTGACCCATAAAGTGAAGGAAATATTTTGTTGACTAGTTAAAAAATAAGTGCATTTACCAATAATTCTGCATTTGATCATCCCAATTGTTTCATCAGGGATGCAATTTACACCCTCCAATACAACATCCGCTCATTCATGAATGTCAAACACTGGCCATGGATGAAGGTTTATTACAAGATTAAGCCTCTGCTGAAGAGTGCTGAGACTGAAAAGGAGCTGGCAACCATGAAAGAGGACTTTACAAAATGCAAAGAAGATCTTGCCAAGGCTGAAGCCAAAAAGAAGGAGCTTGAAGAGAAGATGGTAGCACTGCTGCAAGAGAAAAATGATCTGCAGCTGCAAGTAGCATCTGTGAGTATTCTTGAATTGAATTAATTAAATTTAGCCTCCATTAGCCTGTGCAATGCTGTTTCCAAGGCTATAGCAACCTATTTTTTAACAGGAATCTGAGAATCTCTCAGATGCTGAGGAGAGGTGTGAGGGTCTGATCAAAAGCAAAATCCAGCTTGAAGCTAAACTCAAAGAGACAACTGAGAGACTGGAGGATGAGGAAGAAATCAATGCTGAACTGACAGCCAAGAAGAGGAAACTGGAGGATGAGTGTTCTGAGCTGAAGAAAGACATTGATGACCTGGAACTCACCTTGGCTAAAGTGGAGAAGGAGAAACATGCCACTGAGAATAAGGTTGGAGATTGAGTTGGTTTAAGATTGGACTTAATCTCTGTCTTATATGTTGATACAGAATATAAATAGTAAAATATAAGCTTATTTGAAACAAAAAAAACCACACAGGTCAAGAACTTGACTGAGGAAATGGCAGCTCAGGATGAGAGCATTGCCAAGCTTACAAAAGAGAAGAAAGCCCTCCAAGAGGCACATCAGCAGACACTGGATGATCTTCAGGCCGAGGAGGACAAAGTCAACACCCTGACCAAATCCAAGACAAAGCTTGAGCAGCAAGTTGATGATGTGAGTTGATTATGTAAACATGTTATTAATTAACTGTGTTTATATGTTATATATCACTCTCGACATAACATTTATATTTATATAACAATGAACATATTTTAAATATCATTGTCCTGTAGCTTGAGGGTTCCCTTGAACAAGAGAAGAAGCTTCGCATGGATCTTGAAAGAGCCAAGAGAAAGCTTGAAGGAGACCTGAAATTAGCCCAAGAGTCCATCATGGACCTGGAGAATGACAAGCAGCAATCTGATGAGAAGCTGAAGAAGTAAGAATTCTTTGCAAATTCTTATGAAAATAATGGTTTTCATTCATTTCAGATCATTCATTGTTTTCCCCCTTTACACACAGAAAAGACTTTGAAACGAGCCAGCTGCTCAGCAAGATAGAAGATGAACAATCTCTGGGTGCTCAGCTCCAGAAGAAGATCAAGGAGCTTCAGGTATTTTCAGATTTCAGCCTCAGATTTTTTTAAACATTACGATCATTATGATCAAATACAGATCAAATACAAATCATCTAATTAACTGCTTTCCACCATAGGCTCGCATTGAGGAACTGGAGGAAGAGATCGAGGCTGAGCGCGCTGCTCGTGCCAAGGTTGAGAAGCAGAGGGCTGATCTCTCCAGGGAACTTGAGGAGATCAGTGAGAGGCTTGAGGAAGCTGGAGGAGCCACTGCTGCTCAGATCGAGATGAATAAGAAGCGAGAAGCTGAATTCCAGAAGCTGCGTCGTGATCTTGAAGAGTCTACCCTCCAGCATGAAGCTACTGCTGCTGCCCTCCGCAAGAAGCAGGCAGACAGTGTGGCCGAGCTGGGAGAGCAAATCGACAACCTGCAGCGTGTCAAGCAGAAGCTTGAGAAAGAGAAGAGTGAATTCAAAATGGAGATTGATGATCTTTCCAGCAACATGGAGGCTGTTGCCAAAGCAAAGGTTTGAGAACTGATTCTAAAATATTTTAAGGAAATATATCAAATGTGGTTAAGATTCATAAAAATGTAATCAAATGTTTTTACAGGCTAATCTTGAGAAGATGTGCCGCACACTTGAGGACCAACTTAGTGAAATTAAGTCCAAGAATGACGAGAACCTTCGCCAGATAAATGACCTCAGTGCTCAAAGAGCAAGACTTCAAACTGAAAATGGTAACAAGTGGCACAATAGCTCAAAAATATAAATGTATTTTTAATTTCTTCCACTAACAAATGACTTACATGAACACAAACCTATAGTGGCAACATTTTTTACACACTGGCAGTAGCACACATTAAAGAGATAATGTTGGATATGCCACTTTTCTGAGAGGATTTTAAGCATGTTGTGGTTTATTGTGATACAGTCAAACTGAAACTAGACTGATAGCAGTGCACTAAAACCCTCTTCAAGTAGTTTATCAACTATGAGGAATTGGCACAATTGTCATAAAAACAATGTTTCTTCCCTCTCAATTAATATTAATATAAACCATTTTCCTCACCATCATTGTGTCTTACAAATGTTTTTATAAATGTAAATCTCAAAAGGTGAGTTTGGCCGTCAGCTAGAGGAGAAGGAGGCTCTGGTTTCTCAGCTCACCAGAGGCAAACAAGCTTTCACTCAGCAAATCGAAGAGCTTAAGAGGCAGATTGAAGAGGAGGTTAAGGTAATACAGCATAAACAATACATGCACATTGTCAATTACTTTGCTGTAGAGACAAGCTAATATTATGTAACTTTGTCTCCTAGGCTAAGAATGCACTGGCCCATGCTGTGCAATCAGCCCGTCATGATTGTGACCTGCTCCGTGAGCAGTTTGAGGAAGAGCAGGAGGCAAAGGCTGAGCTGCAGCGGGGAATGTCAAAGGCCAACAGTGAGGTTGCTCAGTGGAGAACCAAATATGAAACTGATGCCATCCAGCGCACTGAGGAGCTTGAAGAGTCCAAGTATGTATATTATTGTATAATAGTCCCAATTCTCACATATATTTTATAGACTGGAATTCAAAATAATGTGTATTACTTTACAGGAAGAAGCTGGCTCAGCGTCTGCAAGAGGCAGAAGAGCAAATTGAGGCAGTGAACTCCAAATGCGCATCTCTGGAGAAGACCAAACAGAGACTCCAGGGTGAGGTGGAGGACCTCATGATTGATGTGGAGAGAGCCAATGGTTTGGCTGCTAACCTTGACAAGAAACAGAGGAACTTTGACAAGGTTAACAATTTGAGTCATTATATGATATTCTCTTTTTAAAATATTGCTGGAATGGGCTTTGTTAAACCAATCCTAAAATATCTCCACATAAGGTCCTGGCAGAATGGAAGCAGAAATATGAGGAAGGTCAGGCAGAGCTGGAAGGTGCCCAGAAAGAGGCTCGTTCACTCAGCACTGAACTGTTCAAGATGAAGAACTCCTATGAGGAGACTTTGGATCAGCTGGAGACCCTCAAGAGAGAGAACAAGAATCTGCAGCGTAAGAATGAAACCATTAAATTAGAAAAGACGTTGGTGTTCTTATTCTAAATTAGCATTAAATATGTGATTATGATTACAGATAATATTTTTTCTTACTATAGAGGAGATTTCAGATCTGACAGAGCAGTTAGGTGAGACTGGAAAGAGCATCCATGAGCTGGAAAAGGCCAAGAAGACAGTGGAGACTGAGAAGGCAGAGATTCAGACCGCCCTGGAGGAGGCTGAAGTGAGTAACTAGAGATTAATATGGAATTCTTGCTAGAACCATCATAATGTGTTGTTAATGGATACTTTCATTCTGATATTTAAATGTAGTTTTTATATCTTATAGGGCACCCTGGAGCATGAGGAGTCAAAGATTCTCCGTGTTCAGCTTGAGCTAAACCAGATCAAGGGAGAGATTGACAGGAAGCTTGCAGAGAAGGATGAGGAGATGGAGCAGATCAAGAGAAACAGCCAGAGAGTCACTGAATCCATGCAGGGCACTCTGGACTCTGAAGTCAGGAGCAGGAATGATGCCTTGAGAATCAAGAAGAAGATGGAGGGAGACCTTAATGAGATGGAGATTCAGCTGAGCCACGCCAATCGCCAGGCTGCTGAGGCCCAGAAACAACTCAGGAACGTTCAGGGACAACTCAAGGTATGTGACTTCTGTTCGACTTTGGGATGTATTAATGTTTGTATAATCTAACTTTTGTTAGGTTAAGGTCATCAGAAAGCAGATTAAAAGCCTATTGTAAATCTATTGTTATGTTCAGGATGCCCAACTGCACCTTGATGATGCCCAGAGAGGACAGGAAGACATGAAGGAGCAGGTGGCCATGGTGGAGCGCAGAAACACTCTGATGCAGTCTGAGATTGAGGAGCTGAGAGCTGCTCTGGAGCAGACAGAGAGAGCCCGTAAAGTGGCTGAACAAGAGCTGGTGGACGCCAGTGAGCGTGTTGGGTTGCTGCACTCTCAGGTAAGGGCATTTATTTATTTTTTTTACATTGAAATTAAGGAAATTGAGAGCATAATTTAAAATGTCCAGACTGTTGCTTTCCATTTTCTAGAACACAAGTCTCCTGAACACCAAGAAGAAGCTTGAGGCTGACCTTGTTCAGATCCAGAGTGAAGTTGATGACACTGTACAGGAAGCCAGAAATGCAGAGGAGAAGGCCAAGAAGGCCATCACTGATGTGAGCAAGATTAGCTGACAAATGTTTCAAAATATGCTTACGTACAAAATGTCTAATGACTTTCTGTATTAATGCAAAAGGCTGCAATGATGGCAGAAGAGCTGAAGAAGGAGCAGGACACCAGTGCTCACCTTGAGAGGATGAAGAAGAATCTGGAGGTCACAGTGAAGGACCTGCAGCACCGTCTGGATGAGGCTGAGAATCTGGCCATGAAGGGAGGAAAGAAACAACTCCAGAAACTGGAGTCCAGAGTAAGATTGCCTTCATTCTGATGTTAATAGTTATGATCTGAAAGGTTAAAATTGTGTAATGCTTTAATACTCTGGTATGTTTTGGATAGTCTAAACATATTTCCATTGACTGAAATAATTTTAATAATATATCCCACGAACTATAGGTCCGTGAGCTTGAGGCTGAAGTTGAAGCAGAGCAGAGACGTGGAGTTGATGCTGTTAAAGGTGTCCGCAAATATGAGAGGAGAGTCAAGGAGCTCACCTACCAGGTACAAAAAATGTGTAGTAAAATTCAGGTCACATTAATTTGATTATGTTCTAGTCTGATCCATGTTCATTATCTGCAGACTGAGGAGGATAAGAAGAACCTCAACAGACTGCAGGATCTGGTTGACAAGCTTCAGCTGAAGGTCAAGGCTTACAAGAGACAGGCTGAAGAATCTGTGAGTACCTCATTTGAGAACTATAAACACCTTGTGAACATTTTAAGTTCCTGATCTAACTGTATGTGACTTTGCAGGAGGAACAAGCAAACACTCACCTGTCCAAGTTGAGGAAGGTGCAGCATGAGTTTGAAGAGGCTGAGGAGCGTGCTGATATTGCTGAGTCTCAGGTCAACAAGCTCAGAGCCAAGAGCCGTGATGCTGGAAAGGTAATTTATTTTTCTGATGCATATATTTTCAAACTTAACATGTATTCTATTTTATTCTAATCATGTATTTGCTCACTCTCTTTTTTTTCAAGGGCAAAGAGGCAGCTGAGTAAAAAACTTAACATACCATGTACACGTCTCTAAAGCTGTGAAATTAATAAACCTTGAAAATCAGCAGCTTTCTTTTGTTGTCATTTTTCTTGATTTATTTATTCACTCACTATTGTTTATGTTGTGCTGTTACCAAAGTATGCTTCATGATAATTAATATATATATATATATATACTGTCGCCTTTGGCTTGGCTTGCTCAGTTGGAGACACAAAATTTTCAAATAAATATCCAAAAAAATTGAATTACTAAACTAAATTAACTATGTCAACTACATTACTTGAATATATATGATAATTGAAATTAACTAGATGACATCACCGTTTTCTCCAGAGCGGTTGTACAGCCGAATCAAATTCTGTTCATTATTTTCCTGTTTAACACTGTGAAGCTGCTTTGAAACAATCTGCATTGTAAAAAGCGCTATATAAATAAAGTTGACTTGACTTGATATATATGTATATGGCTTAAATAGTTTATGAACTTAATGAACTTGATTTGTGCTTCATGTTTTTCTTTCTACATTAGCATTGAAAACTTGTTGAACAATTTAAGTCAAAAACAAAACTTCAACTTGTAGCTCAAATTTGGTATCTATTTTGAACAGAATTCCCCTGAACCTATTATTGTGAATTTCACCATATCAGTCTGACATACAGTTTCCAGAGGCACTGGGATATGTTAACTAGAGATTACAGAGCTAACATAAAAACTATATATTAAAACCTATATATCATATTATAAAAACGAAACTAATTTAGACCGTCCACTTGGTTAAGTTCTTTGTACAGTGTTATATATATATATATATATATATATTATTTATTTTTTTTTTTTTTTTAAACTCGGCAGAAATATGTTAGTTATTTTTTTATACACCACAATACAGATCAGCACACATGGCAGAATTGTGTTTGTATTGATGCAAACATTTCTGAGCAATTGTAACTGTGAAGAATTAAACAAATATCTAACCAGTACTTGATGTAACCACATCTTACCTAACCGGATGTTGTCCATATTTCCAAATACACATGTGTTATAATACAAAATATCTCAGAGTAATGCAGAGATGGTAATGCCTTTTGACAGAAAGAACATGCATTAAACCAAGAACATATGTGTATTAGCTGTGAGAATAAAACATGATCCTTGAATTATGGTCATGATTCATAAGTAGTATGTGTGAGAGGGGTTCAAATTACTGCTTACTAGCAAAGATGATGATGATTATGATGATGATGAAGCTTATTAGGTGGTAACGATGACACGAACACCACATCCTCATGTACTCTGTCAGTGATACATCTTTTTATTCTTATGGTCTGAAAGAAATGCATTGCCTTGTTGGTCACATGAATTCACCAAACTATGCCAAACTAGTCCAATGAAATATATAAGCTAACAGTATCCAGTACTCTTATTTGATGATGCAGCATAAGCATTTGGTATATGACATGAAGATATAAAAATGCGATCATGTTTTGGTTGATCAAATAATCAGCATCCAAATGCCAAACAGGCCTAAATTAGCAGTACACTGTATGTCTTGTCCACAAGTATAGCTAAGGTCAAAAAGTGTTAAGACTAAGAGAACAGAATACTGTCACTGCAATGTCACTACCAAACAGTTTTGAAATCCGAAGAGATTAGCAAGCATTAAACACATCTGTCACTGTCAGGACAAGTGCATATAAGACTTTATCAATCTTTTAATTGTTTGACCTTCTTATCTGACAGTCTTATAAGGTTATTATTTTAAAAGCATCAAAAAGACAGTCATGCAATTGCACTGGAGCCAAGAACAGTCACAGATCTAACGTGCAGTCTTACATAGGTCTTTTTTTACATATAAGGCACATCAAGAAATCTGACACTTGAGAGTGCCTGTCCATGGAATGCAAACTCATCAAGCAAAGCAGTAAAATGTAAAATAAATGCATAGGTACAGTAAATGCTCAAATATTCAGATTACAGCATGACACTGAATTAGTTAATAGTAAACATATATGAGAAATATATAAATCCAGACACTGATTTGTTAATGCCAATAACAGTTTAATAAAAAAGACCAAATCAAATCAATCATCAAACAACCTAATACTTACATTTATAGGGATTTAAATAACCAATATTAGTAGTTTACAAAAGTCTATTTATTCACTTACCTGCTATAACCCATTAGCTGAAATCATTGAGGTTGGTTAGCAGTAATGGTCTATATGACTAGCATTTTGGATTTTGCATTTTTTTTTTACTATAAGGAATCTTATTTTATGTGTCTTGCCAAACAATACACTGAGATACATGAAGAGGAATTACAAATTATTCAAAATTATTTCACATCACGTTAAACATAATCTTAAATCTGTTCACCCCTTTACTTTTATTAATTTTAATTAATTTTGTATCTTGCATATTTAAGCAAAGGACTAAAATATTTTCAACAATATCCTAAAGTGTTACTTACTTCCAGTTATTTTGTTCTATTCCCAACTATGGATAGCACCAAATGGTCCATATGATCAATTTCCTGACTGAGGTTTTAGCCATATTTGGTGTTAGCCACATTTAACTTCTGCATTGCTTGCAAAGCAAGTACAGTATAAAGAGCATGGGTAGAACTGGAGATCTTTGCGTTCACAAGACCAGTCAAGTTTGCTTGTGGTGAGACAACACTTTCATTTCCTTTTCAGTTTAAAAAAAATTATGCCATCTTTTTTGATAACCTGTATCAACTATTTGTACATTAAATACATTTGTGCATTCTTCTTTTAAAGACATAAGTAGCTAATATTTTTATAATGTAGTTTTTAGAAATGATTAAGCATGGTTTTAATGTATAATATATTCCTGTGTGTATTACAGTGTTTCAGCCATTCATCAGAACTTGTGGCAGTGTGGTAAGTTAAACTAAAGATGCTAAATTAAACTAAATACATTTTATGGGAAAAATAAACATACTGAAAAAGACATTAGTGCTCTGGCCCTATGTAGAAACACACACACATTCTCACACACACACACACACAGAGCAGTGGGCAGTGCTGTAGCGCCCGGGGAGCAATTGGGGGTTAGGAGCCTTGCTCTCTGCTCATCCACCTACATTTCCTGCCGGTACTGAGACTTGAACCCGCCACCTTCAGGTTACAAGTCCGACTCTCTAACCATTAGGACACAACTGTGTAGCCTAATTTAAACAAAATTAGTGTTCAAATACCTGATAATTTACAGTGTTTACCTATGATTGTGACAATCTTAAAATTCCAGAAGTAAGCCGCCACCATGAGTACGGACGCGGAGATGGCCATTTATGGCAAGGCTGCCATTTACCTTCGTAAGCCTGAGAAGGAGAGAATCGAGGCTCAGAGCAAACCATTTGATGCCAAGACTGCCTGCTATGTGGCTGATGTCAAAGAGTTGTACCTCAAGGGAACAATCAAGAGCAAAGATGGTGGCAAAGTCACTGTTGTTTTGCTTGACACTAAGGAGGTAAATTTCTACATTTCATTAAAACTGGATGCTTAATCTAAATGAATCATTACATGATCTTGATAAATCTAAAATTGACTGGATAATATTTATAGGAGAGAGTTGCTAAGGAGGATGACGTCCACCCAATGAATCCTCCCAAGTTTGACAAGATTGAGGACATGGCCATGATGACCCATCTCAATGAAGCCTCTGTGCTGTATAACCTCAAAGAGCGTTATGCTGCATGGATGATCTACGTAAGTTCTGAAAAAACATAAAAAAGCATTTAAGCTCAATTTGTCTGTGTTGTTTCAATCTGACCACTTATCTGCTCATTTCAGACCTACTCTGGACTCTTCTGCGCAACTGTGAATCCCTACAAGTGGCTCCCAGTGTATGATGCAGAAGTGGTGTCTGCCTACAGAGGCAAAAAGCGTATGGAGGCCCCACCCCACATCTTCTCTGTCTCTGACAACGCCTATCAGTTCATGCTGTGTGGTAAGATCTGATTTATGAGATCTGAATTAAATATAAGTTGAAATTCACATTCATAGTTTTATAAAACAATTGCTTAAACATTATTACCTTTTGAATTAACAGACAGAGAGAACCAGTCTGTCCTGATTACGTATGTATCAAGCCTTCAATTAGAGTTGTTGAGAACAGTTCTATTTTTCTCTTGTGGAACTTCCTCATGTCTTATCATCTTCTGTCTTCTATTCTCTCATAAACCAGTGGAGAATCTGGTGCTGGAAAGACTGTGAACACCAAACGTGTCATCCAGTACTTTGCCACAATTGCAGTGGCAGGTGGTGACAAGAAGAAAGAGCAGACTTCCGGCAAAATGCAGGTATGAGATATAAAACTATGTCATGCATATTATTTTGAAAGATGGCGATTTACACTCATCTCAAAAACTATATGATATGTGAATTTATGAAATGCCTATAAACAGTGTTTAGTCATGAAATAGAAAATAACTGAAAACCCTTCAAACAACACAGGGCTCTCTTGAGGACCAGATCATTGCTGCCAACCCTCTGCTTGAGGCTTATGGTAATGCCAAGACTGTGAGAAATGACAACTCCTCTCGTTTTGTAAGTTTTTATTTACATGCAGTTCAATTAGTTCAATTTTTCTATAAAGAGATTTTATTATTATTATTATTATTATTATAGTCATCATTATTAATATTAATATTAATAATAATAATAATAATTTGTTGTTTTGTTTTTAACAGGGTAAATTCATCAGAATTCACTTCGGTACATCTGGAAAACTGGCTAGTGCTGACATTGAGACATGTAGGTGGACTGGGATGATTTTATTGATCCATCCTGCACATTTGTCTTTGTCTGTCACTCTTCAGATGATTGTGACTCAAGTACATTCTCTCAACAGATCTGCTGGAGAAGTCTAGAGTGTCATTCCAGCTTCCAGATGAGAGAGGCTACCACATCTTCTACCAGATGATGACCAACCATAAGCCTGAGCTGATTGGTAGGTGCACATACTTCATTCAATATTTTAGATAATATTGTAAGATGCTCTTTCATAAATGCTGTGTATTTTTACAGATATGACTCTCATCACCACCAACCCCTATGACTTCCCCATGTGCAGTCAGGGTCAGATCACAGTGGCCAGCATTGATGATACAGTGGAGCTGGATGCTACTGATGTGAGTCATTGCTGTTTGAATAGTGGCATATTCTATTTAAACATGGCAGATCCTAGAGCTCATTATTCTCTGTAATTTTCAGAGTGCTATTGACATTCTGGGCTTTACTAATGAGGAGAAAATGAGCATCTACAAGTTCACTGGAGCTGTGCTTCATCATGGCAACATGAAGTTCAAGCAGAAGCAGCGTGAGGAGCAGGCCGAGCCTGATGGCACAGAGGGTGAGACTAAATAGTACTAATGTGTGTCAACATGCAGTTCTTTGAATTGAGAGATTCGCATTTTTATTTTCACAAAGAAAAGGTGGTTTTAGTTTTCAAGGCAAGAAAAGGGATGGATTTTTTTGCAACTTTTTTAATTGCAGAGGCTGACAAAGTTGCCTACCTTCTGGGTTTGAACTCTGCTGATATGCTGAAGGCTTTGTGCTACCCCAGAGTCAAGGTCGGAAATGAGTTTGTGACCAAAGGCCAGACCGTGCCACAGGTATGTAGTATTTGTTCAATCTGACTAATTATTGCAAAAGCAAAAAAGCAGAAGTTTTTAATAAAATATCCACTCTATTATTCTTACAGGTGTACAACTCTGTTAGCGCCTTGGCCAAATCTGTCTATGAGAGGATGTTCTTGTGGATGGTCATTCGTATCAATCAGATGTTGGACACAAAACAACAAAGAAATTTCTACATTGGTGTGCTGGATATTGCTGGCTTTGAGATCTTTGATGTAAGAATGATTCTTTTATCTCATTTTATGTCAAATTGAATCATATTCAGAAGTCAGTAAATGTTTCTGTTATTTTTTTTCCTCAGTTCAACAGCATGGAGCAGCTGTGCATCAACTTCACCAATGAGAAACTGCAACAGTTTTTCAACCATACCATGTTTGTGCTGGAACAAGAGGAATACAAGAAGGAGGGCATTGTTTGGGAGTTCATTGACTTCGGCATGGACTTGGCTGCGTGCATTGAACTAATTGAGAAGGTTTTTAACTGTTTTTGAACTTATTAATTTCCATTAATGGTCCATTCTCAAAATCATACATTTTTACTAATTAAACAACATTCTTTTACAGCCCATGGGTATCTTCTCCATCCTTGAAGAGGAGTGCATGTTCCCCAAGGCTACAGACACTTCCTTCAAGAACAAGCTGTATGATCAGCATCTTGGCAAGAACAAAGCTTTCGAGAAACCAAAGCCTGCCAAAGGCAAGGCTGAAGCCCACTTCTCCCTGGTTCACTATGCTGGAACTGTGGACTACAACATTTCTGGCTGGTTGGACAAGAACAAGGATCCACTGAATGAGTCTGTTTTGCAGCTGTACCAGAAGTCTTCTGTCAAACTGCTGGCTACTCTCTACCCACCTGTTGTTGAGGGTAATAAACTGAAGTGTTAACATGATTATGTACATAATTTTAACCAAACTTTGATTCAGTTTTGCACTGTTTTCTTGTTATTACTTTATATGTTTTCTTTTGTCTCTTTATCTGAATAGAGACTGGTGGCGGCAAGAAGGGAGGCAAGAAGAAGGGTGGCTCCATGCAGACTGTGTCTTCTCAGTTCAGAGTACGTCTTTGTTAGAGACCAAATGTAAATAATGATGCAATTGAAAGGACTTAAGAAGCATTGACTTAACATCACCTTGCTTGAGTCTAGATTAGAGAAATCAACAACTGATAGAATCTGACATGAGTAAGAATGCTGAATCTTTTCATGATTAAACAGGAGAACTTGGGCAAGCTCATGACCAACTTGAGGAGCACTCACCCTCACTTTGTGCGTTGTCTGATTCCCAATGAGTCCAAGACTCCAGGTAAATTAATAAAGAGCTCACAGATATTCTCATATTAATACAATATTTAAAGTTAATGTATATAATAATGATAATGTTCATTTACCAAGCTCATGATGTGAACTGTTTGTTACAGGTCTTATGGAGAACTTCCTGGTTATCCACCAGCTGAGGTGTAACGGTGTACTGGAGGGTATCAGAATCTGCAGAAAGGGCTTCCCCAGCAGAATCCTCTATGGTGACTTCAAGCAGAGGTAAATGGGACCACATGAAAATAACATTTCCTGTGTAGGCTCTTTTTTAGAAGATATGAAGCATTTTGATCTTCCCATCTCCCATAGATACAAGGTGCTGAATGCCAGTGTTATCCCAGATGGACAGTTTATGGATAACAAGAAGGCCAGTGAGAAGCTCCTGGGATCCATCGATGTTAATCATGATGAGTACAGATTTGGACACACAAAGGTAATATTCAGCTTTACAACTTTCAAGATTCAGTAATTATTGTCATTTAGCCTATACAGGTAAACCAGTATATTTTGATTTACTGTTTTACATAAATTCAGGTGTTCTTCAAAGCTGGTCTTCTGGGTACTCTTGAGGAGATGCGTGATGAGAAACTGGCTGCTCTGGTCACAATGACTCAGGCTCTGTGCCGTGGTTACGTGATGAGGAGGGAGTTTGTGAAGATGACGGCGAGAAGGTAAGCAATGTCATGAAATGAAAAAAGTATAAAGCTTTTTCAGTGGGACATTTTACAACAATAATTCATAACCCACATTAATTTACAGTGTTTATGGGTTATCAATACAAATATGTTTGACCCATAAAGTGAAGGAAATATTTTGTTGACTAGTTAAAAAATAAGTGCATTTACCAATAATTCTGCATTTGATCATCCCAATTGTTTCATCAGGGATGCAATTTACACCCTCCAATACAACATCCGCTCATTCATGAATGTCAAACACTGGCCATGGATGAAGGTTTATTACAAGATTAAGCCTCTGCTGAAGAGTGCTGAGACTGAAAAGGAGCTGGCAACCATGAAAGAGGACTTTACAAAATGCAAAGAAGATCTTGCCAAGGCTGAAGCCAAAAAGAAGGAGCTTGAAGAGAAGATGGTAGCACTGCTGCAAGAGAAAAATGATCTGCAGCTGCAAGTAGCATCTGTGAGTATTCTTGAATTGAATTAATTAAATTTAGCCTCCATTAGCCTGTGCAATGCTGTTTCCAAGGCTATAGCAACCTATTTTTTAACAGGAATCTGAGAATCTCTCAGATGCTGAGGAGAGGTGTGAGGGTCTGATCAAAAGCAAAATCCAGCTTGAAGCTAAACTCAAAGAGACAACTGAGAGACTGGAGGATGAGGAAGAAATCAATGCTGAACTGACAGCCAAGAAGAGGAAACTGGAGGATGAGTGTTCTGAGCTGAAGAAAGACATTGATGACCTGGAACTCACCTTGGCTAAAGTGGAGAAGGAGAAACATGCCACTGAGAATAAGGTTGGAGATTGAGTTGGTTTAAGATTGGACTTAATCTCTGTCTTATATGTTGATACAGAATATAAATAGTAAAATATAAGCTTATTTGAAACAAAAAAAACCACACAGGTCAAGAACTTGACTGAGGAAATGGCAGCTCAGGATGAGAGCATTGCCAAGCTTACAAAAGAGAAGAAAGCCCTCCAAGAGGCACATCAGCAGACACTGGATGATCTTCAGGCCGAGGAGGACAAAGTCAACACCCTGACCAAATCCAAGACAAAGCTTGAGCAGCAAGTTGATGATGTGAGTTGATTATGTAAATTAATTCTATTAATTTAACAAATTAACTGTTTTCTGCTGTGAACATATTTTATATATCATTGTCCTGTAGCTTGAGGGTTCCCTTGAACAAGAGAAGAAGCTTCGCATGGATCTTGAGAGAGCCAAGAGAAAGCTTGAAGGAGACCTGAAATTAGCCCAAGAGTCCATCATGGACTTGGAGAATGACAAGCAGCAATCTGATGAGAAGCTGAAGAAGTAAGAATTCTTAGCAAATTCTTATCAAAATAATGGTTTTCATTTATTTCAGATCATTCATTGTTTTCCCCCTTTACACACAGAAAAGACTTTGAAACGAGCCAGCTGCTCAGCAAGATAGAAGATGAACAATCTCTGGGTGCTCAACTCCAGAAGAAGATCAAGGAGCTTCAGGTATTTTCAGATTTCAGCTTCAGATTTTTTCAAACATTACAATCATTATGATCAAATACAGCTCAAATACAAATCATCTAATTAACTACTTTCCACCATAGGCTCGCATTGAGGAACTGGAGGAAGAAATTGAGGCTGAACGCGCTGCTCGTGCCAAGGTTGAGAAGCAGAGAGCTGATCTCTCCAGGGAACTTGAGGAGATCAGTGAGAGGCTTGAGGAGGCTGGAGGAGCCACTGCTGCTCAGATCGAGATGAATAAGAAGCGAGAAGCTGAATTCCAGAAGCTGCGTCGTGATCTTGAAGAGTCCACCCTCCAGCATGAAGCTACTGCTGCTGCCCTCCGCAAGAAGCAGGCAGACAGTGTGGCCGAGCTGGGAGAGCAAATCGACAACCTGCAGCGTGTCAAGCAGAAGCTTGAGAAAGAGAAGAGTGAATTCAAAATGGAGATTGATGATCTTTCCAGCAACATGGAGGCTGTTGCCAAAGCAAAGGTTTGAGAACTGATTCTAAAATATTTTAAGGAAATATATCAAATGTGGTTAAGATTCATAAAAATGTAATCAAATGTTTTTACAGGCTAATCTTGAGAAGATGTGCCGCACACTTGAGGACCAACTTAGTGAAATTAAGTCCAAGAATGACGAGAACCTTCGCCAGATAAATGACCTCAGTGCTCAAAGAGCAAGACTTCAAACTGAAAATGGTACCAAGTGGCACAATATCTCAAAAATATAAATATATTTTTAATTTCCTCCACTAACAAATGACTGACATAAACACAAACCTGTAGTGGCAAAATTGTTTACACACTGGCAGTAGCACACATTAAAGAGATAATGTTGGATATGCCACTTTTCTGAGAGGATTTTAAGCATGTTGTGGTTTACTGTGATACAGTCAAACAGAAACTAGACTTATAGCAGTGCACTAAAACCTTCTCAAAGTAGTTTATCAACTATAAAGAGTTGGCACTACTGTCATAAAAACAGTGTTTCTTACCTCCATTAATATCAATATAAACCATTTTCCTCATCATTATGTCATTTAAATGTAAATCTCAAAAGGTGAGTTTGGCCGTCAGCTGGAGGAGAAGGAGGCTCTGGTTTCTCAGCTCACCAGAGGCAAACAAGCTTTCACTCAGCAAATTGAGGAGCTTAAGAGGCAGATTGAAGAGGAGGTTAAGGTAATACAGCATAATCAATACATGCACATTGTCAATTACTTTACTGTAGAGACAAGCTAATATTATGAGACTTTGTCTCCTAGGCTAAGAATGCACTGGCCCATGCTGTGCAATCAGCCCGTCATGACTGTGACCTGCTCCGTGAGCAGTTTGAGGAAGAGCAGGAGGCAAAGGCTGAGCTGCAGCGGGGAATGTCAAAGGCCAACAGTGAGGTTGCTCAGTGGAGAACCAAATATGAAACTGATGCCATTCAGCGCACTGAGGAGCTTGAAGAGTCCAAGTATGTATATTATTGCATAATATTCCCAATTCTCACAGATATTTTATAGACTGGAATTCAAAATAATGTGTATTACTTTACAGGAAGAAGCTGGCTCAGCGTCTACAGGAGGCAGAAGAGCAAATTGAGGCAGTGAACTCCAAATGCGCATCTCTGGAGAAGACCAAACAGAGACTCCAGGGTGAGGTGGAGGACCTCATGATTGATGTGGAGAGAGCCAATGGTTTGGCTGCTAACCTTGACAAGAAACAGAGAAACTTTGACAAGGTAAGCAATTTATGACATTATATGACATTCTCTTTCGTAAAGTATTGCTGGAATGGGCTTTGTTAAACATGCTATAAACGAACCAATCCTAAAATATCTCCACCAAAGGTCCTGGCAGAATGGAAACAGAAATATGAGGAGGGTCAGGCAGAGCTGGAAGGTGCCCAGAAAGAGGCTCGTTCACTCAGCACTGAACTGTTCAAGATGAAGAACTCCTATGAGGAGACTTTGGATCAGCTGGAGACCCTCAAGAGAGAGAACAAGAATCTGCAGCGTAAGAATTAAACTGTTAAATTAGAAAAGACGTCAGTGTTCTTATTCTAAATGAGCATTAAAAAGTAAACACGTGATTATGATTTCAGATCATATATATTTTTCTTTCTATAGAGGAGATTTCAGATCTGACAGAGCAGTTAGGTGAGACTGGTAAGAGCATCCATGAGCTGGAAAAGGCCAAGAAGGCAGTGGAGACTGAGAAGTCAGAGATTCAGACTGCCCTGGAGGAGGCTGAAGTGAGTATTTGAAGATTGATATGGAATTCTTGCTAGAACCATCATATTGTGTTGTTCACGCATACTTTCATTTTGATATTTAAATGTTGTTTTTTCATAGGGCACCCTGGAGCACGAGGAGTCCAAGATTCTTCGTGTCCAGCTTGAGCTAAACCAGATCAAAGGAGAGATTGACAGGAAGCTTGCAGAGAAGGATGAGGAGATGGAGCAGATCAAGAGGAACAGCCAGAGAGTCATTGAATCCATGCAGGGCACTCTGGACTCTGAAGTCAGGAGCAGGAATGATGCCCTGAGAATCAAGAAGAAGATGGAGGGAGACCTTAATGAGATGGAGATTCAGCTGAGCCACGCCAATCGCCAGGCTGCTGAGGCCCAGAAACAACTCAGGAATGTTCAGGGACAACTCAAGGTATGTGACTGCTGTTCGACTTTGGGATGTATTAATATATTTTAATAATCTAACCCATGTTAGTAAAAAAACAAAATAAAATACATCAAAAGCTTATTGTAAATCTATTGTTATGTTCAGGATGCCCAACTGCACCTTGATGATGCCCTGAGAGGACAGGAAGACATGAAGGAGCAGGCGGCCATGGTGGAGCGCAGAAACACTCTGATGCAGTCTGAGATTGAGGAGCTGAGAGTTGCTCTGGAGCAGACCGAGAGAGGCCGCAAAGTGGCTGAACAAGAGCTGGTGGACGCCAGTGAGCGTGTTGGGCTGCTGCACTCTCAGGTAAGGGCATTTTGGTTTTACAATGAAATCAAAAGGGGTCATATGATGATATTTTCAAAGATGAGGTTTTTTTTGTATTGGATATAATAACTCTGCATTTGATAATACTTTAACAAATAATGAAACATACATATCAGAAGCGCCATATTGGAATTGCCCCATTTTTTTTTAGAAATAGTCTTTGTGCATGGTCTTGTACTTTCCCAGGTTCACATCAGGAAACTGTCCTCCATAAAATACACTGCACACACACAAACATATGGGTTGTAAATCTTAACCACTGATTCCTAATTCCTAAAGAAGGCAAAAAAGTGCTGCTTTTGCTTTCACATAGAAACACTAAAACCCTCAGTTTTAGTGTTATCCAGACCTCATACAGACCTAGCTAAAACACCTCAATCAAATTCTCCCTCACTGACCTGCATCACCTGCTGGAAATATTTGCATAATGACATAACAACACTACTAGGACAACAAAGCCACGCTTTCTTTCTTTGAGTATGCATTTGGACGTCATTATGCAAATATTTCCACCAGGTGATGCAGGTCGGTGAGGGAGAATTTGATCGAGGTGTTTTAGCTAGGTCTGGACCTGACTTCTCTTTTTAGAGGCTTTAAGCTTTGTAACTCTTAAGATCTTACACATGCACAAACAGCTACATAACACACTAAAAAGAAAGGAAAACATAAAAATGCATCATATGACCCCTTTAAGGAAATTGAGCGCATTATTCAAAATGTTCAAACTGTTGCTTTCCATTTTCTAGAACACAAGTCTCCTGAACACCAAGAAGAAGCTTGAGGCTGACCTTGTTCAGATCCAGAGTGAAGTTGATGACACTGTACAGGAAGCCAGAAATGCAGAGGAGAAGGCCAAGAAGGCCATCACTGATGTGAGCAACAGTAGCTGACAAATGTTTCAAATGTTTCAAAATGTGGATCTAATGACTTTCTGTATTAATGCAAAAGGCTGCAATGATGGCAGAAGAGCTCAAGAAAGAGCAGGACACAAGTTCTCACCTTGAGAGGATGAAGAAGAATCTGGAGGTCACAGTGAAGGACCTGCAGCACCGTCTGGATGAGGCTGAGAATCTGGCCATGAAGGGAGGAAAGAAACAACTCCAGAAACTGGAGTCCAGAGTAAGATTGCCTTCATTTTTAAAAAAATGTTAATAGTTATGATCTGAAAGGTTAAAATTGTTTAATGTTTTAATACTCTGGTATATTTTGGATAGACTAAACATATTTTATTTGACTGAAATAATTGTAATAATATCTCCCACTAACTATAGGTCCGTGAGCTTGAGGCTGAAGTTGAAGCAGAGCAGAGACGTGGAGCTGATGCTGTTAAAGGTGTCCGCAAATATGAGAGGAGAGTCAAGGAGCTCACCTACCAGGTGCAAAAAATGTGTAAAATTCAGGTCACATTAATCTGATTATGACTAGAAGTCTGATCCATGTTCATTATCTGCAGACTGAGGAGGATAAGAAGAACCTCAACAGACTGCAGGATCTGGTTGACAAGCTTCAGCTGAAGGTCAAGGCTTACAAGAGACAGGCTGAAGAATCTGTGAGTACCTCATTTGAGAACTATAAACACCTTGTGAACATTTTAAGTTCCTGATCTAACTGTATGTGACTTTGCAGGAGGAACAAGCAAACACTCACCTGTCCAAGTTGAGGAAGGTGCAGCATGAGTTTGAAGAGGCTGAGGAGCGTGCTGATATTGCTGAGTCTCAGGTCAACAAGCTCAGAGCCAAGAGCCGTGATGCTGGAAAGGTAATTTTACTCAAATGAATTTTAAAATATACTTAAATTTTAAAGCTTTTATTTTATCATAAATTGTTCCATTTTATATTCGTACAGATTCTTTATTTGTGTACTTTTTTTTTCAGAGCAAAGAGGCAGCTGAGTGAAAACCTTGACATTCACTGTCACCAGCACCCATTTGTCTCTGAAAATGTGCAATTTCTCAATAAAACATTATATTCATCAACTTCTCTTTTATTTCCATTACTGTTTTTTGTTTGTAATTTTCTTCTCCATACAGTATTCCTGATGATGTTTTCATGCATATTACATTACATTCATTTACAGTAATCTCTTCAAAGAATTTACATATAACAATAAGCTTTTAACCGGTACAAAAAACGCAAAACGTTTCTTGTCACATTCAGTTATGAATTACATGAATCATGCAAATAATAGTATATTTTCAATTCCAAATGGGGACATTTCATAAAAAAGTCAATCACTGGATATTACTGTTGGTCACTGAACATTTTGTAAAAAAGTTGTCAAATATTATATTATAAATTATAGCTACTTACATACCACACATTCTTTTACCTTTAAAACTAATTTGTTGCTTTGGAATTCACACTCGTTTTCTGTGAACAGTAAGGCCGCCTTCTTTGATTTGATTGGCCATCTCAATTATTTTGACATTAACAAACTGACAATCTCAAAGTCTGTGGTGGTTACAGCCCTGCTAAGTACTACAAATCATCTTCCACTGAAGTAAATTATTGACTGAAGTAATTATTCTCAATAACACAACCTAGGAGTTTTAAAATGATAAAATTATGGATAAACATTAAAAATGGAATAGACAGGCAATTCAATATTTTGCAGTGTATAACGGGTGACATCCTTCTTTGCATTGTTAGTTAGTTAGTAAACAAACACCTTTCGGTTACACATACTAACATTATGTTCTGTTCATTTAGTCAAATCTTTCCAATTCATTCCACCCCTCGCCAATATACATATATATATATATATATATATATATATATATATATATATATATATATAAATAACATTTCTACGAGTAATTATTAATTTAAGAAGATGAATGTAAGGGAGAAAGTAAACGAGTAACCGTGTAAGTGCTTTTCCATGAAACATTGGAGTTATAACACTCTAGGTCAGATATTGTGACCTTCATTTTAAATAGCTAGGCCTACATCAACAGAGAGTCAAATAAGTAAGTTTATTTTTATTTTTTATTTTTATTATTATATTATTTTTTTATTATTACCAATGTACAGTACAGTTTACACTTTGAAAGTTCATATTACTACATAATTATGTACAACATGTAAAAACTAGCCTAGCCTATATAAATGCGTACAAGCAAATTGAAAGTTATTAGACTTTTAATGAATCATTAAACAAAACAAAAAAATGATGTATGAGTTTAATTTCTACTACCAAAGTCCCTAAAATCTTTGGTAGTATACTAATTAAACTCATACATCATTTTTTGAGTCATCATTAAGACTCAGATTTTGTATCATCAAAATAGCCTACTTAAGATTAAAAAATGTGTTGCAGTCTTGTGAGATCCCCCAAAGTAGACTGACAGTGAACTCCAATGGTGCTTTAAATAGTTCCTTACAGAGACAAGCACCAAAGGCATCTGTTGATGTCAGCACATGCTCTTTTACTGTATATGGCTGTGTCAGTCTCAAGTGAGTGAGGAATCCGTCTCAAGTAATAAAAAAGGTATAGCCTACTTAAATAGGTCAGATCAAAGTCGCACACTGACTCCGATATCCAATCCAATGTATTGTTGCTAATAAATTGGATGTAATTTAAACGTTGTTGCTTTTATATGAAAATAGCCTAAATATAAACAAGACACCTAAAGCAGGCCTATCGGTAATTTAAATTGTATTATTTTAGATGTCAACAATATAGCCTAACTCATAGCCTACAGAAATTGCACTGTCAGTGTTTGAGAATAGATAAAGAACAAAAAATCTAACATTTTAAATGAACAACATTATGGTTGTATAAACCAATGAGCTTTGTCGTCATGAAGTCCTTTCTCATATCTTCAGTCAGGACCTTTAGTCGGGGGAGAGCAGCTGAGCCAACTGGCACGACAAGAGAGGGTTTTTTGGCATACGTCAGCAACAGTGAAAGTGGGACCACTCGGACATATTTCTAAACGGAAGGCATCTCACGCTGATCACAGGTGATCCATTCCGCGCAGGTTCCAAAACAGCACTCTCTCATTAAAAAGTCATGGTGCACCTCAGTATATACTACAGGACTCATAAAGGGACATGGTGACGGAAAGAAAATGAAAATGAAATTTTTACATAGGAAAAAATATGTCAGTGGCTGCTTTTGCATTTCCTCGCAAATGTTTTGCGTTCCCCTGAGAAACTTTCCATTCAATCGCAAAAGTTCTGCGAGAGAACGCAAAATAATTTTTACCATAATCATTTTTTTGTCTCATTGGGGGCTCTGTATTAGTTTATTTGGCCCACATGAAAAAATACTATAGTATATTATAGTAAATAGTAAATACTATACTATAGTAAAATGAGCCTACTCTATAATGTTTTTGAACCAAATAGCTAGATATTTGATAGCTAAATATACTACGGTAAATTAACAAAGTGTAGTAAATACTATAATATACTACAATAGGGCCTATAGTACTACAATTTACTATAGTAGGCCTATGGTTCAAAAACACTATAGTATTTACTAGAGTAATTTTACTATTATATAGTATAATATACTATAGCCTACTATTTTTTCATGTGGGGAGTATGACAAAATATTTTATATAGGCTAGCTAAATAAACATGGGTGTAGGCTATTAGTCTATATAAATTAATCTGCACGTCTCTGCTGCCAGTTTTGTCTGTGATTTATGACGTTACATGGTGTTCTGAATGAACGCTTTTGGTAAAGAGAACTTCAGCTGATTTCCCAGTGCAGGGAGGGATCGTACGAATGGGATCATAGCCAAAACTGACCTGTCGCCACCTACTGGCAATCTGCAGAAAGACGGCTGTGTTCGAAATCGCCCCTATACCATCATTCACTATTCCCTACATTAGTTCACTAATATAGTTCATTTGAAGGAATGAATTCAGACACTGGGTGTTTCCCGGAAGGGCTGTCGCTTTTGTATAGTTAACAATTTAATTATCAATTTAAAAGGAATTTATACCTGTATAATATTACAGGATTCTGACTTTTTTTCAGAATTTGGAGAACTCTGAATTTGGAGAAAAAAAATGGTAAGAATTGTGAGATATAAACTTATCAAGTCAGAATTGTTAGGTATAAACTTTTTTTCTATGAAAAAAGTCAGAATTGTAAATTAATTTAAGCTGTACAATTGAAGCATTGTGAGACAAAAATAAATAAATTGTGAGCTTATCGTTTAGTATTAAAATCACTTACCACTTTTAGATATTATAGGCTTTAAACACAATGGGAGTAATACCGTGGACGCAAATGCTCTTCATTATGAATATTAATGAAAACAGCAAATATGCCTATTCAACACCTTTTCGTTTTAAATATTAAACTGCTTTAATATTGTACATTTTTAAATATTTATGATTTATAGTGTCAAAAAACAGGCATGCAGTTATATCTGAGCCAATATTAGACTGTGTATATAACTTGAAGATAATTTTTATAAGCTAGACCAGGAAACCTGATCCATGAATGCTCTTATCAGTGGAATGCAAACCATCCAAATAAAGCAATAAAATATAAATATACATATAAATATATACAAAAATAGAAAGTGTGCCCCTCAAAGAGAGCTCGTGAATATTAGATATATAAGAAACATAGCTACAAAAATACATAAATTACCATTTAGTACAGTAAATGTGTTACATTGGTATCACATGATATTGCAAATGATTTAATGTTTAATACTAATGCCTAGTGAAATTGATAGTAATTTATTAACCTTGTATTGTTTTTTTGTTTGTTTGTTTTTGCATTCCATTGTTAAATACATTATATACATAATTTATTTAACTGTTTAGCTCTTGACATAGTTGAAAAATCATGTGTAGCCATTATACATTTTTATAAAAAGTATTTTACACCATACATAAGGATCTTCACACATAGACCAATGTCGATGAAGCAACACATAACTAGAATACATGACAAGAAATGTACGGTCCAGCAAGCCTAAAAAAGACTCAACGTGTTACCTCTGTTTCATGTCAATGTGCCCCTCTTTAAAAAAAAATATTTTTAAGCTTTCAGTGTACAATCTCTAAATACAATATGTACGTATTGCTTCATTAATTGTTTTGCTTGAAGATAAAATATTGTACACTTGCACACAACAGCTGTTGGTACATGTTCTGCTGGAGGTTAGTAAAATAATTTTCTTTAAAGAATTTTCTCTAAAAACAAATTAGTAACATATCCTAAAGGGGTAGATATTTATCTACACCTTTACTGTTTTCATTTCGGCAAGCACCAAATGGTTTATCTGATTGATTCCTTAACTTACACTGACTCAAATAGCCATATTTGGTGTTAGCCAAATTTAACTTTTGCATTGCTGGCAAAGCAAATGCAGTATAAAAACCAGGGGTAGAGGGGGAGACCTTTGCATTCAGAAGACCAGCCAAGTTTGCGTTTGTGGTGAGATGGTCATTCATTTCTTTGCATGGAGTATGCAGTGATTAGGTTAGGTTAGGAGATAACCATGGCATGTCTTTTTGTAAAATATTACTGACATTTTACATAGGAATCTATTCAGACAAAGAAATTAAGTTCAATTTAGATTTTCTAGTTTTACGCAAATTGGAAATATCCTTGCGATGCAATTCATGATAATCTTTAAGACATATGTTGCTAGTTTATAATAAATCCTTATTCACAGTTTTCATTTTCAATATCTTCATATTACAGGGTGCAGGGAATTCATCAGTACTTGTGGAAGATTGGAAAGGTGATTGACGTTAATGTCCGTAAAAGCTCACAAGACTAGCTCAAACATTCAAAATATTTCTGTTCAGAAACCATTATAGTCATTTGCAACATTTTAAAAAAATCAACATATACCTTTAGCCCTTGACAAACATTTAAAATTCTAGTTATACTTACCTAGAAAAAAGAGAATATTGTTTTTGGATTCAATGCAGGTAACTGTAATTATAGGGACATTTAAGTGACATTCATGTTATAAGAGTAATTTTCCCCCCTGATTTTTAAATTCCAGAAGTAAGCCTCCATCATGAGTACAGATGCAGAGATGGCCATTTATGGCAAGGCTGCCATTTTCCTCCGTAAGCCTGAGAAGGAGAGAATCGAGGCTCAGAGCAAACCATTTGATGCCAAGTCTGCCTGCTATGTGATTGATGACAAAGAGTTGTATGTCAAGGGAACAATCAAGAGCAAAGATGGTGGCAAGGTCACTGTTATTGTGAATGACACTAAAGAGGTACATTTTACAAGATGCTCATATTGCACTACGTTCTGCATATTTTTTTTTTTTTGTCTATCTATTATCTGATGGATCATATTTATAGGAGAAAACAGTAAAGGAGGATGATGTCCACCCAATGAATCCTCCCAAGTTTGACAAGATTGAGGACATGGCCATGATGACCCATCTCAATGAACCCTCTGTGCTGTATAACCTCAAAGAGCGTTATGCTGCATGGATGATCTACGTAAGTTCTGAAACAATGTAAAGCAGCATTGAAATTCAATTTGTGTTCTTTCAATCTGACCAATTCCCTACTAATTTCAGACCTACTCTGGACTCTTCTGCGCAACTGTGAACCCCTACAAGTGGCTCCCAGTGTATGATGCAGAAGTGGTGTCTGCCTACAGAGGCAAAAAGCGTATGGAGGCCCCACCCCACATCTTTTCTGTTTCTGACAATGCCTATCAGTTCATGCTGTGTGGTAAGATCTGATTTATGAGATCTGAATTAAATATGTTGAAATTCACATTCATAGTTTTTAAAAAACAGTTTCTGAAACATTATTACCCTTTAAATTAACAGACAGAGAGAACCAGTCTGTCCTGATTACGTATGTATCAAGCCTTCAATTAGAGTTGTTGAGAACAGTTATATTTTTCTTGTGGAACTTCCTCATGTCTTATCTTCTGTCTTCTATTCTCTCACAAACCAGTGGAGAATCTGGTGCTGGAAAGACTGTGAACACCAAACGTGTCATCCAGTACTTTGCCACAGTTGCAGTGGCAGGTGGTGACAAGAAGAAAGAGAGTTCTGGCAAAATGCAGGTACAGTATGAGATATAAAACTATGTAAAAATGTATTATGAAAGATATTTAATTACAATCATCTCACAATATATATGTGAATTTGTAAAATGGCTGAAAAAGGTGTTTAGCCATAAAAATAAATGAATGAAAAACCTTCAAAATACTGTTTAGACATGAAATAGAAAATAACTGAAAACCCTTCAAACAACACAGGGCTCTCTTGAGGACCAGATCATTGCTGCCAACCCTCTGCTTGAGGCTTATGGTAATGCCAAGACTGTGAGAAATGACAACTCCTCTCGTTTTGTAAGTTCACAACTTTTTATTTACAGTAAAGTTGGTCAGTTGGATTTTTCTATACAGAGTTTTTTATTTAGCGATTATTATTATTCATGTATTATGCATGTATTCATGAATTATGTATTATTTTGTTTTAAACAGGGTAAATTCATCAGAATTCACTTCGGTACATCTGGAAAACTGGCTAGTGCTGACATTGAGACATGTAGGTGGACTGGGATGATTTTATTGATCCATCCTGCACATTTGTCTGTCTGTCACGTCTGTCAGGTCTGTCAGGTATTCTGACTCAAGTACATTCTCTCAACAGATCTGCTGGAGAAGTCTAGAGTGACATTCCAGCTTCCAGATGAGAGAGGCTACCACATCTTCTACCAGATGATGACCAACCATAAGCCTGAGCTGATTGGTAGGTGCACATATTTCATTCAATATTTTAGATAATATTGTAAGATGCTCTTTCATAAATGCTGTGTATATTTACAGAAATGACTCTCATCACCACCAACCCCTATGACTTCCCCATGTGCAGTCAGGGTCAGATCTCAGTGGCCAGCATTGATGATAAAGAGGAGCTGGTTGCTACTGATGTGAGTCATTGCTGTTTTAACTGTTTTAAAATTTAAACATGACAGATCCTAGAGCTCATTCTTCTCTGTAATTTTCAGACTGCTATTGACATTCTGGGCTTTACTAATGAGGAGAAAATGGGCATCTACAAGTTCACTGGAGCTGTGCTTCATCATGGTAACATGAAGTTCAAGCAGAAGCAGCGTGAGGAGCAGGCCGAGCCTGATGGCACAGAGGGTGAGACTAAATAGTACTAATGTGTGTCAACATGCAGTTCTTTGAATTGAGAGATTCGCATTTTTATTTTCACAAAGAAAAGGTGGTTTTAGTTTTCAAGGCAAGAAAAGGGATGGATTTTTTTGCAACTTTTTTAATTGCAGAGGCTGACAAAGTTGCCTACCTTCTGGGTTTGAACTCTGCTGATATGCTGAAGGCTTTGTGCTACCCCAGAGTGAAGGTTGGAAATGAGTTTGTGACCAAAGGCCAGACCGTGCCACAGGTATGTAGTATTTGTTCAATCTGACTAATTATTGTAAAAGCAAAAAAGCAGAAGTTTTTAATAAAATATCCACTCTATTCTTCTTACAGGTGTACAACTCTGTTAGTGCCTTGGCCAAATCTATCTATGAGAGGATGTTCTTGTGGATGGTCATTCGTATCAACCAGATGTTGGACACAAAACAACAAAGAAATTTCTTCATTGGTGTGCTGGATATTGCTGGATTTGAGATCTTTGATGTAAGAATGATTATTATCTATTTTTATTGTAAATAAACCATATTCAGAAGTCAGTAAATGTTTCTGTTATTTTTTCCTCCAGTTCAACAGCATGGAGCAGCTGTGCATCAACTTCACCAATGAGAAACTGCAACAGTTTTTCAACCACCACATGTTTGTGCTGGAACAAGAGGAATATAAGAAGGAGGGCATTATTTGGGAGTTCATTGACTTTGGCATGGACTTGGCCGCTTGCATTGAGCTCATTGAGAAGGTTTGTACCGGTTTTTGAACTTGTTAATTTCCATGATCCATTCTCAAAATCTTACATTTTTAGTAATTAAACAACATTCTTTTATAAACAGCCCATGGGTATCTTCTCCATCCTTGAAGAGGAGTGCATGTTTCCCAAGGCTACAGACACTTCCTTCAAGAACAAGCTGTATGATCAGCATCTTGGCAAGAACAATGCTTTCCAGAAACCAAAGCCTGCCAAAGGCAAGGCTGAAGCCCACTTCTCCCTGGTTCACTATGCTGGAACTGTGGACTACAATGTTGCTGGCTGGTTGGACAAGAACAAGGATCCACTGAATGAGTCTGTTTTGCAGCTGTACCAGAAGTCTTCTGTCAAACTGCTGGCTACTCTCTACCCACCTGTTGTTGAGGGTAATAAACTGAAGTGTGAACTGTGAACATGATTATATCCAATTAAAATTAATGAAACATTGATTCAGTTTTACACTTTCTTGTTTACATTATATGTGTAACTTTGTCTCTTCATCTGAATAGAGACTGGTGGCGGCAAGAAGGGAGGCAAGAAGAAGGGTGGCTCTATGCAGACTGTGTCTTCTCAGTTCAGAGTATGTCTTTGTTAGAGACCAAATGTGAATAATGATGCAATTGAAAGCAGTGACTGTGCATGAACTTGCTTCACTCTAGGTCAGAGAGAATGAGAGTAAAATCTGTGAGAAATCTAATTATTTTCATGATTAAACAGGAAAATTTGGGCAAGCTCATGACCAACTTAAGGAGCACTCACCCTCACTTTGTGCGTTGTCTGATTCCCAATGAGTCCAAGACTCCAGGTAAAGTGTTAAAGAGCTCACAGATATTCTCATATTAAGACAATAAAAATAATAATGTTAATTTACCATGTTCATGATGTTAACTGTTTGTAATAGGTCTCATGGAGAACCACTTGGTTATCCACCAGCTGAGGTGTAACGGTGTACTGGAGGGTATCAGAATCTGCAGAAAGGGCTTCCCCAGCAGAATCCTTTATGGTGACTTCAAGCAGAGGTAAATGGGACCACATGAAAATACAATTTCCTGTTTAGGCTCTTTATTAGAAGATATAAAGCATTTTGATAAATCTTCTAATCTTCCATAGATACAAGGTGCTGAATGCCAGTGTTATCCCAGAAGGACAGTTTATGGATAACAAAAAGGCCTGTGAGAAACTCCTGGGATCGATCGACATTGATCATGACCAGTACAGATTTGGACACACAAAGGTTCTTATTCTGCTTTACAACTTTTAAAGATTCAGTGATAATTTAGCCCATAAAGGTAATTCAAAATCTTTTTTTTATGTTGTACATAAATTCAGGTGTTCTTCAAAGCTGGTCTTCTAGGTACTCTTGAGGAGATGCGTGATGAGAAACTGGCTGCTCTGGTCACAATGACTCAGGGTCTGTGCCGTGGTTACGTGATGAGGAGGGAGTTTGTGAAGATGATGGAAAGGAGGTGAGTATTGCATGAATACAATGACATCAACATTAACTGTACAAACGGTAAATAATGATAATGGTTATGTAATTTAATAATTAATTATTTACAGGGAGTCCATTTACACCATCCAATACAACATCCGCTCATTCATGAATGTCAAACACTGGCCATGGATGAAGGTTTATTACAAGATTAAACCTCTACTGAAAAGTGCAGAGACTGAAAAGGAGCTGGCAACCATGAAAGAGGACTTTACAAAATGCAAAGAAGATCTTGCCAAGGCTGAAGCCAAAAAGAAGGAACTTGAAGAGAAGATGGTAGCACTGCTGCAAGAGAAAAATGATCTGCAGCTGCAAGTAGCATCTGTGAGTATTCTTGAATTTAATTAATTGAATTTAGGCTCCATTAAAATGAGCAATGCTGTTTCCAAGACTATAGCAACCTTTTTTTTTTTATACAGGAATCTGAGAATCTCTCAGATGCTGAGGAGAGGTGTGAAGGTCTGATCAAAAGCAAAATCCAGCTTGAAGCTAAACTCAAAGAGACAACTGAGAGACTGGAGGATGAGGAAGAAATTAATGCTGAACTGACAGCCAAGAAGAGGAAACTGGAGGATGAGTGCTCTGAGCTGAAGAAAGACATTGATGACCTGGAGCTCACCTTGGCTAAAGTGGAGAAGGAGAAACATGCCACTGAGAATAAGGTTGGAGATTGAGTTGGTATAAGATTGGACTAAATCTTGGTCTTATATGTTCATATAGAATATAAATTGTAAAATATAAGCTTATTTGAAACAGAAAATAAAAAAATAAAAAAAATCACACAGGTCAAGAACTTGACTGAGGAAATGGCAGTTCAGGATGAAAGCATTGCCAAGCTCACGAAGGAGAAAAAAGCCCTCCAAGAGGCACATCAGCAGACACTGGATGATCTTCAGGCCGAGGAGGACAAAGTCAACACCCTGACCAAATCCAAGACAAAACTTGAGCAGCAAGTTGATGATGTGAGTTGATTATGTAAACATGTTATTAATTCATCAAATTAACTGTGTTTTCTGCTGTGAAAGTATTTAATATATCATTGTCCTGTAGCTTGAGGGTTCCATTGAACAAGAGAAGAAGCTCCGCATGGATCTTGAGAGAGCCAAGAGAAAGCTTGAAGGAGACCTCAAATTAGCCCAAGAATCTGTCATGGACCTGGAGAATGACAAGCAGCAATCTGAGGAGAAAATAAAAAAGTAATTAAAGCATGAAATCTTTTTAAACATTGAACATTGAACATTTTTATTGTTGTTTTATTTTTATTTATTTTTTACAAACTACTTTGTTGAACACCCACAGGAAAGACTTTGAAACAAGCCAACTGCTCAGCAAGATAGAAGATGAACAATCTCTGGGTGCTCAACTCCAGAAAAAGATCAAGGAGCTTCAGGTATTTTGAGATTTTTTCAAACATTACGATCATTATGATCAAATACAGATCACTACAAATCTAAATAACTGCTTTCCACCATAGGCTCGCATTGAGGAACTGGAGGAAGAGATCGAGGCTGAGCGTGCTGCTCGTGCCAAGGTTGAGAAGCAGAGGGCTGATCTCTCCAGGGAACTTGAGGAGATCAGTGAGAGGCTTGAAGAGGCTGGAGGAGCCACTGCTGCTCAGATCGAGATGAATAAGAAGCGTGAAGCTGAATTCCAGAAGCTGCGTCGTGATCTTGAAGAGTCCACCCTCCAGCATGAAGCTACTGCTGCTGCCCTGCGCAAGAAGCAGGCAGACAGTGTGGCCGAGCTGGGAGAGCAAATCGACAACCTGCAGCGTGTCAAGCAGAAGCTTGAGAAAGAGAAGAGCGAATTCAAAATGGAGATTGATGATCTTTCCAGCAACATGGAGGCTGTTGCCAAAGCAAAGGTTTGAGAACTGATTCTAAAATATTTTAAGGAAATATATCAAATGTGGTTAAGATTCATAAAAATGTAATCAAATGTTTTTACAGGCTAATCTTGAGAAGATGTGCCGCACACTTGAGGACCAACTTAGTGAAATTAAGTCCAAGAATGATGAGAACCTTCGCCAGATAAATGACCTCAGTGCTCAAAGAGCAAGACTTTTTACTGAAAATGGTAAATAATGGCACAATATCTAAAAAATATCAAACAGATGAGCATTTTATATCCTCTACTAACAAATTAAGATAATCAATTATGACTAAATCATCATCCATACATATTAACATATTATATAACATTCACATGATCCTTTGACCTCATTCTCATTTATTATGTATTCATACAATATATGATAATGTAATATATTTCTCCAGCCTAATTGTGTAGCTAATGCTTTTCTCGTTATATTATTAAATGGTTTATTTTGAATTGAACTGACTTAATGAAAATTTGAACAGGTGAGTTTGGCCGTCAGCTGGAGGAGAAGGAGGCTCTGGTTTCTCAGCTCACCAGAGGCAAACAAGCTTTCACTCAGCAAATTGAGGAGCTTAAGAGGCAGATTGAAGAGGAGGTTAAGGTAATACAGCATAATCAATACATGCACATACTTGTCAATTACTTTACTGAAGAGAAAAGCTTATATTATGTGACTTTGTCTCCTAGGCTAAGAATGCATTGGCCCATGCTGTGCAATCAGCCCGTCATGACTGTGACCTGCTCCGTGAGCAGTTTGAGGAAGAGCAGGAGGCAAAGGCTGAGCTGCAGCGGGGAATGTCAAAGGCTAACAGTGAGGTTGCTCAGTGGAGAACCAAATATGAAACTGATGCCATCCAGCGCACCGAGGAGCTTGAAGAGTCCAAGTATGTATATTATTGTATAATATTCCCAATTCTCACAGATATTTTACAGATTGGAATTCAAAATAATGTATATTACATAACAGGAAGAAGCTGGCTCAGCGTCTACAAGAGGCAGAGGAACAAATTGAGGCAGTGAACTCCAAATGTGCATCTCTAGAGAAGACCAAACAGAGACTCCAGAATGAGGTGGAGGACCTCATGATTGATGTGGAGAGAGCCAATGGTTTGGCTGCCAACCTTGACAAGAAGCAGAGGAACTTTGACAAGGTAAAAAAAATGTAGTCATTATATGATATTCTCTTTTGTAAAGTATTGCTGGAATGGGCTTTGTTAAACATGTTATAAACAAACCAATCCTAAAATATCTTCACCAAAAGGTCTTGGCAGAATGGAAGCAGAAATATGAGGAAGGCCAGGCAGAGCTGGAAGGTGCCCAGAAAGAGGCTCGTTCACTCAGCACTGAACTGTTTAAGATGAAGAACTCTTATGAGGAGAGTCTGGATCAGCTGGAGACCCTCAAGAGAGAGAACAAGAATCTGCAGCGTAAGAATTAAACTGTTATATTAGAAAATAATTCAATGCTAAATTAACTTAAAAAAGTAAACACATGTGATTATGATTACAGATAATATATTTTTCTTTCTATAGAGGAGATTTCAGATCTGACAGAGCAGTTAGGTGAGATCGGTAAGAGCATCCATGAGCTTGAAAAGGCCAAGAAGGCAGTGGAGACTGAGAAGTCAGAGATTCAGACTGCCCTGGAGGAGGCTGAAGTGAGTATCTGGAGATCAATATGGAATTCTTGCTATAACCATCATACTGTGATAGTAATGCATTTTTTATTCTGATATTTTAATGTTATTTTATATTTCATAGGGCACCCTGGAGCATGAGGAGTCCAAGATTCTTCGTGTCCAGCTAGAGCTAAATCAGATCAAGGGAGAGATTGACAGGAAGCTTGCAGAGAAGGATGAGGAGATGGAGCAGATCAAGAGGAACAGCCAGAGAGTCACTGAATCCATGCAGGGCACTCTGGACTCTGAAGTCAGGAGCAGGAATGATGCCCTGAGAATCAAGAAGAAGATGGAGGGAGACCTTAATGAGATGGAGATTCAGCTGAGCCACGCCAATCGCCAGGCTGCTGAGGCCCAGAAACAACTCAGGAATGTTCAGGGACAACTCAAGGTATGTGACTTCTGTTTGACTTTGGGATGTATTAATATGTTTGTATAATCTAACTTTTGTTAGGTTAAGGTCATAACTTATTCTAAAGCTATTGTTATATTCAGGATGCCCAACTGCACCTTGATGATGCCCAGAGAGGACAGGAAGACATGAAGGAACAGGTGGCCATGGTGGAGCGCAGAAACACTCTGATGCAGTCTGAGATTGAGGAGCTGAGAGCTGCTCTGGAGCAGACAGAGAGAGGCCGTAAAGTGGCTGAACAAGAGCTGGTGGATGCCAGTGAGCGTGTTGGGCTGCTGCACTCTCAGGTAAGTGTGAATTGTTTCCCTGAAATTAAGGAAATTGAGAGCATTATTCAAAATGTTCAAATTGTTGCTTTTAATTTTGTAGAACACAAGTCTCCTGAACACCAAGAAGAAGCTTGAGGCTGACCTTGCTCAGATCCAGAGTGAAGTTGATGACACTATACAGGAAGCCAGGAATGCAGAGGAGAAGGCCAAGAAGGCCATCACTGATGTGAGCAACAGTAGCTGCCAAATGTATTAAAAGACACTTGTGTACTTTAACACAAGTTAAATTTAATTTAATCTAATGAATTTCTGTATTAATGCAAAAGGCTGCAATGATGGCAGAAGAGCTCAAGAAAGAGCAGGACACCAGTGCTCACCTTGAGAGGATGAAGAAGAATCTGGAAGTCACAGTGAAGGACCTGCAGCACCGTCTGGATGAGGCTGAGAATCTGGCCATGAAGGGAGGAAAGAAACAACTCCAGAAGTTGGAGTCTAGAGTAAGATTGTTTTTATTCTGATGTTCGCCTGTATTCTGATGTTCATAGTCTTGATGTGGACAGTGTAAAGTGTGTAAATATCTGTAAACATTTTCTGGAGTGAAATTAGTTAATGAATGCATAATATCTTTCACTAACTATAGGTCCGTGAGCTTGAGGCAGAAGTTGAAGCAGAGCAGAGACGTGGAGCTGATGCTGTTAAAGGTGTCCGCAAATATGAGAGGAGAGTCAAGGAGCTCACCTACCAGGTACAAAAAAATGTATAGTAAAATTCAGGTCACATTAATTTGATTATGTTCTAGTCTGATCCATGTTCATTATCTGCAGACTGAGGAGGATAAGAAGAACCTCAACAGACTGCAGGATCTGGTTGACAAGCTTCAGCTGAAGGTCAAGGCTTACAAGAGACAGGCTGAAGAATCTGTGAGTACCTCATTTAAGAACTATAAACACCTTGTGAACATATTAAGTTCCTGATATAATCGTATGTGACTTTGCAGGAGGAACAAGCAAACACTCACCTGTCCAAGTTGAGGAAGGTGCAGCATGAGTTTGAAGAGGCTGAGGAGCGTGCTGATATTGCTGAGTCTCAGGTTAACAAGCTCAGAGCCAAGAGCCGTGATGCTGGAAAGGTAATTTTTCTCAAATGTTTTTTTAAACATACTTTGTTTGTTCCATTTCGTATTCGTACAAATTTTTTATTTGTGTACTTTTTTTTCCAGAGCAAAGAGGCAGCTGAGTGAAAACCTTCACATTCACGGTCACCTTCTCCCATTTGTCTCTGAAAATGTACAATTGCTCAATAAAACATTATATTCATCAACTTCTCTTTTATTTCAATTGCTTTTTTTTTGTCATTCTCTTCTCCATACAGTGTTACTGATGGATTTTCTCATGTCTATTACATTTATTTTTCATATACATCTCCTCAAATGAGACAAATAATTATACACTGAATTTTTTTTTTAGTCAGTTCAATTTAGAAAATGTACTTCATGCAGTAACATGCTAGTTAATAGATTAAACTTTTGTCGTGTCAGGTCAGCAAAACCCTGAACACATCTTCCTTTTTAAAGAATGACTTCAGTGCCGTTTTTTGTTCTCTTCTCAAAGAAAAGCTTAACTCAAAGTCTTCCAGAGTCACGGCCAAAGCCGATTCGAAAGACCACTGTTAGCCAGCTTCTTTGTTTTCAAGTAGCATGCGGAACCGTCACAACTCTGCCGTCATTTTGTTAAGCCCACCCACCGACTCTACACACAATGTGATTGGCCTGACTAGAGTTTGGTTTTTGAAGCTCGCAAGCCAATGGAGAACTGCTAGACGACCCTGGCTGCACATTACATTTAACTGGAATCAAACATCTAAAAAAAAAAAAAGAGTTTACAAAGAATGGTGTGAAAAGGGAAAAACATCCAGTATGCGGCAGTCCTGTGGGCGAAAATGCCTTGTTGATGCTAGAGGTCAGAGGAGAATGGGCCGACTGATTCAAGCTGATAGAAGAGCAACTTTGACTGAAATAACCACTCGTTACAACCGAGGTATGCAGCAAAGCATTTGTGAAGCCACAACACGCACAACCTTGAGGCGGATGGGCTACAACAGCAGAAGACCCCACCGGGTACCACTCATCTCCACTACAAATAGGAAAAAGAGGCTACAATTTGCACAAGCTCACCAAAATTGGACAGTTGAAGACTGGAAAAATGTTGCCTGGTCTGATGAGTCTCGATTTCTGTTGAGACATTCAGATGGTAGAGTCAGAATTTGGCGTAAACAGAATGAGAACATGGATCCATCATGCCTTGTTACCACTGTGCAGGCTGGTGGTGGTGTAATGGTGTGGGGGATGTTTTCTTGGCACACTTTAGGCCCCTTAGTGCCAATTGGGCATTGTTTAAATGCCACGGCCTACCTGAGCATTGTTTCTGACCATGTCCATCCCTTTATGACCACCATGTACCCGTCCTCTGATGGCTACTTCTAGCAGGATAATGCACCATGTCACAAAGCTCGAATCATTTCAAATTGGTTTCTTGAACATGACAATGAGTTCACTGTACTAAAATGGCCCCCACAGTCACCAGATCTCAACCCAATAGAGCATCTTTGGGATGTGGTGGAACGGGAGCTTCGTGCCCTGGATGTGCATCCCACAAATCTCCATCAACTGCAAGATGCTATCCTATCAATATAGGCCAACATTTCTAAAGAATGCTTTTAGCACCTTGTTGAATCAATGCCACGTAGAATTAAGGCAGTTCTGAAAGCGAAAGGGGGTCAAACACAGTATTAGTATGGTGTTCCTAATAATCCTTTAGGTGAGTGCATGTAATAAACCACAAAAAAAAATGGTGTCAGTACTGACATTGGCATAGAACATTAAGTGCCCACATCCTAAGCACAAGGGCTACTCTTCAGCACAATGGTAACCACAAAATTCAGTAACAGAAACTCCTCTAAATATCTGATTTTTCAAATATATGAAAAACACATAAAATAACACTTAATCCCTAAATGTACTCTCCTAATGCAGTCCCTTGCATAGCATGCTGGGAACTACAGATCCACTGCCCAGGGCTGCATTTCCCAAAAGTATCGTAAGCCTAAGTAGATGTAGAGCCTTTACCATCAATGGTCTCTACAATCAATTTTAACACACTCTGTCAACTTGGATAATATAGAGATTTCATCTGGTCGTGATGAAATATATAACTGAGTATCATCAGCATAACAGTGGAAACTAATTCCATGTTTTCTTATAATATTACCAAGTGGTAGCATATATATTGAAAATAGCAGAGGGCCTTGGGGCACTCCATAATTTACTAATGTTATCTATTCACCATTTAAATAGACAGTATTTTTTTGTCTATAGTGTCGAACGCAACACTAAGATCAAGTAAAACTAGTATTGGTCAGAAGCTAGAAGTAAGTCATTTGTAATTTTGACTTGACTTTTTCATTTCAGTTTCTGTGCTATGATGGGGCCTGAATCCGGACTGAAATTTTTTATAAATATTTATTTTTTGCAATAAGGAGCACTATTAAGTTGACAAAACTTTTTCTGAAATGAGTCTGTAATTTGCTAATTCATTTGGATCTAAATCAAGCATTCTGCGTTAGTTCAGGCAGGCCATGTAGTCAAGCTCTAGTCTGGACGCCAGCCGAACTTAGCCCTGCCCACAACATTTGAGGTCGGGAAGTTCGGTCTGGACCAAGCGGCAACCACCCCTAGTTTCTCTTGAAGCCAATACAGAAGTGACTTAAACTGCAATTCATCGACTGGCCGCTAAAGACAGGCTACAGAATACTCCAGAAGCTCCAGATATGGCTAATTTTGGGTGAATTTTTTTATAGCTCATTCGTTTACATTATATAAAGCCTTAAAGTTCTGCATAATTAAGGGCGTGGCCACTTTGAGTGACAAGTAGATAGCCATTTATCTGCTGTCTGTTAGTCATCGCGTCACCTCAGCTCCACCCATGTCCCGCCTCTTTGCCCATTTTCTGTTATCCGGGAGTGACGCGCTGCTAAGATGGCAACGGTCAGCTCGACCCTACTTTACGCTTCAAAACGGCTCTTCAGAATCCTATGGGTGATGTCACGGACACTACGTCCATATTTTTTTACAGTCTATGGTCTGGACTTGATCCATTGTGGAGTAACTATGCCCGAACAGGAGCTGTTCGGACCAATCAAATTGTCAGGGCAGGCTTTATACGATAATCAACAGTAACATAATCAGCTACGTCATCAAAGAGCGCTTGGGTTGAATTCGTTCTAATCCTAAACGGAGAACTTGTTTGTAAATGCATTCACCTTTACTATTTATCTAAAAAAATATGATTGTGTTGGTAAGTACTCCGTGTATTCTTAAATTCTTTTTACAACACGGCAAAGATTGTTTACACTCATCTTCTTCTTTACTTCTTCCAGCGCGCGTGCAGTTGAGTTCCCTTTCAGTCAGTACACTACGAGTTACGTCAGTTACTGACAGACTGGGGGTTTCGCCTAGAAGCCAATCGCCTTTGAGCTCTACAAAACGAGCCAATGGCATGAAAATGCCACGGGTCTGCGGAATTTGCATGCCGCAACCCCGCCCCACGGCGTGGGTATAAAGGGCGTTGCGTGGCAATCTCGCATTATGTTTTCTGCTTCAGAGCCGAGTTTGACTGCCTGAGCGTTTTCTCTTCAAGACGAGTTTCTCTCCAGAGTGTTGGTGTTACGGCACGTTCCAGCGAGTTCCGCATTCCTGTCTGATCTGTGCAGTGATCTAGCACAGCGTGCGCGTTCTCCCTGGGTGCTTCGGCATTCTGCAGAGTAAATCACTCCTCTCTAAAAGAGCTGCACGTGGCACGTCTTTTTACCCACGTTTCTGGGTGCGGTCGGCTGGTGCCTCCGTTTGACGGGCATGATCGCTGTTTGGCGTGCTTGGGCCTCGTGCACGCTGAACGCGCGTTCATGGATGAGTCATGTTCTCATTGCGGGAACATGGCCATCTCAGTGTTGCGATCGAGACTCAATGATCTCCGTAGTGGAGGGAGAGTTCCCTCTACCACACCCCAATCTACTTCCTCCACGAGAGGGGGTACTTTGGCTGGTGGTCAGGGTGATCTGAGGGTTACGGTGTGGAACAACCCGACGAATCCTCCTCGGGCCACACCCCCCTCCAGCACACTGCAACCCGTGGTGTTGCCCGATGAAGGCGCCGGGGCTTCCCGTTCGGGGCCCTGCGTTTCATTCGCAGGAGGACGCCATGTCAATCGCCGCATCACAAGGTGGGCTGGATTCCTCCGGAGATGACGATTCGGCTGTGTTGCCTCCTTCGGGAGTTCCAGCATTGCCCGAGTCCGATCCGGAGCTCACAGCTATGCTTTCCTGGGCGGCCGAGACGATTGGGCTTGTGTGGAACCCTCCACCATGTCCCGAGCGCTCCCGGCTGGATGATTGGTATCTGGGGGCGGCCCGTGCCGAAGGCGCCCGTCAGCCCCCAGTGCATTTGTTCCCGGAGGTGCATGAAGAGGTGTCGAAATCGTGGAAGTCTCCCTTGACTTTTCGCGATCGCTCGGCAGCCACTTCCGCCTTCACTGCCCTCGATGGCGGCGCGGTGAAAGGATACACTGGGGTTCCCCCTGTTGAGCACTCTGTTGCGATGCAACTGTGTCCACAGAGTGCTTCGACATGGCGTGGTGACCCAAAGCACCCGTCCAAAGCCTGTAGATTCACGTCCACGTTGACGGCAAAGACCTACAGAGCCGCGGGCCAGGCCGCGTCCTCCCTGCATGCCATGGCTACCCTACAGGTCTATCAGGCCAAGGTGCTCAGGGACATGCACGAGGGCAATGCTGACCCTGCTTTAATATAAGAGTTGCGGACGGCCACCGACCTCGCTCTACGGGCGACGAAGGTGACCTCTCGCTCTCTCGGTCAGGTGATGTCCACTTCGGTGGTCCAGGAGCGACATTTATGGCTCAACCTGGCTGATATGAGAGAATCTGAGCGGACACGTTTCCTCAATTCTCCCATTTCCCAGGATGGGCTATTCGGCGGGGCGGTCCAGGACTTTGCCCAACAGTTCTCGGCCGCTCAGAAACAGACTGAGGCAATCAAACATATTCTGCCCCGGCGGCCAGCTGCTGCCTCCACCCAGCTGCCGGCCCAGAAGCCTCAGTCTGTTACCCGCCGAGGCCGCCCCCCTGCGGCTCCCGCCCCAGCAGCAGCCTTCACCCGGGCCGAGAAACGCGCAGTGTTTCCCCCAGTGAGCCTTCTTGCACAGGTTCTGTGCAAGATCAGGGAGGACAGGGAGCAGGTCCTTTTGGTCGCCCCGTATTGGCCCGGCCGGACCTGGTTCTCAGAACTTGTACTCCTTGCGACAGCACCTCCCTGGTCGATCCCTCTGAGACAGGACCTCCTGACTCAGAGACGGGGCACCATATGGCACCCGCGTCCCGACCTGTGGAACCTCCACGTGTGGAACCTGGACGGGACGCGGCAGGTTTGAGTACCCTGCCACCTCAGGTGGCGGCTACATCACTTCCGCTAGAGCCCTGTCCACCAGACAGGCCTATGCGTTGAAGTGGAACCTCTTCGTCACCTGGTGCTCCTCTCGGCGAGAAGACCCCAGAAAATGCTCGATCGGGTCCGTGCTCTCCTTCCTCCAGGAAGGGTTGGAGCGAAGGCTGTCTCCCTCCACCCTGAAGGTCTATGTGGCTGCCATTTCAGCCCATCACGACCTGGTGGATTCTAAAACGGTTGGACAGCACGACCTGGTCAGCAGGTTCCTCAGAGGCGCGAGGAGGTTAAACCGTCCTCACCCACCTCAGGTACCCTCTTGGGACCTAGCAGTGGTCTTAGCCGCCCTGCAAAAGGCTCCCTTTGAGCCATTGCAGTCTGTGGAGCTGAAGTTCCTTTCATTGAAAGTGGCGCTCTTGACTGCTTTGGCTTCCATCAAGAGGGTAGGGGACCTGCAGGCATTTTCGGTTGACGAAGCGTGCCTGGAATTCGGGCCGGCCAATTCTCACGTGATCCTGAGACCCCGGCCTGGATACGTGCCCAAGGTTCCCACCACTCCCTTCAGGGACCAGGTGGTGAACCTGCAAGCGCTGCCCTTGGAGGAGGCAGACCCAGCCTTGGCACTGCTCTGTCCAGTACGCGCCCTTCACGCTTACGTAGACCGGACGCAGTGTTTCAGGACCTCAGACCAGATCTTTGTCTGTTACGGAGGGCAGCAGAAAGGGAAGGCTCTCTCCAAGCAGAGGTTGTCCCACTGGATAGTGGACGCCATTGTCCTGGCATATCAGGTCCAGGGCATGCCATGCCCCGTTGGGGTAAGAGCACACTCCACTAGGAGTGTTGCCTCCTATTGGGCTTTAGCGCATGGTGCCTCGCTAACAGACATTTGCAGAGCTGCAGGCTGGGCGACACCCAACACATTCGCGAGGTTCTATAATCTCCGAGTGGAGCCTGTATCCTCTCGTGTACTCGCCCCAAGTGGCCAGTAACCGGACAGGCTCAGGTGTCTTCGCTTGCTGCGCCATTCCACTCCACGGACTGGATGCGTGCGCATTTCTTCTCAGGTGAGCTTCCCAGTATGCCCTGAGCTCACCAGAGCGTGTGCCCTCTCGGTCACCCCTCGTGCTCAGCTAGGTGCCTCCGTGTGCATAGTTCCCCCGTTGGGTAACCCCCACATGTGTATTTCCACGGTAAGTCTCTTGTAGCTCGTGTCTTCCCTTGGCAAGACACCTTGCCACACCTGGGGTTGAAATTTTCCACCTTCGGCTGGATACCCCGGAGTGCCCCCTATGCAGCCCCTTCGGGTCATAGGTGTATTCCCTTATAAGTTCCCCCCTTTGGGTTGGCATTGTGTTGCATTTCTCCACGTGGGATATGCTTCCCAGTGTACCTTGGTAGCGTTGAGCCTAGCCCCTCGTTCGTGCCCACACTCACGGCAGGGAGCCCGGGTCAGCGCAGGACGCTGGAAGACAGCCGTCGTGGCGAGATTGTATTGGGACCCCCATTCCGTAAGTAACTGACGTAATTCGTAGTGTACTGACTGAAAGGGAACGTCTCGGTTACGTATGTAACCCTCGTTCCCTGAGGGTACAAGACGTTCTGTTGACAACTATGCGTTGATGTGTCATTCATGAACGATCCTTTCTTTTTGAACTAATCTTAAATATGACTCGGGAACAACGAGTTGTCTCAGAGAGCGATTTGTTCATTTTGTGTTGACCGTGCATGCGCTACATGCCATCGGTTCTGTACAGGATATTCTGCATTCAGCCTATGGGGCTGTGAGTTGGTAAACAAATGACTTGAACCTGAAGATTCGAGAGATGAACTAAATAATTCAGTTTTCGGGACTGCATGCATTGCATATGGGGCTGTCACGGCCCAGATCAGACACTGATGATGGAACTAACTCGAACCCGAAAACAGGAGAGGTGTACTAATCTTTCCAGGGAACAGACGTTATTAAATGTGAAGTGACAAAAGAAAGAACGACTCCGATTCGGAGGTGAGGTTAACCTAGAGACTGCATAGCCTGAAGACCCAGCTAAGCAATAAATGAATAATTTCTTTCTTAAAGTTTAGCCTTGGCTGCATTAGCTTATAATTAATTTTTTATTCCAAATGTGATCAAGTACTAGTACTAGATGTGTTGGGGAATTTAACAGTGACATTTTAATTATTAATTTTAACTATTAATTATATTCTGCTGAAATGAACAAAATTACTTGAAAAAAAGATTTGTTCATTATGCAGAATGAGATCCAAAGATCAGAGTCCGTAAAATGATCCGAACTTCCCACTACCACTATGCATCGCTCAACATATGTCACTTACTCCGTTGCTCTGATTGGTTGTAGGTCCAATCGCGTGTCTCGCTCTCAGACTGCTGGAGATATTGAGAGCACGGCTTAGTTATAGCCTGCTCTCACTGCAGCTCGCTCTTACTGCCATGGCAGCGCACGCGCCCTCTCTCTCTCAGTGCACGCACACTGTTGAGAGCACGACTTACGTCATTGCTGCACTCGCTATCTAGCGCATAGCGGCGTCGTAAAAAATGGCGGCCAAGCCTTGCTCCTTTTTCACTCTCTATCACTTCTCCCAGTCCCCTCTATTCAGGCGACTGGAGAGGTTCAGCATTGCAGTATACAAGCCTGTTATTAAGCACGCAAGCCTGCACACAAAACACTGTTGAGAGCGTGACTTCTCTCTATCACTTCTCCCAGTCCCCTCTATTCAGGCGACTGGAGAGGTTCAGCATTGCAGTACACAAGCCTGTTATGAAGCACGCACGCCTGCACACAAAACTCTGTTGAGAGCGTGACTTCTCTCTACCACTTCTCCCAGTCCCCTCTATTCAGACGACTGGAGAGGTTCAGCATTGCAGTATACAAGCCTGTTATGAAGCACGCACGCCTGCACACAAAACACTGTTGAGAGCGCGACTTACGTCATAGCCGCTCTCTCTGTTTAATGCATACTGGCATCGAAAAATGGTAGCAGCCCTGTGCCTTTTTTACTCTCTACCACTTCTCTCAGTCCCCTCTATTCAGGCAACTGGAGAGGTTCACCATTGCAGTAAACGAACCCGTCATGAAGTGCGCACGCCTGCACACAAAACGCTGTATTAACGGCGATCCTAATGTGCCTCTTGGCAATTAAGAGTATTTTCCTCTGTTATGACTGTAGGCAGTGTGTCCCCTACATAGTGTGCACCCCTGCATATAAGCACTGTTAATTCAGGGCTACAGAACCACTCAAAACACAGGAAGCAATCCTGACAGGCTGGTCAGGAAGAGAGGAGGGTTGAGACCCACCCAGGCTGGTCCGCCCCCCAAAAAAACTCAGAATTCTCTCCCCACGGCCCGTTTTAGTTCCGGCCAGGGAGAACAATTTTATTTTGAATGTTGTGAATGTAAACTACGAGCACGCTCTGATGCGTGCTCCCTTGCATTCTGCCACTATAATGGCGAGTTCAATAAAAAAACATAAATGTTAAAAAAAATGAGTTCTGTCTCTTCCACACCACACGGAAGTTGGCGCCCTGCACAGCGCACTGCCTTCAGACACTATAAAACCCCTGTACAACCGGGCAGAGGCATCCCCGGTGTGTCACAGTGGGTTATAAAAACAATTCAACGATGTTACTCGCTCCAATTCGCTCGCAAACCACCCCGTTTCACAGGCATAACACACACTTTGGTGGAGAGCAACGTGACTCGTCCTCAAAACCGAAGTGGAGAGCCTATTGATGAAAAAAGCTATAGAGGCAGTGCCTCAAGCACAGAGCAAGTCAGGGTTTTACAGCCGCTATTTCCTCGTCCCCAAAAAAGGATGCCGGTCTCAGGCCCATCTTAGACCTCAGAAATCTGAACAAGGCTCTTATCAAACGGCCTTTCAGAATGCTGACATTAAAACAGATCATCGTGCAAATCCGCCAGATGGACTGGTTTTTCTCAGTGATGCTCCCCCGCACTTTCACGAAGTGCATGGATTAAGACAAGCGGGAATGCGCATACTGGCCCAGTCAGAGGAAGAAATAATAGCACAAATCTGTGCTACTCAGCCATCTAGAATGCTTGGGTCTCAGAACAAATACAGCCAAGAGCTCATTGCTTCCCAGGCAGAGAATCTCCTTCCTGGGAATGATTTTAGACTCAGCCCAAATGAGGGTGTGGCTGTCGAACGAGCGCGCTCTGACTACACAGCAGCTTGCCTGTTCGTTCAAAACGGGAATCAAAATACCTCTAAAAAAAATTCAGAGAATGCTAGGCCTAATGGCATCAGCTTCTCCAGTACTTCCGCTGGGCATGATGCGCATACGCCCCCTGTAGTACTGGCTGAAATCACAGGTTCCTCCCCAAGCGTAGCATTCAGGCCAGCTTTGGATCAAAGTGCCCCTGGCCCCATGGTTGAGCTTGGGGTTTCCAGACGGATGGTGGTTACCACAGACGCCTCCAACACGGGTTGGGGCACTCTGTGCTAGGGAGAACCAGCCTTCGGCTCATGGTCGAGCACGGAGTCATGGTTGCACATAAACTGCCTAGAAATGCTAGCAGTAGTGCTAGCCCTCGAGATTTTTCTACTACGTCTCTCAGGTCACCATGTTCTAGTCTACACGGACAACACGACAGTGGTCTCCTACATAAACCGCCAAGGCGGGCTCAGGTCGAGATGGCTTAACCAACAGGTCAGGCATCTCCTCCTATGGGCAAAAGGCAAATTACACTCACTAAAAGCAGTGCATGTGCCAGGCAGACTGAACCAGGGAGCAGACATGCTCTCCAGGGGCCTTGTTTCCCCAGAGGAGTGCACTCTCCATCCCCAAACGGTTCAAATGATATGGAATATTTTCGGGAGGGCGTTGCTCAACCGCTCCAAGGTTAGCTGAATCAAGGTAACGTAGCGGGTTATGGTCAGTAATCATAGTAAATTTTTAATACATAAGGTACTCTCTGAATTTCTCCGTGACTGCCCACTTCAATACGAGGAGTTCCAGCTTGAACGCACTATACAGGTGCTGGTCATATAATTCGAATATCATCAAAAAGTTGATTTATTTCACTAATTCCAATTAAAAAAGTGAAACTTGTATATTATATTCATTCATTACACACAGACTGATATATTTCAAATGTTTATTTCTTTTAATTTTGATGATTATAACTGACAACTAAGGAAAATCCCAAATTCAGTATCTCAGAAAATTAGAATATTGTGAAAAGGTTCAATATTGAAGACACCTGGTGCCACACTCTAATCAGCTAATTAACTCAAAACACCTGCAAAGGCCTTTAAATGGTCTCTCAGTCTAGTTCTGTAGGCTACACAATCATGGGGAAGACTGCTGACTTGACAGTTGTCCAAAAGACGACCATTGACACCTTGCACAAGGGGGGTAAGACACAAAAGGTCATTGCAAAAGAGGCTGGCTGTTCACAGAGCTCTGTGTCCAAGCACATTAATAGAGAGGCGAAGGGAAGGAAAAGATGTGGTAGAAAAAAGTGTACAAACAATAGGGATAACCGCACCCTGGAGAGGATTGTGAAACAAAACCCATTCAAAAATGTGGGGGAGATTCACAAAGAGTGGACAGCAGCTGGAGTCAGTGCTTCAAGAACCACTACGCACAGACATATGCAAGACATGGGTTTCAGCTGTCGCATTCCTTGTGTCAAGCCACTCTTGAACAACAGACAGCGTCAGAAGCGTCTCGCCTGGGCTAAAGACAAAAAGGACTGGACTGCTGCTGAGTGGTCCAAAGTTATGTTCTCTGATGAAAGTAAATTTTGCATTTCCTTTGGAAATCAGGGTCCCAGAGTCTGGAGGAGGTCCAGTGTAAAGTTTCCACAGTCAGTGATGATTTGGGGTGCCATGTCATCTGCTGGTGCTGGTCCACTGTGTTTTCTGAGGTCCAAGGTCAATGCAGCCGTATACCAGGAAGTTTTAGAGCACTTCATGCTTCCTGCTGTTGACCAATGCAGAGATGCAGATTTCATTTTCCAACAGGACTTGGCACCTGCACACAGTGCCAAAGCAACCAGTACCTGGTTTAAGGACCATGGTATCCCTGTTCTTAATTGGCCAGCAAACTCTCCTGATCTTAACCCCATAGAAAATCTATGGGGTATTGTGAAGAGGAAGATGCGATATGCCAGACCCAACAATGCAGAAGAGCTGAAGGCCACTATCAGAGCTCTCATAACACCTGAGCAGTGCCACAGACTGGGCTCTCATAACACCTGAGCAGTGCCACAGACTGATCAACTCCATGCCACGCCGGATTGCTGCAGTAATTCAGGCAAAAGGAGCCCCAACTAAGTATTGAGTGCTGTACATGCTCATACTTTTCATGTTCATACTTTTCAGTTGGCCAAGATTTCTAAAAATCCTTTCTTTGTATTGGTCTTAAGTAATATTCTAATTTTCTGAGATACTGAATTTGGGATTTTCCAAAATTAAAAGAAATAAACATTTGAAATATATCAGTCTGTTTGTAATGAATGAATATAATATACAAGTTTCACTTTTTGAATGGAATTAGTGAAATAAATCAACTTTTTGATGATATTCTAATTATATGACCAGCACCTGTAGTTTTTGTAATTTTTCTCTGATCTCCTCAAACCTCTGCTTGCATATGCCACAACACACTCGGTCCCTCCTTGCTTCTGACTGAGTATAGCCCCTAATCCATGATGACTTCCATTTGTGGTGAGTGTAAAGGACATACTGAAGTCTGGGTATGCAAGGATGGGGGGTGACATCAAGCACCTCTTCAACTCAAAGGCAGCCTGGCATTCTTGACAGTTGAAAATTGCCAAGGTTCTGCTTTTCTTTCCACCACCTACCAATGCATGTAGTGGCTTGGCAATCTGGGCGAACCTTGGAACAAATTTTCTGTAGTAGCTCATAAACCCAAGTACTTGCCTGACCTCTCTTACAGTCTTGGGAACTGGCCATGTGTCCAGAGCTTTAACTTTCTCGTTATCCACTTTTATGCCTTCTGCTGAAATCTGGTGCCCCAAAAACTTCACTTCTGATCTTAGGAGAAAGCATTTTCTTGGCTTTAGCTTTAGACCATGCTGTTTCAGACTGTTGAAGACAAGTTCCAACCTCTCACAATGGCTCTCAAAGTCTTTGGAGAAGATAATAACGTCACCCAGATAAATCAGAAGAACATCAAAGGTCAAGTCACCAAGCACCAATCCCATACGGCGCTGAAAGGTGGCCGGGGCGTTGCACAACCCGAATGGCATCCTGGTTCACTCAAACAGGCCAAATGGTGTGATGACAGCTGTCTTCTCTCGATCCCTCTCACTCACAGCTACCTGAAAGTACCCAGCCGTCAGGTCTAGTGTGGAGAACAGTTTAGTATTACCCAAAGCGTCCAATGCCTCATCCACCCGTGTAAGTGGATATGCATCCTTACATGTCACTTGGTTCAGCTTTCGGTAATCACAGCAGAAACGCACACTACCATCTTTCTTCATAACGATAAATGCGGGTGATGCCCAGGGGCTACTGCTCTCTTTGAGGATTTCTTGGGACACCAGATCTTGGACATGCCTTTTGACCTCTTGGAATATCTGTGGTGCTACTCTACGATGTTGCTGCTTTATTGGTGGTGCTTCACCTGTAGGAATGTGATGCACCACAGCCGTGGTGTAGCCATAATCTTGGTCATCCTTGGAGAAAACATCTCTGTGCTTTGATAACAACTCCGTGAGCCTCTCACATTGTTCTGGTGTGAGTCCTTCATAGTTTACTTCAACAGGAACTGGCAGCTGCACCAGTGAGTTTTTATCAGCTTGAACCTTGTTTTGCACCAACTCCTTGACATGAAATACACCGTCATCTTCTTCAAATTCAAGCACATCCTTTGTGATCACCTCCTTAGGCTTATACACAGAAGCAACTCTGGATCGGGGAGCAAGTCTAACAGCCTATCCACTCAAGTTCACCATACGCACAGGGACCTTTCCACCCTCTGTTTTAGCAAGAACGTGAGCCACTAGGAGAGTCCTTTTGGCAAACTTGTTCCAGCTACTGGCTCTACTAGCACATGACTCGTCAGACAGCCGACGAGCTCTCTCGTCAGCCGACACCTCCGGGAGAGTGGCGACTCCACCCCCGGAGCGTCCAGCTGATATGGGACCTCTTCGGAGCCGCGCAGGTAGACCTGTTCGCCTCTCCGGACTCGACCCATTGCCAGTTGTATTACTCCCTGCCCGGGGGCACCCTCGGTACAGATGCACTGGCGCACAGCTGGCCCCGGGACCTACGCAAGTATGCGTTTCCCCCAGTGAGCCTTCTCGCACAGATTCTGTGCAAGGTCAGGGAGGACGAGGAGCAGGTCTTGCTAGTTGCGCCCTACTGGCCCAACCGGACTTGGTTCTCCGAACTCTCACTCCTCGCGACAGCGCCTCCCTGGCCGATCCCCCTGAGGAAGGACCTGCTTTCTCAGGGGCGGGGCACTCTATGGCACCCGCGTCCAGACCTCTGGAGACTCCATGTCTGGTCCCTGGACGGGACGTGGAGGTTCTAGGCGGCCCCCTCTACTAGGCGCCTCTATGCTCTGAAGTGGAACCTGTTCGTTTAGTGGTGTTCTTCCCACCGGGAAGACCCCCGAAGGTGTTTTCTGCAAGATGGGTTGGAGAGAAGGCTGTCTCCCTCCACCCTCAAAGTGTACTTCGCCGCAATAGCGGCGTATCACGATGTAGTTGAAGGTAAGTCCTTAGGTAAGCACGACTTAATCGTCAGGTTCCTCAGAGGTGCGAGGAGACTGAATCCTCCTCGTCCAACCTCGGTACCCTCTTGGGACTTAGCCCTGGTGCTTAGAGCGCTCCAGGGCCCTCCCTTCGAGCCTTTGCAGTCAGCAGAGCTAAACATCCTGTCCATGAAGATAGTGCTCCTGACTGCATTGGCCTCAATCAAGAGGGTAGGGTACCTGCATGCACTTTCGGTCAACAAATCGTGCCTAGAATTTGGGCCGGCCAACTCTCACGTTGTCCTGAGACATTGTCCAGGCCTGGATATGTGCCCAAGGTTCCCACCACTCCCTTCCGGGACCAGGTGGTGAACCTGCAAGCACTGCCTTCGGAGGAGGCAGACCCAGCCCTAGCTTTGCTCTGTCCCGTCCGCGCTCTCCGCGCCTACGTGGACCGAACTCAAAGCTTTAGAACCTCAGAACAGCTATTCATCTGTTACGGAGGCCAGCAGAAGGGAAAGGCTGTCTCCAAGCAGAGGTTAGCCCACTGGATAGTGGATGCTATCGTCTTGGCTTACCAGTCCCAAGACGTGCCTTGCCCGTTCGGGGTGCGAGCTCACTCCACTAGGAGTGTAGCCTCCTCTTGGGCGCTGGCTCAAGGTGCCTCGCTGACAGATATATGTAGAGCTGCGGGCTGGGCGACACCTAACACGTTTGCTAGATTCTATAGCCTCCGTGTAGAGCTGGTATCTTCCCGCATCCTCGCCCCCAGTGGCCAGTAGCGCTAAGTACCCGTTCTAGTGTCGGCTTGCATACGCCACTCCCGCCTCCGGGCCGGATTCGTGCGTCTATTGTCTCCAGTTGTGTTCCCCGGAAACGTCTAATCCTGTCGAGCTCCTCCGTCACCCCTTTGTTGTCAGATGTTGCGGCCGTTTGACACCAGGCCTGCACCCGTATGCTTGTGGAACGTGTGTGTAGGCTGGGTTCCATATGTAGCGGTTCCCTAACGGCAACCCCATATGTGTATTCTCCACGGTACCAGCTACCCTACTTGGCTAGCTCCGTGTCTTTCCCTTGACAGAGCTCGCTCTGTCGTCTCTGGTGGTGTTCTTTCCCCCCTGGGACCAGGTTGGATCCACCCCAGAGACTGCCATAGGTAGCACTACCCTGCTAGGTTAGTCCTTATGAGTATTCCCACCTCTCCTTCCACTGAAGGACGTGGCTCCGCAGCGTACCATCTCCCCGAGACGGGCACGCTTTCCCAGCGTTATCCAATAGTCACGCTGAGTGAGTCTTGCAGGAACAGCTGTGACTGGCCTCCCTACCCGGAGCCCTGACTCCCGCACCAACGTAGGTGTGGTCCAGCGAGCTTGGGCAGGGCGCTGGAAGGGCCAGCATCTCTGGCGTGTTAGTAGGGATCCCAATTCGTTGGTCAGTTCCGACGTACGTCGAACGTGACCGACTGAAAGGGAACGTCTCGGTTACGTATGTAACCCTCGTTCCCTGAAGGAGGGAACGGAGACGTACGTCCCGTCGCCAGGTGCTGTGCTTCAGCTGTAGGCCGAGTCACCTAGCTTGGCTCCTCAGTTGTAAAGTGATATGCGGTACTTCCATTTCCGTATTTATACCCGCGCTGCGGGGCGGTGCGTGGAATGCGTCAACCGCATGCCAATCTTCATTGGCTCGTTTTAAACACTCGAAGTAGATTGTTCTCTGAAAATAGATCCCAATTCGTCGGTCAGTTCCGACATACGTCTCCGTTCCCTCCTTCAGGGAACGACGGTTACATACGTAACCGAGACGTTCAATGTCAAACCTCCAACAGGAACAGACCATATTCCGATGTCTCCTGACCCTCTGATACACCCAAAGATCCCAAGACGTAACGTATACTCACCTGTGTTCCACTAACCTCTGTGTCATTGCCCTACTGTCTCCAGGATACCTGTTCGCTTCCCATCGCCTGTGATCCCGTGCTCTCCAGAGCTTCCAGTGTTTCCCTTGAGCTTTCTTGATATCGACCACGTCTGAAGGAGAAAGGACAAGTATTAATGAACTGTGACTGCTTGGTATACACATACCTGAAGCGAACGTAATCTGCACCAGTATTCCTTGCATACTCACTTTGCACTCTTAGTATCTTAATAGACACTGTGTTTGGAGTCACTTACCTCTGCCTCCTTGCATATATCCTGACAGCTACATTATTATCAATATTATTATTAACAATAGTTATTTTTTCTGGGGTGTTAAACTTTTTATTGCATATTATTTAATAGAAAACGTTGGAATAATGACAGACATGGCCTGTCTACATCTCATCTAACAGTAGTAGATACTGAATGAGTACGCTCGTTTGCCTGGTGGCCGTTGAGAGTCGCCATGGCAACCATAACCACAAACAGCTAGAGACAATGTCGACATTTCTCTCTGTTTTATTGCCAGTTATCTAAAAAAAGTTAAACAACAGCGTTAGATTGGTTAAGCAACATTACCTACAGTCTACTTTAAGTATTTTTGTTAATATTTAAATCTCTATGATCTCTTTCCTGAATTATTTGAAATGTCAACTAGCAAATGGTATGCTAACATAGCATATACATTATGCTTATAACGCTGAGCCAGAGCATCTTTAATGCTTTCATTCATGTTCCGCTGTATGTCCTATGTTTTTGTTTAATAATTTAGGTGTGTTTTATTGTTCGTTTTTGTGTTTTTCAAAATAAAATAAATTGAATGAATTGAAGTCACTTTGAGTCTACATTCATCATTCACAGCTATTGAAAAATTAGTTTGGGTAAATGAGGACATAAATTAGGATAAACTAAAGGATGTCCGCCTATTGAAAATAAATAATTATAAAAATTAACATCCCTGAAGGAGGGAACGGAGATGTACGTCGGACATCACAGACGAATTGGGATCACTTCTGGGAGCCCCTATCAGCTTCGAGATATAGAGAACGGGCCAATGGCCACTGCCGTGCGAGATTTGAATCTCGCGCTCCGCCCCGCACCGGTATAAACAGGAGGTGAATGCAGCGCACCATTGTTTTTCACTGAGGAGCCGAACTAGTGACTCGGCCATGCAGTGATGGTACAGCAACTGTGGCGGCGGGACGTACGTCGAATGTGACCGACTGAAAGGGAACATCTCGGTTACGTATGGTAACCCTCGTTCCCTGAAGGAGGGAACGGAGATGTACGTCCCGCCGCCACAGTCACCGACAAATTGGGATCCCTTTGGAAAACGCCACAGTTACTACCACTTCTAGCGCCCAGCGAAAGCCCCTCAGACCCCCTTCTGTTCGGGGTGGGAACTTACGCAGGGAGAGTCACTCAGCAGAGTATTGGATAACGCTGGGAAAGCATGCCCAGGGGGGGGGCGCTGCGGAAGCCACATCCTGCCCGTAGGGAGGTAACGTGGAATAAACACGTATGGATGTCATCGTTCATCCATACGTGGACTGGCCTTGGGCAGTGCAACATACAGAAGTCCCAGGGGTGGCCGCGCCCATTGCAGGCGGGGGAACAACACCTGAGCTGAGATGGCAGGGCGAGCTCTGCCAAGGGAAAGACACGGGCCCGCCGTAGGGAGCCGTACCGTGGAGAATACACATATGGGACCGCCGTGACGAGTGTTAGACCTGGCGTCAGACGCTCCGCCACGTCCGACTGCTACGGGTTGCGGAGGACTCAACAGGGTTCGCCATTCTGGGGAACTCGACTGGAGCAATCAGCGCACGTATACAGTCCATGAGGAGGGGAATGGCGCAGCAAGCCGACACAAGAATGGGTCCTTCTGTGTTACTGGCTACTTGAAGCGAGCACACAGGAAGATACTGGCTCTACACGGAGGCTATAAAATCTAGAGAACGTGTTAGGTGTCACCCAGCCCACAGCTCTACATGTATCTGTCAGCGAGGCGCCACGAGCCAACGCCCAGGAAGAAGCCACACCCCTAGTGGAGTGGGCCCTTAACCCGAGCTGGCAGGGCACGCCTTGGAACTCACACGCCAGAACGATTACATCCACTATCCAGTGGGCCAACCTCTGCTTGGAGACAGCCTTTCCCTTCTGCAACAGATGAAGAGCTGCTCTGAGGTCCTGAAGCTTTGTGTTCTGTCCACGTAAGTCCGCAGGATCGCGAACGGGACAGAGAAAACCTAGGGCTGAGTCTGCCTCCTCCGAAGGCAGCGCTTGCAGGCTCACCACCTGGTCCCGAAAGGAAGTCCCAGGGGTGCAGTCAGGACTTCTGTGGGAATCTTGGGCACATATCCAGACCGGGGTCTCAGGATAACGTGGCGCAATATGGCAAATACACAGTATGCATGTTACAAGAAAGTGATCAGTGAAATCATCGCTTTGAAGTAGAATATCTATATCAGTAGGATTGGTTCCATGCAATATCATTAATGTATGATTAAAAAAATTAGTGGGTCCAGTAACGATTTGCTTGACTCCAAAGGAATAAATGAATAAATCTGTAAATGCAACCCCTAACACATCGTTTGAATCATCTACATGAATGTTAAAATCTCTGGCAATCAATGCTTTATCAACGTTGACCAATAGGTCTGAGAGAAAATCTGCAAACTCTTTTAGGAAATCAACATAAGGCCCTGGAGGTCTATACACAGTATCCAAAGCAAGAGCTATTTAGGGCCCGAGCACCAATGGTGTGAGGACCCTATTGGAATTGCTCGGTCTATTATTCTTCTTCTCTGAAATGCCTAAACACACTCAAAAACTTTGGGTCCTGCTGTCAGGCAAAACAGGGTTTCCCAAAAAAATATAACTCCAAAAACATTATGGGAATACTGGCAGAAAATGTAAAAGTGATGTTTATTTTACAGTGCTCAGGAAGTGAAAACAGACCCAACGCTATATACAAAAGTAACAAAGAAACAACAAAAAAAACTGTGCAAAAGAAAAGAAAATATAAATATATACATGCCAACTTCTCCAATGACAGACTACAGATCGCTCACGGCACCACACTTGCATGCTCGCTCGCCAGGTTAACTGACCCAGATCTTTCTGTGGGGCTTCTTTTTATAGGCCAAGCACCCGCCCCTTTCCGGTTAAAACCATGAACAACACAAGAGGTAAGTAAACAGGTAAGTATGTACATTTACACAACACAATATACATAAACATATACCAATTAAATATTTATAGAATATATATATATAATATAATATACATATAATATATACCAAAATAAACACAATAATAATACCAAATTTCATTATCTCCCTGTAGTAAACCAGACAATGGATGATCCGGCTTCCGGGCTGCGTCACACCCACCCACAGTGGACCCGGCACCATTTATCTAGACCGCTGGGTGGCGCTTGGGTTCGGCCGGCAAATGGAGGAGACACAACGCGGAAGACCGACAACACAGACGCCGACAAACACCCGTGACAGGTAGGTATAAACACAACAACAGGACAAAACATCAAAACGAAAGACAAAGCTAATGTGTATGTATGTTAGGTGTAGTGTGAATACGGTTGGGGATGGAGATGGAGTGGATATGTATACGTGTATGAAGACCAGACCAGCATGCTATTGGCATGTGTTTGCACCCGCCCTCCTCAGCAGGAATGGAGGATGAGGTAAGCAGGGGATGACTGTGTGTGTGAGTGCTACACGGACAAACAGGCATAGGGACAGGTCACTCTGTCACATCACCCCCCCCCCCCCCCCCCCCTCCAGGCTGCGAACTGACCAGACAGGTAGTCGGCATTCCTGTTCTGGACCCTAGGTCGATGTCTGACCTTGAACTGGTAGGGTTGCAGGGAAAGGTACCACCTAGTCACCCGAGAGTTGTGGTCCTTCATGGTATAGATCCATGTATGAGCTCAGTGGTCAGTCTTTGAGGTGAATTCCCTTCCCAGCAGGTAATACCGGAGGCTCTCCAATGCACACTTGACCTCCAGCTCCTCTTTCTCTATGGTATCGGCACTCTCGGGGTAACAGTTTCCTGCTCAGGAACTCTATGGGCCTTTCTTCACCCATCTTGGGCCAGGACTGCTCCAATCCCCACATCCGAAGCATCTACCTGGACTGTGAACACCTTTTTGAAGTCTGGACTTAGGAGGTCGGGGCCCGAACACATCCACCTTTTCAAGGTGGTGAAGGCCAGTTCACAATCCTCAGTCCAGACAATCGGTTTCTTACACTCTTACAGAGCAGGTTGGTCAATGGTCGAGAAGTTAGGGATGAACCGTCGATACCATCCCACCAGTCCTAAGAAGGACCGGACCTCCTTCTTTGTCCGTGGTCTTGGGCTGCATCGAATGGCTTCTACCTTGTCCACCTGCGGCTTTAGCCCACTGTTTCCCAGATGATAACCCAGGTAATTGGTCTCCGCCTTCGCCCACTCACACTTTGCCACATTCAATGACAGACCAGCCTCCTGGATCTTGATCAGAGTGTCTCTGAGGTGCCGAAGATAATCGTCCTAGGTTGCACTGTAGATGACCACATCATCCAGATATGCAGCCAACCATTCTTCGGAGCCTCTGAGGACTTGATCCATGAGTCGCTGGAATGTTGCGGGGGCCCCATGCAGCCCGAAAAGTGGGGTCCGAAGCGCCGTGTAGGGTCTGGACGCCTCCTCCAGAGGGACTTGCCAGTATCCTTTACATAGGTCCAGTGTTGTGATGTATCTGGCTTGACCAATCTGCTCCAGCAGGTCGTCTATGCGTGGCATGGGGTAAGCATCAAACTGTGACTGGGCAATCAGCTTTTGAAAGTCAGTGCAGATTCGTAATGTACCATCTTTCTTTGAGACAATCACAATGGGGCTGCTCCACTTGTTCTTCGAGGGTTCAATGAATCCCAAATCTAGCATTGTCCCAATCTGAATGTGCCACCAGCCTCTCAGGAACGTGGTATGGTCGCTGTCGTGAAGGTGTCTGGTTGATCTAGTGTTGTACCAAGCTGGTCCGTCCAGGCCTCTGACGGAACAACGAGGGGTATTGACTCAGAAGGAGGTGCAGCTCAGCCTGGTTGTCCTCTCCCAGATGACGGAGATCAACTTCTGCTGGCTCTCTCACCTTTGGCTCTGGTTGTTCGTCCTCCAGATCATCCTCCACCTCACAAATCAGCAATGCTGTTTCTGGTTTCTTGGGTGCCTCCTTCCACTCCTTCAGAAGGTTGATGTGGTTGGTCTGCACCGTCTTACCCTTGTCTGGGTGATGAACTTCGTACGTTACTGATCCCACTCTACGGACGACACTGTATGGGCCTTGCCACTTCATTAACAGCTTATTTGCTGACGTGGGAAGCAGTAACAGTACCTTCTGTCCAGGTTGCAGCTCTCGGGATCTGTCATGCTGGTCGTTCCAGGTCCTCCAGGCGAAGCGGCCTCCCACCACTTCCGCAAGAACCCACCAGCCATACAGGAGTTTAAATGGAGAGAAGCCCATCAATGCTTGAAGTACCTCCCGGTAGGCAAACAGCAAGAACGGTAGCCATTTATCCCAGTTCTTTCCAGTGTCCGACACGAACTTGCATAGCATGTTCTTGAGCGTTTGGTTAAGCGCTCCACCAGTCCATCAGTCGGTGGGTGGTATAGGCTCGTCTTTATGGCGGTGATTCCTAACTGCCAGTGCAGTAACTTCATTAGCCGTGACGTGAAGTTAGTCCCTTGATCTGTGAGGATCTCCTCAGGTATCCCCACTCTGGAGAACAATGGACAATGGCATTGATGATCTTTTGGGTTGTGATGGAACGAAGAGGGAAAGCCTCTGAATACCTTGTCGTGTAGTCACTGATGACCAGGATGTACTGATGCCCCACACTGCTCCTTTCCAGTGGCCCCACAAGGTCCATGGCGATGCGCTGAAAGGGGACAGATATGTATATAGTGACAGACAAAGGGTGTAAGGGTCCCGTTGGCACACAGCACTGGTCTTTTGGCATTTGTGTGGCATGTGGTGCAGTATGTTTGTACATCAGTATACATGGAAGACCAAACAAATCGTGAGCTAATGCGTGCATAAGTTTTCTGGAGTGCCATATGTCCTGCCAATGGAACACTGTGACACAAGGGGACGACAACAAGTAGGGACAACCAGATGGGTAGATTCATGGTTTTGTATGTACAAAATATAATTGATAACAACATACTTTTCCACACACAATTTAGCTTTTTTCCCCTCTAACACCCTGGTAAAAAAGTGGTTTCAAAGACTCATCAGCTTTTTGCAACTCTGCAATATGTTCTCTGGGACCTGCCAGTCATGAATTCCCAGACCTTCAGTTTGGATCGTGGGAGCTAGTGTACCCAAACCTTTTTCCAGTCACCGTTGGCGATGTGATTTTCTGGGGCCTTTAGAATTTAGTTTTATGTCCCTATGTCTCTAGTAGCCTGCCATGGGGCCCTTGGCATCAAGCACTCCAGGCTATGGGCTTGCATAACGGCCTTCCATTCTGCGCTAGTAGCAGAGCGTTTTTCAGTGCGTTCACCACAAGCGTCAGAAAAACTGACACAATGCGAGTGAACCGTATTGAAAGGGAATGCTCTGTTTACAACCTGCCTCCCTGCTGTCTGCCTCCTGTTGCCTCGTTGCTGTGCTCGTGTGTGCTCTGTTCACTTTTGAATCGTTATTTGATATAATTCCCTGTTGTTTAAACTGCTAAATATAACTTACCCATCAACATACACTCACCTAAAGGATTATTAGGAACACCATACTAATACTGTGTTTGACCCCCTTTCGCCTTCAGAACTGCCTTAATTCTACGTGGCATTGATTCAACAAGGTGCTGAAAGCATTCTTTAAAAATGTTGGCCCATATTGATAGGATAGCATCTTGCAGTTGATGGAGATTTGTGGGATGCACATCCAGGGCACAAAGCTCCCGTTCCACCACATCCCAAAGATGCTCTATTGGGTTGAGATCTGGTGACTGTGGGGGCCATTTTAGTACAGTGAACTCATTATCATGTTCAAGAAACCAATTTGAAATGATTTGAGCTTTGTGACATGGTGCATTATCCTGCTGGAAGTAGCCATCAGAGGACGGGTACATGGTGGTCATAAAGGGATGGACATGGAAACAATGCTCAGGTAGGCCGTGGCATTTAAACGATGCCCAATTGGCACTAAGGGGCCTAAAGTGTGCCAAGAAAACATCCCCCACACCATTACACCACCACCACCAGCCTGCACAGTGGTAACAAGGCATGATGGACCCATGTTCTCATTCTGTTTACGCCAAATTCTGACTCTACCATCTGAATGTCTCAACAGAAATCGAGACTCATCAGACCAGGCAACATTTTTCCAGTCTTCAACTGTCCAATTTTGGTGAGCTCGTGCAAATTGTAGCCTCTTTTTCCTATTTGTAGTGGAGATGAGTGGTACCCGGTGGGGTCTTCTGCTGTTGTAGCCCATCCGCCTCAAGGTTGTGCGTGTTGTGGCTTCACAAATGCTTTGCTGCATACCTCGGTTGTAACGAGTGGTTATTTCAGTCAAAGTTGCTCTTCTATCAGCTTGAATCAGTCGGCCCATTCTCCTCTGACCTCTAGCATCAACAAGGCATTTTCGCCCACAGGACTGCCGCATACTGGATGTTTTTCCCTTTTCACACCATTCTTTGTAAACTCTAGAAATGGTTGTGCGTGAAAATCCCAGTAACTGAGCAGATTGTGAAATACTCAGACCGGCCCGTCTGGATTAGTAAATAGACTCCATCAAACAACTGTGGTAAGTTGGATTAATCAACAAATACGGTAAGCCATGTCTTCTCCTTTTATTGTCACCTGCACTACATGTTTCATGTTTAGTATATCTGTCTCCGTTAGTGAACAGGGCTTCACATGTGATAAATGTAAGGAGATAGTCAGGCTGACAGAGAAGATTTCAGAATTAGAGACACGCATCCAAACTTTATTTGAGAGTAGTGAGAATGTAACAGCTTTAGACGCTGCTTTGGATGCGACTAGGTTAGTGAACTCTGTACATTGTTCGGTTCCGGCTGTAGAGCCCGTGCAGCAGGGCAACTGGGTCACGGTGAGACGGCATAGAATTATTCGTTCCAATTAGAACATCAAACAGGTTCTCCCCACTCAGTGATGCACCCACTGAGAATCCTGTTGAAAGTGCTGATTTTCTATCAGAGTTAGTACTGGCTACAGATAAAGTCCTAATTGTTGGTGATTTTAATATCCATGTAGACAATGAAAAAGACACATTGGGATTGGCATTTAGAGACATTCTAAACTCTATTGGAGTTAGGCAACACGTATCAGGACCCACTCATCGCCGTAATCATACTTTAGACCTAATATTGTCACATGGAATAAATGTTGATACCGTTGAAATTCTGCAGCAGAGCGATGACATCTCAGATCATTACCTAGTATCATGTATACTTAATTTAGCAAAGGCTGCAAAGCCGTCCCCTCGCTTCAAATATGGCAGGACTATCACTGCTGCGACTAAAGATTTCTTTGTAAATAAACTTTCTCATCAGTTTCATCTCCTCAGCAACCCAGATAGCCTAGAGGAACTCGATGTTGCAACAGAAACTACTGACTCTCTCTTTTCCAGCACTTTAGACACAGTTGCTTCTCTGCGCTTAAAGAAGATTAAAGAAAATAGTCCAACGGCATGGTACAACGAGGACACCCGGGCCCTTAAAACAGCAGCCAGAAAAATGGAGCGCAGTTGGAAGAAAACAAAACTGGAAGTTTTTCGCATTTCGTGGAAAGAGAGCCTGATTGCATACAGAAAGGCCGTAAAAACTGCTAGATCTGCTTATTTCTCGACTCTCTTAGAAGAAAACATAAATTTATTCCATACAGTGGCTAAATTAACCAAAGATAAAGCTTCAACTTCTGATGTCTGCCAACAGCACAGCAGTAATGACTTTATGAACTTCTTTACTTGTAAGATTGATAATATTAGGAAAAAATTATAACCATGCAGCCGTCTAATACTGTATCACATCAGACAGTGCATTGTAGTGTCAATGAGGAAAAATTACATTCATTCACTGCTATAGGAGAAGAAGAATTGGCTAAACTCGTTAAATCATCAGAATCAACAACATGTATGCTCGACCCTATACCGACTAAACTACTAAAAGAGATGCTTCCAGAGGTCATAGATCCTCTTCTTAATATTATTAATTCATCCTTGACTTTAGGATATGTACCGAAAACTTTTAAGTTGGCTATTATTAAACTACTTATTAAAAAACTGCAACTTGATCCTACAGAATTAGTCAATTACAGGCCAATCTCAAATCTACCCTTTCTGTCAAAAATACTAGAAAAGGCAGTGTCCTCACAATTATGCTCCTTTTTAGAAAGAAATAGTATCTGTGAGGATTTTCAGTCAGGATTTAGACCGTATCATAGTACTGAGACTGCTCTCGTTAGAGTTACAAATGATTTACTTTTATCATCCAATCATGGTTGTATATCTCTGTTAGTGTTACTCGATCTTAGCGCTGCATTCGATACTATTGACCACAACATTTTTTTTAATCGAAACTTACCAATTCACAAGATTAACGGAATGCATAGCTGATATAAAAAATTGGATGACTAGTAATTTCCTGCAACTTAATTCAGAAAAAAATGAATTTTTAATTATTGGACAAAAAAACTCAACATGTAGTAACCTAGAGTACTGTCTAACACTTGATGGCTGCTCTGTCAAGTCCTCGTCATCAGTTAGGAACCTGGGTGTGCTCTTTGATACCAATCTCTCATTTGAAAGCTACGTTTCTAGCATCTGTAAAACTGCATTCTACCATCTTAAAAATATTTAAATTACGGCATATGCTTTCAATGCAAAATGCTGAACAGTTAGTTCATGCGTTCATGACCTCAAGGCTAGATTATTGTAATGCTCTACTGGGTGGTTGCACTGCTCGCTTAATAAATAAACTGCAGCTGGTCCAAACCGCAGCAGCTTGAGTTCTTACTAGAACCAGGAATTATGACCATATTAGCCCGGTTCTGTTAACACTGCACTGGCTCCCTATTAAACATCGCATACATTTTAAAATCTTGCTAATTACTTGCAAAGCACTAAATGGTTTAACTCCCCAGTACTTGAGCGAGCTCTTAACGCATTATACTCCATCACGTCTATTGCGGTCTCAAAACTCTGACCAGCTGATAATACCTAGAATATCAAAATCAACTGCAGGCGGTCGATCCTTTTCCTATTTAGCACCTAAACTAATTGCATTATTTTCCTGTTTAACACTGTGAAGCTGCTTTGAAACAAATCTGATTATTTGTGTATCCAATTGGAATCTGATCTAAAATTATTGACATCCACACTGTGTATCTCAACTGTTCAGATCCGATTTGTGTGTCCATGCAGCTCTTTAATTTTCCGGAATATCTGCATTGGTTTCCATGGCAATGATAAGTGTGCTTGTACTATTGTTAACTAGCTTTAAAATGAAAATGTCTGTGAAACTGGGGGTATATATGTGTTTATACTGCATGAGTAAATATATTTGCAATATATTCTACACATGCACTACCATATCTGATTGCATATATATCAATATTATGAAATGTATGAAGTTCAAGAGGTGGTGAGAAAGGCCAGATCTGCATCAGCCCCAGGTCCCAACGGGGTACCCTACAAATTATACTAGAATTGCCCGGCAGTCCTGAAGCAGTTGTGGATCCTCATGTAAGCTGCCTGGAAAAAGCAAGCCATCCCTAAGTCATCCCCAAGGAGAAGGACTCCAGCAAAATTGACCAATTCCAGAGCATCGCCTTGCTCAATGTCGAAGGCAAGATTTTCGTCTCTGTCTTAGCAAGAAGAATGACAACTTTTTGCTGGAGAATGGGTATGTCGACACCAGCTGCCAGAAGGCGGGGGTCCCTGGCTTCATAGTGTGTGTGGAACACTCTTCAGTAATCTGGGAGAAGATCCATTGAACAAGAGAAGAAGCTCCGCATGGATCTTGAGAGAGCCAAGAGAAAGCTTGAAGGAGACCTGAAATTAGCCTAAGAGTCCATCAGGGACCTGGATAATGACAAGCAGCAATCTGATGAGAAAATAAAAAAGTAATTAAAGCATGAAATCTTTTTAAAACATTGAACATTTTTTTTGTTTTATTTTTATTTATTTTTACAAACTACTTTGTTGAACACCCAAAGCCAGCTGCTCAGCAATAAAGAAGATGAAAATATTTTTTTATTTTAAATATTGTACATTAACCTTATTAGGAAATATAATACTTAGCTGGTCTTTCTAACTGGTCATCATGTCTCTTCTAGTCTGTCTCTATTTGTCTGCATTATTTCTGTGCCTTTATGATTTGTGTACTGTAGCAAATTAGCTACATAAGTCATATTTATGGTAAGTGCTAAATCCATATCAGCCAGGCAGTGTTTTTGTCTGCTGAAAAGCAGTTTGAGAGTGAATATTTATTAACTATCAAATATGTCAGACCATCAGCTGCAAGGTGAAAACTAATATTTTCTTCTTCAATTGTGTCTGCTATTACCTGTAATCAATTTTGGTTGACATTATCCTACAAATCTATACAGAACATACTTTTTAATTTATTTTGGGTAGTATTTACCCTTCTATTTACCTAACTCTATGGACTATAGAGTATTTGATCTGATAGTATTAAACTTGATAAAGACCATTACTGATCATTATTAAACTTCATCATTACTAATATTGTGTGTTGTTCAGCTATGAATTGAAAGAAATCAGAAGTCCAAAGGAATTTGCTGAATGAAAGTTTATTTTGTGATATTTTTACATTTTTAAAGACATCAAAATAAGTGGGATGAAGAGTTTCACTCTGCCTCTTTGGCCTGAAAAAAAAACAAAAAAACAAAAACATGATAGAGCAATATATAATTGGCACAAATTGAAAGTAAATAACTGATTCTGTGTTTAATGAATTGGGTTCCATTAGAATTGATAGTATATAAATTACCTTTCCAGCATCACGGCTCTTGGATCTGAGCTTGTTGACCTGAGACTCAGCAATGTCAGCACGCTCCTCAGCCTCTTCCAGCTCATGCTGCACCTTCCTCAACTTAGACAGGTGAGTGTTTGCTTGTTCCTCCTGCAAAGTCACTACGATTACATCAGGAACTTAATGTGTTCACAAGGTGTTTATAGTTCTCAAATGAGGTACTCACAGATTCTTCAGCCTGTCTCTTGTAAGCCTTGACCTTCAGCTGAAGCTTGTCAACCAGATCCTGCAGTCTGTTGAGGTTCTTCTTATCCTCCTCAGTCTGCAAATAGTGAAAATGAATCAGACTAGAACATAATCAAATTAATATGACCTGAATTTTTTATACATTCACCTGGTAGGTGAGCTCCTTGACTCTCCTCTCATATTTGCGGACACCTTTAACAGCATCAGCTCCACGTCTCTGCTCTGCCTCAACTTCAGCCTCAAGCTCACGGACCTTAAGTTAGGAGATATTATTAAAAAATGTTCAGTCAATGAAAATATGTTTAGACTATCCAAAATATATCAGAGTAAAGCAATTTATACTTTTCAGATCATAACTAACATCAGCTTCATGAGTTCGCCTGCCCATTCAGTCTTAACAGTTAATGGTAAAAAAATACTTGCTGTACTCGAAGGAGGCTAGAACTCGAGGCTCGGCTTGAGCGCCGAGCTAAACACCCTATAACAGTACTGTGCAGAGGAAGAATAAGAGAAATAGAGGAAGAGATGGGGAGGAGGAGGGATGCCGAAAGAATTGTTGGTGAGATGGTGAGGTGACTGCTGCCTAAATACGCTAGTAATGATGATTGACAGGACTGAATGTTTAGGCTCCTCCTGAACCTATGTTTGGAACTTCATATAAAAGGCAATCTTACCCTGGACTCCAGTTTCTGGAGTTGTTTCTTTCCTCCCTTCATGGCCAGATTCTCAGCCTCATCCAGACGGTGCTGCAGGTCCTTCACTGTGACCTCCAGATTCTTCTTCATCCTCTCAAGGTGAGAACTTGTGTCCTGCTCTTTCTTGAGCTCTTCTGCCATCATTGCAGCCTTTTGCATTAATACAGAAAGTCATTAGATCCAAATTTTTTAAGTGCCTTTTGAAACATTTGGCAGCTACTGTTGCTCACATCAGTGATGGCCTTCTTGGCCTTCTCCTCTGCATTTCTGGCTTCCTGTACAGTGTCATCAACTTCACTCTGGACCTGAACAAGGTCAGCCTCAAGCTTCTTCTTGGTGTTCAGGAGACTTGTGTTCTACAAAAAGGAAAGTATTTAACAGTATTTAATAGTAGTCAAATTCCTTAATTTCATTGTAAAACCCAAATGCCCTTACCTGAGAGTGCAGCAGCCCAACACGCTCACTGGCGTCCACCAGCTCTTGTTCAGCCACTTTGCGGCCTCTCTCTGTCTGCTCCAGAGCAGCTCTAAGCTCCTCAATCTCAGACTGCATCAGAGTGTTTCTGCGCTCCACCATGGCCACCTGCTCCTTCATGTCTTCCTGTCCTCTCAGGGCATCATCAAGGTGCAGTTGGGCATCCTGAACAAAACAATAGATTTTCAATAAGCTTTTGATGTATTTTCTGTTGGCCTTTTACTAACATGTCTCCAGGTTAGATTATACAAACATATTAATACATCCCAAAGTCGAACAGAATTCACAAACCTTGAGTTGTCCCTGAACGTTCCTGAGCTGTTTCTGGGCCTCAGCAGCCTGGCGATTGGCGTGGCTCAGCTGAATCTCCATCTCATTAAGGTCTCCCTCCATCTTCTTCTTGATTCTTAGGGCATCATTCCTGCTCCTGACTTCAGAGTCCAGAGTACCCTGCATAGATTCAATGACTCTCTGGCTGTTCCTCTTGATCTGCTCCATCTCCTCATCCTTCTCTGCAAGCTTCCTGTCAATCTCACTTTTGACCTGGTTTAGCTCAAGCTGAACACGAAGAATCTTGGACTCCTCATGCTCCAGGGTGCCCTATAAAATATAAAAACTACATTTAAATATCAGAATGACAATATGCATTAAGACCACAGTATAATGGTTCTAGTAAGAACCATACCATCCAGCAAGAACCAATTCTAGATTAATCTCCAGATACTCACTTCAGCCTCCTCCAGGGCGGTCTGAATCTCTGCCTTCTCAGTCTCCACTGTCTTCTTGGCCTTTTCCAGCTCATGGATGCTCTTACCAGTCTCGCCTATTTGCTCTGTCAGATCTGAAATCTCCTCTATAGAAAGAAAGAATAAATAACCTTTATTATAATGAATGTTCACATAAATCAGGTGTGTTTCCTATTTAATTACTCATTTATAATTGGCACATTAAAGTTTTTTCATTCTTACGCTGCAGATTCTTATTCTCTCTCTTGAGGGTCTCCAGCTGATCCAGAGTCTCCTCATAGGAGTTCTTCATCTTGAAGAGTTCAGTGCTGAGTGAACGTGCCTCTTTCTGGGCACCTTCCAGCTCTGCCTGACCTTCCTCATATTTCTGCTTCCATTCTGCCAGGACCTTTGGTGGAGATAATTCAGGATCAGGTTCATTTAACTTGTAGCATGTTGAACAAGCCCATACTACTTTTAGAAGATAATATCATATCATAGAAAAACTCTTTTTTGTTTTGTTTTACCTTGTCAAAGTTCCTCTGCTTCTTGTCAAGGTTAGCAGCCAAAGCATTGGCTCTCTCCACATCAATCATGAGGTCCTCTACCTCACCCTGGAGTCTCTGTTTGGTCTTCTCCAGAGATGCACATTTGGAGTTCACTGCCTCAATTTGTTCCTCTGCCTCTTGCAGACGCTGAGCCAGCTTCTTCCTGGAAGGGATGTTGTAACCATCAGTCAGAAAATGCATGCAATTGCACATATTATTAACACATAATAATATCACTGATATGCATACTTTGACTCTTCAAGCTCCTCAGTGCGCTGGATGGCATCAGTTTCATATTTGGTTCTCCACTGAGCAACCTCACTGTTGGCCTTTGACATTCCCCGCTGCAGTTCAGCCTTTGCCTCCTGCTCTTCCTCAAACTGCTCACGGAGCAGGTCACAGTCATGACGGGCTGATTGCACAGCATGGGCCAGTGCGTTCTTAGCCTAGGAGACAAAGTCACATAATATTAGCTTGTCTCTACAGTAAAGTAATTGAAATGTATGTGTATGTATTGTTTATGCTGTATTACCTTAACCTCCTCTTCAATCTGCCTCTTAAGCTCCTCAATTTGCTGAGTGAATGCTTGTTTGCCTCTGGTGAGCTGGGAAACCAGAGCCTCCTTCTCTTCCAGCTGGCGGCCAAACTCACCTGTATAGATTTAGATTCACTGTGTCAGATTGTGCTATGTCTCTATCAGTTCATTTCAGTAACGCTATGGAACTTTTAACGTTAAACGTTTAACATTAAAATTATGTGTTTTCTCTAGTCTATGTCAGTCTATGTTAGAAATTCAGTTCTGAATAATCTCAATACACCACACTCAATTTTTAAATACTATTATTTTCTTAATTATTGTCATTATTTACCATTTTCAGTTTGAAGTCTTGCTCTTTGAGCACTGAGGTCATTTATCTGGCGAAGGTTCTCATCATTCTTGGACTTTATTTCACTAAGTTGGTCCTCAAGTGTGCGGCACATCTTCTCAAGATTAGCCTGTAAACACCAATATCATTGATTTCTTAAGAATCTTAACCACATTTGTCATATATTTCCTTAATTTTTTTTTAAAACAACTCTCAAACCTTTGCTTTGGCAACAGATTCCATGTTGCTGGAAAGATCATCAATCTCCATTTTGTATTCGCTCTTCTCTTTCTCAAGCTTCTGCTTGACACGCTGCAGGTTGTCGATTTGCTCTCCCAGCTCAGCCACACTGTCTGCCTGCTTCTTGCGGAGGGCAGCAGCAGTAGCTTCATGCTGAAGGGTGGATTCTTCAAGATCACGACGCAGCTTCTGGAATTCAGCTTCACGCTTCTTATTCATCTCGATCTGAGCAGCAGTGGCTCCTCCAGCCTCCTCAAGCCTCTCACTGATCTCCTCAAGTTCCCTGGAGAGATCAGCCCTCTGCTTCTCAACCTTGGCACGAGCAGCGCGCTCAGCCTCAATCTCTTCCTCCAGTTCCTCAATGCGAGCCTATGTTGGAAAGTAGTTAATTAAATTTCTAGTGTTCTGTATTTGATCACAATGTAATCGTAATGTTGAAAAAAAATCTGAAAATACCTGAAGCTCCTTGATCTTCTTCTGGAGTTGAGCACCCAGAGATTGTTCATCTTCTATCTTGCTAAGCAGCTGGCTAGTTTCAAAGTCTTTCCTGTGGGTGTTCAACAATAAGTGGTTTGTAAAACAGTAACACAACTTAACAATAATGTTTTAAAAGATTTTATGCTGTAATTACTTTTTTATTTTCTCCTCAGATTGCTGCTTGTCATTCTCCAGGTCCATGATGGACTCTTGGGCTAATTTCAGGTCTCCTTCAAGCTTTCTCTTGGCTCTCTCAAGATCCATGCGGAGCTTCTTCTCTTGTTCAAGGGAACCCTCAAGCTACAGGACAATGATATATAAAATATGTTCACAGCAAAACAGTTCATTTGTTAAATTAATAGAATTAATTTACATAATCAACTCACATCATCAACTTGCTGCTCAAGCTTTGTCTTGGATTTGGTCAGGGTGTTGACTTTGTCCTCCTCGGCCTGAAGATCATCCAGTGTCTGCTGATGTGCCTCTTGGAGGGCTTTCTTCTCCTTCGTAAGCTTGGCAATGCTCTCATCTTGAGCTGCCATTTCCTCAGTCAAGTTCTTGACCTGTGTGATTTTGTTTCAAATAAGCTTATATTTTACAATTTATATTCTATAATAACATATAAGACAGAGATTAAATCCAGTCTTAAACAAACTCAATCTCCAACCTTATTCTCAGTGGCATGTTTCTCCTTCTCCACTTTAGCCAAGGTGAGCTCCAGGTCATCAATGTCTTTCTTCAGCTCAGAACACTCATCCTCCAGTTTCCTCTTCTTGGCTGTCAGTTCAGCATTGATTTCTTCCTCATCCTCCAGTCTCTCAGTTGTCTCTTTGAGTTTAGCTTCAAGCTGGATTTTGCTTTTGATCAGACCCTCACACCTCTCCTCAGCATCTGAGAGATTTTCAGCTTCCTGTTAAGAAAATAAGTTGCTTTATCATTGGAAACCACACTGCTCATTTTAATGGAGCCTAAATTCAATTAATTCAATTCAAGAATACTCACAGATGCTACTTGCAGCTGCAGATCATTTTTCTCTTGCAGCAGTGCTACCATCTTCTCTTCAAGCTCCTTCTTTTTGGCTTCAGCCTTGGCAAGATCTTCTTTGCATTTTACAAAGTCCTCTTTCATGGTTGCCAGCTCCTTCTCAGTTTCGGCACTCTTCAGCAGAGGCTTAATCTTGTAGTAAACCTTCATCCATGGCCAGTGTTTGACATTCATGAATGAGCGGATGTTGTATTGGATGGTGTAAATGGACTCCCTGTGAATAATACATAATTAAATGCCATAATCATCATTATTTACTGTTTGCAGTTATTACTGATGTCCTCTTTACTCATGACAATATTCACCTCCTTTCCATCATCTTCACAAACTCCCTCCTCATCACGTAGCCACGGCAGAGAGCCTGAGTCATTGTGACCAGAGCAGCCAGTTTCTCATCACGCATCTCCTCAAGAGTACCCAGAAGACCAGCTTTGAAGAACACCTGAATTTATGTAAAACAAAAAATCAAAATATATTGATTTCACCTGCATAGGCTAAATGATCATGATCACCGAAACTTTAAAAGTTGTAAGGCTAAATATGAACCTTTGTGTGTCCAAATTTGTACTCGTCATGATTAACGTCGATGGATCCCAGGAGTTTCTCACTGGCCTTCTTGTTATCCATAAATTGTCCCTCTGGGATAACACTGGCATTCAGCACTTTGTATCTGTTAAGGATTGATCAAAATGCTTCATATCTTCTAATAAAGAGCATCCTACAGAAAATGGTATTTTGATGTGGTCCCATTTACCTCTGCTTGAAATCACCATAGAGGATTCTGCTAGGGAAGCCCTTTCTGCAGATTCTGATACCCTCCAGTACACCGTTACACCTCAGCTGGTGGATAACCAGGAAGTTCTCCATGAGACCTGTAACGAACAGTTTACATCATGAGCTTGGTAAATGAACATAATTAATTATTATATATATTAACTTTAAATATTGTATTAATATGAGAATATCTGTGAGCTCTTTATTACTTTACCTGGAGTCTTGGACTCATTGGGAATCAGACAACGCACAAAGTGAGGGTGAGTGCTCCTCAAGTTAGTCATGAGCTTGCCCAAGTTCTCCTGTTTAATCATGAAAAGATTCAGCATTCTTACTCACATTCTCTCAGCTGTTGATGTATTATTTCTCTGACCTAAAGTCAAGCAAGCTCATGTACAGTCTCTGTCCTTTCAGCTGCATTATTATTCACATTTTGTCTAAAAGACATACTCTGAACTGAGAAGACACAGTCTGCATGGAGCCACCCTTCTTCTTGCCTCCCTTCTTGCCGCCACCAGTCTCTATTCAGATAAAATACAAAGGAACACATATAATGTAATAACAAGCAAAGAGTGCAAAACTAAAACAATGTTTGGTTAAATTTAAAGGAAACTTTTTTGTACAAAATGTATACGATGAGTGAGTACATCATGAATTCATCTTCCAAACCATGTTTTTGTCTTATCCCAAATCACTACGGTACACCTATAATAAGTGTTTATATGTGGACTATTGTAGACAGAGTAGTGTACCTTTTAATATACATAATCATGTACATGTACATATACATAATTAACACTTCAGTTTATTACCCTCAACAACAGGTGGGTAGAGAGTAGCCAGCAGTTTGACAGAAGACTTCTGGTACAGCTGCAAAACAGACTCATTCAGTGGATCCTTGTTCTTGTCCAACCAGCCAGAAATGTTGTAGTCCACAGTTCCAGCGTAGTGAACCAGGGAGAAGTGGGCTTCAGCCTTGCCTTTGGCAGGCTTTGGTTTCTGGAAAGCATTGTTCTTGCCAAGATGCTGATCATACAGCTTGTTCTTGAAGGAAGTGTCTGTAGCCTTGGGGAACATGCACTCCTCTTCAAGGATGGAGAAGATACCCATGGGCTGTTTATAAAAAAAATGTTGTTTAATTACTAAAAATTTACAATTTTGAGAATGGGCCATGGAAATTAATAAGTTCAAAAAACAGTAAAAACCTTCTCAATGAGCTCAATGCAAGCGGCCAAGTCCATGCCGAAGTCAATGAACTCCCAAATAATGCCCTCCTTCTTGTATTCCTCTTGTTCCAGCACAAACATGTGGTGGTTGAAAAACTGTTGCAGTTTCTCATTGGTAAAATTGATGCACAGCTGCTCCATGCTGTTGAACTTGAGGAAGAAATAACAGAAACATTTACTCACTTCTTAATATGATTCCATTTACCATAAAAAGAGATAACATAATCATTCTTACATCAAAGATCTCAAATCCAGCAATATCCAGCACACCAATGAAGAAATTTCTCTGTTGTTTTGTGTCCAACATCTGATTGATACGAATGACCATCCACAAGAACATCCTCTCATAGATAGATTTGGCCAAGGCGCTAACAGAGTTGTACACCTGTAAGAAGAATAGAGTGGATATTTTATTTAGAACAGATGCATTCTTGATTTTCAGGTTGACATGCTGGAAATATGTCAGTATATACCTGTGGCACGGTCTGGCCTTTGGTCACAAACTCATTTCCGACCTTAACTCTGGGGTAGCACAAAGCCTTCAGCATATCAGCAGAGTTCAAACCCAGAAGGTAGGCGATTTTGTCAGCCTCTGCAATTTAAAAAAGTTACAAAACAATCATTCCTTTTCTGGCCTTGAAAACTAAAACAACCCTTTTGATTACAGAAAAGAAACAAATATCTCTCAATTCAAATCAAAGCACTGCATGTTGACACACATTAGTACTATTTAGTCTCACCTTCTGTGCCATCAGGCTCGGCCTGCTCCTCACGCTGCTTCTGCTTAAACTTCATGTTGCCATGATGAATCACAGCTCCAGTGAACTTGTAGATGCCCATTTTTTCCTCATTACTAAAGCCCAGAATGTCAATAGCACTCTGAAAATTACAAAGAAGAATTAGCTCTAGGATCTGCCATGTTTAAATAGAATATGCCACAATTCAAACAGCAATGACTCACATCAGTAGCTTCCAGCTCCACTTTATCATCAATGCTGGCCACTGTGATCTGACCCTGACTGCACATGGGAAAGTCATAGGGGTTGGTGGTGATGAGCGTCATTTCTGTAAAAATACACAGCATTTGTGAAAGAGTATTTTACAATATTATCTGGAATTTAAACATTGAATGAAAAATGTGTGCCTACCAATCAGCTCAGGCTTATGGTTGGTCATCATCTGGTAGAAGATGTGGTAGCCTCTCTCATCTGGAAGCTGGAATGACACTCTTGACTTCTCCAGCAGATCTGTTGAGAGAATGTACTTGAGTCACAATCATCTGAAGAGTGACAGACACAGACAAATGTGCAGGATGGATCAATAAAATCATCCCAGTCCACCTACATGTCTCAATGTCAGCACTAGCCAGTTTTCCAGATGTACCGAAGTGAATTCTGATGAATTTACCCTGTTTAAAACAAAATAGCATAATAAATAAATAATAATAATAAAAATCACTTTATAGAATACTGTATAGAAAAATCAAAGAGAACTGACCAACTTTACTGTAAATAAAATGTGGTGAACTTACAAAACGAGAGGAGTTGTCATTTCTCACAGTCTTGGCATTACCATAAGCCTCAAGTAGAGGGTTGGCAGCAATGATCTGGTCCTCAAGAGAGCCCTGTGTTGTTTGAAGGATTTCAGTTATTTTCTATTTCATGTCTAAACACTGTTTTGAAGGTATTTCACAAATTCACATACCATATAGTTTGTGAGACGAGTGTAAAATCACTATATTTTAAAATAATATATATCTCATACCTGCATTTTGCCGGAAGTCTGCTCTTTCTTCTTGTCACCCTGAACTGCAACTGTGGCAAAGTACTGGATGACACGTTTGGTGTTCACAGTCTTTCCAGCACCAGATTCTCCACTGGTTTGTAAGTGATTAGAAGACAGAAGATGATACGACATGAGGAAGTTCCACAAGAGAAAAATAGAACTGTTCTCAACAACTCTAATTGAAGGCTTGATACATACGTAATCAGGACAGACTGGTTCTCTCTGTCTGTAAATTCAAAGGTAATAATGTTTATGCAATTGTTTTATAAAACTATGAATGTGAATTTCAACTTATATTTAATTCACATCTCATAAATCAGATTTTACCAGTCAGCATGAACTGATAGGCATTGTCAGAGACAGAGAAGATGTGGGGTGGGGCCTCCATACGCTTTTTGCCTCTGTAGGCAGCCACCACTTCTGAATCATACACTGGGAGCCACTTGTAGGGGTTCACAGTTGCACAGAAGAGTCCAGAGTAGGTCTGAAATGAGTAGGGAAGTGGTCAGATTGCAACAACACAAAATTAATTTCAATGCTGCTTTACATTGTTTCAGAACTTACGTATATCATCCATGCAGCATAACGCTCTTTGAGGTTATACAGCACAGAGGCTTCATTGAGATGGGTCATCATGGCCATGTCCTCAATCTTGTCATACTTGGGAGGATTCATTGGGTAGACATCTTCTTCCTTAGCAACTCTCTCCTATAAATATTATCCAGTCGATATTAGATTTATCAGGACCATGTAATGATTAATTTAAGTTGAGCATCCAGTTTTAATAAAATGTAGAAATTTACCTCCTTAGTTTCAAGCAAAACAACAGTGACTTTGCCACCGTCTTTGCTCTTGATTGTTCCCTTGAGGTACAACTCTTTGGTATCAGCCACATAGCAGGCAGTCTTGGCATCAAATGGTTTGTTCTGAGCCTCGATTCTCTCCTTCTCTGGCTTACGAAGGTAAATGGCAGCCTTGCCATAAACGGCCATTTCCGCGTCCGTACTCATGGTGGCGGCTTACTGGAAATTGGATAGGGAAATTGCAATGTTTCAATTAATACAATTATATTCACACCAAACAATAAAAAGATTTTACACTAATTCTCCAAATTGCCAGCAAATGTTACACAAACTGCTTTTTGTTTGTCACAATGTCAATTGAAATGTTGACATGACAGAAATCTAAAAGATGTCCAGTACCTGTAATACCCCAACAACAATATAAAACTATTTACACAGAGGAACACATTTATGGATCATTTCCTTGTGTTGTCCTGTGAAATTGATTTTAAATCACACAAAACTCTTAACCAAGACACAATAATGGGCAAATAAAGATGAAATCAAACTGATCAACACAACAAATGTAAGGAAAATCCATCTACCTTCCCCTGCCTTGAGACCAAATGAAATTACTTCTGCCCTGCAAAACAATGCATTTACATGTAATATTTGATAAACACAAGCAAATTTAACTTAATGCTGTTTTATTACAAACTAAAGAGGAACCGACAAATTTTCTGCTTCCATTTCAGGTTTGACGTGAATTTATAATTTTAGTGAGCGCAAATATAAATTGCAAAGAAACTTACCACCAACTGGAACTCCTCTAGTCTCCTACAGGGCTGATCATGCTCTCCCCCACACTTATATTGAGTTGAACTTGCACACTAAGCAGGCACTAAATATGGACAGGCATTTTAATTACTGTATATAGAAACTGTCCATTCACAGTAAGGAAAGCATATAACAGCCTTATGAGAAATCAGTTCCAAGAAATCAAAAAGCAACTAAGACGTATCATTAAATGAATGCTGAAATATTAGCGTAAATTATTATTATTATTAATTGGCATTAAAACAAACTTATATAGAATATTTACACACATATTTTATATCATCTTGATAAGGGTATCGGATTAAATTTGAATCAGTTATTATTTACAAGTTGAACTGCTATAATATAACACAGTCATGTAGATAGCAAAAGTACATAATTCCCCTTATATATATGATTTGTCCAAATATATCATATATGTCTTGTGTTAAATGTATGACATGCTCAACAACATATATTGCATATTTGCTTTATAGCATTTCTATTTATGTAACGAGCAAGCTGTTGCTTAAAGTGATATGATAGCCAGATGGAGAGGAACTGACTCTAACGCTTGTACTGTGGTAATCACTTATATTTACTGTCACTTTCCTTTGTGCGTTTAGGGTGAACATAATTCGTATTTTTCTCATAGATGTATTGTCTAATAGCTAAAAAAATGCTAAAGATATCAGTAATCTTGCATGTCCTGCTAGGGACAATATCTAAATATTCTTAAATCAAGATGCATTTATTAGATAAGTAAAATTACATAATATTTTTTTTTTCTTGTTTTCTAGAGAAAAAAAAATCTGTGACTTTTTGCTTAAAACAAGCAAAATTATCTGTCAATGGGGTTAGAAAAAAATCTTGTTTCTGTTTGAAATCTGTTTCTTATTTCTGTCCCAAACTTACTTACTTTCTTACCACATTGGCAGATAATTTTGCAAAAAACTCATTTCATTTTAATTTCTTCCCGCATTTTTTTTATTTTGAATTATTATTTTTACAATTCATCCCTTTTACTTCTACTCAATTTATGATCTATAAATTATGTAATGTTAGGTGTTTTTCTATTGTGTGGATTTGTTTGTAGGCATAATGTTACTAAAGCTGTGGCATTCAGAAAAGACTAACAATCTAACAATTCATGGTGACTACTATCCATGTGAGCAAATGCCAAACCCACCCCACCACTAACCCTAACCTTAATGAGGCTATAATCTTCACCTTAAATACCAGTCTGAGAATGCTGGCCTGGTGCCACTGTCCTAAATCTGCTGTCATATATGGCTGCAGCTCTGCATCTGGATACTATTAGATGCATTTCTTTACTAAACAGGTTGTCCAGTTATACAGTAGGTGGCGCCAATACTGTATCTCTCACAGTTAAAATCAGCAGCGTGGTGTGGGGAAAATCATTTCAGGCAGAACCTTATGTGAGACAACCTGAGGAATGCTGCACCAACTCAAATTTCATTGCATACATTTACTGTGACGTCTTCACAATAACATCACTGCAATCATTTACATAATCCCTAATTCCATTGATTCCATTTGATTGTTGTCAGTCTATGAAACCGGTATTTTTTTAAACTGGATCTCAGATTGGATAAATCTGAAACCAAGGCAAGGCAAGTTTATTTATATAGCACATTTCATACACAATGGTAATTCAAAGTGCTTTACATATAAATGAATTAAAATAGTGATAAGAAATAAAAAAAACAAGGAGAATTATACAGTTGTAAAGAGAATTAAAAAAACAAAAAACAAAATGGTGATAAATAGATCCCTATCTGCCTGATTCTCTAAATTCGGGTACCCCTATCTGAGATGGAAGAGATGGAGCAGGTTCGCAATGTCTCCTGGACCTTACAAGTCGGTCCAAGGTGGGCTCCTGTAGGGGATGTTACCTTTGCCCTGCAGGGCCTCCCCTTTCTTGAGTCTGCTTCTTTTCACTGTCTGCTACCACAAGCAAAATGAAGCGAAGCACACTACTCTCTTTTTCCAATCTCTTCCAGTCAGACAGCCCTAACCAAAAATAATAATCAACAGATGCATAAGTAATAGAAATATACAGTTGTAAAGATAATTAAAAAGAATAAAGTTATGAAAATAACAATAACCAAAGATAAGAACAAAGGTAAACTAAAACAGTTATAAAATGAATAAAAAGATGATGCATAGATAAGATAAGGTGCAATCAGTTGGACATACAGTGGCACAGAGCTCATTCAGTAAATGCACAGCTAAACAGATGTGTTTTGAGTCTGGATTTGAATGTGGGTACTGTTGGAGCACATCTGACCTGTTCATAAAGCGGGTTCCAACTGCGGCTGGCATAATAGCTAAAAGCAGACTCTCCTTGCTTTGAGTGAACTCTTGGTATTTCTAACTGACTTGATCCTGATGATTTGAGTGATCTGTTGGGTTTGTATTTAATCAGCATATCTGCAATGTACTGAGTTCCTAGGTCATTGAGTGATTTATAAACAAGTAATAGTACTTTAAAATCAATCCTAAATGTAACTGGAAGCAAATAATCAAGACAAATAATCACCAAATGATACTTGCTTGCATTGATAGACATGTTTAAAAAGAGCAGCAACACCTCCACCTCTCCTAACCGCTCTGCAGACACTCATAAAAGTGAAGTTAGGAGGGGCTGTTTCATTGAGGACTGTTGAACTGCATTTTTCTTCTAGCCACGTTTCATTTAGAAGCAAAACATCTAGGTTGTTTGTGGTTATTAAGTCGTTGACTAGAAATTATTTGTTCTTAAGTGAACGGATGTTTAAAAATGCTAATTTAACAGTATTCATTTTTTCCCCCACATTAATCTTAGTTTGACAAATAACAGGCAGCAGATTAGAAAGGTTTGCTATACGGCCTGAGAAGGCTTTCTATCACATAATCAAACAGAAATAGAAAAAGAGACAGGCACACTGGGTTCCCACTTCTTCTGTAAACATTTGATAAAGTTACTGTTACCATAGTGGGGACCCAACACACACCACTGAGAGCTGGTATCAGTTGTTTTTGGTTCACCTACAACAGATGGAGGAGGGTGTGGGTCCTGGCGTTGTGACTGAAGAAATCTCACAGGAGGAGGGTCAGGGCGAGCTGGGCCCACAGGCTTTGGTGGTTGTGGGGCTTGACGCTTTTTGGTTGATATCTGGGCATTCGCAGCAATCAAGTGTGATAGTCTGGAAAGAGGCATAACATGACTGGTGAGGGGGGCTGTTGCTCTGGTGCTACCGGAAGCTGAAATATGTTATCCTGGCTTCGCTGGCCATTTTCCAGGAAGTCATCCTTGGGTGTTGAATCTTGGAGCAGTTCTAATCATCACAGTCTGTCTGTGGTGAGCTCTGTGGGCAGGGCTCAGCTGGGAGTGTGTCTGTGAGCAGTGGTTGTTGTGGCTGCGTGGTGTTATCATTGTCCTTGTGGGGTGTGTCAACCACATGTCCATTCAGGTGCTGAAATGAAGTCCTGTGGTCGTCCATACTCTATACAGGTGTGTGTGTGCCATCCAGGTTGAGTGGGTTGGCACACACAGCTGAAGGATGATAAATGGAAAAATTTTGTTTGGGTGGAGGCCATTTGATGTAAAAAGTTGTCTCTGACTCCATAAGAGATTGAAGTTGTCGATAAAGTTCACTCCCTTCATGTTGCAGGTTTTTTGCAGCCATGAATTGAGCCCAAGCAACCGTGAGAACCTATTTGTTCCTCTTGCTGGAAGTGGTCCACTGATGAACGGCTGAACTTTCAGTTTTCTAAGTGTTTCAAGAAGTTAATTGAAATCCCTCTTAAGGAGTTCTGACTGCTCTCGTTCTTCCCCACATGAATGATAAGTCGATTTGCAGATTTGCAGTTGAACCAACACCCTTGCTTTTTCTTGTGTACAGCCAATCACACCACGTCCTGCACAGTAAAGACTATAAGGGATAAAAGTTTGGACATTGCCTCACAAATACCTGATAACTAACAAAATGAGAGAAATTACCTTTAAATTAATTCATAGGTTGTACCCAGATCTCTCAAAAGACTTAAAAATTACATTAATACCCTCTGTTCTTTCTGTTTAGAGAAACCTGAATCTGCTTTACATTTATTTTGGAATTGCTCTCACACAGTGACATTTTGGTGTGATGTTTGTGATTTTATCAAAGGTTATGTGAATCCTAATTTTGAATTTACATATAGAAATGTAATTTTTGGTTTTCATGAAGGTGAAAATAAAAATAATATACATTTTTTTAAATCTTATTTTTCTGTTAGCCAAATATCATATTCATAAATGTAAGTTTTCTAACTGCAAACCTCTTTTTTTTACAGATTTAAACTTAAAAATAAAAACAAAAGCACATAAACATTCGAAATGGGCCTTTATTACGGCTGCACTTGTCACAGACACGTCAGGCTCCTACGTCATCCAATCACAGCGCACACCTTCACCAGAGAACTAATCACGATCACCTGCATCCCATCAGCACAGCAATAACCCATAGCACAAAAGACACTCTCTCACACCCAGTCACTGTCCGGTCTCGTTAGCACGTAGATTGGTTTACCTCCATGCTCACCCTACAGACTTCCACAACCTTTACCTGTCTCCTGAGTGATTCCAAGTCTCCATCGTGTTCCCTCGTCCTGTGTGATCCTCCAGTGTCTTCCTCGATCCAGTTCTGTCTCCACCCCGCTACATCTGCAAGTACAAAGACTGGTCATTCATACTGTATATCTTCATCAGACGCCCACAAACTTCTATTCCACTCACCTGCACTTCCATTGATTCATCTGGTCCTCAATAAAACATCACTAACCTGTACACCTTGTCTCTGTCCCTTCTGTTATGTAACAGCAATTATATATGTTATAACCAAGCAGCATGTTTACCTCATGTAAATAAGAGGCTGTATTAACTTATTTCTACTCATTTCCATGTGAAATAAAATGACATCCTTTATTTTGAGATAAAATACATAACAGAAAACCATTTTAACTATAATGCACGTCTATATAGCTTCCTATTTTTAAACAGATTTAAATAATAATTAGGATATTATTTTCCTATTTAAATATGCATTTATTCTTATTATGCCAAGCATATGACATTTTATCTACAGCATACAATCAAAAACTCCTCCACCGTGAATAAATCCCCATCCGAATGCACCAGTTTTATCACTGAGGTGGCATGCAGATGCATTTTTATGGGCGTCCACGTGATAAACAATTATCACACCTTGCTGTTTTCCTTGCTCTAAACAGTATGCTGTGAACATAGAGTGTACAGGGCCTACTCAGTAAAATGGATCCTGATTGAGAGGCAAAACCTTTAACCTCTGGACTATATGCCACTATATATTTATCACACAGTATACATAGTATAGTAGGATATAGTTCATTCGTATACATAAATATTTAAACTAAACACAAACTATTACTAGCGAAAAATAATAGTAAATATGTTATTAAATATATTGATCTTATGCCAATATGGCGGCATTTAAAGTTAAGACAACTTCTGATTCATAGATATTGAAGGGGGGGAAAAAATCTATTTTGATGTCCTTACTAAGCTGGACACTATTTTGATGGTGTTACAATTGCCCCCGACTGTACCACCCCATGACAAGCTACCCTGCTAGCTAGAAACAATAAAGCTAATGTTTGACTATGCTGAATCAATATTGAAATTAACTAAAATAAACAATGGTAATTTTGTTGAATCAACATTATGATATGATGGATTCTACATCACTGATGTTGAAGCAATAGTGAAATTAACAAAAAATAATCAATGGTAATATTGTTTGATCAATGTTACAATGTGATGTTGATTCTAAATCACTTTTGTTGAAACTGAAAATATAACTGAAATGTCATAAAACAGTTACCATCTGATGGCTACCAAGTTAAAGGTGCACTATGTATCTTTTCCGTCCACTAGAGTTCACCTATTCAAAACAAAGGCGTAGTTTGATGACGCCAAGTTTGAGCGCAGAATCTTGGGACATGTGGTCTTCACTTCACAGCTGGTCGAAAAAAATCGGGATAGGACTCTGGCAGAAATCATGTTCATGGATGCGATTATTAACGTTACGTTACGCTTATAAAAATGTTACATAGTGCACCTTTAATGTAAAAACAACACTATATACTTCAATGGTTCGTCAACAAATTTCTGACCATTTCAAATTCCAAGTCAATTTATTTTATTTAACAGTTTAACACAATGACAAAAAAGATATAAAAAGAATATTATTTAAAAAAAGAAAGAGTGAGAAATAGCAAAAGCATTATGACTGTTAAAAATAAAATTCGCTTCAGAAGTCTGATGTCATTATAACGTCTCGGGTTATGTCTATAACCCTTGTTCCCTGAGAAGGGAACGAGACACTGCGTCGTAGAACGACATTTTGGGGACGCTCCCTTAGCGTAGCGCGTCTGAAGCATGAATGAAATCTGTCACCGATCCTGATTGGTGCTGCATCCTGACATAGTATGTGACGACATACCCGGAAGCTACAAAAGGACACCGGCACATAGTACAGACAGATTTGCGATGAAGCATGCGCTCCCACGTGATGAGGTGTGGCGGCGAGACGCAGTGTCTCGTTCCCTTCTCAGGGAACAAGGGTTATAGTCATAATCCGAGACGTTTCCTTTCGAGGGAACTCACACTGCGTCATAGAACGATAATTTGGGGAACGAATACCCACTATGCCACACTGGAATCACGCCCGTCCTAGTGTGAAGCTGGGTTCCCAGGCACACTTAGGACGTGAGTACCCTGGTGCCAGGCGTCGCAGGGAGACTCAGACTGTAAAACCTAATGAAGGTGTGCAGGGTGGCCCACCCTGCCGCCTCGCAAATCTCCTGAAGCGAGGCTCCCGAAAGGAGGGCCACCGAGGAGGACATGCTCCAGGTGGAATGAGCCCTCACGGCTATGGGTGAAGGCAAATTGCGCACCTGATAAGCCATAGCTATAGGCTGGACAATCCAATTACTCATTGTCTGCTTGGTAACAGGCAGCTCTTTCTTGGGTGAGCCAAAGCACACCAACAATTGGTCTGACTTTCTCCACTGCGCAGACTTCTCCAGATAAATCCTCAATGCCCTCACTGGGCAAATGAGGTGAAGTCTGGCTTCCTCTGCCGTCGCTGGACGGCACCTTGGGCACATAGCCCGGCCTGGAGTATAAGATGGCTTTCACCCCGCCAGGGGCAAACTCCAGGCAGGTTGGCAACACCGCCAAGGCCTGGAGATCCCCCACTCTCCTCAGAGAAGTGATGGCGAGGAGAAGGGCCACCTTATGGGTCAGGTTCTTTGCCTCAGCCAACTCCAGTGGCTCGAAGGGGGCCTCAGCCAACCCCTCAAGTACCACCACCAGGTCCCAGGTTGGGACTCTGGAACAAGCTGCAGGCCTCATCCTCTGAGCCCCACGGAGGAACTGTAAAACCAGATGATGCCTACCCAAGGGTCCATCATCTACTGGTGAGTGGAAAGCCCCAATGGCAGCCACATACACCTTAAGAGTGGACGGGGTTAGCCTGGCGGAGAAACGGTCCTGGAGGAACTCCAGTACTGCCGCAACAGGGCAGTTAACTGGGTTCAATTCCCGTCCTCTACACCAAGTGAAAAAAACATTCCACTTCAGGTTGTACAGTTTCCTCGTAGAAGGAGCCCTGGAGCTGAGTATGGTCTCGACGATGTCCACTGACAAGCCATCTTCTAGGTACTGGGCCCCCTCAAGGGCCAGACCCAGAGGTTCCACAACTCCGGCTGGGGGTGAAAAATTGTGCCCCCTGCCTGAGATAGCAGATCCCTCCTTAGAGGAACCTGCTACGGAAGGCCGTCTAGGAGCACTATGATGTCGGAGAACCATACTCGGGTCGGCCACCGGGGTGCTACTAGGAGAAGGCTGATGCCCTCCCAGCAGACCCGCTCCAGAACTCCCGGGAGCAGAGCGATTGGGGGAAATGTGAGGCTGGATGCCTAAGGGAGAACCACAGTGGACAGTGGACAGACGCGAACAGATCCACTTCCACTGGGCCAAACCTCTCACACATGGCCTCCACCACCTCGGGGTGGAGTTGCCACTCCCCGGGCCTCAGCCCCTGCCTCGACAGGATGTCTGCTCCCTGGTTTTGGTCCCCTGGGACGTACATCACTCTGAGAAACGACAGCTTCCCCTGGGACCACGGGAGGATCTGGTGAGCCAACTTGCACAGAGGGCGCAACCTCAGACCCCCCTGGTGATTCAGATAAGATACCACGGACATATTGTCGGATCGTATCCGGACATGGTGGACGCAGAGGTCCGGGAAAAAGCTCTTCAGAGCTTTGTAGGCCGCCAGCATTTCCAGGCAATTGATATGCCAGGAAGAATGGCAAGTCTCCCACAGACCTCTCGAAAACCGGCCTTCCATGACCGTGCCCCAACCAGTGAGGGAGGCATCTGTTGAAAAATTTTTCCTGCAACATGACGCTCCCAACACTGGGACTTTGAACAGGAACCAAGGAGTCTTCCATATAACAAGAGGAAGGAAGGCACTTGCGCGTTACCCTGATTATACGGAATGGATTTCCTCTCGAGGAAAACCCATTGGTCCTCAGCCACCACTGGAGGGGTCTCATATATAGCAGGCCGAACAAGATTACATTGGACGCTGCTGCCATGAGACCCAGCAGTCTCTGGAACTGCTTCACAGTGTGGCTGTGGCCTAGCTTCATTGCTGAGACTTCCACCCGTATGGACTTGACACGTGCGGAAGACATTTGGGCCCGCATCGTGGTCGAGTCCCATACGACTCCCAGGAACGTGGTCTTCTGGGAGAGCATCAACACGCTCTTCTTCGTGTTCTGTCTCAGCCCCAAGCACCTTATATGAGACAGGACGACATCTCGATGCCGTATCGCCATCTCTCGTGACTGGGCTAGTATCAGCCAGTCGTCGATATAATTCAGTACACGGACGCCCTGGAGCCTTATGGGCGCCAGTGCTGCATCCATGCACTTGGTAAAGGTGCGAGGGGAAAGACCTAGGCCAAAAGGAAGAACCCGATACTGGTACGCTTCGCCCCCGAAAGCGAACCTCAGGAACTTCCTGTGGGCAGGAAGGATGGAGATGTGGAAATATGCGTACTTCAGATCTATTGTGACGAACCAGTCCTCGAACTGGATCTGACTCACGATGGCTGGGATAGTGAGCATCTTGAACCTGAATCTCCTCAGAGAACGGTTCAAGTGCCTCAGATCTATTATGGGATGCAACCCCCCATCCTTTTTGGGAACAATGAAGTAGCGGTTGTAAAAGCCGGACTCCCTGTCTGGCGGAGGGATATGTCTATGGCCTCCTTTACCAGCAGGGAGCACACTTCCTGTTCCATAACCTGCCGCTGGACTGGGGACACCACAGTCCTTGGTGGTGGAACACTGAACTACAGTCTGTACCCTTTGCCCACGGTATGCAGGGCTCAAGAAGATATATTCGGGAGGCATGACCATGCGGCAAGATATTCTACTAGGGGAACCAGCCTCTTGAGCCCCTGACCCCCTGAAGCGGTGGACCGGCAGGGATTAGTCAAGAATGATTTTCAGTGTGCGTACACGTTCGCTGCTCTGCTGCAGGTCTTTTTCGAGGCGGCTGGAGCAGCGTACGTACGTGGGAAATCGATGAGGCCTGAAGCGTTGTTAATGGCGGGTGCACAACATCGATTTCCCCAGAGCTGTGGGATGAGAATGACCATCCAGCCTTCTTCGCCTGAAGGACGGCCCTCAGGTCGCCCTTCGGCTCAGAAGCCTTCTGACGAGAGCTCCGTCTCTGTTGCCAAGCTCCCTTGGGAGGGGCGCGGTAGGCGACACTCTCCTTTTTGCACCTGCCAGTACTGGTGGATGGCCGGGGCTGCTCACTTGAAGCAGCCCTGCCTGAGAAGCACGAGCGCCGAGGGAGATAATGCTGGAAGGCTGCCGACTGCTTCTTAACCTCCTGGAATCTCTCGACGACGGTGTTAACCGCTCCACCGAAGAGACCCGCAGGAGCTATCGGGGAATCCAGCAGAAAGGATTTCTCCCTCTCCTTCATCCCCGATAGGTTCAAACAAAGATGTCTCTCCACGCACACCAACCCAGCCATGGAGCGGCCGATAGCGCTGGCCGTCTCCTTGGTGACGCGGAGAGACAAGTCGGTGGCCTTACGCAGTTCCGTAATATCCTCAGGGGACGATCCCTCGCCCTCATCGAGCTCCTTCAAAAGCTCCGCTTGGTAGGCCTGCAGAACCGCCATGGTGTGCAGGCAACTACCAGCGCGACCGGCTGCCACATAAGCCCTGCCCACCAGAAACAAAGTGTCCCTGCATGGCTTGGTGGGCAGGACCAGGGCTTTGAGGGACGATGCCGCCTCGCGAGACAGATAGCTCGCTAGAGCCTCCTCAATATGAGGCATCGTCCAATAGCCTTGCTCAGCCGCGCCCAAAACACAGCCAAAATCCAGTATTGGTGGATTTCACAGGCACGCTGAGTATGGTTTTTCCCATGATTTACACAACGAGAAAAAGGCAAGCCCCGGCGTGTTGGCTGAGCCCGCTTTTTGAAAAAGCATCCATCCAGCTTACTTGCTGGCCAGATTTCAACTTTTTCCTGTGCCCATTCAATGTTCAATTTGGCCACAGCGCAGGTCATCACATCCACAAGCTCTTCATGAGCGGGAGAATGAAGAGGTGAATCCACCTGCATTTCTCCCGCCTCAGCGCTGAGACGTGCTGCACGCCCAAACACTGCACACACAGCTGGTGTGTGTCCGTAATGAAATGTGGGCACAGCTGCACACACCGTCTAAACTGCTCGCTTGCCATGCTTTTATTTTTTTGAATAAAGGGACAAACAACACCAAATAAGACAAACAATGTTCAGTACACACAGAGCGCCTCGCTGAAGAGCAAAATCTGTCTGTACTATGTGCCGGTGTCCTTTTGTAGCTTCCGGGTATGCCGTCACATACTACGTCATGACGCAGCACCAATCAGGATCGTGACAGATTTCATTCATGCTTCAGACGCGCTATGCTAAGGGAGTGTCCCCAAAGTGTCGTTCTACGATGCAGTGCAAGTTCCCTCGAAAGGGAACTACAGGTGGTCCAACAGTTCAGGTTTTAAAAGTTGGTCTTATATCATACTACTGCCTCTTTTCTTTTGGGTTCTCTGAAATTTGGAAAAGAAAGCATGATATTACTTAAGAACAAGTCAATTCAGTTGTTACCAACACGATCATCATTTTTGAAAGAAATAGTAAAGGTAAATGCATTTACAAACAAGTTCTCCGTTTAGTAAACAAATTCAACCCAAGCGGAATTCAACCCATTGATTACATTACTGTTGATCATCTGTCCATCATCGTATAAAGCCCGCCCTGACAATTTGATTGGTCCGAACAGCTCTGGTTCAAGTTGCTCCACAACGGATCAAGTCCAGACCAAACTTCCTGACCTCAAATGTTGTGGGCGGGGCTAAGTTCGGCTGGCATCCAGGCCAGCCCACTACTGGCAAAACCTTTGCAACTGAACTGGAACGTCCTAAGCCCTGGATCACTTGGAATCCACTATGGAGTTGATTTATTATTTTTCCCTGCGAAATTGTTTAATGCAGCATTCTATATGTATATAGGTGTGTTTGAGTTGTTTTAAATGTTTTTTAAAAATAATTAAAATACCATAGAGTTGTTTGTGGTGGGGTAAATTAAACGCGATATGCGGTGACGTCAGAATCGTGTTGCATTGTGGTATATGAAGCTGCCTGAAGTGTACATATGAAGTAGACTCTCTCCCTCTGTCAAAATTGAGGGAGCGAGGGTCTGTCCATATAAACTTCCCTTGTCCACTTCACGAAGTAGAATGCACTTCAAAATGGCGGCGGGGATTCCCCCGAGGGGAAGTGGGGGAGACCTGGGGCAATTGTAACAGGGGGCAATTGTAACATCTCAAATTACACCAATCAGAAACGAGACACAACCTGAGTTCTGTTGTCTAACATTTGATATCTTTGTCAAACATTAGCTAATGACATTAATAATTCATCCCTTTTACTTCTATTACATTTTTTATGTAATGTTAGGTGTTTTTCTATTTGTGTCCATTGACTTCCTCAGGGCAGTGATGTCTATGTCAAAGCAAGTTTTGTGTACCTAAAGTTCACATTGGGTTCACCCAGTTCACCCAGACCAATTACCCCCCAATCCCCCCACCCCCCAGTTTAAGCAAAAGCTCACTGATTTTATTTTCTATAAAACACAAACAATTTGTCATTTTACTTATCTAGTAAATGCATCTTGATTTAAGAATATTTAGATATTTAGACTGGACATGACAAAAATACCAAAATAGAAAAGCATTTTTAGCAGTGTACACATACACCCATCCAAAAAAAAAAATCTAGCAGAACATGCAAGATTACTGATATCATTAGCATTTCTTAGCTATTAGACAATACATACGAGAACAATAAGATTAATGTTTACAGCTGTTATGTTCACCCTAAACACACAGAGGAAAGTGACAGTAAATATAAGTGATTACCACAGGACAAGCGTTAGAGTCAGTTCACAGTTCATCATATCACATTAAGCAACAGTTTGCTCGTTACATAAATAGAAATGCTATAAAGCAAATATGCAATATATGTTGTTGAGCATGTCATAAATTTAACACAAGACATATATGATATATTTGGACAAATCATATATATAAGGGGAATTATTTAGTTTTGCTATCTACATGACTTTGTTATATTATAGCAGTTCAACTTGAATTGAATAATAACTGATACAAATTTAATCCCATACCTTTATCAAGATGATATAAAATATTTGTGTAAATATTCTATATAAGTTTGTTTTAATGCCAATTAATAATAATAATAATTTACGCTAATATTTAATTTAATGATACGTCTTAGTTGCTTTTTGATTTCTTGGAACTGATTTCTCATAAGGCTGTTATATGCTTTCCTTACTGTGAATGGACAGTTTCTATATACAGTAATTAAAATGCCTGTCCATATTTAGTGCCTGCTTAGTGTGCAAGTTCAACTCAATATAAGTGTGGGGGAGAGCATGATCAGCCCTGTAGGAGACTAGAGGAGTTCCAGTTGGTGGTAAGTTGCTTTGTAATTTATATTTGCGCACACTAAAATTATAAATTCACGTCAAACCTGAAATGGAAGCAGATAATTTGTCGGTTCCTCTTTAGTTTGTAATAAAACAGCATTAAGTTAAATTTGCTGGTGTTTATCAAATATTACATGTAAATGCATTGTTTTGCAGGGCAGAAGTAATTTCATTTGGTCTCAAGGCAGGGGAAGGTAGATGGATTTTCCTTACATTTGCTGTGTTGATCAGTTTGATTTCATCTTTATTTGCCCATTATTGTGTCTTGGTTAAGAGTTTTGTGTGATTTAAAATCAATTTCACAGGATAACACAAGGATTTAAAATTATTCATAAATGTGTTCCTCTGTGTAAATAGATTTATATTGTTGTTGGGGTATTACAGGTACTGGACATCTTTTAGATTCCTGTCATGTCAACATTTCAATTGACATTGTGACAAACAAAAAGCAGTTTGTGTAACATTTCCTGGCAAGAGTTTTGGAGAATTAGTGTAAAATCTTTTTATTGTTTGGTGTGAATATAATTGTATTAATTAAAAAACTGCAATTTCCCTATCCAATTTCCAGTAAGCCGCCACCATGAGCACGGACGCGGAGATGGCCGTTTATGGCAAGGCTGCCATTTACCTTCGTAAGCCGGAGAAGGAGAGAATCGAGGCTCAGAACAAACCATTTGATGCCAAGACTGCCTGCTATGTGGCTGATACCAAAGAGTTGTACCTCAAGGGAACAATCAAGAGCAAAGACGGTGGCAAAGTCACTGTTGTTTTGCTTGAAACTAAGGAGGTAAATTTCTACATTTTATTAAAACTGGATGCTCAACTTAAATTAATCATTACATGGTCCTGATAAATCTAATATCGACTGGATAATATTTATAGGAGAGAGTTGCTAAGGAAGAAGATGTCTACCCAATGAATCCTCCCAAGTATGACAAGATTGAGGACATGGCCATGATGACCCATCTCAATGAAGCCTCTGTGCTGTATAACCTCAAAGAGCGTTATGCTGCATGGATGATCTACGTAAGTTCTGAAACAATGTAAAGCAGCATTGAAATTAATTTTGTGTTGTTGCAATCTGACCACTTCCCTACTCATTTCAGACCTACTCTGGACTCTTCTGCGCAACTGTGAATCCCTACAAGTGGCTCCCAGTGTATGATTCAGAAGTGGTGGCTGCCTACAGAGGCAAAAAGCGTATGGAGGCCCCACCCCACATCTTCTCTGTCTCTGACAATGCCTATCAGTTCATGCTGACTGGTAAGATCTGATTTATGAGATGTGAATTAAATATAAGTTGAAATTCACATTCATAGTTTTATAAAACAATTGCATAAACATTATTACCATTGAATTTACAGACAGAGAGAACCAGTCTGTCCTGATTACGTATGTATCAAGCCTTCAATTAGAGTTGTTGAGAACAGTTCTATTTTTCTCTTGTGGAACTTCCTCATGTCTTATCATCTTCTGTATTCTAATCTCTTACAAACCAGTGGAGAATCTGGTGCTGGAAAGACTGTAAACACCAAACGCGTCATCCAGTACTTTGCCACAGTTGCAGTTCAGGGTGACAAAAAGAAAGAGCAGAATCCAGGCAAAATGCAGGTATGAGGTATATATAATTTTGAAAGATAGTGATTTACACTCGTCTCAGAAACTGAAAACCCTTCAAACAACACAGGGCTCTCTTGAGGACCAGATCATTGCTGCCAACCCTCTGCTTGAGGCTTATGGTAATGCCAAGACTGTGAGAAATGACAACTCCTCTCGTTTTGTAAGTTCACCGTTTCTATACAGTTTCTATACAAAGTGATTTTTAATATTATTATTTATTTATGATGCTATTTTGATTTAAACAGGGTAAATTCATCAGAATTCACTTCGGTACATCTGGAAAACTGGCTAGTGCTGACATTGAGACATGTAGGTGGACTGGGATGATTTTATTGATCCATCCTGCACATTTGTCTGTGTCTGTCACTCTTCAGATGATTGTGACTCAAGTACATTCTCTCAACAGATCTGCTGGAGAAGTCTAGAGTGTCATTCCAGCTTCCAGATGAGAGAGGCTACCACATCTTCTACCAGATGATGACCAACCATAAGCCTGAGCTGATTGGTAGGCACACATTTTTCATTCAATGTTTAAATTCCAGATAATATTGTAAAATACTCTTTCATAAATGCTGTGTATTTTTACAGAAATGACGCTCATCACCACCAACCCCTATGACTTTCCCATGTGCAGTCAGGGTCAGATCACAGTGGCCAGCATTGATGATAAAGTGGAGCTGGAAGCTACTGATGTGAGTCATTGCTGTTTGAATTGTGGCATATTCTATTTAAACATGGCAGATCCTAGAGCTAATTCTTCTTTGTAATTTTCAGAGTGCTATTGACATTCTGGGCTTTAGTAATGAGGAAAAAATGGGCATCTACAAGTTCACTGGAGCTGTGATTCATCATGGCAACATGAAGTTTAAGCAGAAGCAGCGTGAGGAGCAGGCCGAGCCTGATGGCACAGAAGGTGAGACTAAATAGTACTAATGTGTGTCAACATGCAGTGCTTTGATTTGAGTTGAGAGATATTTGTTTCTTTTCTGTAATCAAAAGGGTTGTTTTAGTTTTCAAGGCCAGAAAAGGAATGATTGTTTTGTAACTTTTTTAAATTGCACAGGCTGACAAAATCGCCTACCTTCTGGGTTTGAACTCTGCTGATATGCTGAAGGCTTTGTGCTACCCCAGAGTCAAGGTCGGAAATGAGTTTGTGACCAAAGGCCAGACCGTGCCACAGGTATATACTGACATATTTCCAGCATGTCAACCTGAAAATCAAGAGTGCATCTGTTCTAAATAAAATATCCACTCTATTCTTCTTACAGGTGTACAACTCTGTTAGTGCCTTGGCCAAATCTATCTATGAGAGGATGTTCTTGTGGATGGTCATTCGTATCAACCAGATGTTGGACACAAAACAACAAAGAAATTTCTTCATTGGTGTGCTGGATATTGCTGGATTTGAGATCTTTGATGTAAGAATGAATATTTTATCTCTTTTTATGGTAAATTGAATCATATTCAGAAGTCAGTAAATGTTTCTGTTATTTTTTTCCCCAGTTCAACAGCATGGAGCAGCTGTGCATCAACTTTACCAATGAGAAACTGCAACAGTTTTTCAACCACCACATGTTTGTGCTGGAACAAGAGGAATACAAGAAGGAGGGCATTATTTGGGAGTTCATTGACTTCGGCATGGACTTGGCCGCTTGCATTGAGCTCATTGAGAAGGTTTTTACCAGTTTTTGAACTTATTAATTTTCATGGCCCATTCTCAGAATCGTACATTTTTAGTAATTAAACAACATTCTTTTATAAACAGCCCATGGGTATCTTCTCCATCCTTGAAGAGGAGTGCATGTTCCCCAAGGCTACAGACACTTCCTTCAAGAACAAGCTGTATGATCAGCATCTTGGCAAGAACAATGCTTTCCAGAAACCAAAGCCTGCCAAAGGCAAGGCTGAAGCCCACTTCTCCCTGGTTCACTACGCTGGAACTGTGGACTACAACATTGCTGGCTGGTTGGACAAGAACAAGGATCCACTGAATGAGTCTGTTTTGCAGCTGTACCAGAAGTCTTCTGTCAAACTGCTGGCTACTCTCTACCCACCTGTTGTTGAGGGTAATAAACTGAAGTGTTAATTATGTATATGTCCATGTACATGATTATGTATATCAAAAAATACACTATATTATTAAACACTTATTATAGGTGTACCGTAGTGATTTGGGATAAGGCAAAAACATGGTTTGGAAGATGAATTCATGATGTACTCTTTCATCATATACATTTTGTACAAAAAAGTTTCCTATAAATGTAACCAAACATTGTTTTAGTTTTGCACTCTTTGCTTGTTATTACATTATATGCGTTCCTATTTTATCTGAATAGAGACTGGTGGCGGCAAGAAGGGAGGCAAGAAGAAGGGTGGCTCCATGCAGACTGTGTCTTCTCAGTTCAGAGTATGTCTTTTAGACAAAATGTGAATAATAATGCAGCTGAAAGGATAGAGACTGTACATGAGCTTGCTTGACTCTAGGTCAGAGAAATAATACATCAACAGCTTGAGAGAATGTGACTAAGAATGCTGAATCTTTTCATGATTAAACAGGAGAACTTGGGCAAGCTCATGACTAACTTGAGGAGCACTCACCCTCACTTTGTGCGTTGTCTGATTCCCAATGAGTCCAAGACTCCAGGTAAAGTAATAAAGATCTCACAGATATTCTCATATTAATACAATATTTAAAGTTAATGTATATAATAATGATAATGTTAATTTACCAAGCTCATGATGTAAATTCTTCGTTATAGGTCTCATGGAGAACTTCCTGGTTATCCACCAGCTGAGGTGTAACGGTGTACTAGAGGGTATCAGAATCTGCAGAAAGGGCTTCCCTAGCAGAATCCTCTATGGTGATTTCAAGCAGAGGTATATGGGACCACATGAAAATACAATTTCCTGTAGGATGCTCTCTATTAGAAGACATGAAGCATTTTGATTAATCCTTCACAGATACAAGGTGCTGAATGCCAGTGTTATCCCAGAGGGACAATTTATGGATAACAAGAAGGCCAGTGAGAAACTCCTGGGATCCATCGATGTTAATCATGACGAGTACAAATTTGGACACACAAAGGTTCATATTTAGCCTTCGGTAATCATGATCATTTAGCCTGTGCAGGTGAAATCAATATATTTTTATTTATTGTTTTACATAAATTCAGGTGTTCTTCAAAGCTGGTCTTCTGGGTACTCTTGAGGAAATGCGTGATGAGAAACTGGCTGCTCTGGTCACAATGACTCAGGCTCTCTGCCGTGGCTATGTGATGAGGAGGGAGTTTGTGAAGATGATGGAAAGGAGGTGAATATTGTCATGAGTAAAGATGACAGTAAACAGTAAATAATGATGATTATGGCATTTAATGATGTATTATTCACAGGGAGTCCATTTACACCATCCAATACAACATCCGCTCATTCATGAATGTCAAACACTGGCCATGGATGAAGGTTTATTACAAGATTAAGCCTATGCTGAAGAGTGCCGAGACTGAAAAGGAGCTGGCAACCATGAAAGAGGACTTTGTAAAATGCAAAGAAGATCTTGCCAAGGCTGAAGCCAAAAAGAAGGAGCTTGAAGAGAAGATGGTATCACTGCTGCAAGAGAAAAATGATCTGCAGCTACAAGTAGCATCTGTGAGTATTTTTACTTGAATTAACTGAACTATGGCTTCATTAAAATGAGCAATGTGGTTTCCTTATTTTCTTAACAGGAAGCTGAGAATCTCTCAGATGCTGAGGAGAGGTGTGAGGGTCTGATCAAAAGCAAAATCCAACTTGAAGCTAAACTCAAAGAGACAACTGAGAGACTGGAGGATGAGGAAGAAATAAATGCTGAACTGACAGCCAAGAAGAGGAAACTGGAGGATGAGTGTTCTGAGCTGAAGAAAGACATTGATGACCTGGAGCTCACCTTGGCTAAAGTGGAGAAGGAGAAACATGCCACTGAGAATAAGGTTGGAGATTGAGTTTGTTTAAGACTGGATTTAATCTCTGTCTTATATGTTGATATAGAATATAAATTGTAAAATATAAGCTTATTTGCAACAACAAATCACATAGGTCAAGAACTTGACTGAGGAAATGGCAGCTCAAGATGAAAGCATTGCCAAGCTTACGAAAGAGAAGAAAGCCCTCCAAGAGGCACATCAGCAGACACTGGATGATCTTCAGGCCGAGGAGGACAAAGTCAACACCCTGACCAAATCCAAAACAAAGCTTGAGCAGCAAGTTGATGATGTGAGTTGATTATGTAAGTTAATTCTATTAATTTATCAAATTAACTGTTTTCTGCTGTGAACATATTTTTTATATTATTGTCCTGTAGCTTGAGGGTTCCCTTGAACAAGAGAAGAAGCTCCGCATGGATCTTGAGAGAGCCAAGAGAAAGCTTTAAGGAGACCTGAAATTAGCCCAAGAGTCCATCATGGACCTGGAGAATGACAAGCAGCAATCTGAGGAGAAAATAAAAAAGTAATTAAAGCATGAAATCTTTGAAAACATTATTGTTAAATTGTGTTATTGTTTTACAAACCACTTATTGTTAAACACCCACAGGAAAGACTTTGAAACGAGCCAGCTGCTTAGCAAAATTGAAGATGAACAATCTCTGGGTGCTCAACTCCAGAAGAAGATCAAGGAGCTTCAGGTATTTTGAGATATTTTTCAACATTACGATTACATTGTAATCAAATACAGAACACTAGAAATTTAATGAACTACTTTCCAACATAGGCTCGCATTGAGGAACTGGAGGAAGAGATCGAGGCTGAGCGTGCTGCTCGTGCCAAGGTCGAGAAGCAGAGAGCTGATCTCTCCAGGGAACTTGAGGAGATCAGTGAGAGGCTTGAGGAGGCTGGAGGAGCCACTGCTGCTCAGGTCGAGATGAATAAGAAGCGTGAAGCTGAATTCCAGAAGCTGCGTCGTGATCTTGAAGAGTCCACCCTCCAGCATGAAGCTACAGCTGCTGCCCTCCGCAAGAAGCAGGCAGACAGTGTGGCTGAGCTGGGAGAGCAAATCGACAACCTGCAGCGTGTCAAGCAGAAGCTTGAGAAAGAGAAGAGTGAATACAAAATGGAGATTGATGATCTTTCCAGCAACATGGAATCTGTTGCTAAAGCAAAGGTTTGAGAGTTGTTTTTAAAAAAAATTCAAGGAAATATATAACAAATGTGGTTAAGATTCTTAAGAATTCAATTATATTGGTGTTTACAGGCTAATCTTGAGAAGATGTGCCGCACACTTGAGGACCAACTTAGTGAAATAAAGTCCAAGAATGATGAGAACCTTCGCCAGATAAATGACCTCAGGTGCTCAAAGAGCAAGACTTCAAACTGAAAATGGTAAATAATGACAATAATGAAGAAAATAATAGTATTTAAAAATTAATTGAGTGTGGTGTATTGAGATTATTCAAAACTGAATTTCTAACATAGACTGACATAGACTAGAGAAAACACCAATTTTAATGTTCAATGTTTAACATTAAAAGTTCCATAGAGTTACTGAAATGAACTGATAAAGACATCGCACAATCTGACACAGTGAATCTAAATCTATGCAGGTGAGTTTGGCCGTCAGCTGGAGGAGAAGGAGGCTCTGGTTTCTCAGCTCACCAGAGGCAAACAAGCTTTCACTCAGCAAATCGAGGAGCTTAAGAGGCAGATTGAAGAGGAGGTTAAGGTAATACAGCATAAACAATACATACACATACTTTTCAATTACTTTACTGTAGAGACAAGCTAATATTATGTGACTTTGTCTCCTAGGCTAAGAACGCACTGGCCCATGCTGTGCAATCAGCCCGTCATGACTGTGACCTGCTCCGTGAGCAGTTTGAGGAAGAGCAAGAGGCAAAGGCTGAGCTGCAGCGGGGAATGTCAAAGGCCAACAGTGAGGTTGCTCAGTGGAGAACCAAATATGAAACTGATGCCATCCAGCGCACTGAGGAGCTTGAAGAGTCAAAGTATGCATATCAGTGATATTACTATGTGTTAATAATATGTTCAATTGCATGCATTTTCTGACTGATGGTTACAACATCCCTTCCAGGAAGAAGCTGGCTCAGCGTCTGCAAGAGGCAGAGGAACAAATTGAGGCAGTGAACTCCAAATGTGCATCCCTGGAGAAGACCAAACAGAGACTCCAGGGTGAGGTAGAGGACCTCATGATTGATGTGGAGAGAGCCAATGCTTTGGCTGCTAACCTTGACAAGAAGCAGAGGAACTTTGACAAGGTAAAACAAAAAAAAGAGTATTTCTATGATATGATATTATCTTCTAAAAGTAGTCTGGGCTTGTTCAACATGCTACAAGTTAAATTAACCTGATCCTAAAATATATATCTCCACCAAAGGTCCTGGCAGAATGGAAGCAGAAATATGAGGAAGGTCAGGCAGAGCTGGAAGGTGCCCAGAAAGAGGCACGTTCACTAAGCACTGAACTCTTCAAGATGAAGAACTCCTATGAGGAGACTCTGGATCAGCTGGAGACCCTCAAGAGAGAGAACAAGAATCTGCAGCGTAAGAATGAAAAAACTTTAATGTGCCAATTATAAATGAGTAATCAAATAGGAAACAGACCTGATTAATGTGTGAACATTCATTATAATAAAGGTTATTTATTTTTCTTTCTATAGAGGAGATTTCAGATCTGACAGAGCAGATAGGCGAGACTGGTAAGAGCATCCATGAGCTGGAAAAGGCCAAGAAGACAGTGGAGACTGAGAAGGCAGAGATTCAGACTGCCCTGGAGGAGGCTGAAGTGAGTATCTGGAGATTAATATGGAATTGGTTCTTGGATGGTATGGTTCTTACTAGAACCATTATACTGTGGTCTTAATGCATATTGTCATTCTGATATTTAAATGTATTTTTTATATTTCATAGGGTACACTGGAGCATGAGGAGTCCAAGATTCTTCGTGTCCAGCTTGAGCTAAACCAGGTCAAAAGTGAGATTGACAGGAAGATTTCAGAGAAGGATGAGGAGATGGAGCAGATCAAGAGGAACAGCCAGAGAGTCATTGAATCAATGCAGGGCACTCTAGACTCTGAAGTCAGAAGCAGGAATGATGCCCTAAGAATCAAGAAGAAGATGGAGGGAGACCTTAATGAGATGGAGATTCAGCTGAGCCACGCCAATCGTCAGGCGGCTGAGGCCCAGAAACAGCTCAGGAACGTTCAGGGACAACTCAAGGTATGTGACTTCTGTTCGACTTTGGGATGTATTAATATGTTTGTATAATCTAACCTGGAGACATGTTAGTAAAAGGCCAACAGAAAATACATCAAACGCTTATTGTAGATCTATTGTTTTGTTCAGGATGCCCAGCTGCACCTTGATGATGCCCTGAGAGGACAGGAAGACATGAAGGAGCAGGTGGCCATGGTGGAGCGCAGAAACACTCTGATGCAATCTGAGATTGAGGAGCTGAGAGCTGCTCTGGAGCAGACAGAGAGAGGCCGTAAAGTGGCTGAACAAGAGCTGGTGGATGCCAGTGAGCGTGTTGGGCTGCTGCACTCTCAGGTAAAGGCATTTTGGTTTTACAATGAAATTAAGGAATTTGACTACTATTAAATAAATTGAGAATGTCCAAACTGTTGCTTTTCTTTTTGTAGAACACAAGTCTCCTGAACACCAAAAAGAAGCTTGAGGCTGACCTTGTTCAGGTCCAGAGTGAAGTTGATGACACTGTACAGGAAGCCAGAAATGCAGAGGAGAAGGCCAAGAAGGCCATCACTGATGTGAGCAACAATAGCTGCCAAATGTTTCAAAAGGCACTTAAAAAATGTGGATCTAATGACTTTCTGTATTATTGCAAAAGGTTGCAATGATGGCAGAAGAGCTCAAGAAAGAGCAGGACACAAGTTCTCACCTTGAGAGGATGAAGAAGAATCTAGAGGTCACAGTGAAGGACTTGCAGCACCGTCTGGATGAGGCTGAGAATCTGGCCATGAAGGGAGGAAAGAAACAACTCCAGAAACTGGAGTCCAGAGTAAGATTGCCTTTTATATGTTCCAAACATAGGTTCAGGAGGAGCCTAAACATTCAGTCCTGTCAATCATCATTACTAGCGTATTTAGGCAGCAGTCACCTCACCATCTCAGCGACAATTCTTTTGGCATCCCTCCTCCTCCCCATCTCTTCCTCTATTTCTCTTATTCTTCCTCTGCACAGTACTGTTATAGGGTGTTTAGCTCGGAGCTCAAGCTAAGCCTCAAGTTCTAGCCTCCTTCAAGTTTTTTTTTACGATTAACTATTAAGTCTGAATGGGTAGGCGAACTTGTGAATCTGATGTTGGTTATGATCTAAAAGGTGTAAATTACTTTAATACTCTGATATATTTGGGATAGTCTAAACATATTTTCATTCACTGAAATAATTTTAATAATATCTCCCACTAACTATAGGTCCGTGAGCTTGAGGCTGAAGTTGAGGCAGAGCAGAGACGTGGAGCTGATGCTGTTAAAGGTGTCCGCAAATATGAGAGGAGAGTCAAGGAGCTCACCTACCAGGTAGAAAAAAAATGTATAGTAAAATTCAGGTCATATTAATTTGATTATGTTCTAGTCTGATTAATTTTCACTATTTGCAGACTGAGGAGGATAAGAAGAACCTCAACAGACTGCAGGATCTGGTTGACAAGCTTCAGCTGAAGGTCAAGGCTTACAAGAGACAGGCTGAAGAATCTGTGAGTACCTCATTTGAGAACTATAAACACCTTGTGAACATATTAAGTTCCTGATATAATCGTATGTGACTTTGCAGGAGGAACAAGCAAACACTCACCTGTCTAAGTTGAGGAAGGTGCAGCATGAGCTGGAAGAGGCTGAGGAGCGTGCTGACATTGCTGAGTCTCAGGTCAACAAGCTCAGATCCAAGAGCCGTGATGCTGGAAAGGTAATTTATATGATACTATCAATTCTAATGGAACCCAATTCATTTAATTAAACACAGAATCAGTTATTTACTTTCAATTTGTGCTAATTATATATTACTCTATCATGTTTTTTTTTTTTTTTCAGGCCAAGGAGGCAGAGTGAAACTCTTCATCCCACTTATTTTGATGTCTTTAAAAATGTAAAAATATCACAAAATAAACTTTCATTCAGCAAATTCCTTTGGACTTCTGATTTCTTTCAGTTCATAGCTGAACAACACACAATATTAGTAATGATGAAGTTTAGTAATGATCAGTAATTAGCTTTATCAAGTTTAATACTATCAGATCAAATACTCTATAGTCCATAGAGTTGGGTAAATAGATGGGTAAATACTACCCAAACTAAATTAAAAAGTATGTTCTGTATAGATTTTTAGGATACTGTCAAACCAAATTGATTACAGGTAATAGCAGACACAATTGAAGAAGAAAATATTAGTTTTCACCTTGCAGCTGATGGTCTGACATATTTGATAGTTAATAAATATTAATTCTCTAACTGCTTTTCAGCAAACAAAAACACTGCCTGGCTGATATGAATTTAGCACTTACCATAAATATGACTAATGCAGCTAATTTGCTACAGTACACAAATCATAAAGGCACAGAAATAATGCAGACAAATAGAGACAGACCAGAAGAGACATGATGACCAGTCCATTACACCCATCCATCCATCCATCCATCCATTTTTTAAACCTCTTGTCCTATGAAGGGTCACAGGTCACAAAGACCAGCTAAGTATTATATTTCCAAAATATAATACAGAAATTACCTTGAAAATGGCAACAAGGTAATCTTAGTTTTGCATGTATGTTTGTGAAAGCTAATAAGGTTAATGTACAATATTTAAAATAAAATAAAAAGATTGTTCATCTTCTATCTTGCTGAGCAGCTGGCTTCAAAATCTGTGGGTGTTCAACAAAGTAGTTTGTAAAAAAACAATAAAACAACAATAACATTTTTCAATGTTTTAATGCTTTGGCAATGTAAAGATTTCTTTCACCATGCCAATAAAGTTATTTGAATCTTAAATCTATTCATAAGTTCGCCTGCCCATTCAGTCTTGACAGATAATAGTAAAACAAACTTGGCTTGCTGTCCGCGGATGAGACAATTAAAAACTCTCCACTACGGAACTGCACTTAGGAGGAAAGAGAGAATTTTAGAGGAGTACGGGGAGGAGGAGGTGTTGTCGGAAAAATTAGTCAATGGGATGACCCATTGATGATGGGATGACCATTATACAGTACACACATAATGAGGATTGATCGGACTGAATGTTTAGGCTCCTCCCAAACCTACTTTTGGAACTTCATTTATACTAAATATCTATCAGGAAAATCTTCGATAAGTATTGCAGATGAGCACATCGCAACATGAAATAGACATCTGATCAGAGTGATGTTTGTGTGCCACTATGTAGAATTCATTGTTTTCAACACTGCCAAGCCAACCGGATCTCTTATCTCGGTATGGAGCTGGACTCGGTCAACCGGACTGCGCGCCTTACAGAGGAGCGAGTCCGGTCAGTGTTGAACTGCTTGAATACATTCAAAGGCAGGACAGCGGTCCCACTGAAATTCTTTCAGAGGCTCCTGGGGCATATGGCATCTGCAGCCACGGTAACGCCGCTCGGATTGCTTCATATGAGACCGCTTCCATGCTGGCTTCACGACCGAGTCCCGAGATGGGCGTGGCAGCGCGGCCAGTACCGGGTCTCAGTTACTCCTTACTGTCGCCAAACCTTCAATCCGTGGGCGGACCCTGCCTTTCTACGGGCCGGAGTGTCCCTAGAACAGGTGTCCAGGCATGCTGTGGTCTTCACGGATGCCTCTTCCACGGGTTGGGGGGCCACGTACAACGGGCACTCAGTTGCGGGTCTGTGGACAGGGCCCCAACTGCGTTGGCATATCAATTGCCTAGAGCTTTTGGCAGTATGTCTCGCCCTGAGCCGCTTCAAGAAGCCGCTCCAGGGGAAACACGTACTGGTCCGTACGGACAGCACTGTGGCCGTTGCGTACATCAACCGTCAGGGTGGTCTACGCTCCCGTTGCATGCTCCGGCTCGCCCGCCATCTCCTCCTGTGGAGTCAGAAGCATCTGAGGTCGCTTCGGGCCATTCACATCCCAGGTGCGCTGAACCAGACAGCCGACGAGCTCTCTCGTCAGCTGACACCTCCGGGAGAGTGGCGACTCCACCCCCGGAGCATCCAGCTGATATGGGAGCTCTTCGGAGCCGCGCAGGTAGACCTGTTCGCCTCTCTAGACTTGACCCATTGCCAGTTGTATTACTCCCTGTCTGGGGGGACCCTCGGCACAGATGCACTGGCGCACAGCTGGCCCCGGGACCTACGCAAGTATGCGTTTCCCCCAGTGAGCCTTCTCGCACAGACTCTGTGCAAGGTCAGGGAGGACGAGGAGTAGGTCTTGCTAGTTGCGCCCTACTGGCCCAACCGGACCTGGTTCTCCGAACTCTCACTCCTCACGACAGCCCCTCCCTGGCCGATTCCGCTATTAGTAGCGGCGTATCACAATGTAGTTGAAGGTAAGTCCTTAGGTAAGCACGACTTAATCGTCAGGTTCCTCAGAGGTGCGAGGAGACTAAATCCTCCTCGTCCAACCTCGGTACCCTCTTGGGACCTAGCCCTGGTGCTCAGAGCGCTCCAGGGCCCTCCCTTCGAGCCTTTGCAGTCAGTCGAGCTAAACATCCTGTCCATGAAGACAGTGCTCCTGACTGCATTGGCCGCAATCAAGAGGGTAGGGGACCTGCATGCACTTTCGGTCAACGAATCGTTCCTAGAATTCGGGCCGGCCAACTCTCACGTTGTCCTGAGACCCCGGCCTGGATATGTGCCCAAGGTTCCCACCACTCCCTTCCGGGACCAGGTGGTGAACCTGCAAGCGCTGCCTTCGGAGGAGGCAGACCCAGCCCTAGCTTTGCTCTGTCCCGTCCGCGCTCTCCGCGCCTACGTGGACCGAACTCAAAGCTTTAGAACCTCAGAACAGCTCTTTGTCTGTTACGGAGGCCAGCAGAAGGGAAAGGCTGTCTCCAAGCAGAGGTTAGCCCACTGGATAGTGGATGCTATCGTCTTGGCTTACCAGTCCCAAGACGTGCCTTGCCCGTTCGGGGTGAGAGCTCACTCCACTAGGAGTGTAGCCTCCTCCTGGGCGCTGGCTCAAGGCGCCTCGCTGACAGATATATGTAGAGCTGCAGGCTGGGCGACACCTAACACGTTCGCTAGATTTTATAGCCTCCGTGTAGAGCCGGTATCTTCCCGCATCCTCGCCCCCAGTGGCCAGTAACACTAAGTGCCCGTTCTAGTGTCGGCTTGCATACGCCACTCCCGCCTCCGGGCCGGATATGTGCGTTTATTGTCTCCAGTTGTGTTCTCCGGAAACGGCTAACCCTGTCGAGCTCCTCCGTCACCCCTGCGGTGTCAGACGTTGCGGCCGTCTGACACCAGGCCTGCACCCGTATGCTTGTGGAACGTGTGTGTTAGGCTGGGTTCCATATGTAGCGGTTCCCTAACGGCAACCCCATATGTGTATTCTCCATGGTACCAGCTACCCTACTTGGCTAGCCCCGTGTCTTTCCCTTGACAGAGCCCGCTCTGTCGTCTCTGGTGGTGTTCTTTCCCCCCTGGGACCAGGTTGGATCCACCCCAGAGACTGCCATAGGTAGCACTACCCTGCTAGGTTAGTCCTTATGAGTATTTCCACCTCTCCTTCCACTGAAGGACGTGGCTCCGCAGCGTACCATCTCCCCGAGACGGGCACGCTTTCCCAGCGTTATCCAATAGTCACGCTGAGTGGGTCTTGCAGGAACAGCAATGACTGGCCTCCCTGCCCGGAGCCCTGACTTCCGCACCAACGTAGGTGTGGTCCAGCGAGCTCGGTCAGGGCGCTGGAAGGGCCAGCATCTCTGGCGTGTTAGTAGGGATCCCAATTCGTTGGTCAGTTCCGACGTACGTCGAACGTGACCGACTGAAAGGGAACGTCTCGGTTACGTATGTAACCCTCATTCCCTGAAGGAGGGAACGGAGACGTACGTCCCGTCGCCAGGTGCTGTGCTTCAGCTGTAGGCCGAGCCACTTAGCCGGCTCCTCAGTTGTAAAGCGATGCAATCCTCATTGGCTCGTTTTTAAACACTCGAAGTAGATTGGTCTCTGAAAATAGATCCCAATTCGTCGGTCAGTTCCGATGTACGTCTCCGTTCCCTCCTTCAGGGAACGAGGGTTACATACATAACCAAGACATTTTTCCCCTTTCATGTGTGGTATCTTTTTAAAGGTCTCAGTGTGATTGGTAAAATGGTCTCAACTTCACTGTAGTCACTGGTAGGATGAGATCCACAGCATGAGCTGAGCACCATGACTCAAAAACCTTGCACTTGGAGGAATACAGCCTCCTTGTGGAAGGAGCTCTTGCACTCGCAATGGTCTCCTGGACATCGGCAGGAAGACCAGAGCTCAGAGCTAGCGGCCTCTGATCGGCCATCCCCACAGCTTCCAAATCTCGGGATGAGGATGCCAAATCCTGCCCTGAAGCTGAGACAACAGATCTTCTCTGACTGGAATCACCCAGGGAGGGGAGAACCAGAGCAGGCATTAGGACAACTCCTGCGATGCAAAGAGGTCCACTTCCGCTCTGCCAAACACATCCCAAATTGGGGCTACTGTTTGAGGGTTCAACATCCATTCCCCGATCTGAGCTTCTGCCTCGATAAAAAAAATCTTCTGCGAGGTTCAAGATCCCGGGTACATGGACCACTCTCAGAGACAGGAGTTTGTCCTGAGCCCAGGAGACGACGCGCATGCCTGTCCAGGATGCACGACGTGAGCCCCCTTAGCGATTCACGTGAGACACCACCGCCATGTTGTCTGTCCTGACAATGACGTGGTGCCCCCTGAGAGAGGGGAAAAAGTGCAGAAGGGCCGGGAAGACAGCTCTCCGCTCTAGGCAGTTTATGTGCCAAGAGAGAACCTCCCCCGTCCAGACTCCGCATGCTGGCCTGCCCTCGAAAACCGCACCCCAGCCGGTCAGAGAGGCGTCCGTCGTGATCATTTGGCAATGGAAAACAGCGCCCATGCTGACCCCTTTCTGAAGAAAGAGAGGGTCCTGCCATACTGAAAGGGCGCGTGAACAACCGTGCGACACCTTCAGTACGCGAAGAGCCGATTCTGTCGATCGGGCCCCTAAGAGCTTCATCCACCAAGGAAGGGTCTCATGTAAAGCAGCCCAAGGGGCAGCACAAGGGAAGCTGCAGCCATGAGGCCCAGGAGCTTGCGACAAGTACCCACAGAAACATAATGGCTGAGCCTGAAGTGGGCCAAACATGTAACAAGACTTGAAATCTGGACAGGAGCCAGACAGGCCTGCATCAGAATGGAATCCAGGTGAACCCCTAAGAAAACAGTCTGTTGTGATGGGGTGAAAACACTTTTTGGTGTTAAATCTCAAGCCGAGAGACTGAATGTGGTGAAGAACAATGTCCTTGTGACAAGTCACCAATTCCCTGGAGTGGGCCAAAAGGAGCCAATCGTCCAGGTAGTTGAGTATACGGATGCCCTGGAGCCTCAACGGGGCCAGAGCAGCATCCATACACTTTGTGAAAGTCCTCGGCGCCAGAGCGGAGTCGAAGGGAAGAACCTTGTTTTGACAAGCCTTTCCTCCGAAGGCAAATCTGAGGAACTTCTTGAGTCGCCTGACGACCTGAATATGGAAATATGTGTATATCTGATTGGTTGGTGACACTTTCAAGGATGTACTTTGAAACACGCTTAAAAACTAAGGACAAACTAGATGTCTTTGCTTTTTTGCTTTTGCTGTGTGCTTATGCTGGCTGCCTTGGTTTTGCGGTGACTTCTGCTTTAGTTCGTGCTGGCCTTTCCACCTCCCTGCCTGCTCGTTTCACTGCCCTTCGAGCTAACAAGAGCTCTTCACGAAACTCCGAAAAACTCTGTTTGAACCTCGCCGAAGAAGACTTCCTGGAGTCCGTGCAGCCGCTCACCGTGACTCAGAGAAACTCCCGTCGCGTAGCAACCAGCTAACGCTATCCAGGATCCGGTTTATGCGAGCAGCAGGCAACAAACCAATCTGATATGAGGGGAGAAAGCATAACATGTCTCCTTCCTCCCGCACTGGAGGGGGCCGAACCAGCGCTGCACATTGAAGTGTGCTGGGCGGCGAATGTGACAGGGCTGGATAAGGAGAGCAAGTGAGAGGTGGGCAGAAACGCTTGCGCGGTCTGACCGTCCCAACCTCGAACGTCGGGGGAAGCTCTCCTTTTTCTGACCTGAGGGCAGAGGGTTTGCTAGACCGCTTCAGCTCAAGATGCCTATGGGGTCGCTGGCGAGGAAATGGGTGACTGCGGGCTCCCCAAACCGTGGCAGGTGGGAGATGAACCGGGTCACTCCTCCTACTGGTGAACTCCTTCCTGTGCGAGGAGCGCTCTCTGGGCTGAGAAGGGGAGGGGTTAGAAGATTCCCTAATCCTCCTGGGCATAAACTGCTTGAGATCAGCTGACTGGGACTTGGTGGCTCGGAATTATCAAACACCGTGTTGACCGCCTCCCCGAACAGCCCAGACTGAGAGACCAGATCTCCCACTCACCTTCTCTTTATCACGGATTTCCGTGAGGTTGAGCCATAGATGCCGTTCTGCAGCCGCCGCGCCCGCCATAAAACGCCCTATAGCGTGCAGTATGTTTGGTGGCTCTTAAGGCCAAATCTGTGGCTTTGCAAATCTCCTTGAAAGCTTCCGGTATCAGGCCACCGCCCTCATCCATCTCTTTCAAAACATCCGCCTGGTAGGCTTGGAGAATGGCCATAGTATGAAGGGCCATGCCTGCCTGACCAGCTGCAATGTAGGACTTCTTGATAAGGGCAGAAGTGGTCTTGCATACCACTTTCTCCGTGCTTAAAAATCTCTCGTCGAGTTTAGACGACTGTGACTCGTGGGGCTCATCGGGCCAGTCAATAGCGAGCTTCTCTGTAGCTCGCAAAAGCACATCGATAAGCTCAGAGTAGGCCGCAGAAGGCCACGCTTCCTGGCCGCTAGGCGGGGAAAGCGTCATCAACTGAAGCAGGCCCGAAATCCTCGGAGTCGGACGCTACAGTGTAAACTACATCCTCTAGCCCGAAAGAAAATGTCTCACGCTCTTCCGGGCTAGGACATAAGTAAGCATGTGAAAATTTGGCAGAACACTGTGCAAGTGCTCGGGAGAGGGAGGGAGAGAAAGGGCGAGGCCCGTCTACTCACTCTCCACATCCTTGAGCTCTACAACCGAACCCCAGGTCGCATTTAACATTTAACACACTTACTGTGAGGGTCGTCACTCGCAATAAAGTGAGTGCACGGCGGTAAGCAACAAAGAAATTCCATGGCACTTCACCACAAAGAGAACTGAGTTCCGCTATTCGCAGTCGCTGAAGTGCAGATGAAGAAAATTGTACGAAAATCCGAATTTTGGGCCAGAAAAATCGAGACCGAAGGGCTAGAATGGCCGCTTTGTGAAGGCAGAGAAATCTGAGGAGCAGATGGCGCGTGCGCGCCAGTATAATACGACGACGTAAGAGCGTTGGGGTGGCGCCCGCGCCATCAACCAATGAATTATAGGCATGATTCTATAAGGGCTTCAGACAATCGGCACACCCAGAGGGCGTTCCCATGGCGCCATAGCTACGCAGTGTTGAGTGAACCTATTAAAGAGAACTCAGAATACATTCAAGAAGTTTTCTGCATAACAAGATGTCTTAATGTGGTGAATAAAACTAGCCCGGCTCCGCCCACCTACGTACTTTTGCTCAATTTTCATTTTCCTTCAGTACATCGTCTGGGGCTGACCCTCGCTCCCTCGATTTTGACCGAGGTACACTTCAGGCAGCTTCATATACCACAATGCAACATGAGTGTGACATATCGTGTTTAATTTACCCCACCACAAACAACTCTATGATATATTAATTATTTTTTAAAAACATTTAAAACAACACAAACACACCTATATACATACAGAATGCTGCATTAAAAAAAATTGTAAGGGAAAAAAATTATAATAAATCAACTCCATAGTGGATTCCAAGTGATCAAGGGCTTCCAGTTCAGCCCATTGCAAAGGTTCCGCCAGTAGTGGGCACTCATGCAACTTAAGCATTGACGCATATCCGAGTGAATGAGACGGAGGAAAGTAAGCGAGTGAAGGGCATAATAAAAACACACTGAAACGCAGCACAGGTTTGCGGTATATTCGCTGGTTTTCTCAGGGTCAAATTTTAACCGGTCCAATCAGCGAACAGAGCGAGTGGCTGTTAACGGTGACGTTGATGTCATGCGCTACTTTGAGTTGTAGTTCAGTAATGGTGGTGGGGAAAGATGCAAGTGAAGCCATTCGGTCCATTGTGGCAACGGTGCCGAATATCCAGAAGTTAAAGCCGGAGCAAGAACAATCTTGCCATGGCCATGATGTTGTGGCCCTCCTCCCCACGGGGCTCGGGAAAATTGTGATTTTCCAGCTCCGTTAGTGGTGAAGGAGTTGGCTAAGGCGAACGCTAGCGATTATGTCACAACCAAACATTAGCGATTGGTTATGGCAGATCCAGAGTGGTTCTGGGCAGATCCAATAGTTTTAAACTTCAACAGAGTACCCGCCTTCAAATGAAATGTACGAGAGTCTGGTAGGACCAGGCTTGAAGAAAACTTGATGTGGTGAAGAAAAAGCGGCATAGGCTAAAAAACTGCAAATAAAAATAAAAATGACATAACATTAATGACGAAGTTCCCCTGCATCACATCTGGCAAGTGACCGAACAGTTACTTAATTATATAATGAGGATGAGATGAATTAATGGATAAATAAGAAAATCACAAGCTTGACGTGTTTAAAAGGCAATAAATCCTGAAGGATTGCAATCTAACATCACTGTGTTCAACGATTGCATGGCGCACATATCACACAAATTACTTAATTTACTTATTATATACAGTACATAAATATATAAAACAATGTGTTCTCTCTATGGCTTCCAGGTTTCAACAAATTAATTAGACTTGAATTGTAATGATTTATGCATGCTAAGGACTGCGCAATGTGCGGGTTGTCAAGATTTGAGAATTTAGAAACAAAATGTATGAGACAGTTGTTGTCAGATTTCATTGGTGATTTCCAATATGAAATTTTAAATGCAAGTTTAGTGAACAGCTTTGGAGAATTTGATAATTCCTCATTCAAAGAGATAGAAGCTGTTTCATAGATGGCCGCCGAGTGAAAAGACTTGCCTTAAAGGAACTTTGCTATTATTCTGTTGTGTGGAACTGGGGAACAACTGATGACGGCATGGTTTAATGTTTGTGTTACAATCCACGCCTGTCCTGGACTCCATTTCCCATGATCCTCCCTGTCTCACACCTGAAATCACTCACTCCTCATCTCTCCCACTCTCCCTGGATTCCCTGCACCTGGTCATCGTCATTAGCACTCCCTTTATATTGATCTCACTTCCCTGCACTCCTTGTCCGTTCTTATGTGTTATGCCTATGTGTGTTGTGTTCTCTTTCCCTTTATAAATAAAAACCCGTCTTTGTGGAAGCCCTGGATCTTCTCTTCCCTGCTGCACTACACACCGTAACAGTTTGGTTGACCAATCAGCGAAAAGGGGCATTTCATTCCCCCGCACATATAGAAATTGAATATTCAAGCTGTTTATTCTATAGACTGTAAAAAAGTTATTTTTCTATCCCTGAATGTAAAAATAAAAATCAAGCCGAATTGTTGTGATCAAAAAGGTGCCATTTTCACATTTTTCTGCTTTAAAAATTGTCACAAAATGAATGATCGGAAGACACCCTGATTGTGAACAAATTCCATTATATTCCTGACAAAGCTATTATTTACTTTTCTAACTTTAGAAATATTTCAATACGTTAGTGATAATGTCATTATTTAGATTTTTTTATAACATTCCTCTAAAGATCACTCCAAAACAAATGTTTGCACAGAGTATGCACATGTTTATTTCAAAAGGAATTTTAAAAGTAATTCTACAGAACAATCATATTATATGACTTCAGCAGAGGCTCTCTTCAGGTTTGAGGTATTCACTCTTCTTTGGCCTAAGACAAAATGAAGCACATTCATAAGTCATGTAAATAATCAGTACATTTTCAAGCATAAGTTGAATACTATATATGTTTCTAGTCTGTAAATGTGAGAAGGCATCAACTGAGTACAGACTCTGGTATTATGCAACTGACCTTTCCAGCATCACGGCTCTTGGCTCTGAGCTTGTTGACCTGAGACTCAGCAATGTCAGCACGCTCCTCAGCCTCTTCCAGCTCATGCTGCACCTTCCTCAACTTAGACAGGTGAGTGTTGGCTTGCTCCTCCTAAAGAGTACCATTTTTACCATATTAACTAAGCTTCGGAGCAGCAGTGAAATCTTACCAGTAAATAATTAATAATCAATGTGTAAAAATAAATATTACATACCGCCTCCTCAGACTGCCTCTTGTAGGCTTTGACCTTCAGCTGCAGCTTATCAACCAGATCCTGAAGTCTGTTGATGTTTTTCTTATCCTCCTCAGTCTAAAAACAATTTCATAGATTTATTCTAAATATTTGTCTATAAATGCATGTATGGATGATTCAATGGATATTGTCGGGCATGGTCATACCTGATAAGAGAGTTCTTTCACTCTCCTCTCATATTTGCGGACACCCTTAACAGCATCACCTCCACGTCTCTGCTCTGCTTCAACTTCAGCCTCAAGCTCACGGACCTTTTATAGCACAATAAAGATCTCAGACAAGTGCAAGTGTAGTCGGTGCCTTTTAGCTACTTTGGGAACCTGAGATAATGCTTTAATTTTAGGAAAAACCTCTTCTGGAAATGTTCTCCTAAAATGATGTTTGTTGTTCTCACCCTGAACTAAGTTCTCACCCTGCTCTCCAACTTCTGGAGTTGTTTCTTTCCTCCCTTCATGGCCAGATTCTCAGCCTCATCCAAACGGTGCTGAAGGTCCTTTACTGTGACCTCCAGATTCTTCTTCATCCTCTCAAGGTGAGCACTGGTGTCCTGCTCTTTCTTGAGCTCTTCTGCCATCATTGCAGCCTTTTACATTAATACAGAAAGTCATTAGATCCACATTTTTCAAGTACACAAGTGTCTTGTAAAACATTTGGCAGCTACTGTTACTCACATCAGTGATGGCCTTCTTGGCCTTCTCCTCTGCATTTCTGGCTTCCTGTACAGTGTCATCAACTTCACTCTGGACATGAACAAGGTCAGCCTCAAGCTTCTTCTTGGTGTTCAGGAGACTTGTGTTCTACAAAATTAAAAGCAACAGTTTAAACATTTTGAAAGATGTCTCATTTTCCTTCACTGTAAGTAGGAATGTTCTGATCAGGATTTTTGCAGCCGATCCTGATCATTCGAGCTTTATATAATATGCAAGCTCTCTGTTGACTCCTAACAACCTGAAAGGGATTTTTAATGATTTCACGTTTAAGTGGCATTTCTTACTGATGCTTGACATGATGACTATTAGAAAGTATATATGACATCATAAAATTATGCTTGAGCCTGTTCACAATCATGTCAACTGCATCTGGACCAATTTTTTTTGTTGATATCTCAAAGCAATCAAAAGTTATGGCATTTGGAACCATGGTAGCCTTTTTATCAAAAGTCCAAAAACCTCTCCAAACAAGTGATCTGAGTGTTTTACTGAACATAAGAACTATTTACATGTATAAATGCCACAAAGCATAAAAATAATTATAATAACATAGAATAAGAAACAAGTAATAATATCCTGAATGATGAGTGATGATCTTCCAGCACTGTTTCAGCTGTGCACTCCAATTCTATGGCACAGTAAATCTCCTGTCAATCTCCAGATGTAAAACAGTGTGTGTTTTGGTCTTCAACACATCGTCCCTACCCACCATAACTGAAATCCAGTTTCCACTGGTTGAACTTTAAAATGTTGTTGTTTAAACACTGTGTCATGATTGCGACATGGTCGGATCCTGGAAGTCCTATAACTTTTAGCCAAGCAGCATGTCATGTTACTCTTAAAATCTATGTTGTGTGGGGGCTCGTTTGAATCGAGACACCCTAAAGTTACAAAGCAGAACGTGGCGCACACTCCTCATCTGCATACTGTTTACATGCACGTCTGCAGCTAATTTTATGGTATTATGTCAATAAATTGAGTACCGATTGATTCATAGAATGTAATTATCAGCCAATTATTATGGCCAATCGATCAGCACATCCCAAATTATAAGAAACAAAATGCCCTTACCTGAGAGTGCAGCAGCCCAACACGCTCACTGGCATCCACCAGCTCTTGTTCAGCCACTTTGCGCCCTCTCTCTGTCTGCTCCAGAGCAGCTCTCAGCTCTTCAATCTCAGACTGCATCAGAGTGTTTCTGCGCTCCACCATGGCCACCTGCTCCTTCATGTCTTCCTGTCCTCTCAGGGCATCATCAAGGTGCAGTTGGGCATCCTGAACATAACAATAGATTTGTTTTCAATGTGCTTTCTGTTGGCTAATTTTTAACACAGATTAGATTAAACAAACATACTAATGCATCCCAAAGCTCAAGAGAAGTCATATACCTTGAGTTGTCCCTGAACGTTCCTGAGCTGTTTCTGGGCCTCAGCAGCCTGGCGATTGGCGTGGCTCAGCTGAATCTCCATCTCATTAAGGTCTCCCTCCATCTTCTTCTTGATTCTCAGGGCATCATTCCTGCTCCTGACTTCAGAGTCGAGAGTGCCCTGCATGGATTCAATGACTCTCTGGCTGTTCCTCTTGATCTGCTCCATCTCCTCATCCTTATCTGCAAGCTTCCTGTCAATCTCACTTTTGATCTGGTTTAGCTCAAGCTGGACACGAAGAATTTTGGACTCCTCATGCTCCAGTGTACCCTATGAAAAAAAACAACAACATGTAATTTCAGAATTAAAATAACTTTTAACAACACAGTAAAATGGTTCAAGCAAGAATGACATATTAATCTCCAGATACTCACTTCAGCCTCCTCCAGGGCGGTCTGAATCTCTGACTTCTCAGTCTCCACTGTCTTCTTCGCCTTTTCCAGTTCATGGATGCTCTTACCAGTTTCACCTAACTGCTCTGTCAGATCTGAAATCTCCTCTACAAGTTACAAAAATAATCATATATATATATATATATATATTGTAAATCACTACACATTTAACACGGTCAAACATTGAATCTTACGCTGCAGATTCTTGTTCTCTCTCTTGAGGGTCTCTAGCTGATCCAGAGTCTCCTCATAGGAGTTCTTCATCTTGAACAATTCAGTGCTGAGTGAACGAGCCTCTTTCTGGGCACCTTCTAGCTCTGCCTGACCTTCCTCATATTTCTGCTTCCATTCTGCTAGGACCTTTGGTGGAGATATTTCAGGGTCAGTTTTCGTAACCTACTGAACAAAGCCCATTCTGGCCATGCTATTGAAAGGGAAATTTTACCTTGTCAAAGTTTCTCTGCTTCTTGTCAAGGTTAGCAGCCAAGCCATTGGCTCTCTCCACATCAATCATGAGGTCCTCCACCTCACCCTGGAGTCTTTGTTTGGTCTTCTCCAGGGATGCGCATTTGGAGTTCACTGCCTCAATTTGTTCCTCTGCCTCTTGCAGACGCTGAGCCAGCTTCTTCCTGTTATGTAATACACGTTATTCCAATCTATAAAATAGCTGTGAGAATTGGGAATATTATACAATAAAATACATACTTGGACTCTTCAAGCTCCTCAGTACGCTGGATGGCATCCGTTTCATATTTAGTTCTCCACTGAGCAACCTCACTGTTGGCCTTTGACATTCCCCGCTGCAGCTCAGCCTTTGCCTCCTGCTCTTCCTCAAACTGCTCACGGAGCAGGTCACAGTCATGACGGGCTGATTGCACACCATGGGCCAGTGCATTCTTAGCCTAGGAGACAGTCATATAATATTTACATTAATTCAATTAGCAGACACTTCCAAAGCGACTTACTAATAAGGAATACAAAGTGTGATATTAGCTTTTTTGTATTACATTAGCTTTATTGTGTAGTGAGCAGAAATTCTGTGTTTGTTTTGATTATGCTATATTACCTTAACCTCCTCTTCAATCTGCCTCTTAAGCTCCTCAATTTGCTGAGTGAAAGCTTGTTTGCCTCTGGTGAGCTGAGAAACCAGAGCCTCCTTCTCCTCTAGCTGGCGGCCAAACTCACCTGCATAGATTTAGATTCACTGTGTCAGATTGTGCTATGTCTCTATCAGTTAATATCAAAATAAACTCTTGTGAAAGCAAAATGTAAATAATTGTGTTTTTTGTCTGATAATTATGGTTCCCTTTCAGTCAGTACACTACGAGTTACGTCAGTTACTGACGGAATGGGGGGTTTCGCTTAGAAGCCAATCGCCTTTGAGCTCTACAAAACGAGCCAATGGCATGAAAATGCCATGGGTCTGCGGAATTTGCATGCCGCAACCCCGCCCCACGGCGTGGGTATAAAGGGCGTTGCGTGGCAATCTCGCATTATGTTTTTGCTTCAGAGCCGAGTTTACTGCCTGAGCGCTTTCCTCTTCAAGACGAGTTTCTCTCCAGAGTGTTGGTGTTACGGCACGTTCCAGCGAGTTCCGCATTTCCTGTCTGATCTGTGCAGTGATCGAGCACAGCGTGCGCGTTCTCCCTGGGTGCTTCGGCATTCTGCAGAGTTTTTCACTCCTCTCTAAAAGAGCTGCACGTGGCACGTCTTTTTAAAGATGGCTCGCCCGTGCTCCGTTTCTGGGTGCGGTCGACTGGTACCTCCGTTTGATGGTCATGATCGCTGTTTGGCGTGCTTGGGCCTCGTGCACGCTGAACGCGCGTGCATGGATGAGTCATGTTCTCACTGCGGGAACATGACCATCTCAGTGTTGCGATCGAGACTCCATGATCTCCGTAATGGGGGGAGAGTCCCCTCTACCACACCCCAATCTACTTCCTCCACTGGAGGGGGTACTTTGGCTGGTGGTCAGGGTGATCTGAGGGTTACGGTGTGGAACAACCCGACGAATCCTCCTCGGGCCACACCCCCTTCCTGCACACTGCAACCCGTGGTGTTGCCTGATGAGGGCGCCGGGGCTTCCCGTTCGGGGCCCTGCGTTTCATTTGGCACACCCGCGGAGGATGCTATGTCGATCGCCGCATCACAAGGTGGGCTGGATTCCTCCGGAGATGACGATTCGGCTGTGTTGCCTCCTTCGGGAGTTTCAGCATTGCCCGAGTCCGATCCGGAACTCACAGCCATGCTTGCCCGGGCGGCCGAGACGATTGGGCTTGTGTGGAACCCTCCGCCATGTCCCGAGCGTTCCCGGCTAGATGATTGGTATCTGGGGGCGGCCCGTGCCGAAGGCGCCCGTCAGCCCCCAGTGCCCTTCTTCCCGGAAGTGCATGAAGAGGTGTCGATATCGTGGAAGTCTCCCTTGACTTTTCGCGATCGCTCGGCAACCACTTCCGCCTTCACTGCCCTCGATGGCGGCGCGGTGAAAGGGTACACTGGGGTTCCCCCTGTTGAGCGCTCTGTTGCGATGCAACTGTGTCCACAGAGTGCTGCGACATGGTGTGGTGACCCAAAGCACCCGTCCAAAGCCTGTAGATTCACGTCCACGTTGACGGCGAAGACCTACAGAGCTGCGGGCCAGGCCGCGTCCGCCCTGCATGCCATGGCCACCCTACAGGTCTATCAGGCCAAGGTGCTCAGGGACATGCACGAGGGCAATGCTGACCCTGCATTAATGCAAGAGTTGCGGACGGCCACCGACCTCGCTCTACGGGCGACGAAGGTGACCGCTCGCTCTCTCGGTCAGGTGATGTCCACTTCGGTGGTCCAGGAGCGACATCTATGGCTCAATCTGGTTGATGTGGGAGAATCTGAGCGAACACGTTTCCTCAATTCTCCCATTTCCCAGGCTGGGCTATTCGGCGGGGCGGTCCAGGACTTCGCCCAACAGTTCTCGACTGCTCAGAAGCAGACTGAGGCAATTAAACACATTCTGCCCCGGCGGCCAGCTGCTGCCTCCACCCAGCCGCCGGCCCAGAAGCCTCAGTCTGCTCCCCGCCGAGGCCGCCCCCCAGCGACTCCCACCCCTCCTGCCCGGCCCCAGCAGCAGCCTTCATCCGGGCCGAGGCGTGGAGGATGTCGCAGAAAGGCGGCCCCGCCCGTCCCAGCCCCCCAGCCTGCCAAACGGCAGTCTAGGCAGCGGTCCTGAGACGGGCGGCTCGGAGGTGACTTCGGTTCTTTCCCAGGAGATGGTAGCAGGACCACTCCTTCCCCTGGTGGAGGGCCGGGGGAGAATCTTTTGTTTTCCCAAGAAAGAACTGACATTCTCACCTCCGAGCCTCAAGAGGGCGCGGCGGGCAGTGCGCGACGCCCCATGGCCTCGCCGCTCTCGGCCCCCTCTGTCGCCAGCCCCCTGGCAGACGAGACCCCCGTGGAACGCTGGTCCTTCCCTGGTCTCCTCTGTCAGGGCGCGGAATTCGACCCCGCCCACACCCCGGGACGCTCCCATGCCTCCCTTGTCTGGGCCGGTCATTCCGCCTCGCTGCCCCATCGGGGGTACGCCGGTGGTTCGCATGACCCCGCTGGTTCAGTTCTTGGGAGCCTGGCTAGCGCTTCCCAACCTGTCCAGTTGGCTCGCTCGCACCATCCGGCTCGGCTATGCGATTCAGTTCGCTCGGTCTCCTCCCCGCTTTCGGGGAGTCCGCTACACCGTGGTGGGTGGCAATGCCCCTGTCATGCGTGCGGAGGTCGACACCCTACTGGCGAAGGGTGCGATCGAGATCGTCCCTCCAGCCGAGATGAAGTCCGGCTTCTACAGCCCTTACTTCATTGTACCCAAGAAAACCGGTGGGTTACGGCCAATCCTGGACCTGCGCGTCTTGAACCGAACCCTGCACAGGCTTCCATTCAAGATGTTGACAGCCAAACGTATTTTCGAGTGCGTTCGTCCCTCGGATTGGTTTGCAGCGATCGACCTGAAGGACGCGTACTTTCATGTCTCCATTCTTCCTCGACACAGACCGTTTCTACGGTTTGCCTTCGAGGGGCAGGCATATCAGTACACGGTTCTCCCCTTCGGGCTAGCCCTGTCCCCTCGCGTCTTTACGAAGATTGTCGAGGCAGCCCTTGTGCCGCTCAGGCAACACGGGGTTCGCATCCTGAACTATCTCGACGACTGGCTGATTCTAGGCCACTCTCGGGATCAGGTCTGCGAACACAGGGATCTGGTGCTTCAGCACCTCGCCCGTCTGGGCCTTCGGGTCAACTGGGAAAAGAGCAAACTCTCCCCAGCGCAGAGGATCTCTTTTCTCGGTATGGAAATCGACTCGGTCGCCATGTTCGCGCAGCTTACGAGCGAGCGCGCGCAGTCTCTGCTGACTTGTCTTCGCCAGTTCGAGGGCAAGAGTGCGGTTCCACTGAAACTTTTTCAGAGGCTCCTGGGGCATATGGCGTCAGCAGCCGCGGTGACCCCGCTTGGTCTGCTCCATATGAGACCGCTTCAGCACTGGCTTTGCGATCGAGTCCCGAGATGGGCATGGCAACACGGCACCCTCCAGGTCCCAGTGACCCGAGCCTGCCGTCAGACCTTCACCCCGTGGTTGAACCTCAGTTTTCTACGGGCAGGTGTTCCCCTAGAACGAGTTTCCAGGCATGTTGTTGTCACAACAGATGCCTCTTCCACGGGCTGGGGCGCCATGTGCAAGGGACATGCTGCCGCGGGCTCCTGGATAGGACCCCAGCGCCTATGGCATGTCAATTGCCTCGAGTTGCTGGCCGTACGTCTTGCCCTGCACCGCTTTCGAGCCCTGCTCAAGGACAAACACGTTCTGGTCCGTTCAGACAGCACGGCAACAGTAGCGTACATCAACCGACAAGGTGGTCTACGCTCCCGCCGGATGTCGCAACTCGCCCGCCATCTCCTCCTATGGAGTCAGAAGCATCTGAGGTCGCTTCGTGCCGTTCACATCCCGGGAGACCTGAACTGCGCAGCCGACGAGCTGTCGCGGTTCCAGCCGCTCCCGGGGGAATGGAGACTCCATCCCCAGACGGTCCAGCTGATTTGGGAGCAGTTTGGCGACGCACAGATAGATCTGTTTGCCTCCCGCGACTCTTCCCATTGCCGCTGGTACTATTCCCTGACCGAGGGGACCCTCGGCACGGATGCACTAGCGCACAGCTGGCCGCGGGGCCCACGCAAATATGCGTTTCCCCCAGTGAGCCTTCTCGCACAGGTTCTGTGCAAGATCAGGGAGGACAGGGAGCAGGTCCTTTTGGTCGCCCCATATTGGCCCGGCCGGACCTGGTTCTCAGAACTTGTACTCCTTGCGACAGCACCTCCCTGGTCGATCCCTCTGAGACAGGACCTCCTGTCTCAGAGACGGGGCACCATATGGCACCCGCGTCCCGACCTGTGGAACCTCCACGTGTGGAACCTGGACGGGACGCGGCAGGTTTGAGTACCCTGCCACCTCAGGTGGCGGCTACCATCACTTCCGCTAGAGCCCTGTCTACCAGACAGGCCTATGCGTTGAAGTGGAACCTCTTCGTCACCTGGTGCTCCTCTCGGCGAGAGGACCCCAGAAGATGCTCGATCGGGTCCGTGCTCTCCTTCCTCCAGGAAGGGTTGGAGCGAAGGCTGTCTCCCTCCACCCTGAAGGTCTATGTGGCTGCTATTTCAGCTCATCATGACCTGGTGGACTCTAAAACGGTTGGACAGCACGACCTGGTCAGTAGGTTCCTCAGAGGTGCGAGGAGGTTAAATCCTCCTCGCCCACCTCAGGTACCCTCTTGGGACCTAGCAGTGGTCTTAGCTGCCCTGCAAAAGGCTCCCTTTGAGCCATTGCAGTCAGTCGAGCTGAAGTTCCTTTCATTGAAAGTGGCGCTCCTGACTGCTTTGGCCTCCATCAAGAGGGTAGGGGACCTGCAGGCATTTTCGGTTGACGAAGCGTGCCTGGAATTCGGGCCGGCCAATTCTCACGTCATCCTGAGACCCCGGCCTGGATACGTGCCCAAGGTTCCCACCACTCCCTTCAGGGACCAGGTGGTGAACCTGCAAGCGCTGCCCTTGGAGGAGGCAGACCCAGCCTTGGCACTGCTCTGTCCAGTACGCGCCCTTCGCGCTTACGTAGACCGGACGCAGTGTTTCAGGACCTCAGACCAGCTCTTTGTCTGTTACGGAGGGCAGCAGAAAGGGAAGGCTCTCTCCAAGCAGAGGTTGTCCCACTGGATAGTGGACGCCATTGTCCTGGCATATCAAGTCCAGGGCATGCCATGCCCCCTCGGGGTAAGAGCACACTCCACCAGGAGTGTTGCCTCCTCTTGGGCTCTAGCGCATGGCGCCTCGCTAACAGACGTTTGTAGAGCTGCAGGCTGGGCGACACCCAACACATTCGCAAGATTTTATAATCTCAGAGTGGAGCCTGTATCCTCTCGTGTACTCGCCCCTACTGGCCAGTAACCGGACAGGCTCAGGTGTCTTCGCTTGCTGCGCCATTCCACTCCGCGGACTGGATGCGTGCGCTATTCCTCTCAGGTGAGCTTTCCAGTAAGCCCTGAGCTCCTCCAGCACTGTCGATGTCGTCACCAGAGCGAGTGCCCTTTTCAGGCCACCCCTCGTGTTCGGCTAGGTGCCTCCGTGTGCTTGGTTCCCCCGCTGGGTAACCCCCACATGTGTATTTCCACGGTAAGTCTCTTGTAGCTCGTGTCTTCCCTTGGCAAGACACCTTGCCACGCCTGGGGTTGAAATTTTCCACCTTCGGCTGGACACCCCAGAGTGTTCCCTATGCAGCTCCTTCGGGTCATAGGTGTATTCTTCAAGTCCCCCCCTTTGGGTTGGCATTGTGTTGCATTCTCCACGTGGGATATGCTTCCCAGTGTACCTTGGTAGTGTTGAGCCTAGCCCCTCGTTCGTGCCACACTCACGGCAGGGAGCCCGGGTCAGCGCAGGACGCTGGAAGACAGCCGTCATGGCGAGATTGTATTGGACCCCCATTCCGTCAGTAACTGACGTAACTCGTAGTGTACTGACTGAAAGGGAACGTCTCGGTTACGTATGTAACCCTCGTTCCCTGAAGGAAGGGAACGGAGACGTTACGTCCCCCTGCCATGACCGCTGTACCGCTGGAACTGGCCGGGCGCTCATGCCTCGGCTCTTCAGCAGGTAAACATAATGCGAGATTGCCACGCAACGCCCTTTATACCCACGCCGTGGGGCGGGGTTGCGGCATGCAAATTCCGCAGACCCATGGCATTTTCATGCCATTGGCTCGTTTTGTAGAGCTCAAAGGCGATTGGCTTCTAAGCGAAACCCCCCATTCCGTCAGTAACTGACGTAACGTCTCCGTTCCCTTCCTTCAGGGAACGAGGGTTACATACGTAACCGAGACGTTTTCTTCTCAATTACTGTTGGAATTATAATAATTCCTTCATTATTTTCATTAGTTACCATTTTCAGTTTGAAGTCTTGCTCTTTGAGCACTGATGTCATTTATCTGGCGAATGCTCTCGTCACTCTTGGATTTTATTTCACTAAGTTGGTCCTCAAGTGTGCGGCACATCTTTTCAAGATTAGCCTGCAAATACAAAAGTCATTAGATATTTGAAAAACTTCAACACATGTTATATATTCTTTAGACATAAAATTCCTAACTTTTCCTTTGGCAACTGCTTCCATGTTGCTGGAAAGATCATCAATCTCCATTTTGTACTCGCTCTTCTCTTTCTCAAGCTTCTGCTTGACACGCTGCAGGTTGTCGATTTGCTCTCCCAGCTCGGCCACACTGTCTGCCTGCTTCTTGCGGAGGGCAGCAGCAGTAGCTTCATGCTGGAGGGTGGACTCTTCAAGATCACGACGCAGCTTCTGGAATTCAGCTTCTCGCTTCTTATTCATCTCGATCTGAGCAGCAGTGGCTCCTCCAGCTTCCTCAAGCCTCTCACTGATCTCCTCAAGTTCCCTAGAGAGATCAGCCCTCTGCTTCTCAACCTTGGCACGAGCAGCGCGCTCAGCCTCGATCTCTTCCTCCAGTTCCTCAATGCGGGCCTATGGTGGAAAGTAATTAATTCGATTTTCGGTGAGCTGTATTTGATCATAATAATCTTAATTTTTTAACAAATCTAAAAACAATAAATAAAATAAATAAAATAAATAAAAACAAACCTGAAGTTCCTTGATCTTCTTTTGGAGTTGAGCACTTAGAGATTGTTCATCTTCTATCTTGCTAAGCAGCTGGCTTGTTTCAAATTCTTTCCTGTGGGTGTTCAACAATAAGTGGTTTGTAAAACAAAAAGAAAACTTAACAATAATGTTTTCAAATATGTCATGTTAACTTACTTTTTTATTTTCTCCTCAGATTGCTGCTTGTCATTCTCCAGGTCCATGATGGACTCTTGGGCTAATTTCAGGTCTCCTTCAAGCTTTCTCTTGGCTCTCTCAAGATCCATGCGGAGCTTCTTCTCTTGTTCAAGGGAACCCTCAAGCTACAGGACAATGATATGTAAAATATGTTCACAGCAGAAAACACAGTTAATTTGATGAATTAATAACATGTTTACATAATCAACTCACATCATCAACTTGCTGCTCAAGCTTTGTCTTGGACTTTGTCAGGGTGTTGACTTTGTCCTCCTCGGCCTGAAGATCATCCAGTGTCTGCTGATGTGCCTCTTGGAGGGCTTTCTTCTCCTTCGTAAGCTTGGCAATGCTCTCATCCTGAGCTGCCATTTCCTCAGTCAAGTTCTTGACCTGTATGATTTTTGTTCCAAATAAGCTTATATTTTACAATTAATATTCTATATCAACATATAAAACAGAGATTAAATCTAATCTTAAACCAACTCAACCTTATTCTCAGTGGCATGTTTCTCCTTCTCCACTTTAGCCAAGGTGAGCTCCAGGTCATCAATGTCTTTCTTCAGCTCAGAACACTCATCCTCCAGTTTCCTCTTCTTGGCTGTCAGTTCAGCATTGATTTCTTCCTCATCCTCCAGTCTCTCAGTTGTCTCTTTGAGTTTAGCTTCAAGCTGGATTTTGCTTTTGATCAGACCCTCACACCTCTCCTCAGCATCTGAGAGATTCTCAGCTTCCTGTTAAGAAAATAAGTTGCTTTATCATTGGAAACCACACTGCTCATTTTAATAAGGCCATAGTTCAGTTAATTCAAGTAAAAATACTCACAGATGCTACTTGTAGCTGCAGATCATTTTTCTCTTGCAGCAGTGATACCATCTTCTCTTCAAGCTCCTTCTTTTTGGCTTCAGCCTTGGCAAGATCTTCTTTGCATTTTACAAAGTCCTCTTTCATGGTTGCCAGCTCCTTTTCAGTCTCGGCACTCTTCAGCATAGGCTTAATCTTGTAATAAACCTTCATCCATGGCCAGTGTTTGACATTCATGAATGAGCGAATGTTGTATTGGATGGTGTAAATGGACTCCCTGTGAATTATTCATCATTAAATGGCATAACCATTATAATTTTTTTTTACCGTTTGCACAGTAATTGTTGATTTCATCTTTATTCATGCAATACTTACCTCCTTTCCATCATTTTCACAAACTCCCTCCTCATCACGTAACCACGGCAGAGAGCCTGAGTCATTGTGACCAGAGAAGCCAGTTTCTCATCACGCATCTCCTCAAGAGTACCCAGAAGACCAGCTTTGAAGAACACCTGAATTTCCAAATAATCAAAAGATATTCATTTAAACCAAATGAACAAAATACAGACATCATGCTTAATGGATGTTTCAAATATTGTAAAGCAGAAAATGAACCTTTGTGTGTCCAAATCTGTACTCGTCATGATTAACGTCGATGGATCCCAGGAGTTTCTCACTGGCCTTCTTGTTATCAATAAACTGTCCTTCTGGGATAACACTGGCATTCAGCACCTTGTATCTGTGGAAAATTTATCAAAAACCTTTTAATTAGGAGCCTCCTACAGGAAATGGTGTTTTCATGTGGTCCCATTTACCTCTGCTTGAAGTCACCATAAAGGATTCTGCTGGGGAAGCCCTTTCTGCAGATTCTGATACCCTCCAGTACACCGTTACACCTCAGCTGGTGGATAACCAGGAAGTTCTCCATGAGACCTATAACGAACAGTTTACACCATGAACTTGGTAAATTAACTTCATCATATATATTGAGTGCCAGAATATCTGTTGTAAGCTTTTAATACTTTACCTGGAGTCTTGGACTCATTAGGAATCAGGCAGCGCACAAAGTGAGGGTGAGTGCTCCTCAAGTTGGTCATGAGTTTGCCCAAGTTCTCCTGTGGAGAATAGAAAAGGGTTGGCATGCTTTGCATTTCTTTTTTTCCTCAAATACAGAAACATTGCTGTGATGTCATCTTTAGACATACCCTGAACTGGGAGGACACAGTCTGCATGGAGCCACCCTTCTTCTTGCCTCCCTTTTTACCAGCCTCTATTGAGATAAAAATACAAAGGAAAATGTATACAGGCAAAAACAATAAAGAAAGTGAATCAACTGAATCAAAACTGAATCAAAGTTACATTTATTTATTTTTCATTACCCTCAACAACAGGTGGGTAGAGAGTAGCCAGCAATTTGACAGAAGACTTCTGGTACAGCTGCACAACAGACTCATTCAGTGGATCCTTGTTCTTGTCCAACCAGCCAGCAACATTGTAGTCCACAGTTCCAGCATAGTGAACCAGGGAGAAGTGGGCTTCAGCCTTGCCTTTGACAGGCTTTGGTTTCTGGAAAGCATTGCACTTGCCAAGATGCTGATCATACAGCTTGTTCTTGAAGGAAGTGTCTGAAGCCTTGGGGAACATGCACTCCTCTTCAAGGATAGAGAAGATACCCATGGGCTGTTTATAAAAGAATGTTGTTTAATTATTAATATTTTGAGCATGAAAATTGAAAACAAATACGTTTATAAACCAGTAAAAACCTTCTCAATCAGCTCAATGCAAGCAGCCAAGTCCATGCCGAAGTCAATGAACTCCCAAACAATGCCCTCCTTCTTGTACTCCTCTTGTTCCAGCACAAACATGTGGTGGTTGAAAAACTGTTGCAATTTTTCATTGGTGAAGTTGATGCACAGCTGCTCCATGCTGTTGAACTGGAGGAAGAAACAACCGTTTTCTGACTACTGAATATCACTCAATATGCCAGTAAAAAGGAGATAAAATAATAATTCTTACATCAAAGATCTCAAAGCCAGCAATATCCAGCACACCAATGAAGAAGTTTCTTTGTTGTTTTGTGTCCAACATTTGGTTGATGCGAATGACCATCCACAAGAACATCCTCTCATAGATAGATTTGGCCAAAGCACTAACAGAGTTGGACACCTGTAGAATAGAGTGGATATTTTATTAAGAACTTCAGATGCACTCTTGATTTTCAGGTTGACATGCTGTAAATATGTCAGTATATACCTGTGGCACGGTCTGGCCTTTGGTCACAAACTCATTTCCGACCTTCACTCTGGGGTAGCACAAAGCCTTCAGCATATCAGCAGAGTTCAAACCCAGAAGGTAGGCAACTTTGTCAGCCTCTGCAGTTTAAACAGTTACAAAATAATCAGTCCTTTTCTTGCCTTTAAAAAACTACCTAACTACCTTAAACAACCCTTTTGTTTACAGAAAAGAAACAAATATCTCTCAATTTAAATCAAAGCACTGCATGTTGACACACATTAGTACTATTTAGTCTCACCCTCTGTGCCATCAGGCTCGGCCTGCTCCTCACGCTGCTTCTGCTTGAACTTCATGTTGCCATGATGAAGCACAGCTCCAGTGAACTTGTAGATGCCCATTTTCTCCTCATTAGTAAAGCCCAAAATGTCAATAGCAGTCTGAAAATTACAAAGAAGAGCTTTAAGATCTGCCATATATAAATAAACAGTATGTCAATATTCAAACAGCAATGACTCACATCAGTAGCAACCAGCTCCTCTTTATCATCAATGCTGGCCACTGTGATCTGACCCTGACTGCACATGGGGAAGTCATAGGGGTTGGTGGTGATGAGTGTCATTTCTGTAAAATACACAGATTTTTTTGAAAGAGTATCTTACAATATTATCTGGCATTTAAACATTGAATGAAATATGAGCACCTACCAATCAGCTCAGGCTTATGGTTGGTCATCATCTGGTAGAAGATGTGGTAGCCTCTCTCATCTGGAAGCTGGAATGTCACTCTAGACTTCTCCAGCAGATCTGTTGAGAGAATGTACTTGAGTCACAATCATCTGAAGAGTGACAGACAAAGACAAATGTGCAGGACGGATCAATAAAATCATCCCAGTCCACCTACATGTCTCAATGTCAGCACTAGCCAGTTTTCCAGATGTACCAAAGTGAATTCTGATAAATTTACCCTGTTTGGAAAAAAAATAGCATAAATCATAAATATTCTTTATAGAAAAATCAAACACAATTGACCAACCATATTGTAAATAAAAAGTGGTTAACTTACAAAACGAGAAGAGTTGTCATTTCTCACAGTCTTGGCATTACCATAAGCCTCAAGCAGAGGGTTGGCAGCAATGATCTGGTCCTCAAGAGAGCCCTGTGTTGTTTGAAGGTTTATTTTTTATTTTTTGTTTTAAGTTATTTTACATTTCATGTCTAAAGACTGTTTGCAGGCATTTCACAAATTCACATATCATATAGTTTGTGAGATGAGTGTAACATCTTTCAATATAATATATATGACAGTTTTATATCTCATACCTGCATTTTGCCAGAACTCTCTTTCTTCTTGTCACCACCTGCCACTGCAACTGTGGCAAAGTACTGGATGACACGTTTGGTGTTCACAGTCTTTCCAGCACCAGATTCTCCACTGGTTTATGAGAGATTAGAAAACAGATGATTAAAAGACATTTAGACTTTTCAAAGTAAATTCAAATTATATTTTATTTTTGCCAAGCTCTAAGATTAAAAGAAAATACTTACGTAATCAGGACAGACTGGTTTTCTCTATCTGTTGATTGTAATGTGTAAAATTTTCGGTAAATATTTCTTATATTAACTGTGTCATCTAATTCACCTTAATAAATTCTATAGACTTCAATTCCATAATGTCTTACCAGTCAGCATGAACTGATAGGCATTGTCAGAGACAGAGAAGATGTGGGGTGGGGCCTCCATACGCTTTTTGCCTCTGTAGGCAGCCACCACTTCTGAATCATACACTGGGAGCCACTTGTAGGGGTTCACAGTTGCGCAGAAGAGTCCAGAGTAGGTCTGAAATGAGCAGAGACTTGGTCAGATTGCAACAACACAGACAAAATTAACTAAAATGCATTTTTATGTTGTTTCAGAACGTACGTAGATCATCCATGCAGCATAACGCTCTTTGAGGTTATACAACACAGAGGCTTCATTGAGATGGGTCATCATGGCCATGTCCTCAATCTTGTCAAACTTGGGAGGATTCATTGGGTAGACATCTTCTTCCTTAGCAACTCTCTCCTATAAATTTTATAAATTAGATATTAGATATAAAAGAAAACAATGTAATAAGTAATTTAATGAGCATCTACATGAAGTGAAAATTAAAACTCACCTCCTTAGTATCAAGCAAAACAACTGTGACTTTGCTACCATCTTTGCTCTTGATCGTTCCCTTGAGGTACAACTCTTTGACATCAGCCACATAGCAGGCAGTCTTGGCATCAAATGGTTTGGTCTGAGCCTCGAGTCTCTCCTTCTCAGGCTTACGAAGGTAAACGGCAGCCTTGCCATAAACAGCCATCTCCGCATCCGTACTCATGGTGGCGGCTTACTATTTGGAAAAGAAACATTGACATGTTTTTTGAATCAATAAAATAACTATTGACAATCAAACATACTGTCCACAAACAGTATTCATGTAGTTCTCATGTAGGTCTTTATAGGATATTAAAGTGAAAAGCCTATTAAAATGTAAAAAGTTTGAACACACTAGTCTTTAATTTATGGTTTCTCTGATTAAATATTGTCACAATATGCATTTTGCTAAAACATTCTAATACATAAAAAAACAAAATTTACTTGTACAAATTATAATTTTGGTATAAACAAATCAAACTAAACTGTATTTTTTTGTTGTTGTTCTTTTTTGTTTGAGTTCTGTGTACCACAGTGTACATATTTGTAAAAAAGTGTCAAGAGTCCCACTTAAAATCTGCCAATAGACAATAACAACAACAACAACAAAAAACAGCACATCTATGATAAGTGTGTACATGCATCTGACAACATGCTAATTTTCAACCATTTCTTTAATACAGTAATGCAGTGTATTGCTACCACCTACCTTTCTGCTCTTGGGGACCAGATGAAATTTGAACAAACCTGTAAAGGAATTCAGTTAAACAAACTACATTTAGGCATATATGGTAATAATATATTTTTAAAGACATCAATTTTTTTTTCCTGTCATATCAGTTTACTTAGTATGATCTCATACAAATAAAACAGCATCAAATGCAAAGCATTTCAGCTACTTACCACAAGCTGGAACTCCTCTAAGCTACTATGAGACTGGCTGTGCTCCCCCTCAATACTTATATTAAGGTCAATTTGCACACTAAGCAGAGTCTATAAATGGATAAGCTTTAGAGTCCTAATTTATGGTAAGAAGCTACACCTATTCACAGTCATCAACAGATATGACAGCCTTTTACACATAATTTATAGGTATCAAATAAATTTGACAATGCAATAGTTTGATAAGGTGTCCACATTTGAATTAATATCTAATTTTTTTATCACAAAGACAAACACTTTTTTTTATAATAGACAAGCCTATTAAGTAATTGACTGGAACATTGCCATCCAAGCAGTCTCATAAAAAATACCATGACAGTTCATTCCCAGTGTATGAGTCCTAGAGTGTCTATTTATACCTAAGCAGACTGATGCTTTTTATGATTGGGATGGGTAAACTATATTAATCGATGAGGGGAAAGATTCAGTGATTTTTTCATTTGCTTTGTCGTAAACTCTGCTGTGTTTCCATTGTTATTTCTGTTTATTGCAATTTTTCCATATTTTAATGTTAGGCTTCTTTAAACTTGGTACAACAGTGGTACAACAATTTGCACTTATTAGGGTCCGAGCACCGGTGGTGTGAGGACCCCATTGGAATTGCTTGCCCTATTCTTCTTCTTCTCCGAAATGAATTGCATTTTTGAGGGCCTAAACATGCTCAAAAACTCATGAAACTTTGCACACGCGTCAGAAGTGGTGAAAATGTACGTGTGATATGGGTTTCAGAATTAGGTGTGGCTAAATGGCTCGATAGCGGAACCTACACATTTTTAATTAAGCGCTGTTCACGCTACGTTTCACGTACAAGTATGAAATTTGTTAGACACATGTAATAGCCCGATACCTACGAAAAACTCCTTGGAGCAAAATCTGAAAACCCAACAGGAAGTGAGATATTTTTAATTTTCTCTGCAAAATTTTTGCTGTTTTTGCCATTTCCTGACGTTGTACTTTAACGAAATCCACCTAGAGATTTATTCAGATCAACATCTATTTAGTCAGTCTAATCTTTGGCAAAGTTAAATCTTTGGCAAAGTTAAATTGCGAAGATCTTGATCTTGAGTTTTCTCTGAAGGGCGTGTCCGTGGCAGACTGACAACGTTTGATGTTTCGCCATGAAAGAGGAAGCTGTTGTAAGTCAGGCATACAATGTCCGACCTGCCCCAAACTTCACATGCTTGATAAGAGTTCTGGCCTGAAGACATCTATATGCTAATTTTCAGTAAGTCATAGCGCCACCTGCTGGCAACGGGAAATGTCATGCTTTACACTGTAATTCACTCCCTGAAACAGATTTAAATATGCCATGATACCAAACATGCTAGAAACACGTTCAATTATGCAACACTTGGCTAAGTGTAAATGTATGCGATTAAAGCCATGAAGCAGGAAGTTGTTGTAACTCAATTTCCAATCCACCCACTGACAACAGGGAGTGACGTGTTCAACACTGTGATGCACTACTAGCAACATACTAAAATATGAAATTGAGTACTAAACATACTAGAAACATTTTAAAACATGCTAGCAACACTTTAGCAGAGTGCTAAAGCATACTATTATCATCATGAAACAGGAAGTTGTTGTAACTCATGCATACAAAGTCTAATCTACCTCAAACTTCACATTTGATAAGTGCCCTGGCCTGAAGACCTCTACACGCCAAAATTTAGTTATAGTCATAGCGCCACCAGCTGGTAGCAGGAAGTGTGACAAATACAAATGACTGACGTAGTCCTCCTTAAATGCATATTGCCCACCTGTGCTCTGTTTTCCTAAAGCCACCGGGTGACGGTGGCATGGGTGCAAGGGCCCTTTCATCGCTGCTTGCAGCTTTAGTTTACAATTACATTCAATTAGCGGTCTGGGAATAGTAGCAGTACTACAATATAACATTTTAAGATTAAAACCATATTTTAGTTTAAGGTATTAAACCATATTAGTATATAAGATTAAAACCAAGTATAGATGGAGTAGAGAAAATATATTTTAGGCAGGAAGTGTCTAGAGTCTTTAATTACATGGCATTTACGACTCAGGTGACTGCCTGTTACATGTTTGTTCTTTTTTTGCTTGAGCTCTTGTCCCTGGTTTGAAATAGTTTAGACCTTGTGACACTGATCTGGCAGCAGAACTGTGCCAAATGATTTCAAATCACATACTTCCGCAGGGTTCTCTTTCATCCGTTCGGTATCTCACTACGGGAACTCCTTGGGTGTGACTGACTACGGAAGCACCAATTACATCACGCCTGTCAGACTGACAGACCAATCACTATATAACTCGCTGCAGCTGCATCGTTCTGGCTTTCTTCCCCATGAAGATTGTGGATGCTCTACTCACTGACGCATTATTGGATTTACCGCTGAACAGTTTATGGATGCAGATGGCTGGTGACGTCAAAAAAATTCGGTAAATCGTATATTGCTGTTAGCTGGGTGCGTGTTGCCACAGTGGGAAAACATCCACGTCAAGGCAAGATTTTCCATTTCAAAGGGAATAAACAGCCTTATTTTCCCATTGAATACGATTTGGTTCATATTGGATTTAGGGAAATTAAATTATTTTCAGAAATAACTTTGGTGAGCCTTGGGGGATTTGGTGATGCCCTCGCGGGTATAGCGGAGGATGATGATGATGAAGATGTGGAATTATACCCTCATTTTCTAGACAATAATGAAGACGAGGATGATGCCACTGTAAGAAATTATATTCTGCCCAACCCAGATTCCACTCCAAGATAGGTGGTTGATCATGCTCAAAATTGCTTAATTATCATAGAGAAGAACAAAATCAGCAGTTTTGTTGTTTCATCACCATTTGAGTGGTAATGTGGATGAGTAAATGGTCATCAACTGTATAATATGAGCAGGTGAGGGACCCTGAGAATAATTTCAAACAATGGGGTGTCTCAACTCCATTAACATACAGACTACAGCTGTTACAACAGGAGCAGCTTCATTTACATTAGGGATGGTAAAGTATCATGGGATAAAAGGTTTGAGATTTGAATTTTCTGGGTTCATTCATTTCAGGTGATGCATGTAATTTGTCACTGCTATGCTGCAATAAACTTCTTCATTGAGATCTTCAACTTCCTCATTATTGTCTCTACATTGGCGAGCCAGCCAGGAGGCATTTCCGAAAAGGTGGGGAAACATAAGAAAATGTGGGGTTTTTATGCTGTTTTTTGTCAGAGAACCCCCTCCTTTAAAAAAATCCAGAAAAGAAATTAAGGACAGAAGATAATTTGGTTTATTCAGTATTAGCAGGAGTTCTTAAGCCTGTTCTGTATAATTATGACCCAAGCCCTTAAAAGGTTAAGGCCCTATTGTTTTCCTTAGAATTCTTCTTCTTTATTATTCTTTTTCGTCAAGGTTTTGGGGGCTTTTGGGGCCCTTAACATGCTCAAAAATTCAAAGCCTGTACACAGGTGTGGCAGAGGGTGCGCCCTTACGGTGCCCCCTTGAATGGAATCTGAAATCTTGGATACATACTAGCATGTATGTGTATGAAACTCAGTACACATACTGTATAGATTCATTGGAACACCACCAAATTCGGTCAGCATGAAGTCAAGACATTGAGGATGCTAAATCGCAAGCAGATTTTGATATCTCGAATGGTTTAGACATGGCATTGAAACAAATTTATGGCGAGTAAAGGGAAACAGGAAGTGTGTTATAAGTTCTGCATATATTGACTGATTTTAATGAAATGTCAGCTGTGTGTTCGTTGTAGGAGGCTGATCACATGGATGGGACTATTGTGAGTCAAAGTTATAGTGCCACCAACTGGCAGCAGGAAGTGTGTCACTTTTCAAAATGCTTTGAAATCACTCTCTAATTTTTACCCGATTTCCTTTAAACCTCATCTGTATAATGTCAAAATACAGCAGATGCAGACCTGTCAAAGGATTTTTTATATCTTAAATACTGTTGCCATGGCAACATGTCAAACTTTAATAATCTTTTTGGTGTTTTTGAGATTCTTAGCATGCTTCTCATGAATTACATGATACTCAACACACATATCAGAGATGTCACCCAGTAGACATGGGCAAAGCCTTAGAAATGGGTGGGGAGGAGGGGCTCTATAGTGCCACCTTTTGACAAAAGTGGGGGGGGGGTAATTTTACCTACAGTCACCAAACACCAAAGCTGGACAACTTTCTAATTTACACTCATTAGCTCTGACCAACAGGAAGTCGGCTTTTTAGTTTGAATTAGTGCTGGGCGGTATACCGGTTCGTACCGAATACCGGTGTTTATTTTGGTTATGATATGAATTTATATTATACCGCAATACCGGTGTATGTTGCTTAAACACCGTTCAGAATGCGGCGCAGCGCAACACTGTTTGAGAGGGGTCCCGTTTCACTGTTGCACTGTAGTGAGGGCACAGCTGAGATCGCATTACAGCCTACAGTGGAGAATTCAAACAACACACGACGCGCTGCAATGAGTTTAACAACGCTCACCACGTGGGTCATAGATCAGATACAGACTGGCGTGAGCGCATTTAAGTTTTTTAAGGACATATTTCATATACTCTAGTACTCTAGTGGATCAGCTCCGTATGCACACATATTTAATCACGTCTTCTTCAAATGAAATATATGTGCAAATAAGGACAATGATACAGCAGTACGTCTGATTATCAACGCGATGACACAATGGATTATTCTGATACAGAGAAGATAATGATGTAGACCAAAAATTCTAAGAAGAATGGGCAAAAAAGTAACTTTATTCTTTTGTGTAATTTGTTCAGAGACTAGTGCTATTATTGGTTGTTGTTTCCCCACAGCATCATTTTGTGGGGCTTTGCAAACCTGTATGAATTCTAGTGTGGAATTTTTCTACAATATTCATTTTCTGTCAATATTCATGACAGTAAAATATGGTATTCTAAGTCAATCTACTGCAGTGTTTCCTCTCTCAATCAGTAGAAAATGTGGTCATGCAAAAAAATACCGTCATATACCACAAAATGATATAATTCTGAAAAATACTGTGATATACATTTTTGGCCATACCGCCCAGCACTAGTTTGAATGTGGATTTTTTTTGTGGATTTTAAACTACTACTCCTAAAGGGTATATACAATTCACATCAAACGTTTTTTTTTTAACTTGGTGCTAAGACAGTGAAGATGTTAAATTGCGAACAGACATTGGATATGTCAAATGGTGTTGCCATGGTGAGGGATTAAAGTAAGGACAAAAAAGGGAAATAGAAAATGTCTCATATCTTGTAAAATCATTGTTTGATTTAAATGAAATTAAGATTGTATGTTTGATTGAACCTGGATGAATATAAAATGAATATTCTATATTTCAGATCAATATATTTGTTTTCTTTAAAATATTTCTTCTGAATCTCACCATTTCTCTTTGTCTGTCCTTCCCCTCCCCCTCACTCCCTCAGTCTCACTCTTTGTGTGTCTGTTTGTGTGTCTGTGTGTGTGTCTCTCTCTGTATGTGTGTGTTTACAGTGTTGCAGGTTTAGACTTTAACCCTTTCATTGCTGTGTCCTTTTGTCTGCATTATAGGCTAGAAAATCTCTTCTATACATTTGAATAACAAAATAAAGGCATAAAACCAGTTCATTTTTAGTGCACTGACTATATAGTTGCTGCCTCCATTCACTTCTCCATGGTCTCGTCTGCCTGCTTCCACCAACCCTTCGCCAGCTCCTCGCATCATCCCTCCTCGTCCTCCTCCTAGGCCACCTCCTTCTCCGCATCATGGCGCGAAGTTGCGCCTTCCAGAAGGGGACGTAATGTAACAGATATTCTGTTATTTGTCTTAGTTTCATTTTTATGAACTTCTAGTTGGTTTCTATTCAGTTTCTTCTTTCCTTTGTTCCAGTTCCCACCAGTCTTTTGTTGTCATAGTAACTAATTTGATTAGTCATTTTGTTCAGGTGTTCTCTTCAGTTTGTCCGATCTCGTTAATGCTTGCATCGTTTGTTTGCCTTGCCTGTCTGCCTGAGTTTACTCATGTGGATTATTAAACCTATTCTTAACCTATTATTCTTCATTGTGTGTTTTGCAACCTTGTGTTCTTAGCTCTAAGTCACTTTGCTCATTTCCTTCAGGCATATGCATATCTGCAATATGGGAGTGGTCTATATCCCAGAAAGAGAACGTTATAACCTTCTGATAACAGAAGTGAGGTATCTCACCTCACTGCCCTCCTTGCAGACTACACATCGAAGAAGACATGCAGAGAATGATGCAACAGAGAGTTATACTAGGGAGGCGGGACAGATGTGCTTTCTCCAGGTATTATATTTAACTTTTAGATCTCTGGATCATCTGTAGAGGCTTAATTGTGCTAACTGGAAGGCTGGTTCACAGAACATTGCAGTAGTCTAATTTTAAGCTTTACAGAATATTTAGATTGTTGTATGGTCTGATTTTATGACGGGGTTAAGTATTCATTTGAATAGCATTGAGGTTTAACTGTTTAAGACAAATACTACTGTAAACTGCAATGTTGAGTAGAGTGTTTTCTAAAATTGCTTAAAGGAAGATAACATCAATCCAGAGTGGACACTTTATATCAGAAATGTTTGAGCAAATGCATTCAGTGAAGATGTGAAGTAAGTTTGGTATACTGATTCCATCATTAATGAATAACTACTATTAACTAACAGGAAACTCTAATTATTACATTAGTTAGTAATAGTGCTTATTTGAATGTGGTAGTTCACTTTTAGCTAATCAGTAACTACTATTTTTTCATACCTCACAGAGGACTACTAAAAACTACTATGTACCAGTTAATAATGTGAATAATGCATAATGTATAATTAATTCTAAAGTAAAGATCATGGTAACCCACTAGTAATGACTCAGGTATTATTAAATCCTTCAGAAGGAACTACTAATTATTTGGATCAGTATTGTGAAAAACACGATAACTCTCTAGTAATGACTGAAGTCATTGTAAACTTTTGACGTTTTTGTCAAAAGTTTTGGATAGTAGCTAATGACTCAAGTGTTACTACATACTTCTATAGGAATTACTAGTTATTTGGATCAGTATTCTAAAGTGAAGATCATGATAACCCACTAGTAATTACTTAAGTGTTAATATTCAAAACCTTACAAAAAAATTTCACTTTAGAATACTTATTATGTGAATAATAAGGTTTAATGTTATCATCAGATATTAGTATTGTAATAGTGTATCTTGCTGAAAATCACACAAAGGCTAATTATTTGCTGAAATATACAGGTTTATTAAGAAAGGTACTTTTACAATAAACATTCATATTATATGACTTCAGTAAATGCTCCTTTCAAGTTTTAAAGATTCATTCTTCTTTGGCCTGTGAAAGAAGGAAGAGGCAAACATTAGCCTTGATAACAAAAATATGCTCCACTTTACATAATAAAGAGAATACTGATGTGCAAATGTCATACAGGATATGCAACATCAGCAAAATGCAATTATCATAGTTCCACTACTTTTGGTAGATCATGAATTTGGATAAACAAGTTGAATAAATAATGAAAAAAAACTCATCTACTCAATCTAACCTTTCCAGCATCGCGGCTCTTAACTTTGAGCTTGTTGACCTGAGACTCAGAAATATCAGCACGCTCCTCTGCCTCCTCAAGCTCATGCTGCACCTTCCTCAACTTGGACAGGTGAGTGTTTGCTTGTTCCTCCTATAGGTTTATTTATATATATATATATATATATATATATATATATATATATATATATGGTTCATGTATCACATATAATCAAATTAGCATTTCAATACAAATAATTACAGTGTCAAGATGTTCTATTAGATTTTACATACCGCCTCTTCAGACTGCCTCTTGTAGACTTTGACCTTTAGCTGCAGTTTGTCCACCAGATCCTGGAGTCTGCTGATGTTTTTCTTGTCCTCGTCAGTCTTCACAAAAATACACATTCACTAGATTAAGTCTTGATCCTTTTTCTAAAAATAGGCATTGTCAGTACATACACTATTATACAAACTCTTTTGCCTGAACAAACTTTTGAGGAATATGGTCATACCTGGTAGGTGAGCTCCTTGACTCTCCTCTCATATTTGCGGACACCTTTAACAGCATCAGCTCCACGTCTCTGCTCTGCTTCAACTTCAGCCTCAAGCTCACGGACCTAAAGTTGATTATTTTTAGCCAAACAAATCATAACATATATTATATATTAATAATATTATAATATATTATAATTATATATTATAATATATTATATTAATTGTTAATATAACAAACTTCACTTTGCCCACATCATAACTAAAAAGAGGCTTACTCTGGACTCCAACTTCTGGAGTTGTTTCTTTCCTCCCTTCATGGCCAGATTCTCAGCCTCATCCAGACGGTGCTGCAGGTCCTTCACTGTGACCTCCAGATTCTTTTTCATCCTCTCAAGGTGAGAACTTGTGTCCTGCTCCTTCTTCAGCTCTTCTGCCATCAATGCAGCCTTTTGCATGAATGCAGAAATTCATTAGATTCATTAGATTTTTTAAGTACACAAGTCTTGTGAAACATTTGGCAGCTGCTGTTTCTCACATCAGTGATGGCCTTCTTGGCCTTCTCCTCTGCATTTCTGGCTTCCTGTACAGTGTCATCAACTTCACTCTGGACATGAACAAGGTCAGCCTCAAGCTTCTTCTTGGTGTTTAAGAGACTTGTGTTCTACAAAATGGAAAGCAACAGTTTGACATTTTTGAATGGTGCTTTCAATTTCCTTAATTTCAGGGGAAACTGTATGCACTTACCTGAGAGTGCAGCAGCCCAACACGCTCACTGATATCCATCAGCTCTTGTTCAGCCACTTTGCGGCCTCTCTCTGTCTGCTCCAGAGCAGCTCTCAGCTCCTCAATCTCAGACTGCATCAGAGTGTTTCTGCGCTCCACCATGGCCACCTGCTCCTTCATGTCTTCCTGTCCTCTCTGGGCATCATCAAGGTGCAGTTGGGCATCCTGAATATAACAAAAGCTTTACAATGAGCTTTTGATGTGGTTTCTGTTGGGCTTTACTTAACATATGTTAGATTATAAAAAATATGAATACATCCCAAGGTCGAACAAAAGTCACATACCTTGAGTTGTCCCTGAACGTTCCTGAGTTGTTTCTGGGCCTCAGCAGCCTGGCGATTGGCGTGGCTCAGCTGAATCTCCATCTCATTAAGGTCTCCCTCCATCTTCTTCTTGATTCTCAGGGCATCATTCCTGCTTCTGACTTCAGAGTCCAGAGTGCCCTGCATGGATTCAATGATTCTCTGGCTGTTCCTCTTGATCTGCTCCATCTCCTCATCCTTCTCTGCAAGCTTCCTGTCAATCTCTCCTTTGATCTGGTTTAGCTCAAGCTGGACACGAAGAATCTTGGACTCCTCATGCTCCAGGGTGCCCTATGAAATATAAAAACTGCATTTAAATATCAAAATGAAAATATGCATTAAGACCATAGTATGATGGTTATAGCAAGAATTCCATGTTGATCTCCAGATACTCACTTCAGCCTCCTCCAGGGCGGTCTGAATCTCTGACTTCTCAGTTTCCACTGTCTTCTTGGCCTTTTCCAGCTCATGGATGCTCTTACCAGTCTCACCTAACTGCTCTGTCAGATCTGAAATTTCCTCTATAGAAAGAAAAAATATAATATTTATCATAATGAACATTCATTAATCATATGTGCTTACTTTTTTAATGCTAACTGAGAATTACCAAGACTTTTGTTTATCTTCGAAAAAACAAATTAAGATCTTTTTGATGAAATTTAAAAGCTTTCTACCACTCCATAGACAGTTACCCAATTGACACTTTGATGCTTCAAAAAGTTCATGAAGAGATAATCCATAAAACTAATCCATATGTTTTCAGCGGGACAGAAAGCTCTCAGATTTCAATTACTTATCTCTTTAAGTTTTTTCTAATTTAATGGTTTCATTCTTACGCTGCAGATTCTTGTTCTCTCTCTTGAGGGTCTCCAGCTGATCCAGAGTCTCCTCATAGGAGTTCTTCATCTTGAAGAGTTCAGTGCTGAGTGAACGAGCCTCTTTCTGGGCACCTTCCAGCTCTGCTTGACCTTCCTCATATTTCTGCTTCCATTCTGCCAGGACCTTTGATGGAGATATTTCAGGATTGTATTTGTTTAAAAAATTGTTGAACAAAGCCCATTCTAGCAAAACTTTACAAAGAGAATACCATACGACTAAAATAGTTTACCTTGTCAAAGTTTTTCTGTTTCTTGTCAAGGTTGGCAGCCAAACCATTGGCTCTCTCCACATCAATCATGAGGTCCTCTACCTCACCCTGGAGTCTTTGTTTGGTCTTCTCCAGAGATGCGCATTTGGAGTTTACTGCCTCAACTTGTTCCTCTGCCTCTTGCAGACGCTGAGCCAGCTTCTTCCTGTTATGTAATACACATTATTTTGAATTCTAATCTATAAAATAGCTGTGAGAATTGGGAATATTATACAATAACATACATACTTAGACTCTTCAAGCTCCTCAGTGCGCTGGATGGCATCAGTTTCATATTTGGTTCTCCACTGAGCAACCTCACTGTTGGCCTTTGACATTCCCCGCTGCAGCTCAGCCTTTGCCTCCTGCTCTTCCTCAAACTGCTCACGGAGCAGGTCACAGTCATGACGGGCTGATTGCACAGCATGGGCCAATGCATTCTTAGCCTAGGAGACAAAGTCACATACTATTAGCTTGTCTCTACAGTAAAGTGATTGACAAGTTTGTGCATGTATTGATTATGCTGTATTACCTTAACCTCCTCTTCAATCTGCCTCTTAAGCTCCTCAATTTGCTGAGTAGAAGCTTGTTTACCTCTGGTGAGCTGAGAAACTAGAGCTTCCTTCTCCTCCAGCTGACGGCCAAACTCACCTATATAGTTTCACAGTCATTGTGTCAGATTGTGATCAGTTCATTTCAAAACACATGGATGTAAGATTTTATTAGTCAACATAAAAAAGTGCTCTAACAAGACATTGTTACAGTGTTACTTGTTATTTTTGATTAATTATTGTTGATAATTATTGTTAATTATTGACATTAATTACTTTTGATATAATATTATTTTGTTCATGATTGGTCATAATTTGTCATTAATTACCATTTTCAGTCTGAAATCTTGCTCTTTGAGTACTGAGATCATTTATCTGGCGAATATTCTCATCATTCTTGGACTTAATTTCACTAAGTTGGTCCTCAAGTGTGCGGCACATCTTCTCAAGATTGCCCTGCAGATACAAAAGTCATTAGATAAATGAAAAATTTCAAGACTTGTTATATACTGGAAAAAATTGTCACAATCAGCACATTTACAAAAATGAATTATTGTTATTTTCACTATTAAAATCATTAATTTTCTGATGATGTATGAATTGTTGGAACCAGACAAAAAAGGACTGAGTTGCACTTATCAGTCAATTTTAGTTGAGAGTTAAGGTTTTCTGAAGGTTCCAAAACAAAATCACCTAGCAACCATACCTTAAAATCCCTGATAAAAACTCGCCAAGACATATATTTTGAAATACTGTAATTCTGTGTTCATGTGTATATTTGAATCATGCAATCGTCTGAGAGGCATCTTTGGATCTGTCAGTCAGCCATTTTGTTTACATCAGCATCAGTTTGAAAATCACTTTAATTTGTTCAAACTCATGCCATCAAGAATTCGCTATGAATATTCACAAAGTGGGAATGCTGTGAAAATGTACAAATAAAGAGGTTTTTTTTTTATGTTTAATTACTATTTGGAGCAATGGGATCGCTAGAAGAGGGCTTAATGAACTCCTTTTTGTGAATGAAAAGAAATCCAAAATTGACATTTTTCATTTGTTTTGCCTGTAGCTTGCAATTAGCCTGTGCGCATTCCGACTAATTTTGCCAGCACGGGTCAAATATATTCTTTAGAATATTTCCCAACCTTTGCTTTGGCAACAGCTTCCATGTTGCTGGAAAGATCATCAATCTCCATTTTGTATTCGCTCTTCTCTTTCTCAAGCTTCTGCTTGACACGCTGCAGGTTGTCGATTTGCTCTCCCAGCTCGGCCACACTGTCTGCCTGCTTCTTGCGGAGGGTAGCAGCAGTAGCTTCATGCTGGAGGGTGGACTCTTCAAGATCACGACGCAGCTTCTGGAATTCAGCTTCTCGCTTCTTATTCATCTCAATCTGAGCAGCAGTGGCTCCTCCAGCTTCCTCAAGCCTCTCACTGATCTCCTCAAGTTCCCTGGAGAGATCAGCCCTCTGCTTCTCAACCTTGGCACGAGCAGCACGCTCAGCCTCGATCTCTTCCTCCAGTTCCTCAATGCGAGCCTATGGTGAAAAAAGTAGTTAATTCGATTTTTGATGATATGTATTTGATTATAATTATCTTTTAGTTTTCTAGATCTTTTGTTTAAAAAAAAAAAATCTAAATACCTGAAGCTCCTTGATCTTCTTCTGGAGTTGAGCACTCAGAGATTGTTCATCTTCTATCTTGCTGAGCAGCTGGCTTGTTTCAAATTCTTTCCTGTGGGTGTTCAACAATAAGTAGTTGTAAAAAAAAAAAAAATGATAACACAACTATAAAAGTTTTCAATATTTTCAAAGATTTCCTGCTTTAGTTACTTTTTTATTTTCTCATCAGATTGCTGCTTGTCATTCTCCAGGTCCATGATGGACTCTTGGGCTAATTTCAGGTCTCCTTCAAGCTTTCTCTTGGCTCTCTCAAGATCCATGCGGAGCTTCTTCTCTTGTTCAAGGGAACCCTCAAGCTACAGGACAATGATATAAAAAAATATGTTCACAGCGGAAAAGTTGATTTGATGAATTCATATAATTAATTTACATAATCAACTCACATCATCAACTTGCTGCTCAAGCTTTGTCTTGGATTTGGTCAGGGTGTTGACTTTGTCCTCCTCAGCCTGAAGATCATCCAGTGTCTGCTGATGTGCCTCTTGGAGGGCTTTCTTCTCCTTCGTAAGCTTGGCAATGCTCTCATCCTGAGCTGCCATTTCCTCAGTCAAGTTCTTGACCTGTGTGATTTTTTTGTTCCAAATAAGCTTAAATTAATTCATATTCTATAACAATATATAAAACAAAGATTAAATCTAATCTTAAACCAGCCTTATTCTCAGTGGCATGTTTCTCCTTCTCCACTTTAGCCAAGGTGAGCTCCAGGTCATCAATGTCTTTCTTCAGCTCAGAACACTCATCCTCCAGTTTCCTCTTCTTGGCTGTCAGTTCAGCATTGATTTCTTCCTCATCCTCCAGTCTCTCAGTTGTCTCTTTAAGTTTAGCTTCAAGCTGGATTTTGCTCTTGATCAGACCCTCACACCTTTCCTCAGCATCAGATAGACCCTCAGATTCCTGTTAGTAAAATAGATTGCATTTTAATTGGAAACCACATTGATAATTTTTAATGGAGCCAAAATGTAGTTAATTCAAGTAAATATACTCACAGATGCTACTTGCAGCTGCAGATCATTTTTCTCTTGCAGCAGTGATACCATCTTCTCTTCAAGCTCCTTCTTTTTGGCTTCAGACTTAGCTAAAGCCTCTTTGCATTTTGCAAATTCCTCTTTCATGCCTGACAGCTCCTTCTCAGTCTCGGCACTCTTCAGCAGAGGCTTAATCTTGTAGTAAACCTTCATCCATGGCCAATGTTTGACATTCATGAATGAGCGGATGTTGTATTGGATAGTGTAAATGGATTCCCTGTGAATAATTCATCATTAAATTGCATAATCATCAATATGTACTGTTTGCACTGTTATCATTGATGTCATCTTTACCCATGACAATACTCACCTCCTTTCCGTCATTTTCACATACTCCTTCCTCATCACGTAGCCACGGCCGAGAGCCTGAGTCATTGTGACCAGAGTTGCCAGTTTCTCATCACGCATCTCCTCAAGAGTACCCAGAAGACCAGCTTTGAAGAACACCTGAATTTATGTAAAACAATATATCAAAAGATATTGATTTAACCTGTATAGTCTATATGATCATGATCAGTGAATCTTTGAAAGTTGTAAAGTTGAATATGAACCTTTGTGTGTCCGAATTTGTACTCATCATGATCAACGTCGATGGATCCCAGGAGTTTCTCACTGGCCTTCTTGTTATCCATAAACTGTCCATCTGGAATAACACCGGCATTCAGCACCTTGTATCTGTGGACAATTAATCAAAATTCTTCATGTCTTTTAATTAGGAGCCTCCTACAGGAAATATGTGTTTTCATGTGGTCCCATTTACCTCTGCTTGAAGTCACCATATTGGATTCTGCTAGGGAAGCCCTTTCTGCAGATTCTGATACCCTCCAGTACACCGTTACACCTCAGCTGGTGGATAACCAGGAAGTTCTCCATGAGACCTGTAATGAACAGTTCATACCATCAACTTGGTGAATTAACTTCATCATATATATTGAGTGCCAGAATATCTGTATGCTTTTTAATACTTTACCTGGAGTCTTGGACTCATTAGGAATCAGGCAACGCACAAAGTGAGGGTGAGTGCTCCTCAAGTTGGTCATAAGTTTGCCCAAGTTCTCCTGTGGAGAATAGAAAAGGGTTGGCATGCTTTGCATTTCTTTTTCCTTTTTACCTCAAATAAAGCAATATTGCTGTGATATCATCTCTGTACATACCCTGAACTGGGAGGACACAGTCTGCATGGAACCACCCTTCTTCTTGCCTCCCTTTTTACCAGCCTCTATTGAGATAAAAGTACAAAGGAACATGTATAAATGCAACAAAAAAAGAAAAGAAAAGAAAGTTCAAAACTGATTAAATTGGTTAAAGTTTGGTTAAATAGATTTTTTCTTTACCCTCAACAACAGGTGGGTAGAGAGTAGCCAGCAGTTTGACAGAAGACTTCTGGTACAGCTGCACAACAGAATCATTTAATGGATCCTTGTTCTTGTCCAACCAGCCAGTAATGTTGTAGTCCACAGTTCCAGCGTAGTGAACCAGGGAGAAGTGGGCTTCAGCCTTGCCTTTGGCAGGCTTTGGTTTCTCGAAAGCTTTGCTCTTGCCAAGATGCTGATCATACAGCTTGTTCTTGAAGGAAGTGTCTGAAGCCTTGGGGAACATGCACTCCTCTTCAAGGATGGAGAAGATACCCATGGGCTGTTTATAAAAGAATGTTGTTTATTACCAAAAATATAAGATTTTGAGAATAGACAATGGAAATTAATAAATTTATAAACCATTAAAAACCTTCTCAATGAGCTCTATGCAAGAAGCCAAGTCCATGCCAAAGTCAATGAACTCCCAAACAATGCCCTCCTTCTTGTATTCCTCTTGTTCCAGAACAAACATGGTGTGGTTGAAAAACTGTTGCAGTTTCTCATTGGTAAAGTTGATGCACAGCTGCTCCATGCTGTTGTACTGATGGAAAAAAAAAACAACAGAAACATTTACTGACTAAATACTGAATATGATTCACTTTGACATAAAAAGAGATAAAATAATCATTCTTACATCAAAGATCTCAAAGCCAGCAATATCCAGCACACCAATGTAGAAATTTCTTTGTTGTTTTGTGTCCAACATCTGATTGATACGAATGACCATCCACAAGAACATCCTCTCATAGATAGATTTGGCCAAGGCACTAACAGAGTTGCACACCTGCAAGTAGAATAGAGTGGATATTTTATTATGCTTCTGCAATAATTAGCCAGAATTTTAGGTAAAACACATGGACATGCTTAAAAAAATGTTACTATACCTGTGGCACAGTCTGGCCTTTGGTCACATATTCATTTCCGACCTTCACTCTGGGGTAGCACAAAGCCTTCAGCATATCAGCAGAGTTCAAACCCAGAAGGTAGGCGATTTTGTCAGCCTCTGTTAAATACATTTTAAAATAAATTGTCTTTGCTCTATATAGTCTTTTGTGTATGTGTAAAAATTATAATAAATATAATATAGGCACCAGGTACTTTCACTTTTATTTTTTAGATTTATTGTTATCCACAGCACTGCACACTTCTAATTTATATTTACACTAAACATTTTACACACAATTTCTGTGATTTAGCAGCAAAGTCAATGCAACCTTTACTACTGTAAAGGGCAGAATAAAACAGAAGCAATTAGACTGAGAAGACTGACTGAAAAGAACACAAGTCTCACCCTCTGTGCCATCAGGCTCGGCCTGCTCCTCACGCTGCTTCTGTTTAAACTTCATGTTACCATGATGAAGCACAGCTCCAGTGAACTTGTAGATGCCCATTTTCTCCTCAGTATTGAAACCCAGAATGTCAATAGCGTCCTGTAAATTACAGAGAAGAATGAGATCTATGATTTTCCATATTTATATAGAATATTTCAATATTCACACAGCAATGACTCACATCAGTAGCATCCAGCTCCACTTTATCATCAATGCTGGCCACTGTGATCTGACCCTGACTGCACATGGGGAAGTCATAGGGGTTGGTGGTGATGAGCGTCATTTCTGTAAAAATACACAGCATTTATGAAAGAGTATTTTACAATGTTATCTGGAATTTAAACATTGAATGATAAATGTGTGCCTACCAATCAGCTCAGGCTTATGGTTGGTCATCATCTGGTAGAAGATGTGGTAGCCTCTCTCATCTGGAAGCTGGAATGACACTCTAGACTTCTCCAGCAGATCTGTTGAGAGAATGTACTTGAGTCACAATCATCTGAAGAGTGACAGACACAGAAAAATGTGCAGGATGGATCAATAAAATCATCCCAGTCCACCTACATGTCTCAATGTCAGCACTAGCCAGTTTTCCAGATGTACCAAAGTGAATTCTGATGAATTTACCCTGTTTAAAACAAAATAGCATAATACATGAATAATAATAATCACTAAATAAAAAGAACGCTGTACAGAAAAATCTAACACAACTGACTACCTTTACTGTAAATAAAAAGTGGTGAACTTACAAAACGAGAGGAGTTGTCATTTCTCACAGTCTTGGCATTACCATAAGACTCAAGCAGAGGGTTGGCTGCAATGATCTGGTCCTCAAGAGAGCCCTGTGTTGTTTGAAGTTTTTTTAAGTTTACATTTTACATTATGAAGTTATTTTACATTTCATGTCTAAAGACTGTTTGCAGGCATTTCACAAATTCACACATCATATAGTTTGTGAGATGAGTGTAACATCTTTCAACATCTTTAAAAATATGACAGTTTTATATCTCATACCTTTATTTTGCTGTCCTCTTTCTTCTTCTCACCACCTGACACTGCAACTGTGGCAAAGTACTGGATGACACGTTTGGTGTTCACAGTCTTTCCAGCACCAGATTCTCCACTGGTTTATGAGAGATTAGAAAACAGATGATTAAAAGACATGTAGACTTTTCATTTTGTAGTATATTCAAATTATATTTTGTAAATATCCCCTTATAGATTTGCCATCTACATTATACTTTAAATGTTTTATTTTTGTCAAGGTCTAAGATTTTAAAAAATACTTACGTAATCAGGACAGACTGGTTTTCTCTATCTGTTGATTGTAATTTGTAAAATATCCGGTAAATATTATATTAACAGCATCATCTAATTCACCTTAATGAATTCTATAGAATTCAATTCCATAATGTCTTACCAGTCTGCATAAACTGATAGGCGTTGTCAGAGACAGAGAAGATGTGGGGTGGGGCCTCCATACGCTTTTTGCCTCTGTAAGCAGTCACCACTTCTGAATCATACACTGGGAGCCACTTGTAGGGGTTCACAGTTGCGCAGAAGAGTCCAGAGTAGGTCTGAAATGAGCAGAGAAGTGGTCAGATTAAACCAACACAGACAAATTAAGCTTAAATGCTTTTTTATGTTGTTTCAGAACTTACGTAGATCATCCATGCAGCATAACGCTCTTTGAGGTTATACAGCACAGAGGCTTCATTGAGATGGGTCATCATGGCCATGTCCTCAATCTTGTCATACTTGGGAGGATTCATTGGGTAGACATCTTCTTCCTTAGCAACTCTTTCCTATAAATTTGATAAATTAGATATTATATATAAAATAAAACAATGTAATAAATCATTTAATGAGCATCTACATGAAATGGAAATTAACCTCCTTAGTGTCAAGCAAAACAACAGTGACTTTGCCACCATCTTTGCTCTTGATTGTTCCCTTGAGGTACAACTCTTTGACATCAGTCACATAGCAGGCAGTCTTGGCATCAAATGGTTTGGTTTGAGCCTCAAGTCTCTCCTTCTCGGGCTTACGTAGGTAAATGGCAGCCTTGCCATAAGCGGCCATCTCCGCGTCCGTACTCATGGTGGCGGCTTACTAAAGAGAGAAACGATAAACTTATGCATTAGAAATTTAATAAATATTCCATGTACCAATAAAGGCAAGACTCATGAAATGAAACACATGAATTGTGTTAGGAAAGAGACATATTCCTAAGTACACATGAATACAGACACATAAAACAATACTAGATAAACATTTAGATAGCAAGCAAGAAGCAGGTAAGGGGTCCATGAACGGCAAAAACTGAGACTGAATATGTCTTTCTGGTGATGAAACTCAAATGCTGTTGTCAGGACATGACACATACAGTACAGTATGAATTGTGGCATATATGAAGTTTCAGGTCAATACAGAGATTCTCACTGTAGACTATGAGTTTCACTTGTGGACTTTCTGATCAAGTGTATCCTCCAGCTACGAGTAGGAATGAAGCAGACATTAAATTGCATGCGTGTACTCGCTAATGCTCACAACAGCCTATATTGGGTAAAAATAGGAAAAATTATAATTTTCCTCCACTGTAGATAAGCGTATTTAAGTTTTTTTTTTTCTCAGTGAATGCATTTCCTGACAAAAAATAAGAAATTACTGTCACAGATTTTTTTATCATAATAATTTTATATTTTATGATAAAACTTTAGACCTTTCTAATGATTTATATTTATGCAAATTTCATCATGGATTATGATAGCAACATTGCATGCCAACAGTTCTGTAGTTAGAGCCAATTCCATGTTTTGCTACACAGAAAGGTGTCAAATTTAATGAAAACATTTCATTTAATTTAAGAGATATAGCCATTTATATTTATATGCACATAAATAGTTGATATACATGTATACATGTATATATCATGACAGAAAATTAGATCATAGGGAGCAATCAACTCGCCATGAGTTAAGATTTTTGTTGTTTCTAACAGTTTTCAAGTTATTAGCAAGAGTGCAAGTATGGATAGTTTGTGGTGCTAGAGGGTTTGAGTTAGAGACTCCACATTTGCTGTGTTTCATGTTCAGACTGTCCTCTATGCTTGTGCCAAATTTGTAAAACTTTCCCACAAGGGGTTCTATGGGCTCTCATAGACTCATAAGTAGAAGGAGAAAAACTGAAAAAATAAAGGGTCAATGGGACCCCTTCCTTAAATTCATCTTACATTTAAAAATTTTTTATTTGTGAATAAATTAAGCAAGTATTTGAAAGCAACATGCTTCCCCACTTTTCTTCTATAATACAGATTATAACAACTGTTTTCCTCTACTTTAATCCACACACTCAATCATAAACTCACTTGCCTTTTGTCCTGTGAGACCAGATGAAATTTTCACTACCCTTGAATTAAAAGAAAATTCAATTAATTTAAATGTATAAATTAATAAAAACACAGATTACAGATGATTATGTGATGATGATAAAATGTCCTTCAGTCACAGTCAGCACAGGCTCTTACCACTGGATGGAACTTCTGAGGTCTTCTCTGCATCCCTTCTGATCTACCCTCTTGGCTTTTATAGAAGTTGATCATGCACACTAAGCAGAATCTATACATGGGTAACCTCATATATTCTGATATATGATGAGCTTTCTTGACCCATTTTATAAGAAATTTATGGACTCACAGACATCCTACCTGATGGAATCAGTCATAAGGCAAACCAATATTGCTTAAAATATATAGGTCACAGCTTCATCTCAAAGTTCATGTGTATTATAATTATTTATTTTTAGTCTATTAATATCTTACTTTGACATATGACACACACTGAAGTAAATAAATCCTTTTTTGGGAAGAGGTTACATTCAGCCACCCCCCCCCCCCCCCCCCCCCCCCTCCCATTTTTTTAATCAGAAAACATTTCACCTTTTCACACATGGATGTTCTTGTAGCAGGCTAGTGTGGCAGCAATAGAGCTAAACAATAAAATATGTTACAAATCTGACAAGATATATAGTTCAAGAATATAGAAAAATACTATAAAATATGTCTAATACAGTGAAAACACACAACAAATGGCAGTTTTTCTTCAGTTTTTCAGACTTTTCTGACTCAGGTTCCTGCATCTCTTCTATCTCTTCTAACTGATCTGACTTATGATTTTCCTAAAATGACCATCAAAACTCAGAAAAATCCCATTTACATTGATGGAATTATCAAATGAGCCAAAGTTGTTTAAATTATAATTTAAACACCCAGAAACCCATTACACTCAATCAAATACTGGAACACAATACACGACTTTTAAAACACTAGGCATCATACATTTGCTGACTTTGTAATAGTTACAAAGAAAAAACTGGGTATCATACACTAAACGACTGAAAATCACACACAACCTCATAATATCAACCATGTTTGATATCCTCCGACTGGATGTAATCAAACTTAAATCGCTTTTCCACCGTCAGGCCGAACGGTTCTAAGAACAGTAAGAAACGGTTCCATTTGTATTTCCACTTGAGCCTGGTACGGCATGGCACGATTACAAACTGCTCTCGACCCGGAATTCTAAACACAGTTGACTAACCGTTCTGCACAAACCCAGAGTACCCTAGCAGCCATGTAGCAGCACCCTAGCAACCACCCTAAGTACCCTAGCAACCACATAGCAACTTCCTAGAATGCCATGATATCCTAGCATCTGTTCAACAATGCCCTTGAACACCCTAGCAACACATTGGCAACCATGCAGCAACGCCCTTGAAACCTCACTGAACACCCTAGCAACATTGTAGCAACACCTTTGGAACCACACTGAACACTGTAGCAACACCCTAGAAACCATGTAGCAACTCCCTTGAAACCACACTGAATACGCTAGCAACCGTGTAGCAAAACCTTGAAACCACACTGAACACCCTAGCAACCCCCTAGCAACCATGTAGCAAAGTCCTTGAAACCACACTGAACACCTTAGCAACACCCTTTTAACCACACTAAACACCCTAGCAACTGTGTAGCAATGCCCTTGCAACCACACTGAACACCCTAGCAACTGTGTAAAAAAACCTTTGAAACCACACTGAACACCCTAGAAAACATTGTAGCAACACCTTTGGAACCACACTGAACACCGTAGCAACACCCTAGCAACTGTGTAGCAAAAACCTTGAAACCACACTGAATACCCTAGCAACCGTGTAGCAAAAACCTTGAAACCACACTGAACATCCTAGCAACACCCTAGCAACGGTGTAGCAACACCCTTCACACAAGACTGAACACCCTAGAATTTGTGTAGCAATGCCCTTGCAACCACACTGAACACCCTAGCAACTGTGTAGCAACACCCTTGAAACCACACTGAACACCCTAGCAACCGTGTAGCAATGCCCTTGAAACCACAATGAACACCCTAGCAACCATGTAGCAACACCCTTGAAACCACACTGAACACCCTAGTAAACATGTAGCAATGCCCTTGAAACCACACTGAACACCCTAGCAACCATGTTGCAGCACCCTTTAAAACCACACTGAACACCCTAGCAATCGTGTAACAACACCCTTAAAACCGCACTGAACACCCTAGCAATCGTGTAACACCACAACACATGGTTCTATGGTGTTGCTAGGGTGTTCAGTATAGTTTGAAGGGTGTTGCTAAGGTGTTCAGTGTGGTTTCAAGGGTATTGCTACATGGTTGCTATGGTGTTGCTAGAATGTTCAGTGTGGTTTCAAGGGAGTTGCTACATGGTTTCTAGGGTGTTGCTAGGTTGTTCAGTGTGGCTTCAAGGGCATTGCTACATGGTTGCTATGGTGTTGCTAGGGTGTTCAGTGTGGTTTCAAGGGCGTTGCTACATGGTTGCTAGGGTGCTCAGTGTGGTTTCAAGGGTGTTGTTACATGTTTGGAACGGTGTTCAGGATGGTTTCAAGGGCGTTGCTACATGGTTGCTAGGGTGTTGCTAGGGTGTTCAGTATGGTTTTAAAGGCATTGTTACGTGATTTCTATGGTGTTGCTAGAGTGTACAGTGTGGTTTCAAGGGCGTTGCAACATGGTTGCTAGGGTGTTCAGTGGGGTTTCAAGGGTGTTGCTACACATTTGTTAGGGTGTTCAGTGTGGTTGCAAGGGCATTGCTACAAAGTTGGCAAATGTATGATGCCTAGTGTTTTAAAATCTGTTCAGATTTTAAAAGTTGTGTAGTGTGTTCCAGTATTTGATTGAGTTTAATGGGCTTCTATGTGTTTAAATTAGAATTTTTGTCAGTTGGAGTTTAAACAACCTTGGCTCATTTGATAATTCCATCAATTTAAAAATAAGTTTTGATAGTTATTTTAGGAAAATCATAAGTCTGATCAGTTAGAAGAGATGTAGGAACCTGAGTCAGAACAGTCTCAAAAACTGAAGAAAAACTGCCATTTGTTGTGTTTTCACTGTATTAGACATATTTTCCAGTATTTTTCTATATTCTTGAACTATGTATCTTGTCAGATTTGTAACATATTTTTTTGTTTAGCTCTATTGCTGCCACACTAGCCTGCTACAAGAACATCCATGGGTGAAAAGGTGAAATGTTTTCTGGTTAAAAAAAACGGGAGGGGGAGGGGTGACTGAATGTACCCTCTTCTCAAAAAAGGATTTATTTACTTCAGTGTGTGTCATATGTCAAAGTAAGATATTAATAGACTAAAAATAAATAATTATAATACACATGAACTTTGAGATTGAAGCTGTGACCTATATATTTTAAGCAATATTGGTTTGCCTTATGACTGATTCCATCAAGTAGGATGTCTTTGAGTGTCAATAAATTTCTTATAAAATGGGTCAAGAAAGCTCATTATATAGTTCAGTGTGGTTTCAAGAGGTTTGCTACACAGTTGCTAGGGTGTTCAGTGTGGTTTCAAGGGCGCTGCAACATGGTTGCTAGGGTGTTCAGTGTGGTTTCAAGGGTATTGCTACACATTTGCTAGGGTGTTCAGTGTGGTTTCATGGGCATTGCTACATGTTTGTTAGGGTGTTCAGGATGGTTTCAAGGGTGTTGCTACATGATTGCTAGGGTGTTGCTAGTGTGTTCAGCGTGGTTTCAAGGGTGCTGCAACATGGTTGCTGGGGTGTTCAGTGTGGTTCACTCTTGAAGCCACACTGAACACCCTAGCAACTCCCTTGAAACCACACTAATCAACCAAGCAACACCCTAGCAACCATGTAGCAATGCCTTTGAAACCACACTGAACACCCTAGCAACACCCTAGCAACCGTGTAGCAACACCCTTGAAACCACACTGAACACCCTAGCAACCATGTAGCAATACCCTTGAAACCACACTGAACACCCTAGCAACCATGTTGCAGCGCCCTTGAAACCACACTGAACACCCTAGCAATCTTGTAACAACACCCTTGAAACCGCACTGAACACCCTAGCAATCGTGTAACAACACCCCAACACATGGTTGCTATGGTGTTGCTAGGGTGTTCAGTATAGTTTAAAGGGTGTTGATACGGTATTCAGTGTGGTTTCAAGGGTATTGCTACATGGTTGCTATGGTGTTGCTAGGGTGTTCAGTGTGGTTTCAAGTGAGTTGCTACATGGTTTCTAGGGTGTTTGCTAGGATGTTCAGTGTGGTTTCAAGAGTGCTGTTACAAGATTGCTAGGGTGTTCAGTGTGGTTTCAAGGGCATTGATACATGGTTGTTAGGGTGTTGCTAGGGTGTTCAATGTGGCTTCAAGAGCATTGCTACATGGTTGCTATGGTGTTGCTAGGGTGTGCAGTGTGGTTTCAAGGGTGTTGCAACATGGTTGCTGGGGTGTTCAGTGTGGTTTCAAGAGTGAACCACACTGAACACCCCAGCAACCATGTTGCAGCGCCCTTGAAACCACACTGAACACCCTAGTAACTGTGTAGCAACACCCTTGAAACCACACTGCACACCCTAGCAACACCCTAGAAACCATGTAGCAACTCCCTTGAAACCACATTAAACACCCAAGCAACACCTTAGCAACCATGTAGCAATGTCTTTGAAACCACACTGAACACCCTAGCAACATCCTAGCAACCATGTAGCAAAACCCTTGAAACCATCCTGAACACCCTACCAAACATGTAGCAACGCCCTTGAAACCACACTGAACACCCTAGCAAACGTGTAGCAATGCCCTTGAAACCACACTGAACACCCTAGCAACACCATAGCAACCATGTAGCAATGCCCTTGAAACCACACTGCACACCCTAGCAGCACCATAGCAACCATGTAGCAATGCCCTTAAAACCACACTGAACACCCTAGCAACCCTGTAGCAATGGCCCTGAAATCACACTGAACACCCTAGCAACCGTGTAGCAATGCGCTTGAAATCATACTGAACACCCTAGCAACACCCTAGAAACCGTGTAGCCGTGCCCTTGAAACCATATGCAACACCCTAACAATCTATGTATTTGTCTGTCTGAAAGACAACATGGCCTTAAAACCTTCAAACTTCACACTTTTAAACTACTTCAAACTTCCTGGCTAGCCTTTCTCAAACCCACATCAAAGTTTGTCCACAAACTTTTTAGTTTATCTCAATGAGACCTTTATAACAGTATAGCAGACTACTTGTATAAAATACACAAAAATATCAGTTATCACTATATATATTTTCTAAAAATATGTCTTGGTAAGATGATATTTAAATGATTTATGTTTTATGATAAAAGCTCTGTTTTCTAGTTTTTATTGTGTTTATTGTGTTTTTATTTCTAGTTTACAAAATCCTAATGTTTCCTATTCGATACTCACATTTTAACATGATTTTAAAATACAAAAAAAAGATGTATTGATAATCTAGAAAACAAGCTCAAGTAAACAAGTGAACAGCACACACTCACACCCCAAGCTGCCTTATCTAATTACTTATTAAAAATGTACGTATGTACGTAACATATCTGCTTCAAAATTCACATTGTGGTTATGGATGTGTATAATTTATGTTGCAGAACAAAACGTCAAATTATCGTCAAGTTATGTTTACCACAGGCTTTATATTACACATAACCGAAAAACTCCATAGGAAAATCTCAAAGGAACCAGTGGCGAATTCGATTTCTGGGTTCTGACGTCATACCTGCACCACTATGTCTATTCTTATTCTTTTTCATTTAAAAGTACAAAGGGTCACCACAACCATCCTCTCATTGGAAACACTCTTTGCCTTTCTCTAATTCCTCTAATTTGATGGACTGATTTAAACTGCTTCTTTCTTATGACAATCTATACCAGCAGCTACCTTCCCCCTATCCTGCTGGCAAGCTTACCTCATTAAAATACTCAGAGACATCCCCTTTAGCCTGACCTTTCAGTTAACCAAGCTGTAATTTCAGCCTCCTCAATATGCTTTTCCTTATCTCAAGATTCATATCTGGGGATTATATCTTTTTTCATTATTATCTATTAGGACTTTCTTAAATGGCAACATGAGTTTAGATGCTGAAAAATCCCATTTTCATTCCAGTTAGTGAAACACACATGGTCCTTTCGGACTGCTTTAAGCCACAATATGCCCTCTAAACTATCAAAAATACAGCAGAGATGATCTCTGCTTTAACATGTTATGATCTGTTATCAGCTGTTTTCCACAAACATGTGTGCCACATATACTGTAGGTTGTTTATTTTTACACCCAAGTCTCATAATTTAATCTGAAGTTTAATGTTGTGTAACTGTATACGGAAATTATTTATGAGCAAAGACAAGGGATAGTTGTACTGATCTGGGTGTCATCAGGACAACCTATCAAACAAGTAGTCAGCTAGTTAGGGAAAGGTTGTTGCCAGTTGGGCTTACATCCAAACGTGAAGCGAATCTTTTCAAAGTTCTAAAAAACAAAACAAAAACAAATGCGAAATAGGTCTGTTTCCATTCCAAACAAGTTGTTTGAGCGTATGACGGTGGTATTGGTAACCTAGTAACCAAGAGTAAATAAAACACCATCAGCGGAAACAGACAATCTAGTGGACTAGACACTTGACTAGTGGTTTTAATGTTCACTACATCAGAATTTATTCAGCAAATTCGTTTCTATCTCCCATTTTCCGCATTAAAGAGATAGTTCACCCAAAATTAGCCCATGAATTGCTCACCCTCAAGTCATCCTAGGTGTATATGACATTCTTCTTTCAGACGAATACAATCGGAGTTATATAAAAAAAATGTCCTGGCTTTTCCCAGCTTTATAATGCCAGTGAATGGTTGTTTCTGTTTTGAAACATAAAAAAGTCCATAAAAATGCATCTATCCATCACAGCTCCAGGGGTTAATAAAGGCCTTCTGAAGCAAAGTGATGCATATGTGTCAGAAAAATATCCATATTTAAAACTTTATAGACTAAAATAACTAGCTTCCGGCAGATAGCCATACGTAAATTGACTTACGGCAAAAAAGTAACCCCTGACGCGATGTATAGGAGCATTGCAAGCTTTGACACCTCTCGTGGATAGGGCTGAGCAACAAACTCAAGCTCCTCTTCTCTTATATCTCTTCTCTTTAAAAATTCTGCTTTCAATAAATCGACATGTACAGCTGTCCACCGGAAGTTAGTTATTTTAGTCCCCTGGAGCGTGTGGACCACTTTTATGATGGATACATGCACTTTTATGGACTTCCCTTTTACTGCCATTATAAAGATTGGAAGAGCCAGGACATTTTTTAATATAACTTTGATTGTATTCGTCTGAAAGAAGAATGTCATATAAACCTAGAGTGAATTGAGGGTGAGTAAATCATGTGCTAATTCAAATTTTTGGGTGAACTAATCCTTTAACTCTTTTTTAGCACAAGTCAAAAACCACCTCAAGCAAGCGTAAAAACTTTTTTTGCAAATTAAGGGATTTTCCCCCGACAGTAGCTGCGTTTATATGTACCCTAATAATCCGATTGTATTTGAACTAGCAACACAGTAAATAAAAAGTCACAAAAGAATTGGCCAATTCTGATTTTAATTTCTTCTGGAAGGGGTGGTTTAAACCTTTTATAATCTGTTCAATAGGACTTGATTGGATTGAAAACTGAAACTGGAATGTTCTGTGCATGTGCAATGATGCAGAAATGGCGCAGGGATGTATTACGCACAGAACGAGCTGTTGTTGAATATTGTGTATTTTGTGCCGTCTGTCAAAAGATCAATTCTGATTTTAAACTTTATATAGCGTTCATTTATACACTATGTTCGGATTTATTAACTGAAGTGATTTCATTCTGATTTAAAGGTATCCATGTAAACATAGCAACTGAGAGCGTTGTGTAAAGGCCCCTTCTTTAAGCATAATTGAAGAATGAACTGGTGTGACAATTTCAAACAAAATCAGGCCAAAACAAAGTTCATTCTGTGTTTGTTCAGGTGTTCGAAACAGTTTGCCAATGCTAACTTTCTGGAAAAGTTCACTCCGGCTGTTAAACACCTTCTTTGGTGTGGAAATTGTCTCCTAGAATGGTCTCCTTCACTGCGTAGTGCTTTAGTTTCTCTGTAAAAGCCCAAACTTAACATCCAAATCAGCCAAATAAGTGTTATAAAATGCAGTCTACTGCTGTTAAACTGCGGGACATGTTGGATATTAAACAGTGTTATTAAAAGCACATTATAAAGTGCATTTCAGTGTGCATGTTCTGAGTCCAACGCAGATAATCAAAGGGACTTCGGATATGCGACTAAACGCATACACACAAAAACATTTCGGTTACATATATAACCCTCTTTCCCTGAAGGAGGGAACGGAGACATTACGTCAGTGACTAGCTTGAAAGGGACAGCGCAACTCCGCCCAACCACCTAGGGATTTAAGGAGCCGCACATGCAATCTCGCATTATATTACCTGCTGAGGAGCCGAGGCTGAGGGCCCTAGCCGTACTAATTTTGTCTAAAGTACCGACGCGTACAAGTCAGGTACTGAAATTTAAAAAATGTGATGCTTTGAGCTGGAATCATAAACACCTCTGACTGGCCATTGTGTTCATGCGCTCATCGGATGTGTCTGTGATTGGCTACAATGATCAATGCATGGGAGTGTTTGAAAGCACAAAGAAGTTTTTGAAAGTGTTTTGAAAGCAGGAGCAGGAGCATCTGAGAGCACAAACAGGCGTCGACCAGCGGACCGGTAGGCTGATAGGCACTTGAATTCAAACACTCCCTTATGTATCTGTGTAAGCGCTCTGTGAAAAGCATCATTGATGTATATTTACAACGTTTTTGAAGCGCTGGTCATTGTAGCCAATCACAGACATATTTGATGAGCGCGTGAGCACAATAACCAGTCAGAGGTGTTTACGATTCCACTCAACAGCGATCAAAGTGTCAAATTTTTTTAATTTTAGTACCGACTTGGTATCGCGGTCGGTACTTTTGACAACACTAGGAAGTACCAGTGGTACAGCGGTTGTGGCATGAGGACATCTCCATTCCCTGCCCAATCAAGCATGGCTGTCAGCTCTGGATCAGACTCGGACAGTGCTGGCACTCCCAAAGGAGACAGCACAGCCGAATCCTCATCTCCAGAGGAATCAATCCCACCTTGTGACACGGTGATCGACATAGCATAATCCGCCAGAGCCCCGAATTAAATGCTGCATCCCCAACGTGAGGGACCAGTGACCTCACCCGACAGAGGTGGGGTGGGGCGGAGTTGCGCTATGCAAATTCCACACACTCATGGCATTGAACTCAAAGGTGATAGGCTTTCAAGCGAAACCCCCATTCCGTCAGTCAGTTACATAATGTAGAGTGACTGAATGGGAATGCCTTTTTGGAGAGTATTCAAGTAAACACAGTGTTATGTCTTAAGTAAACATACACAGTTGAGAAAGAAAATGCTTGTGTAACAGTATTGTGATGTTGTGCACTTTCCCAGGAGATACAGACAGGAGATGAGAATCCAGTTTACAAGCACCAACGGCTGTGGTTTATTTCCTGAATGTTTACAACCTAAAACAGTAGTATCAGGAGGTGTCTTTACTGTCCACAAAACAACAAAATGCCATGAGATTGACTAAGTTTTTCGCACCGCTTATGGCCCCCCCCCCGTGCATCCCACTTGCCCCTTCCTCCTAACTATTTCCCTCCCCCTAACAGCAGGTGAATCAAATAAATACATTTATAACTGAGAATAAAGTTTCAGCGCCACAGTATATTGAATACGTGCATTAGCTCTTAAATTGCCAGCAATCTAATATACCTACTGCAGTCTGTCGTTAATGATAATCAAACAACAAATGACAAAGGAAAATCAACCACTGAGCTTGACTGAATAACTTAAGTAGCTTTAATAAGGATTGCTTATTTGGGGAAAAAAGTTGAATTTTTGCAAAAGCTGAATTTTCAGCAGTCATAAAGGAGTGGAGAGGACACTGGCTGTTGGCTGCCGCTTCTCCATCTCTCTTTTTAATTTATTTCCACATTTGTTTTTAAACAGTAATGATTTTATCAGTTGGTGTTTTACACTGCTTTATTGATACTGGAGTTCTACTTTGTGTCTCTTGGTGCGTGTCACTGTTGTTCGACCGGGTTTAACAACGTGGGATTGCTGCCGACTAGGGAACGCTGCGGCCTGTGTGATGGCTATCCATGCTGCTGTGTGACAACAATGTGTCGGGATTCTGACTTCAATAAGCCTACCTCAATCTGGATATTACTGTTCCTATCATGCGGATTTCCCTCCTATCCATTGTCATAATTTTTTGACCCTGTCTGGGCTTCGTGGTGAGTGGGTCCTTCAACAGTTGGATTTCATCATGATAAGGTACTCTTTTTCTAAACTGCTCTCATTGGAATATCACTTACTTCTTGACGTCTGTGTTCAAAAGACCTTGCAATCGCGCTGGCTTCTACATCGGCCGAAATATTTACTGGGACTGGCATTAACGTTTTATGTTCTGAGTCTATGGATTCAGAAACAAAAAAGCGTTCTCTATGTGGTGTTTGCCACAACCGACTCCTCAGAAAACGTGACTCGAAACTGCTCGATTTGCACATCTAAATGTTCGTTCATTGAACAATAAGACTGCTGTACTCTATGATATCATATTGAACAATGCTCTGGATTTCTTTTGTATCTCTGAGACTTGGCACCTGCCAAATTACTTTATAAACTTAAATATGAGTGCTCCACCATGATATATATTATATCAATATAATACATATATTGAGAGGCCATGTCTAAGTGGTTAAGGTGGTGGTCTTGTTGTTATTTACAGAGCTGATATATCAGTTACGGAAATCACCATTCCCTGTGTATTATCATTTGAGTGCATTGATTTTGAAATGAACGGTGCTTCCCCTGTTCTTATATTGTACTCATATATCAACCTCCAAAACCAAATTCTGTTTTTCACTGAACTCACAGAGCTACTTACATCTGTTAGCTCTGTTTGTCCAGCAATGATTGTGACTGGAGACATTAATATCCACATGGATAACTCTAATAGTAATCTAACAGATGATTTCATGGATGCATTAGACTGTTTTAACATGATCCAGCATGTGAAATTTCCCACTCATAATAAAGGTCACACACTTAATCTGGTGTGTTCTGTTGGGGTGGATACTGACAAGCTAGATAGCAGTGACTTGTGTATTAGTGATCGTAAGCTTCTCCCTTTTAATTTAAATGTTCAGTTTTTAAGATGTGCTCAAAGAAGGGTCATTAATTTTAGAAATGTCAAGATAATGTTAGAATTTTGACAGTCTCTCATGTCTGATCTCAGAGCACTCTACAGTTGAAACTGTTGATCCATATAATTCTATTTTGTCATTTGCTTTTGACGTGTTAGCCCCCAGGAAATTACTACTGATATTGTTCCAAAAGCCCTTAAAGTTGCAGCTATTACACCAGTACTTAAAAAGCCTGGATGTGACAAGTCTGACCTATCAAATTACAGACCTATCTCAAATCTACCCTTTTAGAATGTGTGGTTATGGCACAATTCCACTCACACTTTTCAAACTTTTTCTGTCTGGGTTTAGAAAAGGACACAGTACAGAGACAGCCCTGGTTCGAGTTTTGAATGACCTGCTTGTCTCAGCTGACGCTGGAGCCTCTATACCATCTTGGTCTTATTAGATCTCACTACAGAATTTGACACAATGTGCCATTCTATCCTGCTAAATAGACTGAAGAGATGGCTTGGTATCACTGGTACTGTGCTTTATTGGTTTAAATCTTACCCTGACTGATCATTCTCAGTTTATTGTCTTGGTAAACAACAATTCTCAAATTGGACAGTTCTGCCATGGTGTTACCCAGGGATCTGTCCTGGGCCCCATATTGTTTAGTGTTTATATGCTTCCTTTGGGGCAAATCATGGACATATGGCTTGGGGTATCACTTTTATGCCGATGATACCCAAATTTACATCAGCTCCAAGTCTGATCCTATCACCTTTACAGTTCTCTCAGAGTGTGTACAGGAAATAAAAACGGATGCACCATAATTTTTTTTTTTTAACTACATTTGTTTTAAGACAGAGGTTGTACTTATTGGCACACCAGCAGCTATTCTTAAAGGTAGCAATTTTAACTTGATTGTCGATGATAGTGTCGTATTTCCATCTGCTCAAGCTCGTAACCTTGGTGTGATTTTTTAAATTCATCTGAAGCTAGACTCACATATTAAATATTAGAAACATTGCAAGAATTAGGCCTTTCCTAATTCAAATATTGTTTTTAAAACTCTCACGCTAACTGACAAAGCTATGCATGGAATAGCCCCTTCTTATATTTGTTACTTAGTCACCCTGGTCACACCTTCTCGTTCCCTTCGGTCAGCTGATTCTCTTACTCTTCAGCAGCCTCCCTGTAGATTAAAATCTATGGGGGAGAGAGCTTTCTCTATCGCTGCACCCAGGTTATGGAATGCACTTCCTCTCTCTGTTAGAGAGGCTCCCACATTAGCTTGTTTCAAGAAGCTGTTAAAAACTCATCTTTTCAAAATCGCTTATATAGATTGTCAAGATTAGTATTCTATTGTGTTGTACTGTAATGGTTATTTTATAATCCTTTGTATTGCATTATTTTTGTATTTTATTTGTTTTTATTTGTTATTGTTTGTAGCACTTTGGGTTTTAGAAAAGCGTATTAAAAATAAATATGTATTATTAATCTACATTTAATCTGTACAGTAAGACTATGCAGTGTTTTTACATTTGATTATTTTTTGTAAGCTATTACTTATCTGAATACCACTGTTAGTACCTCTTCCCGAAATACTTAAAACACAATTTATTTAATTTGTATTTTCATTCTGTTGTATTTGTCCATTTTGTCTTACTATTATTTTTTGCCGAAGTATCAATAATTGTGAAATTTCCCTGATATTTAAAATTACTCAATATCATGAAATAAGACTTTGATCATATCACCCACCAATAATCATGTTAAATATTTGTGATTTCAAAATTGACCAAAAATAATTGTGATTATGATTATGATCAAGCCACGTCCAGTTCCAATATTAGCTTTACTTCCTGTCTCCTGAGATAGATTTACCAGACCCAAGAGACATGAGAAGAGGTGTAACTTAGTTTCAGATCATTTATTGAACAGTATGTGAAAAAACAGCCGAAACATGCAAGTACACTTGAAGTAGAACTATTCAATGTAATATGCAGATCAATAACTTGGAATGTCTTATCTTACTAGGTCCCAAGCAGATCGCTGGAGAACATACACAGGAGATAAATCTACAAGGCAAGTCTGCAGGTAAGGGAATCTAAAACCTATGACAAGGCTAGAACTAAGACTGAGGGAGTATGTGTGCCTTTTGAAAGGTAGCTTGGTGTGTTGATGAGGACCAGGTGCAGGTGATTAGTTACCATGGCAAAAGAACACTTGGGAAAGTACAGGGGAATGGTGACATAATGGGTGAGTGGGACCTCACTTTGGAGTTCTGCAATGCTGTGGGACTCTTCACAGAGGGCCTCAACACATTAAGCCATGTTCCACCTAGGTATCTGCCAACAACAACCGAGTCAGACTAAGGCATTGCAAGTATCCCACATTTACCTAACTAAACAGAGGTTTAGTCTAAGCTGTAGACCCCTTGCTATCAGGGGGCTTTAAAGGGGACCTATTATGCCCCTTTTTACAAGATGTAAAATAAGTCTCTGATGTCCCCAGAGTGTGTATATGAAGTTTCAGCTCAAAATACCCCACAGATCACTTTTTATAGCATGTTAAAATTGGGGGTAAGCAAAAACGCACTATTTTTTGTGTCTTTTTAAATGCAAATGAATCCTACTTGAGTCTTATCCAAATGAGCTCGTGCTCCAGTGTTCTCTTACACACTGAAAATGTCAGAAACTGCCAATAAGCTGTGTTCAGCCTTATATGTTCGAACCAGAGTCGGACAATGATGGAAAGACTCAAGAAGTGACAACATGCAACAGGAAGTTTCTGAAAAGTTAATTGACGAATGTATGGAGTTGATATGGAGTTAAACAATCTTTAAATCATCGATTAGCATGTCCCGTCATGATAATATGTAAATCGCTGTACAGGTGCTCATGTGGGAACTGTTGTAAAATGCCTACAGAGCCAGAGAATATATGCTGTATGGAGATAGAACAGGTATAGTTATGTTTAATTATGATTATAACTTATGTTGTCATCTTGCTTTCATGAAATGCTATTGCGTTGTGTTAATAAAGGTGAAAAGACAGATGCAACAGCTTGAGCAGACTCCCAAATGAATGACAATCATGGAATGAAGCCTGTTTGTTTAAACGTGTATTCTCTTCAGAACGCATGTAACATTTATTGAGCCAACTATTAGTCAGTTGCAATATTCATGAAATTTGGTACAAATGTACAGTTTGGGGCCCTGAACATTTTCAGGAATGAAGCCATTGCAAAAACGCCTCATGGTCACCATGGCAACCATTTTACTTTCTGCCAGAACCAAATTATGTATTTTGTATCATATCTCCTGAATCAAACATGATAACACATGATAACACGATGAATTTAGTCACATGAGAAGGAAATCACTATCTGAGAACCTAGGCTAGATTTCATAATATCATGTCTGTTGCATGCGTGTTGTGTAGAGTTGAAAAAGCTGGTAACGCTTTAAGCCGGGTACACACTGTGAGATTTTGGCCACGATTTGGCCATCTGAGACAAATTTTGCAAATCCTAAAAGATTCCTTTGATCCTAGGCTAAAATCTGAAGTCTTTGATAATTAGTTTGACATGTTCACCGGCAGCCGATTAATGACCGCTGCGATCAAATTTTACCTCAGACGAAATTATCTTCGTTTTTCAAGACAAACTTTGACCAAAATGAGCGCTAGAGATTTCTTTGTAGCCACCATTTAAATCCCGCGTGTAATGCAGCTCACCGTCACCGAACGCATCGTTCACTGATGATATAAAACTCTGGACAATTTTCTTGCGTGCGTCCGTTTTAGCGCGCCTCAACTATCGTACAGTCTGACATTAATGACAACTTAGATCTTACAGTGTGACATGGATTACAGAGGGGATCATCTTCGTACAGTCTGACAAGAAACAATCTTAAAGACTATTATAAATTGCACAGTGTGTACCCGGCTTTAGATTACAGCCCGGAAAATACTGCGTAGGTAAAGCGAATTTACAGCGTAACTTTCGGTAATTATAGTGTAACTATGTAATATTTGGGGAATAAAGGGGTAACTATCAGGAAAATTAACAAATTATTTATACTGTAAGTATTTTTTAATACTTAATACTTACTGTAAGATAATTTTTCAATTATACATGTAGTTATAGGGTAAGTATGAATCTACGGGCTGTAAATTAAAGAGGTGCTTGTTCCCCTCTTGTTTCATGTAGTTACAGGGTAAGTATGAATCTACTGGCTATAAATTAAAGTGGTGTTTGTTCCCCTCTTGTTTCAAAACACGTACACAGTCTGATATCACTCGGAAATCTTTATTTGAAAAGGTTTACGTTATGAACTGCAATCGGAGCTGGCCTGTCGCGACGAGGGAAGGAATTTAGATCAGTTCATTGAGCTCGCCATTCGGATTGATAATCTCATCCAGTCATGAAGGTCCAACACCCATGGCCGCCTCCGAGTACCCCCATCTCCCAATACCGATGAACCGGAGCCCATGCAGATTAACACATACAGTCTATCCGTTGCAGAGAGAGAGCGGCGACTGGCTCACCGCCTGTGTCTGTACTGCGGGCAGCCCAGCCATCTACGAGTCGCCTGTCCTTCAAGACCAGACCCTGAGTCCGGGAAATTGGTGGGTGTTGCCATTGATGCTCTGAACCCCGACCTATGTGTAACGGTACCTATCACTATAAGTGCCAATCGTTGTAAAATCTCCACTATTTCTCTGCTGGAAATTTTATGTCCAAAGAATTCGCTCAACTCAACCATATTGCTCTCACCCGATGCTCTTTTTTCCTAACAGTGGAAGCGATAGATGGACAATCCAATTCTACATCTTGACAACGCCACACACACCCGTCATCCTTGGGTTACCCTGGCTCCGTCGACACAACCCTCTCATCTCTTGGAGAGATGGTCAGATAGCTCAGTGGAACAGATCTTGCTACCTCAAATGTCTCGCTCATGTCTCACCCCTGCTGGTCCGGTCCGTCACAGTCACGGAAGAAAAAAACTCAGACGGCAACCTCCCTGTTGATATATTGACTTGGCCGAAGCCTTCAGTAAGACCAAAGCATCAAAACTGCCTCCGCACAGGACCTGCGATTGCGCCATCGATCTACTCCCGGGTTCCACCCCTCCCAAGGGTCGCATATTCCCACTTTCTCAGTCCGAATCAGAGGCCATGAAGAAGTACATAGAAGAGGAGCCATCAGCCATCAACATCCCCTGCGTCTGCTGGATTCTTTTTCGTTCAGAAGAAGGATGGAGGTTTTCGACCATGCATCGACTATCGAGGTCTGAACGAGATAACGGTTAAGTTCCGATACCCCCTACCACTGGTCCCTGCAGCTCTGGAGCAGCTCTGAACCGCCAAGTATTATACCAAACTGGATCTTCGCAGCGCGTACCATCTCATTCTCATACGAGAGGGGGATGAATGGAAGACAGCCTTCTCCACCATCACAGGGCACTATGAATATCTGGTCATGCCCTTCGGCCTGGTCAACAGTCCCTCCGTCTTCCAATCCTTCATCAATGACGTATTTAGAGACATGCTTAACTGGACAGTTATTGTGTACATTGACGATATTCTGGTCTTTTCAGACACCTACGAGGAACACGTCAGAGCTGTACTTCAACGACTCATTCAGCACCAGCTATATGCAAAGGCAGAGAAATGCAAGTTTCATCAGACGTCTATGACTTTTCTAGGGTATGTCATTAGTCCTGAAGGGGTTGCTATGGATGATCGCAAGGTCAGAGCCGTTCTTGACTGGCCACAACCCACCACCTTGAAAGAGCTTCAACGCTTCCTGGGGTTCGCTAACTTTTATCGTCGTTTCATTAGGAACTTTAGTTCTGTGGCCAACCCCCTAACGTCCATGGTTAAGAAGGGAGCCAACCGTCTCAACTGGTCCGACGCAGCTGTCCAGGCTTTCGAACAGCTTAAACAGCGGTTTGCCTCAGCCCCCATCCTGCGCCATCCCGATCCCAACCTCCCCTTCATCGTGGAGGTAGATGCTTCCAATGCAGGTCTAGGCGCCATCCTCTCTCATAGACAAGGTACACCTCCGAAATTACACCCGTGTGCTTTCTACTCCAGGAAGTTGAGTGCAGCAGAGAGGAACTATGATACTGGCGACAAGGAACTCTTAGCCATGAAAGCAGCCTTTGAGGAGGGGCGGCATTGGTTAGAAGGATCCACTCACCCTTTCACCGTTCTGACCGACCACAAGAACCTGGAGTACCTAAGGACAGCCAAGAGACTCAACCCCAGGCAGGCACGCTGGTCCCTGTTCTTCACCCGCTTCAATTTTACAGTCACTTACCGCCCCGGATCCAAGAATACCAAAGCTGATGCCCTGTCCAGACAGCACGAGCCAGACCAATCCCCACAACTTCCTGAAACCGTACCCTGTCCAATGGGACATTATGACTGAGATCGAACAGGTCAATGCTCAAGCGGAGATTCCCAACGACTGCCCACCTGGCAAGATCTTCGTTCCTGAACCCCTCCGTAACCGGGTCGTGGAACAGGTCCACTCCCTACCCAGTTCTATCACAGAGACGAACTCCGCCATCCCCTCCACCGACCACCAGAGGGCCCCATCGCCCCCGTAAATTGACTTCCCATCTCCGACGAATCATTACACATACTATACTATTACATAATACCATACATTTCAAAAAAAGACCAATGACATTTGAAGCTTAATGCTATAGAAAAGTTATAAAAGTCTATCTGGAAGAGTGTTTTCAGCTTACTTATTTTCATATAAAATATGTAATAAGCTATTCAAAACATCATTCAGTGAAAACTATGATAATTGTAATTAATAATTACAATTACAATTTCAAGGGAATAATCAACATTTATGGTTTTTTATCATAACCGTGCAGCCCTAGTATTGTGTGTGGCCCCCATGTGCCTATGTGCACTCACAACAATATTTGATCATGCCTGATTAGATGACGGATGGTGTCCTGGGGGATCTCCTCCCAGACCTGGATCAGAGGAGATGAACACAGTATCTGCATTTGGAACCAGGGGCAAGAAGATAGCATGGGATACCTGGAACGCAGATGACATGTCAGCCCTGTCAGCGGCCCCAAAAAGCATGGTCATTTCCATTGTGCAGCACAAAAGAGCAGTGTACCAAGGAGAACACTGTTGAGGACAAGCACTTGAGGTAGCAACAGACTGGGATTGGTTGGACCCAAGCATTTGGAGACCATTGTGGTCAACACTCTTCCACAGCCAAGCCAGACCATCCTTGAGCTCTTAAACTGTGGCTGCAAGAAAGGCTGCTGGCTGGCACTGCAAATGTAAAAAAAGAAAAGAAAAAAAAAAGCCTCCATAAAGTGCACAGCTCTGTGGAGGAGACTGTGAAGGAGACTGAAGAACAGGAACAACAAAACAATCAAACAGACGTGTTTCTGAAATAGATTTTTTTGAAGTAAATCTTTGTTTGACATTCTTTTTAAGCTACCCTCAAAAAAATTATTCTAGCTGTTTGCTCAGTCAACACAAATCTTTAGTTTTTTACTTAATTGCCAGTTTACTCAATTTTATTACGTTAAATGAAATAAAATTTGTAAAATGTTAAGTTAACCTAAACCATTTGTGTTGGGACTACATTAATCATTTATGTTGCGCTGACTGAACTGGGCAGTGCATTTCTTGTTCCCAGCATGCTTTGCATAGGGATAGATCAGGAGAGTAAATGTTGAAATTAAGTGCTGTTTAATGTGTTTTATAGTAAAGGGAAAGACCTGTTAAAGTTTGATGTTATATTTGACAGTTATATTTGACATTTAAAAGTTGTGTTATGTTGTGTCGATTTTGGAGGTTACCATTATCGTGAAGTGTAGACCTTGAGGCTGTGCTGTTCTCAATGAGCTGTAACTGTGCTAATGCCAGTGTTTAGTTTTTATAGAAATAAAGAAAATAAATTCATTTGACACACAGTTCCCACAGTCTAAATATGGTCATCAGTTCTACCCCTCTTTATCCTACTTTATCTAGTTGGAATCAAATGATTTTTTTTGTAGTCTTGACTAAATTAATTGAAGTTCATACAACAAGATTACAACAAATAATTTCAAACCAATTAGATTTTGTTGGAAAAACGTAATTTTAATTTAACAGCTTGTTCAACAGCTTATTTTTTTGAGTGTATGTTGCTAAGGTCATATTGAATATTCTACTCTTTACAGTCACTGTATTGTCAAAGTAAATGAACAAAAGGATTAAGCTGTAACATGTTACACAACATGCATGTAAAAAAGTCTAGCCTAGGTTCAGATGCTGTGATTTCCTTCTCACGTTACTGAATTCACTTTTAACTATTCACCTGAACAGTTTATGTTCATATAGTATCATTCTAATCCTTGAGTATCAAAACATAGGGGTAGACATAACCGTTTCGGTGTTATCATGTTTGATTCAGGAGATATGATACAAAATACATAATTTATGAAGGAAAGTAAAATGGTCGCCATGGCGTTTTTGTGATGGCTCCATTTCTGAAAATGTTCAGGGCCCAAAACTGTACAAGTTTACCAAGTTTCATGCTTTTATAAAAGGTGAACATATTACCTCATATTTGGCACATATCTCACAGCTGGTTCGGTGCGCTAGGTGGAGAGCGCTGAAAAGCCGTTCTTACGGCTGGTAAGAGAGCGCCTTCGTGTGAGAGAGAGCGCGCACGTCAGGCTGCACTATCCCCTGACTGTGTCGCCGCGACCCCTCCCCCTGCGTGCTTCAGCACCAAGGAGAGCGTCCTTCTATTAGAGCAACACAGATAGAGCTTGCGTCCTTTTCAGGATGACATTCTATCTGTGTGTTTCTGGATGCGGTGGTTATCTGTCACCGAGGGATGGTCACAAGCGCTGTATCTCGTGTTTGGGCGTTCAGCACGCTGAGGCAGCGCTCGTGGATGACTCATGTTCTCACTGCGGGAACATGACCATCTCGGAGTTGCGGTCGAGACTCCATCTCGTAAGGGGTGGAGTCCCCGTGCCTCTGCCTCGATCTAATCCTCCACAGAGGGTTACTTCAGGCAGTAGCACGGGTGATCTGAGGGTTACGGTGAGCGCGCTTCCCCCAGGGAACCAACCCCCGGGGAACCCTCACTCCTCCCGCACTTCGCAGCCAGTAGAGCTGCCGTTGGAACGCGGTGGGCCACCCACGAGGTGTGTACCATCCGTATCCTTCGGGGCTCCTCTTGACGATCAGATGTCCATCGCTGCATCGGAGGGAGGGTCAGAAGTTTCTGGAGATGACGTGTCGGCGCAGGGGGCTCCTTCGGGAAGATCCGCTGTGCCCGATACGGATCCGGAAATGATGGCCATGCTTTCCCGGGCCGCTGAGAGAGTCGGGCTCGTGTGGAACCCTCCACCGTGTCCCGAACCCTCAAGGCTGGACGATTGGTTTCTCGGGGTGGCCCGTGCTGGTTCTCAGCGCCCCACCCCGGTTCCTTTCTTTCCGGAGGTGCATGACGAGCTCACTAGGTCATGGACGGCACCTTTCACTGCCCGAAACCGGCCCAGTGGCTCCTCCTCCCTCACCACCCTCGATGGGGGAGCGCAGAAGGGTTACACGCAGGTTCCTCCCGTGGAACGGGCCGTTGCCATGCAACTGTGCCCTAACTCCACTTCTAGGGGGAACCCGTGTCTCCCCTCCCGGGCCTGTAGGTACTCGTCCGATCTGATCGGAAAGGCCTACCAGGCTTGTGGGGATGCTGCCTCCTCCTTACACGCTATGGCGTTGTTGCAGGTCCATCAGGCCCAGGCACTGAGGACCTTGCACGAGGGTGGTCACGATCCCGCAGTTCTCCAGGAACTGAGAACCGCAACGGACCTCGCGCTTCGTGCGACGAAGGTTACGGCGCGGGCAGTGGGTCGTGCGATGTCCACTATGGTGGTCCAGGAACGCCATCTCTGGCTGTGTCTGGCTGACATGAGGGAAACCGACAAGATCAGGTTCCTTAATTCCCCCGTGTCCCAGACCGGCCTCTTCGGCGACGCGGTCCAGAACTTCGCCCAGCAGTTCACGGCCGCACAGAAGCAGACTGAGGCAATCAGTCACATCCTGCCACGGCGGACAGCTGCTGTCTCCACCCCGCCGCCGGCAGCGCCTCAGCCTGCTCGTCGCCGAGGGCGGCCGCCTGCGTCTGCCTCCGCTCCCGCGTCGCAGCAGCAGCCTCCACCCAAGCGACGTCGTGGAGCCGGGCGTAAGCAGGCCGCCCCGCCCGTCCAGGCCTCTGCCAAGAGGGGTGGCAAGAGCAAGGGCAAGCGGCCCTGAGACGGGCGACCTGGAGATGGGGAGGACTGCTCTTCTGGAGACGGTGACCGCACCGCTCCATCCCCCGGAGGAGGGCCGGGTGGAGAATCTTGTGTTCCGTTTTGTTTCTGTTCCCAAATTCTCAATAAAAGAGCAGTTTCCCCTATCTCCGGGTCCCCAGGGGGCTCGGAGGGTTGTGGCCGGTCAAACCCCGGACCACACTCATCCTCCCCCTTCGCCAGCGGGCAGCAGTGGACAATCCCCTCACGGTCCTTCTGCCCACCTGTGGAATCAGGTAAGTGTTGCAATGCACACTCACACCTCGCTGCGGGCCGCCTCCACGAGACAGCCGCCTCAGCCCGGTACCTGTATTCCACCTCGCTGCCCCACGGTGGGTACGCCGGTGGTCCCTTTGGTCCCGCTTGCACGGTCTCTGCGAGCCTGGCTAGCGCTCCCCAGTCCGTCTCGCTGGCTCATTCGGACCATCAGGCTCGGCTATGCGATTCAGTTCGCCCGGCGTCCCCCCAGGTTCAAGGGCGTCCACTTCACTTCGGTGAACGCCGCAGACGCCCATGTCCTGCATGCGGAGATCGCAGTCCTACTGGCGAAGGACGCGATAGAGCCGGTCCCTCCAGCCGATATGAAGACAGGCTTCTACAGCCCGTACTTCATTGTACCCAAGAAGACCGGTGGGTTACGGCCAATCTTGGACCTGCGAGTCTTGAATCGGAGCCTTCACAAGCTACCGTTCAAGATGCTCACGCAGAAACGCATCTTCGAATGCATCCGTCCACAAGATTGGTTTGCAGCGATCGACCTGAAGGACGCGTACTTTCATGTTTCGATTCTTCCTCGACACAGGCCGTTTCTGCGCTTTGCGTTCAAGGGTCGAGCATATCAGTACAAAGTCCTGCCCTTCGGGCTGTCCCTGTCCCCCCGTGTCTTCACGAAAGTCACGGAGGGGGCCCTTGTGCCCATGAGAGAACAGGGCGTTCGCATCCTCAACTATCTCGACGACTGGCTCATTCTAGCACAGTCCAGGGATCAGTTGTGCGAACACAGGGACCGGGTGCTCAGACACCTCAGCCAGTTGGGTCTTCGGGTCAACTGGGAGAAGAGCAAACTCGCCCCCGTGCAGAGGATCTCTTTTCTCGGTATGGAGTTAGATTCGGTCGGACGGACAGCGCGCCTCACAGAGGAGCGCGTCCAGTCGATGCTGAACTGCCTGAACACGTTTCAAGGCAGGATGGCGGTTCCACTGAAACAATTTCAGAGGCTCCTGGGGCATATGGCAGCCGCAGCGGCAGTAACACCGCTAGGCTTGCTTCATATGAGACCGCTTCAGCATTGGCTACACGGCCGAGTCCCGAGATGGGCGTGGCAACGCGGCACTCACCGGGTGAGCATCACACCGGCCTGCCGCCAATCCTTCAGCCCATGGTCAGACCCCTCGTTCCTTCGGGCCGGAGTGCCTCTGGAACAGGTGTCCAGGCATGCTGTGGTCTTCACGGATGCCTCTGCCATGGGCTGGGGAGCCACGTACAACGGGCATGCAGTGTCAGGGGTTTGGACGGGCCCGCACCTGCATTGGCACATCAACTGCCTCGAGTTGCTAGCAGTGCATCTCGCTCTGAGCCGCCTCAAAAGGCTGCTACGGGGCAAAGATGTACTGGTCCGCACGGACAACACCGCGACCGTTGCGTATATCAACCAACAAGGTGGTCTACGCTCCCGTCGCATGTCGCAACTCGCCCGCCATCTCCTCCTCTGGAGTCAGAAGTGTCTGAGGTCGCTTCGGGCCATTCATGTCCCTGGTGTGAGCAACCGTGTGGCCGACGAGCTTTCACGAGCTGCGCTCCCAGGGGAATGGCGACTCCACCCCCAGGTGGTTCAGCTGATTGGGGACAGTTCGGGGCGGCACAGGTCGACCTGTTTGCCTCCCCAGAAACGTCCCACTGCCAGTGGTTCTATTCGCTGACCGAGGGTACACTCGGCACGGATGCACTTGCGCACAGCTGGCCCCAGGGGCTGCGCAAATATGCGTTTCCCCCAGTGAGCCTACTTGCACAGACACTGTGCAAGGTCAGGGAGGACGAGGAGCAGGTCCTGTTGGTGGCGCCTTACTGGCCCAACCGGTCCTGGTTCCCAGAACTTATGCTCCTGGCGACAGCCCCTCCTTGGCCGATTCCTCTGAGGAAGGACCTTCTGACTCAGAGACGGGGCACCCTGTGGCACCCGCGTCCAGATCTGTGGAAGCTTCATGTCTGGCCCCTGGACGGGACGCGGAGGTTCTAGGTGACTTACCCCAAGAGGTAGTTAACACCATCACTTCGGCACGAGCACCGTCTACAAGACAGGCTTATGCTTTGAAGTGGAACCTGTTCGTCGAGTGGTGTTCTTCTCGCCGAGAAGACCCCCGAAGACGTTCGATCGCGTCTGTGCTTTCCTTCCTGCAACGAGGGTTGGAGCGTAGGCTGTCGCCCTCCACCCTCAAGGTCTATGTTGCTGCAATATCTGCCTATCACGACCACGTAGAAGGTAAGACAGTTGGGAAGCACGACCTGGTCGTCAGGTTCCTCAGGGGGGCGAGACGGTTAAATCCTCCTCGACCCCCCTCCATACCCTCTTGGGATCTTGCTCTGGTGCTCCGAGCACTTCAGAATGCCCCATTTGAGCCCTTGCGGTCAGCAGAGCTTAAGATTCTGTCTATGAAGACTTTGCTGTTGGCCGCACTGGTCTCCATCAAGAGGGTAGGGGACCTGCAGGCATTTTCGGTCGACGAATCGTGCCTAGAGTTCGGGCCGGGTGACACCCACGTGGTACTGAGACCCCGGCCTGGCTTGTGCCCAAGGTTCCTACCACTCCCTTCAGGGACCAGGTGGTGAACCTGCAAGCGCTGCCCCTGGAGGAGGCAGACCCAGCCCTAGCTTTGCTCTGTCCCGTCCGCGCTCTGCGGATCTACGTGGATAGAACTCAAAGCTTCAGAACCTCAGATCAGCTCTTTGTCTGTCACGAAGGCCAGCAGAAGGGAAAGGCTGTCTCCAAGCAGAGAATGGCCCACTGGATAGTGGATGCCATCACCTTGGCTTACCAAGCACAAGGTGTGCCCTGTCCGCTCAGGGTGCGAGCACACTCTACTAGAAGTGTTGCATCCTCCTGGGCGCTGGCACGTGGCGCCTCGCTGTCAGACATCTGTAGAGCTGCGGGCTGGGCGACACCCAACACGTTCGCTAGATTCTATAGCCTACGTGTAGAGCCAGTGTCCTCCTGTGTTCTCACCTCAAACGGGTAGAAGCACTGAGAGGCCCTGGCTCTTGTCGGCTTGCTGCGCCCTGGCGCTTTATTCTCCAGAAGCAAACTCTGTCGAGTCCTCCATCTCCCTCGGTGCCGGACGTGGCGGAACGTCTGGCATCAGGCCCCTTACCGCTGAATCCTTGAGAACCGGTACTGGGCTGGGGATATATGAGTGACCCTGCGGGGATCCCATATATTTTTTTCCACGGTCGCTCCTACGGGAAGCCCGTGTCTTTCCCTTGGGAGAGCCTTCCCGTCACTGGGACTGAGCCCCCTCTCTCCTTTGCGGGCTACGGCTCAGCATTGTACTCCACATAACTCCTTCGGGGTACGATGTGGGCTCCGCAGCGTTCCCCTCACTAGGGCACGCTTTCCCAGTGTTATCCAATAGTCACTGAAGGGGTCATGCGGAACAGCAGTGATGGACTTCTCTGTGTGAGCCCCGTCTCATCAGGTAAGAGAGCTCAGGAGGCTCACACAGGGCACTGGACGGGGGCCAGAGGCCATGGCGCTTTGGTAGGGATTCCTATTCGTCGGTACTCCGACGTGGCGTCGAGAGTGACCGACTGAATGGGAACGTCTCGGTTACGTATGTAACCCTCGTTCCCTGAAGGAGGGAACGGAGACGCCACGTCCCGTCGCAATGCCCTCTGCACCCTGCTGGGGTGCCGTCTACCTACTCGGCTCCTCAGCAAAAAGCTAACTTGATGCAAACACCTGTGTCTCATTTATACCCGCGCTGCGTGGCATGAGCACCTGGTGCAATCATTGCATGCCAATGTGCATTGGCTCGTTTAGTTTTACTCGAAGTAGATTGGCTCTCGCGAGCGAGATTCCTATTCGTCGGTACTCCGACGTGGCGTCTCCGTTCCCTCCTTCAGGGAACGAGGGTTACATACGTAACCGAGACGTTTGGATTAGCCAGGACATTTTTTATTTAACTCCGATTGTATTCGTCTGAAAGAAGAAAGTCAAATACACCTAAGATGACCTGAGGGGGAGATTTTTGGGTGAACTATACCTTTAAAGTTCCATTATGCGATTTGACAAAAGCTAAAATTTTACATGGATTTTCAAAGTTGTTCACAGGAAATTCAGCAGTCTTGGAGGAATGTGTAGCCATTTGGTTTCCTTCATCACAGCCTTGTTGACCCTCATTCAGGATTTCTGCACAGAAAAGTTATTTAAAAAAACATATATTGTTTTTAGTTACACAAGAAATAAAATGAATGAAACTGAACTACAGAGTAAAATGCAGACCAAGCTGCAAATGATCTATACACAATGATCTATACACAATTTCATAAATGTGTTGCTTACCTTTGTATGAACTCCAGGATAAGTGCCATCTTCTTCGGGTATTTTGTAGCTCACTGCCACAATGGGGGAGATGTAGTTACTAATAACTTCTTTAATGACAGCAATCTTGAATGCCCATCACCTTAAACAAATAAGATATTACAAAATGAAAAATTACATGATCAATTCAGAAAACCACTCCAAACATAGGTGTTTAAATCATCCCTACACAATTTGTTTTTCTACAGTCCATATAACATTAAGCATAAAAATCTTTGAAGGGGTATTCAGCAACCATCTTTTTCTATCAACATGCCGACATTTAACACTCATAATGATTAATAAAAACTGCTAAAAAAACAAAATACAAACCCATAATGAGAATGCAGGGGAAGCACAGTACAGCAGCGGTTAACGTTAAGTCCTGTCACAGAAAAGAAAACAACAGAAACAATATGAAGTGACCACGAGTATGAACTAAATCTTTCAATGTGTGGCGATCTGCATAAAATGATAAACGCGACAGCTCCCGCATTAATTTTTTTCCAAACAAGCCAGATGACAACTAAATAACGTTACGTAAACAGCGTATTTGACATTTAACAAAATATAATTCTCACTTTTTACCACAGAAGTTTTAGAACTGCTTCCATAAATCCGAAATCTGACTTTAAAAAGAAACTTTGGCTGAGATCATCTGCGTGTGTAATGGTGCTTGCATCTTGCTTTTTTCGCGCCGACCAGTTCTTGTTCCCACAATTCAATGCGTAATTTAAAATACGGATAAAGACCTGTAAAACACAAATATGGAAAATTCCTTCAGATTATTACGGTACATTGTACTGTATTTTTACGGAATTTTTTTACAGTGTATATATATATATATATATATATATATTTTTTTTTTTTTTTTTTTTCTACCCATTGCATCTATTTTGAGTTACTATTTTGAGTTACTTATTTCTTTATGTATTTATTCATGTTCAATGTCATATTCAATGTAATTTATTAATGCATTCACTACTGTAAATTTTGCTACAATTTCCAATGTCAATAAAAACATTGACATGACATGACTGGATGTAAGGTCTTATAAGACCCGGGGGTATTCCAGAAAGCAGCTTATGTGACATACCTGGGTATGTTTAAGAGTAAGTAAGTGGATAATCTCAACTTTCGGTTCCAAAAACGGAGGTAACTTTCAGGGTAAACAGGGTAAACTCACTCTCTGAACATAACCTGCTCCTGCTCATATTCCAGAGTTAGTTTGCTTAAGAGGTATTCAGATGCCCGTTATATAATGAATAGTTATGTTAATATAACAAAATTTGTTATATAGTAACAGTTATATAATATACAATATTATATATTAATTCTAAAGCACTATTATAACAAGGTATGTTTAAATGTTATTTCAATTCACATATATTTCTTATTTATTTTATTGTCATCTAACACAAGGATCTGCATTCAATTAATCAAACAAACAATATAATCCTTAATCTCCGAATAAAGATTACTTAATAAATGAAAAGATTGAAAAAATGATTGCACAACCACCAAATAAGTGGCGATGTGCACTAAGTAGGTTATGTAAATTGGCATTAAACAAAGAAGGAAATTGAATGGCGTGCTTTTTCTTAGCGTCTGTTTCCATGGGAAATCATTGATTCGTTGCTCTGGTGAGAATGTCTTGTGTGTTAACTGGGAACATACTCTGAGTTGTCTGAACTTACTCACGGGCACATTTTTGGAACCAGCATACCTCGAGTAAGCAAGGTTTGGGTTAATCAAACGGTTCAAGGTATATGTGACGGTAAATTAACCTTGCTTTCTGGAATACACCCCAGGCAGATAGAGGGGTAAAACATTATCAATAAATAATAAAAAACATATAAAAACATATAATATTAACCAATTAAACATATACATTTTAAAAATATATATATTATTCAAAAGGTTGTTTGTAAAATGGAGTTCTAGTCCATAACCAGTTATTATTGGTTGAGCCACGTTTGAAGCTGTTGTAAATTATACTACAAACATACACCTGTGGCCTCATTACATAAGTATTACTGCACCACTGTGTCTGTGTGTTGCAGCATCTTTCTGTTGCTTGGCAACCATTCCACTTTTGAAGAACTACATTGCTTGGCAGAAGAATTTTTTTTTCTCAATAGCATTACATTTTTGTGTCTGGGATTATTTTTTGAAACCTTGTCATGTATGCGAAATAACCGTTTTATAAAGGCAATAAACACAGTGAAGCCATAATTTACAGTGAATTTAGAACAGCTAAGACTGTTTTAGCTGATTTAACAACGACCCTTAGCTGTTCTAAATTCACTGTAAACCACGGCTTCTTTGGGCTTATTGCTTATAACAATATATTGCTCATTACATCATTAAGGTCCTTTATAGCAAAGTTTAAAGCATGGTTCTTTATGGGGAAAAAGAGTTATATTTAGCACCAAAAAGGGTTCTGCTATTGTTACAAGCCAATGGAACCTAATCAGGTACTGTTGAGAACCATTTTTCTTAAAAATCAACATACTAATGGCCATATAGACTAGTAGTGGATCCATGTGTGTGTATTACTATGGCAGAGGAGCCTACTGCGTTTTAGGTTTACACTCCAAAAGACTGAAACAAATTATTTCAAATCATAAGGTTGTGCTACGAATAATCCTCATCTGTCAGTTGAGGATGACATGGTATAACAAGAATATCTATGGCAAGAACTCTTTTCAGTTGTTGCATTAATTTCCTCCTGATTCTTCTCTTGTTTTTCTTTTGTATTCCGCTGTAACAGTATGAAAAAGTTTATATACATATGTTACCCGTTACCTGTGTAGTAATAACAGTAATTTATGCATAATTACATGCAACTAACCCTATATCAAATAGTAATCCTACCCTAACCCTATAGTACATGTTGTTAATTAATATTACACAATACAGAGATATATTACTAAAGTGATATATTTTAAATTTACTTTTAATGTTTGATGGTTGAAGGGTGAGTAGAATAATGTCACTTACCCAGTTTTTGAACATGCTTATTATTGCATTCACAGAGCAAACCTTTCACTGATTGTTTACAGTTTAACGGAAGTTACTCCCATAATTTGAGCAAAGAGTCATGGGACATAGGAAAAAGGTGGATACATTCTTGAACAAGCCCTACTTTAAAAAGCTTTTTGTCTAGCAATGGTTATCTATGTTGGTTTCAAATACCTTTTTGCCACATTTAAACATATCTTTGTGATTTTTTTTGTATCAACCATTGAGTAAACTTGCCTAAAGGCAAGGCAACTGAAGGCAATGCTCAACTGTATCATTGACCGTTTAACTGAAAAGTTGGAATGTTGTTCTTATATGTTGTCACATTGATTTTTTCATACTCATACTTTTTCACACTTTTTCTCATTAGTTTCTGTTGTACATTTTGTAATTTTATACAAATCAATAACTAAAATTTTTATAGTCCAAAACAAATTAAACAATACAATATACACCATAGACTTGCAATGAAGGAAGGGCCGGAGCCAGATCTAACAAATCTCATAGAGACTTTTGGGTGGGCTCATTTGACTTGGGCCAGTATGAAATCACATAGCCATCACCCAGCACACTCTAGCAATAGCATAGCAATATGCTAAACAACCACTAAAAACACCTTAGCAACTGGATAGTAACACTATGGCAAGAAGTGAGGTTCGCGTGGGCATGCGCCACTGACTTTTTCTTCCAGAAATTCTAGTTGTTACTTTTTCCATTTTTGAGCTTTTACAAAATGTATTTCCACAACAGACTTACTTGCTTAAATTACTGCTAAAACATTTAATAAATAAAAAAACATAAAAAAATGTTTTCTGTGTCAACATTCCCCATATACTCAACTTAAAGGCATTAATCACAAATGGTCAATTTGTGATTAATGTTAGTTAATTAAATTAACTGTATCTTTTTTTCTGGGCATTAATGATGGAAATGTTCAATACATGGTATATTTCTAGTACAGTTAGATAAATGCTCAATATTTACTGCCAATTAGTAGTCATACATTTTTTTTTAAATATTTTTTTTCCGTCATGCATTCATTACTAATTGGCTATGAGTAATTAATTACATTTGTCCTTCCATGCAAAAGCTATTGAAAAATTAAAGCTGCTATGCTTTAAGCTCTTTACCGCATTCAAAGCCATTTCCTTAATGTTTCAAAACTTGCTTGGCATCCTATTTGCATGTTCCTGCAAATGTTGCCAAATGCTAGCCGTGACGACTACCTGTTGTTCCCTGCAGCTCAGTCTTGTCTGAGCCAAATAGTCTACAGAAACAAGTGCTATATATATACACTTGCTCTCTTGGCCATTTCTCTTACAGGACATGTTATATGCGTCTGTGTGATGTAAGTGGCTCAGAGGGTGGAGTCAATCCTTGTTCAATTATGGTAAATAATCCTATAGAAATATATAAGGAAAACATGTTTAAAAATCAACTGCTACTCTGTTGTCAATGTCAATGATGGTAACAACCCTGTTTGAAACTAAATGAAAAAAAATTCTTAGTAACTTTTTTCTTTATCTGAGACAAAAAATGTATGGTAGGGTATGTTTAAGGTATGGTAGAGTCAAGATGTTTGTTAGGGACAGTAGTGTGAATGACCTGTACATAGATGTGTATGTAGAGTACATTCAGGCCTGAATTTCAGTGCTCACCATCTACTGTACTGAACTCTGTGTATGAAAGTACTGTCAGTAATGTGGCAAAGTGTATTAGAGAAGCATGCAGTCAGGCAGCTTGGCTTCATAGACATTTAAAACACATTAAGATGAGAGGTTGACAGCTTTACACCTGTTGTGTTTTTTACTGCAATGGAATTGCTCTCATTAAATAATCTGAGTTCAGCAGCTCATCGAGGATTCTCTACAGCAATAATTGATAGCCACAAACCAGCCAACAACTATCAAGCTTCTCATCACTCACAGACCTAAATACCTTCAGGGGATATAGTGTTTAGCTCAGAAATAAACAGCTAAAGCAGAACATGATTTACACATAGCATATACTGTGTTTTGAGTTGAAAAAAATAAATATATATATATATATATATATATAATACAAAAAAATGCATTAAATGTTTTAACATGTTAATTGTCAAAACTCATGGAACCGCACTCATTTAGAGTTTATAAATATAAATAATTTTGCTTTGTTATTTCTAACTTTTTAAATCAGAGTTAACATTTTAAATTATAATCCACAAACTGAATAATTCAGCTGCATAAGGCTGCAGTAGAAAGAACAATCTTTTCAATCTACAATTCCTTTAAGTCTTAAAGGTTTGAATATTTTGTTTATAATGTTTGAATGAAAAGGGTTTAATACATTTTTATCAACACAGTCAAGACATCCAGAGTTTGCTTTTATTGTTCGGGTCCCATACAAGGTCCTGAATTATGATACTTGGGTGCAATGACCCCAATCAAATGACTCCTGTCCTGACATGTGAAAAGCGTCTGAACCGGACACCCACATTCCCCTATCTTGTTTCCGCTGTCAAAGCTACATTTATTTCTGACCATGCCAACTGCTAACATGGACCATAAGAGGTTTAAACAAACAGCTGCAAGTTTAGCTCAGCTCCAACTAATTACCTGGCATAATTTAGTTAACTATGTTAAATATATATATATATACACACTTGCTCTCTTAGCTATTTTTCTTACAGGACACATTATATATGCCTGTGTGATTTAAGTGGCTTAAAACAAATTCAGAGGGTGGGGTCAATCCTTTTTCAATTATGGTAAATAATCATATAGATAAAATATAAGAAAAACATATGTTTAAAAATCAACCGCTATTCTGAATGTTGTCAACATCAATGATGGTTACAACCCTGCCTGAAACTAAATAAAAATAAAAATAATTATCTGAGACAAAAAGTGGAGAAATACACTGCCCGACCAAAAAAAAGTCGCTGTTTGGATTTAAATTGGCAAATGCTTAAGAGTCAATGATTGAATGACTATTGCAGTGATTATTATGTTTCTAGCATGTTATATGTTTGGCAACAGTTCTTTTAACCCTAATTGATGGAGTGTGTAGCTTTTCATTTCTTAAACAACCATGTGGGAAGACACATTATGGCCATATTCCAGGATCAGAATGTCAAGATTCATCAGGCTCAAGTTGTCATTTTCACGTATGAATTGGCACCTCTGAGTCCAGACCTTAAATTCATTAAAAGTCTTTGGGATATGATGGAGTATTGATGCACCTCTTGGTTGAAAAAATAACATTACAACATTTATTTTCATCAAGAGGTGCATTCATTTTTGGTCCAAATCTTGTATTGACAATGTAAGAGTCAAGCATTCTGTAAAGTCTCCTCCAGCACATCCCAAAGACTTTCAATGAATTCAAGGTCTGGACTCAGAGGTGCCAATTCATGTGTGAAAATGATCCTTCATGCTCCCTCCCAACCATTCTTTCACAACTTGAGCCTGATGAATCTTGACATTGTCATCCTGGAATATGGCCATGGTGTGTCTTCCTACATGGTTGTTTAAGAAATGAAAAACTACACACTCCATCAGTTAGGGCTAGAAGAACCAAACATATAACATGAAACATAATAATCACTGCAATAATGATCCAATCATAGACACTTATGCATTTGCCTATTTATATCAAAACAGCAACTTTTGGCTGTGCAGTGTATATAAGACTTATTTAAGGTATGGTAGTGACAAGATGTTTGTAAGGGACAGTAGTGTGAATGACCTGTACATAGATGTGAGTACATTCAGGCCTGAATTTCAATGCTCACAGTCTACTGTAATGAACTCTTGTGTATGAAAGTACTGTCAGTAATGTGGCAAAACATATTAGAGACGTATGCAGTCAGGCAGCTTGGCTTCAAAGACTCTTAACATATAAAACACATTAAGATGAGAAGTTGACAGCTTTACACCTGTGTTTTTTACTTCTTTGGAATTGCTCGCATTGTGTAAATAGTCTGAGTTCAGCAGCTCATCAAGGCTTCTCTACAGCAATAATTGATAGCCACAAACCAGCCAACAACTATCAAGCTTCTCATCACTCACAGTCCTAAATACCTTCAGGCGATATAGTGTTTAGCTCAGAAATAAACAGCTAAAGCAGAATATGATTTACACATAGCATATACTGTGTTTTGAGTTCTATTTTTTTTTTTTTACAAAAAAAATGCATGAAATGTTTTAACTATATTATTCTTAATTGATGTTAATTGTCAAAACTCATGGAACCGCTCATTTAGACTTTATAAATATAAATAATTTTGCTTTGTTATTTCTAACTTTTTAAATCAAAATTAATATTTTAAATTGTAATCCACAAACTGAATAATTCAGCTGCATAAGGTTGTAGTACACCCTTAAAAATAAAGGTGCCAGGAAGAACAAAAAGGGGTTTTCACAGTGATGCCATAGAAGAACCATTTTTGGTTTCCTGAAGAACTGTTTTGTGAAAGGTTCTTTTAAAGAACCATTTAATTTCCTAATAATTTTATAGTCTAAAGAACCTTTCTGCGCTACAAAGAACCTTTTGTGCAATGGAAAGGTTCTTCATGGAACCATACACCCCGCCAAAGAACCATTTAAGAACCTTTATTTTTAAGAGTGTAGAAAGAACAATCTGTTAAATCTACAATTCATTTAAGCCTTAAAGATTTGAATATTTTGTTTATAATGTTTGAATGAAAAGGGTTTAATACATTTTTATCAATGCAGTCAAGACATCCAGAGTTTGCTTTTATTGGTCAGGTCCCATACAAGGTCCTGAATTATGATACTTGGGTGCAATGACCCCAATCAAATGACTCCTGTCCTGACATGTGAAAAGCGTCTGAACCGGACACCCACATTCCCCTATCTTGTTTCCGCTGTCAAAGCTACATTTATTTCTGACCATGCCAACTGCTAACATGGACCATAAGAAGTTTGAACAAACAGCTGCAAGCTTAGCTCAGCTCCAACTAATTACCTGGCATAATTTAGTTAACTGCAGTCCTGATTTGTATATTTGCATATTAAATAATTTATTTAAAATAACATGTGTTATGACAAATTAGATCTGAGGCCCTTCACAAATTAAATTTCTTGATAACCAACCTAAAGGTAACGTATAATTTAATTTAAAGGGTTAGTTGACCCAAAAATGAAAATTAGCCAGTTAGAAATAACAAGCAAGTCGACTTTACGGCGAAAGAGTGCTCCTATTGCATTGCGTCAGGAGTTACTCTTTCGTCGTAAAGTCGACTTGCTAGTTATTTTATTCTATAAAGTTTTAAATATGGATATTTTTCTTACACAAACACACCACTTCACTTCAGAAGGCCTTTATTAACTACCCAGAGCCGTGTGGAGCAGTTATATGATGGATAGATGCACTTTTATGGACTTCAAAAATGACCCAACAGTCACTGCCATTATAAAACTTTGAAGACATTTTTAATATAATTAATATACATTATACATAATATAATGTCATATACACCTAGGATGGTTTGAGGGTGAGTAAATCATGGCATTATTTTCATTTTTGGGTGAACTAACCCTTTAATAGTAGCTTATTTTTTGTGTGTATTGAACTAACCAGAATCATTTGTAAACCTCTCTAGTGGAGGAGTTCAAAGAGAGTAAACCTCTCTAGTGGAGGAGTTCAAAGATGACTATTCTCATAGTTTCTTGACTGCTGCAGTGTAAAAGAGATTCACTTATGACTCATTGATCATTTGATATTTATATAACAAGGGCGTATGAATTCATAACAAATGTCAGTCTATATTTTAGACTATTATTCCCTACATATATTTATAAATATTCTATATTTTGAATGTAATCAATTTATTTTATCACTTTAACATGAAAACGTTAAAGGAAATTTAATGTAGACTCCAAGGGGAAACAAAAACCTGTCATCCTGTTGACTGATACATTTAAACCACATTTTAGAATAACAGTGAAGACAAAAATAGAAGTATGGATATTATGCAGTGTATTAAAATCACAAAACTAGTTTCTTTAAAGTAATGGGTCCGTTATGGATGCGTTTCCTTCACATATCCAAATATCAGGAGGTTGTTTGTCTCATTGGAAACATTACTACATTGAATTGTGATACTTTAAATCCCAAACAATTCCTACACAATGTATACAACCAGTGTAATGACTGATACAAGACATTTTAGTCCACCCCAGTAATCTGAGGTCAGAGAAATGTAGTGTTTGTCTGTTTGCAGCTGAATATGCTAATATTCACCGAATAATTGCATTAAGGAACTTAAGTCACCCATGAAGTGAAAAGGACAATTTTAACCAATCGTAGCCTAAGTTACCCCATGATCGTACCTGATTCATGTGTAACAACTTCCAGACCGCTAAAACTCTGGCAGAGCTAAGTTTAGCTCTCCTCCTTGCCATTCGCTCTTGCGCCCCCCAGTGGAAGAACAGACTTTCTCCAAATGAAGTTGTCCTAAATCTTCTTATGTTTTTATTGGCGTTTGGCAAACCAGCTTATAGGCGCCTTACCGCCACCTACTGGACATGAGTGTGGATCAGAAGATTTGGCAAGATGTGGGAATATATATATATATACATATATAAAATTAGCCATAACTCCATCAGACCTGTTTCTTTCAAAAATGTAATTAACTGTGTATGTATTTTCATCAATGCTGTTCCAAGAATGTTTTTTAAAGTGAAATTTAGTTTTAATTTTTCAAGTAATTCTTCCTTTAATTCCTTTCTTTCCTTTTCATATGCATTACAATCCATCATCACATGTTGGATAGATTCTGGTTGATTGCAATGTAAACACATTCCATTTGTATGTCTACCTAAAAGATGAAGTGTCTTGTTGAGCCCTGTGTGTCATATTCTGAGACGTGTGAAAATCTTTTCTTCACGATTTGTACTCATCTTTTCTTTTCATTTCTCTATTTCTGTGTCTGTTGGTGACTTAAGAGATTGTTTAGCCAACATATCCACTTCTTCATTTTCTTTCACACCAACATGTGCAGGAACCCAAACAAACCATACACTCAAACCTTTATTATGTAACCTGTATATTGTTTGATATATTTTTCGATTAGCATATCAAGCCTGCATGATTTCCCTGATTTTATACAATTTTAGACAATTTATCAGATGCAAACATTGTTTTGGTTATATTCTTCTACCCACTGCAATCCCAATATAATGGCTACCAGTTCTACTGTATAAACTGAAAGATTATCTGTTGTTCTTTTCTTGATAGATTTTCCACATCGTGGGATGTACACTGCAGCACCTGTGCATCCATTTTCAGGGTTCTTTGAACCGTCTATGAATATCATTATTTTATTAGTAAAATTATTTTCTAAGTAGCTTTGGACAATAAACCAGACAGGTATTTAGTTTGAATTATCTTTTATTTCCTCATGTTTTGGAAATCAATCAATGGCATTTATTATTATATATATTATTATTTTGCATGTATTCTTGATTTCTGCCCCTAATCCAAAGGGCCCTATCATCCGCATATAGTGATTTCCCTATACCATGTTCAACTTGTTCAAAAATAATAGTGTGTAGTGTACTACATACGCTGTGTTCCATTTTCTACAAAGTGCATACTAGAATACTCCTTACCTCCTTTATTTCTATTGTTCTACCAAACAAGAAGTCTAATACCCAATTGTATAGTCTACCCCTATACCTAATTTATTTAGTTTAATAAGGAGTCCTTCTTTCCACAGTATATCATATGCCTTTTCGATATAAAAAAAGACAGCTACTACCATTTCTTTATTTGTCTGGGCTTTCCTAATCTCTGATTCTAGATATAATATAGAATCTATAGTATTTCTTCCTTTGTGGAATCCACTTTGATATGGTGAGAGCAAACATATGCAAGCCTCTCAGTTACCATCCTATTCATTGTTTTCCCTAACTGAGAGGTTAAGGCTATTGGCCTATAGTTTGATGGGTCTGACGAATCTTTCCCATATTTTAGAATCTGTACTATAACTGATTGCTTCCATGCTGATGGAATATTGCCTGTTTCCCATACTCTGTTAAATAATCTTAGAACTTCAGCAAGTGAGCTATCTTCCATATGAGCTAACATTGTATAGCAGATATTGTCTTTTCCTGGAGATGTTTGCCGTGCATTTTAAAAGGCTTTCTTTAATTCAAACATATTAAAAGGTAAATCTGTATTATCCCCTAACATAATTCTTTTGATTGCTACATGTGGTTTTAGTTCAAGTATTATTCCTTTCTTGTTTAGCTTTATCTGATACATTTTCAGAGCTTTAAATCTTCACTAGCACCTGCACTATCATCTCTACCTTATCTATTTTACCAATTGCCATTTTACCATTTAATTGCCATTTAATTTTTCATTAAACTCATCCACATTTGTTGGATGCTTCCTAAAAAGTTCTTCACATCTACTTTTATTTATTATTTGAAACTTCTCCCAGTCAGTTATTAAAATTAGCTGCTGGCAGTTAGCATTTAGCTGTTTTTGTTGACTTCTACACTTCTATTCCAATCAGACACTGCTTCAAAATCTGCTTCTGCATAAAGTTTTCATCAACAGTTGTCACATTCTCTGTGATACATACAAAACAGCTAATAGCCACGGTGAAGGCGCAGGACACATTCTACAGTCGCAATGTCCTTTGATGACACCAAATGCATTTCATACTTCATATCCATCTAACATGATGGGATCGTACTTAACATATCAAAGTGCTTACTTGTACTAACATATCCTGAATTACTAATTTAATACCAAAAGACACCTTCTGTTCCAGCTTCTGCACCTCACGCTCATGTTGGGCCTCCATCTGCCCCTTGGTTTTGTTCTGGTAGGCATTGAGGAGCTCCATCTTCTGATGTAACTGCTGCCTTAAAGCCTGACATTCAGCCTCCTGCTCTTTATCTAAACGTAACTGAGAGAATTATATGCTGTGATTATTATCTAAAACAATGCCTCATTTTATATATTAGTCCCTATTGAATAAAAACAATATTGCCTAAGCAGCAATATTACACGTAACAATCAGCGTTTATTTGGACTGACGCTGACGGTGTAAGCAGAAACTTTGGCTTGGTTGTGGAAATTCAATTTGTAAATCCTATTTTAGCAGTTCCTATCAGAACCACTAGAGGGAAACCTCTCAAACTGTTTTAGCCAGTGTCTGCTTTTTGAAATTTCTCACAGGTAAGGGGATATTTAAAAGAAAAAGAAAAAAGATTCTTCTGACTGTATATGAAAACAGCCTTTGTTTAAGAACACTTAAACACTCCATCTCTATTTTAACTCTTTTCCAAAGAGGCAATGTGAAAAAAATCTAACTCAGTAAATACTATGCACTGTAAAAAATTATATTTCTAAGTTGTAAATAAAAAAGATTATTGGAGTACATGATAAAATTATATTTCAGTCTTTCTACTTCAAAATTCTGTATTTAATTCAATGTGTTACATGCGTTTTTAATTATCAAGTGAAATTTGATTGCAAGTACGTAAATCCTACACCATTTTTTGGCATTGTATGTTTCAATAAATTTATCAGGTGAAGAGTCTAAGATTCAACAGTTGTCACATTCTCTGTGATACATACAAAACAGCTAATAGCCACGGTGAAGAAGCAGGAAACATTCTACAGTCGCAATGTCCTTTGATGACACCAAAGGCATTTCATACTTCATATCCACCTAACATGATGGGATCTTACTTAACATATCAAAGTGCTTACTTGTACTAAAATATCCTGAATTACTAATTTATTACCAAAAGTGGAACAATGGCATTGAGAAAAGGTCAGCTTGTCTAGATATTTCTTCTTGGTTAATGAACTCAGTGATGTACCACCAAACCACTTTTGAGTTTGTGGCTGTTTAGTTTCTCCTTTCAGAATATTAGTGATGTTCTCACAGCCGATATGAGTTATAAGATATTGATCCAGCATGGTCACTGTTTGGATGACCTTGATAAATCCAACAATCAGGGACAGTGCAGGCACAATGTGTCCAAAGACATCAGTGTTGAACAGTCCCTTTCACCTCTGTTGGATCATCTGGCCTCATCCTTGGGAAGGTCAAACAAGGCCAAGCTTTCGAATCCTACATCCTACTTCAAACATCTCCAGTTCCCTCTCCTGACGCTTAAATAAATGCTTGATTTTTTTGGTCTGTTCCTTATAAAGTGAGGCCAGCTCTTCTTCAATCTGTGAACAGAGGTGTGGACAGTATTTCAGACAAGATTCCTTCCATTTTATTACTACCAGGTTCACAGTTTAACCAGTTATGGCCAAATATATCCTATGAGGTTCATTTAAAAAAACAGCTCACCTTCTGTTCCAAGTGAGCCCGGCGCAAAGACGCCTTCTGTTCCAACTTCTGCACCTCACGCTCATGTTGGGCCTCCATCTGCGCCTTGGTTTTGTTCTGGGAGGCATTGAGGAGCTCCATCTCCTGATGTAACTGCTGCCATAAAGCCTGACATTCAGCCTCCTGCTCTTCATCTAAACGTAACTGAGAGAATTATATGCTGTGATTATTATCTAAAACAAAGCCTCATTTTCTATACTAGTCCCTATTGAATAAAAACAATATTGCATAAGTAGCAATATTACACTTAACAATCAGCGTTTATTTGGACTGACGGTGTAAGCAGAAACTTTGGCTTGGTTGTGGAAATTCAATTTGTAAATCCTATTTTAGCAGTTCCTATCAGAACCACAAGAGGGAAACCTCTCAAACTGTTTTAGCCAGTAGCTGCTTTTTGAAATTTCTCACAGGTAAGGGGAATATATATATATATGTATATAAAAAAGGATCTTCTGACTGTATATGAAAACAGCCTTTGTTTAAGAACACTTAAACACTCCATCTCTATTTTAACTCTTTTCCAAAGAGGCAATGTGAAAAAAATCTAACTCAGTAAGTACTATGCACTAAAAAAAGTTGTAAATAAAAAAGATTATTGGAGTACATAAGAAAATTCTATTTCAAGATTGTGTATTTAATTCAATGTGTTACATGCGTTTCTTTGTAATTATTTGTGAAATTTGCTAGCAAGTACGTAAATCCTACACCATTTTTTGGCAGTGTATGTTTCATTACATTTATCAGGTGAAGAGTCTAAGATTCAAGTTTATAACCTAGGCTATAAACTGACCCCACATTCTGAGGACAATTTGTGTGGTTTGACTTCTAAAGGGTCATTTTCCTCTGGTGCTTGTGTATTTTACCGATTGAGAGGCCATCATCTCATTATGCTTTGCTCATATTGTTCTGCCAGCCGTGCGAGCTTGCGGGTCTGCTCCTCTTTCATTGACTTCAGGATGGCTTTGTGGTCACTCTTCGGGGAGACCTCCAGCTGATGGTTCCTCAAAGCTTTGTACTGCTTGTTTTGCACCTTACAGGTATCTTGGAATTGCTTTTTGATCTGCATCTCCAATGTCTACAATGAGATGAGATTATTTAGGTATAAGTTTTATAATGAATCATACAATTGTTAACTACAGTAGTGTTTTCATCCTGTGTTATTGTGTGTACTTTCACTGTTTCAACGAGAAAAAACATTTAACATTAACATGATTTGAATAATTTTAAAGTTAAATTAGTGTTGTTTATCTAAAGCTGCTACATGTTTTATTGTTATCTTTGTTTTATGTAATTTTCCTTTTATTTCTTCTATCCACCATTACAAATGGTTTACCTTAAGTTTCCTGGGCTGCTGTCGGCGTTCCAGTGCATGCTTCCTGTGTAGCTCCCTCTGCCGGTGACTGTTGTACTCCTCCTGGTTCTCCAACTCAGTTTGATGCTGGTGGCACATCAGTTAAATGCATAGCCTCTGTAAAGTATGTAGTTGCCGCTGTTCCATCTCTTGGGTGGACTCATCCTGCCTGGTCATCAATGCATTGCTCCATTTATTTTTGTGTCTTCTTCTTGTTCCTTTAACACAAAGCAAAAGTCACGTATCAATAATATTTATTCAGTTTGATCAACATTACATATCACTATATAAAATATATACACACGCTACCTTTCAAAAGTTTTCTTCAGTCCTGGCAGCGATCAATGAAAAGGTAGCCGTTGGGAGACGAGCCCCTCGCGCAGACATAGAGCCGAGGGAGCAATGTGATGCCGATGATCTGGACGGCCACGACAGAGCCGCATCAACAATGGCCCGAGATTGAAGTGGGGATCCTGAGGGCTGAGGATGAGCTGGTGTGACCGAAGGCAGAGGTGACGCCTGAGGGAGGGCGGAGCTTGGAAGCGAGGGAATGGAAGCGAGCCCCGCCCACCCTCATGCTACTGAGAGTAAGTACAGGCTGGACTTAATGGACAATGTATATGAGAGTAGAGAGTTTTCCTTGTGCCCCATGATCTTACCAGAATATATATTGTTTTCTTCAGTCCTGCTAACCCCGCCCAGCCTCCCTCTCCCACCACCTCTCCCGAATGCAATCAAAAATACTTTTTTTTGTTGATTCTATTCTATTCTCCACACTCATCCTCAGTCCTCAGCCACTCCTACCACCTAGTTGTCATTGTCCCCCATCAGTCCCTCAGTGTCGCCTCTACCTTATCTCAGTGGTGTGGTCAAACCTTGGACCTGCTGGGTGCCAATCTCTCCTGGGCGTGATGAGCCTGTGGCTCCAGCTCCAGCCTCAGAGTGCTGTGCACCACGACCCGTCGCCCTGGCTCCTGTGCCTGCGCTCCTTCCTCCCAGCGCTGACCATCGGCCATTCGGCTTCACTGGGCTCCCTCGAACCATCGGCTCCACCTGGGTCGGACATTGTCACGCCTCCGCTGCGGACTCCACCCCTTTGGCTCTGGCAAGCTCCCCCCTCCCTCAGGCGCCACCTCCACCCTCGGTCACACCAGATCATCCTCAGCCATCAGGATCTCCACTTCCATCTCAGGGCTCCGTCACAGCCATCCAGGTCATCGGCATCCTATTGCTCCCTCGGGTCTACATCTGCACGAGGGGCTTGTCTCCCAAAGGCTACCTTTTCGTTGATCGTTGCCAGGATGTCGCCTGTCAAGTTAACATCTTGGCTCCAAACCTTCGCCAGCTCCTTGTATAATCCCTTCGCCATCTCCTCGTCCTCCTCCTAGGCCGCCTTCTTCTCCACATCATGCCGCGAAGTCGCGCCTTCCAGAAGGGGGCGTAATGTTACACATATTCTGTTATTTGTCTTAGTTTAATTTTTATGGACTTCTAGTTTGTTTCTATTCAGTTTCCTCTTTTCTTTGTTCCAGTTCCCGCTAGTCTTTTGTTGTCATAGTAACTAATTTGATTAGTCATTTTGTTCAGGCACCTCGTTATCGTCTGTATATAAGTTCTTGCATGTTCCTCTACAGTTTGTCCCTTCTCGTTAATGCTTGTGTTGTGTTGGTTTGCCTGCCTGCCAGAGTTTAATCGTGTGGATTATTGTGGCTAGCAGTGAGGCGAGGGACACAATTATTAAAGACTTTCTAAACCTATTATTCTTCATTGTGTGTTTTGCAGCCTTGTGTGACTATGGTGTTCTTAGCTCTAAGCCACTTTGCTCATTTCCTTTAGGCATATGATGTGTTGGTTAGACAACACAATGGTCGTGGCTTACATAAACAGACAGCAGGTGTACACTCTTGACAGCTTCACAGTTTGGCTCAGAGCAGCACTCGGTTTCTGTTGTTACATGCAACACATGTGCCGAGAATATTGAACAGGGGAGCAGATTTGTTGTCCAGGGGAAATCACATGTACGGAGAATGGACACTTTACCTGTACGTGGTGAGTCAGATATGGCAGAGATATGGACAGGCTGCTGTAGATCTCTTTGCATTGTGTAAAAACATGCAGTGCCCCTGTTCTTTTCCCTAGTGGGAGAAGATACACCGGTGGGCGTGGTGCATCTAACATGATCAAAACAATTCCGATTGCAAAGGCAACAGCTACCTGTTCTTAAGTGGATCATAAGTGGAGAGTTTTTGAACAATGGTGTGCAGAGAGACGAATCATTTCGTTCTTTTGCTCTGTATCAGCAGTTCTCTGCTTTCTGCGGGAACTATTAGATAAAGGTAAAGCCTTTTCAAAAGTAAAGGTCTATCTTTCAGCTATCTCAGCATGTCATGTGGGGTCGGATTCAGAAACAATAAGCCAGCACCCCTTGATATGTCAATTTATGAGGGGGATGAGACGGTTACTTCTGGTCACTAAGTCTCTGATTCCATCCTGTGATTTATCGGTGGTTCTGGACGTGCTCTCCCAGCCCCTTATTGAACCATTAGAGAGTATTTATTTACAGCAAGGGTGCCCAACCAGTCGTTTTTCCCTTTCTCTCTCTTCACTGTTCCCACGTCTCAGACCTCAAATACATAAAAAATAACCTTTATAGACATAGTAGTTCTTGAGTAAAGAAAAAGCTGTACTTATTGTAAAAAACAGTTCTTTATTTACCCTTACAAGATCACTGATTACCTTCAGCTCTGCGCTACGCTGTGTGTGCCGGAGGAGGAGGGGTGGAGCTACAAGGAGCTATGAGCTGTGAGGATTTGCTTGACAGTCCAATGGAGTAATGAGATTTAACACAAGCTCTTTAAATGCTTTAAAAATTATAGAGGAATCTTGTTGCTTAATGTACTTGGTAAAATTTTTACAAAGATTCTGAACAGGAGACTAGTATCTTACGTAGAAGTAAACAATGTTTTATGAAGAACAAACAGGTTATAGGTCAGTTTATTCCACAACTTTTATTTTACAGTCAGTCGTCCAGAAATATATTACAAAGCAAAAAGGAAGGATGTACTGTATATTTATTGATTTCTCCAAAGCTTTTGATAGCATCCAGCATAGTCTTCTGTATTTCACTCTCATTAAGAATGGCATTGGAGGAAAAGTCTTCGGGGTATTGAAATCTACGTATTCTAAACAAATCATGTGTGAAAGGAACTGATGTTTTAACAGAATATTTTGGCTGTAGTATTGGTGTACGACAGGGCTGCATGGTGAGTCCACTTTTGTTTATTCTTTTCCTAAATGAATATATAACAGTGTTAAAGGAAAATTGTAAAGGTAAAAGGTATTCAGATCGAAAGTATCACAGAAGTGCAGACCCTGCTGTACGCTGATGATATGGCTAATATATCAGATACAATTGGAGGGTTGCAGAAAGAAATTGAACAGCTGGTAATATTTTCTAACCTTTACGGTATGAGAGTGAATCTAAGTAAAACAAAAGTTATGGTTTTTAGAAGAGGGGGCTCTTTAAATAAAAATGAAAGATGGTATTTTGCTCATCAGCAGATTAAAGTGGTTAACTGTTATAACTATCTAGGCATGTGGTTTACACAAAAATTGTCATGGTGGAAAGCCCGACAACATTGAGCAAGCCAAGATAGGAAAGCAATGCTTTCATTACTAAGGTTTGTTGGTAAGTACAAAATTAGCTGTAACCAAGCTTTGTATTTGTTTGACCATATGGTTGCACCTATATTGTAATATGGAGCTGAAATATGGGGCTTTGAGCCAGTGGAGTGTATTGAAAATGTTCAGTTATCTTTTTGTAAAAATCTGTTTAAGTGTAAAGAGAGTGTAAGTACAAGTGTGAGCAATATCTTGGGAGATCTGGGTACATTTGTATTGTCCATTACCTATATGAAAAGATGTATCATGTATTGGATAAAATTAGCTTCTATGTCTAATCTGTTACAGTCTGTGGTGCGGCAGGGAAGAGACTGAACAGGACTTCAAACAATAGATGGGTTTAATTAGATGCAGCGAAGAAACAGGAGGAAAACAAGCGACACCAACCAAACAGAACATAACAATAACGAGAATGGACCAGGAGTGAGTTCAATATAAAGGGAGTGCTAATGACAAAGACCAGGTGCAGGGAATCTGGGGAGAGCGGGAGAGACGATGAGGAAGTGAGTTCAGGTGCGAGACAGGGAGGATCCTGGGAAATGGAGTCCGGGACAGGCGTGGATTGTAACATAATCAGCATTATCCAAGAAAATGTTATAACATGTATCAGTTAGATGAAGTAGATAGAAAAACATGGATCTCCTGTATTAGAGTTTTGTTGTTCTTTTATGGTTTTTCTAGTGTCTGGGAGGCTCAAAGTGTATTTTCTGAATCAGCGATTGAGAGAAAAAGCACATGATGCATGGTACACATCTAGAAAATTAGAAGTTGAATATAAGTCCCTGAGGGTACTAGAGAGCTACATTGCATCTGCATATAACAGACAGCTGGTACGATCATTGTTCCTGTTCAGATGCTCAGGTCATCATCTGGCTATAGAAACGGGTAGATGGAGTAACACAGCGGGAGAGAGAATTTGTAATTATTGTAAGTTAACCTTTATTTTGTGATAGAAGATGAAAATATATTTTTTGTTGTATGATTGTTCTTTGTATGAGGATCTGTGTAAGAAATATTTGAGTTATCTCGCTCTTGTTGGTAATGTATGTATTGATGTGTCATATGTTTGTGGTTCGGAGTATGCATGGAGTGTCAGGACACAGACAGATACAGAGGGCTAAGTGAACACAGAAGTTTATTTGTAACAGAGACACAAACACAGGCAGATGGTGGATGCAGCTGAGTAGAGAACAAGCACTTTGAGAACAGTCACTTAACTGAAGTATAACAGGTATTTCTGATGCAGGTCAAGGGCTCAACGAGGAACATGGACCTTGAGACAGAAGACGGCTGGAAGAAGACACGGTAAGTAACAGGTAAGGAGTCCAGGTACGTGTAGACAAGACCAGACAAAGATGTGAAGGGAGTGAGTGTTCTTATAGTGTCCTTGATGATGAAGTGCAGGTGATTAGTATTCAGGAGACAGTGAACGAGTTATTAGTTAATGATGAACTAATAATTTACAAAACATGACTATACATTCATAAATTATTAAGTAATATGCTAACATTTAATGAATGTTTTGTTAATTCAGTTATAAGTAATTTATAAATGATTATCCCCTTGAAAACAAATAAATGACATGTTTGTGCTTTTGAACACAGACCAGCTTACAACTTTAAGATAAATCAATAAATTATTGATCATTTACTAATGGTTTGTTCATCATTTGTTCAAGATTAATCATTGTTTACCAAGATGATACTAAAACAATTTTGACATAAATACTTCAATGATTAATAATAACTAATATCTACTATTGATCTGTTTTGATTTATTTCATGATTTACAATTTTTTTTAAGATAACTTACAGCGCATTTGTAAATTGTTAACATACCACTTATTAATAAGTTATAAAAAATATACTACTCATACTAGCAACAAAGCTACTATTTCATATAAATATATGGCAGGAATAGCATGAGTAGTATGCTACTGCGCTAATCTAAATTCAGCCAGGGTAGATCTCGGCACACTGACCAATTTAAAAGTAGATCTTTGTTCAAAAAAGGTTTGGCACCCCTGATTTACAGCATCTTTCTATAAAGACAGCTTTACTGCTTGCTCTCACTACATCAAAGTGGGTGAGCGAATTACGTGTATGCATTCTTACTGTATGCATTTTGCAGTGGTTGGATCGAAAGTTACGCTGAAAACAAATCCGGCGTTTGTTCCTAGAGACATCAGAAGCAAGCAGATCTTCATCTCTTTTGCTGACAGTTATACCACTCATTGAGTGGTAAACACGATTGTAATGTGTTACATAGATTAAAATAAATGTAAAAAATAATCTTTATTAGGGCTTCGAGCTCACTCCAGGAATGGCTACCTCATGGGCACTGTTCAGGGATGTTTCTATTTAGCACATTTGTGCTGTGTCGAGCTGGGTATCACAGCACACATTTGTGTGATATTATAGACTGAATGTGACAGTCTCATTCAGTTCTTAGAGTGGGAGCAGTGTGTGATACATCATATAACTTCTCACATGTCACATATTTTTGTATTTTAGTAAACACCTTGGTGCTTGCTCATTATAGGGTATTATATTATAGGTTCATGGGTTTCACTGTAGTGTTAGGACCATGATCACTGGTTTGCCACCTTCACTTATATGTTGCATCTGTTCACACAGCATATCTGCAATGCAGGACTGGTCTACATCCTATAGTGAGATACCGAACAGATGTTAGAAAGGGAACATTAGGGTACTTGTGTAACCCTGGATAACCTTCTGATAACAGAAGTGAGGTATCTCACCCAGGGGTGTAGCACAAGATCCTAGGCCCTATGCATAGGTAGTCCTGATGGGCCCCCATGTTCCTCAACATTAAATATATATCAGACTTTTCAAGGGCCCTCTCTCCCCTTGGGGCCCTGGTAATCAGTACTGGTTTTACCCCAGTCCGACGCCCCTGATCCCACCTCAATGCCCTCCTTGCAGACTACACATTGGAGAAGACATGCAGAGAATGATGCAGTAGAGAGTTATACTAGGGAGGTGGGACTCCCTGATCGCTGTAGCATGTGGTGTAATTGGTGCTTCCGCCGGTTCCCATAGTGAGATACCGCACTTCTTTTATCTGAGAAATGGGGTTACACAAGTACCCTAACAATCTGTGTCACCAGAGCAACTGCTATTGAGATAAATGGAATAGGTAACAGATAGCTTTCTCTAGGCATTATATTTTCCTTTTAGATATCTGGATCATTTGAATAGCATTGAGGTTTAACTGTTTAAGACAAACACTACTGTAAACTGCAATGTTGAGTAGAGTGTTTTCTAAAATTGCTTAAAGGAAGATAACATCAATCCAGGGTAGAAACTTTATATCAGAAATGTCTGAGCAAATACATTCAGTGAAGACAAGAAGTAAGTTTTGTGAAGCTTTTATATGGAACCTTTAAAAGTTCAAATTTTGATTCAATAATGATGGGAACAAACGCCGGATTTGTTTTCAGCGTAACTTTCGATCCACCCACTGCAAAATGCATACAGTAAGAATGTACAGACAAAGCGTGTAATTCGCTCACCCACTTTGATGTAGTGAGAGCAAGCAGTAAATAAACTCTTATGATGTGAATAATAGGGCCTGTTTACACCTAGTCACTTCATGCGTTTTCTCTGATCGGATAGCTATCAGATTGTGAAAAGATCAGGTGTAAATGCCCTCTGAAATGCATTTGAGACGGATTTAAATCCGATCGCTTAAACCACATCATGAGGTGGTCTGAGCTGCATTCCAAATGAAACTGGACAGGTCTGAATGCAGGTTGTTGAAACCACATACGTCATCGCTTTTCTCCTCCCAAACAGAAGTACGTCTCTCGCTTTAGCCGTGCCAGAAACAAACACAAACATGGACGACACTCAGGGAGATGGAGCAGCCGTGAAACGCAGACGCTAATTTCTTTATGGAGCGACGAAAGTGTGCAGCAAAAACTATCCACAACTTATAAGAAGAAAACTAGATATCAAGACATATCGCTAAACATGAGTGAGCACAGTTATAGTACAACGTGACAACAGTGCCAACGAAAAATAAAAAATCTAAAAGATAATTTACCGCAGACTGAAAGACAACAATGGCAAAAGTGGACAGGCCAGTAACATGTCTTTCGTACCTGAGGACAGCGAGGTATTGGATATGGCCACTTATAATTGGGCCATGTCATGTTTTTTTTTGTTTTTTTTTAATCTAGTGATGTACAGTTTGTTTGATATCTAGTAGGCTTAGTAGTAGGGGCGGGTAGGAAATAATAATAAATTGTTATTTAACAGTTAACTTTAACCCATACAAGTGATGGTAGTAATTGTAGTAATCAAAGTAGTAGTAGTAATCAAAAATAGTGATGTCACTATACCATATTAACCTGGTAAATCATTCTTTAAGGTCTGAACCAGAGCTTAGACTATACATAAATAAAACACTTATTCAGCAAGTGAAGGAAACGTCTCGGTTACGTTTGTAACCCTCGTTCCCTGAAGGAAGGGAACGGAGACGTTATGTCAGTTACTGACAAAATGGGGGTTTCGCTTAGAAGCCAATCACCTTTGAGCTCTACAAAACGAGCCAATGGCATGAAAATGCCATGGGTCTGCGGAATTTGCATGCCGCAACCCCGCCCCACCGCGTGGGTATAAAGGGCGTTGCGTGGCAATCTCGCATTATGTTACCTGCTGAAGAGCCGAGGCATGAACGCCTGGCCGTTCCAGTGGTACAGCGGAAGTGGCATGGGGATGTAACGTCTCCGTTCCCTTTCTTCAGGGAACGAGGACTACAAACGTAACCGAGACGTTCCCTTTCAGTCAGTACACTACGAATTACGTCAGTTACTGACGAAATGGGGGTCCCAATACAATCTCGCCACAACGGCTGTCTTCCAGCGTCCTGCGCTGACCAGAGCTCCCTGCCGTGAGTGTTAGCACGAACGAGGGACTAGGCTCAACGTTAGCAAGGTACACTGGGAAGCATATACCACGTGGAGAGATGCAACACAATGCCTGCCCGAAGGGAGGACTCAAGAATACACATATGACCCCCCGAAGGGACTGCATATGGAACACTCTATCCAGCCGCAGGTGGAAATTTTTCAACCCCAGGCGCGGCAAGTTGTCTTGCCAAGGGAAGACACGCGCTCAGAGAGAGATACACATGTTGGGGTTACCCAAAGGGGAAACCATGCACACGGAGGCACCTAGCCAAACACGAGGGCTGACCAAGTCGACATCAACAGTGCTGGAGGAGCTCAGGGCTTACTGGGAAGCTCACCTGAGAAGAAATGCGCACGCATCCAGTCCGTGGAGTGGAATGGCGCAGCAAGCGAAGACACCTGAGCCTGTCCAGTTACTGGCCACTTGGGGCGAGTACACGAGAGGACACAGGCTCCACTCAGAGATTATAAAATAAGGTCATGGTGGGCCGAAATAGCGGCCACTTAGACCTTCAGGGTGGAGGGAGACAGCCTTTGCTCCAACCCTTCCTGGAGGAAGGAGAGCATGGACCCCGATCGGGCATTTCCTGGGGTCCTCTCGGCGAGAGGAGCACCAGGTGACGAAGAGGTTTCACTTCAACACATAGGCCTGTCTCCTGGACAAGGCCCTAGCGGAAGTGATGGTAGCCGCCACCTGAGGTGGCAGGGTACTCAAGCCTACCGCGTCCCGTCCAGGTTCCACACGTGGAGGTTCCAAAGGTCGGGCCGTGGGTGCCATATGGTTTCTGAGTAAGGAGGTCCTTCCTCAGAGGGATCGACCAGGGAGGGGCTGTCGCAAGGAGTACAAGTTCTGAGAACCAGGTCCGGCCGGGCCAATATGGGGCGACCAAAAGGACCTGCTCCCTGTCCTCCCTGATCTTGCACAGAACCTGTGCGAGAAGGCTCACTGGGGGAAACGCATACTTGCGTGGGCCCCGCGGCCAGCTGTGCGCTAGTGCATCCGTGCCAAGGGTCCCCTCGGTCAGGGAGTAGTACCAGCGGCAATGGGAAGAGTCGTGGGAGGCAAACAGATCTATCTGTGCGTCGTCGAACTGTTCCCAAATCAGCTGAACCGTCTGGGGATGGATTCTCCATTCCCCCGGAAGCGGCTGAAAGCGTGACAGCTCGTCGGCTGCATGATTCAGATCTCCCGGGATGTGAACGGCACGAAGCGACCTCAGATGCTTCTGACTCCATAGGAGGAGATGGCGGGCGAGTTGCGACATCCGGCGGGAGCGTAGACCACCTTGTCGGTTGATGTATGCTACTGTCGCCGTGCTGTCTGAACGGACCAGTACGTGCTTGTCCTTGAGCAGGGCTCAGAAGCGGTGCAGGGCAAGACGTACGGCCAGCAATTTGAGGCAATTGAAAGACAAGTCAGTAGTGACTGCGCGCGCTCGCTCGTCAGCTGCGCATACATGGTGACCGAGTCGATTTCCATACCGAGAAAAGAGATCCTCTGCACTGGGGAGAGTTTGCTCTTTTCCCAGTTGACCCGAAGGCCCAGACGGGCGAGGTGCTGAAGCACCAGGTCCCTGTGTTCGCAAACCTGATCTCGAGAGTGGCCTAGAATCAGTTCAGGATGCAAACCCTGTGTTGCCTGAGTGGCACAAGGGCTGCCTCGACGACCTTTGTAAAGGCACGAGGGGACAGGGCTAGCCCGGATGGGAGAGCCGTGTACTGATATGCCTGCCCCTCAAAGGCAAACTGTAGAAACGGTCTGTGTCGAGGAAGAATGGAGACATGAAAGTACGCGTCCTTCAGGTCAATCGCTGCAAACCAATCCAAGGGACGAACGCATTTGAAAATGCATTTGGCTGTCAACATCTTGAATCAGCCTGTGAAGTGTTCGGTTCAAGATGCGCAGGTCCAGGATTGGCCGTAACCCACCGGTTTTCTTGGGTACAATGAAGTAAGGGCTGTAGAAGCCGGACTCCATCTCGGCTGGAGGGACGATCTTGACCGCACCCTTTGCCAGTAGGGTGGCGATCTCCGCCCGCATGACAGGGGCATTGCCACCCACCATGGTATAGCGGACTTCCTGAAAGTGGGGAGGAGACCGTGCAAACTGAATCGCATAGCCGAACCTGATGGTGCGAGCGAGCCAGCTGGACAGATTGGGAAGCGCTAGCCAGGCTCCCAGAAACTGTACCAGCGGGGTCATGCGAACCACCTTCCTGCGGCGTCCTCCGTGCTTCGGCCCGGGTGAAGGCTGCTGCTGGGGCCAAGATGGAGGGGCGGGAGCCGCAGGAGGGAAGCCTCAGCGGGAGCAGACTGAAGCTTCTAAACCGGCGGCTGGGTGGAGGCAGCAGCAGGCCGCCGGGGCAGCATGTGTTTAATAGCCTCAGTCTGTTTCTGAGCGGTCGAGAACTGTTGGGCAAAGTCCTGGACCGCCCTGCTCAATAGTCCATCCTGGGAAATGGGAGAATTGAGGAAACGGGTTCGCTCAGATTCTCACATATCAGCCAGGTTGAGCCATAAATGTTGCTCCTGGACCACGGAAGTGGACATCACCTGACCGAGAGAGCGTGCAATCACTTTCGTCGCTTGTAGAGCGAGGTCGTAGTCGCCCGCAACTCCTGCATTAAAGCGGGGTCAGCATTGCCCTGATGCATGTCTCTGAGCACCTTGGCCTGGTAGACCTGTAGGGTGGCCATCGCATGCAGGGCGGACGCGGCCTGGCCCGCAGCTCTGTAGGTCTTCGCCACCAAAGTAGACGTAAACCTACAAGCTTTGGACGGGTGCTTTGCGTCACCACACCCAGTGCATCGCAACAGAATGCTCAACAGGGGAACCCCAGTGTACCCTTTCACCTCGCCGCCATCAAGGGCAGTGAAGGTGGAAGTGGCTGCCGAACGATCACGAAAAGTCAAGGGAGACTTCCACGACTTTGACACCTCTTCATACACTTCCGGGAAGAAGGGCACTGGGGGCTGACAAGTGCCTTCGGCATGGGCCGCCCCCAGATATCAATCATCCAGCTTCGAACGCTCAGGACATGACGGAGGGTTCCACGCAAGCCCAAGGCTCTCAGCTGCCCGGGAAAGCATGGCTGTGAGCTCCGGATCTGAGTCAGGCAATGCTGGAACTCCCGAGGGAGGCAACACAGCTGAATCATCATCTCCAGAGGAATCCAGTCCACCTTGGGATGCTGCGATCGACATAGTATCCTCCGCCGGTGCGCCAAATGAAACACAGGGCCCAGGACAGGAAACACCTGTGCCCTCATCTGGCAACACCACAGGTTGCAGTGTGCTAGAAGGGGGTGTGGCCCGAGGAGGATTCGTCGGGTTGGCCCATAACGTCACCCTCAAGTCACCCTGACCACCAGCCAAAGTATTCCCTCTCGTGGAGGGAATAGATTGGGGTGTGATTTTTCTCTGCAGAAATGCTGAAGCGCCCAGGGAGAACACACATGCTGTGCTAGATCACTGCACAGATCAGACAGGAATGCGGAACTCGCTGGAATGTGCCATAACACCAACACTCTGGAGAGATACTCGTCTTGAAGAGAAGAAACGCTCAAGCAGTAACACTCGGCTCTGAAGCAGAAACATAATGCGAGATTGCCACACAACTCCCTTTATACCCACACGGTGGGGCGGGGTTGCGTTATGCAAATTACGCAGACCCATAGCATCTTCATGCCATTGGGTCGTTTTGTAGAGCTCAAAGGCGATTGGCTTCAAAGCGAAACCCCCATTTCGTCAGTAACTGACGTAACTCTTAGTGTACTGACTGAAAGAGAACCAAAACTCCTTCAGTGGCCAGTATGGAGAAAAAACCTTGGGAGAAACCAGGCTCAGTCGGGGTGCCAGTTCTCTGAACTGTGATTATGATTATGATTCTGGCAACATTACAGGTCAGAAGTCATATTAGATCGAAAGATATTCGTAAGATTATTCGAAAGATTGGAGTCGTCACGCTGGAGATGGGTTTAATGAGGACGTTGTGTCGATGCAGCATTTACAGTGTGGAGTTTAATTGACATGGTCTCTGCAGACATTTCAGGGATGTGTTGGTCATGTCCAGGCGCAGGTCCACCATCTGATCTGGATACGGCCCGGATCTGGTTGACTGCAGTAAACCTCGGAATAAACAGAGAAACTAACATTAGTGTGGATGCCATTCTTTTTATGATGTAACTAGTACATAATTTGTTATGGGAAGTGTTCCCGGTTCCAGCTGACCTAGTTAATGCAGCCTAAAACAATAATTTAACTGATTTGAATAACAGAAATGTATAATGTTCTATGTGTATGCCATAGTAAAGAGATGTTTGGTGGCTGAGTCTAGATCTAGTTTAGAGTCTAGATTTAAACTGACAGAGTGTGTCTGCTTCCCGAACAATGCTAGGAAGACTGTTCCAGAGTTTAGGTGCTAAATAGGAAAAGGATTGACCGCCTGCAGTTGATTTTGATATTCTAGGTATTATCAACTGGCCAGAGTTTTGAGACCGCAATAGACGTGATGGAGTATAATGCGTTAAGAGCTTGCTCAAGTACTGGGGAGCTAAACCATTTAGTGCTTTGTAAGTAATTAGCAAGATTTTAAAATACAATGTTTAATAGGAAGTCAGTGCAGTGTTGACAGAACCAGGCTAATATGGTCATACTTCCTGGTTCTAGTAAGAACTCGAGCTGCTGCGTTTTGGACCAGCTGCAGTTTATTTATTAAGCGAGCAGGGCAACCACCCAGTAGAGCATTGCAATAATCTAGTCTTGAGGTCATGAACGCATGTACTAACGGTTCAGCATTTTGCATTGAAAGCATGTGCCGTAATTTTAAGATGGTAGAATGCAGTTTCTGTGGCTTTCAAATGAAAGATTTGTATCAAAGAGCACACCCAGGTTCCTAACTGACGACGAGGACTTGACAGAGCAGCCATTAAGTGTTAGACAGTATTCTAGGTTACTATTTGTGGAGTTTTTTTGTCCAATAATTAAAAATTCAGATTTTTTCTGAATTAAGTTGCAGGAAATTACTAGTCATCCAATTTTTTATATCAGCTATGCATTCCGTTAATCTTGTGAATTGCTAAGTGTCGTCAGGGCGTGAAGAAATATAGAGCTGAGTATCATCAGCATAACAATGAAAACTAACGCCATGCTTCCTAATCATATCTCCCACTGCTGGCATGTACAGGGTGAAAAGCAACGGTCCTAGAACTGAGCCCTGTGGTTCTCCATACTGAACTTGTGATCGATGTGACATCTCTTCATTTACTGCTACAAACTGATAACAGTCAGATAAGTATGATTTAAACCATGCCAATGCAATTCCACTAATACCAACATAATTTTTGAGTCTATTCAAAAGAATGTTGTGGTCGATAGTATCGAATGCAGCGCTAAGATCGAGTAACACTAAGAGAGATACAACCACGATCGGATGATAAGAGTAAATCATTTGTAACTCTGATGAGAGCAGTCTCAGTACTATGATATGGTCTAAATCCTGACTGGAAATCCTCACAGATACCATTTCTTTTTAAAAAGGAGCATAATTGTGAAGACACTGCCTTTTGTAGTATTTTTGACAGAAAGGGTAGATTTGAGATTGGCCTGTAATTGACTAATTTTGTAGGATCAAGTTGCGTTTTTTAATAATAGCCAACTTAAAAGTTTTCGGTACATATCCTAATGACAAGGATGAATTAATGATATTAAGAAGAGGATATATGACCTCTGGAAGCATAAGCATAATTAAGTGTTAGACCTGGTGTTTGTTTAGAGATGTGTCTTTTTTATCCCGCTTTTTTTATTACTAATAATGCTATGCTACTAAAGGCTGCCTTTTACAAATCCACACATTTTTCTCACATTTATACTGACATTTTTATAGACATCTTTTGCTAGCTTTTCTATTATTCTTGGGACAACAATGAATTGTGGAGAACTCTGGGGTCATGAACACTGCCTGCCCAACCAACATTGATATTGGTGAACCCGATGGAGATTAATTAGACATTGACTGTAAAATATTACTATACATAAACTATAAAATGGTATTTAATACTTAATGAAAAAATAAATAAAATTAACTAACTGACCAAAGTATCCATGTATGGACTTTGTACATAAGCAACATTTCTAATAAATAAATAAAAATGTTAATGGCTACTTACTGTGATAATCTACAATTCAGTCTTCCAAATTGCAGGATTATGGAATGATGCGATTGAAATAGTCCTTGGTGTTGTTTTGTTGAGCTGTTATTGGGATATGTGACCCATCAATGCTACCTGTACATTTAGGGAAACCCCATCTTTTCTCAAACCCATCTCTGATGTCCAGGAGCCTCTGGCCTGTGGGCATTTCTGCACACAGGACACCAGCGCAGTGCATACTTCCCACACGCAGATGTATTGTATACCGGCTCAGCCAACAGAGGTGAGAGGTTGTGTTAAGCTTGGTACATACTCTGCAAGAACAAAGAAATTTGTTTGTTTTCTCGAGGTGGCAAGAACAAGAACAAAGTTTGTTCTGGCCAGTACATTCCATACTTCACGAGAAAAGCATGTGCCGAACATCTCTGTTTCTCCGCATTAACCCTGCCCATGTAAATTTCTGACCAATCACACAATAGTTATTGGACACCCGCAAGAAATAAGTTCTGCTCAGATGACGTGTCGAGAACAAGCTGCGAGAACTCCCAAACCAGGGCTGCAAGAACAAAATGACGTAATTTTGTTCTCGCAGCCCTGGAAGCGAGAACTTTTTCTCTGTTCTTGCGGAGTATGTAACGGCCTTTATACCCGCAACAGGTGTTGTGCCAAATTTTGACTCCCTGCCAGAATTCGACTGCCCTCCTCGTGCACGCGTATGATGTCATTTGTTGACAACGGTGCGGCCAATGAACTTAATGTGACCCCGCGAACGCGATTTCTACCGAGGGGGACCCTGCCCAGAACGCGATTCTTACCAGCACAAGAAACTCCCCCCAACAACCAAACAACCCAACAACCCAAAATTTGAGGTTGATATCTCAAAAAATTTGCTTTCAGTAAGATTTCATTTACAGTACCAAACTTTTTCCATTAGATGCCAGAAAATCTCCACTGGTACACAGCCAGTGTTGGGTAAATTACTAATTACATCTTCAATAGTGTAATTAGATTACTGTACAAATTACTCTCTCCAAAAAAGTATTTAATTACTAATTACTTTATAAATTCTATCAATCTCGACAAGTTAAGTGATTGAATAGACATGCTCTTTTAATTCATTCAAATAAATAATAAAACTACATAAATTATTCTTATTAACTGACCAAAATATTACACATGTGAGAGGGCAACATAAAAACATGCATTTTAAAGTTAGACTATTGTATAATATATAGGCCTAATTGTTCTACAGTCTATACACAGTATTTAGTTCAATTACATCAGAAGTAACTATAATTAAATTACAGAAAAATAAGAGTAATCCCTTACTTTACTTTTTCAAGGGAAAAGTAATTCAATTACAGTAGCTAATTACTTAACTAGTTACACCCAACACTGTACACAGCAGTGGGATTAGTTATTTGCCGTACAGTATAATTTCTTTCTCTCAAATATTACACACACAATTTTTAGTACACACATTCAGTTGGCTCTATAATAATATTTTTTTATATATAAAAAAAATACAAAACAATTTAGTTCTCCAAACATTTGTTGGTCTCCAAACTAAGGATGCAATAACTACCTAAAATAAAATAAAATGAAAGGGCAACACAACATATATTACATTTATTTGGCTGCACCAATGTCATCAAATGACGTCATGCACGTGCACGCGTGGGGGAGTCAGACCTGTTGTGGGATACCACAGAGCCACTGCTACGTGTTTATCGACCAGTATAGCCTAACGGAGATAAGTGTGCCTGCTCATTAAAGGTACAATCTGTAAGTGTTATGGAACAGAGACTCGGGAATAACAGTAATATAAAATAGTTTATTAAAGGTCCCCATGACATGAAAATTTCAGTTTATGAGGTTTTTTAACATTAAAATATGGGTTCCTAGCCTGTATATGGTCCCCAAGTGGCTAGAAATTTCAATAGGTGTAAACCAAGCCCTGGGTATCCTGCTCTGCCTTAGACAGGCTGATCTGGAATATTCCCTGTATGTCGTCATACAGGGAAATGTTACCTCCCCTTTCTCTGCTTTGCCCGCCCAGAGAATTTGGAGAAAATGTATTCAGTTTATTTTAGTTGCAATGTCAGCAATGTTCATTAATGCCTGATCTGTGATCAGTGATTTCTGATGTGCTAATTATTCAAGTTCACACAGACTTTTCTCTTATAGTAGCATGAAACAAATATGTTATTTAAATTGTGAAGACTCTCTTTATAATGCTCGAAGCTGTCAATAACACATTGCAAATATATCTGCACACTTATAACTGCCGTTATAATGAATGACACTTATGCTGCACAACGAAGCTCTTACTGTATTCATGTCAATATTGTGTTTGCTGTTAGTTGTTGTGAAAGCATTTTGTTTAAAAAAAAAACAAAAAAAAAGTAGTAATAGTATTTGAGAGGGGCTCCACGTTACAAAGTTCGTAGAATAAGAAGGAAGACGACAGGGTCGGCATGACTGGAACTCAGAACTGTTTATCCAGAACTCAGATACAAACAAAATGCGCTCACAACTCTCAACAACTCAGTACAATAGAACTCTCAGCAATCTTTCTCAGTCTCTCTGGTCCACGAGTGCACAGTGGGCGTTTTCACTTAAGTCTCATAGCAGACACGCCCCTTCAAACAGAGCATTCAACCAGAAGGCTAAAATCAGGATAGAAAAAAAAAAAAAAGCTTTTTATTTCAAAATTATGACATTTTATGATGGAAAAATCATACTAACAAAAAAAATCCATGCCATGGGACCTTTATCAGCAGATAGGTATGGAGATGAGAAGGTAAGTATTTCAGATATGATGAATGGTAGAGGAATGGAGAATGGGAATACTAACAGTCTCTGTGGTTGTAGATGGTGGAGGAGGTCGTGGATGGCAGTAATGATGGAGCCAAGGGCACACACCTCGATGAAGGGAAGGAAGCTCAGGAATGGAGAAGGAGACGAGGAACAGACACGGAGGACCAGGAAGATGAAGTAGACACGATGGAACAGGAGATACAAGGGAGGTAGGTAATCTTTGTTGTACTCAGGTAGGTGCTTAAATAGGTCAGTGCTGATGGGGAGATGAGGTGCAGGTGCGGGTGATTAGAACTCAGGTGAGATAGAACACTGTGATTGGGTGATGGTAGAGCCTGGCTGATCCCTGACAGTAAGTTTTTCGCCACCAGAGGGCGCATTTTCAAAACAATAACAAAGGCGAAACTTGATGACACTATGAAGGAGAGTGGAACAGTGGGAGATGTATGTCACACTATTTTAGTCATCATAATGAATTAGCTGCAAGGAATGTGAAATGTAATGCCATATTAGCCTGTTACTGATATGTGACTAATTTGTCAAAGGATTTGTTGGGTTAATGCAGCGCAGTTTTATGTGTTTATAATCGTACTACAAGTAAATTTGAACGAACCCACAGTATTTGCAAGTAATGGCTAAATATTGTTGTGCAACACATAGGCTACTGTATAAGTTTGTCACAAAGCTCTCTCCATCTCGAAAACGGCACACTGATATTGATCCGCAGGTGACGCTCATTATCAAACATGCCACTGGCCTCACATCATGCTCTCGGCCCAGCAATATGATCAGTAAGAGAACTGCTCACCACACTCTGTTTGTCCCAAAGCTGAATAATAGTGATCCATGATGACTGAACATCACTGAACAGCAACATTCTAGATGCTGTATAACCACCACATCCACATTTGTCCACGTATGTTGCCATGGTTTCTACAATCAAAAACCAGGGATAGTGCAGATATTACGTACGTCATTGATAGGCGACAATGACAAGGGACGAGCCATTATTTAAAATGGGAATTTTTCTGGATTTACAAATCCTTGGGAACGTTTGGAATAATGTAAGTACACAACTGCATGAAATATATCACACTGTGCAAGTGGTTTTTGGATATTTTTTTACAAAATTCTTACATACTGTGCCTTTAAATCTGCAGGCTCTGCAGGCGGACACAGAGATAGTCGAAGGTCCGGCGCCCCATTTGGAAACTGAATAGTCTTGTTCCTTAAATTAAGCAAGTACTATATTTTCCCACCAATGTTGACTGCGAGCTTTTATTCACGTATCTGCACGCGCTCCTACATATAATGGCAGGGAAAGGCAACCAGGATAACACTTTACAAAAAGGATACAAAAATATCCTGCAATGATACAGAGAGATGCGCACCATATATGGAAAGTGTTCAGGAGGCATACTATAAGGTTTTGCGAGAAAGAAACCTTATTATTCAGTCAAGATACTGATTACTCTGTGCACGCGCGTTCATGTGAGTGCGTGCTGCCTTTTGTTGAGTAAGCGTTGTCACAAGCTTTTTCTTTTCGACTGCATTTACAAACCCAATGTAAGGTCAAAATGTAAGGGAAACAGGTCAGTTTAGCTCAAAGGTAATTACTAATTTATAGGGAATTTTGAAAGAGTTACTTATTTTACAGCTGAGCAGCTGACTCGTCCAGCGTTCATTTGAACGGGCCGTAAATATCAACTCTGCAGCAGATATTAATATCCAAACTATAGTGAAAACACGATTTATTAGCAAGGTAACATAGATCAGCAGTTTAAGACATTAAATTTAAGCACAGTTTAAGCACATAGCACAAGAACACTTATCTTTAAATACAATCAAGGCTTTATGATTAATCTAACACAAAACTACCATCAAACACAAATACACACATATACACATTCACACAAGTTGTAAAAAGAAAGAAAATTAGGAAAGAATGAGTTTTAAGTTTCTAGCAATATATGCACTTTTAAGACATGACCTGAAAGAACCATAAATCATTAGCCTACTTTCCCTCCTATCGTTTCTTAGGCAGGGTTATTACATTTGATATCAATGCACAAGTTCAGTTAGAATCTGGAGGTATTACTTGCGTTAGTTTGTGTCTTTGAATGGGGATTCCCTTCTCAGTCCTTGCTGGAGAGGGGATTTCCCAGGTTTTTTGATTCGCTGTCTTGTGTCTTTGATTGACGTCTTGGGAGGTCAATCACGTGGCGTGTTGGCGGATGGATGGAAAATCTCATGGATGAGGTTTGCGGCAAAACCTAACACGAGACTCAATGGAAAGAAAAGAAACTTACTAAAAGGAATAAGTGAGACAAGAGTAGTAAGATGGCTTGAATTAACTGTTTACCCATTTTCTCTGATCTTTGTCTGCCTCGATCGTCTGATCATCTTCTCTTGTGGTCTTTTTTTGTGGTCTAATTTTTTCTTTGTGTTCTGAGATTTTTAATTCAAATTTTAGGTAGGGGGCGCTATTACACATCTCCTGAACGAGTACAGAATCTCCTGATCAAAACACAGGCGAAGAAGAGGCAGGAACGACCGATCTCAGATGCATATGTAAAATAACATGATCATTGAGCTGAACACGCAGCGCCAGGTGGGTCCTGGGAAGAAGGAATGGGATAGAGCATCGATTATTTATATAATGAGTATTTGTTTAGATATGTGGGTATGTGGGAAAGATTTTTCTCAAAATGTTGCTTTTATTCATGAAACTTACTCACATTCAAGAGTTGATAAAAACAAGAATGCATGAAGCTAGAATAAAACAGAGGGTCTGTTCTTTCTTTTGATATATATTACATGTTCAGATATTCATACAAGATTTTCTGTGGACCATGAAACTTGTAAAAATGACCAAAAACGCTGGCGGTGACTGGCAAATTTCATGTTTACGTTCACTTAAGACATAACTGACTATGTTTACGATGATACTCAACAGGCATTTTGACATAATTTTATGTGAATATTCGCACACTGTGAGATGCGTGGGCGTGTGCTTTCATATCGGTGGCATATCGGCTGCATATATGCCGATGCCGATATATCTGCGTCAGGCTCATATAGGCCAATAAAATCAGTCAGGCTCTACTTATTATAAGAATACGATACATTTTACACAGATCTCAATCAAGCCGTCTTCTGAATTATGAGCATACGATAATGCTGATACCAAGCAAGGCACACTTTCAATCAACCATTCAATAATTATAACAATTACATGAATTGTGAGTGAGTCTAAGCATAATGGTCACATATATTGGTTGTAGACATGATACAGAATTATGCAGTAGAAGGATGTTTGATTAAAAATCCGGCTACCATCCTTTTTGAATGATTTGATGCAGTTTATATATAAAAACAGTCTCTGTAGGTTTTCTTGTGGATTTCACCTCTGTGGCACTCAAAGTTCAAATGTTGTTGAGAAGAAGAGGATCTGTTCTGGATATTATGGAATAGGGATCAAACAACCTCTGCCGTTATCTTGGTGTGGCCCTCTCCAAACCAATCCGTCTTTTACAAACTGCCTATGGTTGACAACGCGCTACCTTTTGCAAGGCCATAAAGTACTTCGTAAAGAACCACTAAAGAGCAGCGGCTGGTGTTACCATCCCAGAGAGGCATGAAATCCCTCTCCAGAACTTTTTCATTCACTGTTCCTGGCTGGTGGAACGATCTTCCCACCTCCATCCGGATGGCAGAATCACTAACATCATTCAAAAAACAGCTAAAAACCCATCTCTTCCGCGAGCAAAAAAAAAAAAAATCTAATAATTTTTTCCTCTATCTTTCTCTATACCCTCCCTATTCTAGCTTAGGCTACTCTGAGCAATGCCCGAAACGCAGTATTTAAGGCACTTTTTGTGCCTCTTCATAACGGATCGCTTCCTGTACTCAGTTGTAAGTCGCTTTGGATAAAAGTGTCTGCTAAATGCATAAACGTAAATGTAAATGTAAGATTATTTGTGTCTGGCACGCCCTCAAATCATACACCAAATAGAGCAACATAACGGTGGCTTCCATTTCAGCAGAAATGTGACAAGGCATGGGAGCTCTAGCGTAGTTCTACCCTGAAGACTCCAATGTTACGTCATTCACTAATTATCTATCTAGCCGATCATTATTCTTCTTCTGTAGTATATAAGTTCTGTTCCCACTTCATTCATCTCAGTGATACGTATATGCACTTCTGATGTTGTTTGGGTGTAGCATTTTACTCCTCTGCTCTTTTCGCATACAGCAATGTCAATTTGATGTCGTAAGCAGTTCTGTACAGAGCAGTTGCATGCATTTGTATGAGACACTTGATTGTGCGGCGTGATTGCTCCTTTGTCGTTGCTTGTTTGTGTCGTAATCTAACTATAATGCCTCGTAAATGATTCGCTTGACACAGGTTACTGTTAATTATCGTATACTGTTTTAAAAAAGCTCAAAGCAGAATAGAATGGCACAACATTTTAGCCTCTATCATTCTCCCCATGAATGCCAGGAAACCTCATACATGGGTTTTTAAAGCAACATGCACCCAGACCACTACATCATTAATCTGGGCTTGACAATGTTATATATTTTGGTGACTTGTGCACTTACATTATCCCAAATGTTTCAATCCAGAGAAATAAGTGATTTCAAACAAGATCACAGTTAGTCTTTTTGTTTTAAATCTCGTTTTCTTAATTTACAGCGAGTACCATGTTTTACCTGCCGTTGCATATTGCGCTATAAATACGCTTTATTTCCATAAAAATACTGGTTACGTCTGGCTCAGCACAAACAGACCATTTATATTAGTAATTGTGCTTTCGTCTTCGAGTCACTCCAGTAAATATGTCTCTACCTGTTTTTTATTAGCTACTATGATATCTGGATGCCTTTGTCTATTTTCGGAACTATAGAATATAGTGTTTCGTCTCACTTGGACTTTCTGTGCTAGGGCACCTCTGGTTACGATTATGAATAAAACAGAAATGTGTATTCTCGCTAAAGCTCACAACACCATATTTCGGGTATAGCAAAGGTTTGTATACACAACAAGTTTTGACTTGTTGACAGCAGCACTAATTTAATTCCGTACTCAATCTGACCCAGTTTACATAAAGATTGCATCCCATATAGCAACTGAAATCGCAGCATGGGAACATGATAATGAAAATCTTTTAAGAATACAGTAAGCGAACAGAGTGCGCTCCCTTTATAAATGCATGGAAACTGTCAAATGCTTCAGCTAAACTCCACTCTAGCGAAAACTGTTATAGTCTAATCTGACCACACTGCACCATGAATCTATTGCATGTTCTATTCTTCGTTGGTTGAATGTATTCACTAGCAGGCAGAATTTAGCCAGTGAACAAGCTCTGAACCACTTGATCTTGATTGTGTGTATACTGTGTTACGTAAACTCCTCCAATTGGGCATTGCATTCAAGCACTCAACAGACATGTCTGTGATTGGCTATGCTTAACACTGCAAAACGTGTCGTAAATGCCAACCCTCAACAGTCTTCAGAGACTAACACAAATATGCAGGGGAGTGTTAAAATAACTGCCTATCAGCTCGTACCGAATATAGCGAGGAGACTGAATCCTCCCTTCGAACCTTTGCGATCAGTCGAGCTTAAGTTTCTTTCGATGAAGACAGCGTTCCTGATCGCTTTGGCCTCCATCAAGAGGGTAGGGGACCTGCAGGCATTTTCGGTTGACGAAGCATGCCTAGAATTTGGGCCGGCCAACTCTCACGTGATCCTGAGACCCCGGCCTGGATATGTGCCCAAGGTTCCCACCACTCCGTTCAGGGATCAGGTGGTGAACCTGCAAGCGCTGCCTTTGGAGGAGGCAGACCCAGCCCTGGCACTGCTCTGTCCAGTACGCGCCCTCCGTGCTTACGTAGACAGAATGCAGTGTTTCAGGACCTCTGACCAGCTCTTTGTCTGTTATGGTGGGAAGCTGAAGGGAAAGGCTCTCTCCAAGCAAAGGTTGTCTCACTGGATAGTGGACGCCATTGTTTTGGGTTACCAAAAGTGGAGTGTGGCCTCCTCTTGTACTTTAGCACATGGCGCCACGCTAACAGACATCTGCAGAACTGCAGGCTGGGCGACACCCAACACATTTGCCAGATTCTATAATCTCTGAGTGGAGCCAGTGTCCTCTCATGTACTCGCCTCTACTAGCGGCCGGTAATGGACGAGGCTCAGGTGTCTTCGCTTGTTCACCATTTCTCTCCACGGACGGGATACATGCAATATTTTCCTCAGGTAGTTTCCCCGGAACCCTGAGTTCCTCCAGCACTCTTGATGCCGACACCAGTGCGTCTGCCCACTCGCTTAGGCCCTCGTGTCAGGCTAGGTGCCACCGTGTGCATGGTTGCCCCCCTACAGGCGACCCCCACATGTGTATTCCACTGTAAGCCTCTCTGAGCATGTGTATTTCCCTCTGCAAGCCCTTGCCTCCCCTGGGGGTTAAATTCTTCCACCTTCGGCTGGTTACTCCAGAGTTCTTCCATATGCAGCCCCTCGCGGGTCATATGTGAATCCTTAATGAATTATCACTTTGGTGCATACTTCCACCAGGAATATCCTTCCCAGTGTACCTTGGTATTCCTGTGCTAAGTGGGAGTCCTTCGTCCATACTAGCTTACGACAGGGAGCTCACCCTTATGCAGGGCACTGGACGACAGCCGAGTGGCGTGATTATATTGGGACCCCCATTCGTCAGTCACTGACGTTACTCGGAGTGACCCTCGTTCCCTGAGGAGGGAACGGAGACGTAATGTCCCTCTGCCTCTTCCGCTGTACCGCTGGAACGGCCGGGAGTTCAGTCTTGGCTCCTCAGTAGGTAAACGTAATGCAATGTTGCCAGCATACTTTCTTATATACCCACACTGTGGGGCGGAGTTACGCTATGCAAATTCCGCATGCCCATGGCATTAGCCTGCCATTGGGCATTTTCTAGATCTCGAAGATGATAGGCTTCTAGGCGAAACCCCCATTCATCAGTCACTGACGTTACATCTCCGTTCCCTCGTCAGGGAACGAGGGTTACATACGTAACCGAGACGTTCTCCAACTCATCTATGCATAAGACATTTTTTGGATTGGTGCTGCTATGAACGCTGAATGTGTGGAATTGGCATCCTCTATCAAGGTGCTGTGTACATTGTCATCCTCAGCATTCCAGTTACAAGCAAGATCTGACTCAAAATAACTCAAACGCTCAGCAACTTTCAAGTAGTAATTTTCATGCAAATACTGGTGGTGGTATGGTTTTCTCATTCATTACTACTCATCGATCCTGTTTTCGTTAGTCTCTATAGCCTTTCATGAATTTGTCTGTGGCCTAACGTGGTCTCTGTCCAGGTGGCCTATCATAGTCTTCATCTCTATGTGTCCTTTGTCTCTATGTAAAAGAAAATATCTCAAAGCACATCCCTGCACCCCTAATCATTCTGCATTTTTCATACTCCCCAACGGGTCTCCCATATCAAGAAGGTGGTTTAAAACTCATCTAGTGACAGTTCTACAGAACTGCAAACCATAATCTCATCAGTATACCGGACATTCATTCAGGATCATGTGCTGCTACAACGGCAACCAAACTGCCGGATTCCATGATGGTCAAGATGGTCTTCTTCAGCATTCGAATCCTATATAAGATGCGATGCTCAAACCATCAGGCATGCTCAGCAAGCTCTCTCGTAATTCTAAAGGTACATTCCTAATTCAAACTACTTGTAGTGGTGGCTTTCATATGCTTCAAAATCAATAGTTTATTTCCATATCTACCCCACTCAGAGCTAAGCAATCTGCTAATTCCACGGACCATAGGTCACCTCATGCGATTGTCTTGCATCTCAGACTAACGTGACTCTATGCTGAACATCGGTAACAAATGATATTATGCATTACAATCTTTACAGGTAATGCTAAGATTATCTACGTGTCTTAACAAGCATCAGGTAAGTTTATATCATATAATTTAACTCCTGATACTTAAATCTTATGTGGTAAGTATACTATCTACACCAAGGGTCTCAAACTCAATTTACCTGGGGGCCGCTGGAGGAGAAGTTTATTTAGATTGTGAAAGCTTCAGATAGATGTGAGATTATGCTGGGTACCTGCTCATGTTAATATAAAAGGGAATGAGAGCAAAATGGCAAAAAAAACAAAAAAAAGAAAAGAAAAACTAGGATGAGCAATGTTATAAATATTCCCTTTGGTAAAGGAGAAGCTAAGGCAATGATCAAAAAAGAAATTATGAACAAATGGCAGGACGTGGAATATGGATAATAATGGAAGGTAATATTACAGTATACAGAAATCTATCAATGCACAGGGTGTAGAGGACACACAGAAAGCTGTTGTGGAATATGTGAAAGATATAGGGGTGTATTATAGGATATAGTGCTTTTTTCCCCTTTTTTCATAACATAATGTAAAGTAGCTTCATCGAACCATAATCCATGCTGCATACCTGATAAGTCATGCAATCCGCCATAAAACAACAAGAAGAAGGGTGCAATGGGAGCTCAAATAGCAACATTCTCAATCCAAATATCAGGAGGTTGTTTGTCTCAATGGAAACATTACTACATTGAATTGTAATACTTTAAATTCCAAACAATTCCTACACAATGTATACAACCAGTGTAATGACTGATACAAGACATTTTAATGGAAGTCCACCCCAGTAATCTGAGGTCTGAGAAATGTAGCAGCTTGTCTGTTTGCAGCTGAATATGCTAATATTCACAGAATAATTGCATTATAGAACTTCAGTCACCCTTTAAGTGAAAAGGACCATTTAACCTATCATAGTTTACCCCATAATCATACCTGATTCATGTGTAACAACTTTCAGACCGCTAAACTTGTGGCAGAGCTAAGCTTATCTCTCCTTCTCATTGCCATTCGCTATTGCGCCCCCCAGTGGAAGAACAGAGATGAAGTTGTCCCAAATGTTCAAGTTTTTTTTTTTATGCTCGAATAACAAACATAAGAACATTGCCAAGGGAATACATATAGAAACATAAACACACACAATTAAAATGCATACAAGAAAAAATATTATAATCAAATCATAAATTCAGTCAGGACCACTTTGAGAATGAAATTTACTGACAGTCTTTGGATTTGGCGAAAGGCTTAGGCTCCAAGGTGCTCGGGCTGCCATACTAGACAGCTTGAGATTTATCCTTGAAACATAAATCCCCCAGCCTTAAAATAACCAAAAGTTTCTTAGCATATATTACAGAAGGAGATACAATGATAATAGATTTCTACACAGAATCTAATACTCTATGAAGATGCTAGAAGGTGAAGGGGTGGAGGTTGTAGCCCTTGAGGCGGATGGGCTACAACAGCAGAAGACCCCACCGGGTACCACTCATCTCCACTACAAATAGGAAAAAGAGGCTACAATTTGCACGAGCTCACCAAAATTGGACAGTTGAAGACTGGAAAAATGTTGCCTGGTCTGATGAGTCTCGATTTCTGTTGAGACATTCAGATGGTAGAGTCAGAATTTGGCGTAAACAGAATGAGAACATGGATCCATCATGCCTTGTTACCACTGTGCAGGCTGGTGGTGGTGGTGTAATGGTGTGGGGGATGTTTTCTTGGCACACTTCAGGCCCCTTAGTGCCAATTGGGCATCGTTTAAATGCCACGGCCTACCTGAGCATTGTTTCTGACCATGTCCATCCCTTTATGACCACCATGTACCCATCCTCTGATGGCTACTTCCAGCAGGATAATGCACCATGTCACAAAGCTCGAATCATTTCAAACTGGTTTCTTGAACATGACAATGAGTTCACTGTACTAAAATGGCCCCCACAGTCACCAGATCTCAACCCAATAGAGCATCTTTGGGATGTGGTGGAACGGGAGCTTCATGCCCTGGATGTGCATCCCACAAATCTCCATCAACTGCAAGATGCTATCCTATCAATATGGGCCAACATTTCTAAAGAATGCTTTCAGCACCGTGTTGAATCAATGCCACGTAGAATTAAAGCAGTTCTGAAGGCGAAAGGGGGTCAAACACAGTATTAGTATGGTGTTCCTAATAATCCTTTAGGTGAGTGTATGTTTCTGTATATCATACACAATAGGAGTAGTGAAAAGCACATTTTTCTTAAGGTGTGCCTTTAGCCCTGTACCCTATAGTATAATGAGCCACTCCACAGCCAGATTTCCACAGCCAGTAAATTTGAACTGTTCTCACCCAATCAATGAGTCAGACCAGACAAATTTAGAACGGATCATTTTAGCCAAAAGGAGTGCCTATGAATTGATGGGGTTTATTTATCTACAATAGCCCATAACTTTTGGAATATTTTAATCTCTACTAACATTAAACATATTAAATAAAGATCACACCTCTTTATCATATTTTAATGTAATTGCTAAGATTTCATGTTCAGCAATTATCCTACCTAACAGGCACATGCACAGGTAGGGCTCAACCTGTGCAGAGCACATGCCCTTATACTCCGAAGTGCCCTTTTTTGGTGGTGGTGTTTTTTTTTTCTCTCTTTTTTTCAATAAATCAATGCTATTGGTCACCCTTCACGTCTGTCTGTGTGTTTTACAAATGAAAGGTATTAAAGTTTGTGACTAAATCTTGTTGGATCCACAAACTGTCAATAAACCTCATAACTCCCCCCATCGTGATTAAATGAACTGAAGTTTGCAGCAGCCACACAGCAGTCAGCAGCGGAACGCAGTCTTACAAGATAAATACATATCTTGTTTGAATAGGTACAGCGTTTTCTGTACTCAAGAAACAGTCTATAAAGGCTCATATTTTATGTACTGAGACATGTGTCCCAGAGAGAGAGGGCTAGCATTTGCCAGTCTATAAAACACGAAACACAACAAGCATATCGGTGAGAACACTCGTTTAACAGCATACACACCGGGACTGCACATCACATTTTTGACATTGTTGATCCTTCTTGCAATCGTAATGCAATGGACTATGGCCTACATCAAACCTTTAAATAAAAGAGTTATTGAGCTGTTTACACCGTCATACACTATAAAAGAGCCTGCACAGCGACAGGAAATAAAAATGAACGCAAACAGCCTGCCTACCTTACCAGAGCATGTGAGCGAAGCTCCACTCATGAACAGCTCGCCAGTAAAACCACGTGCGCTCAATCCTGCTCCAAAATGAAATTTCTCTGTGCTGTAGCATACTATAGCTACTTACTGTAGCCATTAAAACACGTATTTAGTTTCATGTTTAAATATAATGTTATTTATTTATTTATATATATATTTATTTTTTTATTTATTATTTACATTTCATTTACGTTGATTATGAAAAGTGAACAGGACACATCGTAAGATGTGCAATATGTCAGAATACATGGGGGACAGAAATGATTTTGACCACTTCATTAAGTTTTGTTGAAAACCTTTCTTTAAAGAGAATTTCGTTTTGTATAAATTGTATCTTAATTTTAAATCAATGTTTTATCAACCAGTTGCCTAGATTTAATAAATAATAAGCAAATTTAGCAGACAATGACATAGAGGCACCGCGTGAACAACTGCTTAAATGAACAACTACTAGAAAAAAAAAACTTTAGTCGGAGCAGCCCTAGCTACTTATTTCAGATAGGCCTATTCGAACCAGCATATGTCACAAAGGGCATTCTGGGTTGAGTGCACCGCACTGAGCGGAATGAGCTTTAGAAATTAACAGAATCTCCAGAAAGGCACTCTCCACTCTGGAGGAAATAGCCTATTGCCACTCTACGCATTCTATATGACCTCATGTATGTTTTAAAAACATAATTCAACATATAAATAATATTTTTTAATGGGCCACAAAGTGTTTATTACAAATAAATTACTGAATGCTAAAATGAATTAATGTAAATGAACAAAAATTTGCATTGTCTTTGCAATCCTGTGAAACCAGAAAGAGCGTATTTGCTGAATATGTTATAGGCTATTTTAGTTACAATTTTAGACCCTCACGCTAGAAGTAATCCTTTAAAATGAATGGTATTCAGAATAGAATAAGAATGAAAAATGTAGCTACAGGCTATTAAGCCAAAACAAATTCGTTTAAAGCTGAACTGAAACAGAAACGCGCGATAGTCCACCTCTCTCCAAATATTTCCATATTCACAATGTATTTGGATGCTAAACTATATATTTTAAGTTTTGTACTTCGTGTTCCCGTACTACGGTGATGCATTGCTGCCACATACATATTTTTTCCACTCAATTATGTCGTAATAATGAGATGTTATGTTGTAAAAACAACATATATTTTCTCCTAATAAGGACATAATAAGGTTGCATAGTGATGTGTACAAAATATGCCTTTATCCACATTAGAGAATTTATATAGCTTATGTGCCTTTGTCACACTGAGTCGTACCAGAGTATGCACTGGGTAAGACTTAAGTTGTTGAGAGAAAGAAAACACAGGTAAATCGCACTGGTGTGTCAGTCGCATTTTATTAAAAATACTGGTAAAAACTAAATGTTTACAAACATTATTAGGCTATTTCCGCATCAAATCCTTTAAATATAACGAAATTCATAACAAGAATGAAAAATAAAATTGTAAAACAAACATAATTTATAATGCCATTCATTAGCCTTCCAACAATATTTATTTTAAAGCCTAAACGAATTAGGCCAGCCTATTTAAAGCAAAACTGAAACCAGATTTGCTCCTCTCTCATTCTTCTCATATTCGCACTTGGATGCTAAACTATTTATTATGGTAATAATGCTTTGTATGACTCGTGTCCCAGTCTAAAACAGTCTTCACATGAGCAAAAATGTGTTTGGAATAACACCATTGCACTGTAGAGCGGCAGTCACGATTGTATAAACAGACAATATAAATTAAGCCAAATAACCTTTTCTATTTGGTTGACTGCATTTTTAGTTTGATGATGAATAGGCTGTGAAGTTTGGATTTTTCCCTTAGGCCTATACGGCATTTCAGAATTTTTGTAGGCACCACGATACTTCCGGGGGGCAGAACGAAAGCAGCTTCTACTGACCAACTGAAGAGATTCATCCGGCTACTGTAAACAGTTACATAGTTAAAAACGCTGTCGATCAAAGTTTAAACTATGATGAAAATGTGTTGTGTTTGGGGTTGCGCCGCCAGATATACAGCAAAAGGTGTAGGATTTTATCGATTTCCTTCAGAAAAAAGTAAATATATCCAGCGGAACCTGTGGGTGAGGAGGTTAAAAGCGATTGGACGTCTTCAAAACTGTCCATCTACGAAAAATCATAGCAGAGCATAATTATCTTCAGCTGGGGAAATTCGAGACTAATATTAGTAAACTTAAGGTCTCTTTTTACGATCAAACTCATTGCCAGTCACTGCCTGAAGTAAAAGTATTACACAAACCGGATTTCAAAAAGGTTGGGACACTGTACAAATTGTGAAAAAAAAGGAATGCAATAATTTACAAATCTCATAAACTTATATTTTATTCACAATAGAATATAGATAACATATCAAATGTTGAAAGTGAGACATTTTGAAATGTCATGCCAAATATTGGCTCATTTTGAATTTCACGAGAGCTACACATTCCAAAAAAGTTGGGACATGTAGCAATAAGAGGCCGGAAAAGTTAAATGTACATATAAGGAACAGCTGGAGGACCAATTTGCAACTTATTAGGTCAATTGGCAACATGATTGGGTATAAAAACAGCCTCTCAGAGTGGCAGTGTCTCTCAGAAGTCAAGATGGGCAGAGGATCACCAATTCCCTCAATGCTGCGGTGAAAAATAGTGGAGCAATATCAGAAAGGAGTTTCTCAGAGAAAAAGTGCAAAGAGTTTGAAGTTATCATCATCATCTACAGTGCATAATATCATCCAAAGATTCAGAGAATCTGGAACAATCTCTGTGCGTAAGGGTCAAGGCAGGAAAACCATACTGGATGCCCGTGATCTTCGGGCCCTTAGACAGCACTGCATCACATACAGGAATGCTACTGTAATGGAAATCACAACATGGGCTCAGGAATACTTCCAGAAAACATTGTCGGTGAACACAATCCACTGTGCCATTCGCCGTTGCCAGCTAAACCATATAGGTAAAAAAAGAAGCCATATCTAAACATGATCCAGAAGCGCAGGTGTTTTCTCTGGGCAAAGGCTCATTTAAAATGGACTGTGGCAAAGTGGAAAACTGTTCTGGGGTCAGACGAATTAAAATTTGAAGTTCTTTTTGGAAAACAGGGGGGTTTCGCTTAGAAGCCAATCGCCTTTGAGCTCTACAAAATGAGCCAATGGCAGGAAAATGCTATGGGTCTGCGTAATTTGCATACCACAACCCCGCCCCACCGCGTGGGTATAAAGGGCGTTGCGTGGCAATCTCGCATTGTGTTACCTGCTGAAGAGCCGAGGCATGAGCGCCTGGCCGTTCCAGCGGTACAGCGGAAGTGGCATGGGGACGTAACGTCTCCATTCCCTTCCTTCAGGGAACGAGGGTTACAAACGTAACTGAGACGTTCCCTTTCAGTCAGTACACTACGAGTTAAGTCAGTTACTGATATCAACAGTGCTGGAGGAGCTCAGGGCTTACTGGGAAGCTCACCTGAGAAAAAAAATGCACACGCATGCAGTCTGTGGAGTGGAATGGCGCAGCAAGCGAAGACACCTGAGCCTGTCCAGTTACTGGCCACTTGGGGCGAGTACACGAGAGGACACAGGCTCCATTCTGAGATTATAAAATCTTGCAAATGTGTTGGGTGTCACCCAGCCTGCAGCTCTACAAATGTTTGTCAGCGAGACGCCATGCGCTAAAGCCCAAGAGGAAGCAACACTCCTAGTGGAGTGTGCTCTTACCCAAAGGGGGCATGGCATGCCCTGGGCCTGATATGGCGTCCACTATCCAGTGGCACAACCTCTGCTTGGAGAGAGCCTTCCCTTTCTTCTGCCCTCCGTAACAGACAAAGAGCTGGGGGCACGGTCATCAGTCGTGTCCTGACAGAGGAGACCAGGGAAGGACGTGCATTCCACTGGGGTCTGCTCTGAGAGAAGACTGGCGTCAGAGAGGGACAAGAGTGGCATGGCCCGGGGGTGGCGCACACTGCCATCAGCCTCTGGGTGCTCAGGGATGGGCACGTTAGTTCTTTCTTTAACCAAAATAGGGTGCTGCTGACCCATTGAGGGCACAGAAGATGTAGGAGGTCGCTGAAAGGTCGCAGGAAGACAACGGGGAGTGACTGAATGAAAGGGAACCTACATTCTCCACCCACTGCTGGAATCAAGTGTGCCACATGTCTGTCTGTAGCTATCGTCCTGTGAATAATCCTTCACTGTAGATCAGCTGTTCGCTTCTCTACCGGAGGCTTATACAGGGCTCTCCACCTGTCCCGCACGAGAAAGTCTGGAGTCAACAGTCCTGGCCACCCAGAGGCTTTTACTCCCTTGAGTGATTCTTGATATATTACCTTCACTTTGATATAATATATGGCCTTCTTTGATGTAGACTCAAAATTTTCTATTTGAGGAACCTCAAAAGACAAGATTGAGCAAGCGTCCGCACCCTCCAGATCTGCCTGTCTATCTTTATCTTTGTGAATCCATTCTCATTGTTTTCTTTTCTTGTGATGATCTCTCTGTAGCTGCTTGGTATTACATTAAAAAATTCCTCCATCAGCTTTGCTGCAAGTCTTAGTGATCGTAATCCTGTCACTTCTTTGAGGGTCTCTGCTGATCTCCATCCATTATTGTCCAAGAGGTGCCCCAGTTTTACAATGTTATTCCTTAGTAAGCATGTTCGTAAACTCACAGAAGATACCATTCTTGTCTGTATCATTGGATTAAAAAACAAGGGTTCTTCAGTGACCCAGTGTCCTTGAGGATTAATGTCCCGGTCTACTTTAAAAACAGTTCTCCAGACCTGCAACATAGACCTATAAAACGGTGTAAGCTCAGACAAGTTCACCTCCTTCAGTCTTAATAGGAATAAATGTTTATCCAATCCCAATCCTCCTACTTTCTGTAGCAAAGCACAAGCAGTTTGAGCCCAAGTCAAGTCCTTATGGTACAGGAGTCTCTGTGCCGCTTGTATCCTGAAAGCACGGATACGACTCTTCACATCCACAAAACCCTGGCCTCCTTCCTAGACAGGTAGATACAGTGCTGCTGCCCGAATTCAGTGCTGCCCACTCCAGAAGAAGTCCAATAACGCTCTCTGTACACGGCAGACCAGTTCATCAGGTGGCTCCATGACAATCATCCTGTGCCACAGTGTAGAGACAGTTAGGTTATTAACAACCAAAACTGCCCTCGGTATGACAACTGTGGTAATATCCATTTCCATTTAGACAATCAGGCAATCACTTTCTCCAGCATCCCCTCCCATTTAGCATCTTTGATTACTGCCTAAATATACACCTAAAACTTTCAGTCCTTCCCTACCCCATTTCAAACCACCAGGAAGCTGTGAAGGTCCTTTTCCCGCCCACGATCCAATAGTGAAACCCTCACTTTTCCCCCAGTTTAATCATACAGTTCAATGTTCTTAGTTAAAACTGTAACATCATCCTGGCCTGTTATAAAAACGGTAACATCATCAGCATAAGCTGACACGGACACCATATTTATGTCTCCATTTGGAATTAAGACTCCGTTAAGATTTCTCCTTAACCTGCACAAAAGAGGTTCAATGACAAGGCTATACAACTGTCCTGATAGTGGACAGCCCTGCCTAATTCCTCTAGTATTGGTGCGCACCTCCAGCTTTTTCAAGAACAAATGCATTTGAATACAACAATTGAATATATAAAATAAATTTGTCACCAAAACCAAAATTCTGTAACACATTATAGAGAAACCCATGGTCAACTCTATCAAATGCTTTCTCCTGATCTAGAGAAAGAAACCCAAGTCCCAGTAAATCTGCTCCTTCTGTATCAATAAACCCAGATAAAACTTAAGTCTGTTAGCTAGACATTTTGAGAATATTTTGTAGTCAACACACAATAATGACACCGGTCTCCAATTTTTTTTGGAGTTTTGAAGTAATAAAAATACTGCCCTACTATAACTTGTGGGAAAAGTCTTAATTTTGCAACATTCAGACAGTACCTCATAAACATCATCTCCTAAAACACCCCAAAAATGCTTATAAAACTCAGCAGTCAATCCATCAATTTCTGGGGATCTACCCGTGGACAACTGCTGCATCGCCTCTGTAAGCTCTTGAAACTTAATTTCATCATCCAGAGCCTTTTTCTGCGCAATCTCAAGCTTTGTTTGATCACTAAGTATATCATCAGCGCTTTCATAGCTACAGTTTTCAGAAGCATACTGTGACAGTCGATTTGTGTTTTTCCTATTCCATACTGGGGGTGGCGCTGTTGAGCGTATATACGGGGAACCAGGTAGGAAGTTATTTAAGAAAGTGTGACTACGCTCTCTAGCCTTTGTTGTCAGGCGCGGGTTATTCCCGGTCATGGTCACGCTAGCGGATGGCTTGTGAGTATTGCTGTTGTAGCCCATGTTGCATTGATTTATTAATGCTACATTTAATGCTGTGGTTTTTTCTGTTTTAATGCTTACGATTCATATTTTGAGAAATATGTTTCCCTCATTGAATTTCGTAAAGGAAGTCATGTTAAGAGCGATTTGCGTGTAAATGGAGCGTTTGAGAGAGAGCTTTTTCCAATCCGGTTATGTTGTGGTTTAGATGCTAATTCAGGGCATTATATGTAGTATGTTTTGAGGAGGTTTTTTTGGTGTAGGGAGGGTTTTTTTTTTATGATGTTTATTTTGGCGCTCGAGTTGCCGAATTATTTGGTAAATATTGTGTATGATGTAATGAATTGTGTTTCAGGCCCAGTAGTTTAATGAGTGACAGGGTAGGCAAATGTTTTTTTTTTTAACTTTGGATCCAGATGATTTTTTTCTTTTTTTCTTATGCCTGTTTTTCTCTTATGCGGCTGCCTTATTGCATTTTGATTTTTTTTTTTTGTTTCGGCATAAGATTTATTGCATTGCATTTAAATATCTGAATTATTTAATTACTTACTTGATTTATCTGTCACTCATTTATTGTTGGGAGGTAACTAAAAGGTAAATGTTTCTAGGCTTGAAATTAATAGTTGTTTTATTTACTTGTTTGCTTTTGTGTTGAACTTTTCTTTTCAAGGTTGAAAAAATATGTGCTAGAAGTGTCTGTCATTAATAGAGCAAAATCTTGCCCTTATCAGCGCTGTCTTTACTTGTTCTTGTAGAAAAGTCCCAAGCTCTTTCTTTTTCCTTTGTAGATTTCCTTGCTATTAAAGTTCATTGCTATTAAAAATGTCCTGTTCTAAAAGTTCAATGTCTCTTTGTAGTCTTTTCACAGTTCCCTTCACCACTGATCCAATATGAGATGAGTAATTCTGACATAAAATCCTTATCTTAACTTTACCCACATCCCACCACTGATTGAGATTCTCAAATGAATCTTTCCTTATTTTCCAGTTCTTCCAGAAAAAATTAAAAGAATCACAAAAATTGACATCTTGCAACAATTTAGCATTAAAATGGCAATAATAAATGGGTTTTGACATTTTTTAAAATTAAAGTACAAAAATAACCATGTGATGGTCTGAAAAACCATTAGGCAATATTAAAGCATTCATCACTCGATTATTCCATATTTTACCCAAATAAAAACGATCTAATCTTGCACCACTGACTCTAGTCAAGTCAACTTTATTTATATAGCGCTTTCAGTAGTTTCAGTACACAAAAATTAACCGATCAAACTGCACATACCTCTGCTTAGCCATGAACTGTGGTTCGAAAGCTAATGACGTAACACCAGGTGGGCCCGCCCTCACGCGATTATGACTGGTTGATTGACAAGCTTAATTCTGATTGGCTAAAGAGTACAACTGATCCGGGCGGCAGGAGAGCGCTGCCAGGAAAGTAATACACTCAAAAATACACGCATACAAATCCAAGGCAATTCACACATGAATGATGATTTGCACATTCACATTCAAGGATGAACTTGTACATTTTAAACATTTAAAAGTTTTTGTGCACAGTTGTAAATCTACGAATTGTGTTTTGCATTTGTGAAATGTATTTTATGAATATATAATTTTTTATTTTGCGCACGTGAATGTGGTTTTATGCATGTGAAATTGGCTACACATGTGCATCGTGTTTTTTGCGTTAATTATTATTTGTCCCATGACTTAAAGTGAGCCTCCCTTCCCACCACATACTCCATTCATTTTCATTATCAGTATTGGAATGGGTTCCTTGTAAAAATGCTACATCGACCCGATTAATTCTAAAAAACTCAGAAACCATTGCCAACTTATTCCTGTCTCTACCTCCATTTATATTCAAGGAGCCCACCCTTAAAAGCCCCATAAGAAAGAGGAAATAAAAGAGACAGGACAGATACAAATGTAACACACAAAGTTTAGAAATCACCATGTGCATTTTGTTCATTTAAATTTTATCCTTCCTTAACCTTGTTACCATTTTCTTCAGACAGAATCTCTTTTTTTTTTACTTAAAGCCTCGTAACTGACCGTTTTTTGCAACAACAACACTGATCCAATGAATTTTTCCGTGTCTGGAAAAAAATCCTTAACTTCCACTACTTTTCCAAACGTTGCATCCAAAAAGTTATTAATTTCCTGTAGTGTGTACGCATCATCCAAAATCTGTGAACCTATCTCAGAAATATCAGAGACTAAATCATCATCTCTTATCTCTTTCTCCTCAGACATTTCAACCCATTCAGATGTCCCTGCCACTTCATCATCATCTTCAGCTTTTTTACTTGGTTCAGGCAAACCAGATTTTTCAACTTTCTCACTAACCTCATTATCATCACCATTGTCATTAACAACATCGTCAGTTTGTTTAGCACTTTGAGCTGGACCGTCAATCGTCTTTCCTACATGAGACTGTGATTCGGTCTCATGTTGATTCCCTACATCAACAGCATCACTGGGGCCTGCAGCCTCCTCACTGTTCTGAGCTTTATGTGGACATGCTAGCCTTTTATGTCCCACATCTCCACACTCAAAACACTTCAAACTTCCAGAATTTGTATAAACCATGTACGCCTTTCCTTCACGCCATACCTGCCTCCTAAACGACATAACATGCTTTAATGCTACATTTCTACAGCGAAGTGGAACTATTTTAATTTGCGTTAGCAAACTTTCCAAAATGAACTAGCCAAGATTTACATCTCCAGAGATATCTATTTTTCTGATGGTTTAGTTCACATTTAAAAGATTTATGACATAAAAACCACACAATTGACAGGAGTAACACCGTTGACAGGACACATTAAAAGGAAAAGAGAAAACTCTTTAAAATTATAACTTTTTTTATTCAACAAATGTAAGTACAAGCAATTTATTAAATTTAAATTGAATTGCCAACATTGTCAACCATGTGAATCCTTGTCAACTGTTACATTTGATGGATAACACAGTTGAGAGGTAACACAATTGACATTTCGGCCATTTTAGGACCTTGTGCAAACTGCTGGCCTTGGACTAGTTAGTAGTTGACCTTGATTAACTGTTTTTATATTCTTTCTCTACACATTTATAAATATAACATGTGACGCAAGTTCACCAGAACATGTTGATAACACAGTTGACGGTCAATTAATCTACTCTATGTGCAGACAATAATATAGATCATATATTGCAGAGGAGAAGTTATGACTTACCACACTGTCTTCAAATTTACCTTCAAAAAAGGAATGACATCACATGATGTTGGACATGTGACTTTGAAACAAACCATTGCTGATTTATACGGGGTTTTATAGGGAGTAACACAGTTGACACTGATTTCTCAGACATACACAAAATGGATGATTTAATGTAGATGCATGAGCAAAATATTTTTTAATACACCTTTCTCATAATTTAATGATTATTTTGGACAAATATTTATAAGAAATATATACAGAAACATGCATTTTAGAGCTAATCTGAAAAGCAAAACCTCACATTTACCAAACGACACATTTACCAAACGACGCCATCCCAATACCTTCCCAAAAATTTACGGATAACTCAACTTAACCTAAATTAAAAAATCAACTGTTATAAACCAAATTTTAAAGATGAAAATAAGGAAAACAAGTAAATAACAGTCACCCTCTCCCCTTGAGAATCCCCACACACACCCAAACGCTCCCAGCAAGCACCGAGAGAGAGAGAGGGAGAGAGGAGTATAGGAGACACAAAGAGATTTTGAGAAGTACTTCTTTCACTTCATTCACCAGGACGAGATTAAACATTTAAAAAAGCAATACTTGAAGACAGAGAGAGAGAGAGAGAGAGAGAGAGAGAGCATAATTATAATAAATGTTACATGTACACTACTGTTCAGGTGTTTGGAGTCCATAAGATTTTTAATGTTTTTGAAAGAAGTCTCTTCAGCTCACCAAGGCTGCATTATTTGATAAAAAAATTACAGTTAAAACAGTAATATTGTGAAATATTATTGCAATTTAAAATTTAAATCTGTTTTCTATTTGAATATGTTAAAATGTGATCAAAGCTGAATTTTCAGCATCAGATTTGATTAAAAAAAGTAAAAGAACAGCATTTACATTATATAGATTTTTTTTTTTGTAACAATGTAAAGGCCTTTACTGTCACTTTGATCAATACGTCCTTGCTGAATAAAAGTATTAATTTCCTTTTTAAAAAAAATCTGAGCGAAACGTCAGCTCAGCAGGCAACACTCTCTGTGATTGATTGGTTTTGTCTTGTATGTTTAGCTGAGCAGGAGAAATATTAGTACTTTCCTACACAATTATTAGCTAAAATAGTATATTTTTCCATTAGAAACGTCTTGGTTACGTTGTAACCCTCGTTCCCTGAAGAAAGGGAACGGAGACGTTACGTTAGTTACTGACGAAATGGGGGTTTCGCTTAGAAGCCAATCGCCTTTGAGATCTACAAAACGAGCCAATGGCATGAAAATGCCATGGGTCTGCGGAATTTGCATAACGCAACTCCGCCCCACCGCGTGGGTATAAAGGGAGTTGCGTGGCAATCTCGCATTATGTTACTTTCAGTCAGTACACTACGAGTTACTTCAGTTACTGACGAAATGGGGGTCCCAATACAATCTCGCCACAACGGCTGTCTTCCAGCGTCCTGCCGTGAGTGTTAGCACGAACGAGGGGCTAGGCTCAACGCCAATACCAAGGTACACTGGGAAGCATAACCCACGTGGAGAAATGCAACACAATGGCTGCCCGAAGGGAGGATTTAAGAATACACATATGACCCCCGTAGTGACTGTATATGGAACACACTGGGGTATCCAGCCGCAGGTGGAAATTTTTTCAACCCCAGGCATGGCAAGGTGTCTTGCCAAGGGAAGACACGCACTCAGAGAGACTTACCGTGGAAAAACACATGTGGGGGTTACCCAACGGGGAACCCATGCACACGGAGGCACCTAGCCGAACACGAGGACTGACCAAGCGGGCATGCACTCTGATGTCGACATCAACAGTGCTGGAGGAGCTCAGGGCTTACTGGGAAGCTCACCTGAGAGAATGCGCACGCATCCAGTCCGTGGAGTGGAATGGCGCAGCAAGCGAAGACACCTGAGCCTGTCCAATTACTGGCCATCTTGGGCGAGTATACGGAGGATACTGGCTCCACTCAGAGATTACTCAGAATCTAACGAATGTGTTGGGTGTCACCCAGCCTACAGCCCTAAGTCTGTTAGCGAGGCGCCAAGCCTAAGCCCAAAGGGGGTCACACTTGGGGGCATGGCATGCCCTGAACCTGATATGTCAGAGTAATGGCGTCCACTGTTCAGTGAGACAACCTCTGCTTGGAGAGAGCCTTCCCTTCTGCTGCTCTCCGTAACAGACAAGAACTGCGAGGTCCCAAGATGGTACGAGGGGAGAGCGAGGAGGATTCAGTCTCCTGATGACCAGGTCGTGCTGACTTACCTGTTTTGTCTCCAGCCTGTTCCCAAATCAGCTGGTCGACAGGGGGGGGAGCGTAGGTCACCTTGTCGGTAGACGTACGCTACTGTCGCCGTGTTGTCTGAACAGGCCAGTACGTGTCTAGCCTAGAGCAGGGCTCGAAAGCGGTGCAAGGTGAGACGTACGGCCAGCAACTCAAGGCAATTGACAGCCATAGGCGCTGGGGTCCTTCCCAGGAGCCCGCGATAGCACGTCAATTGCGCATGGCACCCCAGCCCGTGGCAGAGGCATCTGTTGATACAACAATATGCCCGGAAACTCGTTCTAAGGGAACTCTGGCCCGTAGAACAGTGAGGTTTGCACAGGGTGAAGGAAAGATGGCAGGCCCGAGTCAATGGGACCCGGAGCGTGCCCTGTTGCCATCTTAGGACTCGATCGCAAGGCCAGTGCTGAAGTGGTCTCATATGAAGCAGTCCGGGTGGCATTAGCACGGCCATGGATGCCATATGTCCCAGGAGCCTCTGAAATAACTTCAGTGGTACCGCACTCTTACCCTCGAAATCACGGCGGCAAGTCAGCATTGACTGTGCACACTCGCACTGCGCGCACATAGCGACCGAGCTGAGAAGAGAAATCCTCTTCCCAGGGGAGAGTTTGTTTTTTTCCCAGATGACCCGAAGGCCCAAACGGGTGAGGTGCCGGAGCACTAGATCCCTGTGTCCGCAACCCTGGTCTCGAGAGTGAGCTAATTTAGCCAGTCATCGAGATGCGAACCCCGTGTGCCTCGACAGTGACAGGGCTACCCGAATGGGAGAGCCACGTACTGGGATGCCCGCCATCCGAAGGCAGACTGAATGGGCGGTCTGGGTCGGGGAGAAGCGGGGACAAAGAGTACGGGTCCTTCAGGTCAACGCTGCAGACCAGACTGGGGACGAACACAACCAAAGACGTGTTCGGGTGCAACATCTTGGAAGAAGCCTGAGAAGGGTTCAGTTCAAGACGTGCACCAGGGCTGGCCGTGACCCATCGCTTCTGCTAGGTGCAATGAAGTCAGGGCTGTGAAGCCGGACCTCATCTTGGCTGGAGGGACGACCTCGACCGCACCCCTCGCCAGTAGGGTGACGGCCTCTGCATGCATGATAGGGGCGTTGCCACCCAACACGGTATAGTGGACTCCCAGAAAGCGGGGAGGAGATCGTGCGAACTGACTCGCAAGCCGCGCCTGTGGCAGGCCAGCTTGCCAGTCTGGGAGCCATAACCCGGCACCCAGAGATGAACCAGTGGTCGTGCAAGCCACAGACGCACCCACAATGGGGCAGCGTGCCGAATGACTGGCCCAGACATAGGGAGGCGTGGAAGCGTCCCAAAGTGTGGGTGGGGTCGAATTCCGCGCCCTGACAGAGGAGACCAGGGAAGGGCTAGCGTTCCACGGGGGTCTCATCTGACAGGGGCTGGCGACAGAGGGGGCTGAGAGCGGCGAGGCTGTGCATCGCACACTGCCAACCACGCCCTCTAGGAGCTCAGAGGTGAATGTCAGTTCTTTCAGTTAAGGAAAGCAAAAAATTCTCCCCTGGCCCTCCACCAGGGGAAGGAGTGACCCTGTCACCATCTCCAGAGAAAGAACTGAATTCATCTCCGAGGGGCCCGTGCTAGGCGCGCCGCTTAACCTGCCGTTAGCAGGGCGGGGGGCCGAGACGGGTGAAGGCTGCTGCTGGGGCAGGGCGGGAGGGGCGGGAGCCGCAGGAGGGCAGCCCTGGTGGGGAGCAGGCTGAGGCGTCTGTGCCGGCGGCTGGATGGGGGCAGGAGCGGGCCGCCGGGGCAGAATATGTTCAATCGCCCCAGTCTGCTTTTGTGCAGTCGAGAACTGTTGGGCAAAGCTCCCGACTGCCCCGCCAAATAGCCCAGCCTGGGAGATAGGGGAGTTGAGGAAACGTGTTCGCTCAAACTCCTGCTCATCCGCCACTAAAGTAGACGTAACCCACAAGCCTTGGACGGGTGCTTTGGGTCCCAGCGCGCTGCTGAAAAGCTCTGCGGGAAGGGAACTTATTTTACGCAACGAATTTCGTGCTAAATAAATACTTACTGGCTTAAAAACACATTAGGGTCGATATTTTTATGTGAGGATCTAACCCTAACCCTAACGATCTGTCCACCCCAACTGCGCATAGTTTTTTCATATCTTCATCAACAAGCAGCAAGGTTTATCTAAAATTACTTCCCATCTACTTCAACAACTGTTTATCAATATAATACAACGTAATATGCGGTCACTGTTTCTGTGATTAATTAATTGATTTGCCAATAAGCAAACAGTCCTCCAGTAACTTTAACACCATCGATTAAAAAGCCCCACAGTCCACACACGCAAATATAACGTTAGGCTACAACGATTTCTTAAATGACCGCACCTGAAGAATAATATGACAACCAGACAGAGAAAGACACTGTGATTTTTGGAGATATATTGCTTGTATTTGGTCCGTGGGCCAATTGTTGGCTTTGAGGAAATTACTGCCCCCTGCTGGTGCTCCACCTTCATAAATGCGTGTCATTTTCATGCCTAGAGGAGGCAAAGGCGTGATACTGATTTGCGTTAGGATAGGCTCAGTAAATGAGCCAACAGCCACTGAGTTTGTTTGTTTGTTTTAATTATATAGGCTGATCTGTTTTGCTTTGATGCTTTGTTTGATAGCTGTATGTAACTGTAAATGTATCTGTGGTGGCATAATAAAGTTCTCTTTCATCATCTCGTGTTTGAGATCCAACTATGGGAAAGGCATGCTTACCTTACCTCTGCAGAAGCATCCAATTGCACCAAGTCTGGCAAGACAGACAGAAACGCACAGCCAGTGCCCGGTAAGGCCCCACCCCTTACCTGCGAACATATAAGGCCTGCACGTGCTACTGTTCATCAGTTGACATTCGCTTCTCGTGATCTCTCTGCTCTCAGAGCCGCCCACCCTCTCGCATCTTCTCACCTGTTCCCATGGCTGCCCGCCACAGATTTTTCTGAGTTTTTACGCCGGTATGACGCTCTCTATTTCTGTAGAATTTCTTCTCTCTATTTCTGTCGCTTCTCCCGGGAACAGCTTATCACGGCCTGCCCAGCCGCGTGTGGTGCGCTGATTGTCATTGCCTGTTGCTGCCTAAAAAAGTCCTGCGGCGCAACCTTAAAGTTGCTGCTACCCAGTGTGTCAAACTAAAATTTTCGGACTCGGATGTGGGACACGCTGACGACAACGTGCTACCTGGGACCTCTGTGTGCGACATCTGTCATTTGGGCTGACCAGCCCAATCCTGTGTTCCCCCGAAGAGGACATCTTCGCGGGCAACCTCCCGCTCGCTGACGAACCGGCCGGGTCTGGTGATGACGACAACGCGGGCCTTCTTGGGGTCTCAGAGGACGAGGAAGCCATCCCGCCCTCTGACATTCCCCAGGCCAGCACCCCCGCGGCATTGCCTCAGTCCATCCTCCTGGAGGTGTGTGAGCGAGCAGCCGCTCGCCTCAACATTGAGTGGCCGGCTTCACAGAGCACCACCGACCAGTAAAGGGACATTTATGATGAGAAAGTGCTGGGAACCCCTCCTAGCCTGAGGAAAACAACTCTTCCCCGTCCTTCCAGTGTCCTCTAATCCGTCCTCTAATCCACAGATTTATGAAGGGTTCCTGTTGCTCTTAGCCAGTCATTAGGAGAACGGTCCCTGAATGGGACCTCTCCATGGTGCTGGAGGCTATGTCTCAACTCCCTTTTGAGCCTGTCAACTCCCTCTGCTGTCTTTCAGTTTTGCTCTTGGCCTTGGCGTCAGCTAAACATGTCAGTGAGTTACATGCACTTTCGGTCCATTCCTTGTGCACTAAATTCTCTTAGGGTGGAGATAAGGTTTTCCTTAAGCCTAATCCGACCTTCAAACCTAAATGTTTTCCTGCGTTCCCATTGGAGGTGTTGGAGCTGTCCGCTTTTCACCCTCCAAACTTTTTCTCCACTGAGGATCAAAGGATAAATGCCCTGTGTCCAGTCCGTGCCTTACAGACAGGCTAGGACCAGGGCTTTCCGGAACAGTTTGTTTCATGGGCACCCCCCACAAGGGGAATCCCATATCTAAGCAACGCCTCTCACATTGGCTTGTGGATGCTATAATTTTGCCATATGAATCAAAGGGAGTGCAGCCCCCAGGGGACATCAGAGCTCATTCCACGAGGGCTTAGCCGCCTCTTGGGCTCTGTTCAGGGGAGTATCACTGCAATACATTTGCTCTGCTGCCAGCTGGGCTTCTCCCCATATGTTTGTGCGTTATTACAGGCTGGATGTCACCAGAACCTTGGTAGCACATTCTGTTTTGGGGGTGAGGTCATCTTAACTCTGCCTTCTCTTGTGTGTGCCACACACGTTTCATGTCCTGCTTGTACACCGCAGTTATGTGTGTGCGTCGGTGTGGTAGGTTCATGATTATGGGACGTGTCAGGCACCGCCTCCTATAGGTGGATCTCAAACACAAAATGATGAAAGAGAACAACAGTTTACTGTCATAACCCCAGTTCTCTGAAACATTGAGTGGAGAGATCCACCAGCTTTTTCCCGCTTACCGCACGAGAAGCGAATATACTTACCAATGAAAAGTAGTGCTTGCAGGCCTTATATGCCCGCAGGTAAGGGGTGGGGCCTTATCGGGCATTGGTGCAACTGGATCCTTCTGCAGAGGTCAGGTACGGATGCCCTTCCCATAGGTGGATCTCTCTACTCGATGTTTCAGAGAACCGGGGTTACGACAGTAACCTATTGTTTCTGTTTTTTCAAGCTTACCACAACAATTAAAATTGAAATACAAGTGGTTAAATTGATGAACTACAAAGCTAGTTAGGACATTAGTTACTAATTGTCGTTTTATGAACAAATGTGTATTTGTGACCCTGGACCACAAAAACCAGTCATAAGGGTCAATTTTTTAAAATTAAGATTTATATAGCACCTGACAGCTGAATGAATAAGCTTTCCATTGATGTATGGTTTGTTAGGACCATATTTGGCAGAGATACAACTATCTGGAATCGAGGGTAAAAAAATCTAAATAGAGACAATCACCTTTAAAGTTGTCCAAATGAAGCCCTTAGCAATGCATATTACTACTAATAATACATTTTAGATATATTTACAGTAGTACATTTACTAAATATCTTCATGGAACATGATCTTAATTACCTAATAATTTTTGGCATAAAATATAATTTTGACTAAATAAATTGAGAATTTTGGCTATTGCCAGTTTGCCACAAATATACCCGTGTGAATTATGACTGGTTTTGTGGTCCAGGGCCACATATGGTGAATACATAATTGGCAAAAGTATGTTACCTTCCAAAAGCTTAACTCAATGCTGCGCTAGGGAAGTGAATAGCTGTGAATAGTGTGTATAACACGTCAATGAAATTGACCCGGAGGTATGGCGATGATGGTTACTTGCACGGTTACCAGGTTACAGCTTGACTGGCCCCGTGAACGAGAGATCCCCAAACGCAGTCAGCTTGAGGATATGTTTCTGTCCGGTGGCAGGGGGGAGGTACCACAACATCAGTCTCTCCCTTTCTTTGAGGACCTCCATGACGAACTATCAAAGTCATGGAGAAAAATATATACTTCACATGTTTTTGGGAGATCACGTGGGTATGCGAAGATGCCCCAGGTGGAAGAGACGCTCGCGAGCTATCTCTCTCCTGGGTCTGCATATTTATTAAAGAGACCTACCTCCCCACAAAGCCATTCAGAACTACTTCGGCTCTCGTGGTATAAGCTTTTATATATAAATTATATATTATTTTATAAGAATTATAAGAATTGGGATAACTTCTGGGAGCCCCTATCAGCTTCGAGATATAAAGAAAGGGGCAAAGGCCATTGGCGTGCGAGATTTGCGCCGTGGGTATAAACAGGAGGCGAATGCAGCGCACCATTGTCATTCACTTCGGAGCCAAACATGGTGTCGATGAAGGAGACTGTTCCTACTTCAGCAGAGAAAGAAAGAGAGAGAACGAGAGAAGAGGCTTCTTTGAGTGCTGGGAGAGAAGGCATGATCAGCGGCGGCCGCGAGCTCACTGATACAGTAATAAACTGCTGTTTTTACAGCACTGTTTGGTCTGTTGGTTCGGTGAGGGCGTTCCCAACCGTGAGTGCATACACAGGCTGCACTACTCTCCTGTGTTTTGCCGCGGTTGTTCCTGGGTGCGTCAGCGCATTTAAAAGAGCTTTCTTCTAAAAGAGCAGCGCGGGTGTGATACTGTGTCTTTTTCAAAATGTCATTCCACCCGTGCGTTTCTGGATGCGGTTGTTTCCTGTCCTTATTCCCTCTCGCATAAGCATGTTGAGATTGCGTTCATGGGTGATCCATGTTCTCTCAGAAGAACGGGGTCACATCAGCGCGCTGTTCGTCTCGCCTTCCTCGTGAGGGTTTGAGCGTTCCGCGTGCCGTGTGCCATCTAGCTGTCTGCTGACTTTAGATGCGCGGTCGAGACTTGAAACCTCAAACGGAGTTCAGTCACTTCGCCTATTCTCCAATCTAGTTCCTTTTCTGGTAAACCAGAAAGGGGCTACTTCGGCTAATAAGCCTTGGTGACCTGAGGATTACAGTGAGGCTTCCCTGCCGAGTACGTCTCCATGGGCCCTCACTCCTCTATCGCATCGCAAACATGCTGAGACTGTATTCGTGGGTTCTTCAAGTTCTCTCATGAGAGCATGACCACGTCGGCGCGTTGTTTGTCTTGCCTTCTTCATAGGAGCTTGAGTGTTCAGTGCGGCGTGTGCCGTCTGACAGCCACTCTCACATGCCTGCTGGTAGCTTACAGGTGGGATTGGAAAAAAAAGGGACCTAGCGTTTCATCTGGGGCTGTAGCAGAGGACGGATGTCAATCGCTGCATCGGAGAGAGGGCTGTTATAAGCTGGAAATTAAGATGATGCTGAGTTTCCCACTATAATGGTGTGTGCTCATGCTGAATCAGATTCAGACTTGACAGCCATGCTTTCCCGGGTGGCTGAGGCTTAGTGCAATACATAAATCGCCTTGCCCACCCCCTTGCCTTTTTCCCAGATGTGCATTGGAAAGCTTTGGCAGTGTGGAACTATTTGGTGCCAAAATATGGAGCGCCAAAAGGGCCATAATCTGTATAAAGTTTTCCTCTCTCTCACTACCCTCATCGGTGGGGTGGCAGTGCCACTGGCAGGCCACCTCCGCCCTGCGCTCTTAGTGCAAGAAGGTAGTTCTGAGCTGAGGTGGAGCTGCGCACAGTGACTGATTTATATTTAAAGTCACAGCGCTGGCCCTCGGCCAGACGATGTCCACCCTGGTCCAGAAACACCCTTGGGCTACCTTGCAGGGGTGTGAGACATCGCCAAAGTACGCTTTATCGATGCTTACATCTCATAAGGTGACCCTTTTCGGCGACATCGCTGAATGTGCCCAGCGGTTCCTCCACAGTGCAAAGCAGATGGAACCCCTCAGTCTGCTCGCCATGGGCATCGGTCCCACGATGCCACCCATCTCGGCTGCCAGTCAGCTGAGACAGGTGACCCGGACCTGGTTGAAGCTGCTCTTCCCCGGAGGAGGGCCGGGTGGAGAATCATTGCTAAATTCTGTTCCGCCACTGGTGTTACAGCCTGTGGTACACAAATTCTTAAGAGCAGTTCCAATACCTCTGGGTCTCGGGACTTCAGGAATGGCAGCGTGTGATGCTACAAAGCCTCGCCGCTCTCGTTCTCCTCCCCACAAGAGGGCGAGAATGGCAGTGTGCGACACCGGGGAGCCTCGCCACTCTCATTCCCCTCTTCTCAGTGGAGGAAGGAGTTGAGGTAGACAGTGTGTAACGCTACAAAGCCTTGCCTCTCTGCCTCTCCTTCAGTCGCCAGTGGACAGCGTATGGCTTGAGAACGTTACCATGCCTTACCATGCCTTCTCTCATACCCTGATATGCTCCAGTCAAGTTCCCCAGAACGGCGAACTCTGTTGAGTCCTCCACAACCTGTGGCAGTCGGATGTGGCAGAGCGTCTTGTATGCATTGGTGGAACTTGTGTTAGGCTGGGTTCCATATGTTGTGACCCCCACGGCAGTCCCATATGTGTATTCTCCACGGTACAGCTCCCTACGGCGGGCCCATGTCTTTCCCTTCTTTCCCGTCTCAGTCAGGTGTTGTTCCCCCACCTGCAATGGCCGGGGCCACCCCTGGGACTTCCGTATGTTGCACTGCCCATGGCCAGTCCATACATGTATATTCCACATGATACTTCCCGATGGGTAGGATGTGGCTTCCGCAGTATCCAATACTCTGCCGAGTGGATCTTGCAGAACAACAGCAGTGACTCTTCCTGCGTAAGTTCCCGCCCCGAACAGACAGGGTCTGAGGGGCTTTCGCTGGGCGCTGGAAGTGGTAGTAACTGTGCCGTTTTTCATAGGGATCCCAATTCGTTTGTGACGTCCAACGTACGTCCAACGTGACCGACTGAAAGGGAACGTCTCGGTTACGTATGGTAACCCTTATTCCCTGAAGGAGGGAACAGAGATGTATGTCCCGTCGCCACAGTTGCTGTACCATCACTGCATGGCCGAGTCACTAGTTCGGCTCCTCAGTGAAAAACAATGGTGTGCTGCATTCGCTTCCTGTTTATACCTGCGGGGCGGAGCGCGAGATGCAAATCTCGCACGCCAAGTTGGCGGACAGGTTTGACATCCAAGAGAGAAGGATAGAAGATCTCTCCCGTAAAATGGAGGAGAATTCCAGCCTGATTGCTGTGATGAGAGAAGGTAACCGATTACAAAAACAAAACAGTGGAGTTAGAACAGCAAGTCGGCAAACTGCAGGACGAAATGAAGGCGCTGACAGAAAAGTGTAAAGAGCAGAAAAGATACAAAAGGAGGTGGAACTTACGTATCAAAGGCCTAAAAGAAAAGGAAAGCGAGAATGTCAGGGCTACGGTGACTTCTCTCCTTTCAAAAATCACGACATGGTGGACACGGTTCATTGTATCGGTAGGAAGGAGCATAGTCGTACGAGACAAGTCGTCCAGTTTGTTAAACGGGAGTGCAGAAATAAGATCGGGAAGCTTTCCAAAGAATGTGATGTATGCAAACAGGCTGGCGTTCGATTTGCAGAGGATCTAACCAAGGAAGACAAGATGGCTCGGGAGCTGTTGTGGCCAAAGATTAACCCTTTGACACATACGATCACACCGGTGTGATCATTCTAGGCTGATCCCTGGAGCATACAATCACACCGGTGTGATTAGAATGTTCAGTGATCAACTGCTAAATTCAAAAATTCAAATCTGCTTTAGCACGTTGACTGGCGCTGAGCCAGAGACTGAGTGAGTGAGAGACTGACTGAGCTCAATGTCTTTTAATGTTTATTTTAGCATTACAAGTTGTTTCTGTGAATTGCAACAATCCATTTGTTTCTGTTTTCTGTAGCTTTCATCAGTCTTTCAAAATATACCTCAGATTAACAGTCAATCTCAAAGCTCTTTCTTGTTTTAGATGTGTTTTGAGTGTTTTTTGCGGAAGTGCTGCCTTTCAGTCTTTCTGCCACTCATAACCGCAGTCACTCCAGCCGACGGTGACATCACATGCATACCCTCTATTAACAAATTTACAATAATAAACAGACCACGCTGTCACATACTATTCTATCCTCTTCCTCACTCCCTATTGATGTGTTCTACTGTGAGTAGGAAAGGAAATCACCTCCCTGCAATTCAGGACGAACCTGATGAGTACAGCACATCACGTTGTCCATCCAAAGGAGGGCGTCCAACCTTAGACACTCCTCTGCGCCTTACAGCCAGGCATTTTCTGTCTAAAGTCCCTCAGACCACTTCCCAGGGCAGCAAGACCAGGCGGCACTGCAAGGTCTGCCTCTCCAGCACATGCAAGGGCAAGCAGAGGCGCCTCACCAAGCACATGTGTGTGCCATGCAACACTCCCTTATGTGCTCTCCCATGTTTTGAGGAGTACCACACACTGAAGCATTATTAAGCCTGTAAAAAGTCAGAGTAGATTTATTTGCGTTTATATGAAAGGGCGAGAGGCCCTATTGTTCCCCTAAGGATTATTAGGGCCCAAGCTCAGAGGGTGAAGGCCCTATTGTTCCCCTAAGGATTATTAGGGCCCAAGCCCTGAAAGGGCGAAGAGCCCTATTGTCATTCTAAAGACAATTTTGTTTTTTCGACTATTCGGGCACTTTTGGTGTCCTTACCATGCTCGAAAACTCTTGAAATTTTGCACACACATCGGAATCTGCAGCCATCAGGGCCGGACCAAAGCTGGTACCCGGGCGTGGCAGGGGGGCTCGACAGCGCCCTCTTAAATGGGGTCTGAAAACTTGTTCCATATATCAAACACACTTGCACGTATATGTATGAAACTCGGTACACATATAGATCTCATCGGGCCAAACAACTTTCGTGCTCTAAGTTATACGTCAGCCCAACAGGAAGTGAGCTATTATGGGTTGTTCAGAAAATGCATGCTCTGGAATTTGAATTTGAATCCTCTTAGGCGATTGACCCGATCAGTGCCAAACTCGGTCAGCATGAGCTCAAGGCATCGAGGATGCTAAATTGCGAGCAGATTTTTATCTTGAACGGTTTGGCCGTGGCGAAGCAATGAATTTATGGCGAGAAAAGGGAAACAGGAAGTGTGTTATAACTTCTGCATACATTGATTAATTTTGATGAAACTTCAGCTGTGTGTTCGTTGTAAGAGGCCGATCACATGGATGTGACTATTGTGACTGGCAGCAGGAAGTGTGTCACTTTCAAAATGCTTTGAAATCACCATCTTATTCTTACCCGATTTACTTGAAAAATCATCAGTATAATGTCAAAACATGGCAGATATAGACATATGAATGGATTCCTGATATTTGAAATACTGTTGCCATGGCAACGTGTCAAAGTTTAATATTCTTTTTGGGTGTTTTTGAGGCTCTTAAAAGTCTTCAAATTACATGAAACTCGACACACACATCAGAGATGTCGTCCAGTAGATACAGGCAAAGACTTTTAAAATAATGACAAGCGATTAAATAATGACAAAAAAGGAAACAGAAAGAGTCTCATTTAGTCTAAAATCATTGTTTGATTTAAAATAAATTAAGATTGTATGTTCGGTAATTGAACCTGGATGAGTTTAAAATTAATGTACTATTTTTCAGATCAATATATTTATTTTATTTAATATATTTAATCTGATTCTCTCTCTCTCTTTCTGTCTGCCCTCCCCTTCAATCCCCAAAAGGGGGCAGTGTCGTTCTATTTTTAAACAAGGTTGGATAAATCTTTGAGGTAGGTGCTTTGAAGTGTAAACTGTTGCAACTCTTCAAAGTTGTGTTTAAAATGAAAAATACTTATTTGGATATAAATTTAGATGATCAAAAACAACTTTCTGTCAGATTTTTTTGCCATGGTGAGGGATTAAAGTAATGACAAAAAGGGAAACAGGAAGAGTCTCATTTTGTCTAAAATCATTGTTTGATTTAAATTAAATTATGATTTTATGTTTGGTTATTAATTTTAAAGTGAATGTACTATATTTTAGATCAATATATTGGTTTTCTTCAACATTTTGTATTTGGAGATTAATTATTGACACAAAAAAATATTCTTTGAATTATACATAATTTATTTCTATAAAAAAATATTACTAACAATAGAGTTTCTTTTTCAAACAATGAAGTGTGTGTAATTTAAAAGTAAGCAGGTAAATGCCTTTTGTTTGAAGACAAAAAAATAAGAGCCAATGTGATATATAGAATAACCAGAAGGTGGGAGTATAGCCTTATTTATGAACCAGGTTGGATAAGTCTTTGAGAACAAAGTTTTAAAGATAAAACTCTTGGTTAATTTTACCTACAGTCACCAAACTCTGTACATATATTGTTCTCATTGAGCCGGACAACTTTCTAATTTACAGTCATTAGCTCCGACCAACAGGAAGTCAGACATTTTGGTTTGAATGTGGAATTTTTCAATAATCAGGCTCTGAGTTTTTAAAAACTCCTCGTAGGAGATGCATGGAATCAACACCAAACTGAAGATGCTATATTGCGAAACGATTATAGGATATCTCAAACTGTGCTGCTATGGCGAGTAATTAAATAAGGACAAAAAGGGAAACAGAAATTCTCATATCTTGTAAAATCATTGTTTGATTTCAATTAAATTAAGATTGTATGTTCGGTAATTTGACCTGAATTTGAATTTAAAATGAATGTACTATTTTTCAGATAAATATATTTATTTCTTTAAAATATTTCTTCTCTCTCTCTCTCTCTCTCTCTCTCTCTCTCTCTCTCTCTCTCTCTCTCTCTCTCTGTGTGTGTGTGTGTGTGTGTGTGTGTGTGTATGTGTCACTTTCTCTCTTGATGGTGATAAGTTAACCCTTTCATATCATAGGCTATCACAAATAACTATCACTTTAGTGTGAAAAATAAGTAAAAAAAAAAACCCTACACAAATACCTTGAATTAAATACTGGCCTTCTGGACTAAGAAGATTTTGAGCTACAAAAGAAAACTTTGCACATGTTTGAAAGTGACCTATTATATCCTATGACATAAAAAAATAATTTATATTTAAATGACATCATGGGTGTGGCTTGTGGTGATAGTGGCACCAGCTGCTGCGGTAAATGTGGCATATTCAAGGAATTTTTAAATATTCTCCTGTGTTTAAATGCATATTGCCTGTCGTGCACAGTTGCTCTGAAGCCACCGGGGTGGCGGTGCCACCGGCTTGGGCCCATCATCGCTGCTTGCAGCTTTAATTAGGGCCCGAGCACCGATGGTGTGAGGACCCTATTGGAATTGCTCTGTTTATTATTATTATTATTATTATTAGGGTCCGAGCACCGATGGTGTGAGGACCCTATTGTAATTGCTCTGTTTATTATTATTATTATTATTATTAGGGCCCAAGCCCTAAAAGGGCGCAGAGCCCTATTGTTCTTCTAAGGATTATTATTAGGGCCCAAGCCCTGAAAGGGCGCAGAGCCCTATTGTTCTTCTAAGGATTATTATTAGGGCCCAAGCCCTGAAAGGGCGAAGAGCCCTATTGTTCTTCTAAGGATTATTAGGGCCCAAGCCCTAAAAGGGTGCAGAGCCCTATTGTTCTTCTAAGGATTATTAGGGCCCAAGCCCTAAAAGGGCGCAGAGCCCTATTGTTCTTCTAAGGATTATTATTATTATTAGGGCCCAAGCCCTGAAAGGGCGAAGAGCCCTATTGTTCTTCTAAGGATTATTGCTATTATTATTATTATTATTATTTTATTTTATTTTATTTTTATTTTTTTTACTTCTCTGGCATTTTTGGGGCCCTTAACATGCTCGAAAACTTTGCACACGCGTCGGAATGCGCGGCCATCAGGGCTGGGCTGAAGCTGGTATCTGGGCGTGGCAGGGGGGCTCAACAGCGCCCCCTTGAATGCAATCTGAAACTTGAAACCCTAAACTATTCTTACCCAATTTACTTCAAACTTCATCAGTATAATGTCAAAACATGGCAGATATAGACATATGCATGGATTCCTGATATTTGAAATACTGTTGCCATGGCAACGTGTCAAAGTTTAATATTCTTTTTGGGTGTTTTTGAGGCTCTTAGAATGCTTCAAATTACATGAAACTCGACACACACATCAGAGATGCTGTCCAGTAGATACAGGCAAAGACTTAGAAATGGGCGTGGTGGAGGGGCTCAGTAGCGCCACCTTTTGACAAAAAGTTAGTTTTACCTACAGTCATCAAACTCAGTACATATATTGTTTTCATCGAGCCGGACAACTTTGTAATTTACAGTCATTAGCTCCGACCAACAGGAAGTCAGATATTCTGGTTTGAATGTGGAAATTTTGAATAATCAGGCTCTGAGTTTTTATGAACTCCTCGTAGGTGATTCATTCAATCTCCACCAAACTCGGTCAACATGAAACAAAGATACTGAAGATGCTAAAATGCAAACGGATATTGGATATCTCAAATGGTGTTGCAAAAGATAACTTTGCAAATATTTGAAAGTGACCTATTATATCCTATGACATTAAAAATAATCTGGCATCATGGGTGTGGCTTGTGGTCATAGTGTCTGCAGTAAATAAAGCATATTCAAGCGATTTTAAAATACTCTCCTGTTTAAATGCATATTGCCTGTCGTGCACAGTTACTCTGAAGCCACCAGGGTGGCGGTGCCACCGGCTTGGGCCCGTCATCGCTGCTCGCAGCTTTAATTATTAGGGCCCGAGCACCGATGGTGTGAGGACCCTATTGGAATTGCTCTGTTTATTATTAGGGCACGAGCACCGATGGTGTAAGGATCCTATTGGAATTGCTCTGTTTATTATTATTATTATTATTATTAGGGCCCGAGCACCGATGGTGTGAGGACCCTATTGGAATTGCTCTGTTTATTATTATTATTATTCTCCCAAATGAATCGCTTTTTTGGGGGCCTAAACACGCTCGAAAACTCATGAAACTTTGCACACGCGTCAGAAGTGGCGAAAATTTACGTCTGTTATGGGTTTCAGAATTAGGCGTGGCAAAATGACTCGATAGCGCCATCTACAAAATTTCAACGAACTGCCCCTCCCGCTACGTTTCATGTACAGGTTTGAAATTCGGTAGACACATGTAACAGCCCAATGCCTACAAAAAAGTCTCCTGGTACGAAATCTGAAAACCAACAGGAAGTGAGATATTTTTAATATTCTTTGCAATATTGTTGCAAATTTTGCCATTTCCACACGTTGTACTTTAACGAACTCCTCCTAGAGATTTAATCAGATCATCATCATATTTGCACACTCTAATCTAAAGGCCTTTGCGACGTTAAATTGCGAAGATCTTGAGTTTTCCCTGGAGGGCGTGTCCGTGGCGGCCTGACAAACTTCGATGTTTCGCCATGAAACAGGAAGTTGTTGTAACTCGGGCATACAATGTCCGATCTGCCCCAAACTTCACATGTTTGATAAGAGTCCCGACCTAAACAGATCTACATGCCAATATTCAGTGACAGTCATAGCGCCATCTGCAGGCAACAGGAAATGTCATGCTTTACACTGTGATTAACTCCTCATTGAAATTTAACCAGAACAACATCATATTAGGTCAGTCTACTCTTAAGGCCTTGGTGATGTTAAACTGTGAAGATCTTGAGTTTTCCCTGGAGGGCGTGTCCGTGGCGACCTCACAAAGTTCGTTGTTTCGCCATGAAACATTAAGTTGTTGTAACTCGGACATACAATGTCCGATCTACCCCAGACTTCACATGTTTGATAAGAGTCCGGACCTGAAGACATCTACACGCCAATATTCAGTTACAGTCATAGCGCCACCTGCAGGAAACAGGAAATGTCATGCTTTATACTGTGATTAACTCCTCATTGAGATTCAACCAGAACAACATCATATTAGGTCAGTCTAATCTTAAGGTCTTGGTGATGTTAAATTGTGAAGATCTTCAGTTTTCGCTGAAGGGCGTGTCCGTCGCGGCCTGACAAAATCTGATGTTTCGCCATGAAAGAGGAAGCTGTTGTAACTCAGGCATACAATGTCCGATCTGGCCCAAACTTCACATGTTTGATAAGAGTCCTGTCCTGAACACATCTACATGCCAATATTCAGTTAGTCATAGCGCCACCTGCTGGAAACAGGAAATGGCATGCTTTACACTATAATTCACTCCCAGAAACACATTTAAATATGCCATCATGTCCTAAACATACTAGTAACACATTAAATCATACAACACATGGCTAAGTGCTAACGTATGCGATTGACGCCACGAAACAGGAAGTTGTTGTAACTCAGGCATACAATGTCCGATCTGCCCCAAACTTCACATGTTTGATAATAGTCCTGGCCTGAAGACATCTACATGGCAATATTCATTATAGTCAAAGCGCCACCTGCTGGCAACAGGAAATGGCATGCGCTACACTGTAATTCACTCCCAGAAACTCATTTAAATATGCCATGAAGTACCAAACATGCTAGAAACACATTTAATCACACAACTCATGGCTAAGTGCTCACGTATGCGATTAACGCCACGAAACAGGAAGTTGCTATAACTCAGGCATACAATGTCCGATCTGCCCCAAACTTCACTTGTTTAATAATAGTCCTGGCCTGAAGACAACTACATGACAATATTCAGTTATAGTCAAAGCACCACCTGCTGGCAGCAGGAAATGTGGCAAATTGTAGTGACTTTGCCATATTTCTCCTATATTTACCGGCTTAAATGCATGTCGCCCACTATTGGCTGTTCAGGCCAGGACTATTATCAAACATATGAAGTTTGTGGCAGATAGGCCATTGTATGCCTGAGTTACAACAACTTCCTGTTTCGTGGCGTCAATCGCATACGTTAGCACTTAGCCACGTGTTGTATGATTTAACATGTTTCTAGCATGTTTGCTACTTCATGGCATATTTAAATGAGTTTCTGGGAGTGAATTATAGTTCACTTTTCCGAGGCCACCAGGTGGCGGTGCTCCCGTGTGCGAGGGCCCTTTCATCGCTGCTTGCAGTTTTAATTATTATTATTATTATTCTTCTCCCAAATGAATCGCTTTTTTGGGGGCCTAAACATGCTCAAAAACTAACGAAACTTTGCACACGTGTCAGAAGTGGCGAAAATTTACGTCTGTTATGGGTTTCAGAATTAGGAGTGGCAAAATGACTCGATAGCGCCACCTACAATATTTCAAGGAACTGCCCCTCCCGCTATGTTTCACGTACAGGTTTGTAATTCGGTAGACACATGTAACAGCCCAATGCCTACAAAAAAGTCTCATGGTACAAAATCTGAAAACCAACAGGAAGTGAGATATTTCTAATATTCTTTCCAAAATTGTTGCAAATTTTGCCATTTCCAGACGTTGTACTTTAACGAACTCCTCCTAGAGATTTAATCAGATCATCATCATATTTGCACAGTCAAATCTAAAGGCCTTTGTGACGTTAAATTGCGAAGATCTTGAGTTTTCCCTGGAGGGCGTGTCCGTGGCGGGCTGACAAAGTTCGATGTTTCGCCATGAAACAGGAAGATGTTGTAACTCGGGCATACAATGTCCGATCTGGCCCAAACTTCACATGTTTGATAAGAGTCCTGTCCTGAACACATCTACATGCCAATATTCAGTTAGTCATAGCGCCACCTGCTGGAAACAGGAAATGGCATGCTTTACACTATAATTCACTCCCAGAATCTCATTTAAATATGCCATGAAGTAGCAAACATGCTAGAAACATGTTAAATCATACAACACGTGGCTAAGTGCTAACGTATGCGATTGACGCCACGAAACAGGAAGTTGTTGTAACTCAGGCATACAATGGCCTATCTGCCACAAACTTCATATGTTTGATAATAGTCCTGGCCTGAAGACATCTACATGGCAATAGTCATTTATAGTCAAAGCGCCACCTGCTGGCAACAGGAAATGGCATGCTTTACACTGTAATTCACTCACAGAAACACATTTAAATATGCCATAATGTCCCAAACATGCTAGAAACACATTAAATCATACAACACATGGCTAAGTGCTAACGTATGCGATTAACGCCATGAAAGAGGAAGTTGTTGTAACTCAGGTATACAATGTCCGATCTGCCCCAAACTTCATATGTTTGATAATAGTCCTGGCCTGAAGACATCTACATGGCAATATTCATTATAGTCAAAGCGCCACCTGCTGGCAACAGGAAATGGCAGGTGTTACACTGTAATTCACTCCCAGAAACTCATTTAAATATGCCATGAAGTACCAAACATGCTAGAAACACATTTAATCATACAACTCATGGCTAAGTGCTAACGTATGCGATTAACGCCACGAAACAGGAAGTTGTTGTAACTCAGGCATACAATGTCCGATCTGCCCCAAACTTCACTTGTTTAATAATTGTCCTGGCCTGAAGACAACTACATGCCAATATTCGGTTATAGTCAAAGCGGCACCTGCTGGCAGCAGGAAATGTGGCACATTGTAGTGACTTTGCCATATTTATCTTATATTTACCGGCTTAAATGCATGTCGCCCACTATTCACTGTTTTCCCGAGGCCACCGGGTGGCGGTGCTCCCGTGTGCGAGGGCCCTTTCATCGCTGCTTGCAGCTTTAATTATTATTATTATTATTAGGGTCCGAGCACCGATGGTGTGAGGAACCTATTGGAATTGCTCTGTTTATTAGGGCCAGAGCACCAATGGTGTGAGGACCCTATTGGAATTCCTCAGCCTATTATTATTCTTCTCCCAAATGAATCGCATTTTTTATTTTGATTTTGATACAATGTCCGATCTGCCCCAAACTTCACATGTTTTATTAGAGTCCTGACCTGAAGACATCTACACGCCAATATTCAGTTACAGTCATAGCGCCACCTGCAGGCAACAGGAAATGTCATGCTTTACACTGCAATTAACTCCTCATTGAGAGTCAACCAGAACAACATCATATTTGGTCAGTCTAATCTTAAGGTCTTGGGGATGTTAAATTGTGAAGATCTTCAGTTTTTGCTGAAGGGCGTGTCCGTCGCGGCTTGACAAAATCTGATGTTTCTCCATGAAAGAGGAAGCTGTTGTAACTCAGGCATACAATGTCCGATCTACCCCAAACTTAACATGTTTGATAAGAGTCCTAACCTGAAGACATCTACACGCCAATATTCAGTGACAGTCATAGCGCCACCTGCAGGCAACAGGAAATGGCATGCTTTACACTATAATTCACTCACAGAAACTCATTTAAATATGCCATGAAGTACCAAACATGCTAGAAACACATTAAATCATAAAACACGTGGCTAAGTGCTAATGTATGCGATTGACGCCACGAAACAGGAAGTTGCTGTAACTCAGGCATACAATGTCCGATCTGCCCCAAACTTCATATGTTTGATAATAGTCCTGGCCTGAAGACATCTACATGGCAATATTCATTATAGTCAAAGCGCCACCTGCTGGAAACAGGAAATGGCATGCGTTACACTGTAATTCACTCCCAGAAACTCATTTAAATATGCCATGAAGTACCAAACATGCTATAAACACATTTAATCATACAAATCATGGCTGAGTGCTAACGTATGCGATTAACACCACGAAACAGGAAGTTGTTGTAACACAGGCATACAATGTCCGATCTGCCTCAAACTTCACTTGTTTAATAATAGTCCTGGCCTGAAGACAACTACATGCCAATATTCAGTTATAGTCAAAGCACCACCTGCTGGCAGCAGGAAATGTGGCACATTGTAGTGACTGCCATATTTCTCCTATATTTACCGGCTTAAATGCATGTCGCCCACTATTCGCTGTTTTCCTGAGGCCACCGGGGCTCATCCACTGTTATGGCGTTCCACCCTGTTATACTCGGTTCCACCCTGTTAGACGAGTCATTTTTAAATAATAATTTGACAGCAATGTTAAATGTTTTGCATAATTATGTCTTTTTTTGGGAGGTGAAGAGCCTTAACAGCAAATACAGTACATGTTTTTGAAAAAAATTATTTACCATCCTGTTTGCAAAAATGGGTACAAAAAGTACCTGTTCTTAATAATCAAGACATTCTATTCATCAATAATTGTTTTGTTATTGTTTCAAGAATAAATAAAAAAATACTATGATGGCATAAGGGACATATACTATCCAAGAAAAGCTTGTTATTGTTTAACATTTACATTATTAACATTTTGTGATAACTATGTATATGTCCCTAACAGGGTGGAATAGCTTCATGGCCAGTGTCTGACAATCTGACAATTAATCTACCCATAATTATATTTTTTTTAGTCCCTGTGCTTGATCAATATGTATTCCTAATAGTCAAACATGTCAGTATTTTGGTAGAATGCTAAAAACATGTAACTTTTTTTTTTTTTTTAATTATGAAGCCAAAATGTTACTGGATAACAGGAATGACCCATATATCCAAGAGTGTGCACACAAAGAACATGTAAAGTGAGAAATGTAAAAAAAAAAAATCAACTAACCTTCTGGAAGTCAAACCCCAAACCGGTCACAATGCAAAGTGTATACTGCAATAGAAAAGACGGAAAATGTCTCAGTTACGTATGAAACCCTCGTTCCCTGAAGGAGGGAAGGGAGACGTACGTCGGAACTGAACGACGAATTGGGATCTATTTTCAGAGACCAATCTACTTTGAGTGTTTATAAACGAGCCAATGAAGATTGGCATGCGGTTGACGCATTCCACGATCCGCCCCGCATCGCGGGTATAAATACGGAAGTGGAAGTACCGCATATCGCTTTACAACTGAGGAGCCTGAACAACAGACGCTTCTGACTCCACAGGAGGAGATGGCAGGCGAGTTGGAGCATGCAATGGGAGCGCAGACCACCATGATGGTTGATGTATGCAACGGCCGCAGTCCTGTCCGTACAGACCAGTCTGTGTTTGCCCTGTAGAGGCTTTTTGAAGTGGCCCAGGGCGAGACGTACTGCCAATAACTCTAGGCAATTGATATGCCAACGCAGTTGGGTCCCCGTCCACAGACCCGTAACTGTGTGTCCGTTGTATGTGGCCCCCCAGCCCGTGGATGAGGCATCCGTGAAGACCACAGCATGCCTGTTCTTAGGGACACTCCCGCCCGTAGAAACGCAGAGTCTAGCCACGGGTTGACGGTTTGGCGACAGTAAGGAGTAACTGAGACCCGGTACTTGCCGCTCTGCCACGCCCATCTCGGTCGTGAAGCCAGCGTTCATATGAAGCAATCCGAGCGGCGTTACTGCGGCTGCAGATGCCATATGCCATATGCCCCAGGAGCCTCTGAAAAAATTTCAGTGGGACCGCTGTCCTGCCCTTGAACGTATTCAAGAGGCCGGCCTGGCAGACAGGGACGTAGAGGAACTGCACTTTGTTGAACTTACACGCCTGGGAGGAGAGACGCGGATTTCCCCGCCAGTCAGTAGCGGTCTTTGGACACAGCTGCATCACAACCGACCGTTCCACTGGGGGGATCTCCACGTAACCCTTCGCCGCACCACCATTAAGGGTAGTGAGGACGGAGGAGTCAGTCGATCGGTTTCTAGCTCTATAGGGCACTGTCCACGACTTTGTGAGCTCCTGATGCACTTCCGGAAAGAAAGGCACTGGGGCGGGGCACTGAGAACCAGCACGGGCCGTCTCGAGATACCAATCGTCCAACCGCGAGGGTTTGGACAATGCTACCACACCCGAAGGAGGCAGTGCAGCCGAATCCTCATCTCCAGAGTCCATTAGCTCGTCCCCCGAAGCAGCTATCGATATCATGTCCTCAACTGGAGCCCCAGAAGTAACAGCTGGCCCTCCGCGGGAAGGACCAGCATGCTCTTCCGGAAGCTCAACTGGCGCAGCGGAGGGGGGAGGGGCCCGATGAGCCTGTTGACCCAGCGGGAGTGCCCTGTAAGGGTGGACCGCCTACAGTGGTTCAGGCTGCAGGGTTGCCGAAAGACTAAAGAAACTTTATGAGCAAGATGGTAGAAAACTGTACATTTCTCGTCTATATCCACCCACTGTACTTATACCAACGACGGAAATAAGTGCAGTTACAATAGCTAAATATGTGGGAGAGCGTTGCTATACTGTGACTATATTGTATTGCAATAGGAAGCACTTCGAAGTCAATACCAAATCAAAACTAGTTAGCAATCATTTATAATTGAAAGAATTTAATGACAAAATCTGGTTATGGTTACACTTAAAGTAGTTACAAAATAGATGTATGAGATGATAAAAACTTATACCATTAATCATACCCAGCATGAATAGAATGTTACCTGAGGGATAGAAAGAGAGAGAGAAGGAGAGAGAGAGAGCAAAAGAGACAGAGAAGAAGAGAGCAAAGAAGAGAAGAGCCAAAGAGAAGGCCCCCAAGAAGAGAGAGAGACAGAGAATAGAAGAAGAGAGCAGAGAATCAAAGGCCCCCGAGAGCAAGTTACAACCTTCTTTTATACTTCCTTGACCATGTAACTCAAACCCTATTGTGAGTCATTCAAACTGACCAATCAGACCAAACTTCCCCCACTGTACTTAAGGGGTGACACACCTTTGGCCTACAGGCCTTCAGAATCTCTTTGTCTTTAGGAATTCCAAATGGCCCTTCTGACAAGAAAGATGGGGGTTGAAAACAGTAAAGCAGTATGTCTTTGTTCAATTGCAAATATCAAATATCTTTGATTATTTTCAATCCTACAGCCCTCACAGTAACCCTCAGGTCCCCACCAAAGGCATCAGCCAAAGTAGCAGCCCTCTGCTTTACAGCGGGAGGACCACTAGATTGGGGGATGCGGACTTTGAGGTAGTTGAGTCTGGACCTTAAAAATGCAATGGTCATGTTCCCGCAGTGGGAACATGAGTCATCCACGACAGCCGTCTCAACGTGCTGAACGCCCAAACACGTGAGACAACGATCGTGTCCGTCAACTGGGGACAGATAACGACGGCATCCAGAAACACACGATTTGAATAACATCTTGAAAAAGATTCAGGGTCAAACCATGTTGCTCTTTTAGAAGGGAAAAACCGCTCCAATCAGTGCCAAAGGCAATGTTCGGCGATATGCGGTACTTCCACTTCCGTATTTATACTCGTGATGCGGGGTCGGATTGTGGAATGAATCCCAATTCGTCAGTCAGTTCTGAAAAGGAACATTTTATTCACAATGTTGACAGAAACTTGTATATACTTGGCAAAAAAAACTGAGACTTTACCATAAGCATGAAATTCCTGCAGTCATTTCCAAAGTTTTGCCGTGGCAATCCCTAAAAGCAACAAAAAATTTAACATACATGTCATATAGATGAAAGCCATTGCCATCTCGGTTACATTATGACATCTACATGATATGCATAATATGAAATATAATAATATTTGTTTGGAGTAGCTAAATATGCATTTATTAATCACCGCAATATCATGCCCAGTCTTTTCAGTCCAGCTCCCAGGATAAATTTTTTGTGCAAGATTTCTACAGAAAAAAATAAAAAAATAAATAAAAAGGATAAGAACACAGCCAAAATATATCAGTACAGGCTATAAGAACGTAGCCGAAGTACAAATTGCTATATGAACATGTCAAACATTTGACAACTATGTTAAACAAACTATTACAAATGCCAAACATGATTGCAAAACAATGCCAAAACGACAGACTAATAACAGATATTGTAGTGCAACCAGGCAGTGAGCGCAGTTTAATTATGAAAGATATTTTATGGTAAAAGAATGAATTATTAGGCAAGTTTTCCCAGTAAGCTACAGGTAAATCTTACACACCTCACATCAACATGCTTTTGTCATCATTATAAGTTTAATAAATATGCTGGCTAGATTTACTTATTATAGTCATTAAAAATTTATTAAATCATGGCCACGAATTAAGAACATCGTAGTAAATAATAAAACATAACTAGAACATAAATTCTTAATTTGTGGGAATTAATTATTAATTCATAGTTAGCAGCTCTCACTTTGGCTATGTAAACTTGTAAAACTGCTTTGTTATAAAATAAAGCGTAATTGAATATCGGTACTCACAGTCTGATCGGTGTCCATGTCGTCCATCTTAAATTAGTGTTTTTGGTGATCCAATTCGGTAGGTGGCGCTGTCACAAAAAACTAGGGTCCTAGAAGAACTGTGGTCCTGAAACTGCAGCCTCCGGTTGTGCAGGAATACCCTTCTCTGTAAAACAGAAATATAACAAAAATACTTAAACGCGATTGGCTCGTTTAGCGTATACAACGACACGGCAAATAATGGGCTGTAATATCAAACATAGCTAATGCACAACAAGAAATAACACAATATACAAACTGTTGTGCATAAATAACAGTAGAATATAAGCTTTACTTCATTTAACGCTGAAAGATAGGCGAATTACCTTTATGTAAGCCGAGGAGCGTGCACTAATATTTTGTGTCGCTTTAACACAAAACAGGAAGCTCATGAATATTCATGTAGTTCCGCCCAGTGTTACTGAAAATCTCACACACCGAAAATATTTCAGAACAACGCCAGTGTGTAAAAAAAACAAAAAAACAAAACAAAGGCAGTGTGTTATCATATTGTGATAACTGAAATTTTATGAGATTGATGCATTTTGAGTACAGAGTATGTGAGTACCAAGTATGCGAGTACAGATGACCTGTGAGTACAGAGCATAATGTACAGTAGGCTATTACTTCATTCTGACATATATTCCATAAATATAAATCTCTGCCATGGCGCTCCTGTTTCTATATACACTGAACTGATTAATTCGGTTCGGGAGAAGAGATAAAAGCCCGCCCACACTGACAATTGATTGGTTGACTTACCGAAACAGGCCAATCAGGATACTCTCTGTCTTACATGCGCTTCATGAGGCACACACGCACACTAGCACACACACGCAAGGTCTCTCGCTCCCCCTCCCTCTATGCTGTGCGCACGCTACACGGTTTGGAGCACAGTCTTTGTCTCGCATGCTCACTCTTGCTCACTCACTCTAGATTGCGGGAGATTTTAACTAATGTGCGGGCATCAGGGAGCCGCTATCAATATGCGGGAGACTCCCGAACGTTGGCGTTCTTATTATTAGGGGCCAAGCACCGAAGGTGCGAAGGCACCTATTGAAACCTATTGCTGTTCTTATTTATCGTTGGCGTTCTTCTTATTCTTCTTATTTTTCTTCCGCTCTTGAGTCTAAGGCAGCCCATAGAACCGCTTGCGGGAAATTTGTGAAATTTGGTACACTGATAGAGGTCAGTACCAATAGTAACCACAAATTTGGAGTCTCTAACTCATTCCCTCTAGCGCCTCCACCTGTCCAAAGTTTCACTCATATTTATGCCAATAACTTTTGAACCATAATGGTAAGAAACAGAAATCTTTTTTCCTTTGATTCCTTGGCTTAAGACCATTCGATTGCACCCTATGATTCATTTTCCGTTATGTAAATTTTCCCGCCATTTTGAATTTTCCGAAAAAAACTACTTTTACGAACTCCTCCTAGACTGTTCATCTGATTTGCACGAAAATTGAACCAGATCATCATCAGGCAGTGCCGACAAAAAGTTATGGAATTCAAGTTGATGTTGAGGGACGTCATGCTGAGTCGACTGATTTTACCATATCGGCCATTTTGGCTGTCGGCCATTTTGAATTATGTGTTAAAATGCTGTATTTTATGAACACATGAACGGATTGTTACGAAACTCGGTATGGGTCATCACCACGAAGCCCTGAAGGAGCCTGAGAAGTTTTGAAACAGCACCACCTAGTGGAGATTTTTTTTTTCCAAATGCTTATAACTTTGGGTGTGGTCAACTTATTTTCACGGGACTAACTTTTTTTATCTCCTGAATCCTTGCCAAGTCCATCGATACCAAACATGCCAGGTTTCGCCTTATGGTTTGTGCAACGTTATGATTTAGCGCTTAAAAACATTTTGAACATCTTCGAAACCGTTATTCCGATCGAGACTAAACCAGCGTAGGAAACACAGAATACAAGTTGATTAATTAGATGTTATACCCAAATGTCAAAATTTTGATAGGAAGTGGCAAAAAAATAAAAACAAATTTGCCCATGGGTCATTTTTTATGTTGTTATCGCTATAAATGTCTATAACTCCTAAACATAATGCAATATTGTCACCAAACTCGACACACATATGTATGGGCTCATTCTGAGAACACTGGTGGGATTGTGCCTCTTGGTGTCGCTATAATAGAACAAAACATGAAATTACCACTGACTACAATGCAGTATTATGATATAAAACGCTAATGCTATATTTTACCAATGCACTGGTGTATCATTACAAAACTTGGTATGTGTCATCAGCACCATGCCTTTAAGGTACTCAAAAGGTTTCGAGACAGCACCACAATGTGGTCCATACTTATAATGATAAGGCCTCTTGAGGCTATATCTCTCCTTGTCTGATGTGTAACCTTGTGTAAGTCATGTCATGTTTTTGGTTCTAGTTTATGCCAGGCCAAGTCTTTGATTTATGTTAAGATTTAAGTTTAATAAAAACTGCACTTGGGTTCACTACAACTTGCCTTCCAGTGGATTGAGTGTTACACACACATAGATGCAAGCTTTCATGGTTTATCGTGTGTACCAGGATGGATATAGTCTTTCATACAAATTGATGTTTATATCTTTATCGCTTTCTCTTTCTTCTTTTTGTCAGCAAGTACATTAAGGGTCACATTGTGTATAAAGAAAATGAAATGTTATCATATGCAAGATGGTATGCATTCATGTTTTTTTTCTCCTCTTCAAACTCATAATACAGTGACCAAGGGAAACACAACAAGTGTTTGTGAGTCTGTTCTTTAAAATATCTGTTTCTTTTTTCAGGGAGACTACACATTTATGTGCACATGTGTAAATGGAACCGTTTTAACAAATTAGATAGCTATCCAACCAGAGAAAACACATGAAGTGACCAGGTATGTAATCATACATCAGATATTTGTATTGTAATAGTGAATCTTGCTGAAAATCACACAAAGGCTAATTATTTGCTGAAATATACAGGTTTATTAAGAAAGGTACTATTACAATAAACATTCATATTATATGACTTCAGTAAATGCTCCTTTCAAGTTTTAAATGCTCCTTTCATTCTTCTTTGGCCTGTGAAAGAAGGAAGAGGCAAACATTAGCCTTGATAACAAAAATGTGCTCCACTTTACATAATGAAGAGCATACTGATGTGCAAATGTCATTTGCAATTATGCAATTATCATAGTTCCACTACTTTTGCTAAGAGGTAGTTCATGTATTTGGATAAACAAGTTAAATAAATAATCTACTCAGTCTAACCTTTCCAGCATCACGGCTCTTAACTTTGAGCTTGTTGACCTGAGACTCAGAAATATCAGCACGTTCCTCAGCCTCCTCAAGCTCATGCTGCACCTTCCTCAACTTGGACAGGTGAGTGTTTGCTTGTTCCTCCTATAGGTTTATTTATATATATATGGTTCATGTATCACATATCATCAAATTAGCATTCAAATATAAATAATTACAGTGTCAAGATGTTCTATTAGATTTTACATACCGCCTCTTCAGACTGCCTCTTGTAGACTTTGACCTTCAGCTGCAGTTTGTCCACCAGATCCTGGAGTCTGCTGATGTTCTTCTTGTCCTCGTCAGTCTTCAAAAAAACACACATTTACTGGATTAATTCTTGATCCTTTACTAAAAATAGGCATTGTCAGTACATACACTATTATACAAACTCTTTTGTCTAAACAAACTTATGAGAAATATGGTCATACCTGGTAGGTGAGCTCCTTGACTCTCCTCTCATATTTGCGGACACCCTTAACAGCATCAACTCCACGTCTCTGCTCTGCTTCAACTTCAGCCTCAAGCTCATGGACCTAAAGAAGATTATTTTTAGTCAAACAAATCATAATATATTAGAATATAACAAACTTCACTTTTCCAACATCATAACTATAAAGAGGCTTACTCTGGACTCCAACTTCTGGAGTTGTTTCTTTCCTCCCTTCATGGCCAGATTATCAGCTTCATCCAGACGGTGCTGCAGGTCCTTCACTGTGACCTCCAGATTCTTCTTCATTCTCTCAAGGTGAGAACTTGTGTCCTGCTCCTTCTTCAGCTCTTCTGCCATCATTGCAGCCTGTTGCATGAATGCAGAAATTCATTAGATCCACATTTTTTTTAAGTAGACAAGTGTCTTGTGAAACATTTGGCAGCTACTGTTGCTCACATCAGTGATGGCCTTCTTGGCCTTCTCCTCTGCATTTCTGGCTTCCTGTACAGTGTCATCAACTTCACTCTGGACATGAACAAGGTCAGCCTCAAGCTTCTTCTTGGTGTTTAGGAGACTTGTGTTCTACAAAATGTAAAGCAATAGTTTGAAGATTTTGAATGGCACTCTCTATTTCCTTAATTTCAGGGAAACAATGTGTACTTACCTGAGAGTGCAGCAGCCCAACACGCTCACTGATATCCATCAGCTCTTGTTCAGCCACTTTGCGGCCTCTCTCGGTCTGCTCCAGAGCAGCTCTCAGCTCTTCAATCTCAGACTGCATCAGAGTGTTTCTGCGCTCCACCATGGCCACCTGCTCCTTCATGTCTTCCTGTCCTCTCTGGGCATCATCAAGGTGCAGTTGGGCATCCTGAAAATAACAAAAGCTTTAGAATGAGCATTTGGTGTGGTTTCTGTTGGGCTTTACTTAACAATATGTTAGATTATAAAAAAAAAAATGAATATATTCTAAAGTCGAACAGATGTCACATACCTTTAGTTGTCCCTGAACGTTTCTGAGCTGTTTCTGGGCCTCAGCCGCCTGGCGATTGGCGTGGCTCAGCTGAATCTCCATCTCATTAAGGTCTCCCTCCATCTTCTTCTTGATTCTCAGGGCATCATTCCTGCTCCTGACTTCAGAGTCCAGAGTGCCCTGCATGGATTCAATGACTCTCTGGCTGTTCCTCTTGATCTGCTCCATCTCCTCATCCTTCTCTGCAAGCTTCCTGTCAATCTCTCCTTTGATCTGGTTTAGCTCAAGCTGGACACGAAGAATCTTGGACTCCTCATGCTCCAGGGTGCCCTATGAAATATAAAAACTGCATTAAAATATCAAAATAAAAGTATGATGGTTATAGTAAGAATTCCATATTGATCTCCAGATACTCACTTCAGCCTCCTCCAGGGCGGTCTGAATCTCTGACTTCTCAGTCTCCACTGTCTTCTTGGCCTTTTCCAGCTCATGGATGCTCTTACCAGTCTCACCTAACTGCTCTGTCAGATCTGAAATCTCCTCTATAGAAAGAAAAAATATAATATATATCATAATGAACATTCATTAATCACATGTGCTTACTTTTTAATGCTCACTGAAAATTAGAACATTAAAAGGATAGTTCACCCAAAAATGAAAAATATGTAATTAATTGCTCACCATCATGTTGTTCCAAACTCGTGAGACTTTCGTTAATCTTCGGAACACAAATGAAGTTTGAGAGCTTTCTGTCCCTCCATAGACAGCTACGCAATTGACACTTTGACGCTTCAAAAAGTTCATAGAGTGACCATAAAACTAATCCATATGATTTAAGCGGGACAGAAAGCTCTCAGATTTCATCAAAAAGATCTTCATTTGTGTTCCAAAGATTAACGAAAGTCTCACAAGTTTGGAACGACATGAGGGTCAGTAATTAATTAAAAAAATTAACCACATTTTTGGTTAACTATCCCTTTAAGTTTTTTTCTAATTTAATGGTTTTATTCTTACGTTGCAGATTCTTGTTCTCTCTCTTGAGGGTCTCCAGCTGATCCAGAGTCTCCTCATAGGAGTTCTTCATCTTAAAGAGTTCAGTGCTGAGTGAACGAGCCTCTTTCTGGGCACCTTCCAGCTCTGCCTGACCTTCCTCATATTTCTGCTTCCATTCTGCCAGGACCTTTGATGGAGATATTTCAGGATCGAGTTTGTTTAAAAAAATTTTGAACAAAGCCCATTCCAGCAATACATTACAAAGAGAATATCATACGACTAAAATTGTTTACCTTGTCAAAGTTCCTCTGTTTCTTGTCAAGGTTGGCAGCCAAACCATTGGCTCTCTCCACATCAATCATGAGGTCCTCCACCTCACCCTGGAGTCTTTGTTTGGTCTTCTCCAGAGATGCGCATTTGGAGTTCACTGCCTCAACTTGTTCCTCTGCCTCTTGCAGACGCTGAGCCAGCTTCTTCCTATTAAGTAATGCACATTATTTTTATCTGTAAAATAGCTGTGAGAATTGGGAATATTATGCAATAATATACATACTTGGACTCTTCAAGCTCCTCAGTGCGCTGGATGGCATCAGTTTCATATTTGGTTCTCCACTGAGCAACCTCACTGTTGGCCTTTGACATTCCCCGCTGCAGCTCAGCCTTTGCCTCCTGCTCTTCCTCAAACTGCTCACGGAGAAGGTCACAGTCATGACGGGCTGATTGCACAGCATGGGCCAGTGCGTTCTTAGCCTAGGAGACAAAGTAACATAATATTAGCTTGTCACTACAGTAAAGTAATTGACAAGTTTGTGCATGTATTGATTATGCTGTATTACCTTAACCTCCTCTTCAATCTGCCTCTTAAGCTCCTCAATTTGCTGAGTAGAAGCTTGTTTGCCTCTGGTGAGCTGAGAAACCAGAGCCTCCTTCTCCTCCAGCTGACGGCCAAACTCACCTATATAGTTTCATAGTCATTGTGTCAGATTGTGATCAGTTCATTTCAAAACACATGGATGTAAGATTTTATTAGTTAACATAGTCATCTAACAAGACTTTGTTACATTTGTTATTTTTGATTAATTATTGTTAATTATTGACATTATTACTTTTGACATAATATTAATTTGTTCATGATTGGTCATAATTTGTCATTAATTACCATTTTCAGTCTGAAATCTTGCTCTTTGAGTACTGAGATCATTTATCTGGCGAATGTTCTCATCATTCTTGGACTTAATTTCACTAAGCTGGTCCTCAAGTGTGCGGCACATCTTCTCAAGATTGCCCTGCAAATACAGAAGTCATTAGATATTTGAAAAACTTCAAGACTTGTTATATGCTGGAAAAATGAGTCACAATCAGCACGTTTACAAAAATGGAAATTATTTTTACTATTAAAATCATTAATTCTCTATTAAAAATCCTTCCATCATCCAAAATGATGTATGATTTGTTGGAACCAGACAAAAAAGGACTGAGCTATACCTATCAGTCAATATTAGTCAATTTTGAGAAAAATCGAGTTAAAGTTTTCTGAAGGTTCCAAAACAAAATCACCTAGCAACCATACCTTAAAATCCCTGTAAAGGCATAATCCCATGGTAAAGTAACACGCTAAGTTAAAACCCATACCTATAGGAAAATATATATTCTCAACTTTTTTTCCATGATACCACAATAGTTTGATTAACATTAACGAGACAAACCGCCAATATACAGTACTGTGCAAAAGTCTTTTTACACACAAAAAGTGGGTTTAAACCAGTTATTTATATATTTTGCTGTAGTGTGTCAGTAGGAAATATCAGTTTACATTTATAAATTAATTGTCATTAATTTTAATAATCCAGTGAGGTTTTTGTATGCATAAAGAGTCTGACAATAGTCTCTATGCTCCACATGGAGATCTGATCTCATCTTCATTGAGTCTTTCTGTGATTACATGAAGAAACATAAAAAACTGAGATGGACTAAATCCAGAAGAACTGTGGCAATGTCTCCAAGACACTTGAAGAAACCTTCCTGCAAAACTACATGAATAGGTGTAGGAATAGATGCAGGTGACAAAAGCCGTTTTAAACGCAAAGGGTGGTCACCCCAAATATCGATTTGATTTAGTTAATAGAAGTTAATTCATAAATAAAAGCTATTTATGTTATTATTTTTGACAGCATTCTTACTTTAAAGCATTCTGACAAGTGCCTAAACTTTTCACAGTACTGTAGTTTTGCAGGTAGGTTTCCTCAAGTGTCTGTGAGACGTTGCCTTAGTTTTTCTGGATTTAGTCTGTCTCAGTTTTTTCTGTTTCTTCATGTAATCACAGACAGTATCGATGATGGTGAGATCAGATCATACCGGCTGCTATCAGACTTCTTGTGCATAAAAAAAATAAATAAAAAAAATCTCACTGGATTATTACAATTAATTGCAAAATTAATGTTTGGAAATGTAAACTGATATTTCCTACTGACACACTACAGTAAAAGATATAAATAACTGGCTTAAAAAAATTTTTTGTGTGAAAATACCAACGTGCCTAAGACTTTTGCACAGTACTGTATTAAGACCCGTAATGCACAGATCTAATATAATGTTACATATAAGATGTTTTTCCCCAACAGTTAACCAACGTTCACTTAAACCATAACAGATAATATTTAAGTGAATACTTGCTAAGACAGATATTTTGAAATACTGTAATTCTGTGTTCATGTGTATATTGGAATCATGCGATCGTCTGAGAGATGTATTTGTGCGCACCAGGGGTGTAGCCCACCCACTATGATGAATAGGTCCCCCAGTTTATTATACAAATATAATAATATTTGTTAAATAACAGTTTTTAAAATTATTTTAACGTAATTACAAAATTATTATAACATCTCAAATACTAAAATAAATCAAATGTGTTTTTTACGGTCTATGGTTTTTGCATAATGCTTGATGAGTTTGATTGACAGCTGTGTTAGACAATTAGGTGTCAGGCTGTCTCATGCATGTCACGCCTCTGAGTTCGAAGTGTGTTTGCCTATTCACTTAGCCTATAATTTGCAGTTGTGTGATAGATAAACGGCAGCGATGCAAAATTCTATAAAAATGAAAAACTTGCATTAACGCGGGAGAGAACCCATCCAGCAGCCCGCAAGTAACGGTAAGACTTTTCAATTCCAAGCACAGGTTCATTCTGTAAAGCCAGGAACACACTGTAAGGAACTCTCAGTAGTGATAGCGTAGGGGTAAGGTGCGTGGCATTAAGTTTTGACGCAATTCGACCTGAGGTTCGAATCTGAACTCACTCTACTTCCTTTTCCCATCGCATATCAGATCGGAAAGGCGTTTACTTTCAATAAAAATGAAGAAAATATTCGAAAAGTGGAAATAAAGTGTCTAAAGTGTGTTGTAACCGCTGTTCATGTTTTGTATGTGGACCGGTTGTAGCTTCAGTTTTGGGTTATTTTGACAGTGACACTGACTGGGCACGTTCGTGACTGAGACGTGGTAGTTTTACAAGGTTATTTTTTTTAATAGGATCAAAGAAAATAAGATTGAAAGGAGCTGAATATTTAGTTCGTCCATTATTTTACCTGAAAGCATAGCCGAATTTGCGGGTGGGACATGTATGCCCCCACCACTGCACAATCTCCAACACCTCCCAACCACCCACCACCCCGTAAAAGTGCCCGCTCACTTTTGCCCAGGCCCGACCAAAAATAAAACGCCACTGGTGCGCACACTTAGGATCTGTCAGTCAGCCAAGTAAGATCATTTTGTTTAAATTAGTATCAGTTTTAAAATCACATTTAATTGAATTCGCTATGAATATTCACAAAGTTCATTCACAAAGATAATTTTTTATGTTTAATTACTATTTGGAGCATTGGGATCGCTAGAAGAGGGCTTAATGAACAAATGAACATTTTGTGAATGAAAAAGAAATTCGACCAAAATTGACATTTTTCATTTGTTTTGCCTGTAGCTTGCAATTAGCCCGTGCACATTCCAACTCATTTTGCCAGCACGGGTCAAATATATTCTTTAGAATATTTCCCAACCTTTGCTTTGGCAACAGCTTCCATGTTGCTGGAAAGATCGTCAATCTCCATTTTGTATTCGCTCTTCTCTTTCTCAAGCTTCTGCTTGACACGCTGCAGGTTGTCGATTTGCTCTCCCAGCTCGGCCACACTGTCTGCCTGCTTCTTGCGGAGGGCAGCAGCAGTAGCTTCATGCTGGAGCGTGGACTCTTCAAGATCACGACGCAGCTTCTGGAATTCAGCTTCTCGCTTCTTATTCATCTCAATCTGAGCAGCAGTGGCTCCTCCAGCTTCCTCAAGCCTCTCACTGATCTCCTCAAGTTCCCTGGAGAGATCAGCCCTCTGCTTCTCAACCTTGGCACGAGCAGCACGCTCAGCCTCGATCTCTTCCTCCAGTTCCTCAATGCGAGCCTAGTGGAAAGTAGTTAATTCGATTTTTGGTGATCTGTATTTGATCATAATTATCTTTTAGTCTTCTAGATCTTTAGTTTAAAAAAAAAAAACTCAAAATACCTGAAGCTCCTTGATCTTCTTCTGGAGTTGAGCACCCAGAGATTGTTCATCTTCTATCTTGCTGAGCAGCTGGCTTGTTTCAAAGTCTTTCCTGTGGGTGTTCAACAATAAGTAGTTGTAAAAAAAATAAAATAAATAACAACCATAAAAGTTTTCAATGTTTTCAAAGATGTCATGCTTTAATTACTTTTTTATTTTCTCATCAGATTGCTGCTTGTCATTCTCCAGGTCCATGATGGACTCTTGGGCTAATTTCAGGTCTCCTTCAAGCTTTCTCTTGGCTCTCTCAAGATCCATGCGGAGCTTCTTCTCTTGTTCAAGGGAACCCTCAAGCTACAGGACAATGATATAAAAAATATGTTCACAGCAGAAAACAGTTGATTTGATGAATTCATATAATTAATTTACATAATAAACTCACATCATCAACTTGCTGCTCAAGCTTTGTCTTGGATTTGGTCAGGCTGTTGACTTTGTCCTCCTCGGCCTGAAGATCATCCAGTGTCTGCTGATGTGCCTCTTGGAGGGCTTTCTTCTCCTTTGTAAGCTTAACAATGCTCTCATCCTGAGCTGCCATTTCCTCAGTCAAGTTCTTGACCTGTGAGATTTTTTTTGTTCCAAATAAGCTTAAATTAATCCATATTCTATATCAATATATAAAACAAAGATTAAATCTAATCTTAAACCTGCCTTATTCTCAGTGGCATGTTTCTCCTTCTCCACTTTAGCCAAGGTGAGCTCCAGGTCATCAATGTCTTTCTTCAGCTCAGAGCACTCATCCTCCAGTTTCCTCTTCTTGGCTGTCAGTTCAGCATTGATTTCTTCCTCATCCTCCAGTCTCTCAGTTGTCTCTTTGAGTTTAGCTTCAAGCTGGATTTTGCTCTTGATCAGACCCTCACACCTCTCCTCAGCATCTGAGAGACCCTCAGATTCCTGTTAGTAAAATAGATTGCTGTTTCATTGGAAACCACATTGATAATTTTAATGGAGCCAAAATTTAGTTAATTCAAGTAAATATACTCACAGATGCTACTTGCAGCTGCAGATCATTTTTCTCTTGCAGCAGTGATACCATCTTCTCTTCAAGCTCCTTCTTTTTGGCTTCAGACTTGGCTAAAGCCTCTTTGCATTTTGTAAATTCCTCTTTCATGCCTGACAGCTCCTTCTCAGTCTCGGCACTCTTCAGCAGAGGCTTAATCTTGTAGTAAACCTTCATCCATGGCCAGTGTTTGACATTCATGAATGAGCGGATGTTGTATTGGATAGTGTAAATGGACTCCCTGTGAATAATTCATACTTAAATGGCATAATCATCAATATGTACTGTTTGCACCGTTATTATTAATGTCATCTTTACTCATGACAATACTCACCTCCTTTCCGTCATTTTCACATACTCCTTCCTCATCACGTAGCCACGGCCGAGAGCCTGTGTCATTGTGACCAGAGCAGCCAGTTTCTCATCACGCATCTCCTCAAGAGTACCCAGAAGACCAGCTTTGAAGAACACCTGAATTTATGTAAAACAATAAATCTAAAGATATTTAACCTGTATAGGCTATATGATCATGATAAGTGAATCTTTGAAAGTTGTAAAGCTGAATATGAACCTTTGTGTGTCCGAATTTGTACTCGTCATGATCAATGTCGATGGATCCCAGGAGTTTCTCACTGGCCTTCTTGTTATCCATAAACTGTCCATCTGGGATAACACCAGCATTCAGCACCTTGTATCTGTGGAAAATTAATCAATGTGTGTCTTAATTAGGAGCCTCCTACAGGAAATGGTGTTTTCATGTGGTCCCATTTACCTCTGCTTAAAGTCACCATATTGGATTCTGCTGGGGAAGCCCTTTCTACAGATTCTGATACCCTCTAGTACACCGTTACACCTCAGCTGGTGGATAACCAGGAAGTTCTCCATGAGACCTGTAACGAACAGTTCATACCATGAACTTGTAAATTAACTTCATCATATATATTGAGTGCCAGAATATCTGTACGGTTTTTAATACTTTACCTGGAGTCTTGGACTCATTAGGAATCAGGCAACGCACAAAGTGAGGGTGAGTGCTCCTCAAGTTGGTCATGAGTTTGCCCAAGTTTTCCTGTGGAGAATAGAAAAAGGTTGGCACCCTTTGCATTTCTTTTTTTTTTTTTACCTCAAATAAAGCAATATAGCTGTGATTTCATCTTTAAACATACCCTGAACTGGGAGGACACAGTCTGCATGGAACCACCCTTCTTCTTGCCTCCCTTTTTACCAGCCTCTATTGAGATAAAAGTACAAAGGAAAATATATAAATGCAAAAAACAAAACAAAACAAAAAACAAGAAAGAAAGAAAGTTTAAAACTGATTAAATTGGTTAAACTTTGGTTAAATAGATTTTTTCTTTACCCTCAACAACAGCTGGGTAGAGAGTAGCCAGCAGTTTGACAGAAGACTTCTGGTACAGCAGCAAAACAGAATCATTTAATGGATCCTTGTTCTTGTCCAACCAGCCAGTAATGTTGTAGTCCACAGTTCCAGCGTAGTGAACCAGGGAGAAGTGGGCTTCAGCCTTGCCTTTGGCAGGCTTTGGTTTCTCGAAAGCTTTGCTCTTGCCAAGATGCTGATCATACAGCTTGTTCTTGAAGGAAGTGTCTGAAGCCTTGGGGAACATGCACTCCTCTTCAAGGATGGAGAAGATACCCATGGGCTGTTTATAAAAGAACGTTGTTTATTACCAGAAATATATATTTTGAGAATAGACAATTGAAATTAAGAAATTCATAAAACATTAAAAACCTTCTCAATGAGCTCTATGCAAGAAGCCAAGTCCATGCCAAAGTCAATGAACTCCCAAACAATGCCCTCCTTCTTGTATTCCTCTTGTTCCAGAACAAACATGGTGTGGTTGAAAAACTGTTGCAGTTTCTCATTGGTGAAGTTGATGCACAGCTGCTCCATGCTATTATACTGATGGAAAAAAATAACAGAAACATTTACTGACTTCTGAATATGATTCAATTTGACATAAAAAGAGATAAAAGAATCATTCTTACATCAAAGATCTCAAAGCCAGCAATATCCAGCACACCAATGTAGAAATTTCTTTGTTGTTTTGTGTCCAACATCTGGTTGATACGAATGACCATCCACAAGAACATCCTCTCATAGATAGATTTGGCCAAGGCACTAACAGAGTTGTACACCTGTAAGAAGAATAGAGTGGATATTTTATTAAAAACTTCAGCTTTTTTGCTTTTGCAATAATTAGTCAGATTGAACAAATACTACATACCTGTGGCACGGTCTGGCCTTTGGTCACATACTCATTTCCGACCTTGACTCTGGGGTAGCACAAAGCCTTCAGCATATCAGCAGAGTTCAAACCCAGAAGGTAGGCGATTTTGTCAGCCTCTGTTAAATACATTTTAAAACAAATTGTTTTTGCTCTATAGTCTTTTGTGCATGTGTAAAAATTATAATAAATCAGGCACCTGGTACTTTCACTTTTATTTTTAGATGTATTGTTATGCACAGCACTGCACACTTCTCATTTATATTTACTCTAAACATTTTACACACAATTTCTGTGATTTATCAGCAAAGTCAATGCAACCTTTACTATTTTAAAGGCCAGAATAAAACAGAAGCAATTAGACTGAGAAGACTGACTGAAAAGAACACAAGTCTCACCCTCATTGCCATCAGGCTCGGCCTGCTCCTCACGCTGCTTCTGCTTGAACTTCATGTTACCATGATGAAGCACAGCTCCAGTGAACTTGTAGATGGCCATTTTCTCCTCAGTATTGAAACCCAGAATGTCAATAGCGTCCTGTAAATTACAGAGAAGAATGAAATCTATGATTTTCCATATTTATATAGATATGTCAATATTCACACAGCAATGACTCACATCAGTAGCATCCAGCTCCACTTTATCATCAATGCTGGCCACTGTGATCTGACCCTGACTGCACATGGGGAAGTCATAGGGGTTGGTGGTGATGAGCGTCATTTCTGTAAAATACACAGATTTTTTTGAAAGAGTATCTTACAATAGTATCTGGCATTTAAACACTGAATGAAAAATGTGCACCTACCAATCAGCTCAGGCTTATGGTTGGTCATCATCTGGTAGAAGATGTGGTAGCCTCTCTCATCTGGAAGCTGGAATGACACTCTAGACTTCTCCAGCAGATCTGTTGAGAGAATGTACTTGAGTCACAATCATCTGAAGAGTGACAGACACAGACAAATGTGCAGGATGGATCAATGAAATCATCCCAGTCCACCTACATGTCTCAATGTCAGCACTAGCCAGTTTTCCAGATGGACCGAAGTGAATTCTGATGAATTTACCCTGTTTAAAACAAAATAGCATAATACATGAATAAAAAAAAAAAAAAAAATAATAATAATCACTAAATAAAAAGAATGCTATATAGAAAAATCAAACACAACTGACTACCTTTACTGTAAATAAAAAGTGGTGAACTTACAAAACGAGAGGAGTTGTCATTTCTCACAGTCTTGGCATTACCATAAGACTCAAGCAGAGGGTTGGCAGCAATGATCTGGTCCTCAAGAGAGCCCTGTGTTGTTTGAAGTTGTTTTTTTTTTTTACGTTATTTTACATTTCATGTCTAAAGACTGTTTGCAGGCATTTCACAAATTCATATAGTTTGTGAGACGAGTGTAACATCTTTCAACATCTTTCAAAATAATATATATGACATAGTTTTATATCTCATACCTTTATTTTGCTGTCCTCTTTCTTCTTCTCACCACCTGACACTGCAACTGTGGCAAAGTACTGGATGACACGTTTGGTGTTCACAGTCTTTCCAGCACCGGATTCTCCACTGGTTTATGAGAGATTAGAAAACAGATGATTAAATGACTTATAGACTTTTCAAAGTATATTATAATTATATTTCGTAAATATCTCCTTATAGATTTGCCATCTACATTATACTTTAAATGTTTTATTTTTGTCAAGGTCTATGATTTTTAAAAATACTTACGTAATCAGGACAGACTGGTTTTCTCTATCTGTTGATTGTAATTTGTAAAATATCCGGTAAATATTATATTAACAGCATCATCTAATTCACATTAATGAATTCTATAGAATTCAATTCCATAATGTCTTACCAGTCTGCATAAACTGATAGGCGTTGTCAGAGACAGAGAAGATGTGGGGTGGGGCCTCCATACGCTTTTTGCCTCTGTAAGCAGTCACCACTTCTGAATCATACACTGGGAGCCACTTGTAGGGGTTCACAGTTGCGCAGAAGAGTCCAGAGTAGGTCTGAAATGAGTAGGGAAGTGGTCAGATTGCAACAACACAAAATTTATTTCAATGCTGCTTTACATTGTTTCAGAACTTACGTAGATCATCCATGCAGCATAACGCTCTTTGAGGTTATACAGCACAGAGGCTTCATTGAGATGGGTCATCATGGCCATGTCCTCAATCTTGTCATACTTGGGAGGATTCATTGGGTAGACATCTTCTTCCTTAGCAACTCTTTCCTATAAATTTGATAAATTAGATATTATATATAAAAGAAAACAATGTAATGAATCATTTAATGAGCATCTACATGAAATGGAAATTAAAACTCACCTCCTTAGTGTCAAGCAAAACAACAGTGACTTTACCCCCGTCTTTGCTCTTGATTGTTCCCTTGAGGTACAACTCTTTGACATCAGCCACATAGCAGGCAGTCTTGGCATCAAATGGTTTGGTTTGAGCCTCGATTCTCTCCTTCTCAGGCTTACGTAGGTAAATGGCAGCCTTGCCATAAGCGGCCATCTCCGCGTCCGTACTCATGGTGGCGGCTTACTAAAGAGAGAAATGATAAACTTATGCATTAGAAATTTCATAAATATTCCATGTAACAATAAAGGCAAGACTCATGAAATGAAACACATGAATTGTGTTAGGAAAGAGGCATATTCCTAAGTTTATTCTTAAGTGAATATTTTTTTTCTCAGTGAATATATTTCCTGACAAAAATTAAGAAATTACTGTCACAGATTTTCTATCATAATAATTTAATATGTTATGATAAAACTTTAGACCTTTCTAATGATTTATATTTATGCAAATGTCAACATGGATTATGATAGCAACACTGCATGCCAACAGTTCTGTAGTTAGAGCCAATTTCATTTTTTGCTACACAGAAAGGTGTCAAATTTAATGAAAACATTTAATTTAATTTAAGAGATATAGCCACTTATATGCACATAAATAGTTGACATACATGTATTAAATCATAACAGAAAATTAGCTCATAGGGAGCAATCAACTCGCCATGAGTTAAGATTTTTGTTGTTACTAACAGTTTTCAAGTTATTAGCAAGAGTGCAAGTATGGATAGTTTGTGGTGCTAGAGGGTTTGAGTTAGAGACTCCACATTTGCTGTGTTTCATGTTCAGACTGTCCTCTATGCTTGTGCCAAATTTGTAAAACTTTCCCACAAGGGGTTCTATGGGCTCTCATAGACTCAAAAGTGAAAGGAGAAAAACAGAATAAATAAAGAGTCAATGGGACCCCTTCCTTAAATTCATCTCACATTTTAAACACATTTATTTGTGAATAAATTAACCACGTTTTTGAAAGCAACATGCTTCCCCAGTTTTCTTCTATAATACAGATTATAACAACTGTTTTCCTCTACCCTAATCCACACACTCAATCATAAACTCACTTGCCTTTTGTCCTGTGAGACCAGATGAAATTTTCACTAACCTTGAATTAAAAGAAAATTCAATTAATTTAAATGTATAAATTAATAAAAACACAATTACAGATGATTATGTGATGATGATAAAATGCCCTTCAGTCACAGTCAGCACAGGCTCTTACCACTGGATGGAACTTCTGAGGTGTTCTCTGCATCCCTACTGGCCTACCCTCTTGGCTTTTATAGAAGTTGATCATGCACACTAAGCAGAATCTATACATGGGTAACCTCATATATACTGATATATGATGAGCTTTCTTGACCCATTTTATAAGAAATTTATGGACAGACTCACAGACATCCTACTTGATGGAATCAGTCATAAGGCAAACCAATATTGCTTAAAATATATAGGTCACAGCTTCAATCTCAAAGCTCATGTGTATTATAATTATTTATTTTTAGTCTATTAATATCTTACTTTGACATATGACACACACTGAAGTAAATAAATCCTTTTTTGGGAAGAGGGTACATTTAGCCACCCCTCCCCCTCCCAATCCCATTTTGTTAATCAGAAAACATTTCACCTTTTCACCTATGGATGTTCTTGTAGCAGGCTAGTGTGGCAGCAATAGAGCTAAACAGTAAAATATGTTACAAATCTGACAAGATATATATAGTTCAAGAATATAGAAAAATACTGGAAAATATGTCTAATACAGTGAAAACACAACAAATGGCAGTTTTTCTTCAGTTTTTCAGACTGTTCCTACATCTTTTCTAACTGATTGGGCTTATGAAATATAAAATGACGATCAAAACTCTGAAAAATTCCATTTACATTGATGGAATACCCTACGTGCACAATAGAACTTCCGGTTAACTTCCGTGTGTTGAGTGTGCGGTCGACTACTTCCTGTAGGTCGTGTTGTTGTAGTGGAGATTTTCCAGAGTCGCTAGTTTTGAGTAGACATAGACAAAGTTTCAATATGAGCGGATTTCAGGTAAAAGAGAGGCAGTTGGCGTATCAACACGTGAAAAAGACCGCACTCCATTGTTGTGTACCCCTGTGTGCGAATTCGTCCAGGTACAACAGTACTATAAGCTTTCATAGCTTTCCAGTAAATGTGTCGGTGAGAGCCGAATGGATGGTAAGAGTACGGTGGGACGACTTCACCCCAAGCAAGACGAGTCGTGTTTGCAGCAGGCATTTCCAAAAGGACGATTTTGTTAACAACAGGCTTTTGCCTTGATTCTTTGTGCTAATTATAAGGGCGGACTGAACATATATAAGGTGAAGTCGGTTAGTTGCTCATTAGGAGAAGCGTACTGGACAGTGAAGAAGCGCGTGCCGTAAGTAAGTGTTTTTGTAATACACAGTTTCGCTGTATTTCTTAGCGTATTACGTGCTAGAAGGAGGATACATTTCGATTTTGTACTTATTTATCTACTCATAATTTTACTGTATTAGCAACTTGTATTCGATTTATAACCACAGCTGTTTAAAGGAACGGCCGCGTTGTGCTGCACTGAATTGTTATTGCTGGCTTTTAGCACTGGTAGTGAGTCATAGTTTAGTTTTGATTGGAGCCATTGACAGGCTTTTGCCTTGATTCTTTGTGCTAATTATAAAAGCGTCCACAGCTGTTCTCAGTCAAGTAGTGATAAGCATCTATTTAATAGTGTTCAGCCTCCTCGTGTGAAGACCGACTCGGGTAAAGACATTCGACTCTACCTGTGCGTGACTCCACCGAGTAAGGACACCGTTAAGGCACTTAAGTATCTCCTTTTCCTGTCCTCTTTCACCCTCCTTCCTCCCTCTAACCATGTGCTTTCACTACATTCCCGTTATCTCTCAAACACGCACCACTACTACACGCAGAAGGCAGCGCAACGCTTCTAATCTGCGCCCTATTCCCTCCTCCGCTAATACTCCTCCCTCTTTCTCTGTGGGTCTATGGAATTGTCAGTCAGCTGTCAACAAAGCTGACTTCATTCCAGCCTTAGCCACTCATTCCACTCTCAATATCTTGGCCTTAACTGAGACCTGGATCCGTCCAGAAGACTCAGCAACCCCTGCTGCCCTCTCTAACAACTTCTCCTTCTCCTACACCCCTCGCCACACTGGGAGGGGTGGAGGCACAGTTCTTCTCATTACTAACAATTGGAAATACGCAACCCACACCTCTCTATGCAATAACAACACATTTGAATACCATGCTATTACAGTTACAACTCCTGTTAAAATCCATCTTGTAGTCATTTACCGCCCCCCAGGTCAATTGGCCACCTTTGTTGAGGAGCTGGATGTGCTGCTGTCCTCTTTCCCAGAGGATGGCACCCCACTTGTAATCCTTGGCGATTTCAACATTCACCTGGACAAACCTTATGCTTCAGATTTCCACTCCCTCCTAGCCTCATTTGATCTCAATCGCCTCATCACTGCACACACCCACAAATCTGGCAACCAACTTGACCTCATCTACACACGCAACTGCACTACGGACAACATTTTAGTGAAAACTTTACACACCTCAGATCATTACTTCATCACATTTAATCTACAACTTACTACTCGTGCACCTCCAGTCCCACTACCAGTTACTTTCAGACGAAACCTGCGCTCTCTTTCTCCCTCTCATCTCTCCTCTGTTGTGTCATCCTCCCTTCCCTCACCCACACAATTCTCATCTATGGATGTCAACACTGCAACAGACACCTTATGTTCTACCTTAACTTCCTGTCTCGATAGTATCTGCCCTCTATCTTCTAGGCCAGCACGCCCTACTCCCTCTAACCCTTGGTTATCTGACTTTCTTCGCGAACACTGGACCAAACTCAGGGCAGCAGAGAGAAAATGGCGAAAATCAAATGACCCATCTGACCTGGGTAAGTACCAGTCTCTGCTCTCATCCTTCTCAGACGATGTCCATGCAGCTAAATCCTCATTTTTCCGCAACAAAATCAAAAGCACCTCAAACACACGCACACTTTTCAGAACAGTCAACTCTCTCCTCTGTCCCCCTCCACCACCTCCCACCACCTCTTTATCTGCCGACATTTTTGCCCATTTCTTTACTGATAAAACAACAATTATCAGTAGTCAGTTCTCACCTCCACACACACAGGATCTTAGATCAGCCACATCCACAGACAAACATCTTCTCTCCTCCTTCTCTACACTCACTGAGACGGAAGTATCAAAACTTCTCCTTTCCAGCCATCCTACTACTTGCCCCCTAGATCCAATCCCCTCACACCTCCTACAAGCCATCTCTCCTGTACTCCTACCAGCACTCACACACATCATCAACACATCTCTCTGCACCGGTATCTTCCCTACCACATTCAAGCAGGCTCGAGTAACTCCACTGCTTAAAAAACCCACACTCAACACATCACTTGTAGATAACTACAGACCTGTTTCTCTCCTACCATACATAGCGAAAACACTTGAACGAGTTGTTTTCAACCAGGTTTCATCTTTCCTCTTACAGTTTAATCAGCTGGACGTAAACCAATCAGGTTTCAAAAAGGGCCACTCAACAGAGACTGCATTACTGTCGGTCACTGAAGCCCTGCGGATTGCAAAAGCTGCTTCCAAATCATCAGTCCTCATCCTCCTCGATCTATCTGCTGCGTTTGACACTGTGAATCATCAGATTCTTCTATCCACCCTCTCATCACTGGGCATCACAGGGATTCCACTCCACTGGTTTGAGTCCTATCTCACAGGTAGGTCTTTCAAGGTTGCCTGGAGAGGGGAGGTATCCAAAGCACATCAACTAACCACGGGGGTTCCCTAGGGCTCAGTGCTTGGACCTCTCCTCTTCTCCATTTACACTACATCACTGGGACCCATCATACAGACACATGGCTTTTCATACCATTGCTATGCTGATGACACACAGCTCTACCTCTCATTTCAACCTGATGATCCCACAGTAGCTGCACGAATCTCACGCTGTCTAGATGACATCTCGTCATGGATGAAACAACATCACCTGCAGCTCAACCTGGCAAAGACTAAGCTTCTCGTCTTCCCTGCTAACCCAACTCTACAACACAATTTCACCATCAAGCTAGGTTCATCTTTGATTACCCCTTCAGAGTCGGTCAGAAATCTCGGAGTAATCTTTGATGACCAGCTGTCCTTCAAAGACCACATTTCAAAGACAGCTCGGTCTTGCAGGTTTGCCCTGCACAACATCAGAAAGATCAGACCGTTCCTTACAGAGCATGCAACACAGCTTCTTGTCCAAGCCCTGGTCATTTCTAGGCCTGACTACTGCAATGTGCTTCTGGCTGGACTTCCATCGTGTGCAATCAAAACACTTCAATTGATTAAGAATGCAGCGGCACGTCTTGTCTTCAACGAGCCCAAAAGGGCCCATGTCACACCTCTCTTCATCTCTCTGCACTGGCTACCACTCGCTGCCCGCATTAAGTTCAAGGCTTTGACGCTTGCTTATGGATCCACCACAAGCTCAGCACCCGCATACTTCGACTCGATCCTACGAGTCTACACCCCTACCAGAAGCCTCCGCTCAGCTAAAGAGCGGGGGCTGGTGTTACCACCCCAGAGAGGCATGAAATCCCTCTCCAGAACATTTTCATTCACTGTTCCCAGCTGGTGGAACGATCTTCCCACCTCCATCTGGATGGCAGAATCACTAACATCATTCAAAAAACAGCTAAAAACCCATCTCTTCCGTGAGCACTTAATCTCATCATAAAAAAAAAATTAATTAAAATAAAAAATTATTTCTTTTTTCCTCTATCTTTCTCTACACCCTCCCTATTCTAGCTTACGCTACTCTGAGCAATGCCCGAAACGTAGTATTTAAGGCACTTCTCAGTTGTAAGTCGCTTTGGATAAAAGCGTCTGCTAAATGCATAAATGTAAATGTAAACAACCCGGGGAAATTGAGAAAGTTGAAGAAAGGGGTCATTCCTGCTCTTTTTTCCTGGAATAATTTTCAAATACCGGCACCGAGGGCGAGCATGTGGGAATGGAGACCCAGAGCGGATAGCCCCCCTCCTGTCCATGACATCGACTCAGAAGAAGAGATGGAGGTGGCTACCCTGGCACCAGATCATGATTACTGTATTACTCCTACAACAGCAATGGTCGCAGATCAGTTCGCTGAGGAAAACGATACACTTCGCCAGAAAGTAAAGGAGCTCGAACTACAAATTCAGGCTCTCCAGCTGCCGAGTTGTTTTGGACTAAAGCGCTTTGCAGGATCGGACGAGGACATCCGATTTTATACCAGGTAAGTCATAATTAGGGTGTTTTGAATTGCAGGAAGCTTATGTCTTGTACCATATTAACAGTGATGGACAAAAAAAATTTAAATATTGCTCCACTAAAAGTCCACATTGCAAGAGGAAGAGTATTTTCCTCTTGTAGTGTACATCAAATATCAAAAGTAAAAGTAATGTAATTTATGACTAACATAAAGATATGATCAGGCCCAAACTTGTGCTACCTACAGCACTCAGTCAGATGCGTAGACACAACCTTTTATTGTCTTTTCTTCATGTAAAACAAATGTAGTAAGTAGAGTAAAAATTAAGATAATTGATCATGTGTAACTAAATTAGTCTACAATGACTAACAACGTTATTGTGTATTTTGTTTAAAAGATTCCATTCTTATGACCACCTGATGGAATTCTGGAGGTTCATCGAACCAGCAACATCAAGGATGATCCGTGTGACAAGTGTGGCAAGAGAAGCATCGGCCTCTGTGGCAGAGAAAACAACATTGAACAGATCAACTAAGTTGCTGCCCATAGATGAGTCATTTCTTTTTCTAAATTATCTATCAACCGGATACACAGAGAGAGAGCTTGGCCACCGATTTAACATCCATCGGACAACAGCCATCAGGATCATCACAACCTGGGCCAACTTTCTTTACTGTGTACTGGGAGCTGTGTGTATCTGGATGACACCTGAAGAAATCACAGCCAACCTACCTCCTGAGTTCAAGGAATATGCAGACACTCAGGTCATTGTTGACTGCACAGAACTGCGGTGCCAAACTCCATCCTCACTTGTGCTACAGAGGGAGGTGTACTAGTCAATCGCGCGGCTGCGAGTTCATGGTGAAAGGTTAATCAGGCGAGTTAAGGAGAACAAACTTTTTGACACTGTAATCCCTTTGTCTATTTCAGGGAGCATTAACCAACTTTTCACTGTAGCTTGTATATTGTGCAACTACAAAAATTGACCTCTGTTCAAAGACTGGAGAGAACATAAGAGCCAGGTAGAAATCTGACTGTTTGCTTCATGGCTGGCTGCTCCTCTTCCTCCTCTTCCTTTTTTTATTATTATTATTTTTTTACAAACAATATACTGATTCACACCACAATTTAGTTTTGGCTTACATTTACTGACTTTAATTAATAAATTATTTATTTGAAATCTATATTAACTTGGTCTCCCTTTGTGTTGTTTAATTTCCCCTCAAGTGGGCCTGACTCATTGAATATTAGTTTAACATCTAGCAATACATTGGTGTGGGTTCACCTTTGCTGTGTACACTAAGTCAAGTGGTCAATCCTAAAAGAGTTACAACTCTGTTTAGCACATTTTTTTTTTTTATTAGTAACTTGACAAATTTAAATTAACTTAAAACAACCCACTTGAAGGCCTCACACTATAATGATATATCAAGAAGAACAAGACAGTTCTTAGAAGTAATTGTTTACTGATAATTCATTTTATTACAGCAGATATTTATGTAGGTATGTGTAGAAAAAAAAGAAGTCTGCTCTCTCTCTTATTTTTTGCATCACACCACTGTCCCGGTATATTCTTTGAATCAGGGTGTCTTCCTCCTCAAACACCACAAAATCACACCACTCCATCCCTGTTAGGAGCAGCTGACCCTGCACCTGCCAGTAGTAGCCATGACCCTGCGTCAATTCCAGGTTGCCGTCTTTCATTTTCCAAATAGCTCTTAACGTTTGGACATTTTATTTCCACAAGGCCGTATTCAGTACTTTCTGCTGGGTCAAAGACAACCCCATCTGGGGATGTACCTAGCCATAGAGTGTCGGGGTGTATAATGAAGCCACAAGGGTAGTAGTTCACCCTCTTGAGCTTGCTCTTCGATGGCATCAGCTTCCATTTCGAGACCCCGCTTCATTGCTTCTGTCTGACGGACCCCTTTGAGCAGCCAGTCTGCCATCTTATCTAAGGTGCATGGTTTAGCATGGCATATTTCCCCAAAATGTGAGGAAGTGAGTCTGGGTTTTTTCAGTCTATGCCAGTCTGCTGATGTACTTTGACTCCTAGTTGCATCCTCTATTTTGTCCCAGGTAATCTCAAGTGACTTGAAGTGCAGCTGTTGATGCTCAGTGAAAACAAACATACTGCATGATGTCTCCAGTCTGCAGCCAGCCAATGGCAAATCTGGGCATGGTGGAGTGTCATGGTGAGCAACAGGGAGACTTCTTGCCTTGGGTTGTTGGTATGACAGGGGACTGCCTGCTTGTACCAAACCGAGTGTAGAGTCCACTAGTGGCACCTCACAGGTGATACCATTGTACAAATGGTTGGTGCAGAAACAGGGGTTAACTCTTTGTAGATCTCTGACACTCTGAGAATGGACAGGTCCAGCAACTCTCCACTGATGGCTTTGTACTGTGTGGACCTATTTGAAACAAATTGAGAAACGTGAATGCATTGATTGATTCCTAGGTTTATTTTGTTATGAATAAACAAATGTGCGATCTATAAAGCAAAAACCTTACAATTAAAGTTGAAATGTTGTAATGTTCAAGTTTTTGATCTAAAAAAAAGAAAGATGCACAAAGAAAATGACTCTAACATGACCATATTGATTGATTGATTCTAAGATATTTAGTATGTTACAAACAATGTGCAATCTGTAAAACCAAAACCTCAAAATTAAAGTTGAAATGGTATACTGTTGAAGTTTTTGACCTTGAGAAAAAGCTTTAAGTATATACCAACAATTTTTATGTTTATTATTTAATTTTAATTTTAAACAGGTACATTGTTGGTACATTTTTGTGAAGTACACCTGTTTTGACGTGATGTCCATTGAAATGGACAAAAAAAATTACACTTAAAGCCAAACATTTTATTTTTATTTGGTCTTATTTACAGAAGCCTCATAAGCTTGGAAAATGTACTTTTATATTTTTCAGAAACTTTAAACATAATTCAGGTCTGAAGGGGTTAATTAATAGATTACTAACTACTAGCCAAAATCTCACCTTACTCCCTCGGCCATGGTCCTCTGCTTTGGTTTGGCAGACATCACAGCCATCTTCTCGACGGGACCTGGTTTAACACCCTGTGAATATAGGCCATAAGCAGTGATGAGCGTATGTGATGTGTGTGTAGATGTAGTATTGAAATTATTGTTACATTATTCCAAGACTTGCCAGGGTTCTTGGCTTGTGCCACTGTTGTTCACTTTCCGTACAGCTCAGCACTGGTGAAACAACTGGAATGTCTAGCTGAGAATAATGTGCAGACTGGAAAAGTAGAGCCACACAATGGTTACAGAGCACTGATCCAGCTACACATGTACAGCTGTGATGGACCAGCTCAACAGGGATTAAGTCCTTCAGCCCCACCTGTAACAAGATGTTAAAAAAAATATAAATTAAAAAAAAGAGTAGCATAACTGAATCCCTACTTAAAAAGTACCAAGATTGCAGTATACCTACTTAGACTTAGCAGGTTTACATAAACTTCTATACCTATCTTATGTGTTTCACCTTTCACCTGGGATGTTCAGCATACCTGGAAAAACAAACTATAATACACCACTGATTGCTGTTAGTGAAAACATAGTAGTAACGTTTTTAACATGAATGGGGGACATGGTCAACCAAATGAACATGGTTAACCTAAAACAAAGAACCAAAAGAACACGATTAACCCAGGAACATGGGTAACCATCTTAATGCTACACTCATCCTACACTTAAACTGTGAGGTGGTTTAGATCTGTCCATTGACGAATGACATAATGCCCTCACACACACTACTCCTGTCACTGGATCTTTCTTGGACACTGAGAGGAAATACAAAACCGGGTGCAGGTGAACAGTGGTCGACAATCCTGTGGACGTCGTTCACGTCAATTTTCGGGAGGCCTTGTAGACAACGGGTGAAATATGCCATCTTTCGCAATCAAAACCTGCAATCTCGCTGCTATAGCAATGCCGCGAACCGGAAATGGTCGACCGCACACTCAAGGTGGCGGAAGTAGAATTCCTTAGTTACGTGCACATAGCCTATTATCAAATGAGCCAAGATTGTTTAAACTCCAACTGACAAAAATTCTAATTTAAACACCCAGAAGCTCATTAGACTCAATCAAATACTGGAAAACACTACACAAATTTTAAAATCTGAACAGATTTTAAAACACTAGGCATCATACACTTAACAAATTTGTAATAATTACAAAGAAAAAACTGGGTTTCATACACTAAACGACTGAGAAACACTTTACTACACTTTTAAATTGTTCTGATCACAACAAACTTGCACTGAAACACATGCCTTGTTGCTAGGAGATGCATGACAACTGAAAACTGTTTACTCTTAAATTGGCTCAAAATATCAATCATGTTTGATATCCTCTGACTGGATGTAATCAAACTTTAGTCGCTTTTACACCATCAGACTGATCTGTTCTAAAAACATTAAGGAATGGTTCCAGTTGTATTTCAACTTGAGCCTGGTAAGGCATGGCACAATTACAAACCTTTCTTGACCCGGAATTCCAAGCACGGTTGGCTAACCGTTCTGCACCAACACAGAGTACCCTAACAACCTCATAGCAATGCCCTTAAAAAAACATACTAAACACCCTAACAATTGTGTAGCAACACCCAGAGTACCCTAACAACCTCATAGCAATGTCCTTAAAAAACATACTAAACACCGTAACAATTGTGTAGCAACACCCTTGAAACCACAATGAACACCCTAGCAACCATGTAGCAATGCCCTATCAACCACCCTGAGAACCCTAGCAACTGCATAGCAGCACTCTAGCAACCACCCTGAGTATCCGTGTAGCAACGCTCTTGAAACCGCACTGAACATCCTAGCAACACCCTAGAAACCATCTAGTAACACCCTTGAAACCACACTGAACACCCAAGCAACACCATAGCAACCATGTAGTAACCCCTTTGTAATCACACTGATCACCATAGCAACCATGTAACACCATTGAAACCACACTAAACACCCTAGCAACCTTGTAGCAATGCCCTTGAAACCACAATTAACACCCTAGCAACTGTGTAGCAACGCCCTTGAAACCACCCTGAACACCCTAACAACTGTGTAGTAACGCCTTTGAAACCACACTGAACACTCTAGCAACCTTGTAGCAACGCCCTTGTAACCACAATGAACACCCTAGCAACACACTAGCAACACCCTAGCAATGCCCTTGACACCACATTGAAATCACCCTATAAGTCACATTTGATTGCATTCAGAAATAATACCGGTAAATAAAGCGAAATGTTATAATGCAGCCTACTACAAACATTATAAACACTACAAATAGCTATAGGTTATTTTAGTGCCCCTCCCTCCACAACAAATCCTTTAAATTTAAAGGTATTCAGAACAGATCAAGAATGAAAAAAATATAAGTAGGCTATAACTATAAAGCCAAAACGAAATAATTGAATGTGAAACTGAAAGTACTCAGCATTAGGCCCACATTGTCACATGTCTGTCTGGTCCTGTGTAGCACGTGTTTGTCATGTTTTGGTATTATGTCATGTCTCTAGTCTCGTCACCCCGCCCATCTTGTTATCTGGTTATTGTTTAATTGGCCCCAACTGTTTTCCCTCATCTCCTGCCTGATTCGTTACCCATATAGTCTCCTTGTGTTTGCAGTCCTGTGCTGGATTGTTGTCTGATGTCTTCTATTACCTGTCATGTACTTACGTTTTTTGCCTTATGGTTCCCTGTTCTTTAGTGTAGTTTGATTTTCCCCCTCATGGGTTGTTTTTATTTGTTTCTGTTTATATTATTATTTAAATAAATACCATCCTTCTTCCTGCACTTGAGTCCTCGCTCCCATTTACCTTACTGATTCCTGAAACACATAGCCTAACTCTCTCCTTCGAATCCAAATGTTTCCATATTTGCGATTTATATTTGGATGCTAAACCATTATTTATTATATGGTTTGTACTTCACTCGTGTCAGGATATATGCAAGGAGGCAGAGGTAAGTGAATCCAAACACAGTGTTTCTTAAGATACTAAGAGTGCAAAGTGAGTATACAAGGAATACTGGTGCAGATTCTGTGAAGATCACTCAGTGCGGGGCTGATCACAGGTGAGTACGTTCGCTTCAGGTATGTGTATACCAAGCAGTCACAGTTCATTAATACTTGTCCTTTCTCTTTCAGACGTTGTCGATATCAAGAAAGCTTGAGGGAAACACTGGAAGCTCTGGAGAGCACGGGATCACAGGCGATGGGAAGCGAACAGGTATCTTGGAGACAGTAGGACAATGACACAGAGGTTAGTGGAACACAGGTGAGTAAATGTTACGTCTTGGGATCTTTGGGTGTATCAGAGGGTCAGGAGACATCGGAATATGGTCTGTTCCTGTTGGAGGTTTGACATTGAACTGAGGCTGTGGTGAGTGTTTTATTGTGCCTGGTGATGAGGTTGTTGATGGGAAGCAGGTGTGAGTGATTAGTATTCTGGGGAGAGTGATCGTTGAGTAGTGGATGGGACCAAGCTTGACTGATCCCTGACAACTTGTATCCCAATATTGATGGAAAGAATCATCCTTCACATGCGCAAAAATGTGCTTGGAAACACCACAACGGAGCGGTGCTCACGCTGAATGGCACGAATTGTAGGCTACTAGCCTCCTGACTGTTTAAACTGAGCTGTTTAACTTTTTTTATGTTAGGTTGACTATTTTATGTTGATAATGAACAGGCTGCGATGTCAAATTTGCACTGCTGGAATATGTTGTGTGTGCGCAAATGAGCAGAGGAAACATAAAATACTCTGTCACTTTGGTTATACAGATAATAAGAGTAGGACATCGTTCAAAATTGCAAAGTGTTAACTTACATTGTGCTTTTGTAAAATAAAGAAAACAAGATGTGCTTTCTGTCATCTGGGTTTCCCTTCCGTGAGCTTGTTTGAGGAGCGCCGCACCTCACAAAAATTAACCAAACTCAGCAACAACTGTCGCACAGTTTTTTTTCTTTCTTTTTGTTAATCTGTTAAGTCAAATATATTTTGCGTATTTATTCCTTTTATATAGGCCAATAGACTTCATCTTGGCGACCCCATTTTTTAAGTCTCAGGGTTTGAAAACCACTGATTTAGACGATGAATTAGAAATAGATGATGAGATGATCAGAAGGAGACGATCAGACGATCGAGGCAGACAAAGGTCCAAAAAAATTGCTTAATGGTTCATTCAAGCCATCTACTCTCATCTCACTCACCGTTCTTTCTTTTACTTAAGATCTTTTCTTTGCGTTGAGTCTCGTGTTCTAAGTTAAGTTTTGCCGACAAAGTTTCGGTTAACAATTCTACAGCCTTCAACCGCCTCAACTTCAAACTTCATCCACAAGATTTTTCATCCATCCGAGTCATTTGCTCAGCTGTAAAATGTGACTCTTTCAAAATTCCCTATAAATTAATAATTCCCATTGAACTAAATAGACCTGTTTCCCTTATACACGTCTTACATAAATATCAGTTATCACTATATATCTCCCAAAAATATGTCTTGTAAAGAGCTCTTGTATATGTCTTGTATATTTAAATGCTCTGTTTATGATCAAAGCTCAGTTTTAATGCATATAATGCAATGCAATACAATGACTGACAAATGTACAAATAAACATTCCTCAAAAGCCTGATGTTTCATATTCAATACTCATTTACATTTTAACGTGATTTTAAAGTACTCTCTCTCTAGTGTGTGTGTGTGTGTGTGTGTGGATGGGCGGAGCCGCTGATCATTGCTGCTGATCTGTTCACCTGCCGCAGCTGATGAGCGCGCCAGCTGCTGCTGATTAGCACACCCTATTTAGTCTCTCTGTGTTCTCCTTTGCATTTATCAGAGCATTGTTGGATGTACCCGTGTTTACCCGCCTGTTTCCTGTGTGTCTCCTGCTGTCGCCTGTTTCCTGTGTGCTCGTCGTCTCCACCACCATCCTTCTCCAATGGAGGTCTGGGATGTCCTCAGCGTCCTTGTGCTTCTTTGCTCTGGACTTATTCCACCATTGCTGTCGTTCTCTGACCTGCTGTCTTAATAAACACTTTATACTTGCAACTGAATCCTGCTCCGTCATATCATTACAGAACGCTCTGACCGGAAATGGATTCAGCAAGTTCATCTGATCTCAATGAGTTTCTGTCATGCAGCAGTTCCAGAATGGACCAACAGGAGGAGAATCTGGCCGTCACGGGATGAGCTGTACAAGCCTTGGTAGCACAGGTGTCCGAGCTGACCCAAGAGATTCAACACCTCACTAGTCCCGCTGTGCCCAGTTCACTGCCGACCCGGCGGTGATTGATTTTTTTCTTTGTCAGACGAGTGCTTCAGAGGTTGCTAGAGAATGGGCTTTTTGTCAAGGCGGAGAAATGCGCTTTTCATGCACAGTCTGTTTCTTTCTTAGGGTATATCGTCTCTTCTGAGGGAGTGCGTATGGATCCTGACATGGTTAAGGCTGTGGTAGATTGCCCATGTCCAGATTCCCGTAAGACCCTACAGAGGTTTTTGGGGTTTGCCAACTTCTATTGGCGTTTTATTCACAACTTTAGCCAACTAGCCGCACCTCTGACTGCCTTGACCTCTCCCGGAACGACATTCAGGTGGTCTGGTATTCTCCAACCTCAAAAGTCGCTTTGTTTCGGCTCCCATCTTAGTTGCACCTGATCCCTCACGTCAGTTCGTGGTGGAGGTCGATGCATCAGAGGTGGGTGTAGGTGCAGTTCTATCCCAACGCTGTTCCTCAGACGATAAGATGCATCCTTGCACGTTTTTGTCCTACCGTCTGTCACCTGTCGAACGTAATTACGACATTGGTAACAGAGAATTGTTGGCCGTCAAGTTAGCGTTGGAGGAGTAGCGTCATTGGCTAGAAGGGTCGGGGGTACCTTTTATACTGTGGACCAATCATAAGAACCTTGAATATAATAGATCTGCTAAGAGACTCAATTCCAGGCAGGCTCAGTGGGCACTTTTTTTCGGACGTTTTGACTTTTCTCTCTCGTACCGCCCCGGATCCAAGATTCTTTATTTCGCATTTTTGATCCCTCCCAACGCCCCGGTTACTCCAGAGTGCATTTTGCCCGAGAAGATGGTTATCTCCACACTCACATGGGAGGTCGAATCGAAGGTCAGATTGGCCTTAGAAGGGGTAACGCCTCTGCCCGGCTGTGGACCAGTTCTCGAAGGCAGCACATTTTATTCCCTATTGCCCAAATTACCCTCAGCCAAGGAGACAGCGGTGTCTGTTGTAGACCATGTTTTTCGTTTACATGGCCTCCCAATGGACGTGGTCTCCAACAGGGGTTCCTAATTTGAGTTCTGTAGATTACTAGGGGCGACAGTCAGTCTGTTTTCGGGTTACCATTCCCAGAGCAATGGTCAGACCGAGCGAGCCAACCAGGATTTGGAGAGCGTGTTGTGATGTTTGGTGTCCAAGAATCCTTCATCCTGGAGCCAACAACTTTCTATTGTTGAGTATGCGCATAACTTGTTACCAGTGTCATCAACGGGCCTTTCTCCGTTTGAGTGTAGTCTAGGATACCAGCCACCAATTTTTCTGAGTCTGGATTCTGAAGTCGCGGTCCTCTCCGCTCACACCTTCGTCCAGAGGTGCCACCGCACATGAACCAGACTCTGCTCCAGGTGGGGTGCACACTAAGGCTAAAGCCGATCGGCACCAGTCTAGGCCTCCTGTATACATTGTGGGTCAAAAAGTGTGGCTTTCTACCACGAACATTCTGCTCCGCTCCGTGTCTAATAAGCTAGCTCCCAAATTTATCGGCCCGTTCACTGTCACCAAGATCATTAGTCTGGTGACAGTCCGCCTCAAACTTCCTCCAGCGTACAGGAGAATTCACCCCGCATTTCATGTATCCAAATTAAAACCTGTTCTCACCTTAATCCGCCGGTCCTGGTTCCCCCACCGCCGCGTCTTGTAGATGGGGAACCTACGTATTCGGTCAATCGTATTCTGGACTTGAGACGGAGGGGACGCGGATTCCAGTACCTGGTGGACTGGGAGGGTTACGGTCCGGAGGAGAGAAGTTGGGTTCCTGCTAGGGACATTCTGGACCACTCCCTTATTGATGATTACAATCAACAGGTAAGTTCTTTCCCGGAGCGCCAGGAGGCACTCCTAGGGGGAGGGGTACTGTCACGGTTCATGAATTCGCTGTCTCTTTCTCGTGTGTGGATGGGCAGAGCCGCTGATCATTGCTGCTGATCTGTTCACCTGCCGCAGCTGATCAGCGCGCCAGCTGCTGCTGATTAGCACACCCTATTTAGTCTCTGTGTTCTCCTTTGCATTTGTCAGAGCGTTGTTGGATGTACCCGTGTTTTCCTGCCTGTTTCCTGTGTGTCTCCTGCTGTTGCCTGTTTCCTGTGTGCTTGTCGTCTCCACCACCATCATCTTTCTCCACCGAAGGTCTGGGCTGTCCTCAGTGTCCCTGTGCTGCCAAGTGCCTCTTCACTCTGGACTTATTCCACCATTGCTGTCGTTCTCTGACCTGCTGTCTTGATTAAAAACGTTTTACTTGCAACTGAATCTTGCTCCGTGATATCATTACAGTAATGTCACTTCCGGCCACAGCTAAAAGCCTACTGGAGGAGGATTTTCAGTTCAACTTTATTTTAAGGTGTCCTCGTTACAGTATAATTATACATTTAATTACAAAGTAATACTAATTAACTACATGTTCTTAGGGTTAGGATTAGGGTTTGGTGTAGAGTTAGTTGCAAGTAAATATGCATAATTTATAGTTATTACTATGTGTAACAATGACACTGTAAAATAAATGTATTACCAGATTACGTCTAACTCATTTTTTTTTTATTTTGGCCATGTTTAGCATGAGAATCCAACTCTTTAACAGTGTAAATAAGTCAGAATGCATGAATAGCATTAGACTCCCCCTTTAACAATGTGATCGCAGCTACATGCTCTGGGTAGTACTGTGCCGAGTACTTGTTGTCATGAAAATAACCTTTCTTAGAGTTGATAGCCAACTCGGGAGGAGCAGGAGAAGTGTGCAGCCAAAACGCACAAGAAGGCAGTTGCCATCACAGGAATCACAGCCAATGGTGGTACCTCTGTGACTAATGAACCAGACTCTGGACAACTGGACTCAAGATCACCAGGACCACTGAACTTGGGATCACTAGACTTGTGACCACCGGATTGGAGAGCTCTAGGATCAACCGTAACATTTTCATAGCCGCATGGATCATAGGAGGATCCGCCACCTTGGATGCCAGACCCAATGCTTCCTTCTCTGTGCTGGGGTCAATTTGGTGTCCAGACTGGAGGATGAAGAGAACTCCGGGGTTGGAAAGGACTTTGGAGACTCAGGGAGACGCAGACGTGAGGACTGATTTTAAAGAGTTGGATTCACTTCGCAGGAGGGAATAGAAGATATACTGATCCAGTGTGCAGTTGTTTGTTTCCCAGGGCATCTGTGAAAACAAGGGCTCATCCAAGCCCTCATGGAAAAGAGCCATTAATGCCACATCAATAAAATACACAGCTGAAGACAGTTTTCAGAATTCCAATGCTCCTCTACTGGGTGGCCATTTTGGGAGTAGGAGATCAACAGGTCGGCTGGACAGATTGGAGTCATAACTGTTCCTATAAAGTACTTAACTCAATAGACAAGAAGTGGTGTAACTCATTTTCAGGTAATTTATTTTAATTTATTGGACAATATGTGCAGGAACAGGCGAAACAGGCAAGTAAACTTGAAGTAAAACCGTTCGATGTAATATGCAGATGAATGACTTAGGATGTATCTTACTAGGTCCCCAGCAGCATGCACAGACAGAAAATAATCTGATGTTACTTGAGGCAAAGGTAACAAGACAATGCATTTTAGAGTTTTAGCCATAAAAGGAAATATAAAGATATTTTTAGTTCATTCCCATTTAGCCATCAGCTGTTGAAACCTGACAGACAGTTTTAACTCTTTTCCCGTCATTGACAGAAATTTCCGTTATTTGTGAGAAAACGCTTCCCAGCCATTGACCAGCAATTTTCCAGCTTTCTGTGTTTTCACTGTTATGAGGTAGGGGGCGCTATTACGCATCTGAAAGAGTACTGAATCTCCTGATCAAGAGATGTCAGAAGAAGATGCAGAAACAAGCGATATCCTATGAAATCATATGCATATGTAAAAAAAAAAACACGATCATCAATACTTAACCCTTAAACAGGCACTACTGGAAATGATCAGCAAAAAAATTATCTCGTCACTTTTTATATCATCTGGACTTAAGTAAAACATATCCAAAGGAATTTTTGAAATATTTCAGAGGGCCCAGTTTACCTCGAAGTGATGTTTTATTAACAGATTTCGGGAGGAGCACGTTCAGATAATTGGAGTGGAGCATATTAAGCTAATCAATTTAATCAATGATAGGAGGTGTGTATATATAGAGCTGACTTACCTTCCTTTCGTTGACAGTTTCTTAGCATTTTGGTCTGCCCATTTGCGAGGATCACAACTCCAGTCATCCTCTTCTGATGGTGAAACCAACTCCCCTCGGGACCCTCCGCCCTCCTGCTGGCCCCACGTCTACTCCTCCGCTGCCTGACCTGAGCTCCAGGCTTCTCCGCGTGGCCACCGGCCTCCTCAATCAGCCTCACGCTCGCCAAGACGCTAAGGCCAACCCTCGACTCCACAGGCGAGACGGCCAACTTCCTCCCCGGCGTCCTCCTACAACAGTTCCCTCCAACATTCGCTAACACTTCTCCTTTTCAGTGGCCTGCAGCTCCAGCAAACGCAAGGCCACCCCTACCTACAGCACAGGCCTATATGTCTCAAATGCATCCTCCTTTTTCTCATGCTCCTAACAATTTTCCCCTCCAAGCTCCAGAAGCAGCCCTGGCTCCTCTCTCTTCCAACCCTCTTCTGCAAACTAAATCTCCGTTTTCTCTCTTCACAGCAAACACCAATGCCCGTCCTATCTAACGCCATTTCCTCAGAGCCGCCTCCAGTGGCTCAAAACATCCGGCAGGTGTGGACATTGACTTATCATCTCTCCTCTCTCTATTCCCTGTGTCAGACACAATCCGTCAAATAGACTGCAGGGATTTTTCAGTCACTGTAAAAAAAACCAACCCACATTCATCCCGCTAACTTTCTTTTTCAGAATTTTCGATTGCTTTTTCCCGTTTCACGGATATAATTTGTTTAGATTTCCCCCACAGGCGCCGCAAGCTGAATGATTATCTAGCAATCATAGCCGAGCTTGCGCTGTCCTACGGGGAGGACATTTTTACACCTATCACAAACTCTTCTCTGCAAAGTGTGCCGTGCGCTCACCCAGTGGAATCAGTGCGCTTGCTGGGGCGCACTTGATATGGATCTTCACAGCAGAGTGTTCTTAGGCTGCAGGAATATTTTGTGTGCAGTTTGCAGGTCAGTGGCACCTTCCTGGAAGTCATGCCCTCAGATTAACCCCTCCCCCCCACCCGGATACAACTCAAGCTATGTGCCACGGCTTGCAACCACCACAGCAAACCATGATTTTAGAAGAAATCCCCCTCGTTTCACAGACAATCAGCCCTGCAACAGTTTTAACACAGGGAAATGCAACAGACAACGTTGCAGATTCCTGCATATTTGCAACTTCTGTGGTGGTGCACATGCTCACTATGTATGCCCAGTGTTTAAATCAATCAATAAAAAAACAAAAAATTACTTGGACTCCTGTGAAATTTTCTTGTCTATCCGTCGAATTAGCGCACCACCCGGACGCCGATTTCACAAATTATTTGCTGACCGGACTCGAACACGGTTTTATACCCGGCATTGAATGCCCGCTTTCCCAGAACACGCTCTGTAACAATCACTAATCTGCTCTTGCTGAAGCCGAAGTCGTAGACATCCTGATTAAAAAAAAAAAAGTCGAGTCAGGTTTCATGATCGGCTCTTTTGACGACCCTCCCTTCAAAAATGTTCGCATTAGCCCCATCGGAGTGGCCACAAGAAAATTTTTGGGTAAAAAACACCTCATAATTGATCTCTCAGCTCCGCACAATTCCCAGTTTCCTAGCATAAACAGCTTGATACCTCTCGACGAATTCTCTCTCAAATACATGCAATTGAAATGATTAAAATCGCAGGTCGGGGTGCTTGGCTCGCAAAAATTGACATCACTTCTGCTTTCAAAGTGATGCCCATCCATCCAGATTCATGGCACTTATTTGGGGTTCGCTGGCATGAGAAATTCTATTTCACTGTATGCCTAACGTTTGGGTGCAAAAGCAGCCCTAAGATTTTCAACATGCTATCAGAAGCTGTTTGTTGGATGCTGTCAAACAATTATGCCATTTCTCACCTCATCCACCTGCTAGACAATTTTCTAATTATCTCTGCTCCTGACGCCATCCCAGCCGCACATGTCCTCACGTTCAAAACGTTTGTTTTTTTTAACTCGGAATCCCCATCGCCCAGGAAAAAAACCATGGGTCCCGCCACATCCATCGAGTTTCTTGGTATTCATTTAGATTCAGTAAAAATCCAAGCTTCACTACCAAAAGAAAAAATTGATAGGATAATTCTTGTCTCATCTACCTTTCTAGATAACTCCCTCCGTTCCAAACGTGAACTCCTATCACTGCTAGGTCACTTAAACTTCGCAATGCACATCATTCCGCAAGGCCGCCCTTTCATCTTGCATCTCTCACTTGCATCTTCGGTTCACACGCTGGAGGACCTAATTCTAATAACCAAGACATGCCGCGACGAACTTGGAATCAGTGGAAAGGTCTGTCTTTGTTATTAAAAAAAAAAAAAAAAAAATCTCGTTTCTTCCCCCGTCGACATCCAACTTTTCACAGACGCAGCCCCTTCAGTCAGCTTCGGGGGATTTTATCAAGGACGCTGGTTCGCGTCTCCATGGCCACCACAGCTTCAGGACATGCTGCAGTCCTCAGCGCTGTTCGAGCTTTACCCTCTCGTAGTTGCGGCTTTTCTGTGGGGGAAAGAATGGACGGCGAGCAGCATATTAGTGCATTGCGACAATGAGGCAACAGTCCAGTGCATTAATAAAGGCCACTCTCATTCACCCGCTCTGATGCCCCTTCTAAGACGTCTCATCTGGATCTCAGCTTGTGATCAATTTATTATTATTGCAAAACATGTCACAGGGTCCGAAAACCTAATTGCTGACTCTCTGCCTCGTTTTGTTTCAGAAATTCAGGATATTGGCTCCAGAGGTAGATCATTTTCTTAACTCCAGTACCTCATTATTCAGAACTGATATTCCCATAAACCACCCGCTAAAACCCTTCCTTGATGCATCGCTCAACGGCATCCTCTAAACAGTTTCCCCCCCAGAACAATCCAATCCTATGTGACCGCTTGGAGATGTTTTAAATCTTTCCACTTTTGGGTATAGCTTGCTCCAAATTTTTCTCTCCTTTCAATTACCTCATTTATCTCCTATCTCAACAATATTAAGGGCTTCCAAGTTGGGTCCCTCAAAAGCTACCTGAGCAGCATTAAATTTTTCCACAAATTGATTTATGGCGCTCCCTCCCCAGAGATAAATAACTCACAAACCTCCCTCCTGATCAAGGGGATTCAGTGATCACAGCCCACCCGCCCTGACAGTAGACAACCCATAACACTAGACGTTCTCACAAAATGTATCCATACCCTTCGTACAGGTTACCAGCCCCTTAATACAGCCCTCACACTCGACACCATGTTTATTTTAGCCTTTTTTGGTTTCCTTAGATGCTCATAAATCGCGATAACCTCCAAATTCGACCCTAAAGTCCACCCCACTATCTCAGACCTATCAGTACTCGATGACGAAACCATATCATACTTAATCAAACGAAGCAAGACAGACCAAGTTGAAAAAGGCCATTTGATCTATATTTTCAACATCCCGTCTCCAATTCAACCATACCAAGCTGTTCTTGCATACCTCCAAATGAGGAAATCAGGTTAAATCTCCTTCTGAACCCCTTTTCATAGATGCCTCCAACAAACCCATTACACGCTTCTGGTTCCAAAAACAGCTCAAATCTGTTCTCCAGCAATCAGGCACCTCAGTGCAAAGTCACTCCTTTCGCATAGGGGCAGCAACAACAGAAGCGCAAAAAGGCCTTTCCCAGCAGCAGATCCAAGCTCTCTGAAGATGGTCATCACACGCTTTCCAAAGCTACATTAGGACCGACTGGTACCACATCAGGAAAGCTCATCAAACCCTTATTTTATAAATAAAAAAAACAAAAAAACTTTCTATCTTATCTCCTTTTCCGTTTGGCGAGGCTTACCCATCCGATGCAGTGAGTCTTGATCTCCTGTTGGATGCTGCAAGAGCCCTCCCGGACAGTGGCTATCTTTTCCCCCTTTTCCCCCATCCAGCGAGGCTTACTCGTTTGATACCGCGAGTATTGATCTCCTTTCGGGCACTGCAAGAGCTCTCCAGGTCTATGCTTATTTTTTCTCCGTCCAGGCTTACTCGTCCGATACCGTGAGTCTTGATCTCCTTTCGGACGCTGCAAGAGCTCTCCTGGACGAACACCCATGCTTTACCTTCCACCTGCCAGCGAGGCTTACCCGTCTGATGCAGTAAGTCTTGATCTAGAGCTCTCCTGGCTGGGTGTTTCACATCTCCTTCACCGTGCCGTCGGCCAATAGGACCCACTCACCTGACGCCAGGAAACTTCTCCTGGCAGAGGCTGGGTGGGCCCCCTCGTCAGTCGTTTTTTTTTTTATTTTATTGTCGGTCGGTAGGGCTCACCCATCTTACGCCACGAGTCTTGATCTCCTGTCAGATGCGGCCTGAGCCCTCCCGATCGGTTGTTCCTGTTCTGGTGGCTGTCCTCTGCTCTTTGCATTTTTGGGGATACTCTGGGTTCAGGTCAAAATTCCACGCCCGGAGCCCTCCCCCGGTCAGCATGCCAAATACGCATAATATTTCTTCTATTTAATTTGATGTAAGTGTGAACTTGTGAAGTGATGTTTTATTAACAAGTTTCGGGAGGAGCACGTTCAGAGAATTCAACCTAATTAAACGCGAGTGGAGCATATTAAGCTAATCAATTTAATCAACGATAGGAGGTGTGTATATATACAGCTGACTTATCTTCCTTTTATTGACAGTTTCTTAGCATCCCTCCACCACCCCATCTCCTTGATTTAATAAACTCTAATTACACGTCAACACAGTCCATAATACAAATGCAGTATGCAAATGCTCTAGTTCTAGACTATCTCTATCGGGGGGAATACTCTGTGTTCGGGCCAAAATTCAGAGCCCGGAGCCCTCCCCTGGACAGCACGCCAAATACGCACAATATTTACTCTATTTAATTTGATGTAAGTGTGAACTCGTGAAACACCATTCATTGTCAATACTGTGAATAATCCCTGTTTTTTTTATACCCTAAACAGGCAACGTGTACTGGGAGATACATACTTTTCAAAATGCGATAAATAACAGCATAAGCAACATATAACTTAATTTTTTTATTATTTTTTTTTAAAACATCTTAAGACAGTGTTCACAATTAATATTAGCAGTTGTTTTGCTTTTTTTTTTGTTCAGAAAAAAGTACGATTAATATATATTTACTTTTCACAAAATCTGAATGTCCTGCACCAATGGCGCCCATGTTGGGTTTAGGACAGGCTGACTAATTGATCACAGAAAACTTGAAACAAATCATGTTACCAGCACACTCAAGAAAGACCAGGCGATGATAAAAGGATTTGAAGAAAAAGAATGTTTCTTATGCCCCAAACAAGACCCTAAAGAGTATGTAACTCATGGTACATGTTGCCTGTTTCAGGGTTAACAGCATATAAAACAAAACTGCTTAATGTTACTGAATAAAACCCAGGATGAGCTACAGGATTGTGCAAGATGAACTTGACTACATTGATGAACTCCATGTACTCCATCTGTTTTGATCATCGTTCTAAATCTGATCTGGATGTAGTCTTTGACAAAAATTTTATTTTCTCAGCTTTTTTCTCAATGTTTTATGTAACTTACCCACATTCAAGTGTTGATAAAAAAAGAATGCATGAAGCTAAAATAAAATGGTCTGTTGTTGTTTAAAAGCAGAGGGGCTGTTCTTTTCTGCTGGGATGATTTTTTTGTGAAAATGGTCAAATGCTGGTGGGTGCTGGCAATCTTTTAAAAAAAAAAGTTAATATCCATGGGATACATGCTAGGCATTTGGGAGAGGTTGAAAAAACACTTTCATTTCTTTAGACACATACAGGAATACACTCATGTTGGCGTTTTATTTTCTTGTACATTGTTTTTAACTGTTTTATAATGCAAATGCAAATGCTTTAGGATGTTGAATGATCTTCAGCTTATACAACCAATTGATATACACACTGTGTACATGATCAGGGGAATTAATTAGCTTTTCCAAATTAAAATATTAGTTATGGTTTGCATGGAATGACACAATGATTATTTATTATCAACATTTCAAATAAAGCACAACAGAATCCTCAAACAGGTTAAAACAGACATTCTTTGCACTGCCCCTGTCTGATCTGACTGGACACTGCAGAGGCTGGGGACTCTCCAGTGAACATTCTGTCTGTCTACCAGGTATAGTATATAAGTAGAGCTTGAATATATCTACATCTGTTATAATAGTGAAGTTACAAATAATGAAAATCATTAAAATTACAATGTTGTAACAGCAAAACAATTCACAAAAAGACATCAAACATGTTTTGCATGCATGCCTGGAAAATTTACACTTGACCAGAAATATATGGACATCCTCTTCTAAATAATGGGGTTGTCTATTATAGAAATAATAAAATTAAAGAAATAATAAAAAGTGAAATCTAAAATGCAAATCTATATGCTACAGCATAACATTCCAAATAATTTTGGGCATTCAACATTGAGGCAACTTGGGCTTTTCTATTTTCACATTGTAATTATATATAGTTGTGTCACGTGTAGGATAGAAGCTCACAAAGACAAGGATGAACAGGAGACAGGAACCTTAATAACAAAACTCAGGTAACTTTTAACACACACACAATCATAGACAAGAACCGACAGGAAGAACTGAGAGCTTAAGTACACAAGGCAAATGAGAATAACAAGGTGATAAACGAGGCACAGGTGAATGATATAACTAATTAGACAAACTGGGGAAAATTGGGTCACAGAGACTTAACCAAAAACACAATAGAAACACAAGACAGAGCAAACATATATAACATAACATATATATTAGCACAGTTAGATAAATTATCAATATTTACTGCCAATTAGTAGTCAGTTTTTTTTTAATTGGATGTTATTGAAGAAATTAAAGCTGCTATGATTTAAGCTCTTTACCGCATTCAAAGCCAGTTCCTTAATGTTTCAAAACTTGCTTGGCATCCTATTTGCATGTTCCTGCAAATGTTGCCAAATGCCATCCATAAAGATTGCCCTGTTGTGCCCTGCAGCTCAGTCTTGTCTGAGCCAAACAGTCTACAGAAACAAGTATATATATATATATACTTGCTCTCTTGGTCATTTCTCTTACAGGACATGTTATATGTGTCTGTGTGATGTAAGTGGCTCAGAGGGTGGGGTCAATCCTTGTTTAATTATGGTAAATAATCCTATAGAAAAATATAAGAAAAACATATTTAAAAATCAACTGCTATTCTGTTGTCAATGTCAATGATGGTTACAACCCTGTCTGAAACTAAATGGAAAAATGAGACAAGTGTGAATGACATAGTAGAGCACATTCAGGCCTGAAGTTCAATGCTTACAGTCTACTGTAATGAACTCTGTGTATGAAAGTACTGTCAGTAATGTGACAAAACATATTCGAGAAGTATGCGTCAGGCAGCTTGGCTTCATAGACTCTTAACATTTAAAACACATTAAGATGAGAGGTTGACAGCTTCACACTTCTTGTGTTTTTTACTGCAATGGAATTGCTCTCATTAAATAATCTGAGTTCAGCAGCTCATCGAGGATTCTCTACAGCAATAATTGATAGCCACAAACCAGCCAACAACTATCAAGCTTCTCATCACTCACAGACATAAATACCTTCAGGGTATATAGTGTTTAGCTCAGAAATAAACAGCTAAAGCAAAATATGATTTACACATAGCATATACTGTGTTTTGAATTCTAAAAAAATATGTAAAAAAAAATTTTTACAAAAAAAAAACTGCACTAAATGTTTTAACATGATAAATGCCAAAACTCATGGAACCACACTCATTTAGAGTTTATAAATATAAAAAAATTTGCTTTCTTATTTCTAACTTTTTAAATCAAAGTTAACTGTCACACCGGGGTCCAAGGAAGATGAAAATAAGGTAACGACAAAGTTTATTAACAAAGAAGCCAAGGTGCACAACAGTGTGCGCTTAAGCACAGACAATACCAGACAACTGAACTGAAAACAAGCAGGAACTTAAATACACAGATGATTAACTAAAATGACGAACAGCTGTGATGAATGTGATCAGTGTCCATGGTGACAGATTGTGGTGGGAAAATAGAACAAAGGAAGTCATGTGACCAATGAAAATAACTGATGAAATGAAAACTGATGAAATGAAAACTCCATGAAAACTAATACAAACAGAACGTGGTTGTGACATTAACATTCTAAATTATAATCCACAAACTGAATAATTCAGCTGCATAAGGCTGCAGTAGAAAGAACAATCTTTTCAATCTACAATACCTTTAAGCCTTAAAGATTTGAATATTTTGTTTATCATGTTTGAATGAAAAAGGTTTAATGCATTTTTATCAACACAGTCAAGACATCCAGAGTTTGCTTTTATTGGTCAGGTCCCATACATGGTCCTGAGTTATGATACTTGGGTGCAATGACCCCAATCAAATGACTCCTGTCCTGACATGTGAAAAGCATCTGAACCATACACCCACATTCCCCTATCTTGTTTCCGCTGTCAAAGCTACATTTATTTCTGACCATGCCAACTGCTAACATAAGAAGTTTAAACAAACAGCTGCAAGCTTAGCTCAGCTCCAACTAATTAACTGGCATAATTTAGTTAGCTGCAGTCCTGATTTGTATATCTGTATATTAAATAATTTATTTAAAATAACATGTGTTATGACAAATTAGATCTGAGGCCCTTCACAAATTCAATTTCTTGATAACCAACCTAAAGTTAACGTATAGTTTAATTTAATTTTTTGTGTGTGTATTGAACTAATCAGAATCATTTGTTGCAGAATTGCTTTAGAGTAAACCTCTCTAGTGGAGGAGTTCAAAGATGACTATTCTCATAGTTTCTAGACTATTGCAGTGTAAAAGAGATTCACTTATAATGACTCATTGATCATTTGATATTTTATATGACAAGGGTGTATGAATTCATAACAAATGTGAATCTATATATTTTAGACTATTATTCTATATTTTCTTTTAAATCTTCTATATTTTTAACATTAAAATGAAAGTTTAATGTAGACTCCAAGAGGAAACAAAAACCTGTCATCCTGTTGACTGATACATTTAAACCACATTTTAGAATAATAGTAAAGACAAAAAAGAAGTATGGATATTATGCAGTATATTAAAACCACAAAACTAGTTTCTTTAAAGTAATGGGTCCGTTATGGATGCGTTTCCTTCACTCTTGTCCAATTAATTATTTAATTATTTCTAAAATTCTTAAATTAATTTTATATTTGTAATAAGTGTAAATAAATAAATTCAGTTAAGTGTATCAGAACTTTTGGCTGGAACTGGAAAAAGGAATCAAATATAACTTTTCATTATTTAGAAATCATAGTGTGCTCCCTCGTGTGGTCAACTAGTGTAACTGGATGGCGAATGGCGATAGCAACCATTTATAATGGTTGTCTTTATCAGACAAAGTTGTCTTCTGTCAATGGGTGGAATGGGAGAGACCGAGTTAGACTGTGGGAGGCTTGGAGGAGGGTTGAGGATCGCGGAAGTGGACAAAGACTCGGAGAGACGGCGGATTGCAATCAAACTGTATTGTGAGTGTAGCAATGGGTAATAGTTCAGATGGTGATGATGGCGGGTGGCTTAGCCCGTCGAGGTTAGCCAAACTAAAAAGACAAGAAAAAAATCATGGTCTGAAGTGAGTAGTGGAGGAGAGAGTACTCCAAGGCAAACAACCAAAAAGATTAGAGCTATACCATGGGAGCAGTAGGTATGATTGATAGGTATTATTGCACTCAGTAATGATAAAGGTCACTTTCATCTAGTTCAGGTAACTAAAGAAACTGAGAAGGAAATGGGGAAAATAAAAATGTGCTAAATTACTGAGTAACAGAAGAATCCTAATTTCAACAGTACAAGAAGCAGGAGATGGTTCTGAAAATGAGTAGTCTAAGTGAGTTAAAGTGCATGTACCAGGAATGGCAGCAAAGTTAACCCTTAAAGACCTAGAATATTTTTGGGGACACCTGACTTGCCTCTACTTTTCTTAGTTTTTCTCACCCATTCTAATAGTTAGCATCAAGTGCCATATATCATTTTAAACAGGAGAACCTGGATTCCCTTTCAGTCGGTCACGTTCGACGTATGTATACCCCGCGGGTATACGGATTCACAATCGTTGTGTCACGTGTCTGGGCATTCAGCACGCTGAGGCAGCTTTTGTGGATAGTTCATGTTCCCACTGTGGGAACATGATTATCTCGGCGCTTAGGTCGAGACTCACCTACCTTCGGGAAGGTGAAGTCCCCCTACCCATACCTCAATCTAGTGCTATTCCTCAGAATAGACCTACTTCGACGGATGGCTGGGGTGATCTGAGGATTACGTTTGCAACGGTCATGTCGGACCCCGAGTTGATGGCTATGCTTTCCCGGGCCACCGAAAAGGTCGGGCTTGAGTGGAACCCTCCACCACGTCCCGAACATTCTAGGTTGGATAATTGGTTTCTCGGGGCGGGTCGCGCTGGTTCTCAGTGTCCCGCCACGGTGCCTTTCTTCCCGGAAGTGCATGAGGAGCTCACGAGGTTGTGGACGACACCTTTCAGTGCCAGAAACAGACCTAGTGGCTCCTCCCTCCTCACTACCCTAGACAGTGGGCCAGCAAAGGGTTACGTGGGAATCCCGCCAGTGGAGCAGGCCGTCGCGATGCAATTGTGTCCGGCGACACTGTGTGGTGACCCGTGTCTCCTGTCCAAGGCTTGTAAGTTCTCTTCCAGTCTGACTGCGAAGGCTTACAGGTCCTGCGGACAGGCTGCGTCCGCCTTGCATGCCATGGCGTTGCTCCAGGTGTACCAGGCACTCATGGACATGCACGAGGGTAGGCCTGACCCAGAGCTCCTCCGGGAGCTCCGGACGGTGACGAACCTCACCCTCCGGACAACAAAAGTCACCGCCCGTTCCATCGGTCAGGTGATGTCCACTCTGGTGGTCCAGGAGCGGCATCTCTGGCTCAACCTGGCCGACATGAGGGAGACCGATAAATATTGTGTCAGGCTGAGATCGCAGCCCTACTGGCGAAGGACGCGATAGAGCCGGTCCCTCCAGCCAATATAAATACCGGCTTCTACAGCCGTACTTCATTGTACCCAAGAAAGGTGGCGGGTTACGGCTGATCTTGGATCTGCGATTCTTGAACCGGTCCCTTCACAGGCTGCCGTTCAGAATGCTACCACAGAAACACATCTTCAGGAGCATTTGTCCCCAAGATTGGTTTTTAGCGATTGTACTTTCATGTCTTGACGGACGAGCATATCAGTACAAAGTCCTACCCTTTGGGCTAGCCCTGTCGCCCCGTGTCTTCAGTCGCGGAGGCGGCCATTGCTCCCATGAGAGAGCGTGAAGTTCGCATCCTCAACCATCTCGTCGACTGGCTAATCCATGCCCAGTCACGAGAGCAGTTGTGCAAACACAGGGATATGGTGCTCAGTCACCTCAGCTGGTTGGGCCTTCGGGTCAACTGGGAAAAGAGCAAACTCTGCCCCATGCAGAGGATCTCTTTTCTTGGTATGGAGCTGGATTCGGTCGGCTTGACCACGCCTCACTGAGGAGCGCGTCCAGTCAGTGTTGAACTGCTTGAATTCGTTCAAACGCAGGACAGCGGTACCACTAAAACATTTTCAGAGGCTCCTGGGGCATATGGCATCCGCAGCCACAGTAACGACGCTTGGATTGCTTCATATGAGACCGCTTCAACGCTGGCTACACGTCCGAGTCCCGAGATGGGCGTGGCACAGCGGATCCCTCAGTGGCACAGCGGATCCCTCCGTGTCCCCATGACTCCGAGGTGCCACCAACCTTCAGCCCGTGGTCGGACCCTTCATTTATACGGGCAGGAGTTCCCCTAGAACAAGTGTCCAGGCATGCTGTTGTCTCCACAGATGCCTCATCCACCGGCTGGGGTGCCATGTACAACGGGCTTGCATTTTCGGGTCTGTGGATGGGGCCTCAACTGCAATGGCATATCAATTGCCTCGAGTTGTTAGCAGTTCGTCTTGCGCTGGGCCGCTTCAAAACGCTGCTACTAGGCAAGCACGTTCTGGTCCGTACGGACAACACTGCGGCCTTGCGTACATCAACAAACAGGGTGGTCTACGCTCCCGTCGCATGTCACAACTCGCCCACCAACTCATTTGCCTACGCAAATATGCATTTCCCCCAGTGAGCCTTCTTGCACAGACACTGTGCAAGGTCAAGGAGGACAAGGAGCAAGTCCTGTTGGTTGCTCCGTATTGGCCCAACCGGACTTGGTTTCCAGAACTAGAGCTCCTCGCAACAGCACCTCCTTGGCCCATTCCTCTGAGGAAGGACCTTCTGACTCAGAGACGGGGCACCCTATGGCACCCGCGTCCGGACCTCTGGAAACTCCATGTCTGGTCCCTGGACGGGACGCGGAGGTTCTAGGTGACCTACCACAGGCTGTGGTAGACACCATCACTTTTGCTAGAGCTCCCTCTTCGAGGCGCCTCTATGTGTTGAAGTAGAACCTGTTTGTCGAATGGTGTTCTTCTCACCTAGAAGACCCCCGAAGAACGGTCCCATGGTGGAATGATAAATGTACAGAAGCTCTGAGAATGTTAAGGAATAATTTGAACCAAGAAAATCTAATTAATTATAAGAAGAAAAAGGCTCAAGCTTGAAGAGTAATTAAGAATAGTAAACGGAACGCACGGAGGAGTTGGAGGGAAGTTAAAATAGGAGAGATATGGTCAATGCTAAAGAAAATGAGTGGGAATAAAGTGTATGTTAAAATACCAGTATGTAACATCAATCCACTGGAGGCGAGTTGAAGGAACCCAAGTGCAGTTTATTAAACTCAAAATCCAAAACATAAAACAAAGACTTGGCAAAACAGTAAACAAAAGACTTGACTTGACTTGACGACCCAGAACTGACACCAACTCACCAACAACAGGTTACAACGTCCAATATCAGACCAAGACACACGGCAATAACTGATAAAGAAAAGGCAAATATGTTAGGAAAAAAAGTTTGCCAGTGTGCATAGTGGAGACCAGTTATGTGATACCCACAGACAAAATAAAGAAAAGATTTTAAGTGAAAATTGGGATGTGTTTTTTAAAAAAAGATAATGAGGAAAGTACCATGGATACAGAAAGTAATATGAATGAACTAGTAATAGTATTAAATGGTGTCAGAAATACTGATACAGGAGAAGATCAATTGAGTTGTCATGTTCCAGAAATTACCTGTAAAAAATATTAGAAATAATATTGTATGTATTTAATAAGATATGGGAAGATGGTAAAATGCCAAAAAGTTCATTAATACTGCCATTTAATAAACCTGGAAAGGATCCAAATAATGCTGGCAACTATAGACCTATTGCTCTAACATCCCACCTATGCAAGTGGATGCGAAGATATTAGTCAAAAGACTTAATTACTTCCTTGAACATTTAGGATTATTTGCACCATACCAAAGTACTCTCTGTTTATCCCGAGGTTTACCGCAATCAGCCGGATCCGGGTCGTATCCAGATCAGATGGTGGACCTGCGCCTGGACATGACCAACTCATCCCTGAAGTGTCTGCAGAAACCGTGTCAATTAGTCTACCCTCTGAAATTGCTCATCGACATGGCATCCTCAATGGATCCATCTCCGGCGCGATGACTCCGATATTTCGAATATTCTTATTTAATAATTGTTTAATCGACACGCCATCCTCAATAAACCCGTCTCCGGTGTGATGCCTCCTATCTTTCGAATATTCCGATCTAATATGACTTCTGACCTGTAAGGCTGCCTAAATAATAATCATACACTGTTTGTTAATTGGCCAGAAGAGAACTGGAACCCCGACTGAGCCTGGCTTCTCCCAAGGTTTATTTTTCTCCATTATGCCACCTGATGGAGTTTTGGTTTCTTGCCACTGTCACCTTTGGCTTGGCTTCCTCAGTTCGGGACACTAAATTTTCAAATAAATATCCAAATAAATTTAATTACTAAACTAAATTAACTATGTCAACTACATTGAAATGAGCTAGTCGAAACTGCCGAAACTGCGTTTGATTGAAAGGGGCGGGAACAAACCATACAGTCACACATCTGTATGAACCTAATTCCCCACAGTTTAAAAGTGAAGTTAATCCATCTTCACATCGTGGGTTTTTGTGAGAGGAGAGAGATTTTGTGATAGCAGTGATTTTGTGATATAAGTGAGATTTATAGTGCGCTTTGGTTAGTTATATTTAGGCTAGATTTAAATTAGATATATTGACTGATAGGTATAGACAGTGACAGATAGTTAGGATAGATATAGTGACATATTCATATAGGCTAAGTTAGATAGTGACATAAGTTAGAGATATAGAATTATATAGATATAGATTCATAGGTGATATATAGATAGATACTATATTAATAGAATAGATACAAATGGAGGCTCCACATAAGAGATGATGTACATCTGTGGTGTGGGAGCATTTCCATTTGGAAACACCAAATAAAGTGAGATGTGTGTATTGTGATAGCCTTCTGCAACAATACATCATCCATGATGCGCCATTTGAGGGGCACTCATCCTGCCATTTTGGAGGGTGCAGAGGATGGTAACATTCCCCCTGTACCTAGGCCTGCTACTGCTGGACCCAAGGTTAAAAAATGTGGCTTTTGGAAATCCTGCTAAAGCCCAGGAGGCTGAAAAGAACATCACACTGGAGTGTGCTTCGCTGATGCGTTCAAACACAGCAACTCCAGGTAAGCAGTTTCATCTAACTTTATGGAGATAGGTCATCTGAATAATTATGTAACTTACACTTCATATATGCTGTCAGTTTATGCTTTGTAACTAATTGTTGTTTTAATTTTCATTCAGAGCAAAAATGTCAACATCAGGCCCATCATCATCATCATCATCAACAACAACAACATCATCAACAACACCAGGGGCCTGTACCATGATGGTAGCTGAACAAACTCAGGGTTACAGGATTAGTTTCGAGTTGACAAAACCAAACCAATCCAATACGGCTTTGTTGGTACCATCATCATGCTGATCATCAGCTTTCTCTGTCAACTCAGGCTTTGATCCTGAGTTTGTGGAGCATGTGCACATGAAAGTGTGACATCAGCAGTGAACAGCCAATCACATCCCTTTCAACACAGACAAAGTGTAATTCACTTCTCGCGGCAGAGCCAACGGGATGCAAAACTCTTTTGACGAAGATTAAGAGATTGAAGTATATAAAGAATTGAAATGCATTTACACAGAAGAAAATAGGATAAATAAAGAAAATATCTTCCTATCAGTGCAAGTGAAAGTTGTGAAATTAGTTTGTTCATATATTATGATTATATATATATGTATATATATATATATATATATATATATATATATAGGCTAGAGACTCGAAGGTCACATTTTTAAAGCTTTATTATTCTACAGTTTACTATTTCTACATATTATCTGTATATATTTAAACTAAATGCTTAATCATTTATAAACTAAAATTGCTTGTGTGTATTATAAAGGTATATTAATTATATCATTATATAAATCAATTATAAATAATATCAAATTATTATAGCCTATTAAGTAATTATCATTAAAGCCAGCCAATATATATATATTTTTTTATCATAAAGTGACCTTTAAGCAAGAGAAACTGGGGAGTTTTGCATGTCACTTTGCTCACAGCTCATTGGTCCAACTTCAGTTTGAGATCTCTTATCCAGAACATAATCTGCTCCGGAGCAGGTTAGCTGTGGAGCTTAAGTTACTATGACGATGAACACAGCTAAAAGCCAAGCCACTTTCATGGTACCTAAAACCCAGGATTGGCACAAACTAAGCTTAAACATATCTGGCTAGCCAGCTAAATCAGCTTCATGGTATAAGCCCCAGCAGAAACCCAGGACAGTTTATGGAACCTGTTTGATAGTCATATCCGTGAAACCCAGACGACACACAGTGCTACAGCTGATGCAACAGCAGAAGAGAAAAAGTAACTCAAAGATGCGTTTTTGCCCAGAACGTATGATCCATTAATTTATTGGAAAGAAAGAGCAGTAATATTTGTGCATGACAGCAACAAGTGTCCCTTTTTCAAAGGCTGGAGAAATTATATTTAAAAAAAGAAGTCGACTAAGCCCTTCAACAGCAGAGCAATTAATATTTTTTAATAAAAATGTTATGTAACAAATGTGACACATTGTGGCTTTATTTATTTTATTAATCTTCATTTTTCATGACCAAAAAAAACAAAAGCTGTCAGACAGATGTTAAAAACATTGGTAACGCTTTAGATTACAGCCCGGAAAGTACTGCGTAATTAAAACGAATTTACAGTGTAACTTTCTGTAATTCTAGTGTAACTATAAAGTAAGTAAGGGAACAATATGTAATATTTGGGGAATAAAGGGGTAACTATCAGGAAAATTGACAAATTATTTATACTGTAAGTATTTTTTAATTAAGGGGTAATTATCCATGTAGTTACAGGGTAAGTATGAATCTGCAGGCTGTAAATTAAAGTGGTGCTTGTTCCCCTCTTGTTTCATGCAGTTACAGGGTAAGTACAATAAAAAACACGTACAAAATTTGATATCACTCGGAAACATTTATTTGAAAAACAATGTTCGCTCAGGCTCCTCCCCGCTTCCGGGGAGTCCGCTACACCATGGTGGGGCCCAATGCCCCAGTCATGCGTGCAGAGGTTGCTACCCTGCTGGCGAAGGGTGCGATCGAGCCTGTCCCTCCAGCTGAAATGAAGTCCGGCTTCTACAGCCCCTACTTCATTGTTCCCAAGAAAAACGGTGGGTTATGACCGATCCTGAACCATGCAGCTCTCACCTCTTCAGCCACTTCCGGGAGAATGGAGACTCCATCCCCAGATGGTTTAGCTGATTGGGAACAGTTCGGTGACGCACAGGTAGATCTGTTGGCCTCCCACGACTCTTCCCATTGCCGCCTGTTTTATTCCCTGACCGAGGGCCCCCTCGGCACAGATGCTCTGACGCACAGCTGGCTGCGGGGCCTCCGCAAGTATGCGTTCCCCCCAGTGAGCCTTCTCGCACAGGTCCTGTGCAAGATCAGGGAGGACAAGGAGCAGGTCCTTTTGGTCGCCCCGTACTGGCCCTGCCGGACCTGGTTCACCGAACTCGTACTCCTTGCGACAGCCCCTCCATGGTCCATACCTCTGTGGAAGGACCTCCTTTCTCAGAGATGGGGCACCCTTTGGCACCCGTGTCCCGATCTTTGGAACCTCCATGTGTGGCTCCTGGACGGGACGTGGCAGGTTTGAGTACCCTACCACCTCAGGTGGTGGCTACCATCACTTCCGCTAGGGCCTTGTCTACCAGACACGCCTATGCATTGACGTGGAACCTCTTCGTAACCTGGTGTTCTTCTCGCCAAGAAGACCCCTGGAAATGCCCGATCGGGTCCGTGCTCTCATTCCTCCAAGAAGGGTTGGAACGAAGGCTGTCTCCTTCCACCCTCAAGGTGTATGTGGCCGCGATATCTGCCTACCACGACCTTGTGGAGACGAAACAGGTAAGTCAGCACGACCTGATCATCAGGTTCCTGAGGGGAGCGAGGAGACTGAATCCTCTTCGCTCTCCTCTCATACCCTCTTGGGACCTTTCAGTAGTCTTAGATGCTCTGCAGAGGGCTCCCTTCGAGCCATTGTGATCAGTCGAGCTTAAGTTCCTGTCAATGAAGACAGCGCTCCTGATCGCTTTGGCCTTCATCAAGAGGGTAGGGGACCTGCAGGCATTTTCGGTTGACGAAGCATGCCTAGAATTCGGGCCGGCCAACTCTCACGTGATCCTGAGACCCCGGCCTGGATATGTGCCCAAGGTTCCCACCACTCCGTTTAGGGACCAGGTGTTGAACCTGCAAGCGCTGCCTTTGGAGGAGGCAGACTCAGCCTTGGCACTGCTCTGTCCAGTATGCGCCCTTCATGCCTACGTAGACAGAACGCAGTGTTTCAGGACCTCAGACCAGCTCTTGGTCTGTTATGGTAGGAAGCTGAAGGGAAAGGCTCTCTCCAAGCAAAAGGTTATCTCACTGGATAGTGGACGCCATTGTCTTGGCTTACCAGACGCTGGGGCGTCCATGCCCCCTTGGGGTTAGGGCAGACTCCACCAGGAGTGTGGCCTCCTCTTGGGCTTTAGTGCATGGTGCCTCGCTGACAGACATCTGCAGAGCTGCAGGCTGGGCGACACCCAACACATTCACCAGATTCTATAATCTCAGAGTGGAGCCAGTGTCCTCTCATGTACTCGCCTCTACTAGTGGCCGGTAATGGACTAGGCTCAGGTGTCTTCGCTTGCTCGCCATTCCTCTCCACGGATGGGATACGTGCGATATTTCCTCAGGTAGTTTCCCTGAAACCCTGAGTTCCTCCAGCACTGTCGATGCCGACACCAGTGCATCTGCCCTCTCGCTCAGGCCCTCGTGTCAGGCTAGGTGCCATCGTGTGCATGTTTCCCCCTACGGGCGACCCCCACATGTGTATTTCCACTGTAAGCCTCTCTGAGCATGTGTATTTCCCTCGGCAAGCCCTTGCCTCCCCTGGGGGTAAAATTCTTCCACCTTCGGCTGGTTACCCCAGAGTTCTTCCATATGCAGCCCCTCGCGGGTCATATGTGCATCCCTAAGTCCTCCCTACGGGTAGGCACTTGGCACATACTCCACCTGGAATATGCTTCCCAGTGTACCTTGGTATTCCTGTGTTAAGTAGGAGTCCTTCGTCCATACTAGCTTACGTCAGGGAGCTCACACTTACGCAGGGCACTGTACGACAGCCGAGTGGCGTGATTACATTGGGACCCCCATTCATCAGTCACTGCTGTTACTCGGAGTGACTAAACGAATGGGAACGTCTCGGTTACGTATGTAACCCTCGTTCCCTGAGGAGGGACCCCCGTTCGTCAGTCACTGACGTTACGTCTCCATTCCCTCCTCAGGGAACGAGGGTTACATACGTAACGGAGACATTTTTACTCCCCTACACCTATTAGTAATATTTCTATTTGGTTGTTTCCAAAAACTGAGGTAGATTTAAATATAATGAAACTAAAGGAAAAATGGGAAGAGAGTGAGAAAGGACACTTGGCAAGTCAGTACATAAGTGTATATTACAGTTATTTAGATATCTATACAGATGGGTCCAAAGATGAAGAAGATAGGGTAGGCATAGGAATACACATACCAACATGGAATGTAAGTTTTGAGAAAAGATTTCCTGATCAGTTATCATTTTACACGGCAGAGATTATGGAGTTTTGTTATTGTAAGGTTGCAGTGGGTGGAGGAAGTAAAACCAGATAGAGTGGTATGTTTTGTTTACTCTGTAGCTTTATTTTACAGAATTCAAAATATGAAATGTAATAGAGAAGATTTAATACTAGAAATCCTTAAAAATTTATTTACACTGCGAAAGCTTCGGATAGATGTGAGATTCTGCTGGGTACCTGCTCATGTTAATATAAAAGGAAATGAGAGAGCAGACAAAATAGCAACAACAAAAAAATCAACTAGGACGAGCTATGTTATAAATATTCCCTTTGGTAAAGGAGAAGCTAAAGCAATGATCAAAAAAGAAATGATAAAGAATTGGCAGGACAGGTGGAATATGGATAATAATGGAAGGAAATATAACAGTATACAGAATGCACAGGGTGTAGAGGACACACAGAAAGCTGTTGTGGAATACCTGAAAGATATAGGGGGTGTAAAAATTATTTGTGTATAGTGTTTTAAAAATAAATAAATTATAAATATTATTATGTAAAGTAGTTTCTTCGAACCATAATCCATGCTGCATACTTGATAAATCATGGTTGCCATCCACCATAAAACTAAAAGAATAAGAATAAGAAGAAGACGGGTGCAATGGGAGCTCAAATAGCAACATTCTCAATCCAAATATCAGGAGTTATATTTGTTTTTCTCAATGGAAACATTACTACATTGATTAGTAATACTTTAAATTCCTACACAATGTATACAACCAGTGTAATGACTGATACAAGACATTTTAATGGAAGTCCACCCCAGTAATCTGAGGTTTGAGAAATGTAGTAGCTTGTCTGTTTGCAGATGAATATGCTAATATTCACCGAATAATTGCATTAAGGAACTTCAGTCACCCATGAAGTGAAAAGGACAATTTTAACCCATCGTAGCCTACCCCATGATCGTACCTGATTCACGTGTAACAACTTCCAGATTGCTAAACTTCTGGCAGAGCTAAGCTTAGCTCTCCTTCTAATTGCCATTCGCTATTGCGCCCCCCAGTGGAAGAACAGAGATGAAGTTATCCCAAATGTTTAAGTTTTTTTTTTTTTATGCTCAAATAACAAACATAAGAATTTTGCCAAGGGAATACATAACCTAAACACACACGCAATTAAAATATATACAAGAAAAAAACTAAAACATAATTCTAATCAAATCATAAGCTGCTAGGACACAGTTGTATTAATACAATTACATACAAACAATTACAAGGAAAGCTTTAAATACATGGATTTTCTCTAAATATTTCTTCATAGTATTTAAGGAATCAGGGTTTTCTTATTCTTTATGTAATAAAGAGATTTAAGAAGTGAGTTTAATTCAATTTCAAAGTGGGGATGGGATGGAATACCGTTTGCAAATTTATGAATGAAGAATTTTCCATATAAAATAAAAAAATGAACAATATACTCCAGGGGTCTATTTTTTCATATAATTGTAATAAAAAATAATGTCTTTTAAACTGAGTGTGTAACATTGGCAGAATCAAATATGTGAGAACCTAGGTTAAACCAAAATTGTTTGGAATAGGGCAACCAAAAAACAAGTGTTCAAATATCTACTCTGCTTGTTTACAAAAAGAACATGAGCTGTTGTAAGGCCCGCCCAATTGTCCCAATGACGGCTTATGATTGGTGGGTGAAGGTTTCTTGCGCGTTCTGTCTTTTCAGTGAGGCAAAGTGATTTAATTTCAATTTATTTTTATCTGACTCCATTTTATCATGACCTTGAAATGCCGATTAGTTATTAGGTCATTTGTATAACAATTTAACTACACATTTGATTAATCTGTTTAACTCTTTACTCTTATTGAAATCATTCATTCGGTTCTCAGAGTCACACAGGGTCCTCGCACCGGCCGTTATGTGGGCCCACGATCACAAACTCGCCAGTCCAATCATTAACCCGAGGTTATGGCTAAAGCGATTTAACAATGCCGCCTACGCTTGCTATTGTTAAAAATGACCCATGTAGCCACCTACAATTGCCTATATAACAACTTAGATAAAGCTGAAACAGTAACCAGAGGTTATGGCCAGTACCATAAAATAAAGCTGTATTGTATCGATAGTATTTTATCTGGCCCCCTATAGTGCGACTGCATAACAACTTAGTTAAAGTTGAGCAGTCAGAAATCTAGAATCTCGCCAGATGTGCCCAATGCTCCATACAATCCAAGATCTAGTATGTACTTAACCCTGGTCGTAGATTTGCGGTAACAAAGGATACATCATAATGCACTAAAGTCAATAATTTCAGAGTAAATCAGAATAAATCCAAATGTAACAATTTATTAACAGACAGGTAAATGTATAACACCAATTACATAGATAATCGGTTCAAAGATAATCAATATATAACATCAAATGCTCTAAAGTGAAGAGTAAATGATGCATACCTTATCTGAAAATACAGTCTTACACGGGCTGATTTAAGATACAAATTGCCCCGAACCTTCTGAAACATCTCCCTAAATACAAGACCAAGATACAAAACTCTTTCAAATGTAAACATGAGTTCGCAATGGGGATTAGCATTAATCAAGTCCTATAGACCTGTATTGACGACAAGAGGTAAAGACCAGTTGGCCGAAGACACACCCACCATAATAAGCAAAATATCTCTAAACTTAAAACCTTTGTTACCTTTTGCTGTACTTCTGTGAGAATGAGACCTTTGTACCAGTCACACTGAGACATTTCAAATTATACCAAACATGTATAATTGTAACGATACTGCTCCGAGACTCAAAGGTTGAGGATCCAAATGCAGCTTTATTGGAGGGTATTCCACAATCATAGTCAAGAGTACAGGCAATGGGTCAATTAACAGGCAGGCAGTCTAAACAAACAAACACAACAAGGCAGGGAACACGGGCAAAAGAGTAATCCAGACACAGGCAAGTATTCCAAAAACCAGAAGACATGAAACCAGGGAGAACACTCAGAATTGCAGTAGGTGAGTAGGGAGGGAGATATTCCACCAGCATCCTGTCATGTGCTGCAAACCACTGTCTGACGACATCTGAGTGGTGAAAACACACATTATCCAAAACAACAACATGCTTGCTCAGATGGTCTCCAGTTAGACCCCTCTCATTCTCTGGGATTATGTCCCTGTAAAGAGTGTCTAAAAAAGTCAGCAGTATGGGTGAGGACGCCGTTTTCTGAGATGGCTGCACACATAGTAATATTCCCTCCTCGTTGGCCTGGGACATCAGTGGTTGCTCTCTGTCCAATGCAATTCCTTCCATGTCTTCTACCTTTTGCCAAACCCGCCTCATCAAGGTATATGAATGTGTGCAGCGGTTCCCTGGCCTCCAGCTCCAGTACATGCTTTATTACAGAAGAGGGAGTGAGAAAAACTATAACAACTTTTCCTGTGTAACATAATGCATTTTGGACAACATATTGTACAGTATGCAATGTGAATACACATACACAGAACTGTCATGTAAGTGTAGTGCATGACACTACACAAAGTAAACAGTTTACAGCACTGAACATTAGAATATGCATAGAACACATAAATGTTTTACCTGTACATACTGGTGACGGACCTCCTTCACGCTGTCGCTGTTCCGTTCAAATGGCACATTGTACAATTGTTTCATGTGCATTTCATTCCTCCTGAGCACTCTGTCAATTGTAGCGACTGAAACAGATTCAATATTCCCAAAGATGTTGTCATCCTCTATAACAGCAATTTGTATCTCTCTCAACCTTATGGCATTATTTGCAATCACCATTGCACAAATGGCTTCCTCTTGTTGCGGAGTAAAAAGGGGCCCTTTTCCACCTCTGCAAGGTTGTCTTGCAATCCTGTGTGGTGCAGAGTAAAATGACAGTAAATATGGCAAATCTTTACTGTAACACTACAATACACTAAATGCGTGATGCAGTAAATCTGTACGTCTAAATGTAAAATGTACAGTGACAAGTTCTTGTCCCACTGCAAGCTTCATGTATGACACAATGACAGTAGTGCAGTGCAGTCCATTTATACACACCTGTTCTCCCGACGAAATGTTTGAATAATTATATTTACAGTGGTTCTCCCAACATTTGGCTGTATTGTAGCCCTAATTTCATCAGGCATCCGCCTATGTACCTGGCCGCTTCCCCTCCCCCTTCCCCCTCCCCCTTCCCCCTCCCCCCCCCCCCTTCCCCCTTCCCCTTCCCCCTTCCCCTTCCCCCTTCCCCCTCCACCTTAGGGTAGATTTGAGATGGGTCTGTAACTGACTAATTCTGTAGGATCAAGTTGCGGTTTTTTAATAAGTGGTTTAATAATAGCCAGCTTAAAAGTTTTCGGTACATATCCTAATGTCAAGGATGAATTAATGATATTAAGAAGAGGATCTATGACCTCTGGAAGCATCTCTTTTAGTAGTTTAGTTGTTGATTTAGATGATTTAACGAGTTTAGCCAATTCTTCTTCTCCTATGGCAGTGAATGAGTGTAATTGTTCCTCAGTTACACTACAATGCACTGTCTGATGTGATACAGTAGTAGACAGCTGCATGGTTATAATTTTTTTCCTAATATTATCAATCTTACAAGTAAAGAAGTTCATAAAGTCATTACTGCTGTGCTGTTGGCAAACATCAGAAGTTGAAGCTTTATTTTTGGTTAATTTAGCCACTGTATCGAATAAATACCTAGGGTTGTGTTTGTTTTCTTCTAAGAGAGTCGAGAAATAAGCAGATCTAGCAGTTTTTACGGCCTTTCTGTATGAAATCATGCTCTCTTTCCACGAAATGCGAAAAACTTCCAGTTTTGTTTTCTTCCAGCTGCGCTCCATTTTTCTGGCTGCTGTTTTAAGGGCCCGGGTGTGCTCGTTGTACCACGGCGTTGGACTATTTTCTTTAATCTTCTTTAAGTGCAGAGGAGCAACTGTGTCTAAAGTGCTGGAAAAGAGAGAGTCAATAGTTTCTGTTGCAACATCGAGTTCCTCTGGGTTATCTGGGATGCTGAGGAGATGAAACTGATGAGGAAGTTTATTTACAAAGAAATATTTAGTCGCAGCAGTGATAGTCCTGCCATACTTGAAGCGAGGGGACGGCTTTGCAGCCTTTGCTAAATTAAGTATACATGATACTAGGTAATGATCTGAGATGTCATCGCTCTGCTGCAAAATTTCAACGGTATCAACATTTATTCCATGTGACAATATTAGGTCTAAAGTATGATTACGGCGATGAGTGGGTCCTGATACGTGTTGCCTAACTCCAATAGAGTTTAGAATGTCTCTAAATGCCAATCCCAATGCGTCTTTTACATTTTCTACATGGATATTAAAATCACCAACAATTAGGACTTTATCTGTAGCCAGTACTAACTCTGATAGAAAAGCAGCAAATTCTCTGGTAAAGTGTGTATTGTGCCCTGGTGGCCTGTATACAGTAGCCAACACAAATGTTAAACGGGATTTATCAATTTCACTACATTACGTTACATAAAGCACCAAAACTTCAAAAGAATTATATTTGAAACTAGACTTCTGAGTAATACTGAAGATATTATTATAAATTACAGCAACACCTCCCCCTTTACCTTTCAGACGCGGCTCGTGTTTATAACAATAATCTTGTGGGGTGGACTCATTTAAAGTAATGTAGTCGTCAGGTTTTAGCCAGGTTTCTGTCAAACACAGCACATCTAGATTATTATCTGTAATCATATCATTAACAATAAGCGTTTTTAAGGAAAGGGATCGAATATTCAGCAGCCCGAGCTTTATCATTTGTTCATCTGTATTATATCTGTTGTTTATTTGTTGGACATCAATACAATTTTTACCGTTGAATAGGTTTGGTGTTTTTTTGTATTTACTAATTCGTGGAACAGACAGAGTATCTATGTGATAATATCTAGGTGAAAGAGTCTCTATATGCTGGGATTTATCTGACTTCTGTGACGTGAGACAGCTAGCAGACGGTCGGGTAAGCCAGTCCATCTGCTTCCTGACCTGGGCACTAGTTAGTCAAGGTTTAACTTTAAGACTATGTGCCAAATTACTAGAGAGAAGAGCGGCACCACCCCAGGAGGGATGGATATTTTCAACAGGTCAGGTCTGCCCCAAAAGCTTTTCCAATTGTCTATGAACCCTATGTTATTTTGCGGACACCACTTAGACAACCAGCCATTGAGTGATGATAGTCTGCTAAGTATCTCATCACTCCTTTTAACGGGGAGGGGACCAGAGCAAAAAACGCTATCAGCCATCATACTTGCGAGTTCACACACCTCTTTAATGTTAATTTTGGTGATCTCCGACTGGCGATATTGAAGTTTTGTGCTTTAATATCCTGCTTTGTCAAACCTTAAATAAACCTAAACCTAAACCTAACCTTCCCAATGATAATCTGACTTTCCTTGTCCAATCCTCTTACCTCCAATGGTGCAGTTATCTTGGCAGACTTCAATAGGTGCAAGGCTTCTCCATCGTTACACGCTGCTTGGTGTGAGACACCTGAAAAGCAACTTAATGCGGTCTTAACGACTGAACACTGATGAACTTAATGAGTTTAATGCCGTAAGGAAATGCATAAGAACACATAATGCAACAAAACAAGAACATAAAGTGGGTTAATGTCAGCATGTATGATTGGTACTTTTGGTCTCAAGTGTTTTTCAAGGTCATGAATGGTAGGGTGGTCTCATTTAAGCATCCAATTCTTTACTACTACTGTGATGGAGTTTAGTGGTAGTGGAATTTAAGTATTTTTGGTCTAAATTACTCAAGGAAATGTAGCAAAGACGTCAGTATGGCTTACATATTTAAATATATGGTATACATCAACAAAAATAATAAAAATAATAATGTTCAATAACAATTATGAAGGTATATATATAATAACCACTGTGTTTGTTCATGAACGTGTCAATCACCTATGTAGACCTAAGATTTCTAAGAGGTGACTTGGAACATGCTTAGTCATACAAGAATGGAGATTGTGTATTCATTGCAACAGTGTGTGTGTGTGTGTGTGCGTGCGTGTGGGTTTAGGGGTAGGGTTAGTGTAGGGGGATAAAATATACAGTTTATACAGTATAAAAACCATTATGTCTATGGAAAGTCCCCATAAAACATGAAAACCCAACAAGTGTGTGTGTGTGTTATGCTGCATGCTGGCTAAGTCACAGTCGATGGTATGTTCAAATTGTAAATTTTTAGTTGATTGACTGAAGTGCTTGCGCTTCAGATTTATCTGCTTTGATAATGTTTCTGTTATTAGTGATATGTTGGGAAACCAGGGGCCCTCTGGTTTGCCAACCACCCCAATAACCAGACAGTTTAAACACTTTGAATCTTAATAGCAGGTCTGTCTCTGCTTGAGAACTGGCATCATCAATTTGTGACTGTAGCCATGCATATGTGTAATACAGTTTTTTCCCATGAGTTGGTAGAAGGTTGTATATAGCGTATGCTATGTGTGTCTTCGTTAGACTGTCATAATGGGGTTAACTTAACTGTCCCTATGTGTGTGAAGCTATGTTCATGTGTAGATGGACAATAGATCTTTAGTGAGGTAACACTTTTGGAATCTAAGCCATCTTTGTCTTCTATGACGTGTAGTGTTCAGCCTGGATAGTCTGGATCTATACCAGGTAATGATGCTGTGAGAGTGTATAGTGGAGGTGTGTGCTCTGTGTTCATGTCTAGGAGATGGGTGGAATCTCGAGCGGTGACGCTCTCTCTCTGGCCCTGCCTACGATCCTCGAATTGAGACAGGCCAGGACCCCCTGCCTGTCTGGCTGCAGACTTGGCCGGTGCGGTATAAATGTTTTAAATGCAGCCGAGCGCACATTCGCCTCTCTGAACTTTTCCACCACCGCCCCGACAGAGGTACCAAAAAGTTTAGAGGGCGAAACCGGGTCAACTAGGAGAAAGGACTTCTCTTTCTCACCGATGCTCGCCAGGTTCACCCACAGATGCCTCTCCGTGGCCACCATTGCCGCCATCGATTTCCCAACCACGGCTGTGGTCATTTTGTTGGCCCAGAGAGATAAATCTGTTGTGCGACATAACTCGGAAACCATCAGGGGAAAGTCCCACAGCAGGTCTGCCAGGTAAGCCTGAAGCACTGCCATCGTATGCAGTGCAGCCCCAGCCTGACCTGCTGCCGCGTATGCCCTGCCATTCAGATGTGACGTTGTTTTTAGCAGGGATGGAGCTCTTAGTGTTGATGCTTCTCCTAAAGAGAGATAGCTCGCAAACGTCTCATCAGTAGGAGGCATAGACACATACCCGTGTTCGCACATCCCTCAGCATTGGCATAATTTGCATACCGATGGCGATGGATGCGCGCCGAATACAGGTTCTTCCATGCCATCTCAATCTCAGAATGGAGATTGGGAAGGAATGAAAGGCTCACCGAAGCTGGTGGTCTATGGCCTTGCCAAAGTACGCTTCATTACTTCCCCCAGCTCTGCATACCCACCCAGGGGATCTGAGCAGGTTCAGCCATCTCCGCATCCTCAACTGCTTCAGCCTCCTCCTACTCATCTTGGATAGATGCCAGCAGAACACTGGCCTCTGGATCTGATGACGTAAGGGATAATACGTCATCCTCCAGCAGCACGTCCTCGTCAGCTGCCGAGGAGCGTGAGAGATTCACTCTCTCCAACTCCTCAGCAAGCTCCAGCTGCGAGCCCCACAATCTCAGTCTCCTCTCTGCCTCAGCGCGTGTGGGACCCGAGTCGCCAGGCACAGCTGCCTGTCCTCCTTCCCACGAGAAGAAGGACAAATGAGAGCGGAGCGTCCTCTTCGGAAGATGCTCACAGTGCATGCAAACGGACCCCTCAAGAAAAAGAAAAAGACCTTCAGAGTGCATAGAATCAGTGTAATCCAATCTTATATTTTTGGATATATAACAGCCCTTTAAAAAAACAGATTGTGTGCCAGACATAACAGAACCAAGATTCAGTTTTAATTTAATGGCATAAACCAAAGCCAGAATTTTATAATCTACAGTTAGAAGCGTAATAGGGCACTAATTGTCAATCGAAAGTATATCTTTGCTGGGTTTAGGGATGAGGGAAATAATACCCTGTTTCATAGTTACTGTCATCTCTTTAAGAATGATGCATTATTTATACATGTTGAATAAAAGATATTTAATAATTTCCCAAAAAGGAGTGTAAAATTCTACAGTGAGGCCATCGATGCCAGGGGATTTTCCTTTCTTCATTGAGTGCCTTCCAAAATTGATCACATTTTAAATCAGACTCATAAAAGACTTATCATAATCATTAATAGCAGAGATGTTACACTGTATTTTGTCTCACAGCTATTAACATACAATTTGGAGGCATAAAGGTCGCTATACAATTTTGTGATAAATTTAGAAATCTTAATTGGTTCTTTACAAATTACTCCATCTATATTTAGGGAAGTAAGAGCTTTTTTCTTTCCATTTCTTTTTTCAAGCAAATACATTTCTTTCACCTTCTTCTAGCCATTTGGCTCTGGATCTTATGAATTGGCTAATTCTAGATAGAGTTCATTAATTTGCAAATTAATATTATTTATCTCAAATTTTTCTTCTTCTAAAATTTTCTCTTTCAATAATAATTAATTTAACCGACACATCAGATCAGATTCTAATTTATGTCTATTGGCTTTCAATTCTTTACATCTTGTGAAAGCAATTAATCTAATTTTGTATTTGAAGAATTCCCACTTTTCTTTGTAACCGTTAAATACATCAGTAAATAATTATTTTGCAAGATTTATAATACTATCATAAAATTTGCTGTCATTCAATAAAGTATTATTAAACTTCCAGTAGCCCCGCAATTTAGAGTTAGTTTGCAGATCACTAAGTTTTATTAAAATTAGTTTATGGTCTGATAGGGGAGCAAAGGAAACTGTAATGTCTTTCACAAGATGAAGAACTGAGGATGAAATTAGAAAAAAATTCATTCTAGAACCATGAGATACATTTTTGTTGGACCAAGTATAATCCTGGGAATCTGGGTTATAAAAACACCACACATCAGTCAAAGAGAGATCAGAACACAAATATAGAATTATGTCATTATGTCACTTTGTGCAACATTGCTAGGCCTATGTGGAAATCTATCTTAAACATCATCCATGCACTCTGTAAAGTCCCCTCCTAAAATAAAATGAGAACCTTTATATTCGGTAAGTAGTTCTTTGATCGGATGAGAATTAAACCCATAAAAGTTGCATAAAATAAAAACAGAGTTATCTTGCTTAATAACTATTGTAATCCACCTGCAATTTGATCCAACCACTTTTAGAATATCCCCTCTAAATGTATGTATGAGAGTCATGACCCCTGCAGAATGGTTACTGCCATGGCTAGAAAAAATAGTATTTCCCCATTTTGTCTTTCAAAAGTTTACGTCTGCATTTCCAGAATGTGTTACTTGGAGAAAAATTTTATCAGCTTCACTTCTCTTACAAAATTGCTTTCCTTTTAACCACATCACGTACTCCCCTGACATTCAAAGACAAAACAAAGATTTAAACATGTAGTCCATTAGAACAAATGAACATGAACAAATGGGATATTGAAAAGGAAAAGAATATTCTCAAAGAGTTCCACAACAGATAAGGAAAAAGATACACTTAAATCATTTGTCAAGGGAGAGGTGGCTAACAACCTATAAAATAAATTAACTATTATGGAAATACAGCACAATGTGCAATGAAACCCATTTAATGAAAATACAAAAAATAGGTTTATGATGACAGTAAAGAAAATAATAATAACAACAGTATAACAATAACCGTTAAGAAATATGATCTTTCAGGGAAAATGAGGAAACATGGCCAAAAAATACCCAGCGTAAAGAAATTGACAACTAAACAGGTCAACCTTAAGTGCATGGGTGTCACTAGGCCCATTTTAGGAGGGCTTTAGCCCCTCTAAATTTCCACCCAGCCCCCCTAAAAATTAAAAATGATCTCCGTAATCTGTACACTAATCCGTGATCGCCTCGGTCCCCTTTTAAACTCATATGAAACCGGTGGCAAGCTTCGGCTCATCCCGATATTTTAGTCTGCATTATCCAGCACGTTCTTCAATCTGTATAGCAGCACAACGCCAGCGTCAAAAGCAGAGGGCAACGTGTGCATTTATTGATAGATTTTTGTAGTTCTTTGTCATAATTGTAGTTTACATAATATGATGCAGGAGCAAATCAAGATGGTTTCCCATCCACATAATTCCAATTTATTTTATGTAATTCATCTAAATGACATGAGACTTTGTGACTTTTCCTGCTCTTGGTATACTTCACACTTAAGTGCAACACAATTGCTAATAATTTGTTATAATAAATTCAAAGGCAAAGCACATATAAAGAACTATAAAAGGGAGTGGAAATGGGAAATGAGCTAATGAGTGGTCCACTGCCATCTACTGGTTATAGTGGTAATTTCATATAATTTTCATGTTAAAAGTGTGTTTGTTTACGACCAGGTGACAGAAATCCTCCACTAAAGCATGGCACATTTCCATGAATGGAAATGATAAATGTAGATCTTTAAAGTTACGTGTATTTACAAAAATATTTTACCCACATATTGGCAATCTAGAAAATGACAGTAATATAAAGTTTGTCTATATTCTTAATGAATATAATCTGGTTAGAAATTAATTCAGTATTCAGGGATTTACTTGGGTAGTGTAGAACCTAGTAAACAAACAATATATAAATTCTTTTTTAATCATACCCTCATTGGGGGCTGAGCACCCTAATATTGAAATTCTAGAATCACCCCTACTTAAGTGGATGTGGAAAGAATTGCATTGCTTATTAATCAAAGGTCTATTCATCAGAGATGGAGTTCAACACTACTTTACATCTGAAACAAAGTTTCTTCCCATCAATTAACGCCAACGAGGAGCGGAAGGAAGCTTTCTTGCCAGCATCCCTTGCTGCTTTACCGAGCAGCTAGAGCCTCTCTCTCGCTGCTTTGTCTTCTGGGGATAGAGGTTCTGTGAGACAAAGACGATGAGCAATGACTACACCTTCAATTAATCCGTCACGAATACCTGGAGACATTTTTCCAAAGCATGATTTTTCCAGAGCTCTGTGAACAGCCAGCCTATTTTTCAATGACTTTTGTGTCTTGCCCGCCTTGTGCAAGTTGTCAATGGTCGTCTTTTGGACAACTGTCAAGTCAGCAGACTTCCCCATGATTGTGTAGCCTACAGAACTAGACTGAGAGACCATTTAAAGGAGTTTTGAGTTAATTAGCTGATTAGAGTGTGGCACCAGGTGTCTTCAATATTGAACCTTTTCACAATATTCAAATTTTCTGAGATACTGAATTTGGGATTTTCCTTAGTTGTCAGTTATAATCATCAAAATTAAGAGAAATAAACATTTGAAATATATCAGTCTGTGTGTAATGAATGAATATAATATACAAGTTTCACTTTTTGAATGGAATTAGTGAAATAAATAAACTTTTTGATGATATTCTAATTATATGACCAGCACCTGTACAGACCGGCTTTCAGGGATTTATTTTCCTCTTTCAGACTTTTTATCTCGCCATCAATGCATTTCAATGCTTTGTTGTGCTGACCGACATCCAGTACGAGCTGGTGAACCGTCGAAGAAAGATTTGAGCAGCTTAGATGTAGTTTCTGTTGTCATTTCAATCGTAGCAATTTTTTAAAGTCTCATCATGCTTAGCAGAAAGTTCTTGTATTGCAGTCAGTATGCTCGCACTGTCATCGCTTTCTTCTGGTCCCCTTTCCTCGATGCCAGGGGATTTTCCTTTCTTCATTGAGTGCCTTCCAAAATTGATCACATTTTAAATCAGACTCATAAAAGACTTATCATAATCATTAATAGCAGAGATGTTACACTGTATTTTGTATTTATGTTAAAAGTTTGCTTTCCTCTCTTTCTCTTTTTAGATTCACCCATATAAATCACATTTCACAGTAGTCTGTGCTGTAGAGTGCAGTCAGTGTGAATTAAGTGAGAAAAAGTGATGTCAAATAAGTTGTTTCACCACATTACCTTAAGTTCCTTAGCAGCCCACACACATGTTCACCTATAACTAGTGATGTTACGTTCTGTGCCGAGGCTTCGGAGCGTGTGTCAAGAAATCCCGGAAGCTTTCAGTGAAGCGCTTATTGAGGATTGGATTGTACTGTACTGTTTCAGGAAGCGGTTCAGATCTTGCCCTCTGCATTCTGCCCATTATATTATTATATTTAACAATTTTATTTTATAATAAGCATTAGAACTGTAAAAAAACATTAATAAAAGTGGAGTGCAACCTTACTTTGGCAAGTATGACTGAGCTCTCGCAGTTTACAGGTTTGTAAGTCTTGCACCCAACTGGAGCAGAATTGTTCATAAGCTTCTAATGATTTAAAGCTTCTGAAGGCTTACATTGTGTAGGCACTGTTACTATAAACCAGATCATTGACAATGTCAGGGTGTGATAAGTGTTAGTGTTTCTGTGTCTTTCGTCTATTCTGTAGCTGGCAGGTTGTAGGCTACGAGTCGATGTTGTTGATGTCAAGCAGTTTAACGTTTCCCTTTCCTTTCGCTTCCCCCTTCTCCATTTCTCCCCAAGAAACTGCGCTGTATTGCAAAAATTCAAATAAATCTCAAGCTGCTCTCTTGGTCTCACTATCAAAATAACCATGGCAACAGATAGCATATCCTCCCAATATGGCGGCACCTTCCCGAAATGCAACACGGAGTAAACATTGTTACGTCACCTTCTCATTCTCAATACTGTTAATGTAGGGCTGGGCGCTATGACGATGATAGTGACTATCGTTACAGATTTCACATTTAACGTTACCTTTTTATATCGCGGAGTGTAAATACACTCACCTAAAGGATTATTAGGAACACCTGTTCAATTTCTCATTAATGCAATTATCTAATCAACCAATCACATGGCAGTTGCTTCAATGCATTTAGGGGTTTGGTCCTGGTCAAGACAATCTCGCTGAACTCCAAACTGAATGTCAGAATGGGAAAGAAAGGTGATTTAAGCAATTTTGAGCGTGGCATGGTTGTTGGTGCCAGACGGGCTGGTCTGAGTATTTCACAATCTGCTCAGTTACTGGGATTTTCACGCACAACCATTTCTAGAGTTTACAAAGAATGGTGTGAAAAGGGAAAAACATCTAGTATGCGGCAGTCCTTGTTGATGCTAGAGGTCAGAGGAGAATGGGCCGACTGATTCAAGCTGATAGAAGAGCAACTTTGACTGAAATAACCACTCGTTACAACCGAGGTACGCAGCAAAGCATTTGTGAAGCCACAACACGCACAACCTTGAGGCGGATGGGCTACAACAGCAGAAGACCCCACCGGGTACCACTCATCTCCACTACAAATAGGAAAAAGAGGCTACAATTTGCACAAGCTCACCAAAATTGGACAGTTGAAGACTGGAAAAATGTTGCCTGGTCTGATGAGTCTCGATTTCTGTTGAGACATTCAGATGGTAGAGTCAGAATTTGGCGTAAACAGAATAAGAACATGGATCCATCATGCCTTGTTACCACTGTGCAGGCTGGTGGTGTAATGGTGTGGGGGATGTTTTCTTGGCACACTTTAGGCCCCTTAGTGCCAATTGGGCATCATTTAAATGCCACGGCCTACCTGAGCATTGTTTCTGACCATGTCCATCCCTTTATGACCACCATGTACCCATCCTCTGATGGCTACTTCCAGCAGGATAATGCACCATGTCACAAAGCTCGAATCATTTCAAATTGGTTTCTTGAACATGACAATGAGTTCACTGTACTAAAATGGCCCCCACAGTCATCAGATCTCAACCCAATAGAGCATCTTTGGGATGTGGTGAAATGGGAGCTTCGTGCCCTGGATGTGCATCCCACAAATCTCCATCAACTGCAAGATGCTATCCTATCAATATGGGCCAACATTTCTAAAGAATGCTTTCAGCACCTTGTTGAATCAATGCCACGTAGAATTAAGGCAGTTCTGAAGGCGAAAGGGGGTCAAACACAGTATTAGTATGGTGTTCCTAATAATCCTTTAGGTGAGTGTATATCCGCGTAGCACTGTACGTTACTACTTAAAGTTATTGACATTTTGATAAATAAACATGCATGAATGAAGAATAAAGAGCGGGACATGCATGTGTTAAAATTATGTTTTATTAACAAGGTTCAGGAGGAGCACGATCAGATAATTGACACAGGTGGAGAGCACTCAGCTAATCAAAAACAAGGTGTATATATACGCAGCAGTCTTACCTCTGTTTCGACATGGCTCCACACGCTTCTCGAAGTAATTCTACAATGCTAAAATATTTTCCTTACAAATTTATAAACTACCTAAAAGCCCCTTTTCGGCCACTTCCATCTGCATTATTTCAAACCAATGACTCCTCAACATCAGGGTAAAATAATTTCTGCTTTTCCTGAAGTGTAATTGGGTCTTTGCCAAAATTCAGAATCGCGATTCTGTCTAACGATTCACAAATTTAAAAAATCGACGTTCTAAAGCCTTTAGTAAAGGTATGTCAATAACGTGGTGTTGTAGGAACAATGACGAGTTAACTGCGTGAGCAGCGCTCGGACAGTGTAAAGACTGCACACTGCAGACTTGCAGTAGAAAAGTTACATCAATTCCTGTCTCAAGAAATAGGAAATGATCTTAAATAACGTATTGTTACCGACACACATGAAGCTTTTCTTGCGATCTTGCCGCCTCAATGTGTACTACAGACAGATACTTTATACACACCAGAGTGCGTTAATCATGGGCGCGCACGCGGTTGTCGTAGTGATGAACAATAAATATACTTGCTGGTAAAGCGAATGAACGTAAAGTGAGGCTAAATCACTAAAATGATGGCAATACAGCAGCGCATATTGCCAAGCGATCAGCCACTAGTTGGAACCTTTGATCCAATACTTCTCAACTTGATGCTCACATAAGCTCGGTCACACAGGGCTCGAGACAGTGCGACTATACTCGCATTTGTGACTTTAAATAGATGTGTGCAAACCATACATTGTATTTGTAACACTCGTTTTCTTAAACGTAACATCAACATCTTACAGTAGGGCAGGCTATATTGTATAACAAACGTATCAATGATTATTGTAAGCCATCTTATATTTTGCAGATGGATACTGCAAACTTCAAAGGCTATGATTTAATTAAATAAAAGTGAGTGCTCACACTTCAAAACATGAATGTGGCGCGGTTGTGCGTTCTACGGGCTTGCAAAACAATGCTTCAGACTGCTTCAGTTCAGAGCAGTTCGCAATCAATGAATAGCGCACATTTATGCCAAGCAAATTCTTATTAACAATGAATCATACACATGATACCGTGATTATATCGTAATATGTTGTATACAGTTGTAAGACTGTATATTTTATCTCCCTCATATGAATTTGAATGAGCATCCTGCAATAATAAGGCATAGACATTTCAAAATAAGAGTCCCATTTGGTTAAACAAATGTGTTTCTCCATTTGTCCGTCTAACCTTTTCCTTCGCTGTTCCTTCTGCTCCCACAGGAGCTCAGTTTCTCTGGATAATTTTGTCCACTGCTACAGCAGTGCTGTTCCTTCTGCTCCCGCAGGAGCTCAGTTTCTCTGGATAATTTTCTCCACTACCACAGCAGTGCGGTTCCTTCTCCTCCCGCAGGAGCTCAGTTTCTCTAAATTTCTCCATTGCCACAGCAGTGCTGTTCCTTCTGCTCCCGCAGGAGCTCAGTTTCTCTGGATAATTTTCTCCACTGTCACAGCAGTGCTGTTCCTTCTGATCCCACAGGAGCTCAGTTTCTCTAATTTCTCCATTGCCACAGTAGTGCTGTTCCCTCTGCTCCCGCAGGAGCTCAGTTTCTCTGGCTAATTTCTCCACTGCCACAGCAGTACTGTTCATTCTGCTCCCACAGGAGCTCAATTTCTCTGGCTAATTTCTCCACTGCCAAAGCAATGGATTTCCTTCTGCTCCCACAGGAGCGGAGTTTCTCTGGCTAATTTTTAAGCATTCCACGTCTCTTATAACATGCCGTTCCCTGATTTTTCTCTCCTTTCAATCACCTCATTTATTTCCTACCTTAATACTGTTAAGGGCCTCCAAGTCAGGTCCGTCAAAGGTTACTCGAGCAGCATTCAGTTTTTCCACAAGTTGATGTACGGGGCTCCCTCTCCTGAGATAAACAATTCACAAACCTCCCTCCTGATCAAAGGGTCCAAAGATCCCAGCCCACCCGTCCCGACACCAGACAACATCCTCACCAAATGTATTCATACCCTCCGCACAGGGTACCTACCCCTCAATACCGCCCAAACACTCAACGCCATGTTTGTCCTAGCCTTTTTGGTTTCCTTAGATGTTCCGAACTCGCTATCACATAAAAATTCGAACCAAAAAATCCACCCCATCATCTCAGACTTATCAGTAATAGATGGAGAAACAATCTCTTATCTGATCAAGCAAAGTAAGACCGACCAAATAAAAAAATTTAAAAAAGAGGGTCATTTCATCTACATTTTAAACTCTCATCACTGATCCAACCATACCAGTCAGTTCTGGCATATCTTCAATGGAAAAGTTCCCAAAACCAAAATCTCCCCTGGAACCACTTTTCACGGACAAATCCAACAAACCCGTGACACACTTTTGGTTCCAGAAACACCTCAAATCCGTTCTCCAACAGTCAGGCATCCCAGCAAAGAACTTCTCAAGTCACTCCTTCCGCATCGGGGCTGCAACCTCAGCTGCTCAAAAAGGCCTCTCCCAACAGCAGATCCAAGCTCTAGGGAGATGGTCCTCAGTGGAAAGTGGAAGTGGAAAGTTTCCACGCAGTGAGTAGTGGAACGTTTCCACGCAGCGAGGAAGTGGAAAGTTTCCACCAGCGAGAAAGTGGAAAGTTTCCACCAGTAAGTAAGTGGAAAATTTCCACACAGTGAGTAGTGGAAAGTTTCCACGCAGCGAGAAAGTGGAAAGTTTCCACCAGCAAGAAAGTGGAACGTTTCCACGCAGCGAGGAAGTGGAAATTTTCCACACAGTAAGTCAGTTGGAAAGTTTTTCACGCAGCATAAAAGAGTGGAAAGTTTCCACGCATTAAGGAAGCGTTTTATTGTCTCTCCCATGTTTCCCCTTTCCAGTTTTCTTTTTCAGGCAATCTCCTCAGCATGAGGCACCACAAACCACTCTCAGGGGCCTTCACGGATGCCAGCCTGCCAAGCTAGGCACTCCTTGGGGGGGTATTTAGCAGGCGGCTGTCCTATGCTTTAGCCTTTTGGGGGTATTCTGGGTTCAGGCCAAATTCCGAGCTCAAAGCCCTCCCCCTGGACAGCACGCCAAATACGCATTTAAATCTATTCTCCATACATTATATGTAAGTGTGAACTCATGAAATTATGTTTTATTAACAAGGTTCGGTAGGAGCATGATCAGATAATTGACACAGGTGGAGAGCACTCAGCTAATCAACAACAAGGTGTATATATACGCAGCAGTCTTACCTCTGTTTCGTTGACAGTTTATCAGCATCCCTCCACCACCCCTTCTCCACTTTTTTCCCTTTTAGTTCTAACCACTTACATACACGGGGGTATTCTGGGTTCACGCTAAATTCCGAGCTCAAAGCCCTCCCCCCGGACAGCACACCAAATACGCATTTAAATCTATTCTCTATACATTATATGTAAGTGTGAACTCATGAAATAAGCCGCCTCTCTCAGACAGCATGCAATCCTGAAATCAGTTATCCTTTGGTAAAATGCACACAATTATCTCAAAATCATGTGAGGTATTCACTTGATTTAAACAGTCAGTTATGTCTGAAGTAAAGTTAACATGAGGAAGCCCAGATCGGTGTCGCAAACCAACTGAAAAGGTGCATACCGCCACCTACTGTGCTGGAGTATGAACGAAGCTGATACACGGAAGATTTTCTATATTCTGTATTTCAGGCCACTATTCCTCAATAACGTCATTAATGCTATAATTTTTCTATCAGACTCTATTCCTGTCTTTAAAATATAGTGTATGGTGAAATCTGTAATACCCAAAGCTTGCATATTTCTTATAAGCTCAATTCTTTCTTGTTCATTTTTTTTACATCTAATCAAAACATGTTTTACAGTTTCCATTTCCTGCAGATGGGTGTCATTCTATGCATTCATTCTTAAAGGGGCAGCAGCCTAATAAACTGCTGTCTGTTATAATTTTAATCAAACAACAAAAGACTAGAGAAGGCCTTCTGCGTCTTTAAGAATCTATTGATATTAATTAATAGAATATCATACAGTGAAACCTAAGCAATATTATTCTGTAATATTTCTTAATAAAATATCTATAAAAAATAAAATAACTATATTGTGATATCGTTATTGTGAAATAAAATTTCTCAAAATTTCTCAAGACGGACAAAATGCATGTCTCGGATTGGCTCGTCACCCTGGGAAAAATTTATGTTTTTTCCAAAAACCTACTTTTGCGCAATACTCCCAGGTTTTTTCTCTGATCGGAACCAAACCACTGCAGAAATGTTCTTTGGAGAGAGAATATCAATAATTATGAAAAAAAATCGAAATTTCAATTCATGGTAGCTAAGGGGAACCAAAATATTCAAGGTCTCCAGGGCCACTTTTACTAAAATGACTATAACTTTTGATCGGAATGAGATATTTTCACTAAACTCGGGTCACATGTCTATGAGCTCAAATTTAAGTCACATTAAAAAAATTGCAACGATTGGCCACTTGGTGGCACTGTAACAGGAAAAAAAATCATGAAAATGGCTATAACCGCACACAACCATTAGTCGAATAATAATTGGCATGCAGTGTCTTTGTCCAGGGTGCCATTATAGTCTATGAGAACATTGGCATATCTCAAAAAACTCAGTATGCACAATCGGCACAATGCCCTGAAGGAGCCTGACAAGTTTCTGAGAAGTTGTTTTTCACGGGAGTCACCTCCTTTGACTCCTGAATACTTGCCGAGTCCAACGATACCAAACACGGCAGGTTTTGCCTTAACGGTGTCATTTTTTGCGGCATAAATATACTGTAACTGTCTATAATGGGGTGTCCAATCCTGCTCCTGGTGGGCCACTGTCCTGCAGAGTTTAGCTCCGACCCTAATTAAACACACCTGTACCAGCTAATCAAGGTCTTAATATGCATACTACAAACTTCCAGACAGGTGTGTTGAGGCAAGCCTATGGCCGAATCTGTTCAAGTTCTAACTTCCGCAACAAGTGGGCGTAACCATTAAAGAAACTGAACAGAAATTATACATCAGAAAACATAGGAAATAATACTGGAATATAAAACATAAGAAATATCAGAATTGCCTCTCAAAGAAAGTTACATAATACAAGTTATCACTTGCAAAATCAACAATAATAATATACAAATTATTGCCATATTAAATTGGCTCTTACATACCAGCCCCTAATTGCCTTTGTGCTCAACAAAACAATTACTAATCTAATTATAACAAAGAGCTAAACAAATTACTTAAAGATAACAAATAGCCTCAACTAAATCTCAGTAAAATTTTCCAATAAGATGCTAACCTGAATTGACACAATAGACTCAGACCAGAACCTTCAAATAGGATTATGTGTACGAGATTATAAATCTGCCTCTAAAAGTAAACAAAGCTTAGTAACAGACCATAAAAGAGTATTCGTGTTGGTTTTCACTTGGGCCTGCCACACAAGACCCTTGTTGTCTGTGAATGTTTGTAGCACGCGTCCCATTACCCATGAGTTTCGTGGTGCAGAATTGTCAGCAACCAATACAATGTCCCCAGGCTTGAGATTTTTCATTAGGCTTTGCCACTTTTGTCTTTCTTGCAAGTCTGGTAAGTACTCTTTGATTCAGCGCTTCCAGAATAGGTCAGCCATACTGAACTTGGCGCCAACGTCTGGAATACAGGTCTGTTTTGTCAAAAACTCCAGGAGACAAGGGCGGCTTTACTTTCAGTAGCAGCAAATGATTTGGAGTGAGGGCCTCTAAGTCATTTGGGTCATTGGACACCTTAGTGATGGGACAGCTATTGATTATTGTCTCCACCTCACATAAGAGCGTTTGCAGACTTTCTTCATCAAGAGACTGCTGTTTTACAATGGAGTTGAGAATTTTTCTGACAGTCCGTTGTTGGGGGGTTAAAAACCTGAACCTGAAAACTTTCAACCTGAAAGTCATTTAAGTTCTGAAGACTAGCCAAACACAGGTTCCACTGATGTCTGAGTGTTTCTGGAATACTGTCATCCCATTCATGCTTTGTTCTACAAAGCTCTTGCAGTATTTGTTTTGCAGGAAGAATGACTGGGGAAAGTATTCCAAGGGGATCATAAACGGAGCTGACCATGGACAAGATTCCTCTCCTTGTAAGAGGCTTTTCCCGTAGAGTTACTTTGAACTGCAAAGTGTCTGTCTCTACACACCACTGAACCCCCAGGGCTCTTTCCAATGGTAACTTTTCTTTCTCCAGATCCAAGTCCTTCACGGTCTTTGCTTTGCTCTCTTCACTTATGGATGCAAGTACAGTGCAACTGTTGGACATCCACTTGGTCAAGTTAAATCCTCCTGATGCACACACCTCCCTTAATTCATGCATTAGAGCAATACCCTGCTGTTCAGTAGCCACAGACGTCAAGCAGTCGTCCACATAGAAATTCCTAAGGACTATCTGAGTCACCTCTGATCTGTGATGTCCACTGTTGTCTTTTGAACACCTTTGCAGAGCGTAGATTGCACAACTTGGGGAGGATGTAGCACCAAATAAGTGCACAGTCATTCTGTATTCCTCCATTTTCTGCGCAGTGTCCCCTTTAGACCACCAAAGGAATCTTAACAGGTCTTTGTCTTTAGCAGGAACTCTGACCTGATGAAACATCCCTTCTACATCTGCTGCAAGGGCAATCGGCTCATGTCTGAATCTTGTCAGCACACCAATGAGAGAATTATTTAAGTTGGGTCCTTGTAACAGTTGAGAGATTTTCCTTGGTAGGTAGCTGCGCAGTCAAACACCACTCAAAGTTTGTGTTTCTGTGTGTGATACACCCCGTGGTGTGGAATGTACCAGATTCTGCCAGAGTTTCCTTCAATTTTACTCGCAGGGATCTTCTCAGCATGACCCTTGAGTAACATGTCATCCATGAAACTACAATAGTCATTGTGGAAAGCTGAATTTCTTTTGAATTTCCTTTTCAGAAATTGAGCGCACAGAGAAGCAACAATATAGTTGTTCGGAAACACTACATCCTTTTTTCTCAAAGGAAGGTCAATGCAGTAATGTCCGTCAACAAGCTCTGTGGACTGTGATACAGACTCCATAAACTGTCTATCCTCTATAGACATTTCCAAATTTTCAGCTTGTTTACATTCAGGAAAATCATAACTCATTTGCTGTTGAATTAGGTTCCCCAAGCTTACCACTGAAATCCTGTTTGCCATCACATGTGGCCATCCTGTGTTTCTGTCAGTTTGGATGTTCTCTCTCTCCAAAGGTCCATTTACAATCCAGGATAGTCTTGACAGCATAAGGCCCATCTCCTCTGCTGTTGATGACTTTCCATGGCTCAAGAATCTTGGGTACATTTGTTCCTATTAGTAAGCCAATACCTGCATTGATCTGAGGAAGATGCACCTCTTCAAAGTATTTCCATTTCTTAACATCCTTCTGCTGCGGAATGTTTTCTCTTTTAACTGGAATCTCTTTTTGAGAGAATACCTTATGGAGATGCACAAAATTGTTCTCATTCAGTCCACTTATTTCCAGCTCGGTGAAAACATGTGTACTAACAGACCTTTCCTGTCCCATTGTACGCAGCAGGATGTTTGTTTTCCTACCAGTTAGCTTTAATTCCTTCATTAGTTGCTCTGTGCAAAATGTCGCAGAAGTTCCTGGGTCCAAGAAGGCATAGGTCATAACCTCATGATTGCTTTTTTTGGACTTAACTCTAACTGGTACAATGGCCAAAGAGCACAATAAACCACCAGCCCCAGTACAGCCACAAGTTTCGCTGGTTGCAGTACACGACTCTGTGACAGCTGTGGAACTGTCTCCATCTTGAGATCCTGTAAGTACTGGCTTTTCTGGGAAATGAAGGATAGTTGGATGCTTTAGTGAGCATTTTTGACAAGCAAGTCTTTGCACACAACCTGTACTTATGTGACCTGGTAATAAGCACCCATAGCACAAGCCCTTAGCTTTCAGAAAGTCAAGTTTTTCTTTGTGTGGCTTATGCTTTAAAACGTTCCAACAATCCATGGTCTTTATTACAGCATAAGCAGAGGGTTCCGTGGCTTGCCTTTGCTCCATCTTTTACCTTTGTTCTTTGATTTTTGAGTTCTCGAATGGGTGTTACACTTGTGGCAAATGTGGTTTTCCTTTCTTTTTTTACTTGTAAGTTACTTGATTTGTTTGTTTTGAATCTGGGATTGTCTTTTGCCATTTTGTTATCCTGAATATTGCCAAACAATCTTTGCCTGTTTGTCTAAAAAACTAACCAAGTCTGAGAATCTTGCTCAAGCCAGTCCTTTCTTGAAGCTCACAGGCAACTACTGTCCACTTTTCTCTCATTTTGAAAGGAAGCTTTGATACAATCGCACGCATGTTGCTTGGACTGTCCATCTCCTCAACATATTCCACACTGTCAACAGTATTGCGGCAACCCGTAAGGAAAAGAGCAAAATCTGTTAAGGCTTTGTTATCCTCAGGCTTTAAAGCTGGCTAGTTCAGTGCCTTTTCTGTATAGGCAGTGGCGATTGTGTACTCATTGCCAAAATGTTGGTAGAGTAGTCTCTTTGCCTCTTTGTAGCCCCTTTCAGAAGACATTTGTTGACAACTGCGTACCAGCACCTTTGGTTGCCCTGTGGTGAACTGCTCTAGGAAGTAAAATCTGTCTTTGTTATTTGTGGTCTTATTTTCTACTCCATGCTCAAAGGCTCGAATGAAGAATGTGAATTCAAGTGGGTCTCCACTAAATACTGGAATGTCCATTGGTGGGAGATTAGATAAAGACTGCTGTTTTATGAAAATCTCAGCAATGTCATTTTGATGTTGCATGATGTTGAACAAGCTCCCTGTATCCCTGTGAAGGAATGCTCACATCTGTCCTTGGTGGCTGTGATTTTGCACAATCCTGTTGCACATCACTGACTCTTGGAACTGCATCAGCATCAGGTGCTAACTCACTGAAATTTTTTTTTGGCCTTACTACTTAATCAGCTGTAGCTTTAAGGGTTTCTTTAGTTGTGGCTGCTCTTGCTGCACTACCAGATGCATCAGAAACACTACGAGCTGGTTCATACAGGGAAAAAACCTGAAGTTTGGCTTCAGCCGCAGCAATAGCAGTTTGGAGCTCCAAATTTTCCTTCTTTGCTTTGAGCTCAGCTTCCTCCCTCTCAAGCTCTTGTTTCTGCTTCAAAGTATTAGCACGCACCAACAGCTCTGCCCTTTCAGCTTCAATTTTCAGCCTAGAAGAAGCTGTAGATGAAACACCTGAGGCCATCTGACTACCAGATTTTTTCGGAAAGAGAGGCAGTTGTGAAGAAGAAATAACCATTGAGGCACTGTCAGTACATTCAACCTCTGCATCACATTGCTCTGATTCTTTGGATTGGAGATTCACTCTTTCAATCCAATCTTTGACCTTGTCTACAAAGTGCTTAAATGCTTGAGCCTTGGGTTCAAACCAGTGTAACAGATCTAAATATGTCTCATCAACGGAAATAAGTTCTCGGGTTTCATTATTAATGTCTTGGAATGCAACAAAGGACTGTGCAAACTCACTATTTGTGCATTCATACACAGTGTCAACATTACCAGAGTCCTCAAGCAAAGCTTCAATTTCTCTCATTTGCCCTGTTAAATGTCCCAGTTTGGCTCTTCGGCACTCTTTTAGAGCTCGCTTTCAATTCTTCTGTTTCCATAGTAATCAATGTTCGTGCTGAAAGCGCACGTTCTGTTCATCACGAAAGCAGATGAGATCGCCCTCTTGCGACGTTGTTTGACGGCGCGAACACAGCGGGCCCATGACGCAGCAAAGATTAATGTGTAATTTGAGCTGTGTGTATATAATTCATTATGGGAATGTCTTAATGAAAGATTAGTAATTTTATTTTGTTTTCCTTGTCTTTTGCAAGGCTATTTTTTTCCCCTTCTATCTTCTATCTTTCCTGTTTTGTGCCAAATACAATCCTGTGGAGAGGAATCGTCTGTGTTGGACACGATTTAAATGTGTACAAATGGCGAACTGCCCACAGACCTGTTTTCCCTTTGAACTCTGATTTATAGGAATCATCAACTGGTAGGAGAATTACAATGTTTCTTGTTTTTTGGACACTAAAGACTTTATTTTGTTTAATCCGTTTGATTTTTGCTTTTGAAAAGGAGAGACTCTATTTTTTTAACTTGAACTGATTGAAAGAGAGTTTAACAACTCTTTGAACTGAATCATTTGATTCGTGAAATCGTTCGCTAATTTGTCGATTCATTCATGGACTTTGTTCAACCGAGTCAATTCATTTGTTTCTGTATTTCCTATTCGTATTGTTAAATGTGCTGTTTACTCTTTGAAGGAAAAGTGATTTATTGGAAGGAGTTCTGAATTATATTCTGTTTTGGGTCAAATCAAATTTAATTACTTTAATTTTACATTTGGGTTATTGAATATTATATCTTGTTTGAGGGTTTATTGTTGTAAATTACTTTTGTCAAATTGAAAGAGACTTTCAAGAATCTTGAAAGTTTTTTTTTTTTTGAGAATCTACTTTATTTACACATTGTGTAAAAAGTGTGAAACCCCATCAAATCAAACCACTTGGTAATGCTATAACATGAAAAAAGCATGAAAATGGCTTTAACCAGCTGACCGTTGGTCCGATTAACTTGGTATGTCCTGTCTTTGTCCTCAGTGTATATGAGGACACTGACACTGATCTAAAAAAAACATTGCCACCATCTGCCAATAAAGTTTGAGCACCTATTAAATAGGGATGCACCGATATGAAAATGTACCGATAACCGATAATTCTTTATATTTGAAAGCCAATAAATCTAAATACAACTTTTAATAAACTTTGAGAGCCTAATTACAAAAACAAAAGGCTCACAATTAAAAGCCATGTCCCAAACACTTCAACATGAATCAAACCTATACAGCACAGTAGCCTATTTGAACCAGTGTAAGATTCCTTAACTTTTCAAATAAATTTTACACTCCTATGGCCAACTTACTTTATTAAAAAAAATGGTAACACTTTACAATAAGGTTTAATTTTTGTTAGCATTAGTTAACCAACAATGAATGAACAATACTTCTACAGGATTTATTAATCTTAGTTCATGTTAATCTCAACATTTTCCGATCCAAAGTTGTGTCTGTTAACATTAGGTAATGCATTGTGAATGGACTGTTAATAAACACAAACATTTTATTACTAACATTGACAAAGGTTATTGCGCTCTGTTTGTTCGTGTTAGTTAACAAATGAGACCTTATTTGTAAAATGTTACCAACAATTCTATTGCCTAACAAAAAATTAAAATAAAATACCTAAATAATGCAAACAAGTCATTGGACAGCATTACTTAGGCCGCATATAAAGAATCAAAACATGTGCCATGCATGAAATAGCCTCCGCTCGGACAATAAGGAAATGGTTTTAATCAAATCATAATGTTGATGAAAATAATACGAGAACAATAAAAGTGCTTCTTATTAATAATAACGCTTCTGTGTTTTTGAAAAAAAATAAAAGTTTTACAGTAATGGTAAACGTTTTTAATATTAGTCTATTATTTTATCAAATAACGTTGCTGTTTTACAGTAATGGTAAACGTTTTTAATATTAGTCTATTATTTTATCATATAACGTTGCTGTTTGTGAACGCGCACTGAAGCTGAAGAAAATGGACAACCGTAAACTGAAGCGCTTAGAAGGTTAATTAACAACCAAGTAGTTATTAATGCTGTGCATTTCTGCTAAAGACTGGTACAATGAAGCGCTTTACTGCGTTGTTCATTAACTCAACCAAACACATCCTATATGAGATTATATACACAGAATAAATATAATATTACAACTTCCAATGGCACAAAAGCCTGTGAATGCACAAGCTAACTTGACTGTGCTTATCATGAAGGTGTAATTCCATGGACGGCTCTTCCTTCAACAAACGCGCTGAAACACGACGTTCTTTTACAGTCGTGTTCTCATTATAATTTTATGTAGTTTAGATGTTAGACTTGCGCTGCATGTTTCACATAACTGTATTTTCCTTTTCGAAGTGATTCCAATCATATTTCGATCAATTCAAACCCATCATGGCGGACAGCCCGTCTGAAGTGTCTCAGCTAAAGGAAATAATACATTATCTATCGGCTTGAATATATCGGTAAAATTTTCTTATAGGATCGATAACGATATGTTGCAGATATATCATGCATCTCTACTATTAGACAAGATTAATGGAGGCTGATCAGAACGAAACTTGATGGGCATGCTCTACTCATGGTCCTAGAGTTTTGAAAGAATTTTGAAAGAAATTGACTTATCCTCTACTGCCACCTGCTGGTTGAAATTGTCATTTTGTCATACTACTCACTAATACTGTTCTATAACTCATATTTAGACTTTGTAAATGTTATAGTAGTAACTTTATAATCACATTTTGTCAGTTTGTCACTTCATTTCACCTGAGCTCTCAGTTTTAATTAATTTACTGTTTGTGAAGAATTTGTTTACATAAATTTACATCTGAATAAAAACATTTTTGAATCAATAGTGAAAGTGACAATCTTGTAGATGTATCAGTTTTGTATTTTTTTCTGTTTGAAATTGAAATTGAGAATATTTTATTCAACTTTAAAAATGTGATGTTCCACTGTTATCTGTATTTTAAATGTTAAATGTATTATGTATTGTATTGTTGTGCAGACTGTATTTTATCTTCCAAAATAACTGTAAATTTACAATCTTGAGCACACTTATTGAATGTTTTGTTTTTTTATTGTAATAATCTGTAAAATAACACTGTTATTCTGCAGAATTTTTAGTACTGTCACTTTATTGAAGGTGTTTGATCATAATAATCTAGAAAAAATCTTTAAAACAACAGTTTTACACAAAAAAAATCATTAAAAATGGTCAAATGACTGGCAGCTATGGCTGCCAAACAGAAACCGTAAAATTAAAGTAAAATATATTAATTTTAAACAAGGAAAAATCTGTTTTTCACTAAAACTTTTAATGAAAATTTCTGTAAAATTGTTTTTGCACTTTATTTGAATTAAGATATTTTACTTTAATTTTACAGCCGTAGCTGCCAGTCATTTCCGATTTTTTTTCCGATTTTTTTTTTACAGTAAAAAGAAAGTAAACTACAACAGATTAGACGATGAAACCCCATCAGATTCAAATAGTTATAAATGGGCATGCAACAAACAGGGACAGTTTGTTTGCAGTTTTTGTAACTGTTATGTGTGTCTGTTAAGGTAGTTCTCTTCAGCTTAAGGCTGTTGCTATTAATAATTTATTAATTTATCAATTTCCATGTGTTTTATATATTATACACTACGGATATTAATTAACTGAATATATATTTTGTTTGTAGGTTGGGGGTTTCATAGAAATGTATGAAAGGAATGAAAGTGAGACAAGAGTAGTAAGATGGGTTAACAGTTCATTCAAGCCATTTTCTCTAATCTTTGTCTGCCTCGATCGTCTGATCGTCTTCTCTTGTAGTCTTTTTTGTGGTCTAATTCTTTGTTAGTGTTCTGAGATTTTAAACTCAAATGTCTGCCCATCCACCTGGATGAGTTCCGACCAATTAGGTATCATCTTTGGTTCAGAGGTGACTGTTTCTCCTCCTCTCACCATAAATTACACGTTATCTGTGGTCTCTTAACCTACCGCTCTAAGCAAAGAGAACAGTTTAGACATGATTTCTTATTATAAGAATATAATACATTTTACACAGATCTCAATCAAGCATCTTTGAATTATGAGCATACGATCATACTGATACCAAGCAAGGCACACTTTCAGTCAACCATTAAATAATTATAACAATTACATGAATTGTGAGTGAGCCTAAGCATAATGGTCACATACAGTATATTGGTTGTAGACATGATATAGAATTATGCAGTAGAAGGATGTTTGATTAAAAGTCCGGCTACCATCCTTTTTGAATGATTTGATGCAGTTTATTTATAAAAACTGTCTCTGGGTTTTCTTGTGGATTTCACCTCTGTGAGACTCAAAGTTTATTCAAAGGTCGTTGAGGAGAAGTAGTAGTTTTGGAGCCGCACATAGCGAACGTGAATAGTTTACTATGCTATACTACCGTTTATGAATTTAAGGGTGTCTAACAATTCATATAATGAAAAAACAGTGTTAATATGCTGCTAACATAAGTTTGCTGTAATGTTGTCTCCTTACACTGTTTTATTCTTCTTTGAGTTCGTATCATGGATGAGTGAGTGTTAATAGAGTCCACTTGTGCCACGTGTGTCGAATTTTCTGACTCGGATATGGGACACACTAAAGACAACATGCTACCGGGGACCTCTCTCATCTGGGCTGACCAGCCCAATCCTGCGTTCCCTGAAGAGGGAACCTTCGCGGGCAACCTCCCGCTCGCCGACGAACCGGCCGGGTCTGGTGATGACGACAAGGCAGGCCTTCTTGGGGTCTCAGAGGATGAGGAAGCCATCCCGCCCTCTGGCATTCCCCAGGCCAGCATCTCCGCAGCCTTGCCTCAGTCCATTCAGTCCAGGAAGTGTGTGAGCGAGCAGCAGCTCACCTCAACATTGAGTGGCCAGCTCCACAGAGCGCCACTGACCAAGAAAGGCACATTTAGTTCCCCCACTAGAGGGCGTCATTGTATCACAAATAAGCCAGCTGGGTATACATGAAGTCAGCACGGTGGTGCCCCCCAATCTGATAAACCAGGGATTTTATTCTCGTTATTTCCTGGTTCCAAAGAAGGATGGTTTTCTCTGCCCCATTCTAGACCTCTGGGTGTTGAACAAACATTTGAGAAAATACAATTTCAGAATGTTAACTCATGGCTCGCTCGCCCGCGCCTAAAATGGAACGACTGGTTCACATCGGTCAACCTGAAAGATGCTTTTTTCTACATAAGCATTTATCCACCACATAGGAAGTTTCTCCGTTTCGCCTATCAAGGCATATGTTACGAATTCACGGCCCTCCCATTTGGGCTTGCCCTGAGCCCTTTTTGTCTGTGTGCGGAAGCAGGATTAACTCCCCTGAGAATGTCTGGTTTACTGATTTTGACATACATAGACGATTGGCTTATAATAGCCGAATCGAAGGTGAAAGTGTTGCAGGACATCTGCCGTGTGCTCACGTACATCACATCTCTCGGGTTCAGGGTGAATGTGAACAAAAGCAATTTTACACCCAGTCAGAGTGTGATCATCTTGGGCTTAGAGCTGAACTCAGTCTCTATGCGTGCGCATCTCTCTCAAGAGCGTGTTCTCTCTCTGATGAACTGTCAGGTTTGCTTCCACCTGCACTTGATTTTGATGGTTTTCAGTCTGTAGAATGACTTGTTATCCCAAGTCTGTTGTGTTAGTTAGCATGAGCAGAAAGTGTCAGTGGAAAGTGTCTTTACACTTTGAAGAAACATCTGTGTCCTCCCCAGGATGCTTAGCTCTAGCTGACCCTTTTAGAAGTCCTCGGTCACCTTCAAGCATAAGGTTAGGTTTGCCAGGCAGGTCAGATCTCCATGGGTGAAGGAATCATTTCACTGATGATGCTTCATTGTGTGTGGGACACCTGAACAACTTCTGAATAACCATGCAATGATTGAACACTGATGAATTTTTTGGTCACTGTGAGATGGGAAAAGAGAGTTGTTGGATAAACACAAGAACATAAAAATAACAACACATGATAAACTCATGTCAGAAGTGCGAGTGGTAAAGTAAGTCTCATTTCTCAGTGTCCTATATCTAGTGGGTAGGTCTCATTTGATCACCAGATTCTTCACTACCACTATGACATGGAAGTGGAATTTAAACGTTGTCTGGATGAATTTAAAGGAAGGATAACAAAACATCAATATAACTAGTATATTTACCAGCAGTATGCATAATTAAGATATATCACATAATTAAACATGGAAATACACAATTTAATAATTGCCATTATAAAATTGTCTATATCAATTGTTTTAATTGCAACTCATAACTGAAAGCGTCTCGGTTACGTATGTAACCCTCGTTCCCTGAAGGAGGGAATGGAGACGCCACGTCGGAGTACCGACGAATAGGAATCTCGCTCGCGAGAGCCAATCTACTTCGAGTAAACTAAACGAGCCAATGCACATTGGCATGCAATGATTGCACCAGGTGCTCATGCCACGCAGCGCGGGTATAAATGAGACACAGGTGTTTGCATCAAGTTAGCTTTTTGCTGAGGAGCCGAGTAGGTAGACTGGCACCCCAGCAGGGTGCAGAGGGCATGGCGACGGGACGTGGCGTCTCCGTTCCCTCCTTCAGGGAACGAGGGTTACATACGTAACCGAGACGTTCCCATTCAGTCGGTCACTCTCGACGCCACGTCGGAGTACCGACGAATAGGAATCCCTACCAAAGCGCCATGGCCTCTGCCCCCGTCCAGTGCCCTGTGTGAGCCTCCTGAGCTCTCTTACCTGATGAGACGGGGCTCACACAGAGAAGTCCATCACTGCTGTTCCGCATGACCCGTTCAGTGACTATTGGTTAACACTGGGAAAGCGTGCCCTAGTGAGGGGAACGCTGCGGAGCCCACATCGTACCCCGAAGGAGTTATGTGGAGTACAATGCTGAGCCGTAGCCCGCAATGGAGAGAGGGGGCTCAGTCCCAGTGACGGGAAGGCTCTCCCAAGGGAAAGACACGGGCTTCCCATAGGAGCGACCGTGGAAAATATATGGGATCCCCGCAGGGTCACTCATATATCCCCAGCCCAGTACCGGTTCTCAAGGATTCAACGGCAAGTGGGCCATCCTCTGCTTGGAGACAGCCTTTCCCTTCTGCTGGCCTCCGTGACAGACAAAGAGCTGATCTGAGGTCCTGAAGCTTTGAGTTCTATCCACGTAGATCCGCAGAGCGCGGACGGGACAGAGCAAAGCTAGGGCTGGGTCTGCCTCCTCCAGGGGCAGCGCTTGCAGGTTCACCACCTGGTCCCTGAAGGGAGTGGTAGGAATCTTGGGCACATAGCCAGGCCGGGGTCTCAGAACCACGTGGGTGTCACCCGGCCCAAACTCTAGGCACGATTCGTCGACCGAAAATGCCTGCAGGTCCCCTACCCTCTTGATGGAGGCCAGTGCGGCCAACAGCAAAGTCTTCATAGACAGAATCTTAAGCTCTGCTGACCGCAAGGGCTCAAATGGGGCATTCTGAAGTGCTCGGAGCACCAGAGCAAGATCCCAAGAGGGTATGGAGGGGGGTCGAGGAGGATTTAACCGTCTCGCCCCCCTGAGGAACCTGACGACCAGGTCGTGCTTCCCAACTGTCTTACCTTCTACGTGGTCGTGATAGGCAGATATTGCAGCAACATAGACCTTGAGGGTGGAGGGCGACAGCCTACGCTCCAACCCTCGTTGCAGGAAGGAAAGCACAGACGCGATCGAACATCTTCGGGGGTCTTCTCGGCGAGAAGAACACCACTCGACGATCAGGTTCCACTTCAAAGCATAAGCCTGTCTTGTAGACGGTGCTCGTGCCGAAGTGATGGTGTTAACTACCTCTTGGGGTAAGTCACCTAGAACCTCCGCGTCCCGTCCAGGGGCCAGACATGAAGCTTCCACAGATCTGGACGCGGGTGCCACAGGGTGCCCCGTCTCTGAGTCAGAAGGTCCTTCCTCAGAGGAATCGGCCAAGGAGGGGCTGTCGCCAGGAGCATAAGTTCTGGGAACCAGGACCGGTTGGGCCAGTAAGGCGCCACCAACAGGACCTGCTCCTCGTCCTCCCTGACCTTGCACAGTGTCTGTGCAAGTAGGCTCACTGGGGGAAACGCATATTTGCGCAGCCCCTGGGGCCAGCTGTGCGCAAGTGCATCCGTGCCCTGACCATGGGCTGAAGGATTGGCGGCAGGCCGGTGTGATGCTCACCCGGTGAGTGCCGCGTTGCCACGCCCATCTCGGGACTCGGCCGTGTAGCCAATGCTGAAGCGGTCTCATATGAAGCAAGCCTAGCGGTGTTACTGCCGCTGCGGCTGCCATATGCCCCAGGAGCCTCAGAAATTGTTTCAGTGGAACCGCCATCCTGCCTTGAAACGTGTTCAGGCAGTTCAGCATCGTTAGATTCGTCCGACCGAATCTAACTCCATACTGAGAAAAGAGATCCTCTGCACGGGGGCGAGTTTGCTCTTCTCCCAGTTGACCCGAAGACCCAACTGGCTGAGGTGTCTGAGCACCCGGTCCCTGTGTTCGCACAACTGATCCCTGGACTGTGCTAGAATGAGCCAGTCGTCGAGATAGTTGAGGATGCGAACGCCCTGTTCTCTCATGGGCACAAGGGCCCCCTCCGTGACTTTCGTGAAGACACGGGGGGACAGGGACAGCCCGAAGGGCAGGACTTTGTACTGATATGCTCGACTCTCGAACGCAAAGCACAGAAACGGCCTGTGTCGAGGAAGAATCGAAACATGAAAGTACGCGTCCTTCAGGTCGATCGCTGCAAACCAATCTTGGGGACGGATGCATTCGAAGATCACCGTCTCCAGAAGAGCAGTCCTCCCCATCTCCAGGTCGCCCGTCTCAGGGCCGCTTGCCCTTGCTCTTGCCACCCCTCTTGGCAGAGGCCTGGACGAGCGGGGCGGCCTGCTTACGCCCGGCTCCACGACGTCGCTTGGGTGGAGGCTGCTGCTGCGAAGCGGGAGCGGAGGCAGACGCAGGCGGCCGCCCTCGGCGACGAGCAGGCTGAGGCGCTGCCGGCGGCGGGGTGGAGACAGCAGCTGTCCGCCGTGGCAGGATGTGACTGATCGCCTCAGTCTGCTTCTGTGCGGCCGTGAACTGCTGGGCGAACTTCTGGACCACGTCGCCGAAGAGGCCGGTCTGGGACACGGGGGAATTAAGGAACCTGATCTTGTCGGTTTCCCTCATGTCAGCCAGACACAGCCAGAGATGGCGTTCCTGGACCACCATAGTGGACATCGCACGACCCACTGCCCGCGCTGTAACCTTCGTCGCACGAAGCGCGAGGTCCGTTGCGGTTCTCAGTTCCTGGAGAACTGCAGGATCGTGACCACCCTCGTGCAAGGTCTTCAGTGCCTGGGCCTGATGGACCTGCAACAACGCCATAGCGTGTAAGGAGGAGGCAGCATCCCCACAAGCCTGGTAGGCCTTTCCGATCAGATCGGACGAGTACCTACAGGCCCGGGAGGGGAGACACGGGTTCCCCCTAGAAGTGGAGTTAGGGCACAGTTGCATGGCAACGGCCCGTTCCACGGGAGGAACCTGCGTGTAACCCTTCTGCGCTCCCCCATCGAGGGTGGTGAGGGAGGAGGAGTCACTGGGCCGGTTTCGGGCAGTGAAAGGTGCCGTCCATGACCTAGTGAACTCGTCATGCACCTCCGGAAAGAAAGGAACCGGGGTGGGGCGCTGAGAACCAGCACGGGCCACCCCGAGAAACCAATCGTCCAGCCTTGAGGGTTCGGGACACGGTGGAGGGTTCCACACGAGCCCGACTCTCTCAGCGGCCCGGGAAAGCATGGCCATCATTTCCGGATCCGTATCGGGCACAGTGGATTTTCCCGAAGGAGCCCCCTGCGCCGACACGTCATCTCCAGAAACTTCTGACCCTCCCTCCGATGCAGCGATGGACATCTGATAGTCAAGAGGAGCCCCGAAGGATACGGATGGTACACACCTCGTGGGTGGCCCACCGCGTTCCAACGGCAGCTCTACTGGCTGCGAAGTGCGGGAGGAGTGAGGGTTCCCCGGGGGTTGGTTCCCTGGGGGAAGCGCGCTCACCGTAATCCTCAGATCACCCGCGCTACTGCCTGAAGTAACCCTCTGTGGAGGATTAGATCGAGGCAGAGGCACGGGGACTCCACCCCTTGCGAGATGGAGTCTCGACCGCAACTCCGAGATGGTCATGTTCCCGCAGTGAGAACATGAGTCATCCACCAGCGCTGCCTCAGCGTGCTGAACGCCCAAACACGAGATACAACGCTTGTGACCATCCCTCGGTGACAGATAACCACCGCATCCAGAAACACACAGATAGAATGTCATCCTGAAAAGGACGCAAGCTCTATCTGTGTTGCTCTAATAGAAGGACGCTCTCCTTGGTGCTGAAGCACGCAGGGGGAGGGGTCGCGGCGACACAGTCAGGGGATAGTGCAGCCTGACGTGCGCGCTCTCTCTCACACGAAGGCGCTCTCTTACCAGCCGTAAGAACGGCTTTTCAGCGCTCTCCACCTAGCGCACCGAACCAGCTGTGAGAACAGCCTTTGTGTTTGCTCAGAAAAGAGAAAGAGAGATGATCACAGAACCACACGACCCGCTGCAGTGCCGTCACACCAACACCGACTGAAGAGATCGCTTCCAAAAGGGCAGGCTTCTTTTCAGTCAGGACTGCGAAGTAGAGAGTGATATCTGGCTGAACCATCTACCACTCGGCTCCGAAGCAAAAAGCTAACTTGATGCAAACACCTGTGTCTCATTTATACCCGCGCTGCGTGGCATGAGCACCTGGTGCAATCATTGCATGCCAATGTGCATTGGCTCGTTTAGTTTCACTCGAAGTAGATTGGCTCTCGCGAGCGAGATTCCTATTCGTCGGTACTCCGACGTGGCGTCGAGAGTGACCGACTGAATGGGAACTAATGTTTCAATCTGATTACTTAGAGAATGAGATTTACAGTCTTCTGTGCAATTGATGTACAGGCTAAGCCACACTCAGTGATGCAGGTCTGACTGAGAATTGTTTAACTAATTGATAGAAATGCCTGCATTCCAAATCTAACTCTTTAGATATATTTTCATTTTCATTGTCATTAGTCATATGTTGGAAATTAGGGGGCCCTCCCAGTTTGCAACAATGCTAAGGACTGGACATAATAAAGATTTTGTCCATTAATTCGCTGATCAATTAATTGTCAATCAATTGATGTGTGACGATAGCCATGCACATGTTTTATGCACCTTCCATGGTTTACATACAGGAAGTTGACATGGCTGTACGCCGTAAACTTGTTCAACATAACTGAAAAGGAATTATGAAAATAATTTCCCTTGTCCTATATGTATGAAGGTGAATGATGTATGATAGATTTGCATTATGTGAATGATTTTGGCCTGGATAGTCTTATGATCTATGCCAGGTAGAGATGTTGTGCGGTTGTAGAATTAAGGGTGTGTGTTGTGTATGTTGTGTATAGGAGATGGGTGGTGTCTATCCTACCATAATCTGTGTTGTATAATTTAGTTCCAGTTTTTAGACTGGGAAGCCATGTAGCTAGGTGTGCTGTGGGGTGTGAATGGCCTCATGGAGTCTCTTCACTCCCATCTCCTATGTTAGGATGTGTGTGTGTCCTGACTGATGCAGGCCAGCCCAGACCCTTGTGGAATCTTTAGAGTGGCAGCCATCAGCCTGAAATGAAAACAAACACAGAGAGAGAAACACAATCTAATATTGAACCTTTACACAAATTTCACTAAGATAGATATTGTTATCTTATTTTTTCTTTAATGGTCTTAGCCAGACAGTTGTTGTAGATGGCTTTAACCTGTTAAGGTTTTATGTCATTATGAGAAAATTTGTTTTAGTTTACAAAGACATGGATCATTACCATGATCATGCTTCTGTAAAGAAAAAGGTCAAATAAACTGATTTATAATGGTCACCTCTGACTGCTGGTGTTTCAGCACAGTCAGACAGGTTGCACCATAAGTTGCTATTGCAGTTGAAATGTCCACAATCTGCTTTGCTGATAGCATTATCACACCTAGGTCCCCTGGGGGGGAATCTCTTTAAATGACACCGTTTACTCAAATCAGATCTGTGTTTAGAGCATCAGATCACCTGATGTGGTGCTGTGCCGCTTGTTTAGGATTTGGTATTTATGGTGCCATTCAAACACTTGGCCATTTGGATCTCTGTGGTCTGTAAACCCTGTGGAGTTAAGGCCTGAGGTTAACATAACACACAACTTTCATTACATTGCCAGTAAAATAACTTCCCCAATCGGATCCCATGTAATCTGACGCTACCAGAGAGGAGTTTTCTAACGCCTGCGCTCCTTTGTTTGTGGTTTTATTACAATGGAAAACTTGCACCTCCCCTTTCTCACTGGGTTCCAGATCACTGAAATGTAAATTCTTAGGTCTTGAATGAATTCAGCTTACTCAAATTACAGCAATCAGGTTAATCATTTAACTAGGCATTGTAATTTTTCTCATTAAAGATTTTTGCACAAATAGAAGGTAAAGAAATTCTTTCTCTTTAGTTTTTCATTTCAGTTTTCTTTCTTGACATTTCTTTCTTTAACCATCTTTATTCACATTTACATAATTTCAACACTAATAGCGCTCTTGCCATCTTGTTCCCTACCTGCACATCCCATCTTTCTACCTTCTGATTCTTTTTCTACTCCTTCAACATTCTTTCCTCTTCTAAATAATGCTTAATCATAATGAGATTAAAAGCCATTTGTGGCCATTATAATATAATTTACATTATAATGTGATCATAACATAAATCATATTCTATACTATAAATAAAGTATATATAAACATTTTATTTGCTGGTCTCAAGAGGGTCTCTGCTGAGTAATTTGTCCAGAATGACTTATCATCTCACTGATCTTTTAGAAGGCACACCTTTGATTGGCCCTGCAGCTACAGATGTGCTGGTGTAGGATTAAAAATAATCAAAGATATTTGATATTTGCAATTGAACAAAGACATACTGCTTTACTGTTTTCAACCCCCATCTTTCTTATCAGAAGGGCCATTTGGAATTCCTAAAGACAAAGAGATTCTGAAGGCCTGTAGGCCAAAGGTGTGTCACCCCTTAAGTACAGTGGGGGAAGTTTGGTCTGATTGGTCAATTTGAATGACTCACAATAGGGTTTGAGTTACATGGTCAAGGAAGTATAAAAGAAGATTGTAACTGTTGCTCTCGCTTCTTCTCTACTTCTCTCTCTCTTTCTGTCCCTCAGGTAACATTCTATTCATGCTGGTTACGATTAATGGTATACGTTTTTATCATCTTATACATCTATTTTGTAACTATTTTAAGTGTAACCATAACCAGATTTTGTCATTAAATTCTTTCAATTATAAATGATTGCTAACTAGTTTTGATTTGGTATTGACTTTGAAGTGCTACCTCTATTGCAATACAATATAGTCACAGTATAACAACGCTCTCCCACATAATTAGCTATTGTAACTGCGCTTATTTCCGTCGTTGGTATAAGTACAGTGGGTGGATATAGACGAGAATGTACAGTTTTCTACCATCTTGCTCATAGCGTTTCTTTAGTCTTTCGGCAACCCTGCAGCCTGAACCACTGTAGGCGACCCACCCTTACATGAAACCCTTTTATTTTAACACACATTAACACACTTTACACAGTGCAGAACATTATTGGCTGCCCTCTCCCCTTGCTTCAGGACATTGCAAACCATCCAGAGCCAAAAAACATTGTAAGGGACTCTTCTCACCCTGATCACTACCTGTTTATCCTCCTGCCCTCAGGAAGGCGATACAGGGCAATTAAAATGTGCACTGCCAGATTCTTGAACAGCTTTTATCCAAAAGCCACTCAGTCCCTAAACTAAGGGCTTGCATTATTTATATATATGAACACTTACTGTGGACATCTGTTTGAAACCTTTAACTTGCACTTTCTTGTCTTACCTGCTGCACTTAGGTTTACAAATTAAATGTGATTGTGTTGTTTACATGTGTGGATGTATTGTAGCACCTCTGAGCAGTCTCCGAAATCTCATTGTATCTCAATGCAATGACAATAAAGACTAATGTAGCGACTGAGGCAAATCAGACACATAATCGCCTGTTACATTTAACAAATATGTTTTAAATGCTCTGTTCTCAGTAACAGACCTTCCCCCAACACAACAGAGAAAGATCCTCAGTTACCCTGGATACCAACTGATAAGACGTTTTATGGCCCTAAAAAATGTAGCCACGTGGAAAAGGCCATAGTTAAGACACAAAGCCTGTAAAACACACGCTTTTGCCTCAAGTTATAGACCAATCGTCTATAAATGAATATGCACCCCAGGACATTGTATGTACGCATATAACTGTCTTGTAAAGTGTCCCTTGTATGTTATTTCGTTTATGCATGTCTTATGAACAACTTACTAGTCCATGTAAGTTCATATATGTCGTGTCTTGCTTGAAACAAAAATCCATAAATCTCCCATGTAGGAATTTCCCGCTGGGAAATCCCAACAATCCCATTGCGCAACTCGACCATCGAGGATGGGATTTCTCTAAGACTCTTAAGAGAGAGACACTCTCTCTCCTCCCTCTCTTCTTTTCTCCCTCTGGACGTGTCATTTTGGCTGTCTATCTGGCCGGCCAACAGGCCAGGCCAGATAAGGCCTGCACACACAGCCTCACGTGTGTGTGTGGGACAGGAAACCAGATGCCACCATACGGCCAGTTGGGCCAGCAGGCTTTGAGCTTTGTGACATGGTGCATTATCCTGCTGGAAGTAGCCATCAGAGGATGGGTACATGGTGGTCATAAAGGGATGGACATGGTCAGAAACAATGCTCAGGTAGGCCGTGGCATTTAAATGATGCCCAATTGGCACTAAGGGGCCTAAAGTGTGCCAAGAAAACATCCCCCACACCATTACACCACCACCACCAGCCTGCACAGTGGTAACAAGGCATGATGGATCCATGTTCTCATTCTGTTTATGCCAAATTCTGACTCTACCATCTGAATGTCTCAACAGAAATCGAGACTCATCAGACCAGGCAACATTTTTCCAGTCTTCAACTGTCCAATTTTGGTGAGCTCGTGCAAATTGTAGCCTCTTTTTACTATTTGTAGTGGAGATGAGTGGTATCCGCCTCAAGGTTGTGCGTGTTGTGGCTTCACAAATGCTTTGCTGCATACCTCGGTTGTAACGAGTGGTTATTTCAGTCAAAGTTGCTCTTCTATCAGCTTGAATCAGTCGGCCCATTCTCCTCTGACCTCTAGCATCAACAAGGCATTTTCGCCCACAGGACTGCCGCATACTGGATGTTTTTCCCTTTTCACACCATTCTTTGTAAACTCTAGAAATGGTTGTGCGTGAAAATCCCAGTAACTGAGCAGATTGTGAAATACTCAGACCGGCCCGTCTGGCACCAACAACCATGCCACGCTCAAAATTGCTTAAATCACCTTTCTTTCTTATTCTGACATTCAGTTTGGAGTTCAGGAGATTGTCTTGACCAGGACCACACCCCTAAATGCATTGAAGCAACTGCCATGCGATTGGTTGATTAGATAATTGCATTAATGAGAAATTGAACAGATGTTCCTAATAATCCTTTAGGTGAGTGTATATGTAAAGTACATTAACATGTTTTCATCCATGTGTGCAATTTTGGAAACATATATAACACAAGAAATTCAAGTCTACCCAGATTAGAAGTGCTTCTGAAAACTAGGAAATTTTACTGCTGTCTTCACAGGAGTTTATAATTAATATATGCTACAATACATTTCAGGCATACTTATAAAACGATACGCTTTAAAGACTCTCAAGGTAAAACAGAAACATAACAAAAATACTTCAATGCGATTGGCTCATTTAGCATATACAATGACATGGCAAATAATTGGCTGTAATATCAAACATAGCTAATACACAACACGAAATAACACAATATACAATATACGTTTTTTTTTTTCATAAATGATCCAAAAGTGTTTGTTTTCTTTTTACTGTTATTTTTCTCATATTGTAAATGAAATGTATACTGTATTTGAATGTTATGTTGCCTTTAAGAGAGTGTGAAGTAGAGTTCACTGCCGACCTATCAGGCAAAGGGAATGTGAAGGAAGGGGATGATGTCAGCAGCGCGCAGAGAGGAAGAGAGAGATGTGAGCAGGGAAACATCGGCAGAGATTGTTTGAGAGAAAACAACAGTGATTGTGATTTTAAACTTGACAGAACGTCTAGATATGTATATATATATATATATAATTAATTTTTTTTTTAAGTGAACGATTTTGTTATCACAAGTGTATTTGTTATCAATAACTTGCGTTACTTTTGAGTGTTTTCATCGTGGACACGGCGATGACACGGGCTGAGCTCATCACCGCCTTGATCAAGATGGCGAGCCTCTCAGCGAATCTTGACTAAAATGAAACCATCAAAGGATTTCAGCGAATTCACTGCTCATTTTCCCGGATGGAGGAAAACATTTGTGCTGGATACCAGGGTGAACTGATGTCTGACTCTTTTCTCGTCTCAATCGACAATTGTCTGTTCTTTCCGTTCAACAAAATGGTAGGCCTGAACTGTTGCCTCTAACGTCTCTCGTGGGTATGGACGGTTTTTTCCACCTCTTGAATTCAGAGACTGGTATTTGAAAATACACTACTGAATCTACTGATCATTGAACTGTTTATCTATACTGACAGTTGAATTGTTTTTTTAATCACTTGATTCATTGTTATTGCACTGTATTGTTTTATTTGAAAGATAAGGGGTTATTGTTTGAAATAATTGAAATGTAATTTATTTTTGGTTCTGTGAGTTGAACTGTCAATTCGAATATCATATTCAAATTACTGAGTACGTAAAAGAGTGTAACTAAACCATTGAAGATTTCAATTAAGAAATCTAAAACCTAAAATTAAAACAAATAATCTGAAAGCTAAAAGCTAAATTGAAAAAAATAAACTAGCAGTTTAAATTTAAACTACATCTAGATTTCAAAAAGAGAATTAAAAAGGAATAAATAACTCTTAGAAAGAAAAAATGGAAAAAACACAGAAACCAGTTTATTTTTTTATTTTTTTTTGCATTTATTGACAATCAGTAATTTCATTGTATTCCTTTGATCACCCCCCTCCCCTTTTCTGCTATTTCAGTTTTTCCTGAAAGAAAAACAATTTGTTAAATAATTTCATTTATCATTTTCCTTAATATAAATCTTTCAACATAATATTTGAATTTACCCTTGTTGTTTGTCTGTTCATTCAATCTCTCACTGCTGCTCCCTACAAACCTAGAGTACTGTTCCACGTTTCCTATTGTAAGGCTCACCTGGGTGCCCATTTAGCCCCAGTATCCTGGCGACCTGAAGGAGGCGTTACAGCTTTGGCGAGCCAGCCAGGAGCAGTAAGTAGAGAGATTCTTTTCTAGAAAACAGACAGATATAAAGAGACATTGCACTGTGAGAATGGAAGTCATTGAGCAAGAGAATGTTAAGGTTCTAAACTCACTCATTGTGAGTGGTATTACGAATACTGAGAGAGATAACAATCTGACTGAGCATCTCAGCAGATATGGGTGCATTGGCAGGATTGTTTGCATTGACAGCCCTGAATCCCTATATCACAAAAATGTGATAGAGTATGAGAGTGGGAGTGCACTTAAGAGCTTAGAGCCTCAGCTGCCATTCATTTTTGAAAGCCCATATCAGCCCAATCACAAGTATGAGATTATGGCTTTGTCCAGTATCTATGTGCAAACGGTCACTACTAGCGCCACCAAGGGGTATATGGAGGAATTGAAGCGCAAGCTTAGTGGTAAATCTTTTGAGGAACTCTTAAAGAGGAACTTTCCAGCCTGATTTTCCTCAGGTCAAGGTAACCGGGAAATTCTAACTGATGCTGCGTTTGTTCCGTTGGCCAGAATGCCTGTTCCTAATGTGAACCCCCTAGAAGTGCAGCGTGCTGTAGCTGAGCATATTATGAAGAGTGAAGATGCTGCTTCTCACATGCACACTCCTCTCAAGCTAAGGTTCTTTTCTGGAAGGTCCCCTCGTCCAGGAAATGAGGTGGATTATGATACGTGGCACAGTAGTGTTGAACTCATGCTACAATATCCTGCTGTTTCTGATCTAGTTAGATCCCAAAAGATCCTTGACAGCCTTTTGCCTCCTGCAGCAGACATTGTTAGTACACTGGGTTCACACGCTACACCCAGAGCGTATCTTGATCTTTTAGATTCAGCTTTTGGAGCCGTGGAGGATGGGGATGAGTTGTTTGCTAAATTCTTGAGCACACTGCAGGACGCAGGAGAAAGACCATCCCAGTTTCTACAACGTCTGCAAGTAGCTTTGACGCTGGCCATAAGAAGAGGTGGTGTGTCTTCTAGTGAGGCTGACCGACAGTAGGGTTACAAAGAGTATAAGAGCAGAAGTTTCAATTGGCACATTCGCACCAGAAACAAACCATTTGTTCTGCCTAAGGGGTTGGTTGGGGCAAAGTGCACAGCTAAAGTCCTTATTGCAGGTCAAAAATGCAATTGTCTTCTTGATACAGGCTCGCAGGTGACCACGATTTCACAGACATATTGTGAGCAAAAATTGTCCCATTTGGAAAGCAAGCCTCTTAAACATCTTGAGGTGGAAGCAGCAAATGGTCAGCTCGTTCCTTACCTTGGGTATATCGAAATTGATGTTGTGTTCCCCAAGGATTTTCTTGGAGCTGAGACCAAGATTTCCACACTTGCTTTGGTCACTGCCGATACCAGCGGTAGTGCTCAATCTTCTGTACTTATAGGCACAAACACCCTTGACTTCGCCTATGCGAATCTTTCTGATTCAGAGTGTATGGGATTTTGTCAGACCTTATCTTATGGTTTCAAAGCCATTCTGAATGTTCTTGGACACAGATTCAAGCAAAAATCCAATAGCATTATTGGGTCTGTGCGAGTTATGGGTACAAAGCCTGAAGTTGTTCCTGCCAGGAAAAACTCTTGTTCTTGAAGGCTCGATCAGTACACAAGAGCCGTCTTCTGATAAATGGGTTCTTATGGAGTCTCCTTCTGAATCTTCTTTGCCCGTAGGTCTTTTGTGTTCCTCTTGTCTTGTCACACTTCTTCCTAGGACATCACAGAAAATCCCAGTGATCCTGAAAAATGAAACGGAGCATGACATTTTAGTCCCTGCAAAAAGTGTCATTGCAGAATTACATTCGCTGCAAAGTGTGATCACAAAAGAAGCTGCAATGGGGAGTAGCAATCTAATGGAAGCTGTTCAGCCATTCACTATTGATTTTGGTGACTCACCAATACCTGGAGTGTGGAAGGACAGAATTTCACACAAACTGTGGTCAATGTCAGAAGTCTTTGCCCTTCATGATCTTGGTTTCGGTAGGACTGACAAGGTGATGCATCGTATAAAGCTACATGATGAAACCCTGTTCAAACACAGAGCTTGGCCAATACACCCTCAGGATTATGATGCAGTTCGCAAGCATCTGCAGGAGTTACTGGATGCTGGTGTCATTCGGGAATCAGAGTCGTCTTTTTCCTCACCCATTGTAGTTGTTCGGTAGAAAAATGGGGATGTCTGGCTTTGCATCGATTACCATAAACTTAACCTGCAAACAATCAAAGATGCTTATGCACTGCCAAACCTAGAGGAGACTTTTTCTGCTCTCACTGGTTTTCTGTTCTTGATCTCAAGTCTGGTTACTACCAGATCGAGGTAGAGGAGTCAGATAAGCATAAGACCGCTTTTGTCTGCCCTCTAGGAGTTTGGGAGGTCAACAGAATGCCACAGGGGGTCACAAATGCTCCCAGTACTTTTCAAAGACTAATGGAAAGGTGCATGAGTGATATCCATCTGAAAGAGGTTGTTGTTTTTCTCGATGATTTGATGGTGTTTTCAGACACATTGGAGGAACACGAGTGCAGGTTGTTGAGAGTGTTGCATCGGTTGAAGGAATATGGATTAAAGCTCTCTCCAGAAAGATGTACATTTTTCCAAACCTCTGTAAAGTATCTGGGACACATTGTGTCTAGCAATGGTGTGTAGACAGACCCTGAAAAAGTTGAGGTGCTGAAAAGTTGGCCGGTCCCAAAGAATCTGAAAGAGCTACGTTCGTTCTTGGGGTTCTCAGGATACTACAGGAGTTTTATTCAAGACTATGCCATGATTGTAAAGCCTTTGAACGATTTGACCTCTGGATATCCGCCACTCCGAAAGGGCTGTAAATACAAGGAAAGGAAAGACTACCTTAATCCTAAAGAGCCTTTTGTGAGCCGCTGGTCTGCGAGATGTCAGCAGGCATTCGAAGCGCTCATTGAAGCACTTACTACTGCTCCAGTGCTTGGTTTCGCTGATCCGAAACTTCCGTATGTTCTACACACTGACGCAAGCACTGTAGGGCTAGGAACAGCTTTGTATCAAGAACAGGACGGGCTGTTGAAAGTAATTGCATATGCAAGTCAAGGTCTTTCCCGGTGTGAGGCCTGTTATCCAGCTCACAAGCTGGAGTTCTTGGCCCTTAAGTGGGCAGTCATCAAGAAGTTCAATGATTACTTGTACGGTAACTAGTTCATCGTTGTTACCGACAGTAATCCTTTGGCGTATGTATTGACCTCAGCGAAGCTGGATTTAACGAGCTAAAGATGGCTCTCGGCTCTTTCAACTTTTTCTTTCAAACTGCAATACAGAGCTGGGAAACAGAATCTGGATGCTGACAGTCTATCCAGACGTCCTCATGGTGGTTTGAGAAATGATGTCACGTCTCAGGAGCAGGAGCGAATCCGTCAATTCACCTTGAATCACCCACTTGATGATGATGTTTGCACTGTTCCTGCTGAGGTTATTCAGGCCATATGCAATAAGCACACTGTCCATCACAATTCAGTTGGTTGTGGTGATTTCTCCTTTTGCTTTGGTCCAATCCCTCACCATGCATATTGATGCAATCCCATGCAGTTTTGATCAGAATGAGGTTCCTATAATCCCAACCTTTGGAGAGGATGATGTGAAAGAAAAGCGAAGATCTGACCCCATCATTCGTGAGGTCATCCAGCAATTAGAAACCGGGGAGACTATTCCTCCTTCTGTAAGGAAAGCTTTTCCTACCCTTCCATTGCTGATACGGGAGTTGAAGCTGGAATTGCAAAACGGAATCCTCTATCGGAGAAGACGAGATGGAGAGCATATCCAATACCAGTTGGTTCTTCCTGAATCTTTGCGTGGTATAGTTCTGACATGTCTACATGATGAAATAGGACATTTGGGAATAGAGCGCACGCTGGATCTTGCAAGATCAAGGTTCTATTGACCTAAAATGGCTGCTGATGTGGAGAAAAAGATCAGAACATGCCCCAGATGTGTGTGTTATAAGTCCCTACCTGAGAAAGCTGCTCCTTTATTCAACATCCAAGTGACTCGACCTCTTGAGCTGGTATGCATGGACTTTTTGTCTATTGAACCAGATTCCAAAAACACCAAGGATGTGCTAGTTATCACTGATTTTTTTTCACCAAGTATGCGGTTGCTGTTCCTACTTCCAACCAGAAGTCACGTACAGTGGCTAAAGCTTTTTGGGAGAATTTCGTAGTCCATTATGGGATCCCCAAAAAGTTGCTTGGCGACCAGGGAGCTGACTTTGAGTCAAAGACTATAAAAGAATTTATAAGATCAGGACAACCCCATACCATCCCAGGGGAAATCCAGTTGAACGATTCAACCGTACTCTTTTAAGTATGCTTGGTACGCTAAAAGAGTGTGATAAGGTGCATTGGAGTAGTTTTGTGAAGCCTCTCGTACACGCATATAATTGTACCAAACATGATTCTACTGGGTATACCCCATATGAATTAATGTTTGGAAGGCAGCCTCGTTTGCCTGTCGATTTGGTTTTTAATGTTCCTCAGAACAGAGAGCAGTTTAAGACGCATTCACAGTATGTAAGTGATTTGAAGTCTAGGTTGCAGGTAACGTATGACTTAGCAATGAGAAATGCTGCTAAAGTTGGAGAGAGGAACGAAGCTCGTTTTGACAAGCATGTACTTGAATCCACCCTGGATATTAAAGATAGGGTTCTAGTTAGAAATGTTCGCCTAAGAGGTAAACATAAACTGGCTGACAAGTGGGAATCTCTTGTATATGTTGTTGTGAGCAGGGCAGGTGATCTTCCTGTGTATACTGTTAAGCCAGAAGGTAAAGATGGTCCTTCGACCTTTTACTACCTTGTGAATTGTTGCAGTTACCTGAGGAAGTAGTTGATTTGCCCAAAACTCGGAAACGTCCACCAACTCATAGAAATCCAAGTAATGAGGTACAAGAGCAGCCAAATTCTGACTGTGATGACGATATCTGTTTAGAACTGCTGTATCGAGATCCTCCAGCCTGCACAAACACCAGATTCATTGAGGTCTATGAAACTGATAAAGGTTCACAGAGTGATGTTCCCTCAATTCCTGTAGTTCAGGACTCTGTTGATAACATTCCAACTGATGACTTGCCTGTTTTGACAGACTCTTCTGTTAACCGTTTACCTGGGTCAGAGCATTCTATGATTGAAAGTATTCCTACCTTGAATGACTTACCTGTTGATGTTACAGAGGTTGTAGAGCCTGAGGCTAATGAAAATGTCCCTGCGGATGTTTTTGACACGCCCACTGATCAGATTATACCTGCAGAGGAAACAGAAAGAGTCTGCTGCCAGCAGGTGGCGCTTTGACTATAACCGAATATTGGCATGTAGATATCTTCAGGCCAGGACTATTATTAAACGTGTGAAGTTTGGCGCAGATCGGACACGGTATGCCGAGTTACAGCAACTTCCTGTTTTGTGGCGTAAATCGCATACATTAGCACTTAGTCAAGTCAACTTTATTTATATAGCGCTTTTTACAATGCAGATTGTTTCAAAGCAGCTTCACAGTGTTAAACAGGAAAATAATGAACAGAATTTGATTCGGCTGTACAGCCGCTCTGGAGAAAACGGTGATGTCATCTAGCTCATTTCAATTATCATATATATTCAAGTAATGTAGTTGATATAATTTAGTTTAGTAATTACATTTATTTGGATATTTATTTGAAAATTTTGTGTCCCCAACTGAGCAAGCCAGAGGCGACAGTGGCAAGGAACCAAAACTCCATCAGGTGTCCTAATGGAGAAAAATAAACCTTGGGAGAAACCAGGCTCAGTCGGGGTGCCAGTTCTCCTCTGGCCAATTAACAAACAGTGTATGTTTATTATTTTGGCAGCCCTATAGGTCAGAAGTAATATTAGATCGGATTACTTAGCCAAGTTTTGCTTGATTTAAGGTGTTTCTAGCATGTTTGGGACTTGATAGTATATTTAAATGTGTTTCTGGGAGGGAATTAGTGTAAAGCATGCCATTTCCTGTTGCCAATAGGTGGCGCTATGACTAACTAATATTGCCGTGTAGATGTCTTCAGGTCAGGACTCTTATCAAACATGTCAAGTTTGAGGCGTATTGGACATTGTATGCCTGACTTACAACAGCTTCCTGTGTCATAGCGAAACATCAGACTTTGTCAGGCCGCCATGGACACGCCCTTCAGCGAAAACTGAAGATCTTCACAATTTAACATCACCAAGACCTTAAGATTAGACTGACCAAACATTATGTTGTTCTGGTTAAATCTCAATGAGGATACTCATCACAGTGTAAAGCATGCCATTTCCTGTTGTCAATAGGTGGCGCTATGACTGTAACTGAATATTGGCGTGTTCAGGCCAGGACTCTAATAAAACATGTGAAGTTTGGGGCAGATCGGACATTGTATGACTGAGTTACAACAACTTCCTGTTTTATGGCGAAACATCAAACTTTGTCAGGCCGTCACGGCCACGCCCTTCAGGGAAAACTCAAGATCTTCGCAATTTAACCTCGCAAAGGCCTTTTGATTAGACTGTGCAAATATGATGTTGATCTGAATACATTTCTAGGAGGAGTTTGTTAAAGTACAACGTCTGAAAATGGCAAAATTTGCAACACTTTTGCAAAGAAAATTCAAATTAAAGCTGCAAGCAGCGATGAAAGGGCCCTCGCACACGGGAGCACCGCCACCTGGTGGCCTCAGGAAAACAGTGAATAGTGGGCGATTTAAGCCAGTAAATATAGGAGAAATATGGCAGTCACTACAATGTGCCACATTTCCTGCTGCCAGCAGGTGGCGCTTTGACTATAACTGAATATTGGCATGTAGTTGTCTTCAGGCCAGGACTATTATTAAACAAGTGAAGTTTGGGGCAGATCGGACATTGTATGCCTGAGTTACAACAACTTCCTGTTTCGTGGTGTTAATCGCATACGTTAGCACGTAGCCATGAGTTGTATGATTAAATGTGTTTCTAGCATGTTTGGTACTTCATGACATATTTAAATGAGTTTCTGGGAGTGAATTACAGTGTAACGCATGCCATTTCCTGTTGCCAGCAGGTGGCGCTTTGACTATAATGAATATTGCCATGTAGATGTCTTGAGGCTCTATTATCAAACATATGAAGTTTGGGGCAGATCGGACATTGTATGCCTGAGTTACAACAGCTTCCTCTTTCATGGCGAAACATCAGATTTTGTCACGCCGCAACGGACACGCCCTTCTGCGAAAACTCAAGATCTTCACAGTTTAACATCACCAAGGCCTTAAGATTAGACTGACCTAATATGATGTTGTTCTGGTTAAATTTCAATGAGGAGTTAATCACAGTGTAAAGCATGCCATTTCCTGTTGCCTGCAGGTGGCGCTATAACTGTCACTGAATATTGGCATGTAGATGTGTTCAGGTCCGGACTCTTATCAAACATGTGAAGTTTGTCAGGCCGCCACAGACACGCCCTCCAGGGAAAACTCAAGATCTTCGCAATTTAACGTCGCAAAGGCCTTTAGATTAGAGTGTGCAAATACCTCACACCATCGGTGCTCGGGCCCTAATTAAGAAAAGGAAAAAATAATAGTAAGCCGGAGGGGTTACTAAAAAGAAGGGAAAAGTAAATTAGTAACTGAATTCAGAAATGCAAAGTTATTAAGTCTTTTTTCATAAATGATCCAAAAGTGTTTTTCTTTTTACTGTTATTTTTCTCATATTGTATATGTAAGAAATGTATACTGTATTTGAATGTTATGTTGCCTTTAAGAGAGTGTGAGGTGGAGTTCACTGCCGACCTATCAGGTAAAGGGAACGTGAAGGAAGGGGATGACGTCAGCAGCGCGCGGAGAGGAAGAGAGAGATGTGAGCAGGGAAAGATCGGCAGAGATTGTTTGAAAGAAAACAACAGTGATCGTGATTTTAAACTTGACAGAACGTCTAGAAATATATATATATATATATATATATATATATATATATATAATTTTTTTTTATAATTTTGTTATCACAAGTGATCTTGAGTTACTTTTGAGTGTTTTCATCGTGAACACGGCGATGACACGGACTGAGCTCATCACCGCGTTGATCAAGATGGCGAGCCACTCAGCGAATCTTGGCTAAAAAGAAACCATCAAAGGATTTCAGCGAATTCACTGCTCATTTTCCCGGATGGAGGAAAACATCTGTGCTGGATACCAGGGTGAACTGACGTCTGACTCTTTTCTCGTCTCAATCGACAATTGTCTGTTCTTTCCGTTCAACAAAATGGTAGGCCTGAACTGTTGCCTCTAACGTCTCTCGTGGGTATGGACGGTTTTTCCCCCCTCTTGAATTCAGAGACTGGTATTTGAAAATACACTACTGAATCTACTGATCATTGAACTGTTTATCTATACTGACAGTTGAATTGTTTCTTTATCACTTAATTCATTGTTATTGCACTGTATTGTTTTATTTGAAAGATAAGGGGTTATTGTTTGAAATAATTGAAATGTAATTTATTTTAGTTTCTGTGAGTTGAACTGTCAATTCGAATATCATATTCAAATTACTGAGTACGTAAAAGAGTGTAACTAAACCAGTGAAGATTTCAATTAAGAAACCTAAAACCTAAAATTAGTTCAAACAAATAATCTGAAAGCTAAATAGAAAAAAATAAACTAGGAGTTTAAAGTTAAACTAGAGGTAATATACTATACATCTAGATTTCAAAAAGAGAATAAAAAGGAATAACTCTTAGAAAGAAAAAAAAGAGAGAAACCAGTTTATTTTAATTTTTTTTGCATTTATTGACAATCAGTAATTTAATTGTATTTCTTTGATCACCCCCCCTCCCCTATGATTTGTTAAATCATTTCATTTATCATTTTCCTTAATATAAATCTTTCAACATAAATTGAATTTACCCTCGTTGCCTGTCTGTTCATTTAATCTCTCACTGCTGCTCCCTACAAACCTAGAGTACTGTTCCACGTTTCCTATTGTAAGGCTCACCTGGGTGCCCATTTAGCCCCAGTATCCTGGCGACCTGAAGGAGGTGTTACACGTAAATAACAGTAGAAAATAAATTTTACTTTGTTTACGCTGAAAGATGGGCAAATTACCTTTATGTAAGCCGAGGAGCGTGCACTAATATTTTAGTGGCGCTTTAACACAAAACAGGAAACTTCTGCCCAGTGTTACTGAAAATCTCAGACACCGAATATTTCAGAACAAAACAAAAAAAAAACAACGGCAGTATGTTATCATATTGTGATAACTGAAATTGTATGAGATTGATGCACTTTGAGTACAGAGTATGTGAGTACCAAGTATGCCAGTACAGATGACCTGCGAGTATAGAGCATAATGTACAGTAGGCTATTACGTTCATTCTGACTTATAGGCAATGTGATTTATTCTGCATTTCTTTGTTCTTTATTTTGTCACACATACACATATAGATGCAAGCTTTCATGGTTTATTGTGTGTTACCAGGATGGATATAGTCTTTCATACAAATTGATATTTATCTCTTTATCACTTTCTCCTTTTTGTCAGCAAATACAATAAGGGTCACATTGTGTATAAAGAAAATAAAATGTTATTATATGCAAGTCGGTATGCATTTCATGTTTATTTTGTGCAAAATGTAAAAAAAAATTTTTTTCAAACTCATAATACAGAGATCGTGGGAAACACAAGTGTGTTCGTGTTGTCTGTTCTTTAAAATATCCCTGTTCCCCTTTTCAGGAAGACTACACATTTATGTGGACGTGTAAATGGAACAGTTTTAGCAAATTAGATAGTAATCGGATCATATAAAATGTATGAAGTGACCAGGTATGCAATCATACATCAGATATTTGTATTGTAATAGTGTATCTTGCTGAAAATCACTCAAAGACTAATTATTTGCTGAAATATATAGGTTTATTAAGAAAGGTACTTTTACAATAAACATTCATATTATATGACTTAAGTAAATGCTCCTTTCCATTTTTAAAGATTCATTTTTTGACCTGTGAAAGAAGGAAGAGGCAAACATTAGCCTTTTTAACAAAAATGTGCTCCACTTTACTTAACTCTTTCCCCGCCGAACACGGAATTTTCCGTTATTTGTAAGAAAACGCTTCCCTGCCAAACACGGATTTTTCTGGGTTTCCATGTTTTCACTGTTAGACACTAGGGGGCGCTATTATGCATCTCTTGATCAAAACACAGGCAAAGGAGATGCAATAAAACAAGCGATCGTATGCAAGCAGATGCATATGTAAAATAACGTGATCGTTAACATTAAACATCATATAAATCAATGCTTAATGTTACTGAATGAAATGTCGACCCAGGATGAGCTATAGGACTGTGCAAGCATTAGGGGTGTTGATGGATCTATTCCATCTGTGTTTTGATCATCGTTCTGAATCTGATCTGGATGTAGTCTTTGACAAAAATGTGATTTTCTCAGCTTTTTGTTCAAAATGTTGCTTTTTTATTTAAGTGTTGATAAAAAAGGAATGAATGAAGCTAGAATAAAACGGTATTTTCATACTACAAAATATTCTATGGGCCATTACATTTTTGTGAAAATGATCAAAAACCCTGGTGGTGGCTGGCAACTTTTTTTTTAAACGCTGGCGGGGAAAGAGATAATGAAGAGAATACAGATGTGCAAATGTCATACAGGATATGCAACATCAGCAAAATGCAACTATCATAGTTCCACTACTTTTGCTAAGAGGTAGTTCATGTATTTGGATAAACAAGTTGAATAAAAAATAAAAAAAACTCATCTACTCAGTCTAACCTTTCCAGCATCACGGCTCTTAACTTTGAGCTTGATGACCTGAGACTCAGAAATATCAGCACGCTCCTCAGCCTCCTCAAGCTCATGCTGCACCTTCCTCAACTTGGACAGGTGAGTGTTTGCTTGTTCCTCCTAAAGGTTATTATACATATATAAATATGGTTCACGTATCATCAAATTAGCATTTAAATATAAATAATTACAGTGTCAAGATGTTCTATTAGATTTTACATACTGCCTCTTCAGACTGCCTCTTGTAGACTTTGACCTTCAGCTGCAGTTTGTCCACCAGATCCTGGAGTCTGCTGATGTTCTTCTTGTCCTCGTCAGTCTTCAAAAAATTACACATTCACTAGATTAAGTCTAGATCCTTTACTAAAAATAGGCATCGTCAGTACATACACTATTATACAAACTCTTTTGTCTAAACAAACTTATGAGGAATATGGTCATACCTGGTAGGTGAGCTCCTTGACTCTCCTCTCATATTTGCGGACACCCTTAACAGCATCAACTCCACGTCTCTGCTCTGCTTCAACTTCAGCCTCAAGCTCATTGACCTAAAGAAGATTATTTTTTGTCAAACAAGTCATAATATATTAGAATATAACAAACTTCACTTTGCCCACATCATAACTATAAAGAGGCGTACTCTGGACTCCAACTTCTGGAGTTGTTTCTTTCCTCCCTTCATGGCCAAATTCTCAGCTTCATCCAGACGGTGCTGCAGGTCCTTCACTGTGACCTCTAGATTCTTCTTCATCCTCTCAAGGTGAGAACTTGTGTCCTGCTCCTTCTTCAGCTCTTCTGCCATCAATGCAGCCTGTTGCATGAATGCAGAAAATCATTAGATCCACATTTTTTTTGTGTCTTTTTTTCAAGTGTCTTTTGTAACATTTGGCAGCTACTGTTGCTCACATCAGTGATGGCCTTCTTGACCTTCTCCTCTGCATTTCTTGCTTCCTGTACAGTGTCATCAACTTCACTCTGGACATGAACAAGGTCAGCCTCAAGCTTCTTCTTGGTGTTTAAGAGACTTGTGTTCTACAAAATGGAAAGCAACAGTTTGAACATTTTAAATGGTGCTCTCAATTTCCTTAATTTCAGGGAAACTATATGCACTTACCTGAGAGTGCAGAATCCCAACACGCTCACTGATATCCACCAGCTCTTGTTCAGCCTCTTTGCGGCCTCTCTCGGTCTGCTCCAAAGCAGCTCTCAGCTCCTCAAACTCAGACTGCATCGAGTGTTTCTGTGCTCCACCATGGCCACCTTCTCCTTCATGTCTTCCTGTCCTCTCTGGGCATCATCAAGGTGCAGTTGGGCATCCTAAAAAAAATCAAAAGCTTTACAATGAGCATTTGACATAGTTTCTTTTGGGCTTTACGTAACATATGTTAGATTATAAAAAATATGAATACATCCCAAAATCGATCAAAAGTCACATACCTTGAGTTGTCCCTGAACATTCCTGAGCTGTTTCTGGGCCTCAGCCGCCTGGCGATTGGCGTGGCTCAGCTGAATCTCCATCTCATTAAGGTCTCCCTCCATCTTCTTCTTGATTCTCAGGGCATCATTCCTGCTCCTGACTTCAGAGTCCAGAGTGCCCTGCATGGATTCAATGACTTTCTGGCTGTTCCTCTTGATCTGCTCCATCTCCTCATCCTTTTTTGCAAGCTTCCTGGCAATCTCTCCTTTGATCTGGTTTAGCTCAAGCTGGACACGAAGAATCTTGGACTCCTCATGCTCCAGGGTGCCCTATGAAATATAAAAACTGCATTTAAATATCAAAATGAAAATATGCATTAAGACCACAGTATGATGGTTATAGCAGGAATTCCATATTGATCTCCAGATACTCACTTCAGCCTCTTCCAGGGCGGTCTGAATCTCTGACTTCTCAGTCTCCACTGCCTTCTTGGCCTTTTCCAGCTCATGGATGCTCTTACCAGTCTCACCTAACTGCTCTGTCAGATCTGAAATTTCCTCTATAGAAAGAAAAAATATAATATATATCATAATGAACATTCATTAATCATATGTGCTTACTTTTTAATGCTCACTGAAAATTTGAACATTTAAAGGGATAGTTCGATAACTTCGGGAACTTTCATTAATCTTCGGAACACAAATGAAGATCTTTTTGATTAAGTTTGAGAGCTTTCTGCCCCTCCATAGACAGCTACGCAATTGACCCTTTGACGTTTCAAAAAGTTCATAGATTGATCGTAAAACTAATCCATATGATTTAAGCGGGACAGAAAGCTCTCAGATTTCATCAAAAAGATCTTCATTTGTGTTCCGAAGATTAACGAAAGTCTCACGAGTTTGGAACGACATGAGGGTCAGAAATTAATGAAAGAATTTTCATTTTTGGTTAACTATCCCTTTAAGTTTTTTTCTAATTTAACGGTTTTATTCTTTACGCTGCAGATTCTTGTTCTCTCTCTTGAGGGTTTCCAGATGATCCAGAGTCTCCTCATAGGAGTTCTTCATCTTGAAGAGTTCAGTGCTGAGTGAACAAGCCTCTTTCTGGGCACCTTCTAGCTCTGCCTGACCTTCCTCATATTTCTGCTTCCATTCTGCCAGGACCTTTGATGGAGATTTCAGGGTCGAGTTTGTTTAAAAAATGTTGAACAAAGACCATTCCAGCAATACTTTACAAAGAGAATATCATACAACTAAAATTGTTTACCTTGTCAAAGTTCTTCTGCTTCTTGTCAAGGTTGGCAGCCAAACCATTGGCTCTCTCCACATCAATCATGAGGTCCTCCACCTCACCCTGGAGTCTCTGTTTGGTCTTCTCCAGAGATGCGCATTTGGAGTTCACTGCCTCAACTTGTTCCTCTGCCTCTTGCAGACGCTGAGCCAGCTTCTTCCTGTTATGTAATACACATTATTTTGAATTCTAATCTATAAAATAGCTGTAAGAATTGGGAATATTATACAATAACATACATACTTGGACTCTTCAAGCTCCTCAGTGCGCTGGATGGCATCCGTTTCATATTTAGTTCTCCACTGAGCAACCTCACTGTTGGCCTTTGACATTCCCCGCTGCAGCTCAGCCTTTGCCTCCTGCTCTTCCTCAAACTGCTCACGGAGCAGGTCACAGTCATGACGGGCTGATTGCACAGCATGGGCCAGTGCGTTCTTAGCCTAGGAGACAAGGTAAATTAATATTAGCTTGTCTCTAAAGTAATTGACAAGTTTGTGCATGTATTGATTATGCTGTATTACCTTAACCTCCTCTTCAATCTGCCTCTTAAGCTCCTCAATTTGCTGAGTAGAAGCTTGTTTGCCTCTGGTGAGCTGAGAAACCAGAGCCTCCTTCTCCTCCAGCTGACAGCCAAACTCACCTATATAGTTTTACTTTCATTGTGTCAGATTGTGATTAGTTCATTTCAAAACACATGGATGTAAGATTTTATTAGTCAACATAAAAAAGTCACCTAAAAATACTTTTGTTACAGTGTTATTTGTTATTTTTTATTAATTGTTGAAAATTATTGTTAATAATTGACATTATTACTTTTGACATAATATTAATTTGTTCATGATTGGTCATAATTTGTCATTAATTACCATTTTCAGTCTGAAATCTTGCTCTTTGAGTACTGAGATCATTTATCTGGCGAATGTTCTCATCATTCTTGGACTTAATTTCACTAAGTTGGTCCTCAAGTGTGCGGCACATCTTCTCAAGATTGCCCTGCAAATACGAAAGTCATTAGATATTTGAAAAACTTCAAGACTTGTTATATGCTGGAAAAATGAGTGCAGCATTTTAAAAAAAATGAAAAATTATTTTCACTATTAAAATCATTAATTCTCTATTAAAAATCCTTCCATTATCCAAAATGATGTATGATTTGTTGGAACCAGACAAAAAAGGACTGAGCTACACCTATCAGTCAGTATTAGTCCATGTTGAGAAAAATCGAGTTAAAGTTTTCTAAAGGTTCCAAAACAAAATCACCTAGCAACTATACCTTAAAATCCCTGGTAATGCATAATCCCACGGTAAAGTAACACACTAAGTCAAAACCCATACCTATAGGAAAAATATATTCTCAACTTTTTTTCCATGATACCACAATAGTTTGATTAACATTAATGAGACAATATATTAAGACCTGTAATGCACGGATCTAATATAATGTTACACATAAGATGTTTTTCCCCAACAGTTAACCAACGTTCACTTAAGACATAACAGATAATGTTTACATAAATACTTGCCAAGACAGATATTTTGAAATACTGTAATTCTGTGTTAATGTGTATATTGTAATCATGCGATCGTTGAGAGGCGTATTTGTGCGCGCACTTCGGATCTGTCATTCAGCAAGTAAGATCACTTTGTTTACATTAGCATCAGTTTGAAAATCACATTTCATTGGTTCAGACCATCAAGAATTCGCTATGAATATTCACAAAGTTGGAATGCTGCGAAAATGTACAACTAAAGATTTTTTTTTTTTTTTATTACTATTAAGAGCATTGGGATTGCTAGATGAGGGCTTAATGAAAAAAAAATGTGTTAATGAAAAAGAAATTAGACCAAAATTGACATTTTTTTATTTGTTTTGCCTGTAGCTCGCAATTAGCCTGTGCGCATTCTGACTCATTTTGCCAGCATGGGTCAAATATATTCTTTAGAATATTTCCCAACCTTTGCTTTGGCAACAGCTTCCATGTTGCTGGAAAGATCATCAATCTCCATTTTGAATTCACTCTTCTCTTTCTCAAGCTTCTGCTTGACACGCTGCAGGTTGTCGATTTGCTCTCCCAGCTCGGCCACACCGTCTGCCTGCTTCTTGCAGAGGGCACCAGCAGTAGCTTCATGCTGGAGGGTGGACTCTTCAAGATCACGATGCAGCTTCTGGAATTCAGCTTCTTGCTTCTTATTCATTTCGATCTGAGCAGAAGTGGCTCCTCCAGCCTCCTCAAGCCTCTCACTGATCTCCTCAAGTTCCCTGGAGAGATCAGCCCTCTGCTTCTCAACCTTGGCACGAGCAGCACGCTCAGCCTCAATCTCTTCCTCAAGTTCCTCAATGCGAGCCTATGGTGGAAAGTAGTTCATTCGATTTTGGTGATCTGTATTTGATCATAATGATATTTTAGTCTTTTAGATCTTTAGTTTAAAAAAACTCAAAATACCTGAAGATCCTTGATCTTCTTTTGGAGTTGAGCACTCAGAGATTGTTCATCTTCTATCTTGCTGAGCAGCTGGCTTGTTTCAAATTCTTTCCTGTGGGTGTTCAACAATAAGTAGTTGTAAAAAAAAAAAAAAGATAACACAACCATAAACGTTTTCAATATTTTCAAAGATTTCCTGCTTTAGTTACTTTTTTATTTTCTCATCAGATTGCTGCTTGTCATTCTCCAGGTCCATGATGGACTCTTGGGCTAATTTCAGGTCTCCTTCAAGCTTTCTCTTGGCTCTCTCAAGATCCATGCGGAGCTTCTTCTCTTGTTCAAGGGAACCCTCAAGCTACAGGACAATAATATATAAAACATGTTCACAACAGTTGATTTGATGAATTCATATAATTAATTTACATAATAAACTCACATCATCAACTTGCTGCTCAAGCTTTGTCTTGGATTTGGACAGGCTGTTGAGTTTGTCCTCCTCGGCCTGAAGATCATCCAGTGTCTGCTGATGTGTCTCTTGGAGGGCTTTCTTCTCCTTAGTAAGCTTGGCAATGCTCTCATCCTGAGCTGCCATTTCCTCAGTCAAGTTCTTGACCTGTGTGATTTTTTTGTTCCAAATAAGCTTACATTAATTGATATTCTATATCAATATATAAAACAAAGATTAAATCTAATCTTAAACCAGCCTTATTCTCAGTGGCATGTTTCTCCTTCTCCACTTTAGCCAAGGTGAGCTCCAGGTCATCAATGTCTTTCTTCAGCTCAGAGCACTCATCCTCTAGTTTCCTCTTCTTGGCTGTCAGTTCAGCATTGATTTCTTCCTCATCCTCCAGTCTCTCAGTTGTCTCTTTGAGTTTAGCTTCAAGCTGGATTTTGCTCTTGATCAGACCCTCACACCTCTCCTCAGCATCTGAGAGATCCTCAGATTCCTGTTAGTAAAATAGATTGCTGTTTCATTGGAAACCACATTGATAATTTTAATGGAGACAAAATTTAGTTAATTCAAGTAAATATACTCACAGATGCTACTTGCAGCTGCAGATCATTTTTCTCTTGCAGCAGTGATGCCATCTTCTCTTCAAGCTCCTTCTTTTTGGCTTCAGACTTGGCTAAAGCCTCTTTGCATTTTGTGAATTCCTCTTTCATTCACCATATTGGATTCTGCTGGGGAATCCCTTTCTGCAGATTCTGATACCCTCCAGTACACCGTTACACCTCAGCTGGTGGATAACCAGGAAGTTCTCCATGAGACCTATAACGAACAGGTCACACCATGAACTTAGTGAATTAACTTTATCATATATATTGAGTGCCAGAATATCTGTAAGCTTTTTAATACTTTACCTGGAGTCTTGGACTCATTAGGAATCAGGCAATGCACAAAGTGAGGGTGAGTGCTCCTCAAGTTGGTCATGAGTTTGCCCAAGTTCTCCTATGGAGAATAGAAAAGGGTTGGCATTTTTTTTCTATTTACCTCAAATAAAGCAATATTGCTGTGATGCCAAATCTATACATACCCTGAACTGGGAGGACACAGTCTGCATGGAACCACCCTTCTTCTTGCCTCCCTTTTTAGTAGTATCTATTGAGATAAAAGTACAAAGGAACATGTATAAATACAAAAAAAACAAGAAAGAAAGTTCAAAACTGAATTAAGATTAGATTTTTTCTTTACCCTCAACAACAGCTGGGTAGAGAGTAGCCAGCAGCTTGTTAGAAGACTTCTGGTACAGCAGCAAAACAGATTCATTCAGTGGATCCTTGTTCTTATCCAACCAGCCAGTGATGTTGTAGTCCACAGTTCCAGCGTAGTGAACCAGGGAGAAGTGGGCTTCAGCCTTGCCTTTGGCAGGCTTTGGTTTCTCGAATGCTTTGTTCTTGCCAAGATGCTGATCATAAAGCTTTGTTCTTGAAGGAAGTATCTGAAGCCTTGGGGAACATGCACTCCTCTTCAAGGATGGAGAAGATACCCATGGGCTGTTATAAAAGAATGTTTATTACCAAAAATATAAGATTTTGAGAATAGACAATGGAAATGAATAAATTCATAAACCATTAAAAACCTTCTCAATGAGCTCTATGCAAAAAGCCAAGTCCATGCCAAAGTCAATGAACTCCCAAATAATGCCCTCCTTCTTGTATTCCTCTTGTTCCAGAACAAACATGGTGTGGTTGAAAAACTGTTGCAGTTTCTCATTGGTGAAGTTGATGCACAGCTGCTCCATGCTGTTGAACTGAAGAAAAAAATAACAGAAACATTTACTTCTGAATATGATTCACTTTGACATAAAAAGAGATAAAATAATCATTCTTACATCAAAGATCTCAAAGCCAGCAATATCCAGCACACCAATGTAGAAATTTCTTTGTTGCTTTGTGTCCAACATCTGGTTGATACGAATGACCATCCACAAGAACATCCTCTCATAGATAGATTTGGCCAAGGCACTAACAGAGTTGTACACCTGTAAGAAGAATAGAGTGGATCTTTTATTAAAAACTTCTGCTTTTTTGCTTTTGCAATCATTAGTCAGATTGAACAAATACTACATACCTGTGGCACGGTCTGGCCTTTGGTCACATACTCATTTCCGACCTTGACTCTGGGGTAGCACAAAGCCTTCAGCATATCAGCAGAGTTCAGCGATTTTGTCAGCCTCTGTTAAATACATTTTAAAATAAATTGTCTTTGCTCTATAGAGTCTTTTGTGCATGTGTAAACATTATAATAAATCAGGCACCAGGTACTTTTTAGATTTATTGTTAAGCACAGCACTGCACACTTCTAATTTATATTTACACTACATATTTTACACACAATTTCTGTGATTTTATCAGCAAAGTCGATGCAACTGTTACTATTGTAAAAGCCAGAATAATACTGAGAAGACTGACTGAAAAAAACACAAGTCTCACCCTCTGTGCCATCAGGCTCGGCCTGCTCCTCACGCTGCTTCTGCTTGAACTTCATGTTACCATGATGAAGCACAGCTCCAGTGAACTTATAGATGGCCATTTTCTCCTCAGTATTGAAACCCAGAATGTCAATAGCGTCCTGTAAATCACAGAGAAGAATGAGATCTATGATTTTCCATATTTATATAGAAATGTCAATATTCAAACAGCAATGACTCACATCAGTAGCATCCAGCTCCACTTTATCATCAATGCTGGCCACTGTGATTTGACCCTGACTGCACATGGGGAAGTCATAGGGGTTGGTGGTGATGAGCGTCATTTCTGTAAAAATAATTTATTAAAGAGCATCTTACAATATTATCTGGCATTTAAACACTGATTGAAATATGAGCACCTACCAATCAGCTCAGGCTTATGGTTGGTCATCATCTGGTAGAAGATGTGGTAGCCTCTCTCATCTGGAAGCTGGAATGCCACTCTAGACTTCTCCAGCAGATCTGTTGAGAGAATGTACTTGAGTCACAATCATCTGAAGAGTGACAGACACAGACAAATGTGCAGGATGGATCAATTAAATTATGTCCACCTACATGTCTCAATGTCAGCACTAGCCAGTTTTCCAGATGTACCGAAGTGAATTCTGATGAATTTACCCTGTTTAAAACAAAATAGCATAATACATGAATAATAAAAACTCTGTATAGAAAAATCAAACACAACTGACCAACTTTACTGTAAATAAAAAGTGGTGAACTTACGAAACGAGAGGAGTTGTCATCTCTCACAGTCTTGGCATTACCATAAGACTCAAGCAGAGGGTTGGCAGCAATGATCTGGTCCTCAAGAGAGCCCTGTGGGATTTTTTTTGTTTTGTTTTTTGTTATTTTACATTTCAAGTCTAAAGACTGTTTGCAGGCATTTCACAAATTCACACATCATAGAGTTTGTAAGATGAGTCGAGTGTAACATCTTTCAACATCTTTAAAAATAATATATATGATATCTCTATATAATAATATATTTTATATCTCATACCTTTTTTTTGCTGTCCTCTTTCTTCTTGTCACCACCTGACACTGCAACTGTGGCAAAGTACTGGATGACACGTTTGGTGTTCACAGTCTTTCCAGCACCAGATTCTCCACTGGTTTATGAGAGATTAGAAAACAGATGATTAAAAGACATGTAGACTTTTCAAAGTATATTCAAATTATATTTCCTAAATATCTCCTTATAGATTTGCCATCTACATTATACTTTAAATGTTTTATTTTTGTCAAGGTCTAAGATTAAAAGAAAATACTTACGTAATCAGGTTTTCTCTATCTGTTGATTGTAATTTGTAAAATATCCGGTAATTATTATATTAACAGCATCATCTAATTCACATTAATGAATTCTATAGAATTCAATTTCATAATGTCTTACCAGTCTGCATAAACTGATAGGCGTTGTCAGAGACAGAGAAGATGTGGGGTGGGGCCTCCATACGCTTTTTGCCTCTGTAAGCAGTCACCACTTCTGAATCATACACTGGGAGCCACTTGTAGGGGTTCACAGTTGCGCAGAAGAGTCCAGAGTAGGTCTGAAATGAGCAAAGAAGTGGTCAGATTGAAACAACACAGAAAAATTGAGCTTAAATGCTTTTTTATGTTTTTTCATAACTTACGTAGATCATCCATGCAGCATAACGCTCTTTAAGGTTATACAGCACAGAGGCTTCATTGAGATGGGTCATCATGGCCATGTCCTCAATCTTGTCAAACTTGGGAGGATTCATTGGGTAGACATCTTCTTCCATAGCAACTCTTTCCTATTAATGTGATAAATTAGATATTAGATATAAAAGAAAACAATGTAATTTGTTGTTATAAAAGAAAACAATGACCATCTACATGAAATGGAAATTAAAAATCACCTCCTTAGTGTCAAGCAAAACAACAGTGACTTTGCCACCATCTTTGCTCTTGATTGTTCCCTTGAGGTACAACTCTTTGGCATCAGTCACATAGCAGGCAGTCTTGGCATCAAATGGTTTGGTTTGAGCCTCGATTTTTTTCCTTCTCAGGCTTACGAAGGTAAATGGCAGCCTTGCCATAAGCGGCCATCTCCTCGTCCGTACTCATAGTGGCGGCTTACTAAAGAGAGAAAAGATAAACTTGTGTAAAAAAATAAAGGAAAGAGGCATATTCCTAAGTTTAGGCTTGCACATGAATACAGACACATAAAAAACAATACTAGATAAACATTTAGATAGAAAGCAAAAAGCAGGTAAGGGGCCCATGAACAGCAAAAACTGAGACTGAATATGTCTTTCTGGTGATGAAACTCATATGCTGTTGTCAGGACACGGCACATACAGTACAGTATGAATTGTGGCATATATGAAGTCTCAGGTCAATACAGAGATTCTCACTGTAGACTATGAGTCTCACTTGTGGACTTTCTGCTCAAGTGCATCCTCCGGCTACGAGCATGTATTAAATTACATGTGTGTACTTGCTAATGCTCAAAACACCCTATATTGGATAAAAATAGGGGGGAAAAAATCTCTACTGTAGATAAGTGTATTTGGGGGGTTTTCTCAATGGATGCATAAGATTTCCTGACAAAAATTAAGAAATTACTGTCACAGATTTTTTTTTATCATAATTTAATGTTATGATAAAACTTTAGACCTTTCTAATGATTTATATTTATGCAAATGTCATCATGGATTATGATAGCAACACTTCATGCTAACAGTTCTGTAGTTAGAGCCAATTTCATGTTTTGTTCTATTATAGCATCCCTTTCCCACTTTTTCCCATTTCCTCAGGCTGAGTCTATACAAAAAGGTGTCAAATTTGGTGAAAACAATTAATTTAATTTAAGAGATATAGCCACTTATACACTCACCTAAAGGATTATTAAGAACACCATACTAATACTGTGTTTGACCCCCTTTCGCCTTCAGAACTGCCTTAATTCTACGTGGCATTGATTCAACAAGGTGCTGAAAGCATTCTTTAGAAATGTTGGCCCATATTGATAGGATAGCATCTTGCAGTTGATGGAGATTTGTGGGATGCACATCCAGGGCACGAAGCTCCCGTTCCACCACATCCCAAATATGCTCTATTGGGTTGAGATCTGGTGACTGCGGGGGCCATTTTAGTACAGTGAACTCATTGTCATGTTCAAGAAACCAATTTGAAATGATTCGAGCTTTGTGACATGGTGCATTATCCTGCTGGAAGTAGCCATCAGAGGATGGGTACATGGTGGTCATAAAGGGATGGACATGGTTAGAAACAATGCTCAGGTAGGCCGTGGCATTTAAACGATGCCCAATTGGCACTAAGGGGCCTAAAGTGTGCCAAGAAAACATCCCCCACACCATTTCACCACCACCACCAGCCTGCACAGTGGTAACAAGGCATGATGGATCCATGTTCTCATTCTGTTTACGCCAAATTCTGACTCTACCATCTGAATGTCTCAACAGAAATCGAGACTCATCAGACCAGGCAACATTTTTCCAGTCTTCAACTGTCCAATTTTGGTGAGCTCGTGCAAATTGTAGCCTCTTTTTCCTATTTGTAGTGGAGATGAGTGGTACCCGGTGGGGTCTTCTGCTGTTGTAGCCCATCCGCCTCAAGGTTGTGCGTGTTGTGGCTTCACAAATGCTTTGCTGCATACCTCGGTTGTAACGAGTGGTTATTTCAGTCAAAGTTGCTCTTCTATCAGCTTGAATCAGTCGGCCCATTCTCCTCTGACCTCTAGCATCAACAAGGCATTTTCGCCCACAGGACTGCCGCATACTGGATGTTTTTTCCTTTTCACACCATTCTTTGTAAAAACTAGAAATGGTTGTGCGTGAAAATCCCAGTAACTGAGCAGATTGTGAAATACTCAGACCGGCCCGTCTGGCACCAACAACCATGCCACGCTCAAAATTGCTTAAATCACCTTTCTTTCCCATTCTGACATTCAGTTTGGAGTTCAGGAGATTGTCTTGACCAGGACCACACCCCTAAATGCATTGAAGCAACTGCCATGTGATTGGTTGATTAGATAATTGCATTAATGAGAAATTGAACAGGTGTTCCTAATAATCCTTTAGGTGAGTGTGTTTATATACACATAGTTGACATACATGTATATATCATGACAGAAAATTAGATCATAGGGAGCAATCATCTCGCCATGAGTTAAGATTTTTGTTGTTTCTAACAGTTTTCAAGTTATTAGCAAGAGTACAAGTATGGATAGTTTGTGGTGCTAGAGGGTTTGAGTTAGAGACTCCACATTTGCTGTGTTTCATGTTCAGACAGTCCTCTATGCTTGTGCCAAATTTGTAAAACTTTCTCACAAGGGGTTCTATGGGCTCTCATAGACTCAAAAGTGGAAGGAGAAAAACAGAATAAATAAAGGGTCAATGGGACCCCTTCCTTAAATTCATCTTACATTTTTAAACACATTTATTTGTGAATAAATAACCAAGTTTTTGAAAGCAACATGCTTCCCCAGTTTTCGTCTATAATACAGTTTATAACAACTGTTTTCCTCTACCCTAATCCACACACTCAATCATACACTCACTTGCCTTTTGTCCTGTGAGACCAGATGACATTTTCACTACCCTTTAATTAAAATAAAATTCAATTCATTAAAATGTATAAATAAATTTAAAAAACACAATTATTTTAAGTACAGATGCATACGTGATAATGATAAAATGTCCTTCAGTCACAGTCAGCACAGGCTCTTACCACTGGATGGAACTTCTGAGGTCTTCTCTGCATCCCTTCTGATCTACCCTCTTGGCTTTTATAGAAGTTGATCATGCACACTAAGCAGAATCTATACATGGGTAACCTCATATATTCTGATATATGATGAGCTTTCTTGACCCATTTTATAAGAAATTTATGGACAGATTCATAGACATCCTGATGGAATCAGTCATAAGGCAAACCTATATTGCTTAAAATATATATGTCACAGCTTCAATCTCAAAGTTCATGTGTATTATAATTATTTATTTTTAGTCCATTAATATCTTACTTTGACATATGACACACACCAAAGTAAATAAATCCTTTTTTGGGAAGAGGATGCATTCAGCCACCCCTCCCCCTTCCCGTTTTTTTAATCAGAAAACATTTCACCTTTTCACCCATGGATGTTCTTGTAGCAGGCTAGTGTGGCAGCAATGGGGCTAAACAATAAAATATGTTACAAATCTGACAAGATATATAGTTCAAGAATATAGAAAAATACTTGAAAATATGTCTAATACAGTGAAAACACAACAAATGGTAGCTTTTATTCAGTTTTTCAAAATGTTGTGACTCAGTTTTCTATATCTTTTCTAACTGATCGAACTTATGGTTTTTCTAAAATGACAATCAAAACATGGAACAATCCCATTTACATTGGTGGAATTATCAAATAAGCCATGGTTGTTGGAATTATCAAATGATTTTCCAACAAAAATTCAAATTTAAACACCCAGAAGCCCATATTTATGGAGTGAATTTTGTGCCATAATTAAACAAACAAATCCAGCATTTTGCAAACAAACACGATCTGCTTTGAAAAAGGAAAACTCGACTCCCAAACAAACAGAAAGCGATGTGCAAATACGAAGGTCAGTTGAGTGAAAACACAGAGAAGTAACAAATATATGTATTGTGTTTTGCAAATAAATGAGTGAGCGTACATCATATTTCACAAATAAATACAAACCATCCAACAAATTGCATGTAACCTTTGAACAAATACCAAATCTAGTCCATACAAATGCATACCTGTCTGTTACGATTTCTCAGCTTAATTTTCTCACAAATGCAGTTCAGGCAGATTTTCTCACAAATGCAGTTTGCTCAGATTTTCTCACAAATGCAGTTCGCGCAGATTTTCTCACAAATGCAGTTCGCGCAGATTTTCTCACAAATGCAGTTCGCGCAGATTTTCTCACAAATGCAGTTCGCGCAGATTTTCTCACAAATGCAGTTGAGCAACTTCCTCTTCCAAAACAGCAGATGGCGCTTTGGGTCAATTTACGCTAGTGTCACAGGGTGTTTTGGTTATGTTTCATGTGTTTAGTTTGCCATGTTCACAGTCTATGTTTCTAGTTTGCCATGCACTTCCTGGTTTTTGTCATGTGATTCCATGCCCTCATGTGTTCTTGTGTCATGTAATTGGTTCGTTGTCTCATCATTGTTCACAGGTGTCCCTTGTCTTGTCATTAGTCTCAGTGTATTTAAGCCTCATGTTTGCCATGTGTCCTGGTCTTGTATTGAATGTGGTAACCCACTGTTGGTGAGTGTTTGTTATAGTCAAGTGTGTTTTTGTCAAGTTTAGCCAAGTTTGTTTTGCTACATCTTTGTTTTATGTTTTGTATCTTTGAGTTAAATAAAAGCTGCACATGGGTTTTTCAACCTTGCCTCCAGTGGACTAATGTTACAGAATACTCGACCACCAAACATGAAACCAGCAGTTTCTCTACTTTGCCTACGTCAAGGTAACAGCCCCATTGAGGATTATGTTCAGGATTTCTGTGGACTGTGCTGCAAGGTGGAGGTTGATGATGTTGCCTTAAAGGGCATTTTTCTCAACGGACTCAATTACTTAAGTTATCTCATGCCTGAGAGCTCTGTGGCATGGACTTTGACCCAGTACATAGACTTTGCACTGCAGTTGGGTGGGTCATCATTTACGATGGGTTTTGCGGATGAGTCCAGCGAACACGCCACCCGTCCACGTCCAAGCCACGTCTCCTGTCCATGTCCTGAGGTGGCGGTGGCTCCAGCCCCAGACCAGCGTCCTGAGGTGGTGGTGGCTCCAGCCCCAGACCAGCGTCCTGAGGTGGCGGTGGCTCCAGCCCCAGACCAGCGACGCTTTATCTTTGGTTAATTTAGCTACTGTATCAAATAAATACCTAGGGTTGTGTTTGTTTTCTTCTAAGAGAGTCGAGAAATAAGCAGATCTAGCAGTTTTTATGGCCTTTCTGTATGCAATCATGCTCTCTTTCCATGAAATGCGAAAAGCTTCCAGTTTTGTTTTCTTCCAGCTGCACTCCACCTTCCTGGTTTAAAGGGCCCGGGTGTGCTCTTTTCTTAAATCTTCTTTAAGCGCCGGGGAGCAACTGTGTATAAAGTGCTGGAAAAGAGAGAGTCAATAGTTTCTGTTGCAACATCGAGTTCCTCTAGGCTATCTGGGATGCTGAGGAGATGAAACTGTTGAGAAAGTTTATTTACAAAGCAATCTTTAGTTGCAGCAGTGATAGTCCTGCCATATTTGAAACGAGGGGACGGCTTTGCAGCCTTTGCTAAATTAAGTATACATGATAATGATCTGAGACGTCGTCACTCTGCTGCAGAATTTCAACTGTATCAACATTTATTCCATGTGACAATATTAGGTCTAAAGTATTATTACAGCTATGAGTGGGTCCTGACACGTGTTGCCTAACTCCAATAGAGATTAGACTAATCACCAACAATTAAGACTTTATCTGTAGCCAGTACTAACTCTGATAGAAAATCAGCAAATTATTTGGTAAAGTCTATATTGTGCCCTGGTGGCCTGTATAGAGTAGCGAGCACAAATGTCAAACGGGATTTATCAATTACACTACATAACATTACATAAAGCAGCAAATTATATTAAGAATTATATTTGAAACTAGACTTCTGAGTAATACTGAATATATTATTATAAATTACAGCAACACCTTTACCTTTCAGACGCGGCTCGTGTTTATAACAATAATCTTGGGGGGTGGACTCATTTAAAGTAATGTAGTCGTCAGGTTTTAGCCAGGTTTCTGTCAAACACAGCACATCTAGATTATTATCTGTAATCATATCATTAACAATAAGCGCTTTTGAGGAAAGGGATTGAATATTCAGCAGCCCGAGCTTTATCATTTGATCATCTGTATTATATCTGTTGTTTATTTGTTGGACATCAATTACATTTTTACCATTGAATGGTTTTGGTGGTTTTTTGTATTTACTAATTCATGGAACAGACACAGTCTCTATGTGATAATATCTAGGTGAAAGAGTCTCTATGTGCTGGGATTTATCTGACTTCTGTGACGTGAGACAGCTAGCAGACGGTCAGGTAAGCCAGTCCGTCTGCTTCCTGACCTGGGCCCTAGTTAGTCAAGGTTTAGCTCTAAGGCTATGTGCCAGATTACTAGAGAGAAGAGCGGCACCACCCCAGGAAGGATGGATGCCATCTTTTTTCAACAGGTCAGGTCTGCCCCAAAAGCTTTTCCAATTGTCTATGAACCCTATGTTATTTTGCGGACACCACATAGACAACCAGCCATTGAGTGATGATAGTCTGCTAAGTATCTCATCACTCCTTTTAACGGGGAGGGGACCAGAACAAATTTTTTTACGTGACATCGTACTTGCGAGTTCACACACCTCTTTAATGTTAATTTTGGTGATCTCCGACTGGCGAAGTCGAACATCATTAGTGCCGACGTGAATAATAATCTTAGAGAATTTATGATTAGCATTAGCCAGCACTTTTAAATTTGCTTTGATGTCAGGCGCTCTGGCTCCCGGTAATTATGTGACTATGGTGGCTGGTGTCTCTATTTTCACATTCCGTGTAATAGAATTGCCAATGACTAGGGCACTTTCAACAGGATTCTCAGTGGGTGCATCACTGAGTGGGGAGAACCTGTTTGATGTTCTAATCGGAACGGAAGAGTGTTTTTTTGATCCGCGGCTATGCCGTCTCACCGTCACCCAGTTGCCCTGCTGCACAGGCTCTACAGCTGGAACCGAACAATGTACAGAGTTCGCTAAGCTAGTCGCATCCAAAGCGGTGTCTAAAGCTGTTACATTCTCACTACTCTCAGATAAAGTCTGGATGCGTGTCTCTTATTCTGAAATCTTCTCTGTCAGCCTGACTATCTCCTTACATTTATCACATGTGAAGCCCCCCTTGTCAAAACATCCTAAAGGATTCCAATAAGAAACCTGTACAGGATTCCATTTGGAATTTCTATCATATTTTGGAACCGTTCTTATAAGATTCCGTTAGAAATAGTCTTGCCCTATAAGATTCTCATCTAATTCCTATTGGATTCTTTGGGAATTGTCTTATAAGACAACACATAAATATCCTGTAGGATCATTTCTACAGGATTTTAATGGGAACCAATTCTCTCTCTCTCTCTCTCTCTCTCTCTCACACACACACACACACACAAACACACACATCGTTCACAATGTTACTCTAAAATGTTTAAGGGATAGTTCACCCTGAAATGAAAATAAAGCCATCTTTTACTCACCCTGCTGCTGTTCCAATGCCCTATGTCCTTCTATCTTTTTTGAAATTTTGAAAAACGTCCTACACGCGCTCCTCCGTAAAATGGCAGTGAATGGCGACCAGGCTAAAACTTTACAAAAAGGATACAAAAGTATCACGCAATGATACAGGGATACAGATATATGGAAAGTGTTCAGGAGGGAAATCACTCGCTCGTTCGGTGTGAACACAGCATAAGGTTTTGCAAGAAAGAAACCGTATTATTCAGTCAAAATACCGATCTCGGCCGTTACTCTGTGCGCGAGTTCCTCTGAGTGTGTGCGAGCCGGCAGTGCTCGCGCAATGTTGTCATGACAACCGGTACAAAGCATTCACCTCAGGAGGTTTACCTCATTATAGTATTATTGTATTATTTCTTATTATTTACGATGTGAGTCGCGTTTGTTTCTATTGAGTCTGATTTCTCAAAACGGTTCGTGTGTGTGCTTATCCTGGGTGCCATGACAACAGTGCAAGTTATAGTAATATGGCTCACACGCAGGAATGCGCACAGAGTAACGGCCAAGCTCCGCAAAACTTTATGCTGTGATAATAGAGCGTCTGGAGCGAGTGATTTCCCTCCTGAACACTTTCCATATATGGCGCGCGTCTCCCTGTATCATTGCGTGATACTTTTGTATCCTTTTTGTAACGTTTTAGCCTATATTTCATTGCCATTCACTGCCATGGAGGAGCACCTGCAGGACGATTTTTATTTATTTCTGCTTATGAGGTCCGAAAAAGATAGAAGGATATATGGCCAAACAGAAGACTTTATTTTCATTCCAGGGTGACTCTAAAAAGTACGGTGGCCGAGAAGTGCAAAACAAAATCACAATAATGAAAACAAAATAACAAATTCGAAAACAAAACAACAAATTATAAACGCAATAGAAAGTCTAAAAACAAATTAACAAGTAAGAAAACACAATAACAATTCCGGAAACAAAATAACAAATCAGAAAACACAATGACAAATCTGAAAACAAAATAACAAACGGACGCCAGACAAAACGGAAAAGGTAGGTATATATGGCGAATGGAATACTGACCGCTGATTGGACGAGACATCTGTCAATCAAGACATGCAGAACGCACAGCAGGCTGCGGCAGGAGAAAGTAGATTCGCATGTGCATGTGTAAATATTAGAGATGTATCGTCTACGATAATAATAGTTTTTTTAATGATCTGCAAAGCTGCAAGCTAAAATTATTATGTCACTCACTTTGCAAAAAACAAACAAAAACACTATTAGAAAGCAGTTATAATGCATTCCAGGGGCCTCATTTATAAAATGTTGCGTAGAAACTGTCCTACGTTTGATCTGAAAGATCGTTTCTCAAATGTGTGTAGGCCTACGTGTGATTCCGAAAAACGAACGTAGCCTACGCACAAAAGAACGTGCAGCCTATAATTTCATTTAAAATAATTTCATAGGCTATATACAATAAAACAAAACAAAACATTACTCTTATAGCATGCAGTGTAAATGCATTGTGTAAATTCCTTTTCCTTGCCAATGGAAACTTTATTTGATTTAATGTTGGCAGAGGCTATTCTATATGTGCAAGACGCCATTTAGTGCAAATAGATTATCATATTGTATCTATTAAGTAGGCTACCTGTAAGACACTTTATTTTTTATTTAAAATTAAATGCCTTTTCTGATAAGCGATGAGTATAGGGAAAACAAAGGGACTGCGAAAAGAGAGACTCGAACTCAGGTTGCTCGCGTTAAAAGCTAAATCGGTTGTTCTTACTCTACATGGCACTCTTTCACTTATCAGATCGGGTTTTGTAATTTTGTCTGACTCAACCAGACAGTAGTAGGCATATTTAATATGAAACGATTTTCTTTCTCCATAATTAATCGCACTAAAGTAGCCTCTAATATTTACACATGCACACGCAAATCTACTTTCTCCTGCCGCAGCCTGCTGTGCATTCTGCATGTCTTGATTGACAGATGTCTCGTCCAATCAGCGGTCAGTATTTCATTCGCCACATATACCTACCTTTTCCGTTTTGTCCGACTTGTCGTTGTGTTTTCTGACTTGTTATTTTGTTTTCAGATTTGTCATTGTGTTTTTTGATTTGTTATTTTGTTTCCGGAATTGTTATTGTGTTTTCTTACTTGTTAATTTGTTTTTAGACTTTCCATTGCGTTTATAATTTGTTGTTTTGTTTTTGAATTTGTTATTTTGTTTTCATAATTGTGATTTTGTTTTGCACTTCTCGGCCACCGTAAAAAAGTGATTCATTAATTAATAATAATTTTTTTTATAATAAGTAATAATAAAAAATATCACAGGACAAAGTGAAATTCCATTAAAATAAATTAGAATGTCCAATAGGATTCTAAGAATCCAATAAGATCCTACAGGACAAAGTGAAATTCCATTAAAATAAATCAGAATGTCAAGTAAGATTCAAAGAATCCAATAAGATCCTACAGGACAAAGTGAAATTCCATTAAAATAAATCAGAATGACCAATAGGATTCTAAGAATCCAATAAGATCCTACAGGACAAAGTGAAATTCCATTAAAATAAATCAGAATGTCAAGTAAGATTCTAAGAATCCAATAAGATCCTACAGGATAAACTGAAATTCCATTAAAATAAATCAGAATGTCCAATAAGATTCAAATAATCCAATAAGATCCTACAGGACAAAGTGAAATTCCATTAAATGAAAACACAATGTCCAATAAGATTCTAAGAATCCAATAAGATCCTACAGGATAAACTGAAATTCCAATAGGATTTTTTGACAAGGGCCTGTTCACCAACGGAAACAGATATATCAAACATGGAACATGTAGTGCAAGTGACAATAAAAATAGAAGAAGACATGACTTACCGTATTTGTTGATTAATCCAATTTACCAGTTGTTTGATGGAGTCTATTTACTAATCCAACTCACCACAGTTGTTTAATAAACTCTGAAAACAAGAGACCCAAGTGCAGAGATGGCAAACTAACAGGCTAGCGAAATGCTAACGCTTGATAGTGATTTAGATTAAAAGCTAGGGATGTCAGATTTAATGTGGTAGGCAATATTAGACAATATATGTTGATGGGTAAGTTATATTTAGCAGTTTAAACAACAGGGAATGATATCAAATAAAGATTCAAAAGTGAACAGAGCACACGTGAGCAACAAGACAACAGGAGGCAGACAGGAGCAAGCGATCACCGATCAGCCAGGAGCAATCGATCATCATTCTGATCACAACAAACTTGCACTCACGCATTCCACGCACTGCCCCGCAGTGCGGGTATAAATACGGAAGTGGAATACCGCATTATTGCTTTTCAACTGAGGAGCCGAGACAAGTGACTCGGGCCTTCAGCTGAAGCACAGCACCTGGCGACAGGACGTACGTCTCCATTCCCTCCTTCAGGGAACAAGGGTTACATACATAACCGAGACGTTCCCTTTCAGTCGGTCACATTCGACGTACGCCAGAACTGACCGACGAATTGGGATCCCTACCAACACACCAGGGATGCTGGCCCTTCCAGCGCCCTGCCTGAGCTCGCTGGACCAATCCTATGTTGGAGTGGCAGTCAAGGCTCCAGGCAGGGAAGGTCAGTCACTGCTGTTCCTGCAAGACCCACTCAGCGTGACTATTGGATAACGCTGGGAAAGCGTGCCCGCCTCAGGGAGATGGTATGCTGCAGAGCCACGTCCTTCAATGGAAGGAGAGGTGGTGAAATACACTAACCTATCAGGGTAGTGCTACATATGGCAGTCTCTTTGGTGGATCCAACCTGATCCCAGGGGGGAAAGAACACCACCAGAGACGACAGAGCGGGCTCTGTCAAGGGAAAGACACGGGGCTAGCCGAGTAGGGTAGCTGGTACCGTGGAGAATACACATATGGGGTTGCCGTTGGACCCCAACCTACACACACGTTCCACAAGCATATGGGTGCAGGCCTGGCGTCAGATGGCCACAACGTCTGACACCGAATGGGTGACAGAGGAGCTCGACAGGGTTAGCCGTTTCCGGGGAACACAACTGGAGACAATAGACACACGTATCTGGCCCAGGGGGCGGGAGTGGCGTTGCAAGCCGACACTAGAACGGGCACTTAGCGCTACTGGCCACGTGGGAAGATACCGGCTCTACACGGAGGCTATAGAATCTAGCGAACGTGTTAGGTGTTGCCCAGCCCGCAGCTCTACATATATCTGTCAGCGAGGCGCCTTGAGCCAGCACCCAGGAGGAGGCTACACTCCTAGTGGGGTGAGCTCGCACCCCAAACGGGCAAGGCACGTCTTGGGACTGGTAAGCCAAGATGATAGTATCCACTCTCCAGTGGGCTAACCTCTGCTTGTAGACAGCCTTTCCCTTCTGCTGGCCTTCGTAACAGACGAAGAGCTGCTCTGAGGTTCTAAAGCTTTGAGTTCAGTCCACGTAGGCGCAGAGAGCGCGGACGGACAGAGCAAAGCTAGGGCTGGGTCTGCCTCCTCCGAAGGCAGCGCTTGCAGGTTCACCACCTGGTCCCGGAAGGGAGTGGTGGGAACCTTGGTCACGTATCCAGGCCGGGGTCTCAGGACAACGTGAGAGTTGGCCGGCCCAAATTCTAGGCACGATTCGTTGACCGAAAGTGCGTGCAGGTCCCCTACCTTCTTGATTGAGACCAATGCAGTCAGGAGCACTGTCTTCATGGACAGGATGTTTAGCTCTACAGACTGCAAAGGCTCAAAGGGAGGACCCTGAAGTGCTCTGAGCACCAGGGCTAAGTCCCAAGAGGGTATCGAGGTTGAACGAGGAGGATTTAGTCTCCTCGCACCTCTGAGGAACCTGACGATTAGGTTGTGCTTCCCTAAGGACTTACCTTCGACTGTATCGTGATACGCTGCTATTGCTGCGACGTACACTTCGAGGGTGGAGGGAGACAGCCTTCGCTCCAGCCCATCTTGCAGGAAAGAAAGCACAACATTAATCGAACACCTTCGGGGTCTTCCCGGTGGGAAGAACACTACTCAACGAACAGGTTCCACTTCAGTGTGTAGAGGCGCCTCGCAGAAGTGATGGTGTCTACCACTGCTTGCGGAAGGCCACCTAGAACCTCCGCGTCCCATCCAGGGACCAGGCATGGAGTTTCCAGAGGTCTGGACGCGGGCCATAGAGTGCCCCGCCCCTGAGAAAGCAGGTCCATCCTCGGGGATCGGCCAGGGAGGGGCTGTCGTGAGGAGTGTGAGTTCGGAGAACCAGGTCCGGTTGGGCCAGCAAAACCTGCTCCTCGTCCTCCGTGACCTTGCACAGTGTCTGTGCGAGAAGGCTCACTGGAGGAAACGCATATTTGCGTAGGTCCCGGGGCCAGCTGTGTGTCCGTACGGACCAATACGTGCTTGCGCTGTAGCGCCTTTTTGAGGCGGCCCAGGGCGAGACGTACTGCCAAAAAACTCTAGGCAACTGATATGCCAACGCAGTTGGGGCCCCGTCCACAGACCCGAAACTGCGTGCCCGTTGTACGTGGCCCCCCAGCCCAAGGATGAGGCATCTGTGAAGACCACATCATGCCTGGAAACCTGTTCTAAGGGCACTCCCGCCCGTAGAAATGAAGGGTGCACCAACAGGTTGAAGGTTTGGCGACAGTAAGGAGTAACTGAGACCCGGTACTTGCCGCTCTGCCACTCCCATCTCGGGACTTCGTCATGAAGCCAGCGCTGAGTGGTCTCATATGAAGCAATCCAAGCGGCGTTACCGCGGCTGCAGATGCCAGATCGGACACTGTTTGCCTGAGTTACAACAACTTCCTGTTTTGTGGCGTAAATCGCATACATTAGCACTTGCTTGATTTAATGTGTTTCTAGCATGTTTGGGACTTCATGGCATATTTAAATGTGTTTCTGGGAGTGAATTACAGTGTAAAGCATGCCATTTCCTGTTGCCAGCAGGTGCCGCTATGACTAACTAATATTGGCATGTAGATGTCTTTAGGTCAGGACTCTTATCAAACATGTGAAGTTTGGGGAGTATTGGACATTGTATGCCTGACTTACAACAGCTTCCCGTGTCATGGCGAAACATCAGACTTTGACAGGCCGCCATGGACACGCCCTTCAGCGAAAACTCAAGATCTTCACAATTTAACATCACCAAGGCCTTAAGATTAGACTGACCAAACATGATGTTGTTCTGGTTAAATCTCAATGAGGATACTCATCACAGTGTAAAACATGGTCTTTCCTGTTGCCCACAGGTGGCGCTATGACTGTAACTGAATATTGGCGTGTAGATATCTTCAGGCCAGGACTCTAATAAAACATGAAGTTTGGGGCAGATCGGAAATTGTATGTCCAAATTACAACAACTTCCTGTTTCATGGCGAAACATCGAAATTTGTCGGGCCGCCACGGACACGCCCTTCAGTGAAAACTCAAGATCTTCACAATTTAACGTCGCAAAGGCCTTTAGATTAGACTGTGCAAATGTGATGTTGATCTGATTAAATCTCTAGGAGAAGATCGTTAAAGTACAACGTCTGGAAATGGCAAAAATTCAAAATATCTCACTTCCTGTTGGTTTTCAGATTTCATACCAGGAGACTGTTTTGTAGGTATTGGGCTGTTACATGTGTGTACCGAATTTCATACCTGTACGTGAAACGTAGCTGGAGGGGCACTTCGTTGAAATGTTGTAGGTGGCGCTATCAAGCCATTTTGCCATGTCTAATTCTGAAACCCATATCAGACGTAAATTTTCACCACTTTTGACGCGTGTGCAAAGTTTCATGAGTTTTCGAGCATGTTTAGGCCATCAAAAATGCGATTCATTTGGGAGAAGAAGAATAATAGGCTGAGCAATTCCAATAGGGTCCTCACACCATCGGCCCTAATAAATGGATTCCGTTCAAAGGTGCAACTCTGGCAACAACATGTGGAAAGTGGCAACCTTGAAATGTTCCCACTCACCAAGAAATGGCAAGATGTCAACACTGCTGCATTGCGCGAGACAGTAGGTGAACATTTGAAAACTCTTGAGGAGAACATGTCATTTTATTTCTCTTCAGCCTTCACTGAATGCCTTGACTGGGTTAGGGACCCATATAGCTCAACATCAGTTGTTGGAAAGGACATGACTCTGCAGGAGCAGGAGGAACTAACTGAACTGAGACAAAATCATGGTTTAAAGCTTAGGTTTGCTGATCTACCTTTAGACAGTTTTTGGTTGGCTGCTGCCAAGGAGTTCCTCATTCTGGCAAACAAAGCTATTTTGATATTGCTCCCATTTTCCTCGACATATCTGTGTGAGCTGAGCTTCTCAAAGCCTGACTGCTATAAAAACTAAAAACAGAGAGAGAATAAGAGCTGTTGAGGAAGAGCTTTGTGTGTGTCTTTCTTCAATTCCTGCCAGGATATCAGCTCTGTGTTAATCCAAACAGGCCCAGGTTTCACACTGAGTAGGTAGAAATATGAAAGATCATAAAATACTTTTTTCTTTGTGTTTATTTGATTCCTATTTAAGATACTTTGATAAGAATGACTGTATATTGTTAATATAGGCTACAGAGTTTCATTTTTTAACATTTTCGGTTGGTAGTGTGCCTTGTGATTTTTTTCAATGAAAAAATGTACCTTGGCTCAAAAAAGGTTAAAAAACACTGGGCTACAGGGTCTTATGGCTTCATCTCTCCAGGTTTTACCCCTAGGACTCCTGAGGATGAAAGCGTTAATGAAATGGGTTTTGTCACTACATTTCAGCCCATTACGCGATCTTTGTTGCTCTGTAACAGTGATGCCTCTGGGGACAGTTATGTTGCAGAAAGTTGTGACGACGGATGAGGCCAGAATGGTGAATGGTTTGTGGCAGAGCAAACTACGTTGAGTGTACATAAATTATTTGGAGCTACTGACCATTTGGAAAGCTTTGAATTATTTTCTGCCTCGTCTGCAGGGACATCCTGTGCTCGTACGCTGCGGCAATACCACGACAGTGGCATATATCAACCATCAAGGCGGCGTGCGCTCTTCAAAATTTCATGCTCTAGCTTACAAGCTTTTGGTATGGAGTATGGTCGTTGCGCGCAACCTTCTATCGAGGGGGAACCCGCTCTACGGGGATTGGCGCCTCCACCCTCATATACCAAAGCAATGATTCCAACCTAATAGTGATATGGATGAGATTTGCACCCGTAGATCTATTCGCCTCGTGCGAAAACACCTATTGTCCTATGTTCTTCTCGCTAAAGGACGTGGACGCGCCTCTCAGGGTGGATGCACTGGCCCACCCATGGCCCAGAGTGCTAATTTCCACACTGGCCAGGGTGAGAGAGAAGGGCCTGTCTCTCATTCTGATAGCACCCAGGTGGCCCAAAGCACCATGACTGGCAGAAATAATCCCTCTGTTATATGCCCAGCTGTGGCGCCTCCCCCTCTGCACAGACCTGTTGTCTCAAGCGAACGGGGAGATTTATCACCCACACCCGGACAGGGTGGCTCTCTAGGCCTGGCCCGTGAGAGGAACCTAAGCGCACTAGGGCTTCCCCCGCGTGTGGTTGCTACTATACAGAATGCCAGGGCCATTTCTACACGGTCCTTATGTGGCTGTAAGTGGCAGGTGTTTGATGAGTGGTGTGATGGGCGTGGTCTCATCATATCAGTGCTCTGTTCCTGATATTTTGTGTTTCCTTCAAAACCTTATGGATAAGGGCAGGTCTTTTTCCATTATTAAGGTCTATCTGGCAGCCATCTCTGCTTGTCATGGGGGTTTTGAGGGGCTCAACGGTTGGGCAGTGTCCTCTAATCCGCAGATTTATGAAGGGTGCCCGTCGCTTTTTGCCAGTCATTAGGAGAACGGTCCCTGAATGGGACCTCTCCATGGTGCTGGAGGCTCTGTCTCAATTCCCTTTTGTGCCTCTGGGAAATATTTCCCTAAAGCTGCTGTCTTTCAAGACAGCTTTGCTCTTGTCCTTGGCGTCAGCTAAACGTGTCAGTGAGTTACATGCACTTTCGGTCCAATCCTCGTGCACTAAATTCTCTCTTTCCTCATGCCAAAATATTTCCCTGCGTCCACATTGGAGGTGTTGGAGCTGTCCGCTTTTCACCCTCCAAACTTTTCCTCTGCGGAGGATCAAAGTGCCCTGTGTCCGGTCCGTGCCTTACAGACATATTTTGCTAGGACCAGTGCTTTCCGGAAGAGTGACCAGCTCTTTGTTACATGGGCACCCCCCCACAAGGGGAATCCCATATCTAAGCAACACCTCTTAAATTGGCTTGTGGATGCTATAATTTTGGCATATGAATCGACGGGAGTGTAGCCCCCAGGGGACATTGTGGACATTCATTCCACAAGGGGCTTAGCCGCCTCTTGGGCTCTGTTCAGGGGAGTATCACTGCAAGACATTTGCTCTGCTACCAGCTGGGCTTCTGCCCATATTTTTGTGCGTTACTACAGGCTGGATGTTACCAGAACCTCTGTAGCACATTCTGTTTTGGGGGTGGGGTCATCTTAACCCTGCCTTCTCTTGTGTGTGCCACACATATGTTTCATGTCCTGCTTGTACACCGCAGTTATGTGTGTGCGTCGGTGTGGCAGGTTCATGATTATGGGATATGTTCTTGTGTAATGTGCTTACGAATTTAATGTCTTAAACTGCTGATCTATGTTACCTTGCTAATAAATAGTATTTTCACTATTGTTTGGATATTAGTATCCACTGCTGAGTTGATAGTTATGGCCTTTTCAAATGAACACTGGACGAGTCATTTGCTCGACTTTAAAATATGCACCTCTCAATTTGTCAATTCCACGTCTTACGTACCACAGTCCAGGGGCGATTTAAAGAGCCGAAATTTTTAGGTTCACTTCAGGCAGACAAGTATGTAATAATTTCAATCAGTTTGGCTGTACTAGACAACGCTGCAAATATCTACATTTGTGTAATTTCTGTGGTGGAGCTCATGCTCGCTCTGTATGCCCTGTCTATTACTCCTCAGAAAACGCCAATAAAGAATTAAGAAAGTATCTGTCTTCTCCCATCATTGTCTCCTCTCTAGCGCACGAACTGGCGAATCACCCAGATAAAAACTTCACACAATATCTACTCAAAGGTTTAAAGGAAGATTTTAATCCCGGTCTGGAAAGCCTCCCTACTAGTAGCCTTATCTGCAAAAACCTTCAGTCTGCACACGCTGAACCTGAAGCAGTTGACACCTTAATAGCCAAAGAGCTAAAGTCTGGATTCATGATTGGCCCCTTTGATTCCCCTCCTTTTAAATTATTTCGGATAAGTCCCATCGGCGTAGCCACAAGGAAATTTTCAGGGAAAAAACGCATGATCATAGATCTCTCTGCTCCCCACAACAATATTCATCCAAGCATAAACAGCCTCATCCCGCTAGAAGAATTCTCCTTGTGCTACCATAACATAGACCAAGCCATTCACCTAATCACAAATGCTGGTTACGGAGCCTGGTTAGCAAAAGTTGACGTTACATCAGCATTTAAAGTCATGCCCATACATCCAGACTTTTGCCATCTTTTTGGCATTCGTTGGAAAGGAAAATTCTTTTCGTTTAACTTTTGGCTGCAAAAGTAGTCCAAAAATTTTTGACATGCTGTCAGACGCGCTTTGCTGGATCCTGCAAAACAATTATGCAGTCCCAGCAGCTCACCTTTCTACCGTTCAGAATGTTTTTTCTGAATTGGGAGTTCCACTCTCTCCAGAGAAGACACTGGGCCATACCACATTCCTAGAGTTCCTTGGAATTAACCTCGACAAATAAAAAATTCCAAGCTTCTCTTCCCAAAGACAAAATCGACAGGATAATCGCTATCTCCTCCAATCTGCTTGAAGCACCTCAGTGCAGCAAACGAGATTTGCTATCCCTGCTAGGCCACTTAAACTACGCCATGCGTATAAACAGTTTATCTTCAAAGCCGTTCATATTCCAGGCCACCAAAAACAAATAGCTGACGCACTCTCTCGCTTTCTCTTTCAGAAATTCAGAGCATTAGCCCCAGAGGCGGACCCGGATCCAACCCCAGTTCCTCCCTATTCAGACTTGATATTCCAGTAACTCACCCATTCAAACACCTCCACACCTCATCTCTGGATTCAATATTTCACGCCGTCTCACCCAGAACACTGCAATCCTACTGGACAGCTTGGAGAGCTTTCAAACAAATCCATTCCTCCTACAACCCAACTTTTTTGTTTTTTCCCCAACTTTTCCCTCCTTTCAATTTCCCTCCTCCCAGCATCCCTCCTCCTCCCCTGCTCCTCCTTTTTGTACAATTTTGCCTGTTATAGGGGGGCAATCGGAGCTCGGGTAGAATATCCTCTCCGAGACCCTCTGTAGCAGCAAGCCAAATCTGTTTACCACTTTCACTAAGATTATATGGGCACACAAACTCGTGAAGCTGTAATTTTAGCCTCCTCAATATGCTTTTCCATATCTCAAGATTCATATCTGGTGATTATGTCTTTTTAATTATTATCTATTAGGGCTTAAATGGCAACAGGAGTTTGGATGCTGGAAAATCACATTTCCATTCCAGTTAGTAAAACACACATGGACTGCTTTAAGTCAAAGAGATGATCTCTTCTTTAACGTGTTATTGTAATGATTCGACGAAGCAGGATTCAATTGCAAGTAAAAGGTATTTATTTAGACAGTAGGTCAGAGAACGACAGCAGTGATGGAATAGTCCAGAGTGATGAGGCACTTGGCAGCACAGGGACACTGAGGTGAAGACGACGAGCACACAGGAAACAGGCGACAGCAGGAGACACACAGGAACAGGCAGGTAAACATGGGTACATCCAACAACGCTCTGACAAATGCAAGGAGAACACAGAGAGACTAAATAGGGTGTGCTAATCAGCAGCAGCTCCGCCCATTCACACACATACACACAAGAGAGAGACAGCAAATTCATGAACCGCGACAGTTATGAGCTGTTATCAGCTGTTTGCCACAAACATGTGTGCAACATATACTGTAGGTTATTTATTTTTACACCCAAGTCTAATAATTTAATCTGAAGTTTAATGGGTAACGCTTTAGATTACAGCCCGGAAAGTACTGCGTAATTAAAGCAAATTTACAGCATAATCCATATGAGCCCAATTGATGAATCAATGTCTTCTTAAGTGAAAAATACCAAGAGGCTTGAGTTCACGCTCGACGTAACTTGAAGCGTGACTAGTCACGCGGATGTCGGATGCCGTCTGTTTTTATTCAAAAAATGTTTAATTAATGCTCACAACAGTAAACAAACAATAACATAATATATGGTCATAGCAATGAGAAACAAACAAGACTAGAAGACAGAGATGCCAGAGTCGCCAGTTGTGCGAGAACGTCATGAAAGCTTGAAGCTTCTTTACTCACGCACGCACTGGTAACAGTTAGATGTGAAAGGATTAGTACATTATGAGAGCATTTCTGGATATACTTTTTCTTTTAATAAAATAATAATACAGAAAATCAAAAGACATGGGATTGCTCTTAAGATCCATCAGTGGAAATAATGAAAAAGAAGAAGAGGAACAAGAGGAGGAAAAGCCAAACAAGAGAAACAAAAAAGGGACAAATTGTGCAACTTTCTGTCAGGACGTTATTATTTTAAATGAAAAGTTTATTTTTTTTAAATGAATAAGAAGTGTCATAAATCTGTTTTGAATTAAGTTGTTTTTCAATAAATGTTTCCGAGTGATATCAGATTTTGTAAGTTTTTTTTTATTGTACTTACCCTGTAACATGAAACTATTAACAGCCCGCAGATTCATATTTACCCTGTAACTACATGGATAATTACCCCTTAATTAAAAAATACATTCAGTAAACCATTTGTTAATTTTCCTGATAGTTACCCCTTTATTCCCCAAATATTACATATTGTTCCCTTATAACTACACGTACTTACTTTATAGTTACACTATAATTACTGAAAGTTACGCTGTAAATTAGCTTTAGTTACACAGTCCTTTCCAGGCTGTAATCTAAAGCGTTACCGTTTAAACCGGTAATTATCCATGTAGTTACAGGGTAAGTATTGAGAAATTATCTCATAATTTACTAATCTTTTCACATCCGATCAGCTGTTACCAGAGTGTGCGTGAGTAAAGAAGCTTCCGTGTGACCAGTCAGCTTCAAGTTATGTCAAGCGCAAACTCAACCCTCTCATTCACGCAGGTGACTGCTGGTCGGAAGCGATAGTTTACAGTTAAAAATTTTTTTTTTAAATATTATTTTTCTTACAAACACTTATCGTTTCACTTCAGAAGACATTGATTCATCCATTGGGATCGTATGGATTACTGTCGTTATTGCTGTATGTGCTGTCTGATGCTTCAACTTTTAGGAACCCACATGAGTTTTCATTATCAGAGATTATTTATTTTTCTGTGTTAATCTGAAGAAAGAAAGTCGTATACATCTCGGATGGCATGAGGGTAAAAGATGAGTAAACAGTGAGGACATTTCTGCATGCACTGTATTTTCTTTAAATACATAATATAGCTACAGAATAGCTAGAGACATAGGATTCCTTCTTCTGATTCATCTGTGGCAACAACGAATAAGAAGAGGAACAAGAGGAGGAGAAGCCAAGCAAGAGAAACAAATAAGTATTGTAAATCTGTTTAAAAAAAATGTTTTTCAAATAAAGATTTCCGAGTGATATCAGATTGTGTACGTGTTTTTATTGTACTTACCCTGTAACTACATGAAACAAGACGGGATCAAGCACCACTTTAATTTACAGCCTGTAGATTCATACTTACCCTGTAACTACATGGATAATTACCCCTTAATTAAAAAATACTTACAGTATAAATAATTTGTTAATTCTCCTGATAGTTACCCCTTTATTCCCCAAATATTACATATTGTTCCCTTATAACTACATGCACTTATTTTATAGTTACACTATAATTACCGAAAGTTATGCTGTAAATTCGCTTTAGTTACACAGTACTTTCCGGGCTGTAATCTAAAGCGTTACCGCATTTATTACTCTTAGTTAAATGTAAATTTCAACATTTAATAACACATTATTAAAATCAAAAGTTGTAACTGTGCCTAGACAGATGCCTAGACTGGGAGCACCTGTACAATTCACGCAATGCAGAAATTATTTTCTCAGCGTCTTCCCACTCTATAGCTGGGCAATATCGAATTTCTTCCCGAGCTTCCCCTTCCAAATGATCAAATAAAAAGAATGCACGATTGGCGATAGATATGTGACGAACCCTCATGCATGCCTCTGCCTCGTCAACCCATTCGTTTATACCCATTCCTGTTCTACCATTAAATTTGGGACACTTACGATCTCGTGGTATAAACACAAACCTGTCCGTAGATGGAACACCAGCATTTACAGGCGGAGGGTCAATAGGCAACGCTGGTGATGCATTAGACGGGCCACTTCTCATTTTCAGCCCGCAACTGTAACACTAGATCTCGCAATTCACATAATTCATCATCCATCCTTAAGAAATTAGTGGGATATACCAACAAAAGAGACGCAAAATGACGTTCCATGCACACCACCGTCCTGTTTGAACACAAAGGGGAAAAAGGAAGAAAAAAAATAACACACAACAGTCACCTCAGACAATACAAAAAAAAAATCTAATTCACGTCTCAACCCAATAAATCAGTGTGGGATCCTGCGACTACGCCAAGATGTGGCACCAGGAGGGTTTGTTGTATTATTTTAGACTCAAGTATAAGATAGTAAATCGAATCTTCCTAGACTTCTTATTACCCCGACTGCACCACCCTAGGAATTTCACCCAGGGAACTAATGGTCCAATAAGACACACAGGTTTACTTCCACAAAGATACAGTAGAGACGTAAAATGTAAAAAAAAAAAAAAAAAAAACCTATATATATACAGTATATATTACTTTATTTATAGAAAAAAAATAAAACAGTTCCACACACAAACATAAACATAAAGACAGAACAAAAGACAAATAAATAAACTTTATTTCCATGCATGCTCTGAAACAAAACAGAATGTTATGTGTTATTATAGCATATTGATGCAGACATAACACAAATTGGTAATGAGAATAATGTTTCCACTGCCAATATCGAGCCATCGGTCGAGAGGAAAAGAATGGCTACGATCATCGGACATGTCGAGGCGTTTGACGAGGCAAGAGAGCAATGGACTACGTATTTAGAGTGTTTTGAACACTTTGTGGAGGCTAATGGCATTAGCGCAGAGAAAAGAGTGCCAGTTTTTCTCAGTGTAATGGGGGCATCGACTTTTGGACTCTTACGTAGTCTCAGTGCACTAGTTAAGCCCGGGACTATGGAATATGATGAGATTGTGAACGACAATATGAGTTTACAATCTAAATGACGCACTGCGAGACAGATTCGTGTGTGGCCTGAGTAGCGAGTCAATACAAAGGAAACTATTGACTTAATCGGCGCTCACATATCAAAAGGTTGTGGATATAGCGATGTCAATGGAGGCTGTATCTAAAGAATCACAGCACTTGAGCAATTAATTAAAAAGTAAATGCCATGTCTCTGTCATCAGAATCACCCAAAGAGAAATGTTATAGATGTGGAAAGTCCAACCATATCCAAAATGAGTGCTTTTACAAAGACCAACTGTGTCACAATTGTGAAAAGAAAGGCCACATTGCACGGATGTGTAAAGGTAAAAAGACAGAGAAGAAAACACCTACAGCTACAGAAAAAGGTAAAAGTGGAAAATGGAAGGGACAGACAAAGAAAAGACCAATTCACAGAGTGGATGCCAATATGGAAAAGAGTGAGGAGGAGACAAATTGGGACACGGATACGGAACTGACACTACACAAAATGACAGCAACACTGCACAATTCTCCACGGGTGAACAAAAAAAAAAAGTGAAACTCATTCAGTGTCATTTGTAATTAAAGTGCAAACAAAAATTTTGGAATTTGAGATGGAAGTGGATACTGGTGCAGCTGTATCTATTATCTCGAGTGAATTGTACAGAGATAAACAGAGAAAAAAGTCATGTTCGACTACGTCAGACGAACGTTGTTCTCAAGACGTACACAGGCGAAGTCATTGTCATCAAAGTGCGTGTCAAGCTAAACAGACCAAGCGTACGCTTACCCTTGTATGTCGTTACAGGAAATGCAGCTCCTTTGTTGGGACGAGAATGGCTTCGGAGAATTAGTCTAGACTGGCGTGAGATCAAAACTGTAAGAGCAGTGCATCAAGTTAATGAAGGGACATTGGACAGTCTTGTAAAAAGGTATGCCAAAGTATTCAGAGAAGATTTAGGGACATTCAATGAGTATACAGCTACCTTAAATCTGAAACCAGGAACCCAACCAAGATTTTTCCAAGCACGAGTGGTACCGTATGCCATCAGACCCAAGGTGGAGGAAGAAATTGATCGCTTGCTGAAACAAGGAATCATCTCACCTGTGTGATTCAGTGAATGGGCAACCCCGATTGTGCCTGTAATCAAAAAGGGTGGCAATGTTAGGATCTGTGGTGATTTCAAAATAACAGTGAACCCAGCTCTGTGTGTAGAACATTATCCATTACCACAAATTGAAGATTTATTTGCTTCACTGGCTGGGGGACAAAGACTTAGCAAACTAGACCTTTCACATGCCTACCTGCAGATTCCTGTGCATGAAGATTCATGTATACAGGTGCTGGTGATATAATTAGAATATCATCAAAAAGTTGATTTATTTCACTAATTCCATTCAAAAAGTGAAACTTGTATATTATATTCATTCATTACACACAGACTGATATATTTCAAATGTTTATTTCTTTTAATTTTGATGATTATAACTGACAACTAAGGAAAATCCCAAATTCAGTATCTCAGAAAATTAGAATATTGTGAAAAGGTTCAATATTGAAGACACCTGGTGCCACACTCTAATTAGCTAATTAACTCAAAACACCTGCAAAGGCCTTTAAATGGTCTCTCAGTCTAGTTCCCTTTCAGTCAGTACACTACGAGTTACGTCAGTTACTGACGGAATGGGGGTTTCGCTTAGAAGCCAATCGCCTTTGAGCTCTACAAAACGAGCCAATGGCATGAAAATGCCATGGGTCTGCGGAATTTGCATGCCGCAACCCCGCCCCACGGCGTGGGTATAAAGGGCGTTGCGTGGCAATCTCGCATTATGTTTTTGCTTCAGAGCCGAGTTTACTGCCTGAGCGCTTCCTCTTCAAGACGAGTTTCTCTCCAGAGTGTTGGTGTTACGGCACGTTCCAGCGAGTTCCGCATTTCCTGTCTGATCTGTGCAGTGATCGAGCACAGCGTGCGCGTTCTCCCTGGGTGCTTCGGCATTCTGCAGAGCTTTTCACTCCTCTCTAAAAGAGCTGCACGTGGCACGTCTTTTTAAAGATGGCTCGCCCGTGCTCCGTTTCTGGGTGCGGTCGACTGGTACCTCCGTTTGATGGTCATGATCGCTGTTTGGCGTGCTTGGGCCTCGTGCACGCTGAACGCGCGTTCATGGATGAGTCATGTTCTCACTGCGGGAACATGACCATCTCAGTGTTGCGATCGAGACTCCATGATCTCCGTAATGGGGGGAGAGTCCCCTCTACCACACCCCAATCTACTTCCTCCACTGGAGGGGGTACTTTGGCTGGTGGTCAGGGTGATCTGAGGGTTACGGTGTGGAACAACCCGACGAATCCTCCTCGGGCCACACCCCCTTCCTGCACACTGCAACCCGTGGTGTTGCCTGATGAGGGCGCCGGGGCTTCCCGTTCGGGGCCCTGCGTTTCATTTGGCACACCCGCGGAGGATGCTATGTCGATCGCCGCATCACAAGGTGGGCTGGATTCCTCCGGAGATGACGATTCGGCTGTGTTGCCTCCTTCGGGAGTTCCAGCATTGCCCGAGTCCGATCCGGAACTCACAGCCATGCTTGCCCGGGCGGCCGAGACGATTGGGCTTGTGTGGAACCCTCCGCCATGTCCGAGCGTTCCCGGCTAGATGATTGGTATCTGGGGGCGGCCCGTGCCGAAGGCGCCCGTCAGCCCCCAGTGCCCTTCTTCCCGGAAGTGCATGAAGAGGTGTCGATATCGTGGAAGTCTCCCTTGACTTTTCGCGATCGCTCGGCAACCACTTCCGCCTTCACTGCCCTCGATGGCGGCGCGGTGAAAGGGTACACTGGGGTTCCCCCTGTTGAGCGCTCTGTTGCGATGCAACTGTGTCCACAGAGTGCTGCGACATGGTGCGGTGACCTAAAGCACCCGTCCAAAGCCTGTAGATTCACGTCCACGTTGACGGCGAAGACCTACAGAGCTGCGGGCCAGGCCGCGTCCGCCCTGCATGCCATGGCCACCCTACAGGTCTATCAGGCCAAGGTGCTCAGGGACATGCACGAGGGCAATGCTGACCCTGCATTAATGCAAGAGTTGCGGACGGCCACCGACCTCGCTCTACGGGCGACGAAGGTGACCGCTCGCTCTCTCGGTCAGGTGATGTCCACTTCGGTGGTCCAGGAGCGACATCTATGGCTCAATCTGGTTGATGTGGGAGAATCTGAGCGAACACGTTTCCTCAATTCTCCCATTTCCCAGGCTGGGCTATTCGGCGGGGCGGTCCAGGACTTCGCCCAACAGTTCTCGACTGCTCAGAAGCAGACTGAGGCAATTAAACACATTCTGCCCCGGCGGCCAGCTGCTGCCTCCACCCAGCCGCCGGCCCAGAAGCCTCAGTCTGCTCCCCGCCGAGGCCGCCCCCCAGCGACTCCCACCCCTCCTGCCCGGCCCCAGCAGCAGCCTTCATCCGGGCCGAGGCGTGGAGGATGTCGCAGAAAGGCGGCCCCGCCCGTCCCAGCCCCCCAGCCTGCCAAACGGCAGTCTAAGCAGCGGTCCTGAGACGGGCGGCTCGGAGGTGACTTCGGTTCTTTCCCAGGAGATGGTAGCAGGACCACTCCTTCCCCTGGTGGAGGGCCGGGGGAGAATCTTTTGTTTTCCCAAGAAAGAACTGACATTCTCACCTCCGAGCCTCAAGAGGGCGCGGCGGGCAGTGCGCGACGCCCCATGGCCTCGCCGCTCTCGGCCCCCTCTGTCGCCAGCCCCCTGGCAGACGAGACCCCCGTGGAACGCTGGTCCTTCCCTGGTCTCCTCTGTCAGGGCGCGGAATTCGACCCCGCCCACACCCCGGGACGCTCCCATGCCTCCCTTGTCTGGGCCGGTCATTCCGCCTCGCTGCCCCATCGGGGGTACGCCGGTGGTTCGCATGACCCCGCTGGTTCAGTTCTTGGGAGCCTGGCTAGCGCTTCCCAACCTGTCCAGTTGGCTCGCTCGCACCATCCGGCTCGGCTATGCGATTCAGTTCGCTCGGTCTCCTCCCCGCTTTCGGGGAGTCCGCTACACCGTGGTGGGTGGCAATGCCCCTGTCATGCGTGCGGAGGTCGACACCCTACTGGCGAAGGGTGCGATCGAGATCGTCCCTCCAGCCGAGATGAAGTCCGGCTTCTACAGCCCTTACTTCATTGTACCCAAGAAAACCGGTGGGTTACGGCCAATCCTGGACCTGCGCGTCTTGAACCGAACCCTGCACAGGCTTCCATTCAAGATGTTGACAGCCAAACGTATTTTCGAGTGCGTTCGTCCCTCGGATTGGTTTGCAGCGATCGACCTGAAGGACGCGTACTTTCATGTCTCCATTCTTCCTCGACACAGACCGTTTCTACGGTTTGCCTTCGAGGGGCAGGCATATCAGTACACGGTTCTCCCCTTCGGGCTAGCCCTGTCCCCTCGCGTCTTTACGAAGATTGTCGAGGCAGCCCTTGTGCCGCTCAGGCAACACGGGGTTCGCATCCTGAACTATCTCGACGACTGGCTGATTCTAGGCCACTCTCGGGATCAGGTCTGCGAACACAGGGATCTGGTGCTTCAGCACCTCGCCCGTCTGGGCCTTCGGGTCAACTGGGAAAAGAGCAAACTCTCCCCAGCGCAGAGGATCTCTTTTCTCGGTATGGAAATCGACTCGGTCGCCATGTTCGCGCAGCTTACGAGCGAGCGCGCGCAGTCTCTGCTGACTTGTCTTCGCCAGTTCGAGGGCAAGAGTGCGGTTCCACTGAAACTTTTTCAGAGGCTCCTGGGGCATATGGCGTCAGCAGCCGCGGTGACCCCGCTTGGTCTGCTCCATATGAGACCGCTTCAGCACTGGCTTTGCGATCGAGTCCCGAGATGGGCATGGCAACACGGCACCCTCCAGGTCCCAGTGACCCGAGCCTGCCGTCAGACCTTCACCCCGTGGTTGGACCTCAGTTTTCTACGGGCAGGTGTTCCCCTAGAACGAGTTTCCAGGCATGTTGTTGTTACAACAGATGCCTCTTCCACGGGCTGGGGCGCCATGTGCAAGGGACATGCTGCCGCGGGCTCCTGGATAGGACCCCAGCGCCTATGGCATGTCAATTGCCTCGAGTTGCTGGCCGTACGTCTTGCCCTGCACCGCTTTCGAGCCCTGCTCAAGGACAAACACGTTCTGGTCCGTTCAGACAGCACGGCAACAGTAGCGTACATCAACCGACAAGGTGGTCTACGCTCCCGCCGGATGTCGCAACTCGCCCGCCATCTCCTCCTATGGAGTCAGAAGCATCTGAGGTCGCTTCGTGCCGTTCACATCCCGGGAGACCTGAACTGCGCAGCCGACGAGCTGTCGCGGTTCCAGCCGCTCCCGGGGGAATGGAGACTCCATCCCCAGACGGTTCAGCTGATTTGGGAGCAGTTTGGCGACGCACAGATAGATCTGTTTGCCTCCCGCGACTCTTCCCATTGCCGCTGGTACTATTCCCTGACCGAGGGGACCCTCGGCACGGATGCACTAGCGCACAGCTGGCCGCGGGGCCCACGCAAATATGCGTTTCCCCCAGTGAGCCTTCTCGCACAGGTTCTGTGCAAGATCAGGGAGGACAGGGAGCAGGTCCTTTTGGTCGCCCCATATTGGCCCGGCCGGACCTGGTTCTCAGAACTTGTACTCCTTGCGACAGCACCTCCCTGGTCGATCCCTCTGAGACAGGACCTCCTGTCTCAGAGACGGGGCACCATATGGCACCCGCGTCCCGACCTGTGGAACCTCCACGTGTGGAACCTGGACGGGACGCGGCAGGTTTGAGTACCCTGCCACCTCAGGTGGCGGCTACCATCACTTCCGCTAGAGCCCTGTCTACCAGACAGGCCTATGCGTTGAAGTGGAACCTCTTCGTCACCTGGTGCTCCTCTCGGCGAGAGGACCCCAGAAGATGCTCGATCGGGTCCGTGCTCTCCTTCCTCCAGGAAGGGTTGGAGCGAAGGCTGTCTCCCTCCACCCTGAAGGTCTATGTGGCTGCTATTTCAGCTCATCATGACCTGGTGGACTCTAAAACGGTTGGACAGCACGACCTGGTCAGTAGGTTCCTCAGAGGTGCGAGGAGGTTAAATCCTCCTCGCCCACCTCAGGTACCCTCTTGGGACCTAGCAGTGGTCTTAGCTGCCCTGCAAAAGGCTCCCTTTGAGCCATTGCAGTCAGTCGAGCTGAAGTTCCTTTCATTGAAAGTGGCGCTCCTGACTGCTTTGGCCTCCATCAAGAGGGTAGGGGACCTGCAGGCATTTTCGGTTGACGAAGCGTGCCTGGAATTCGGGCCGGCCAATTCTCACGTCATCCTGAGACCCCGGCCTGGATACGTGCCCAAGGTTCCCACCACTCCCTTCAGGGACCAGGTGGTGAACCTGCAAGCGCTGCCCTTGGAGGAGGCAGACCCAGCCTTGGCACTGCTCTGTCCAGTACGCGCCCTTCGCGCTTACGTAGACCGGACGCAGTGTTTCAGGACCTCAGACCAGCTCTTCGTCTGTTACGGAGGGCAGCAGAAAGGGAAGGCTCTCTCCAAGCAGAGGTTGTCCCACTGGATAGTGGACGCCATTGTCCTGGCATATCAAGTCCAGGGCATGCCATGCCCCCTCGGGGTAAGAGCACACTCCACCAGGAGTGTTGCCTCCTCTTGGGCTCTAGCGCATGGCGCCTCGCTAACAGACGTTTGTAGAGCTGCAGGCTGGGCGACACCCAACACATTCGCAAGATTTTATAATCTCCGAGTGGAGCCTGTATCCTCTCGTGTACTCGCCCCTACTGGCCAGTAACCGGACAGGCTCAGGTGTCTTCGCTTGCTGCGCCATTCCACTCCGCGGACTGGATGCGTGCGCTATTCCTCTCAGGTGAGCTTCCCAGTAAGCCCTGAGCTCCTCCAGCACTGTCGATGTCGTCACCAGAGCGAGTGCCCTTTCAGGCCACCCCTCGTGTTCGGCTAGGTGCCTCCGTGTGCATGGTTCCCCCGCTGGGTAACCCCCACATGTGTATTCCACGGTAAGTCTCTTGTAGCTCGTGTCTTCCCTTGGCAAGACACCTTGCCACGCCTGGGGTTGAAATTTTCCACCTTCGGCTGGATACCCCAGAGTGTTCCCTATGCAGCTCCTTCGGGTCATAGGTGTATTCTTCAAGTCCCCCCCTTTGGGTTGGCATTGTGTTGCATTCTCCACGTGGGATATGCTTCCCAGTGTACCTTGGTAGCGTTGAGCCTAGCCCCTCGTTCGTGCCACACTCACGGCAGGGAGCCCGGGTCAGCGCAGGACGCTGGAAGACAGCCGTCATGGCGAGATTGTATTGGACCCCCATTCCGTCAGTAACTGACGTAACTCGTAGTGTACTGACTGAAAGGGAACGTCTCGGTTACGTATGTAACCCTCGTTCCCTGAAGGAAGGGAACGGAGACGTTACGTCCCCCTGCCATGACCGCTGTACCGCTGGAACTGGCCGGGCGCTCATGCCTCGGCTCTTCAGCAGGTAAACATAATGCGAGATTGCCACGCAACGCCCTTTATACCCACGCCGTGGGGCGGGGTTGCGGCATGCAAATTCCGCAGACCCATGGCATTTTCATGCCATTGGCTCGTTTTGTAGAGCTCAAAGGCGATTGGCTTCTAAGCGAAACCCCCATTCCGTCAGTAACTGACGTAACGTCTCCGTTCCCTTCCTTCAGGGAACGAGGGTTACATACGTAACCGAGACGTTCTGTAGGCTACACAATCATGGGGAAGACTGCTGACTTGACAGTTGTCCAAAAGACGACCATTGACACCTTGCACAAGGAGGGCAAGACACAAAAGGTCATTGCAAAAGAGGCTGGCTGTTCACAGAGCTCTGTGTCCAAGCACATTAATAGAGAGGCGAAGGGAAGGAAAAGATGTGGTAGAAAAAAGTGTACAAGCAATAGGGATAACCGCACCCTGGAGAGGATTGTGAAACAAAACCCATTCAAAAATGTGGGGGAGATTCACAAAGAGTGGACTGCAGCTGGAGTCAGTGCTTCAAGAACCACTACGCACAGACGTATGCAAGAAATGGGTTTCAGCTGTCGCATTCCTTGTGTCAAGCCACTCTTGAACAACAGACAGCGTCAGAAGCGTCTCGCCTGGGCTAAAGACAAAAAGGACTGGACTGCTGCTGATGAAAGTAAATTTTGCATTTCCTTTGGAAATCAGGGTCCCAGAGTCTGGAGGAAGAGAGGAGAGGCACACAATCCATGTTGCTTGAGGTCCAGTGTAAAGTTTCCACAGTCAGTGATAGTTTGGGGTGCCATGTCATCTGCTGGTGTTGGTCCACTGTGTTTTCTGAGGTCCAAGGTCAACGCAGCCGTATACCAGGAAGTTTTAGAGCACTTCATGCTTCCTGCTGCTGACCAACTTTATGGAGATGCAGATTTCATTTTCCAACAGGACTTGGCACCTGCACACAGTGCCAAAGCAACCAGTACCTGGTTTAAGGACCATGGTATCCCTGTTCTTAATTGGCCAGCAAACTCGCCTGACCTTTTTTTAAGGTATTGTTAAGAGGAAGATGCGATATGCCAGACCCAACAATGCAGAAGAGCTGAAGGCCACTATCAGAGCAACCTGGGCTCTCATAACACCTGAGCAGTGCCACAGACTGATCGACTCCATGCCATGCCGCATTGCTGCAGTAATTCAGGCAAAAGGAGCCCCAACTAAGTATTGAGTGCTGTACATGCTCATACTTTTCATGTTCATACTTTTCAGTTGGCCAAGATGTCTTAAGTAATATTCAAATTTTCTGAGATACTGAATTTGGGATTTTCCTTAGTTGTCAGTTATAATCATCAAAATTAAAAGAAATAAACATTTGAAATATATCAGTCTGTGTGTAATGAATGAATATAATATACAAGTTTCAGGAGGAACTCTCACTGATGTAGGAATGTCTGATGTGGGGACAGCAAGTCATCGTTCTATCGAATCTGAGACAATGAGAGTTGGAGGACTTACACACAGGACACCCAGCTGTAGTAAAAATGAAGGCTCTAGCACGTAGCTACATCTGGTGGCCAAGTATTGATTCTCAAATTGAAGAAAAATCAAAGACCTGTATGTTCTGTCAACAACAGCAAAAATCTCCATGTCTCTCACCTCTACACCCCTGGGCATGGCCAGAAGCTCCCTGGCAGCGGATCCATATAGATTTTGCTGGACCATTTGAAGGACGAATGTTTCTGGTAGTTGTTGACGCACACTCAAAATGGCCAGAAGTTCATGTGATGGATTCAACAACTTCATCCAAGACAATCCAAGTTCTGCGTGGTCTATTCAGTCAATACTTATTCTTTGGAATAAAGCTGTAACATAACAAAATGTGGAAAAAGTGAAGTGCTGTGAATATTTTCCGGGTGCACTGTATACCAAAATACACACATAATGATGGATGTAAAGATTTTGAAGATATATCACTGAAACTTGGCCTTAATTACATCTATTTTGAGTTTAATACGTCATTGTAACATTCAGTCCACTGGAGGCGAGTTTGCTGAACCCAAGTGCAGTTTATTTAACAAAAGTCCAAAACATAAAACAAAGACTTGACTTGGCTTGGCATTGGCTTGACTGAATATGAAATATAGTCCAAAATATTAGTAATATGTTTTGGGGCTGTCGCTGGGCAACACAGATTTTCAACTCCCTCCAAAGATTTTCTATGGGGTTGAGATCTGGAGACTAGGCCACTCCAGGACCTTAAAATGCTTCTTACGAAGCCACTCCTTCATTGCCCGGGCGGTGTGTTTGGGATCATTGTCATGCTGAAAGACCCAGCCACGTTTCATCTTCAGTGCCCTTGCTGATGGAAGGAGGTTTTTACTCAAAATCTCACGATACATGGCCCCATTCATTCTTTCCTTTACACGGATCAGTCATCCTGGTCCCTTTGCAGAAAAACAGCCCCAAAGCATGATGTTTCCACCCCCATTCTTCACAGTAGGCATGGTGTTCTTTGGATGCAACTCAGCATTCTTTCTCCTCCAAACACGACAAGTTGAGTTTACCAAAAAGTTCTATTTTGGTTTCATCTGACCATATGACATTCTCCCAATCCTCCTCTGGATCATCCAAATGCTCTCTAGCCAACTTCAGACGGGCCCGGACATGTACTGGCTTAAGCAGGGGGACACGTCTGGCACTGCAGGATTTGAGTCCCTGGCGGCGTAGTGTGTTACTGATGGTAGCCTTTGTTACTTTGGTTCCAGCTCTCTGCAGGTCATTCACTAGGTCCCCCCGTGTGGTTCTGGGATTTTTGCTCACCGTTCTTGTGATCATTTTGACCCCACGGGGTGAGATCTTGCGTGGAGCCCCAGATCGAGGGAGATTATTAGTGGTCTTGCATGTCCCACAGTTGATTTCTTCACACCAAGCTGCTTACCTATTGCAGATTCAGTCTTCCCAGCCTGGTGCAGGTCTACAATTTTGTTTCTGGTGTCATTTGACAGCTCTTTGGTCTTGGCCATAGTGGAGTTTGGAGTCTGACTGTTTGAGGTTGTGGACAAGTGTCTTTTATACTGATAACAAGTTCAAACAGGTGCCATTAATACAGGTAACGAGTGGAGGACAGAGGAGCTTCTTAAAGAAGAAGTTACAGGTCTGTGAAAGCAAGAAATCTTGCTTTTTTGTAGGTGCCCAAATACTTATTTTCCACCATAATTTGCAAATAAATTCTTTAAAAATCAGACAATTTTCTGGATTTTTTTTCTCATTCTGTCTCTCATAGTTGAAGTGTACCTATGATGAAAATTACAAGTCTTTTTAAGTGGGAAACTTGCACAATTGGTGGCCCCACATATATATATTGTTATATATTATATATTTTATTGCGACCAGGTCTGCCCACGCCTCATGGTCCAGGTCCGCCCCGCCTCATGTCTAAGCCACGCCTCATGTCCAGACCACCATCCCTCCCCCATGACCGCCCCCCTAGACTGCTGTTGGGGTTTTGTTTGGGCATCTGGGGCTGCCCATTTTTAGTAATATTTTTTCCGTCCTGCATTCGAAATGCATACTAATTGGCTATGAGTAATTAATTACATTTGTAATTCCATGCAAAAGTTGGATGTTATTGAAGAAATTATATCTGCTATGCTTTAAGCTCTTTACCACATTCAAAGCCATTTCCTTAATGTTTTCCAAAACTTGCTTGGCATCCTATTTGCACGTTCCTGCAAATTTTGCCAAATGCCAACCATGATGACTGCCCTTTTGTGCCCTGCAGCTCAGTCTTGTCTGAGCCAAACAGTCTACAGATACATGTTCTATATATATACTTGCTATCTTGGCCATTTCTCTTTCAGGACATGTTATATGTGTCTGTGTGATGTAAGTGGCTCAGAGGGTGGAGTCAATCCTTGTTCAATTTATGGTAAGTAATCCAATAAAAATATATAAGGAAAAACACATTTAAAAACCAACCCCTATTCTGTTGTCAATGTCAATGATGGTTACAACCCTGTCTGAAACTAAATGAAAAAGATATATATGTAGGCCTAGTAACTTTTTTTTTTATCTGAGACTAAAAAGTGGAGAAATATACAAGACATTTTCAAGGTATGATAGAGACAAGATGCTTGTGAAGGACAGTAGTGTGAATCACAGAGTACATTCAGGCCTGAATTTCAATGCTCACAGTCTACTGTAATGAACTCTGTGTATGAAAGTACTGCAGTCAGGCAGCTTGGCTTCAAAGACTCTTAAGATTTAAAACACATTAAGATGAGAGGTTGACAGCTTCACACCTGCTGTGTTTTTTACTGCTTTGGAATTGTTCTCATTGTATAAATAGTCTGAGTTCAGCAGCTCATCAAGGCTTATCTACAGCAATAAATGATAGCCACAAACCTGCCAACAACTATCAAACTTCTCATCACTCACAGCCCAAAATACCTTCAGGGGATATAGTGTTTTGCTCAGAAATAAACAGCTAAAGCAGAACATGATTTACACATAGCATGTACTGTGTTCTGAGTTCTAAAATATTTATATTTTTTTTAGATTACAAAAAAAATTGCATTAAATGTTTTAACATGTTAATTGTCAAAACTCGTGGTACCACACTCATTTAGTTTATAAATATAAATAATTTTGCTTTGTTATTTCTAACTTTTTTAATCAAAGTTAACATTTTAAATGATCATCCACAAACTGAATAATTCAGCTGCATAAAGTTGCAGTAGAAAGAACAATCTTTTCAATCTACATTTTCTTTAAGCCTTAAATGTTTGATTATTTTGTTTATCATGTTTGAATGAAAAGGGTTTAATACATTTTTATCAGCACAGTCATCAAGAGTTTGCTTTTATTGGTCGCGTCCCATAAAAGATCCTGAATTATGATACTTGGGTGCAATGACCCCAATCAAATGACTCCTGTCCTGACATGTGAAAAGCGTCTGAACCGGACACCCACATTCCCCTATCTTGTTTCCGCTGTCAAAGCTACATTTATTTCTGACCATGCCAACTGCTAACATGGACCATAAGAAGTTTAAACAAACAGCTGCAAGCTTAGCTCAGCTCCAACTTTTAATTACCTGGCATAATTTAGTTAACTGCAGTCCTGAGATTTGTATATTTGTATATTAAATAATTCATTTAAAATAACACAACGTTATGACAAATTGGGTCTGAGGCCCTTCACAAATTCAATTTCTTGATAACCAACCTAAAGGTAACGTATAGTTTAATTTAATGGTAGCTTCTTTTTTGTGTGTATTGAACTAATCAGAATTATTTGTTGCAGAATTGCTTTAGAGTAAACCTCTCTAGTAGAGAAGTTCAAAGATGACTATTCTCATAGTTTCTAGACTACTGCAGTGTAAAAAAGATTCACTTATAATAACTCATTGATCATTTGATATTTTATATGACAGGGTGTATGAATTCATAACAAATGTCAGTCTATATTTTAGACTATTATTTTATTATTTTTTCTAAATATTTTATATTTTGAATTGTAATATTTTTTATTTTATCACTTTAACATTAAAATTAAAGTTTAATGAAGACTCCAAGGGGAAGCGTCTCGGTTACGTTTGTAACCCTCGTTCCCTGAAGGAGGGAACGGAGACACCACGTCGGGAGACCGACGAATAGGATTCTCGCTAGTGAGAGCCAATCTACTTTGAGTGTAACTAAACGAGCCAATGCACATTGGCATGCAATGATTGCACCAGTTGCTCATGCCACACAACGCGGGTATAAATGAGCCACAGGTGCTTGCATCAAATTAGTTTTTCACTGAGGAGCCGAGTAGGTTAATGGCGAGTTCACACTGCCCGATTTTAGCCCCAATTTTGACTCATCGACAGGTTTTGTGAAATCGCCGACAAATGCCCGAAATCATAGGCAAATTGGTGCTTGTGCACGTGAGTAGCAATCACGCAGTGTGAATTATCAAAGACACGATCAGAGAGACTCGCCGACGAGTTGCCGACGCCTGTGAGATATTTTGAAGTCTAAATATCTGGACCTGTCGGCGATTCATAATCCTGCTGTGTGAAATGTGTTCTGACTGTAAAATATATCGGCGATGACCAACAGCCAATGAGAGAGCAAGATACAGGCCAGCGGGAAATTCAGGGAGGAGTTATAGACCAGAATATCAGTATTTTATTAGATATATTTAAAATGATATCAAACAGAAACAAAGCACAAACATTTGCTTGACCAGCCGCAAACGCAGCACATTGAACAATTATTTACTTACCTCAAACTCTCCTTGTAGAACACAATCCTTGCTCCCTGTGACCACAACCATTTCCCAACCATTTCCTTCTCCATGATCTTTCTTCTTTTTCACAGTTTTGCTGCAAATCAGCGCACAGACAATTTGGACCGCAAACTTTCCGCAGTTTATAATTTTTAATAACAATTCCAGTCAAGTCAACTTTATTTATATAGCGCTTTTTACAATGCAGATTGTTTCAAAGCAGCTTCACAGTGCAATAATGCAACAGAATTTGATTTGGCTGTACAGCCGGTCTGGAGAAAATGGTGATGTCATCCAGCTCCTTTCAATTATCATATACTGTATATTCAAGTGATGTAGTTGACATAGTTAATTTAGTTTATACATTTACAGTACATTTATTTGGATATTTATTTGAAAATGTAGTGTCCCCAACTGAGCAAGCCAAGCCAAAGGCGATAGTGGCAAGGAACCAAAACTCCATCAGGTGGCATAATGGAGAAAAATAAACCTTGGGAGAAACCAGGCTCAGTCTGGGTGCCAGTTCTCCTCTGGCCAATTAACAAACAGTGTATGATTATTATTTTGGCAGCCTTACAGGTCAGAAGTAATATTAGATCGGAATATTCGAAAGATCGGAGGCATCACGCCGGAGACAGGTTTATTGAGGATGGCTTGTCGATTAAACAATTATTAAATAGGAATATTCAAAATATCGGAGTCATCACGCCGGAGATGGATCCATTGAGGATGCCACGTCGATGAGCAATTTCAGAGGGTAGACTAATTGACACAGTCTCTGCAGACACTTCAGGGATGCGTTGGTAATGTCTGGGCGCAGGTCCACCATCTGATCTGGATATGGCCCGGATCCGGCTGACTGCAGTAAACCTCAGGATACGAAAGAATAAACGTGTTCTATAAGGGAAAGTGATTCATCCAATCAATGATTGTGCTGCAGTGACTGACACTCCTGTGAGCCAATAGTAGCGCAGCATTCACGTCCCGCGGGCGCCGCTGTCAGTCTGTCACTCAGAGAGTCAGATCAGAGCAGATCAGATCAAAGAGAGTGTTTCTCCAGAAAACGTCTCGGTTACGTATGTAACCCTCGTTCCCTGAAGGCGTGGGTATATACCCACGGCATGGGTATAAAGGGCGTTGCGTGGCAATCTCGCATTATGTTTACCTGCTGAAGAGCTGAGGCATGAGCGCCCGGCCAGTTCCAGCGGTACAGCGGTCATGGCAGGGGGACGTAACGTCTCCGTTCCCTTCCTTCAGGGAACGAGGGTTACATACGTAACCGAGACGTTCCCTTTCAGTCAGTACACTACGAGTTACGTCAGTTACTGACGGAATGGGGGTCCCAATACAATCTCGCCATGACGGCTGTCTTCCAGCGTCCTGCGCTGACCCGGGCTCCCTGCCGTGAGTGTGGCACGAACGAGGGGCTAGGCTCAACGCTACCAAGGTACACTGGGAAGCATATCCCACGTGGAGAATGCAACACAATGCCAACCCAAAGGGGGGGACTTGAAGAATACACCTATGACCCGAAGGAGCTGCATAGGGAACACTCTGGGGTATCCAGCCGAAGGTGGAATATTTCAACCCCAGGCGTGGCAAGGTGTCTTGCCAAGGGAAGACACGAGCTACAAGAGACTTACCGTGGAAATACACATGTGGGGGTTACCCAGCGGGGGAACCATGCACACGGAGGCACCTAGCCGAACACGAGGGGTGGCCTGAAAAGGGCACTCGCTCTGGTGACGACATCGACAGTGCTGGAGGAGCTCAGGGCTTACTGGGGAAGCTCACCTGAGAGGAATAGCGCACGCATCCAGTCCGCGGAGTGGAATGGCGCAGCAAGCGAAGACACCTGAGCCTGTCCGGTTACTGGCCAGTAGGGGCGAGTACACGAGAGGATACAGGCTCCACTCGGAGATTATAAAATCTTGCGAATGTGTTGGGTGTCGCCCAGCCTGCAGCTCTAAAAACGTCTGTTAGCGAGGCGCCATGCGCTAGAGCCCAAGAGGAGGCAACACTCCTGGTGGAGTGTGCTCTTACCCCGAGGGGGCATGGCATGCCCTGGACTTGATATGCCAGGACAATGGCGTCCACTATCCAGTGGGACAACCTCTGCTTGGAGAGAGCCTTCCCTTTCTGCTGCCCTCCGTAACAGACAAAGAGCTGGTCTGAGGTCCTGAAACACTGCGTCTGGTCTACGTAAGCGCGAAGGGCGCGTACTGGACAGAGCAGTGCCAAGGCTGGGTCTGCCTCCTCCAAGGGCAGCGCTTGCAGGTTCACCACCTGGTCCCTGAAGGGAGTGGTGGGAACCTTGGGCACGTATCCAGGCCGGGGTCTCAGGATGACGTGAGAATTGGCCGGCCCGAATTCCAGGCACGCTTCGTCAACCGAAAATGCCTGCAGGTCCCCTACCCTCTTGATGGAGGCCAAAGCAGTCAGGAGCGCCACTTTCAATGAAAGGAACTTCAGCTCGACTGACTGCAATGGCTCAAAGGGAGCCTTTTGCAGGGCAGCTAAGACCACTGCTAGGTCCCAAGAGGGTACCTGAGGTGGGCGAGGAGGATTTAACCTCCTCGCACCTCTGAGGAACCTACTGACCAGGTCGTGCTGTCCAACCGTTTTAGAATCCACCAGGTCATGATGGGCTGAAATAGCAGCCACATAGACCTTCAGGGTGGAGGGAGACAGCCTTCGCTCCAACCCTTCATGGAGGAAGGAGAGCACGGACCCGATCGAGCATCTTCTGGGGTCCTCTCGCCGAGAGGAGCACCAGGTGACGAAGAGGTTCCACTTCAACGCATAGGCCTGTCTGGTAGACAGGGCTCTAGCGGAAGTGATGGTAGCCCCCACCTGAGGTGGCAGGGTACTCAAACCTGCCGCGTCCCGTCCAGGTTCCACACGTGGAGGTTCCACAGGTCGGGACGCGGGTGCCATATGGTGCCCCGTCTCTGAGACAGGAGGGATGTCTCAGAGGGATCGACCAGGGAGGTGCTGTCGCAAGGAGTACAAGTTCTGAGAACCAGGTCTGGCCGGGCCAATATGGGGCGACCAAAAGGACCTGCTCCCTGTCCTCCCTGATCTTGCACAGAACCTGTGCGAGAAGGCTCACTGGGGGAAACGCATATTTGCGTGGGCCCCGCGGCCAGCTGTGCGCTAGTGCATCCGTGCCGAGGGTCCCCTCGGTCAGGGAATAGTACCAGCGGCAATGGGAAGAGTCGCGGGAGGCAAACAGATCTATTTGTGCGTCACCAAACTGTTCCCAAATCAGCTGAACCGTCTGGGGATGGAGTCTCCATTCCCCCGCGAGCGGCTGGAACCGCGACAGCTCGTCGGCTGCACAGTTCAGGTCTCCCGGGATGTGAACGGCACGAAGCGACCTCAGATGCTTCTGACTCCATAGGAGGAGATGGCGGGCGAGTTGCGACATCCGGCGGGAGCGTAGACCACCTTGTCGGTTGATGTACGCTACTGTCGCCGTGCTGTCTGAACGGACCAGAACGTGTTTGTCCTTGAGCAGGGCTCGAAAGCGGTGCAGGGCAAGACGTACGGCCAGCAACTCGAGGCAATTGACATGCCATAGGCGCTGGGGTCCTATCCAGGAGCCCGCGGCAGCATGTCCCTTGCACATGGCGCCCCAACCCGTGGAAGAGGCATCTGTTGTGACAACAACATGCCTGGAAACTCGTTCTAGGGGAACACCTGCCCGTAGAAAGCTGAGGTTCGACCACGGGGTGAAGGTCTGACGGCAGGCTCGGGTCACTGGGACCTGGAGGGTGCCGTGTTGCCATGCCCATCTCGGGACTCGATCGCAGAGCCAGTGCTGAAGCGGTCTCATATGGAGCAGACCAAGCGAAAGCGGGGAGGAGACCGAGCGAACTGAATCGCATAGCCGAACCGGATGGTGCGAGCGAGCCAACTGGACAGGTTGGGAAGCGCTAGCCAGGCTCCCAAGAACTGAACCAGCGGGGTCATGCGAACCACCGGCGTACCCCCGATGGGGCAGCGAGGCGGAATGACCGGCCCAGACAAGGGAGGCATGGGAGCGTCCCGGGGTGTGGGCGGGGTCGAATTCCGCGCCCTGACAGAGGAGACCAGGGAAGGACCAGCGTTCCACGGGGGTCTCGTCTGCCAGGGGGCTGGCGACAGAGGGGGCCGAGAGCGGCGAGGCCATGGGGCGTCGCGCACTGCCAGCCGCGCCCTCTTGAGGCTCGGAGGTGAGAATGTCAGTTCTTTCTTTAACTATTGATAGGGTACCGCCGGCCGTGAGGCCAGCGGCGGAAGGAGAAAACAAAAGATTCTCCCCCGGCCCTCCACCGGGGGAAGGAGTGGTCCTGCCACCATCTCCTGGGAAAGAACCGAGGTCACCTCCGAGCCGCCCGTCTCAGGACCGCCGCTTAGACTGCCGTTTGGCAGGCTGGGGGGCTGGGACGGGCGGGGCCGCCTTTCTGCGACGTCCTCCACGCCTCGGCCCGGGTGAAGGCTGCTGCTGGGGCCGGGCAGGAGGGGCGGGAGTCGCAGGGGGGCGGCCTCGGCGGGGAGCAGACTGAGGCATCTGAGCCGGCGGCTGGGTGGAGGCAGCAGCTGGGCGCCGGGGCAGAATGTGTTTAATTGCCTCAGTCTGCTTCTGAGCGGTCGAGAACTGTTGGGCGAAGTCCTCGACCGCCCCGCCAAATAGCCCATCCTGGGAAATGGGAGAATTGAGGAAACGTGTCCGCTCAGATTCTCTCATATCAGCCAGGTTGAGCCATAGATGTCGCTCCTGGACCACCGAAGTGGACATCACCTGACAAAGAGAGCGAGCGGTCACCTTCGTCGCTCGTAGAGCGAGGTCGGTGGCCGTCCGCAACTCCTGCATTAATGCAGGGTCAGCATTGCCCTTATGCATGTCCATGAGCACCTTGGCCTGATAGACCTGTAGGGTGGCCATGGCATGCAGGGCGGACGCGGCATGGCCCGCAGCTCTGTAGGTCTTCGCCGTCAACGTGGACGTGAATCTACAGGCTTTGGACGGGTGCTTTGGGTCACCGCGCCATGTCGAAGCACTCTGAGAACACAGTTGCATCGCAACAGAGCGCTCAACAGGGGGAACCCCAGTGTACCCTTTCACCGCGCCGCCATCGAGGGCAGTGAAGGCGATCGCGATCGCGAAAAGTCAGGGGAGACTTCCACGATTTCGACACCTCTTCATGCACTTCCGGGAAGAAAGGCACTGGGGGCTGACGGGCGCCTTCGGCACGGGCCGCCCCCAGATACCAATCATCTAGCCGGGAACGCTCGGGACATGGCGGAGGTTTCCACACAAGCCCAATCGTCTCGGCCGCCCGGGCAAGCATGGCTGTGAGTTCCGGATCGGACTCGGGCAATGCTGGGACTCCCGAAGGAGGCAACATAGCCGAATCGTCATCTCCGGAGGAGTCCAGCCCACCTTGTGATGCGGCGATCGACATAGCATCCTCCGCGGGTGCACCAAATGAAACGCAGGGCCCCGAACGGGAAGCCCCGGCGCCCTCATCAGGCAACACCACGGGTTGCAGTGTGCAGGAGGGGTGTGTGGCCCGAGGAGGATTCGTCGGGTTGTTCCACACCGTAACCCTCAGATCACCCTGACCACCAGCCAAAGTACCCCCTCCAGTGGAGGAAGTAGATTGGGGTGTGGTAGAGGGGACTCTCCCCCCATTACGGAGATCATGGAGTCTCGATCGCAACACTGAGATGGTCATGTTCCCGCAGTGAGAACATGACTCATCCATGAACGTGCGTTCAGCGTGCACGAGGCCCAAGCACGCCAAACAGCGATTCATGACCATCAAACGGAGGTACCAGTCGACCGCACCCAGAAACGGAGCACGGGCGAGCCATCTTTAAAAAGACGTGCCACGTGCAGCTCTTTTAGAGAGGAGTGAAAAACTCTGCAGAATGCCGAAGCACCCAGGGAGAACGCGCACGCTGTGCTCGATCACTGCACAGATCAGACAGGAAATGCGGAACTCGCTGGAACGTGCCGTAACACCAACACTCTGGAGAGAAACTCGTCTTGAAGAGGAAAGCGCTCAGGCAGTAAACTCGGCTCTGAAGCAGAAACATAATGCGAGATTGCCACGCAACGGCCTTTATACCCACGCCGTGGGGCGGGGTTGCGGCATGCAAATTCCGCAGACCCATGGCATTTTCATGCCATTGGCTCGTTTTGTAGAGCTCAAAGGCGATTGGCTTCTAGGCGAAACCCCCATTCCGTCAGTAACTGACGTAACTCGTAGTGTACTGACTGAAAGGGAACTCAAGTGTTCTCTGCACTGAACGTTAATCTAACAAAAATTGTGATTGAGTGCACATGGAAACTTGGACTTTGGATGCGTCAGTTGAACTTTTGTCGTCGGAGAGAGAGTTAAGTGGAAATCGGAGTAGAGATGGATCGGATCCAGAGTGTATTTCAGAATAATCTGAAATAGTGATTCTATCTGGCTTTGGTGAGTGAAATTTCAGATATTACTCTGATATTATGTAAAAGAAATGTCAGAGTTACTGAGATTATTCGTTCTGAGCAGAGTTGAGTAGGCCGCATGCAGCACGAGCTGAACTGATTAGCACACGGGCTAAAGCTACCACCTGTAAAAATGCTAATTGTGTCATGAAATTAGTCCAAAAGTGATTTATAAGTGTCAGTGTGTCTAATAACTGTTTGGAATTTGGATTAATGTGTCATTTGAGCTGTGTGCAGTTATATAATACATTATGGGAATGTCTTAATTAAAAAGATAAGTAATTATTGTGTTTTCCTTGTCTTTTGCAAGGCTAGTTTTTTCCCCTTCTATCTTTCCTGTTTTGTGCCAAATACAATCCTGTGGAGAGGAATAGTCTGTGTTGGACGCGATTTAAATGTGTACAAATGGCGAACTGGCCATGGACCTGTTTTCCCTTTGAACTCTGATTTATAGGAATCATCAACTGGTAGGAGAATTACAATTTTTCTTGTTTTTTGGACACAAAAGACTTTATTTCGTTCAATCCGTTTGATTTTTGCTTTTGAAAAAAAGACTCTATTTTTTTAACTTGAACTGATCGAAAGAGAGTTTAACAACTCTTTGAACCGAATCATTTGATTCGCAAAATTGTTCGCTAATTTGTTCAACCGAGTCAATTCATTTGTTTCTGTATTTCCAATTCATATTGTTAAATGTGCTGTTTACTCTTTGAAGGGAAAGTGATTTATTGAAAGGAGTTAAAAAGTGTGAAACCCCATCAAATCAAACCACTTGGTAACGCTATAACATTAAAAAAGCATGAAAATAGCTTTAACCAGCTGACCGTTGGTCCGATTAACTTGAAAATTGGTATGTCCTGTCTTTGTCCAAGGTGCCACAATAGTATATGAGGACACTGACGTATCTAAAAAAAACATTGCCACCATCGGCCAATAAATTTGGAGCACCTATTAGACAAGATTAACGGAGGCTGATCAGAACAAAACTCAATGCGCATGATCTACTCATGGTCCTAGAGTTCTGAAAAAATTTTGAAAGAAATTGACTTATCCTCTACTGCCACCTGCTGGTTAAAATAGTCATTTTGTCATATTACTCACTAATATTGCTCTATAATTCATATTTAGACTTTATAAAGTCACTATTATAACATTTACAATCACATTTTGTCAGTTTATCACTTCATTTCACCTGAGCTCTGTTTTAATTAATTTAGTGCTTAAAGGCCTTAAATGCTTGAACCCCGATAAATGCTGCTCGCACCTTTAATTTCTGAATTAAGTTGCAGGAAATTACTAATCATCCAATTTTTTATATCAGCTATGCATTCCGTTAATCTTGGGAATTGGTAAGTTTCGTCAGGGCATGAAGAAATATAGAGCTGAGTATCGTCAGCGTAACAATGAAAACTAACGCCATGCTTCCTAATGATATCTCCCAGTGGTAGCATGTACAGGGTGAAGAGCAACGGTCCTAGCACTGAGCCCTGCAGTACTCCATATTGAACTTGTGATCGGTGTGACATCTCTTCATTTACTGCTACAAACTGATAACGGTCAGATAAGTATGATTTAAACCATGCCAATGCAATTCCACTAATGCCAACATAATTTTCGAGTCTATTCAAAAGAATGTTGTGGTCAATAGTATCGAATGCAGTGCTAAGATCTAGTAACACTAACAGAGATATACAACTACGATCGGATGATAAGAGTAAATAATTTCTAACTCTAATGAGAGCAGTCTCAGTACTATGATATGGTCTAAATCCTGACTGGAAATCCTCACAGATACCATTTCTTTCTAAAAAGGAGCATAATTGTGAGGACACTGTCTTTTCTATTATTTTTGACAGAAAGGGTAGATTTTAGATTGGCCTGTAATTGACTAATTCTGTAGGATCAAGTTGCATTGTTTTAATAAGTGGTTTAATAATAGCTAACTTAAAAGTTTTCAGTACATATCCTAATGTCAAGGATGAATTAATGATATTAAGAAGAGGATCTATGACCTCTGGAAGCATCTCCTTTACTAGTTTAGTCGGTATGGGGTCAAGCATACATGTTGTTGATTTTGATGAGTTTAGCCAATTCTTCTCCTATAGCAGTGAATGAATGTAATTTTTCCTCAGTGACACTACAATGCACTGTCTGATGTGATACAGTAGTAGACGGCTGCATGGTTATAATTTTTTTATCAATCTTACAAGTAAAGATGTTCATAAAGTTGTTACTACTGTGCTGTTGGCAGACATCAGAAGTTGAAGCTTTATTTTTGGTTAATTTAGCCACTGTATAAAATCATGCTCTCTTTCCACGAAATGCGAAAAACTTCAGCAGTTTTGTTTTTTTCCAGCTGCGCTCTATTTTTCTGGCTGCTGTTTTAAGGGCCCGGGTGTGCTCGTTGTACCACGGCGTTGGACTTTTTTCTTTAATCTTCTTTAAGCGCAGAGGAGCAACTATGTCTAAAGTGCTGGAAAAGAGAGTCAATAGTTTCTGTTGCAACATCGAGTTCCTCTAGGCTATCTGGGATGCTGAGGAGAGGAAACTGATGAGGAAGATTATTTACAAAGAAATTTAGTCGCAGCAGTGATAGTCCTGCATATTTGAAGCGAGGGGATGGCTTTGCAGCCTTTGCTAAATTAAGTATACATGATACTAGGTAATGATCTGAGATGTCATCGCTCTGCTGCAGAATTTCAACGGTATCAACATTTATTCCATGTGACAATATTAAGTCTAAAGTATGATTACGGCAATAAGTGGGTCCTGATGCGTGCTGCTTAACTCCAATAGAGTTTAGAATGTCTCTAAATGCCAATCCCAATGCGTCTTTTTCATTGTCTACATGGATATTAAAATCACCAACAATTAGGACTTTAATTGTAGCCAGTAGCCAGTACTAACTCTGATAGAAAATCAGCAAATTCTCTGGTAAAGTCTGTATTGTGCCCTGGTGGCCTGTATACAGTAGCCAACACAAATGTTAAATGGGATTTATCAATTTCACTACATAGTGTTACGGAAAGCACCAAAACTTAAAAATAATTACATTTGAAACTGGACTTCTGAGTAATACTGAAGATATTATTATAAATTACAGCAACACCTCCCCCTTTACCTTTCAGACGCGGCTCGTGTTTATAACAATAATCTTGTGGGGTGGACTCATTTAAAGTAATGTAGTCGTCAGGTTTTAGCCAGGTTTCTGTCAAACACAGCACATCTAGATTATTATCTGTAATCATAGCATTAACAATAAGCTTTTTTGAGGAAAGGGATCGAATATTCAGCAACCCGAGCTTTATCATTTGTTCATCTGTATTATATCTGTTGTTTATTTGTTGGACATCAATAAAATTTTTACAGTTGAATAGTTTTGGTGTTTTTTTTGTATTTACTAATTCGTGGAACAGACACAGTCTCTATGTGATAATATCTAGGTAAAAGAGTCTCTGTGCTGGGATTTATCTGACTTCTGTGACACGAGACAGCTAGCAGACGGTCGGGTAAGCCAGTCCGTCTGCTTCCTGACCTGGGCCCTAGTTAGTCAAGGTTTAGCTTTAAGACTATGTGCCAAATTACTAGAGAGAAGAGCGGCACCACCCTAGGAGGGATGAATACCATTTCTTTTCAACAGGTCAGGTCTGCCCCAAAAGCTTTTCCAATTGTCTGAACCCTATGTTATTTTGCGGACACCACTTAGACAACCAGCCATTGAGTGATGATAGTCTGCTAAGTATCTCATCACTCCTTTTAACGGGGAGGGGACCAGAGCAATAAACGCTATCTGACATCGTACTTGCGAGTTCACACACCTCTTTAATGTTAATTTTGGTGATCTCCGACTGGCGAAGTCGAACATCATTAGTACCGACGTGAATAATAATCTTAGAGAATTTACGATTAGCATTAGCCAGCATTTTTTAATTTGCTTTGATGTCAGGCGCTCTCACCGTCACCCAGTTGCCCTGCTGCACGGGCTCTACAGCCGGAACCGAACAATGTACAGAGTTCACTAAACTAGTCGCATCCAAAGCAGTGTCTAAATAATAATAACTGGCACTGAGGACATGGTGACGGGACGTGGCGTCTCCGTTACCTCCTTCAGGGAATGAGGGTATGTAACTGAGACATTCCCATTCAGTTAGCCACTCTCGACACCACGTCGGGAGACTGACGAATAGGAATCCCTACCAAAGCGCCAAGGCCTCTGCCCCCTTCCAGTGCCCCGTAGCCCGCAGCTCTACAGATATCTGACAGCGAGGCGCCACGTGCCAGTGTCCAAGAGGTGTGGAAGAAATTCATTTTTAGTAGGCCTCGGCTGTGTACCAGAAAATCAAGGTCTGTTGCCCATCAAAAGATGGAAGACATGGGAAAGTTGTGTTTGTTGTATGGGAAACAGGTGTGAAGCGCTTAGAAACTGTCATATAAGTGTTATATAAGGCCTTTTTAAAAAATCAGAAAGCTGGGGATTTTCCACCAATAAATTTAATACGTGCAGAAGATGATATCTAATTGTGACGAGACTATGAGGTGGAGCTAAAAAGAAAAGATACATAGAAAGACACTAATTGGATAAAGGGTGATAAGAATAAGGTATAAGAAATGTCTCGGTTACGTATGTAACCCTCGTTCCCTGAAGGAAGGGAACGGAGACGTTACGTCAGTTACTGATGGAATGGGGGTTTCGCTTAGAAGCCAATCGCCTTTGAGCTCTACAAAACGAGCCAATGGCATGAAAATGCCATGGGTCTGCGGAATTTGCATGCCGCAACCCCGCCCCACGGCGTGGGTATAAAGGGCAATCTCGCATTGTGTTATCTGCTGAAGAGCCGAGGCATGAGCGCCTGGCCAGTTCCAGCGGTACAGCGGTCGTGGCACGGGGACGTAACGTCTCCGTTCCCTTCCTTCAGGGAACGAGGGTTACATACGTAACCGAGACGTTCCCTTTCAGTCAGTACACTACAAGTTACGTCAGTTACTGACGGAATGGAGGTCCCAATACAATCTCGCCACGACGGCTGTCTTCCAGCGTCCTGCGCTGACCCGGGCTCCCTGCCGTGAGTGTGGGCACGAATGAGGGGCTAGGCTCAACGCTACCAAGGTACACTTGGAAGCATATCCCACGTGGAGAAATGCAACACAATGCCAACCCAAAGGGGGGAACTTTAAGAATACATCTATGACCCGAAGGGGCTGCATAGGGGGCACTCCGGGGTATCCACCCCAGGTGTGGCAAGGTGTCTTGCCAAGGGAAGACACGAGCTACAAGAGACTTACCGTGGAAATACACATGTGGGGGTTACTCAACGGGGGAAACATGCACACGGAGGCACTTAGCCGAGCACGAGGGGTGACCGAGAGGGCACACGCTCTGGTGACGACATCAACAGTGCTGGAGGAGCTCAGGGCTTACTGGGAAGCTCACCTGAGAAGAAATGCGCACGCATCTAGTCCGTGGAGTGGAATGGCGCAGCAAGCGAAGACACCTGAGCCTGTCCGGTTACTGGCCACTTGGGGCGAGTACACGAGAGGATACAGGCTCCACTTGGAGATTATAGAACCTCGCGAATGTGTTGGGTGTCGCCCAGCCTGCAGCTCTGCAAATGTCTGTTAGCGAGGCGCCATGCGCTAAAGCCCAAGAGGAGGCAACACTCCTAGTGGAGTGTGCTCTTACCCCAAGGGGGCATGGCATGCCCTGGACCTGATATGCCAGGACAATGGCGTCCACTATCCAGTGGGACAACCTCTGCTTGGAGAGAGCCTTCCCAGCGCTTGCAGGTTCACCACCTGGTCCCGGAAGGGAGTGGTGGGAACCTTGGGCACGTATCCAGGCCGGGGTCTCAGGATCACGTGAGAATTGGCCGGCCCGAATTCCAGGCATGCTTCGTCAACCGAAAATGCCTGCAGGTCCCCTACCCTCTTGATGGAAGCCAAAGCAGTCAAGAGCGCCACTTTCAATGAAAGGAACTTCAGCTCCACAGACTGCAATGGCTCAAAAGGAGCCTTTTGCAGGACGGCTAAGACCACTGCTAGGTCCCAAGAGGGTACCTGAGGTGGGCGAGGAGGGTTTAACCTCCTCGCGCCTCTGAGGAACCTGCTGACCAGGTCGTGCTGTTCCACCGTTTTAGAATCCACCAGGTCGTGATGGGCTGAAATGGCAGCCACATAGACCTTCAGGGTGGAGGGAGACAGCCTTCGCTCCAACCCTTCCTGGAGGAAGGAGAGCACGGACCCGATCAAGCATTTTCTGGGGTCCTCTCGCCGAGAAGAGCACCAGGTGACGAAGAGGTTCCACTTCAACGCATAGGCCTGTCTGGTGGACAGGGCTCTAGCAGAAGTGATGGTAGCCGCCACCTGGGGTACTCAAACCTGCCGCGTCCCGTCCAGGTTCCACACGTGGAGGTTCCACAGGTCGGGACGCGGGTGCCATATGGTGCCCCGTCTCTGAGTCAGGAGGTCCTGTCTCAGAGGGATCGACCAGGGAGGTGCTGTCGCAAGGAGTACAAGTTCTGAGAACTTGTACTTCCGGGCCAATACGGGGCGACCAAAAGGACCTGCTCCCTGTCCTCCCTGATCTTGCACAGAACCTGTGCGAGAAGGCTCACTGGGGGAAACGCATATTTGCGTGGACCCCGCGGCCAGCTGTGCGCTAGTGCATCCGTGCCGAGGGTCCCCTCGGTCAGGGAATAGTACCAGCGGCAATGGGAAGAGTCTTGGGAGGCAAACAGATCTATTTGTGCGTCGCCAAACTGTTCCCAAATCAGCTGAACCGTCTGGGGATGGAGTCTCCATTCCCCCGGGAGCGGCTGCACGGTTCAGGTCTCCCGGGATGTGAACGGCACGACCTCAGATGCTTCTGACTCCATAAGAGGAGATGGCGGGCGAGTTGCGACATCCGGCGGGAGCGTAGACCACCTTGTCGGTTGATGTACGCTACTGTCGCCGTGCTGTCTGAACGGACTAGTACGTGCTTGTCCTTGAGCAGGGCTCGGAAGCGGTGCAGAGCAAGACGTACGGCCAGCAACTCGAGGCAATTGACATGCCATAAGCGCTGGGGTCCTTTCCAGGAGCCCGCGGCAGCATGTCCCTTGCACATGGCGCCCCAGCCCGTGGCAGAGGCATTTGTTGTGACAACAACATGCCTGGAAACTCGCTCTAGGGGAACACCTGCCCATAGAAAGCTGAGGTTCGACCACGGGGTAAAGGTCTGACGGCAGGCTCGGGTCACTGGGACCTGGAGCGTGCCATGTTGCCATGCCCATCTCGGGACTCGATTGCAAAGCCAGTGCTGAAGCGGTCTCATATTGAGCAGACCAAGCGGGGTCACCGCGGCTGCTGACGCCATATGCCCCAGGAGCCTCTGAAAAAGTTTCAGTGGAACCGCACTCTTGCCCTCGAACTGGCGAAGACAAGTCAGCAGAGACTGCGCGCACTCGCTCGTAAGCTGCGCGAACATGGCGACTGAGTCAATCTCCATACCGACAAAAGAGATCCTCTGCACTGGGGAGAGTTTGCTCTTTTCCCAGTTGACCCGAAGGCCCAGACGGGCGAGGTGCTGAAGCACCAGATCCCTGTGTTCGCAAACCTGATCCCGAGAGTGGCCTAGAATCAGCCAGTCGCCGAGATAATTCAGGGCTGCCTCGACAATCTTCTTAAAGACGCGAGGGGACAGGGCTAGCCCGAAAGGGAGAACCGTGTACTGATATGCCTGCCCCTCGAAGGCAAACTGTAGAAACGGTCTGTGCCGAGGAAGAATGGAGACATGAAAGTACGCGTCCTTCAGGTCGATCACTGCAAACCAATCCGAAGGACGAACGCATTTGAAAATGCGTTTGGCTGTCAACATCTTGAATGGAAGCCTGTGCAGGGTTCGGTTCAAGACACGCAGGTCCAGGATTGGCCGTAACCCACCGGTTTTCTTGGGTACAATGAAGTAAGGGCTGTAGAAGCCGGACTTCATCTCGGCTGGAGGGACAATCTCGATCGCACCCTTCGCCAGTAGGGTGTCGACCTCCGCACGCATGACAGAGGCATTGCCACCCACCATGGTATAGCGGACTCCCCGAAAGCGGGGAGGAGACCGGGCGAACTGAATCGCATAGCCGAACCTGATGGTGCGAGCGAGCCAACTGGACAGGTTGGGAAGCGCTAGCCAGGCTTCCAAGAACTGAACCAGCGGGGTCATACGAACCACCGGCGTACACCCGATGGGGCAGCGAGGCGGAATGACCGGCCCAGACAAGGGAGGCATGGGAGCGTCCCGGGGTGTGGGCAGGGTCAAATTCCGCGCCCTGACAGAGGAGACCAGGGAAGGACCAGCGTTCCATGGGGGTCTCGTCTGCCAGGGGGCTGGCGACAGAGGGGGCCGAGAGCGGCGAGGCCATTGGGCGTCGCGCACTGCCAGCCGCGCCCTCTTGAGGCTCGGAGGTGAGAATGTCAGTTCTTTCTTTAACCAAGGATAGGGTACCGCCGGCCGTGAGGCCAGCGGCGGAAGGGGAAAACAAAAGATTCTCCCCCGGCCCTCCACCGGGGGAAGGAGTGGTCCTGCTACCATCTCCTGGGAAAGAACCGAGGTCACCTCCGAGCCGCCCGTCTCAGGACCGCAGCTTAGACTGCCGTTTGGCAGGCTGGGGGGCTGGGACGGGCGGGGCCGCCTTCCTGCGACGTCCTCCACGCCTCGGCCCGGGTGAAGGCTGCTGCTGGGGCCGGGCGGGAGGGGCGGGAGCGGCAGGGGGGCAGCCTCGGCGGGGAACAGACTGAGGCTTCTGGGCCGGCGGCTGGATTGTCTCATATCAGCCAGGTTGAGACATAAATGTCGCTCCTGGACCACCGAAGTGGACATCACCTGACAGAGAAAGCGAGCGGTCACCTTCGTCGCCCGTAGAGCGAGGTCGGTGGCCATCCGCAGCTCTTGCATTAAAGCAGGGTCAGTATTGCCCTCGTGCATGTCCCTGAGCACCTTGGCCTGATAGACCTGTAGGGTAGCCATGGCATGCAGGGCGGACGCGGCCTGGCCCGTGGCTCTGTAGGTCTTCGCCGTCAACGTGGACGTGAATCTACAGGCTTTGGACGGGTGCTTTGGGTCACCACGCCATGTCGAAGCACTCTGTGGACACCCCAGTGTACCCTTTCACCGCGCCGCCATCGAGGGCAGTGAAGGCGGAAGTGGCTGCCGAGCGATCGCGAAAAGTCAAGGGAGACTTCCACGATTTCGACACCTCTTCATGCACCTCCGGGAAGAAAGGCACTGGGGGCTGACGGGCGCCTTCGGCACGGGCCGCCCCCAGATACCAATCATCCAGCCGGGAGCGCTCGGGACATGGCGGAGGGTTCCACACAAGCCCAATTGTCTCGGCCGCCCGGGAAAGCATGGCTGTGAGCTCCGGATCGGACTCGGGCAATGCTGGAACTCCCAAAGGAGGCAACACAGCCGAATCGTCATCTCCGGAGGAATCCTGCCCACCTTGTAATGCGCGATCGACATGGCATCCTCAGCCGGCGCGCCGAATGAAACGCAGGGCCCCGAACGGGAAGCCCCGGCGCCCTCATCAGGCAATACCACGGGTTGCAGTGTGCTGGAGGAGGGTGTGGCCCGAGGAGGATTCGTCGGGTTGTTCCACACCGTAACCCTCAGATCACCCTGACCACCAGCCAAAGAACCCCCTCTCGTGGAGGAAGTAGATTGGGGTGCGGTAGAGGGGACTCTCCCTCCACTACGGAGATCATTGAGTCTCGATCGCAACACTGAGATGGCCATGTTCCCGCAATGAGAACATGACTCACCCATGAACGAGGCCCAAGCACGGCAAACAGCGATCATGCCCGTCAAACGGAGGCACCAGCCGACCGCACCCAGAAACGGAGCACGGGCGAGTCATCTTTAAAAAGACGTGCCACGTGCAGCTCTTTTAGAGAGGAGTGATATACTCTGCAGAATGCCGAAGCACCCAGGGAGAACGCGCACGCTGTGCTAGATCACTGCACAAATCAGACAGGAATGCGGAACTCGCTGGAACGTGCCGTAACACCAACACTCTGCATCTCACTTTGTTGTTCTGGCAATAAAGTTATACTTCCTGAGACCTGGAACTTCGACTCTGAGAGATTTCGTCTTTGCTGAATTGAAAGGATATTTTGGACTTAGATTGTGCCACGACATAAATTGGCGGAGCCAGCCAGGAGCCGAAAAGGGCTGAGGGGGACCAGCGGTGGGTGAGCTGGCAGAGGCCTCACAAAACAAAAGGCGCCATATAAATAAAAGGTAAGCTAATTGGCTTATATTTTGTTTTGTGGACCTTTGTGAGCTGCTTGTCTAAGGTAACTGCCTAAAAAGCCTTATCAAACGAACCACATGATTGAATAAAATGCCTGAATGTATATTTATATTAAAAAGAAAAAATGAGATGTCATTTCCAGGTCGAGGGAAAAGCGCATTCGTAGTTAGACACACAAGAAGTGCTGTGTGAGTAGAAATAGGGTGCAAGAAGTGCTGCGTCAAAAAACGCAAGAAGTGCTGTGTTAATTACATAAGAAGTGCTACGTGAGTAGAAGTAGGACGCAAGAAGTGCTGCGTCAAACACGCAAGAGGTGCTGCGTGGAGTAAAGTATTTATTTATTCTTTAAACACCCAAGAGGTGCTGTGTGTTTGCCTAGAAGAGAAGGCATGCGTGTATGTATGTGTTTGTTAGGCTGCACTTGTCTGGGAAAAGATTCAAGCTTGGTCAAAAACAGATAAGCGCCAAATTGTCAGAATAGGGAAAGCATTGCTGAGAGTGATTGGGCCCAAGAGAAAAACAAACAGAAGTGTATGTTGCTTTGTATATTGCCTTGAATTTTGTTTATAATCCAAAAAAAAAAAAAAAAAAGAGTTTCTAACTACAATGGATTTTCTACTGCATTGTTTTCTGACTGCGCTGTGTTAACTGTACTAATTACTTTTGTATATAAACTAGGGTATTTTGATAAATGACTGAGCAAAACCGTTCACTGTGGAAAAGAGTTGTTCCAATAACGGTAGAAGAGCACGGTTGAGAATAGCGAGCGCTTTGTGGAACAAGGTCTATTTACTCAACCCAGTAGGGTGGGAGGACTGTTATATACGCTTAGGGAGACAGAAAGGGAAGCAAATTGAATAGCTACTAACAGCAGACCCAGCTATATTTTCAGTAGTTGCGACCACCAGCAGAAGATCACCACTTGGTGTAGGGCAAACCATAATATTGGTCTTCAGTGCTCTTCGCTGGAGACCTTATCTGAACAGAGAAACTGAGAAAATTGGCTTGATTCCTACCAAATTACCATTTGAACACTGGCATTATGCCACTGCTGGATATCCTATAAACTGAAATTGTAAAACATTGACAACTGTAAATGAATAACAACCAGAAGGAAATACATGTTGTAAGGGCTGCTCTGAGAGCTAAAAATATTCCAAAAAACTGTCTCTGTCGTTTATTTGGACATCCTCCAGATTGTGAGCGCTGTGATCCAAATAAAGAAGCGCAGCCTTTGATAGTTAAGAAATAAGGTGAAAAGGTGCTCTTCTGCTTTCCCAACACCATTGAAAAGCTGTGTGCTTGAAAAAGTGTGAGTGAAAACCCGGGTAAGAGTGAAAGTGTGTGCATGTGCATGAGGATACATAACTGCGCAGCGAATGAGAGTAACTGTGTGCATACTGAAGACATTGAAATATTACAATAAGGAGGAAGTGTGTGTATAACATCAAAGAGTAAAAACTGTTGTTTATTCCAGTATGTGGACTAGAATCAGTGACATTGACAGAGAAAAATATAAAAGAAGAGATATAGAATACAGGGAGCATTTAAAATACCAGGAAGCATTGATTGAGGCTAAGGGAATTAAGAAGCATTTTTGGTTGGAGGATGAGTATGTGAGTACAGAGGGAGAGAGAAAACATTTGACAGAGGAAAAGAAAGACGAGCTTTTGAAAAAACTCACAAAAATTACAAATCTAATGCAGATTGAAGATGAATGGCCTCTGATAGATTGGCGTGAGGAGGTTAGAAAGTACATAAACTTGAGAAATTTAAGATCACACTTGGATTTGGTTTGCACTCCAAGAACATCACTTTTGGAAACACTGTTGGCCGCAGCAGAATTGAAATTGTTACCAGTGTTTGTCCCTTACTTAAAACGAAACGCGGGACAACGCTGGCCTCAAGATTTGGGAGGGGCAACCATACTTAAAAGACCCCTCCCCATCACACATTGGACCCTTGACAAATTGGCAGTGTCAGTGATTTTCAGGCAGAATCCAAAACACATACAAAACCTGTGGGTAGAAATACGCAGAGGCAAAAGGGAGGCAGAAAGGCAGCTGGATTCACTGGGGGATGGAACCCAAGAAAGGGAAGAACAAGAGGAGGAGGGGGAGTAGAGGAAGAAAAATCTTAAATCAACAAGAGAGAGAGGCCCTGGTTGAAGTGTTTGAGCCATTGAACTTTACAACATGTACAAAAAGTGAATTACAACTCTCAATTACTGTAGTAGGGGGTTTTGATGCCAAATTAACTTCATGTCTCACTTATTCATATTGGACAGGAGGAATTACATTGAGGGGTCGAAGGGTTGATGAGAATGAGCTCTGGAGTTTTGAACTGATCTGCCTGGGGGAAGATATTCTTTGGAAACGCAACAACCACAATTGGCTAGGATTGGAGGACGTGTCATCAAAGCCATTGACTGAGGTACAAATAAGAGCAGTCTTAAAATACATACGGAATCCCAAGGCCAAAAGGCTTTTATTCTAAAAGATAGAGCATTTAACAAATATTGAAGGGTTGACAATACAGAGAATTCATTTAAAATATTGAATAAAATTTAACACAATAAAGCATTTGGAAACCCTTTAGGAAAATACAACAAAGCAAACCTTAAGACGATGGCTTCGGTGTCACATGATCCAGAAACCCCTATAGAACGAATAATAACACAATACCCAATATGTAGAGACACTATCAGAGATCTGTCTAGGAAGTGGGAAAAAAGGACCAAAAAATGAAATACAAAGTGGCCAGCGGAGGGAACATTTGATTTACCAATGTGTAGGGAAATGGAGGCATTAATAAAAAATCATAAGGCCCATGATAAAACAAAGAAAAGAGAGGAAAAAAGGGCAAAAGAACAAGAAGTGTTGAAATTATTTAAGGATTGGGGAATAAAGATGATTAAAGCACAAAGGGGTGGGATGAGTGAGAATAGAAAAGACACAATAAAAGAAGAGAGACCACCCCCATATGCACCATTATATGACCCGACTACTGCTAAACAGCTCCCACTAATGGACGCTCAATTGCACATAACAGGAAAGGTGACTTTTGAAGAGGAGTCAGGAGAGGAAGAAGAAGAGGAGAAACAGTCAAGGCCCTGCTACAACGAAGATAAACAACAGGAAAAGGAAGAGTTGTGGGAAAAAGAGACAAAGATAAGCGAAAAGCAGCCGTGCTACAGGAGGCAGTTATTTAGATCAGTTACCGGAGAAGCCAGAAAAGAAAGGTGCTCCAGGGAACTTGAAGCCGAAATCCCCAAGACAAATGAAAGAGGAGGAAGATGATCTTGCAGCCACAACAATTAGAAATCCATACTACCATGTGGACCAAGCTCTGAAGCGGCTCGCAGGAACAAATACATCAGAAGAAGAGAAGCAATCACAACACTCTGCAACTGAAGAAGGTCTGCTTGAGGAACTGGAGAAGTTGAAAAAGGAAACTGAGGAAGTAAGGGAGCAGCTAAAACGAGATACTCGGAATATGAGAGAGAGTTTGAACCACACGAGATGGCAGAGACAACACAAAACACGATCCCTCTCCAACAGTCCTTCCAGAGAATATAAGCGAGTTTCTGGAACACTTATGATGGAAGATGCAGCCCCGGAAACACGCTGGATGAGAGGTAAAACCCTGAGAAACAGACCATCAAGTATTATAGTAACACAAGAAGAAACACAAATGGAAGACTGGCAAGATGAAACCGTGCAGTGTCTGATTTTAATTAAGGGACAACAAGGAGAATATGTGCCATGGGCAGGACAGGGTCTCGAGGGTTTAATAGCCTGCCTGCCAGATGTACACGAAGGGGCAGGAAGATGGATCAAACAGGTGGAAGAGGAGACAATGGGAAAGATACTAGCTGTCGGAGACATCAAGGCCTTACTGGCAAGAAGTGTGGGGGGAGCCAAGACAAACGAGATCCTTGAAGGGGCAGGACTTCGTGCAGCAGTAGCACAGACTGGATTAGATGCTCTCCCACTGGACAGATATCGTGCTCAGATGTGGAAACACTGAGAAACATGTATCCCATGCAAATGGATCCAAAGCTTCTGAAGGGAGAGCCAATGGGGGAGACAGAGAACCCCACAACTTATGTTCAGCGACAATTGAGAAGGTGGAAGCAGGATTTGGAAAGAGACCCAGAACAGGATCCAGTGATGACCGCACTGTTCAGAAATGCCATAGTAGAAGCCATGTCACCAGCTGTTAAAGCAAGACTGGAAGATGTGGTAGGACTCAACTCCAAGACACCAAAGGAGTTTTGTGACCATGTGGCACATGCAGTGGAACACTTCAGGAAGAATGAGCAGAAGTTAAAGAACCAAGAAAGAGAGCTTCAAAGAAAGTTGGCCCAACTCCAGCTTGAAGAACTGACTACAAAGAGGAAGCGAGTACAGGCAGCTTTGAGAGACAATGAAGACTCAGCAGTAATGGCAACGGTGAACAAAGCAGAAGTGACTGCACTGCCACCCACCACGCCTACCCCACTGATGACGCCAGTACAAAATGCAGTAATGACACAAGCACCTGTACCATCAATGGCACCTGCTCAGCTGATGGCACCACCACCTATGCAACAGAACGCAGCATCAACAAATGTGCAGCAACCAGGTGCACCAATAGTCATCTACATGCCAGAGCAGAGAAACAATGGGAACAATTCACAACAACGAGGAAGAGGAAGAGGAAGACCATACAACAACTACTAACAGAGAATGAACTTTCCTCCAGGGATCTGCTGGGGATGTAACCAGCCTGGACACACCAAGAGGAACTGCCCTGTAAACCCATGGCCACAAGAAATACACCAAATGAACCAAGCACAGTCAGCATGGCAGCAGAACCAACCAGCTCAAGCCCAGGGACCAGTCAATCCATGGCGGGGCCCAGATATGGGATATTAGGGCTGCCCAGAGAATCCTATGGGGAGGAGTCAGCTACCAATAATATCTTACAATGCTGACCAAGAACCAATGCTGCAGGTTAAAATAGAGGACAAAATGACACCAATGATGCTGGATACAGGAGCCACCTTCAGTTGTTTAAGCCCAGAATATGCCTCTCACCTCCCCAAGTCTAGAAAATATGTTAAGACGATAGGATTCTCGGGACAAACGCAGCTAATTCCAATGACGGCTCCAGTCAGCATAAAAATAAAAGACTCTGAAGTGAGAATTCCAATTTTAATATCAGAACAGACACCAGTTAATCTGCTAGGAAGAGATGCTATATGTAAACTGAACCTACAAATTTGGTGTTCCCCTGAAGGTATATATATTGACAACAGAGCAATAAGACAGATGATACTAGCACAAGAAGACAATTCTCAAGAGTCACAAGCAAACATATTTTGGATAGGGGATTTAAGAGAAGGGGTGGAAAAAACATTAAGCAAATGGGGACGATGCATAGAAGAACAATTGGGAGATATAGAAGAACTAAAAACTGAGTTTCACTGTACAATGATTTATGACATAATAAGAGACCCACAGCTGGAAAAAGATTGGTTGATTGAGACAGGACAACAACAAATACCCCTGAGTTCAGAATATTTAGTAATAGTGCCAATGGGAGCAGCATTACAGATAGAGGACACTGATTTTACAAAAAAATGGTTTAGAGTGGAAGAATCAACCCCACACGTCACCCTGTATATAGCAAAGGGAAAACAAGCAAGAGACTTAGGACCAATGATGAATGAAGCTAGAAGAATGAACTGGAAAGATACAGAGAACCCTTTTATTTCCCAAACATTGGATGGGACATATCTAAAGATCTCATGTTATACAAAGATGGAAGGCACCCCAAAAGTAGTGGTAGATACTAGGGACACTATATTAGAAAAGGAAACCATACGATCCAAATTTGAGGAACTAATACATGAAATGGAACAAAGGGTACCCACACAACTATGGTCAAAACATGATACAGATGTAGGGCTAGTTAAATCAGCAAATCCAATAAGAATTAGAACAAAGCCAGGAATTGTGCTACCCAGAAAGCAACAATGCCCACTGAAGCCGGAGGCAGTAGAAGGCATTAGGAAAACAATAGAAGGGTTAGTGGATGCAGGAGTACTAATTAAGACAGGAAGTTACTGCAACACACCCATATTACCAGTTGAAAAGGCCAATAAAACTAAGTGGAGATTAGTACATGATTTAAGAGCAGTAAACAAGGTAGTAGAAGATTGGCCAGCAGAAGTCCCCAACCCTCATAAATTGTTGACAAATGTTCCACCTGCCGCTAACTATTTCACCGTTATAGATCTCACATCCGCCTTCTTCAGCATCCCATTGGCAGAAGAGAGCAGATACCTTTTTTCCTTCACCTACCAAGGTAAAAAATATACCTACACACGAATGCCACAAGGGTTTAAACATTCACCGCATGTGTTTAATCAAGTGTTAAAGATGGACTTAGAAGACCTGAGACTGGACAGCACATTGATACAATATGTTCATGACTTGCAAATTTGTTCAACGACAATAGAACAATGTCATCAAGATTCAATAAAGGTGCTCACAAAATTAGCAGAGGGAGGACACAAGGCCTCCAAAGAAAAATTACAATATTGCCTACCACAAGTTGAATACTTGGGAAGGATTATTGCCCATAAGACTAAATCAATTTCACCTAGCCAATTAGAAGGCATAAGTCGAGCACCACAGCCCCAGACAGTAGGGCAAATTATGACATTTCTAGGAATGACAGGGTTAAGTGCTGATTGGATAGAGGATTATGCCATAAAAACAGCTCCTCTGAGAGCTTTGATGAAACAGACAGGTCAACAGAACCTCAGAGAACGGCTGACCTGGGACACAGAAGCCCTGGTAGCCTTTGAAACATTGAAGAAGGAGCTGCAAACCGCTCCTGCCTTAGCTACACCAAATTATGAAGAACTATTCCATTTATATGTAGCCAATAGAAAAGATGGTTTTGCATCTGCAGTTCTGATGCAAGAAACGTGCAGTGGCAGAAAGAAACAACCAATTGCCTATTACAGCACAAAATTGGACAATGTAGCACAGGGCTACCCACCCTGCTATCAACAAAGGGTAGCTGCTGTATATTTTGGATATGACAAGGCATCTTCTGTGACAATGGGCTATCCAGTCATAATATACACACATCACAAAGTGGCTGAGCTAGTAGAAAGAGGAAGATTTGTACTAACCCAAGCTAGATGCTTAGCCTATTCTGCACTGTTGACTTACCCTGATGTAACCATAAAAAGATGTATAACAGCAAACCCAGCAAATTATGTTCCTTTGGAAGATGAAGGACAACCCCATGAGTGTGTGACAGATTCTCTGGCGTTTACACGCTTGAGACCAGACTTGGAGTCAACCCCAATTCTTGACGCTGAAATCAATTTATTTGTTGATGGGTCCTGTTTTCGTGATCACCTGGGGAATCATGCTGGTTTTGCTGTTGTTAAAAAGGAAGGAGATTCTTTTGTACCAGTCCTGCTACAACATTGTGAGCAACCATGTTCAGCACAGCTAGCAGAACTGAAAGCACTGACAGAGGCATGTTTATTGGCAAAAAATCAGACAGCCAATATCTACACTGACTCGGCGTATGCGCATGGAGTATGCCACTTATTTGGAGCAGTGTGGAAACAAAGGGGATTTAAGAAAAGCGATGGAACTCCAATTCAACATGGGGATCAAATTATTAAACTAATTTCAGCAATGATGCACCCAACCAAACTGGTTATTGTTAAATGTCAAGCACACAAGAAGGGCAATGATTTTGTCATTAAGGGAAATAATGCTGCTGATTTGCACACTAAACAGGCTTCAGGGTGCCAACTTGCTGTAATGGCACCCTCAGTGCTGATTCAACCCATTCCTACTGTGGACAATATAAAAGAAATGCAGAATAGAGCAACACTATATGAGTTAGCTTTATGGCATCAAAGAGGGGCAACACGTGATGTGAATGGAATTTATCGCTCACATGAAGGCTATATGATAGCCCCAAATCAATTATTGACCATTTTGATAACAGATGCGCATGGTTTTGACCATTGCGCAAGGGGGGAAATAATTAGAAAAATTAAGAGACAGAGATTTTGGTCACCATACATACAACAACGTATTGATGAGTTTTTAAGTGAATGTGAAATTTGTGCCCAAAACAATGTCAGAAAGGGAACATCAACACCAATAGGGTCAATCCCAGTTCCTGAAGGACCATTTAAGCATTTGGTTTTAGATTACGTTGATATGATAAAATCAGTAAGAGGAAAAGGATACATGTTAGTAGTCATTGATTGATTTAGCAGATGGGTAGAGGCAGAACCCTCAGCGGATCAGGGAGCTTAAACAGTCATCAAGTCTTTGATCAGAGAAGTAATTCCAAGATTCGGTATACCATCTCAAATCAGTTCTGACAATGGCTCAGCATTCATCCAAAGGGCAGTAAAGACAGTGGTACAACAACTAAGATAAAACAAAGACTAGGCTGTGTCTATAGGCCACAGTCACAGGGTGTCGGAGAGCGCGTGAACGGGACACTTAAGGCCAAACTCAACAAAATTTGCGCTGATACTAAACTCAATTGGGTCGAGGCTTTGCCTCTAGCATTAATAAGTTATCGAATGCAGACAAACAGAGTGACTAATTTGACCCCACATGAGATGTTAACAGGGAGACCCATGCCAGTCCCTCATTTGAGAGGACCATATGAAGGACCGCCCCTAGAACAGCTCCAAAATGAACTAAGAACATATATAAGGCAATTAACTACTATACATGAGGCTATTTATGCACAGGAGCAGAGCAGAGGAGCTAGAGAGGAGGAGGAAGCACCTTGTCCAGTAGCTCCAGGAGATCAAGTGTATTTAAGAGTCTTTAGGAGAAGATGGAATGAACCAAGACGAGAAGTCCCGTATACTGTAGTAAGAGCAACCCCAACAGCAGTACAGGTAGAGGGTAGCACCACATGGTATCACCTGAACCATTGTACCAGAGTACCAAGATTGAGACGAAGAAGAGACGAACAGGTAGAGGGCGCAGAAGGAGAGGGAGATGAAATAGAACAAGATGTCCAAGAGAGACGTGGAATGGACACAGTGCCTGCAGGAGAAAATAATTATGTTGCTGAACCTCATTCTAGGGAGGCTGAAAGAACTGAAGCCAGAGATGAGGTGCAGACACAGGATGGGTCATCTCTTCCGGTAGACTCAAAACAGGAAGGTAACAGAGATTTTGACACTGTTTGTACTGCTGATACACATGTTGCAGTGCCTTCCTCAGACCCAGAGCTCCCAAGAGGACCCTCTCCAGAGCCAGGGCCCTCAACGAGTGGATTACAACGATACGAAGAATTCTCCACACTCAACTTACAAGACATTGACTTCCCAGACATTGACATACCAGGAACCGACCTTGGAGACATTGACATACCAGGAACCAACCTCGGAGACATTGACATACCAGGAGCCGACCTCGGAGACAGTGACGTACCAGACCTTGACTGAAGCAGTCTATCCTAACGTGACTGAGCAAGAACAAGGTACTGTAGCACACAAACACATTGAGAAAAGATCCTGGGAATGGCCTAGAGCTGTTGATGACAAGCACACTGAATTAGAACATAATGATAACTGGGACTTGGGGGAGGAAAAATTGCTAGATATAGCACATCACAATGAGTGGTACAAATGGGCAGAATATACCGCCAGAAGAGTAAATAAGAACACTTGCATGCTATGTGCACCCTCACCTCTACAGAAACTAACGATACTACCAAATCAATATGACAACATGCACTGTGCAGAATTTTATTCAAAATACTGTGCTGTGTCTAGAAGAAATGTGCCATATTGTCCAGCAGATTGTTTGGCTATGCTTGGAAATCCATATTATCAGAGGTATTATTACCAGGCTGGATGGGGAGATGAGTGTCAGAAGTTAGATGTAAGAATAGAGAGAGACACCCCAAAATTATGCAGTGGATTCATCGTTAGAATATGAGTGCCTTAACAAAACTGAAGGTTCTATAAATGTTGGAAGATTTAGGGGCAAGTGTTCCATTATCTGGCATTTGAACAGAGATATGTATAATGATCCGAATGTGCACAAGTCTACTAGTATAATATATGCAACAGCGACCGTAAACACTAACATGACTGTAGTTCAGTCTCATGAAGATTGTGAAAGTGGAACCTTAAACTTTCCATTAATAGAGCCGTTGGAAGATCAGAGTGAAGTGGTTGCAGATTATTTCTGGCTGTGCGGAGGAAGGAAATTGAGGGCTACTTTGCCGGTGGGATGGAAAGGTTTGTGTGTAAGAGTAAGATTAGCCCAAGAGGTGGGAATAATAGATTGGGAAGAAACATTCAAACAATCTGACAAACCCTCTGTTAAGAGACACAGAACCAAGAGAGCATATGAACCCGACCCAAATGTAAAAATTTATGCAATTGGGCAGCCAAGAGGAATACCTCATGAGTTTAAGGCAAGATATGAGATAAATTCTGGGTTTGAGTCCATATTTGTATGGATAACACCGAATAAGAATGCAGAATGGATAAATTACATATACTACAATCAGCAGAGGTTTATTAACTATACAGATCAAGCCCTGGATGCGTTGGGGCATCAACTCAAATATACAAGCAAAATGACGTGGCAAAACAGACAGGCACTGAATTGGTTATTGGCCGAGAAAGGGGGGGTATGTGTGATGTTTGGAGCTGACTGTTGTACTTTCATTCCAAACAATACAGCTCCAGATGGATCATTCACTAGGGCCATGAAGAAGCTAAAGGAGCTCAAACAAGAAGTCTCTGAAAACGCAGGCAGTCAAAGAAAAGTGGGAGAATGGTTTGACTCACTGTTTGGTTCATGGAAAGACTGGTTGATGAAGGTGGGAATGGTGATAGCAATTGGACGTGGAATTTTTGCCTTGGTGTTTTGTTGTGTTATGCCTTTCCTTAGATCGGTGATGGCCAATGTTGCTGCCAAACAAATGGTCAATGTATCGGTGAGAAAAATGGGAGTGGACGTTGGAGCCAGTTCTGAGATCTGCAAAATAGGTCCAGGAATGGATGAATTGGATGAGTTCTAAGTTTGAGAAAAACAAGGGAAGGGGTACTATGGTGTTTTATTTTGTCTCTCTTATTTTCTATTCTTCACTATGTTTTTGCAGAAGAAGGGAGTTAGCACTACAGTGTATTTTGATTTGGGAGAGATAGAAAGTACTTTTAGAAGGTGGTTAAGAGTAGGCAGCAGATTAGGGAAAGGTTTTGTTTATTACTTTACTTTACAGAAGCCCCTTTCCTGCATTATATACTTTGTTTTTACTCATTATACTCATTACTTTTCATTTATTACAATTACTATGTTCTTAAAATGAAATTGAGAGGGAATGATTAAGGGTCTGAAGCAGGTCATTATCCGTGTTACGAGGTAATGCAACAAGAATTAAAGGGAATGATTTGAAAGGATAAAAAAAAAAAGTGCATTATAATCTACTGTATTTTGAAATATGCTGTGAAGTCCTGTGAGAATTAGAAAAGGGGAATCGACGAGCACCTCAGTGCTTAGCAACTGGGCTAGACTCAACTGGTGGTTTAAAAACCCGATGTCAGCCCCAACACCAGGTAGCACTCTAGGCAGGACCAGAGTACACCTGGCAACGGTGGAGTCAACCCAGATAGCGCTCCAGACCTCCGGAAGCGTCTGAGAGTTCCTCTGGCATCGTGGGACGATATATAATCAACTACTTATGAAGTAATCACTGATGAATGATAATCTACTGAAAAATGATTTACTGAAATGTTAATCTGCTGAAATAAGTATATTACTCTGATTTGTTGAAAGTGATTTAATACCATGATGCCCCCTTGATTGATGTATTAGTTAGAGAGGTAAAGTCTTTTACTTCCTTCTAGCCAAAAGAGAGGGGAGATGTTTGGCCTTATTCTCTAGCTGGAGTGTGTCCACATGAGGAAGGTCAGTGAGATAAGATGGATGGCTAGGATTTTGGCCATATATAGATTAAGAGAAAGATGACCAACCTTGTGGGGACTTACTCTAGTAGAAGGGTATAGGTGTGGGACTTGAATTAGTCCCAAAGGGGGGATGTGTGGAAGAAATTAATTTATAGTAGGCCTCGGCTGTGTACCAGAAAATCAAGGTCTGTTGCCCATCAAAAGATGGAAGACATGGGAAAGTTGTGTTTGTTGTATGGGGAACAGGTGTGAAGCGCTTAGAAACTGTCATATAAGTGTTATATAAGGCCTTTTTAAAAAATCAGAAAGCTGGGGATTTTCCACCAATAAATTTAATACATGCAGAAGATGATATCTAATTGTGGCGAGACTATGAGGTGGAGCTAAAAAGAAAAGATACATAGAAAGACGCTAATTGGATAAAGGGTGATAAGAATAAGGTATAAGAAACTAAGTTTTAACATAGCTAAGGCAGATGAACAGCTGCATCTCACTTTGTTGTTCTGGCAATAAAGTTATACTTCCTGAGACCTGGAACTTCGACTCTGAGAGATTTCTTTTTTGCTGAATTGAAAGGATATTTTGGACTTAGATTGTGCCACGACAGAGGATGCAACGCTTCTAGTAGAGTGTGCTCGCACCCTGAGCAGACAGAGCACACCTTGTGCTTGGTAAGCCAAGGTGATGGCATCCACTATCCAGTGGGCCATCCTCTGTTTGGAGACAGCCTTTCCCTTCTGCTGGCCTCCATGAAAGACAAAGAGCTGATCTGAGGTCCTGAAGCTTTGCGTTCTATACACGTACAGTCGCAGAGTGGGGACTGGACAGAGCAAAGCCAATGCTGGGTCTGCCTCCTCCAGGGGCAGCACTTGCAGGTTCACTACCTGGTCCCGGAAAGGAGTGGTATGAACCTTGGGCACATAGCCAGACCAGGGTCTCAGTACCACATGGGTGTCACCTGGCCCGAACTCTAGGCACGATTCGTCGACCAAAAATGCCTGCAGGTCCCCTACCCTCATGATAGAGGCCAGTGCGGTCAGCAGCAAAGTCTTCGTAGAAAGAATCTTTAGCTCTGCCGACTGCAGAGGCTCAAATGGGGCATTCTAAAGTGCTCGTAGCACCAAAGCAAGATCCCAAGAGGGTATAGAGGGAGGTTGAGGAGGATTTAACCGTCTCGCCCCCCTAAGGAACTTGACGACCAGGTTGTGCTTTCCAACTGACTTACCTTCCACGAGGTCGTGATAAGCAGATATTGCAGCAACATAGACTTTGAGGGTGGAGGGAGACAGCCTTCGCTACAACCCTTGCTGCAGGAAGGAAAGCACAGACGCGATCAAACATCTTTGCGGGGTCTTCTCGGCGAGAAGAACACCACTCGATGAACAGGTTCCACTTCAAGGCATAGGCTTGTCTCGTAGACGGTGCCCATGCCGAAGTGATGGTGTTAACTACCTCTTGGGGTAAGTCACCTAGAACCTCTTCGGACCAGACATGGAGTTTCCAGAGGTCTGGAGGCGGGTGCCACAGGGTGCCCCGTCTCTGAGTAAGAAGTTCCTTCCTCAGAGGAATCTGCCAGGGAGGCGCTGTCACGAAGAGCATTCATTCTGGGAACCAGGTCTGGTTGGGCCAGTACGGCGCCATTAACAGGACGGCGGGAGCGAGTTGTGACATGTAAAAGAAACAAAATATAACAGAACAAAAAAAAACAAACAAACAAAAAAAAGGTAGTGAAAAGAAAGATCTTGTCATTAGAATATGTCTTTAAGGAGTAGTTAAATGTTATTTTAAAGGGTATTCAGTAATTTACTATTTTAATTATTGTATGTCTAACCGCGCTCATCCCCAGGGGCAGCACAACATGCAGTCTTCGCCAGGGGCCCCCACTCACTTTTTTTTTTTTCCCTTCCCTCTCCCTCCCTCTTCCCCCTCTTCTTTTCTTCTTCCTCCCCTCTCTTTATTCCTCTCCTCCTCTCTCCACCCCTCTCCTTGTTGATGCTAGAGGTCAGAGGAGAATGGGCTGACTGATTCAAGCTGATAGAAGAGCAACTTTGACTGAAATAACCACTCGTTACAACCGAGGTATGCAGCAAAGCATTTGTGAAGCCACAACACGCACAACCTTGAGGCGGATGGGCTACAACAGCAGTAGACCCCACCGGGTACCACTCATCTCCACTACAAATAGGAAAAAGAGGCTACAATTTGCACGAGCTCACCAAAATTGGACAGTTAGAGTTGAAGACTGGAAAAATGTTGCCTGGTCTGATGAGTCTCGATTTCTGTTGAGACATTCAGATGGTAGAGTCAGAATTTGGCATAAACAGAATGAGAACATGGATCCATTATGCCTTGTTACCACTGTGCAGGCTGGTGGTGGTGGTGTAATGGTGTGGGGGATGTTTTCTTGGCACACTTTAGGCCCCTAAGTGCCAATTGGGCATCGTTTAAATGCCACGGCATACCTGAGCATTGTTTCTGACCATGTCCATCCCTTTATGACCACCATGTACCCATCCTCTGATGGCTACTTCCAGCAGGATAATGCACCATGTCACAAAGCTCGAATCATTTCAAATTGGTTTCTTGAACATGACAATGAGTTCACTGTACTAAAATGGCCCCCAAAGTCACCAGATCTCAACCCAATAGAGCATCTTTGGGATGTGGTGGAACGGGAGCTTCGTGCCCTGGATGTGCATCCCACAAATCTCCATCAACAGCAAGATGCTATCCTATCAATATGGGCCAACATTTCTAAAGAATGCTTTCAGCACCTTGTTGAATCAAGGCCAAGTAGAATTAAGGCAGTTCTGAAGGCGAAAGGGGGTCAAACACAGTATTAGTATGGTGTTCCTAATAATCCTTTAGGTGAGTGTATATATATATATATATATATATATATATATAGCGTGTGATCACATTGGTTTAGAGAGTATGTGTTATTTAATATTTTTAATTTATTTTCTAATTTTTCTTCTAGTTTCTTATTAGTCTTGTGTTTATATGTAGAATATGATATTAATTTTCCTCTCAAAACTACTTTAGTGGTTCCCCATAATGTGGATGCAGATACTATACCTGTGTTACAGTACAGAAGGGACGGAGACAAGAAGTATGGGAAGTGGTGTTTATTTAGAGCAGACCAGTATGATGACGGAAGTGCAGGTGAATGGTGATGAGGATCGTGAGAGGTGGACGTAGGAATCTTGGAGAAGTCGCTCGGAATACTTGCTGTTGAGATCGCTGGAGAGAGGTGTGGAATGGAGAAGAGGATGGAGACACACACACACGAGGGTGGAACACAGGAGACTCTTTGGAGGGAACAATGGAAGAAGGTAAGTAGCATATAAGAAGTCCTTGAAGTAAGCATAGAGGTAAGTACCAATTTCAAACGAGACCGGACAGTGACTGAGCGTGTGAGTGTGTCTTTTGTACTGTGGGTGATTGGAGTGATGATGAGCTGCAGGTGCGCGTGATCAGTACTCAGGGGAAGGCGTGCGCTGTGATTGAGTGACGTGGGAGCCTGGCGGGTCTGTGACATTACCCCCCCCCTCCACGGCCCGCTCCAGAGGGCCGCGGACCCCGACGTCGTGGTGGTCGGCCTCTGCCTCTGGGTGCAGATCTGTTGGGGTGAGAAGCATGGAAGGTTTCGAGCAGGTTCGGGTCAAGGATGTCGTTTCTAGGTACCCATGAGCGTTCCTCGGGACCGTAGCCCTCCCAGTCCACTAGATACTCTAGGAGACCACCACGGCGCCGGGAGTCCAAGATGTCGTTCACTTGGTATGCGGTACCGTCCTCCACGATGAGTGGGAGGGGGGTTTCTTCGGCTACGCCAGGCTCTGTGGGAATAGAAACGGAGGGAAAGTGAGGTTTCAGTAATGAGACATGGAAAGTGGGATGAATTCTGTATTGTGAAGGGAGTTGGAGTTGATACGTGACTGGGTTGATCTGCTTCACAATAGGAAAGGGGCCAATGAACCTGGGACTGAGCTTCCTGCATTGCAGACGCAACCTGATGTCCCTGGTGGACAGCCAGACCTTCTGACCCGGTTGGAAGGAGGGAGTGTTGGAGCGACGAAGGTCGGCTGTCATTTTGCGTCTGCGCAGGGCCCGTTGAAGCTGGTGATGTGCAGAGTCCCAGACCCTCTTGCTCTCCCGGAACCAGTAGTCTATGGCTGGAACATCCGACGGTTCCCCGGACCAAGGGAACAATGGGGGTTGGTAACCGAGCACGCACTGGAATGGAGTTAGACCGGTGGTAGACTGACGTAGGGAGTTTTGTGCGTACTCGGCCCAACCCAGGAACTGGTTCCAGGAGTCCTGGTGGCCGTGACAGAAGGTACGGAGGAAGCGACCGATCTCCTGAATCTTCCTCTCCGTCTGCCCGTTGGTCTGTGGATGATAACCGGAAGAGAGGCTGACAGTCACACCTAGGAGTGAGAAGAACGCTTTCCATACCCGGGAGATGAATTGAGGTCCTCTATCGGAAACAATGTCCTCAGGGATACCATAGTATCTAAAGATCCTATTAAACATGAGTTCTGCCGTCTCCTTGGCAGTAGGCAGTCCTTTCAACGGAATCAGACGACAAGATTTGGAAAATCTATCCACTACCACTAATACACAGGTACAGTCCCCAGACACAGGAAGATCAGTAATAAAGTCTACTCCTAGGTGTGACCATGGACGGTTGGGAACGGGCAGAGGATGGAGTTTGCCGGAGGGAAGATGTCTAGGGCTCTTAGAGATGGCGCAGTCCTGGCATCCTCTCACGTACCTTCTGACGTCTGTCGCCATGTTGGGCCACCAGAAGCGCTCCTTCAGCAGCGAGAGGGTTTCATTGACCCCCGGGTGGCCAGTGCCCAAAGACGTGTGGGACGTGTGAATGAGGGGAGTGCGTCGTGTCCGTGAGATGTATTGTAACCCTGGTGGGCAACCCGGCGGAGCATTGGTGGAGACATTGGAAGAGGGCAAGGTCTCCTCTGACCAGGTGATGGGACTCACGAACAGTTTTTCAGAAATAATGGGTTCAAACTTCTTGGAGTCCTCTTCGGGGTTGAAGAGACGGGAAAGGGCGTCTGCCTTCACATTCTTGGGTCCAGGCCGATAGGAGATAGTGAAATTGAATCTAGTGAAGAACAGTGCCCACCGGGCCTGGCGGGGATTGAGTCTCTTGGCGTCCCTGAGGTATTCTAAGTTTTTATGGTCCGTGAGTACCAGGAAAGGAAGTTGGGAACCCTCCAACCAATGCCTCCACTCTTCCAGGGCCATCTTGATGGCGAGAAGCTCCCGGTTGCCGATGTCATAATTCACCTCCGCCGGGTGGAGCTTGCGGGAGAAGAAGGCACATGGATGGAGTCTACTTGGAGTCCCCTGCTGCTGTGAGAGTACGGCTCCCACTCCTGTGGTAGATGCGTCTACCTCGACTACGAAGGCTTTCGTGGGGTCTGGATGCACTAGGAGGGGAGCCGAAGTGAAGGCCTCTTTAAGGTCCTCGAAGGCTTTCGTGGCCGCGGGGTTTCAGGACAGAGACTTGGGCTTACTACGGAGTAGTTGAGTAAGAGGGCAAGAAATAATACTATAGTTGAGAATGAAGCGACGATAGAAGTTGGCAAATCCTAAGAATCTCTGGAGTTCTTTTATGGTTGTGGGAGTGGGCCAGTTCCTGATGGCTTCCACCTTCCCCTCGTCCATCCGGATGCCACTGCTGTCGATGTTGTATCCAAGGAACTGCACTGAGGGTTGATGAAAGGAACATTTCTCGGCCTTGAGATACAATTGGAACTCCCTCAGGCGTTGCAGGACCTCCGCAACGTGGTGGCGATGTTCGGCCAGGCTCCGGGAGTATATCAGGATGTCGTCGATGTAGACCAGTACGAATCTGTGGAGAAACTCCCGGAGCACCTCATGGATGAAGTCCTGGAATACGGAGGGGGCATTGGACAGTCCATAGGGCATGACGAGATATTCGTAGTGGCCAGTAGGGGTCACGAAGGCTGTCTTCCACTCGTCCCCCTCACGTATTCTGATGAGGTTGTAGGCGCTGCGGAGGTCCAACTTGGTGAAGACAGTGGCACCACGGAGGTGTTCCAGCGCCGTTGGGACGAGAGGAAGGGGATAACGGAATTTGATTGTGATCTTGTTGAGTGCTCGGTAGTCGATGCAGGGCCGCAAGCCTCCGTCCTTTTTGGCCACGAAAAAGAAGCTGGAAGCAGCAGGGGAAGTAGACGGGCGGATGTAACCTTGGTCGAGTGCCTCCTTGATGTATTCCTCCATGGCCTTCTCCTCCGGGAGTGACAGAGGGTAAATTTTCCCACGGGGCACTGACTCACCCGGAAGCAGATCGATGGCACAGTCCCATGGCCGATGTGGAGGCAGCTTTGACGCTCGCTGAGGGCAGAAGACATCACTGAAGGGGGCATAGCATGATGGTATATCAACCGAACGTTGTTCGACCGGGCTCTCGATGGAGGTGGAACACACAGACATTTTCTTGGAGCATGGAGTAGGGGGAACAGGAAGAGCCTCAAAACAACTCGGGAAGCAGCTATCGCCCCACTTCAGGATTTCGCCGGTTTTCCAGGAAATGATGGGATTGTGCTGCACTAACCATGGGCGCCCTAGAATCACGTCAGCGGTGGATTCCTCCAGAACCAGCAACTGTTGTTGTTCCGTGTGCAGGATACCCACTTGGAGCTGGATGGGAATGGTGACGTAACGCACTTGACGTCGGCTGAGGGGTTTCCCTGTTACCGAGTGGATCTGGTAGGTTGTTGGTGTAGCAGTGGTCTTGAGGTGAAGCTGACGGCAGAGGGCACCAGAGATGAAGTTGCCGGCTGACCCAGAGTCGAGCAGGGCACATACTGGAAGGGTAACACCGGCCGCAGTTAGGTTAACAATAGTGGTGAGAGGGTGCATATCATGTGGAAATGGGACAATAGCACTCACCATAGGACGAGGAGGACGAATGGGGCATTGGTTAATGTGGTGCCCCGTAGAACCACAGTATAGACACAGACCCTGGGTCAGCCGCCTCCTACGTTCACCTTGAGTGAGGCGTGCTTGCTGTATCTGCATGGGCTCGGGAGCTGGTTCTGGAGGACTGACGGACTCTGGCTGACGGAGGGAAGAAGGGACGAGTTCCTGGCCCTGGTGCTCTTCAAGACACGACTGCATACGAGTGGCGAAGCGTATGGATAGTTGGATGAAGCGTTCAAGCCCGATGGTATCCTCGTATGCAGCGAGATGCAACCGCACACGGGGATCCAAACCCTGACGATAGGTGGTGAGTAGAGATTGCTCGTTCCATCCACTGGCGGCGGCTAGGGTCCTGAACTGGAGGGCATACTCATTGATCGGCATTTTATTCTGTTTTAAGTGATACAATTGCTCACCTATGGAGGCATCCCAAGCTGGTTTCCCGAAGACGTCCTTGAAATGAGCTATATAGCTCGTCAGGGTTCGAACGATAGGATTATCTTGAGTCCACAGGGTCTCAGCCCATTGCAGCGCTTTGCCCCTTAGTTGTGAAATGATGAATGCCACCTTGGATCTATCGTCAGGGTATAATTGCGGTTGCATCTCCAGGACCAGCGAACACTGTAGCAAAAATCCATTGCAGTCCTCCGCCAGGCCAGAGTAGGGCGCTGGTCTGGCCATGGGACTGGCGTAGACTGGCGGAGAGGGAGAAGCGGTGTTGTTTGCGGAAGTGATCGCTGGTGGAATGGAAGGAAGTGCTCGTCGGACAGCGTCCACGAGTTCTTGGAACGGATCCGGAGTGCTCATGCTGGTGCTCATCGGTTGTGGTCCGGTCTTCTTTTACAGTACAGAAGGGACGGAGACAAGAAGTATGGGAAGTGGTGTTTATCTAGAGCAGACCAGTATGATAACGGAAGTGCAGGTGAATGGTGATGAGGATCGTGAGAGGTGGACGTAGGAATCTTGGAGAAGTCGCTCGGAATACTTGCTGTTGAGATCGCTGGAGAGAGGTGTGGAATGGAGAAGAGGATGGAGACACACACACGAGGGTGGAACACAGGAGACTCTTTGGAGGGAACAATGGAAGAAGGTAAGTAGCATATAAGAAGTCCTTGAAGTAAGCATAGAGGTAAGTACCAATTTCAAACGAGACCGGACAGTGACTGAGCGTGTGAGTGTGTCTTTTGTACTGTGGGTGATTGGAGTGATGATGAGCTGCAGGTGCGCGTGATCAGTACTCAGGGGAAGGCGTGCGCTGTGATTGAGTGACGTGGGAGCCTGGCGGGTCTGTGACAACCTGGTGTATCATTTATTTCTAAGAAGGATGTCCATTCTCTTTTGAAGAATTCATTGAATTCTTTATCTTGTAGTAAAGATGTGTTCATTCTCCATCTTTGTGTGGATTTAATATCATTTTTATTGTTGAGTGTTAGCGTGATTGGAGCATGATCTGAAATAATGATTGAATTAATTTTAATATCTGTAATATCTGGAATGATGGAGTTGCTAATTAAAAATCTATACGTGAATATGACTTATGTGCAGGTGAAAAATATGTGTAATCTCTTGTATTGGGGTTGTTTAGTCTCCAGCTATCACCAAGTCCAAAATCATTCATGTATTGTTTTGTTTCGGTGGAGCGCCAGGTTTTAAACAGAGTTGTATTAGTTGATTTATCTAGTGAAGGATTAAGGACGGTGTTGAAATCTCCTCCAATAATGAATTTGGATTGTGGAAATGTAGAAAGTATTGAGAAGATTTTATGGAATATATCATCGTTGTGTTTGGCCCATAGATGTTAGCTATAGTCAAGTCTGTATTATTATTATTGCATTAATGATAATATAGCGTCCCTTTGGATCTGATATTACTGTTCATAATTGATGTGTTTTTGTTGATCAATAAAGCGGCGACTCTTTTTTTTTACTTATATGAAGCTCCATAGATCTGACTGTATTGTGTGGTTTGAAGTTTCTTTAATTCTGTTTCTAGTAGATGTGTTTCCTGTAAAAAAAACATACATCAGCTTTTAGTTTTTTTAGATGGTTTAGTATCTTATTTCTTTTAATTGGTGAATTGATGGCCCTCACATTCCAACAAAACAAATTTTATGTGTGACATTATTCAGTAGTTATTCAGTAAGAGACTCCCCATATACATATACAAATACATATATTCCTATTCATATACAATGTCTCCATATACATTACATAGATTTTCAGATTAAATGATGTGTATGTATATACATATACACATACACATACACATATTGATTGACTTACGTTTATTCCCCATTTGTGTAAAATACATATTCGTGACACAGATCTGGTTTCTTTTTCACAGTTAACATGAACATACAGACAAAAAAACGGACATTCTTAGTTGTTCAGTACTGTTGGGTTAGCGACATGTTTTTTTTTTTCCCTTCTTTTTTACAATCGGGTTGTGTCAGTTTCTCTGTATAATTGTCTGTTTATATACAGCTTGTCTATTACAAGCAGTACCCTTTTTCCTTCGTTTCTGTGCTGTTTCATGACTGGAATACGTTTTTTTAGTCTTTCGAGTATCTCTCGCGGAAACTGGTGTGTGCCCCATAGTTCTCTGCCTTTGCTTTTAACGAGTTCCTTGTGTTTATAGTGTTCGAATTTGACCACTATTGGTCGGGGTCGTTTGGTGCCTGCTGTTTGGTTGTTTTTGTGGCCGATACAGTGGACACGATGGAAGGTGATCTTCTCGACAGTGTCTTTTGGGATGTTCAGAGCTGAGTGCATAAATTCTTTTATTTCGTCTTCTGGGTTGTCTTGTGTTTGCTCGGGTATGCCAGAGAAGATTAGGTTGTCGCGCATACTACAACACTGAAGGTCAAGAATAGTTTCTTTCATTATTTTGTTTTCTTCGATGATTGAGTTGTGTTATGGTTAATATTTTGGATTGCTATTCATTGTTCTCCTTTCGCAATGATTCGATTTGTGTTTGACTGAATTCCAGACTTGCCTTTAAGTCTTTTATGTCTTGGTAATAGTTCAAGGATTGCCAGTTTGATATTGATCGATTCTAGTACACATACCTCTATGTTAGTGGTGTTGTCTTCTGATTCCGCGGAGTCTTCCCAGCATGGTTGTTTTTTCTTTGGTTGGGGCATGGTGAGTAATCCAACAAAATAACTGTATATGAAGTGTTCTAGATTCTCCAACGTTCCTGAAGTTTCCATGGTGTGTTCTTTTGTGGCTTTTGTTGTTGTTGTTGTTTGTTTTTAAAGAGAATCTGTAGATATTTTGTGTTTACATTCAGAGTATTTTTAGCGTGGCGCCATTTTGAATCTCGTCCGTCTTTTCGTGAGTTCTCAGAGTCTCATCTTATCCTCAGACACATCCTCAGACACCTGACCGTAACAGCTTTTTGAAGTGGCTCATTGCAAGACGTACTGCTAGCAACTCGACCTGTCCAATCCCCTGACATTGCATGCCCATTGTACGTGGTCCCCCAGCCCATGGCAGAGGCATCTGTGAATACCACAGCATGCCTGGACACCTGTTCTAAGGGCACTCCGGCCAGAAGAAACAAAGGGTTCTGACCATGGGCTGAAGGTATGGCGACAGGCCGGTGTGATACTCAACTGGTGAGTGCCGCTCGACTGAATCCTACTCCAAGCCGAGCCTGATTATTCGAGTGAACCAGCGAGATGGACTGGGGAGCACTAGCCAGGCTCTCAGAGACCGTACCAGCGGGACCAAGGGGACCACCGGTGTACCCACAGTGGGGCAGTGAGGTGGAATGCAGGTACTGGGCTGGGGCTGCTGTCTCGTTGAGGCGGCCCGCAGCGGGGTGTGAGTGTGCTGTGCAGCACTTACCTGCTTCCACGAGTGGGCAGAGAGTACGTGAAGAGGCCTGGTTGAGTCCTCGAGCCGTCCACTGCTGCCCGCTGGTGAAGTGGGAGGATGAGTGTGGTCCGGTGTTTGACCGGCCACAGCTCTCTGAGCCCCCTGAGTACCCAGAGATAAAGCAAACTGTTCTTTTACTGAAAATGGCAGTAAAAGGTGCCATCGACGAACTAGTAAGCTCATGCACCTCCGGGAAGAAAGAAACCTGAGTGGGGTGCTAAGAACCAGCACGGGCCACCCCGAGAAACCAATCGTTCAACCTCGAGGGATCGGGACACGGTGGAGGATTCCACACAAGCCCGACCCTCTCTGCGGCCCGGGAAAGCATGGCCATCATCTCCGGATCCTTATCGGGCACAGCTGTCGCTCACAAAGGAGGCACCTACGCCAAAACGTCATCTCCAGAAAGGTCTGTCCCACCCTCCGATGCTGCAATGGACATCCGGTCATCGAGAGGAGCCCCAAAGGATATGGTTGGTACACACCTCGTGGGTGGCCCAACGCGTTCCAACGGCAGCCCTACTGGCTGCGAAGTGCGGGAGAAGTGAGGGTTCCCCGGGGGTTGGTTAATTAGATTTTTTAATTGGATTTCAAGTTTTTGGATAATCTGATGCAAGCACCTGTGGCTCAATTATACCAGCGTTGCATGGCATGAGCAGCTGGTGCAATCATTGCATACATTTAAACCACATTTTAGAATAATAGTAAAGACAAAAAAAGAAGTATGGATATTATGCAGTGTGTTATCTTTAAAGTAATGGGTCCATTATGGATGTGTTTCCTTCACTCTTGTCCAATTAAAGCTACACTATGTATTTTTTCGCCGCTAGGGGTCGCTAACCGCGAGTCCCGGAGAAAAATAAGGAAATTAGGACATTCTACCAAACTACTTGCAAGTGCTGAATTACTACTCATGCAGGTCAGTTTATTTGACGAATTAAAATTGTTTCACTACAGTACTAAACTGCATTTGAGTGTGTTAAAAGTTATAATGTTATTATGTGTGTTAGTTTGTTGGCTGTATGAGACTAGCAGTAAACTACATCAACATTAGAACATCATACTGATGATAGTCTAATATTTCATCGTGTTGAGCTACATAACATTGATTTGTTTTATGTACATTTGCTCAACTGTCTAAATATAGCACATGCAAGAATGGCATCTCTGTCAAGTCGAAGTTTGTTGTGAAGCTCTCGCCATCTCAAAAACGCCACGTCGATACTGGTCCTCTTTTGTTTTCTCATTTTGTTCCAAAGTCTGTCAAAGATATTGTAAGTACTCAACTGAAAAAATATATATAACACTGGCCTAGTGGTTTTTGGATATTTTACTGCAAAATTCTTACATATTGCACCTTTAATTATTTAATTATTTCTAAAATTCTTAAATTTAATTTTATATTTGTAATAAGTTTTAAATAAATACATTCAGTCGAGTGTATCAGAACTTTTGGCTGTAACTGTAAAAAGGAATCAAATATAACATTTCTTTGTTTAGAAATCTTAGCATGCTCCCTCATGTGGTACTAGTGTAACTGGATGGCAAATGTTACTCAATAGCAACCATTTCTAATGGGAGGACAGACAAGTTGTCTTCTGCTAAGGTGTGCAACAATGGGAATGTTTGTCTCATTGGAAACATTACTGCATTGAATTGTAATACTTTAAATAGTGGATGTTATTGAGTGAACTTATTAAATCCCACAATGCACCTTAATAACGAGTGTACAACCGGTGTACGCTCAACGACTAGAGAATACCCATAATGCATTATGAGAGTTGCGCGTCGAATGAATTCCTGCGTCTCACCAGGAGATGACGCCCACGGCTGAATCTATCCATTTCCAAACCACGCTGGTCCAACGTGATATCATACAAGTATAAATTCCTTTTTAATTGATTAAATAATTTAAATTGTTACGGTTTACACATGCTAGTTTCCACTGCAGAGTTCAAGATAAATCTTTTCATTACTACTGGAGCTGCTAGTCACTGCTACATTTAAAATAATTATTAAACGGCAAGCAGAAACGTCTCGGTTACGACTGTAACCTTAGTTCCCTGAATAGGGAACGAGACGCTGCGTCACCGCTTTGGGGAACGCCTCTGCTTGATTGCGTCGTGAATGTGTGTAATCAGTCCAATGGAGAGACGGAAAGTCATAGGCGGGTGACGTCATCGACCCGGAAGGTATAAAGCATACCGGCAAACAAACGGCGCTAGCTTCTGTGAAAGGCTGAAGCAAGACGCTTGCGGGCATGCGGGGAGTATGGCAGGGTGACGCAGCGTCTCATTCCCTATTCAGGGAACTAAGGTTTCAGTCGTAACCGAGACGTTCCCTTTCAAGGGAACGTCACCGCTTTGGGAACGAGAATACCCACGCCCCCATAGGAGCCGGATGCCTCGACCACCCACTTGCTCATCCTCTGCTTGAAGCCGGACCCCCTCTCGAGGGTGGCCCGTAACAGAGATAAGTGTTCTAAACCTCCTAGCCATGCTGGCCTACCGAGGACATGGGCTTCTAGAGCGCTGAACAGGCAAGCAGAAGTTTCCGGTCTGACGTCAGGAGGAAGAGGACAAAGGCCTGAAGTACTAAGGGTCTCACAGGATAGTGGGAACCTAAGGAACATACCCCGGGCTATATGTAGAAAAGCCTCAGCCAACCGGGAGTAAGTTCCAGGCATGAGGGTGCCACAAAGGGGGGTGCAACCCCGAAGCTTTCAGAGCGATAGAGAGGAAGAAGACATCTTTAAGAGTGAGGGACTTCTCAGGACTTCTCCAAGCGGCTCGAAGGGAACCTAGAAAGGCCTTGAAGGACAGAGTCCCAGGCTGGCACCCTGGCGCATACTACAGGTCTTAACCTCAAGTTGCCATGGAGGAAATGGGTAACTGGAGGGTGTAGCCCAATGAAACACCACCCAAAGGAGTGTGGTAAGCTGCTAAGGCCACCACAGCACCTTTATTGTGGAGGGAGCTAACCCAGTGGAGAAACTCTCCTGCAGGAATTCCAGCACCACGCTCGCAGGGCAGTTAACTGGATCCCACAGGTGATCTCAGCACCATAAGGTGGAGAGTCTCCGCTTCAACGTACAGTTTCTCCGTGGAGGGAGCTCTAGAGTATAGAATGGTCTCCACAACCTCGGTTGAGGGACCAGAACTATGAGCTGGGCCCCCTCAGAGGCCAAGCCACAGTTCTCCACAGCTCTGGGCGAGGGTGCAGGATGGCACCGCCCGCCTGAAAGAGAAGGTCCCTCCTGAACGGAATCTCCAGGGGAGAGCCGTCGAGAGTGACACGAAGTCCGAGAAGCCTACTCGGGCTAGCCAGAACGGAGCTACTAAAGGAGACGGGCCCCGTCCCGGCGTACTCTCTCTAGAACTCCCGGGAGCAGAGGGATCAGGGGGATGCGTACAAAGGCAGCCTCGGCCATCCTTGTACCATAGCGTCCAGTCCAGGAGGAGCTGGAGGCGTTAGGGAGAACACAGTCGACAGTGGGTGTTTGCTTGTGTGGCAAAACAGGTCCACTTCGGTCCTGCCGAATCTTTTCCAAAGAAGCTCCACCACCTCGGTGTGGAGTCTCCACCCCCCGGGCCTCAGCCGCTGTCTCAACAGGATGTCTGCTCCAAAAAATGGGCCCTGGGACGAGCGACCACTCATGGTTGCCCCCCAGCCCGTGAGGGAGGCGACCGTGACCAGAGGTACTCGCTGGCACGGCGCCCCCAGTGACGGGCTTGGGCCAGAAAGGAAGGATCCTCCCACATAGCCAAGGGGCGGAAGCACCGCTGCGTAGCCTTGACCATGCGAAAGGGGGTTCCCCCATCGGGGAAACCATCCTCTCACCTTTTTTTTTGTCACCACTGCGACGGCCACATATAAATGCTGGCCGGCTGTGACACGGCAGGAAGTGTTCAGCATTTCCAGGCAATATGAGCCACGAATGATGACAGTCCTGCCATAAACCCTGGGTTGAGCGACCACTCGTGAGGGGCCACCCGTGATCAGAGGTACTGCCAACATGGTGCCCCCAGTGACGGGCCTTGGGCCAGGAACCAAGGACCTTTCCGTATAGCCAAGATGCGGAGAAACCACCGCATTGCCTTGACTATGCGAGAAAGGGTTTCCCTTCGGGGAAATCCCTTGATTTTAGGCCACCACTGTCTCTCCTTGTTAGACAGTGAGTGACTAGTCTAGCACCAACCCTTAAACTGCCGAGAGGATCGGCCCCAATGCGAGACTCTGATGAGCGGGCCTGCATAGGGATCGAATTCCAACTCATGCAAAGATACGTTATTCTCTGAACTGGAGAAAGAACGCTCTTATTGAAGTTGAGCCTCGGCCCTAACTTCCTCATGTGCGCGAGAACAACACCTCAATGTTGAACCGCCAGACGTGCTGACTGTGCTAGGATCAGCCAGTTGTTAAAATAATAAAAAACGCAGCCGCCCCCATCCTTCTTAGGCACAAAGAAGTACCGGCAATAAACCCCTGACTTACTTAATTTCCTGTCAGAAAGGGCTTCTATAGCCTTCTTCTGCAGAAGAGACTGTACTTCTAGAACCATAATCAGAGCCTGCCTGATTATTAGAGAATCATTTGAAACAGCATCTCCAACTTTAACACGAAATGTCCAATTTGATAAAAAGTCTAAAATCCAGTTATACGTCCTACCACCAATTATGCAATTTGATCAGTAGTCCTTCTCTGTGGGCAGGACCCCATAGAAACTAGGTACTGAATGGCGTACCCTTGTCATCATCTACAGGACCCACTGAGATAAATTCGGCAGATTTTCCCACTGTGCTTGAGAATCTACTAGGGGTACCGGCCTCTCGAGACTGGCCTCTGCTGTGCCGCACCGCGAGCACAGCGCCCTGAAGCGGCGAACCGGCAGGGAACAACTGGCTCGACAGCGGCGACTCCCTCCTCAGAGGGCTCAGATGACCCGCGAGGGCTCTCCACGCTCCCGGCACACGGCGGGGTTGGTGGATTGACCCTGTGGGGGCACCGTATACTGAGGTGAACACCACCTGCCCACGGGGGGTATTCTGCACCACGAGCACAGTGCCCTGAAGCGGCGAACCGGCAGGGAACAACTGGCTCGACAGCGCCAACCCCCTCCTTAGAGGGCACGAGCCATCCCTAGATGACTCGCGAGTGCCCTCCATGCCCCGGCACTCGGGCGGGGTTGGTGGATCGATCCTGTGAGAGCACCGAGGACAGGCGGGCACCATATGCTGAGGTGAACACCGCGTGCCGCCTCTCTTATTGTTTCAGTTGAATTCAAGCTAGTGCTGCAACAGAGTCAGAACAGATGATTATTATTTGAGGTCTTACTTCTACCTATTCTACCCAAATTATGGCTACTATTTTATATGGCTATAATTAGTTATAATGAATTATTTTGCATATGGTTACCTCAAACTCTGGTAGGTACACTCCTAGTCCTACATGATCATTCCTTGAATCTTTAGATCCATCAGTGAATTTTGGTATATAATAGTACTAGTTCCGCTTAACATATTCATGAACCAAATATTCAATATTATCAGAAATAATATTATTTCTTTAGCTCTAAAAGTTTACATTGGCAACTGGAAATAGGCTACCCATGGAGGGACAATACCCCATACTATGTTTGGACCATACTCAAGTCTCTTTAAACCATATTCTTCCGCTACTGTATTAATATTCCAACCGAATCCTTTACCTTTTTGTTGTTTCAAATACTCCCAGCAATCACCTAAGACCTCTGTAGCAGGTTGTTCTTTCCCAGATCCTTTTAGCTTAACCCAATAAGTGACAGTGACAGCTTTAATCGCTTTAAGTATAATGGTAAAAGTATAATGGTTCTTCAGTTTCTACAAGTAATGCATTAGTAGGAGTTGTTTTAATAGCACCAATACCAAGTCTAAGAGCTCTGAACTGTATTCTGTCTTTATTCTGCAGGACTGCTGCTCTATATACCATACACCCATAGTCAATACATGACTGTATTAAGGCCCTATGTATATATCCAGTAGTGACTATTTATCTACAACATAATCATAACCCAAAACTGATTTCATAAGGTTTAATACTTTATTACATTTAGTTTCAATCTGTTTAACATCCATAAAAATCTCTCATCAAACCATAATCCTAAATATTTGAATATTCCATACTTTGACCATACAATTTAAGCTGTATATTTTCTAATTTTCTCTTTTATTGTAAAGAGCATAACATGATTTAGTAACTGACATTTTAAATCCCGACACGTCCATCTTTCAACTTTTATTATAGCACTCTGAATATTATTTATCATATGTCTTCATATTTTTCCCTCTTTTCCATATAGCCCCATCATCTGCATATTGTCATCTTCCTAAAATAATTGCTAAAATAAAAAGTCATTTGACTTGTCCATTTACTATACTAAAATCATTTGAAACAGCATCTCCAACTTTAACACGAAATGTCCAATTTGATAAAAAGTCTAAAATCCAGTTATACGTCCTACCACCAGTTATGCAATTTGATCAGTAGTCCTTCTCTCCACACTGAGTCATAGGCTTTCTCTCTATATCTAAGTAAACAATAACCATGACCTCTTTCATACTATTTGCTTTTTCAGCCTCATTACTAATCTTCACTAAGACATCTATTGTAGATCTACATTTACGAAAACCACTGTGTTGTGCACTAATCAACCCTTTCTGTTCTAAATAATATGATAGTCTACGAACTCTTACCTTTTTCATCCATTTACACAGGTGAGATGTTGATGCTATAGGCCTGTAATTTCCTGCATTGTCTGGGTTTTTCCAGGCTTACTAAAAGGCAATATCAAGGCATTTTTCCAGTTATGAGGCAATACGCCTTCTCTCCATATCTTATTTAACAGCCTTCATATAATTTCCGTAATTTCATCTGGTAATTGTCTAAACATAGCATAACAAAGCTGGTCATGTCCTGGATCCGTATATCCGTTTTTCTCTAATGCCAATTTCAACTCATGTGTTGTGAATTGCATGTCTAGTGGTGATCCATCAGTGTCGGTTTTTGAAAACGGAAAATTGTCTTATAGTATCCTCTTTTTACTGTTTATGCATTTAATCTAAATTACTTCCACTATGTATACTTGCAAACTTCTTACCTAATAAATCGTCCTTTCTCCTTGTTTGTTACTGCCAAGTATTCTCCATCTATCAACGAAGGGATTTTAACAGATTTTCTTTTCCCAGTCATCTTTTTAATAATTGACCAAACGTTACTCAGATCTATTTCTCTACCAAAAGATGAACAGAACTGTCTCCATGCCACCTTCTTTGAGGACTTAATTATTTATGCCATAGCTTTCTTTCTTTGGTAATCAATCAGATTGTCTTGGTTCAAATGTTTCTTAGAACTCTAAATACACGTTCCCATTCAGTCGTTCACTCTTGACGCCACGTCGGAGTACCGACAAATAGGAATCTCGCTAGCGAGAGCCAATCTACTTCGAGTGTAACTAAACGAGCCAATGCACATTGGCATGCAATGATTGCACCAGCTGCTCATGCCACTCCGTGTGGGTATAAATGAGGCACAGGTGCTTGCATCAAATTAGCTTTTTGCTTCGGAGCCGAGTGGTGGATGGTTTGTCCTGAAATCACTCTCTACAAAGCATGTGTTAACATTTTAACGAGTCAAACTCTTCGGATGGACCTCTCCTCGTTTGGTGTTGGAGTGAAAGGCTGCTACGGGGCAAAGATGTACTGGTCCGCACGGACAACACCGCGACCGTTGCGTATATCAACCGACAAGGTGGTCTACGCTCCCGTCGCATGTTGCAACTCGCCCGCCATCTCCTCCTCTGGAGTCAGAAGTGTCTGAGGTCGCTTCGGGCCATTCATGTCCCTGGTGTGAGCAACTGTGTGGCCGACGAGCTTTCACAAGCTGCGCTCCCAGGGGAATGGCGACTCCACCCCCAGGTGGTTCAGCTGATTTCGAGACAGTTCGGGGCGGCACAGGTCGACCTGTTTGCCTGCCCAGAAACGTCCCACTGCCAGTGGTTCTATGGAGGAGGCAGACCCAGCCCTAGCTTTGCGCTGTCCCGTCCGCGCTCTGCGGATCTACGTGGATAGAACTCATAGCTTCAGGACCTCAGATCAGCTCTTTGTCTGTCACGGAGGCCAGCAGAAGGGAAAGGCTGTCTCCAAGCAGAGGATGGCCCACTGGATAGTGGATGCCATCACCTTGCCTTACCAAGCACAAGGTGTGCCCTGTCCGCTCAGGGTGTGAGCACACTCTACTAGAAGTGTTGCATCCTCCTGAGCGCTGGCACGTGGCGCCTCGCTGTCAGACATCTGTAGAGCTGCGGGCTGGGCGACACCCAACACGTTCGCTAGATTCTATAGTCTACGTGTAGAGCCAGTGTCCTCCTGTGTTCTTGCCTCAAACGGGTAGAAGCACTGAGAGGCCCTGGCTCTTGTCGGCTTGCTGCGCCCCGGCGCTTAATTCTCCAGAAGCAAACTCTGTCGAGTCCTCCATCTCCCTCGGTGCCGGACGTGGCGGAACGTCTGGCATCAGGCCCCTTGCCGCTGAATCCTTGAGAACCGGTACTGGGCTGGGGATATATGAGTGACCCTGCGGGGATCCCATATAATTTTCTACGGTCGCTCCTACGGGAAGCCCGTGTCTTTCCCTTGGGAGAGCCCTCCCCTTGGTGGGGCTGGAGCCCCCTCTCAGTTGCGGGGCTATGGCTCAGCTTTGTACTCCACATAACTCCTTCGGTGTATGATGTGGGTTCCGCAGCGTTCCCTTCCACTAGGGCACGCTTCCCAGTGTTATCCAATAAGTCACTGAGCAGGTCATGCGGAACAGCAGTGATGGACTTCTCTGTGTGAGCCCCATCTCATCAGGTAAGAGAGCTTAGGAGGCTCACACAGGGCACTGGATGGGGGCAGAGGCCATGGCGCTTTGGTAGGGATTCCTATTCGTCGGTACTCCGACGTGGCGTCGAGAGTGACCGACTGAATGGGAACGTCTCGGTTACATATGTAACCCTCGTTCCCTGAAGGAGGGAACGGAGACGCCACGTCCCGTCGCCATGTCCTCTGTACCCTGCTGGGGTGCTAGTTCACCTACTCGGCTCCTCAGCAAAAAACTAATTTGATGCAAGCACCTGTGCCTCATTTATACCCACACGTAGTGGCATGAGCAGCTGGTGCAATCATTGCATGCCAATGTGCATTGGCTCGTTTAGTTACACTCGAAGTAGATTGGCTCTCGCTAGCGAGATTCCTATTCGTCGGTACTCCGACGTGGCGTCTCCGTTCCTTCCTTCAGGGAACGAGGGTTACATACGTAACCGAGACGATTTCTGTATACACGATAAATACATGATGTTTACATTCATTCATGCAGCCTACTCTAAATTTCTCAGATTCAGCTTTAGGGAAACACTATCTCTCTATTCTGTAAACTTCCTGTAGATGTAGTTATAAATCTGGAGAAAACTGTAAGAACTGTAAGAGATGGCAAGTCTGAGAAAACAAAGGAAATTAACATCTGAACTCTCTTGTGAAATTACCATCCCCATTCAAGACGAAATCCCCAGTTGATCACCCAAGTATTGCCTAATTGTTGATTTACATTTCATTCCCCTCACCCTCATCTCTCCTCTCCACAAGTTGAAATTCACCCAAAATCTATATGGGCTAATGTGAACAAGTACTATACAGTATTATACAGGTTTGGTATCATTTGAAACGTCTCAGTGCCACTGGTACAAAGGTCTCATTCCCACAAAAGTAAACTAAAAGGTAACAAAAGGTTCTCTTTCATCATCTCGTGTTTGAGATCCACCTATGGGAAGGGCATCCGTACCTGACCTCTGCAGAACCATCCAATTGCACCAAGTCTGACAAGACAGGCAGGAGCACACAGCCAATGCCCAGTAAGGCCCCACCCCTTACCTGCGGGCATATATAGCCTGCATGCGCTACTATACATCAGTTGACATTCGCTTCTCGCGATCTCTGCACTGACACGGCTCGGTCAAATTTGCGCTGATCACTTATTGTCTGCAGGAGGAAATATCTTCAGATCAGCCTCCCCTAGGTGTGACAGTTCTATTCTGCCAGTTTTACTGTGTCTGCTCTCGGAACCGCCCGCGCTCTCACTCGTCTTCTCTGTTCCACGGTTGCCGCCACTGACTTTTCTGAGTTTTTCGCCGGTATGTCGCTCTCTATCCCTGCTTCTTCCGGCAGTAGCTTATCACGGGCCTGCCCGGCCGCATGTGGTGCTCTCATCGCTGCTAAGGATCTTCACCAATTCTGCGTGGTTTGCTTGGGCCTCAAGCACGCAGAAGAGGCCATAGAGAATCCGGAGAACTGCAGTCACTGCCTAGTGCTGCCTAAGAAACTCCTGCAACGCCACCTTAAAGTTGCTGCTACCCAGTGTGGCGAGCTCGACTTTTTGGACTCAGAGGCCTTCTCGGGGTCTCAAAGGACGAGGGCGGCTATCCCACCCTCTGGTATTCCCCAGGCTAGTGCCCCAGCGGCCTTGCCTCAATCCATCCTCCTGGATGTGTGTGAGTGAGCGGCCGCCCGTCTCAACATTGAGTTGGATATTTATGACGGGAAAGTGCTGGGAGCTCCCCCCGGCCCGAGAAAATAACTCTTTACCATTCTTCCAGTGTGCGCTAAGCACATGAGGAACTACTGGAGTGACCCGCTTGACGAAGCCAGCACGGCCCGAGTCGGCATGCTCGCGAGCCGTGTGTCGACTTGGCGAACTGCAGCACCCCCCAAATGGGTAATGCGTACAATATCGCAGGGTTATTCTCTGCAGTTTGCTATGAAACCCCCACATTTCAGCAGCGTTCGCTTTTCTCATACAGAGCCTCGTCATTTTCTGCCTCGTCTGCAGAATCAGAATCGAGATTCGGCTTATATCAATCGTCAAGGCGGTGTGCACTCGTCGAAACTTCATGCTCTAGCTTTTGGTATGGAGTAGGCGATTTTTCCTGTTGTTACGCACTACTCATGTTCCAGGGATTCTAAACGGAGGCGCGGATCTTCTATCGAGGGGGAACCCACTCTTCTGAGATTGGAGCCTCCATCCTTGGATAGTAGACATGATATGGAAGAGATTCGGACAGGTGTCCGTAGATCTATTCGCCTCGCGTTAGGGCTTCCCCGTGCATGGTGGCTACTATACGGAATGCCAGGGCCGTTTCTACACGGTCCTTATATGGGCTGTAAATGGCAAGTGTTCGATGGTTGGTGTGATGGGCGGGGGTGCACTTCATATCAGTGTTCAGTTTCTGTTATTTTGTGTTTCCTCCAAGACCTTATGGATAAGGGAAGGTCCTTTTCCACTATTAAGGTCTATCTCTGCTTGTCATGAGGGTTTTGAGGGCTCAACGGTTGGGCAGCATCCTCTAATCTGCAGATTTATGAAGGGTGCCCATAGCTCGTTGCTAGTCATTAGGAGAACGATCCCTGGTCCGTGCGTTACAGACATATTTGGCTAGGACCAGTGTGTTCCGGAAGAGTGACCAACTCTTTGTTTCATGGGCTCCTCCCCACAAAGGGGATCCCCTGTCTAAGCAACGCCTTTCACATTGGCTTGTGGATGCTATAGTTTTGGCTTATGAATCGAAGGGAGTGCAACCCCCAGGGGACATCAAAGCTCATTCCACGAGGGGCTTAGCCACCTCTTGGGCTCTGTTCAGGGGAGTATCATTGCAGGATATCTGCTTTGCTGCCAGTTGGGCTTCTCCCCATACGTTTGTGTGTTACTATAGGCTGGATGTCACCAGAACCTCGGTAGCACATTCGGTTTTGGGGGTGGGATTTTCATAACCCTGCATTCTTTTGTGTGAGCCACACACGTTTCATGCCCTGCTTGTACATCGCAGTTATGAGTGTGCGTCGGTGTGGCGGGTTCATGATTATGAGACGTGTCAAGCACCGCCCCCTTGGGGTGATTGTCTCGTTCTGGCTAACAGGACCTCACTGTGAGTATATTGGGCAATCGGGGAGCTGTCCATGTCTCTCCCATAGGTGGATCTTGAACACGAGATGATGAAAGAGAACAATAGGTTACTGTCATAACCCCGGTTCTCTGAAACATCGAGTGGAGAGATCCACCAGCTTTGCCCCGCTAGCAGCACGAGAAGCGAATATACTTACTGATGTACAGTAGCGCATGAAGGCTATATATGCCCGCAGGTAAGGGGTGGGGCCTTACTGGGCATTGGCTGCGTGCTCCTGCCGGTCTTGTCAGACTTGGTGCAATTGGATGCTTCTGCAGAGGTCAGGTACGGATGCCCTTCCCATAGGTGGATCTCTCCACTCTATGTTTCGGAGAACCGGGGTTATGACAGTAACCTATTTTTTTAAGAGTTTAGAGAGATTTTGCCTATTGTGGTGGCTGTGTCCTCTGCAAATTGGTCTTTTATGCATATTACCTCCTGTCCTCAATAAGGTGTAAATTACAAGTCTACAGGACTTGATTAATGCAAATTCCCATTGTGAACTCATGTTCCCTTTCAGTCGGTCACGTTCGATGTACGTCGGAACTGACCGACGAATTGGGAATCGTTTTCAGAGACCAATCTACTTTGAGTGTTTTAAAATGAGCCAATGAACATTCCATGCTCCTCCCCGCAGCGTGGGTATAAATAAGCACCGTGGAAGTGGAAGCACCGTATCTTTGCTTTCTGCTTCGGAGCCGAACAATTGCTGTGGTTTCCAGTGTTGTTTCCTACGAAGAGTTTTACTACGAGTCTGCCTTTGGAGTTGACATCTCTAGATCTGGTGCGGGCGATATAGTATGTTCAGCAGTGGTCGCTTCACGTTTGACTAATGATCAAGAATATGAAACCTCAATCGGGGTTGAGTCCCTTCGCCTATTCCCCGATCTACTTTGGCTAATAAGCCTTGGTGACCTGAGGATCACAGTGGGGCTTCCCCGCCGGGTACGTCTCCGTGGGCCCCCACTCCTCTAGCGCATTGCAAGTATGTTGAGACTGTGTGTGTGGGTGGTAGTGCAACGCGTAAATTGCCTTGCCTGCCCCCATGCCTTTTTTCCTGGATGTGCATTGGGAAAAATTAGCAGTGTGGAACTATTTGGTGCCAAAAATATGGAACTGGCAGCGCCCAACCCGTCAAAGGTCCCGTGAAGTCCGCTTGCAAGCGCAAGGCCAAACGGCCCTGAGACGGGTAGCCCAGGGAGAAGAGGAGCTGCTCTCGGGGAGAGAATATTTTTGGTGGTTCCTGTTCTGTCGCTGGCTCCCTCCCTGGGCCTTGCCACTCCTTTCCTCCCCTCCCTTCGCCAGGGGGCAGCAGTGTGCGGCTCAAGGACGCCACCAGGCCTTCTCACCCACACTCTGCCCCACCCTGGAAGACTCCGGGCCGCCTCCGGGCCTCCCGAGTCGGGTCTGGGTGTTCCACCTCGCTGCCCCACGCTGGGTACGTCTGTGGTGTTATTGGTCCCGCTTGTTCTGTCTCTGGGGGCCTGGCTAGAGCTCCCCAGGCTGTCTCACTGGCTCATCCGTACCATCAGACTCAGCTACGCGATTCAGTTCACTTGCCGGCCTCCCAAGTACAAGGGCATCCTTTTCACCTCCGTGCAAAGCGGTGATGCTCATGTCTTGCAGTCAGAGATCGAAGTCTTGCTGGCAAGGACACGATCGAGCCGGCTCCTCCAGCCAATGTGGGGTCGGGGTTCTACAGCCCCTACTTCATTGTACCCAAGAAAGGCGGTGGGTTATGACCAATCTTGGACCTGCGTGCCATAAATTGGCCCTGCATAAGCTCCCGTTCAAGATGTTAACGCAGAAACGCATTTTTGCATCTGTCCCCAAGTTTGGTTTGCAGCGATCGATCTGAAGAATGAAAGTCCTCCCATTTGGGTCCTCCCATCCTCCCAATCTGTTGCACAGGGACCTGGTGCTCAGTCACCTCAGCCTGTTGGGACTTCGGGTCAACCGGGAGAAGAGCAAACTCTGCCCCACGTAGGGGCCAACCGGTATGGAGGTGGATTCGGTCAACCAGACTGCGCGCCTCAAAGAGGAGTGAGTCTGGTCAGTGTTGAACTGCTTGAATACGTTCAATGGCAGAACAGCGGTCCCACTAAAACTTTTTCAGAGGCTCCTGGGGCATATGGCATCTGCAGCCATGGTAATGCCGCTTGGATTGCTTCATATGAGACTGCTTCAGCACTGGCTTCATGGCAGAGTCCCGAGATGGGCGTGGCAGAGCGGCAAGTACCCGGTCCCTGTTACTCCTTACTGTCGCCAAACTTTCAGCCCGTGGTCCCCTTCATTTCTACGGGCGAGAGTGCCCTTAGAACAGGTGTCGAGGCATGCTGTGGTCTTCATGGATGCCTCATCCACCAGCTGGGGGGCCACGTACAACGGGGCATGCAGTTTCGGGTCTGTGGACGGGGTCACAACTGCATTGGCATATCAATTGCCTAGAGTTGCTAGCAGTACGTCTTGCGCTGGGTCGCCTCAAAAAGCAGCTACAGGGCAAACACGTACTGGTCCATATGGACAGCACTGCGGCCGTTGCGTACATTAACCGTCAGGGATGTCTACGTTCCCGTCGCATGCTTTAACTCGCCTGCCATCTCCTCCTTTGGAGTCAGAAGCGTCTGAGGTCGCTTCGTGCCATTCACATCCCGGATGTGCTCAATCGGACAGCCGACGAGCTCTCACGACAGTCAACACCTCCGGGTGAGTGGCAACTCCATCCCCAGGCGGTCTAGCTGATATGGGACCTCTTCGGAGCCGTACAGGTAGACCTGTTTGCCTCTCCGAACTCGACCCATTGCCAGTGATACTATTCCCTGACCGGGGGTGTCGTGGCTAAAAATAACAGTTTAATCACTGAATAAGAGACAAATCTTAGCCAATCGTCTTTATAAAGATTTATTTTCTTGCAAAAAAGAGGCACAGTCATACAGCCATCCTGAATGTCTGTAGAGTGTTAACTGAAAACATAACAGAAGCCACAATCTCTTATACCACCAAAGTGTAAACAATCCTTCTCAGTAATTTTCCACACATGGTAAAAGTAAGAAACACAGCACACAGAATTAGAATTAGTTCTGCCCGACACCTTTGGTACAGAAGAGCCCTCAAATAAGGTGCCCCGCATGGCAGAAACACATGTTAGCTCCTGTATGATCTCAAATATGTCTTAATTAATCTTCCTCTGATTAAATTTTTCTACCACAATTCCCTTTTATCATTCATTTGATAATCTTACAAGAAAAATTAAAAAAAATGTGTATACATAAATAATAGTAATAATAATAATAGCAAAAAAATAGAAGTAATAATGAGTAATTAAAAGAATACAAGTAATAAAAATAATAAATGGTAAAAAATAGAAGTAATAATAATAAAATAAGCAAATTTAAGTCTCTCATCACACCTATACCCTTCATCTCTGATTTTTGTATAAATGACCACCCTCTTAAATTTGTGAAAGAATAAAGAAAATGCTTAGGCTGTTTTTGTGGGTAAAGTCCCTTAAACTTAGCAAGCAAAAACAGTTTTTCAATCTCTTGGGGACATTTTAACCATCTGGTGTGACATGCTGGATTTCACCAGTCTCTGTACTGAGCTGGAAATACACTGGAAAGTACATTGCAGACACATCAGTATCAGTACTACTATTTCAAGGATTGGCAACACGGTGAAACATAACCAATATCCTCATCCTTTCGGATTTGTTAACCACCCAAACCATTATTCGTCAGCTTTCTCAGGTTCTCTTATGGCCATTCTCATAAAATTCGTTGTCATCCCGCTGATTGTCACTGTACAGTTCTCTGTGGTTTCATTCTCGTCTTTTCACAGTGACTGCTGCCTGTGATCTCACCACTCTGAAGGGTTGGTGACCTTGTGTGAGCTGATAACTGCATCTGTTGTTTAAACAGGATTTGAACCCACGTCGCCCTCTCAGCTACCTTCAAGGCCATATGAGTCGCCTGCAACAGAAAAAATCCTAGCCACCTTTCTGCCTTCCAGCTCTTCCTTCTGTAGTCCCGTATCACCACGAAATCGCTTGGCTTGATGTCATATAAAGGAGTTTTCCCCTGTCTTTACCTACACACTGACCTTAGATAACAGAGAAGACATTTCTTTGCAGTAATTCAACATTCTGTGGACGGAAGCTGTTGGTTACCCCTTTCCATTCCCATGAATGGTGTTCTTCCAAAAAAACAGTCTCAAACGGGCTCAGATTTGCTCTAGGCCTTTTCTCGTTCTCGTGTACATCAAAACGCATCAAGATGCGAATATTTTCAGCAAATGCTGTAAACAAATCTTTCATTTACCATTCCCCCTTTGGCTGCATGATCGCCCATAAAGCCATTTAGCATAATTTACTAAAACATTGTCGGGGTAACCAAGGCTTGCCACTTGTCCACACACCATTTTGAACAGTGCATGCCACACTGTTCCCATCGTTGTTTCTCTGGCCCTGTGCCGAAAGACCGCATAGTCTGTAAAGAAGACAAAGCATTCTTGTTTATTTCAGATACTAAAAGACATGCTGGTTCTTTTGTCTCCTGGCCGCAGCAGCGTCTGCTCTCCCGTTTCCTGTTGAAATAAAATCTTTGTTGTTAGTATGCGCTGCGCATTTACAGATACCAACCTGGCCAGGCAAGAGAATTGCATCTAGCAGATTAGACACAAGAGAAGCATTCAATATTGGATGTCCATCAGATTTAAAAAATGTTCTGTGTTTCCACAGTGCCCCAAAATCATGTGCAACCCCGAACGCATACCGCGAGTCTGTGTAAATCGTTACACTTTTACCCTCCATCAGCTTGCATGCTTCTGTCAGGGCTACAAGCTCCAGTCCTAACCAGAAAGTTTCCCAAAACATACTGAAAATATCCTATAAAATGAAAGACAAATCCATATTTCATATCTGATAGCTCCAAAATCCAAAACACCCGACCCTCAGTCACTCCTCAGAGACCAAATACACTTGTACCTTTCTTCTTCAAAAGTCGAAAATAAAAGAAAACATTCATATCATTATTTCCACCAAAACATAGACTTAAAATAAAATAAAAATTTTCTTTTTAGAAGTTATCTCTTTGTTCGCCCTCCGGCCTTTCATAAATATTAGGGAGTCTCTGGATATTTTGGGTAGTGACCTTAGTTAATTTGTCACTTTGTCTGTGCCGTCCAGTCTATAAAATTTACCTCAAACTCTCTGTTGAATTTAGACAAGGGTGTTAGCCCCATGATGGACAGCAGTCTTATCTCTACTGCTCCAGAGAGTAATTGAAATCAGCGTCATAAATGACAAAAGTAGTCATAATTACCAGTGACAGACAGAGCTGGACAGAGCTCATCTTTTCACCAGATTCCTTCAGAAGTATAAGCTTCTTTAAAGTTTGTCGTTTCACTTAACCCATCTGTAATGATAAACCTCTTCCCATACACTCAATCAGGACAGATGGTTTCACTAATCAACACATACATACAAAACATAAAGTTCAGTCACCAATGTACACACACATAAACATTAACGGTTCATTTTAAAATTTTCCTTTTAGTTTAAACTCTAAAAATTATTTAACCCTAGCTTTTACATGGTCTCTTAACCAATTTCAAATCATGTCTGTTCATTATTCATTTGTCTTCACACAAGTCATCTGGTTTGTTTTGGTTCTTTGTTTTGTCTCAGCTTTAACAGGGCGATAGCAGACACAGTACAATCCCTGCTTCCACTCATGCAGTCTCTCTCTCTCTCTCTCTCCAAACCAAATAATCTTTTCACAGCCTCCTAAGACTTTACTCAGACAACCTATAATATTAAATTCATTGACCTTTAATCCTTCACAACGTTTAGAAAATTAAAATGTTTAACTTTTCAAATTAGAGCTGTAGTTTAAATACCTTTTGTTATCCAGACCTTCTCTTTAAACTTCAAAAGCTGTCCTCATCTTTAGGCGCCACCATGTCTCATGTCATATCTAATGACTTGCCGTAGTAAATACTCACAATAATAGTTCCTGATCACACAGTTTTACTGATACCAATTAATACATTTTGTTCTGGTCTCCACAAAAGTTAATGACAATCACCACATGGTCTCAGCCGGCTCTTGAAAGCCCTTTCCCACATTTTTCCTCAGGGTGTTCCCTGACAAGCTATTCAATAAATGCGGTTCCTGGGTGAGTGGTATGGAGGAACATTTCTGGGGCAGACTGCTGTTTCTGTCACAGCTCCCCCCTTATGATGCTGCTGGCCTCACAGACATCTGTTTCACACACATAAACACCTCACATAAAAACACCCCCCTTTTGGAGGTGCCCAGTAGCGGCGGTGACCCTCTGTCTTAGGTTGTCCTCTATGTGGCCAAAAAGGATCTTACCCGTCTTTGAGAAATCATCTCATGCCCACTGGTGACCGCTCGAGATCTTTGACCATTTCCTTTAATAGGATCAGATGTTTTCTGGAGCTTTGGGGAAAGTGCATTCAAGAGTCACCAGAGCCATTTGGTCTGTTTACTATTGGTAAAACATGGAGACAGGTTAATTACAACATAACTTAATCACTAAATCCATCATACCTCTTCAAAGCCACAACATATCAGTGTGTAGATTATACTCAGTGAATTTAACCATAACAACTGTCCATTCAATTTACTGTTTGACTACCTCTATAATCAAAGCCTTCGGTTTTGTGCATGGTGGGGGCTAAGATCAGACAAAGATGTTACTGGTCCTGGAATAAATTAGTCAAAAATTTCAGTTCATTTAAAGTCTGTATTTAAAGACACATTTCGTTTTACCTGAAATATTTATCATTGGCAATTAATGGCAATCTTAATGGCAATTCTTAATGGCAATTCTTTCTTTTAACAAATCACTGTCTATTATTTTCAACTGAAGCACTGTGCTTTACTATAAATATCTTATCACCTATGACACAGGCTCAGATATCAGCTTTATCAGAGAGACTCTGAGGCATTCAGGACCTGTACTGCATTTTCATAAACATTAAATACATTACATTCAAATAAACATTATCCTTTTAACTCTACCCTTAGCCAGAAATGGCATTTTCAAATAACCATAATTTAATATTTGTCTTTTGCCCATACAATGAATTTAGAAAAACTATAAATTTCCACTCAGATTGAGTCTCTGTTACACAGCAAGTTAGGCCACAGCACCAGAAATGACATGGTTGGGCCGGATTCAGATAAGCGAATTGTTTTATTTTAGCTAAGCCCGAGCTTATCTTTTGAAACCAAAACATCATCTTCTAGGGTTTTCAACATATTAACACCAATTATCTTACAATGAATTTTCAGAGTTAGAGGAATTTTCTCATAAATTTGTCATTTAAAACCATTGTCTTTAATTTCAACCTCATAAATTATATTAACCTTATCATAGATCTTCCCTTCAAAAAGAATTAAAGACTCCAGTTTATTGACCTTATTATCTCATTAGTTTCTTAGACAGAGTGTAAGTCTCTTCTTTGTTTGTAGCCAGTCAAATTGTTGTTCAACTTTCCAATCAAAATTAAAACATTGCTGCCCATTTCCTTAATAAATCCTACACATTTCTTTGAAGTGAGGGCTTCAGATCAGGGCTGCTTGCAGCGTTTGCTCTCGTTTGTCTCAAAATCTTTATCCGGACTGATCAAGTTACTGACCATGTCACTCAAATTGTTAGCCATAATTTAGTCAAAGTTCATACTCACCTAAAGTTATACCAGCAGAGATGGAAGCGGCGATCTTTAAACACAGCTGTTGCTTCTGCGTGACAATACATTTTCCTTTCCCTGTTATCTGCTTCTTTCACCCAACATTTCAATGTTTGTTCGCATTTCTCACACACGTTTCCCACAACAGCCCTTCTGAAATTATACCCCTCTTCAACTGACTCTTTCACCACTTTCAGTCTGGTGACACTCAGCGTTCCCTCTTTTGGGAACCCATCATATTTAATTAACTATACCTTGCATGCATTTTTGGCCATATAATTTTCTCATTTGACAAAATACCGGTGTATCATATTCAGCTAGCTTGCTTTGAGATTTCCCCATGTTGGCAGTCTGTCTCTGTGTTTTTTTCACACACGCGCTATAATCTGTTGGATGTCTCCGTTCAGATCTGATTTCTTTACCCAAGACCAGAAGGTTGGACACTCGCAATAGCGTCCCAATTTTTGATGGCCCGCGTGACTACTTTTTTCTACACAGTAAGCACTTGACGCTGCCCAGCCCACGTGATTGCAGTTCCTTTTTCTACACAGTAAAAAACCAACCCCGCTGCTTTTAAAATGGCCCACATGACTACTTTTTTCTACACAGTAAGCACTTCACGCTGCCCAGACCACGTGATTGCAGTTTCTTTTTCTACACAGTAAAAGGCCAACCACACTGCTTTGCCACAGAGTCAGACCCACCACCCCCCACCCCCCAAATAAGGTGTCCCGCATGGCTGAAACACATGTTAGCTCCTGTATGATCTCAAATATATGTCTTAATTAATCTTCCTCTATGATAAATTTTTTCCACCACAGGGGCATCCTCGGCACGGATGCACTGGCGCACAGCTGGCCCCGGGACCTGCGCAAGTATGCATTTTCCCCAGTAAGCCTTCTTGCACAGACCCTGTGCAAAGTCAGGGAGGACGAGGAGCAGGTCTTGTTAGTTGCGCCCTACTGGCCCAACTGGACCTGACTCCCCGAACTAACACTCCTCGTGACAGCCCCTCCCTGGCCCATTCCTCTCAGGAAGGACATACTTTCTCAGGGACTCTATTGCACTAGAGCTGTGGTAGAAACCATCTCTTTTGCTAGAACGCCTCTATGCGTTGAAGTGGAACCTGTTCGTTGAATGGTGCTCTTCCCGCCGGGAAGACCTCCGAAGGTGTTCGGTTAGTGTCGTGCTTTCTTTCCTGCAAGATGGGCTGGAGCGAAGGCTGTCTCCCTCTACACTCAAAGTGTGTGTCACAGCAATAGTAGCGTATCCCGACGCAGTTGAAGGTAAGTCCTTAAGGAAACATGACCTAATCGTCAGGTTCCTCAGAGGTGTGAGGAGGCTAAATCCTCCTCGTCAAACTTGGTACCCTCTTGGGACTTAGCTCTGGTGCTCAGAGCACTTGAGAGCCCTCCCTTTGAGCCTTTCCAGTCCATAGAGCTAAAAATCCTGTCCATGAAGACAGTACTCATTTGAAAAATTGGCCTCTTTGAAAGATGTGGCTCCGCAGCGTTCCATCTCGAGACTGGCACGCTTTCCCAGCGTTATCTAATAGTCACACTGAGTGGGTCTTGCAGAACAGCAGTGACTGACCTTCTCTGCTTAGAGCCCTGACTTCCCGCTCCAACATATGGGCGGTCCAGGGAGCTCAAGCGCCTGTGCGTGTTGGTAGAATCCCCAATTCTTTGGTCAGTTCATATGTACGTCGAACATGACCGACTGAAAGGGAACGTCTCGGTTACATATGTAACCCTCGTTCCCTGAAGGAGACGTACATCCCGTCGCCACAGGTGCTGTACCTCCGCTGAATGGCCGAGTCACTAGTTCGGCTCCTCAGCGGAAAAGCAAATATGTGGTGCTTACACTTCCTTATTTATGCCCGTGCTGCGGGAGTTTTGTAGAGTTATGTAGCCCGTAATGTTATGTAATTGTCAGGTATCCATCTTTTACTCTTTACTTCAGAGCATTTGATGTTATGTATTGGTTATTTTTTAATTGATTATGTAATTGGCATGATACATTTACCTGACTAATAATAAATTGTTATATTGATTTATTCTGACTTACTCTGGAATTATTAACTCTAGTAGATTACGTTAAATCAATAACACCACAAATTTATGCTCAGGTTAGTAGCGGACTAGAACACAGTTTAGGTGAAGCAGAGTGGCACACCAGACTGATGTTCTAGAGCTCCAACACATTGGAATTAGTTATGTATACTTAGACTGTAGAGGCTAGAAGACCTAATGGGTTTTCCGTTTAGAACAACAAAATGTTCATGGCCTCTGGTTAGATATAGTCTTGCATTAATTAAGTGAGATCAGATCTATGGGGACTGAATAAAATATTCTAGAATGAGCAACGTGGAACACGGCCATCTAGGATATCAGTTAATCGCCTCTATCTAATGACCAAGATTGATGAGTTTGTGATAAAGAGATTGTTAAACTAAATAATCAAATGTGTAGTTAAATTATTATACAAATGACCAAATAACCAATTAGCATTCTAACTTAAATTCGAGGTCATGATAAAATGGAGTCAGATCAAAATAATTATGCATAATATCATATAGTGATCACTCCCTATATTGGTGTTACTCAATACTTTCCATTTACATGAATTACTCATATTTCCAGAGACTAAAGTAAGATCTAGGCATGATACTGAATTTCTTGTAATATCTACCCTAGTACCACTTCCATAATTAAGACATGTGAGTAAATATCTCATGTAAGCGTTAATGTAAGTGTTAACACTCTCATCCATTAATTCTTCAACTTCCCATAGAGTAGTTATGAGCATTAAAGTCTCCGCACCATATTTCTCTTCTGCCAACACTTGGTATAAAGTCAGGAAATATTTGCATTGTTAACTTCTTACATGGATTGTAAAAATGGACTAGTTAAATGTTTCCTCTGGGACTACATATTTCTATTACTACACATTCATATTCACTTGAGACATTTATTCTTCTATATGCTAGAGTATCTTTAATGAATGTTATACATCCTCCACCTTGTGATCCAATTCTATCACACACAACTATACCCATCATGACAAATTCCAAGTGTGGTCTTAACCATGTGTAACAAGTGCCCTCAACGTACGTTAGAGCAATGGACCAGTTTCTAGGTTAGTGGAGAACAGAATTAATACTGGCAGTAAATAAATCACAGAAGCATAGGGAAAGGAAAATACTCAAGAAAAAATATATATTGTAATTCAACAGTCACATAGACAAAATAAACAAGATTTGGAAACAAAAACAATAAAACAATAAATTTATACAAAATATGAATTCTCTGTGTTGTCTTGTTCTCTTCTCTTATTCATTTAAGATTTGATTTCCATTTTTTTTCTTGGAATAATCTGATTTACTTAGATTGTAGTAAGACTTATTTAATTTTCCTGTATTTTGGACCGCTATTAAGCTTCAGTCTTTCTAATTTAGAATTCAGGATTCTTGTTCTATTTTGCATTCGAGTTAGAACGTTTCTATATCGTTTTAACAAAATAACCCCTTAAACAAGGTAATATAGCCACAATTTAACCAGTCAACCAAACTGCAATTTCTTATAACACTGAAATGGTGAAAAAAAAAAAATTAAATTCCAAATTTACATTTGACTCACACTCAATAAACAATACCCTTGTTAGAACTCTTTGTCTGAATTGTCTTTTGACTATTGTCCAGAAAGTCCTTTAACAAGTCCAGTGGGTGAGTGCCAAATCAGTTCAATCCTACCAGTTCAAAGAAATGTCCAAGTGAAAACGAATTGTCCTCCCAACTGAAGAAAGTTGACGTCTACAGCGCAACGAAATGTCCTTGTGCTACAGCAACATGTTTTCACAGGTTGAGGAATCAGCATTCAGTTTTGGTGGCTCGCCATCTCAAATCCATGAGAGAGGTTTTCAACTCAATCAACAAACCTGACCTGTTTTACCAAAACAGTGTCATTAACATTCAACACAATCTCTTTAACTTCTTTTTGCTCTTTAAACTGTTTAAACATCCATCTCAACTTTCATGACAAACATGTTATCTTACAGGCATATTGAGAAATTAATATTATACTCATATTGACATGCAAATCAATATTCATTCATGGCTAAGCAAAACATATCACTCAACATCTCAAAATAAACCATATTAACAAAATATGCAAACGATCTTTACAGCATGCATAATAATATGCAGGGTAACATAAAATACATCTTTCAAAGAAAATAAAACACAGATAAACTCACCAAATCCCCAGTTTCACAGATTGTTAAACAACCGCTTCAGATTCAGGAGCTTCACAATCGTCTAGCATCTACGCTTAAATGGCAATCATCATTCTAAAATGATTTATCATCATCAACCATAAAGTTTTATAAAGTTGTTTATAACCATATTAAATTAATTTTAACAATATTAACCTTTTTAATCCCGTTTTGCATCACTCTCGTCTCGTGTTCAGCGCATCTCTTGCACTTCTGTGAGTCATCATACACAACTCGTGTACGTGTAATATGTCACATGATCTCCACTCAAATATGATAATTATTATTTTTATTTATACACAGTTAATTCACAATGTATATTAGTAGATTGTTTCAATATTTTAATTAGAAGTACAACTATTAGAATATACAATTATATTATTTATTTTAGGCATCACACAGAGGTTACATACACTCACCTAAAGGATTATTAGGAACACCTGTTCAATTTCTCATTAATGCAATTATCTAATCAACCAATCACATGGCAGTTGCTTCAACGCATTTAGGGGTGTGGTCCTGGTCAAGACAATCTCCTGAACTCCAAACTGAATGTCAGAATGGGAAAGAAAGGTGATTTAAGCAATTTTGAGCGTGGCATGGTTGTTGGTGCCAGACGGGCCGGTCTGAGTATTTCACAATCTGCTCAGTTACTGGGATTTTCACGCACAACCATTTCTAGAGTTTACAAAGAATGGTGTGAAAAGGGAAAAACATCCAGTATGCAGCAGTCCTGTGGGCGAAAATGCCTTGTTAATGCTAGAGGTCAGAGGAGAATGGGCCGACTGATTCAAGCTGATAGAAGAGCAACTTTGACTGAAATAACCACTCGTTACAACCGAGGTATGCAGCAAAGCATTTGTGAAGCCACAACACGCACAACCTTGAGGCGGATGGGCTACAACAGCAGAAGACCCCACCGGGTACCACTCATCTCCACTACAAATAGGAAAAAGAGGCTACAATTTGCACGAGCTCACCAAAATTGGACAGTTGAAGACTGGAAAAATGTTGCCTGGTCTGATGAGTCTCGATTTCTGTTGAGACATTCAGATGGTAGAGTCAGAATTTGCTGTAAACAGAATGAGAACATGGATCCATCATGCCTTGTTACCACTGTGCAGGCTGGTGGTGGTGGTGTAATGGTGTGGGGGATGTTTTCTTGGCACACTTTAGGCCCCTTAGTGCCAATTGGGCATCGTTTAAATGCCACGGCCTACCTGAGCATTGTTTCTGACCATGTCCATCCCTTTATGACCACCATGTACCCATCCTCTGATGGCTACTTCCAGCAGGATAATGCACCATGTCACAAAGCTCGAATCATTTCAAATTGGTTTCTTGAACATGACAATGAGTTCACTGTACTAAAATGGCCCCCACAGTCACCAGATCGCCACCCAATAGAGCATCTTTGGGATGTGGTGGAACGGGAGCTTTGTGCCCTGGATGTGCATCCCACAAATCTCCATCAACTGCAAGATGCTATCCTATCAATATGGGCCAACATTTCTAAAGAATGCTTTCAGCACCTTGTTGAATCAATGCCACGTAGAATTAAGGCAGTTCTGAAGGCGAAAGGGGGTCAAACACAGTATTAGTATGGTGTTCCTAATAATCCTTTAGGTGAGTGTATGTCTCTTGAATACAAATAATATCAAGAACAACATCCATATCATTTATGATCTTTTTTAACTCTTGCCCACAATTAAACTTATGGCATTCCGTTGTAGGATATGAAATGCCATAAATACTTTAATCACCCTGAGACAATCAATCATAATTAGTAGGATTCAGCATCTCATGAATCATGTCAGTCTTAATATATTTTATCCCCAACAGCTCTGTTGCTGCCTGTACAACTGTCTTGATTGTCACTTTTTCTCTGTTGCTGCATTGCCACATTCACAGTCTTACATATTAAAGCCACAAAGCTGATTTTATTCACAATTAGTGTATCCTCATTTCTGTATAAGAATCTCGACTGGACATCTTCCTGCAGGCTAACTTATGTTGCTTGCTGCATGAGAATCATTGGGTCTGGCTAGATCACTTTCCTTAATTATTTTTAACTGCATCAGCATAAGACACCTGATTTATTACTTTAGCTTGTTTTTGTTCTCCTCCACAGTTGCAGCATCTAATTTTTGCATCCTTTCCACATTTACCATATTCATGTTCCCCTCCACATCTAGAACATCTTAACTTTCCTTTGCATTGACCTGCAGTGTGTCACATTCTTTGGCACTTAAAACATCTAATTGGGGCTTTGATATATACTCTAACATCATAACTCAAATAACCCATTCTTATTTTCTTGGGCATAACATTTTCAAACCCAAGAAGAACTGACAGGTTATCCTTTTTCACTGAATTTCTTGTCATTTGTAATCTTGTAGCTTTACCTCCTTTCAATTCCTGTATTGTCTCTTCCATTGTCATTGTCAAAGGTAGGCTACATCATAAATAACACCTTTCATCTTAGCTGCATTTCCTGGGATATGAACACTGATTCTCTCTCCATTCAGCGTTTCTGCACGAAGGAACTTATCTCTTTGTTGAAAACTGCTCCTCAAACAAACTCTCAATCCGCCTGCCTCAGCACCCCAAAACTTTCTTCAGATGGAGTTGTCCCATATGTTCAAGTTAACATCAGGATATTGATTTGGATTTGAGTAATGTAAAGCAAATGTATGAATACCTGTCTAATTACATTTACATGTATATGTTTAATAATAGGTATCAGTAAAGTTTTCTTTGAAAAAGGTTTGAATATTTCTAAGTAGAATATTACAAAGTAGAGCGTCCTGATCTCATTGGTGGTGTTTCTGTAAGGAATGTCTCCATCTTGTGGTCATAGAAGGACTGCATATAAGAATTTATTGTGTGAATGTGCGAATTAATTGTTTTATATTGGATGAATGTGCTTTTTATTATTATTAATGTTATTATTATTATTATTAACGTACAATTTCTATTATTAAAGGTGTTCTTCTGACCAAGCCAAGAACTGAGATTTAGATTTAAACAATGTTTTTACAACTTTTGTTAAAAGGGAGATCAAATACCGAACAGTATGTACTTGACGATGCACAGAAATGCAGATCTTTTTTTCTGTTAACATCAGAAACCAAAATAAATGAATGAATGATTAAAATAGACAATCTATTACTTTTAAGAAACAAACCAATACTTCCCAACATGCTATTAGCCAATCAAAACTTCACTGTGTTTATTTGTTAAAAAATCTCTTCATTTGTGCAATGGCAGTTTTAACAATGGCTTTGTTGGAGAAGAAGCCCTACAAGACAGTAGCAGGGATCTCACTGATCACTGACAAAACATTATGAGACACTTATGATGAATAGGGGAAATGTCAGAGTTTATAAAAGATAGTAGTTTGTCAGGCCCAAAGAATCTTTTATTACACACCACAAATCTGCCTATACAGTACATGTTTTTGTGAATTAAGAATCAACTGAACCCCTTCTACTAGTTGCTAGAGTGGTGTCTTTCTTAAATGACAGCAAGCCATGAACTCTGTTACACAGAGGTGTTCACATTATAGCTCCACCAGACATGAAGGCTGTCACATGATGCACGAGAATATAAGTTACTTTCTATTTTACTTACAAAAATAAGTTTGCATTCCTCTGCCTTCACTGAACAAGAGTTCCATAGGTCTTTGTTGGCAATGATTGATCAATACATATGTAAACCCTATTTAGGTTATCATATACAAATATTTATATAAAAATTTTACAACACAAATTGCAACATTTTCCCTGTACAAGAGCAGTGATAAGTCCACATTGAATGAATCACAATTCAACAAATTGTGCAAAATAAGGAAAACAAAAACATTCATCAACATAACTTAAAGGCATTTGGCAATTTGGCGGGTATTTATATCAAAGATAAAGCTTATGTTCAGTATCAATAGCCATGAAAACAAAACTGTTATGACCACTTTTATTTGTACACGGCTAAAATCTCTGACAGATTCATGCTCCACTTCACAACCTGAATTTGTCTTTTAAAGTGCATGCAATAATACCAGAAACTCTGACAGAACTGATTCAATGTAATAAGTCCACATCCTGATAAAACTAATGCCAATTAATTTAGGATACTGAACAATGAATGCATTTTTTGTTTTCTTTTTCTTCTTTTCTAAGTAAAAAGAAATAAAGCGTGGGATCCACAATATGAAATTAATTAAAAGCTCTTAATGTATTCACCATATTTTAAAATCAGACACTGCTTCAAAATCTGCTTCTGCGTAAGGTTTTCATCAACAGTTGTCACATTCTCTGTGATACATACAAAACAGCTAATAGCCACGGTGAAGACGCAGGACACATTCTACAGTCGCAATGTCCTTTGATGACACCAAAGGCATTTCATACTTCATATCCACCTAACATGATGGGATCGTACTTAACATATCAAAGTGCTTACTTGTACTAAAATATCCTGAATTACTAATTTAATACCAAAAGTGGGACAATGGCATGGAGAAAAGGTCAGCTTGTCTAGATATTTCTTCTTGGTTAATGAACTCAGTGATGCACCACCAAACCACTTTTGAGTTTGTGGCTGTTTAGTTTCTCCTTTCAGAATATCAGTGATGTTCTCACAGCCGATATGAGTTATAAGATATTGATCCAGCATGGTCACTGTTTGGATGATCTTGGTAAATCCAACAATCAGGGACAGTGCAGGCACAATGTGTCCAAAGACATCAGTGTTGAACAGTCCCTTTCACCTCTGTTGGATCATCTGGCCTCATCCTTGGGAAAGTCAAACGAGGCCAAGCTTCCGAATCCTAGCCGCGCACTCTCTGAATCAAACATCTCCAGTTCTCGCTCCTGACGCTCAAATAAATGCTTGATTTTTTCGGTCCGTTCCTTATGAAGTGAGGCCAGCTCTTCTTCAATCTGTGAACAGAGGTGTGGACAGTATTTCAGACAAGATTCCTTCCATTTTATTACTACCAGGTTCACAGTTTGACCAGTTATGGCCAAATCTATCCTATCTATCCTTTCATTTAAAAAACAGCTCACCTTCTGTTCCAAGTGAGCCCGGCGCAAAGATGCCTTCTGTTCCAACTTCTGCACCTCACGCTCATGTTGGGCCTCCATCTGCGCCTTGGTTTTGTTCTGGTAGGCATCGAGGAGCTCCATCTCCTGATGTAACTGCTGCCTTAAAGCCTGACATTCAGCCTCCTGCTCTTCATCTAAACGTAACTGAGAGAATTATATGCTGTGATTATTATCTAAAACAATGCCTCATTTTCTATACTAGTCCCTATTGAATAAAAACAATTTTGCATATATAAGCAGCAATATTACACTTAACAATCAGCAGAAACTTTGGCTTGGTTGTGGAAATTCAATTTGTAAATCCTATTTTAGCAGTTCCTACAAGAACCACTAGAGGGAAATCTGTTATCTACTGTTTTAGCCAGTAGCTGCTTTTTGAAATTTCTCACAGGTAAGGGGAATATTTAAAAAAGGATCTTCTGAATGTATATGAAAGCAGCCTTTGTTTAAGAACACTTAAACACTCCATCTCTATTTTAACTCTTTTCCAAAGAGGCAATGTGAAAACAAAATCAAACTTAGTAAGTACTATGCACTGTAAAAATTATATTTCTAAGTTGTAAATAAAAAAGATTTTCTATTTCATTTTCTATTTCAGTCTTTCTACTTAAAAATTTTGTATTTAATTAAATGTGTTACATGCGTTTGTAATTATTTGTGAAATTTGCTAGCAAATATGTAAATCCTACACCATTTGGCAGTGTATGTTTCAATACATTTATCAGGTGAAGAGTCTAAGATTCAAGTTTATAACCTAGGCTACAAACTGACCCCACATTCTGAGGACAATTTGTGTGGTTTGACTTCTAAAGGGTCATTTTCCTCTGGTGCTTGTGTATTTTACCGATTGAGAGGCCATCATCTCATTAATGCTTTGCTCATATTGTTCTGCCAGCTGTGCGAGCTTGCGGGTCTGCTCCTCCTTCAGTGACTTTAGGATGCCTTTGTGGTCACTCTTCGGGGAGACCTCCAGCTGATGGTTCCTCAAAGCTTTGTACTGCTTGTTTTGCACCTTACAGGTATCTTGGAATTGCTTTTTGATCTGCATCTCCAATGTCTACAATGAGATGAGAATATTTAGGTATAATTTTTATAATGAATCACACAAGGGTTAAATACAATAGTGTTTTCATCCTGTGTTATTGTGTGTACTTTCACTGTTTCAAAGAGAGAAAAACATTTAACATTAACATGTAAATGATTTGAATCATTTTAAAGTTAATTTAGTGAATAGTGCTACATATTCTATTGTTATCTTTCCTTTATGTTGTTTTCCTTTTATTCCTTCTATCCACCATTACAAACTGTTTACCTTAAGGTTCCTGGGCTGCTGTCGGCGTTCCAGTGCATGCTTCCTGTGTAGCTCCCTCTGCCGGCGACTGTTGTACTCCTCCTGGTTCTCCAACTCAGTTTGATGCTGGTGGCGCATCAGCTCAAAGCGTAGCCTTTGTAAGGTGTGTAGTTGCCGCTGTTCCATCTCTTGGGTGGATTCATCCTGCCTGATCATCAACGCATGCTCCATTTCTTTTTGTGTCTTCTTCTTGTTAAGTTCCTTTAACACAAAGAGAAAGTCACGTATCAATAATATTTCACTGGTTTGTGTGACATAAACAAAAAAGGATAAAGTGTAACCGATTTCTGATTTGAAATAGCACAAATGCTCTGATCAACACTACGTATCACTATATAAAATATATACACACAAGCTACCTTTCAAAAGTTTGCGGTCAGTAAGATTTTTTTTTTAAGAAATTAATGCTTTTATTCAGCAAGAACAGATTAAATGGATTGTAAAGACAATTAAAGGTGACAGTAAAGACATTTACATTGTTACAATAGATTTCTCATCTATTTATCAAAGAATCCTGAAAAAAAATGTATCATGGTTTTCACAAAAATATTGCGTAACACAATTGTTTTCAACATTGATAATAATAATAAAAAGTTACTTAAGCACCAAATCAGCATATTATCTTGATTTCTGAATGATCATGTGACGCTAAAGACTGCAGTAATGGCTGCTGCAAATTGAGCTTTGCCATCACAGGAATAAATTACATTTTTAAAATATATTAAAATAGAAAACTGTTATTTTCATATAAATACCGCCTGAGTGAACATAAGAGACTTTAAATAATTAAAAAATCTAAACTTAAGCAACCTTAAACTTTATTTATAAAAACCCTGGATATTACTGTGATTTAATGTATAAATGAAACTTCAAAATTCACAAGAACAGAAAAATATGCTTGAGACATTCTTTGTGGTGACTCATATTATTTCTTGCCTCCCGTATTTGCTCTTGTTCAAACTCATGCTTCTTGATAAGGCTTCTTCTTTTTAGAGCACGGCAGCTCCTTTCATAAACCAGTCTTTGCTGGTTCAACAGCTGGGCCTCCTCCTCAGCCTGGGAGCGCTGCATTGTTTCCTTATGCCTTGACAAGCGCTCCTGTTTCTCCTCTTTTGGTGTATCAGAGTCTTCATTCATGTCCTAATGTATACAGAAAAAAACTTTTTACTGCAATATTTTACGTCAAAATCATGTAGAATATAAGGGCATAAGAGGCAATGGCATTATATATAATAATAACATTATAAGGGCATAAGGAGCAATGACTTACACCTATTACATGTAATATGAAACAATTAGTCTGACATTGTTCAGGGCCCTGTGACAAAGGGGGCCCACTAACATAATCTATGGCAGTGGTTCCCAAGATTTTCAGAGTGCCGTACCCCCTGAGAAATTTAACATACTTCTGTGTACCTCCTCTCTTCCACTTAGACTGCAGTCACACCTTTTCCATTTCAAAAGTTCACACTTACAAATCAGAGTAAAGAGTATACGTATTTGGTGTGGTGTCTGAGGGGAGGTTCCGAGCTTGGAATTTGGCCCGAACCTAGAGTATTCCCCCGTACCCCTGGCTGGGATAGGAACCAGCCAATAGTGAGAAGTCAAGGTGGTGGAGGGATGCAGAAAACTGTCAAAGGATCATACATATATATAGGCCTCCTCTCGTGCTGAATGGATAGATCACTTGAACATATTCCTCCTGAACTTTGTTAATAAAACATCATTAAGGGACAATATTTGCCCCTTAAATTGATTTTCCAGTCCATTTTTTTACCTTTATAAATACCTTTATAAAATAAATAATATTTTAAATAGAAATGTTAAATGTTAAATAAATGTAAATAGAAATGTGAAATAGAGAAATATGCAATGATGGTAAAAACTTAAATATTAAGCTAAAACCCCCAGTAGGTGGCAGTAAGTCACTGTCTTAATGAGTTAGTCATCGAGTCATTCATTCATTCATTCAGTACCAAAGCAAGAGGCTGTAATTTTGAATAATGAATGGGTTCAAAGCTACAGATTCCTTCATGAAACTATTATCGCTGCAAAATAGAGCAAACAATACTGACAATATTGTGTTTAAAATGTACTATTGATGTACAAAATGTAATATTACCATTTTGTTTGTTCAACTAAAAAAACTGTGTTCTTGCTTAGATAATATAATATCAAAATTAAAACAAGAATTCACACAAGGATATTTTTTTGTATTGAAGAGAGTTTGACTTTTAAAATGATCTCTATGCACAGTCTGTGTCTATATTTGTTCTAAATACTAATAAGTGCTTAATTCCCAATTTTACAAAGGTTCATTGTTGGGAACGGCGGTAATGTAGCATGATTTGTTAAGGCAGCATACTTTGCACACAACCTATCATACTGTATGTAGTGCACGCTGCTTGTGTGAATGCAGTCAGTTTTGACCGCAAAAGATAATTTGATTGGATGTCACGTATTGGAAATATATGCTAAATTTTAATGGGGGTTTGTTAAAGCTGCAGTCTGTAAGTTTTGCCTCTGTGTCGCCATCTCTGTTTGAAACCTGCAATTGCAGTTATTTGCAGAGTTATCATCTGTACGCGAGTTGTGCATCGGCGGCACCTCAGCGCGGATGAATCTAATGTTTTGAGGAGTTTGTGCGGCTTGCTGTCAGTCACCGCACTAATGTGGATACTGTACTTCAGAATCACAGATTCTACGTCTTGGAGTATAACCTAAATAAGAATTGTCACCGGAAAATGTCATCTGAACAAGTAAGTAACATGTCTGCCTTTGTTCTCAAATTGTTAATGTTAACAGCCTTAGCACTGCGTGACTATGTGTATTTAGTGTGTATTAGCGTTACCTGTAGATTCCGTACAGTCTATTCTTTTGCTTTTGACCACGAGTGAATCTCCAGTTGTCACTGATGATGTCATTTGGGCCTTTCTGGATTACAATACGCCATCAAATTGATAAGTTTATTTACTCTAGCTGCTGTGAGAAAAGGCTATAAATGATCTGCTCCTCACATGCGATAGCCTACTAGCCGGACTCCTTCTTTATGTATACAGACGTGACGTAATGACGCAAAGACATGCTTGAATTTCCCGCGGAAATCCACCATACCACTTAAATTATAGCACATTATTATAAGCTTACCGTTGTGAATGAGGCTAAGGTAAGGAGATAGTTTTGAATACTGGCTAGTGTACTTGCTCAAAAATGTATTTTGGATAATATTTAACCAAAAAAAGTTATGGTGGCTTTAAGGTGCAGTCTGATTTTTTTCGTATACCACCTCTGTCACTTCATGTAGCCCAGTTTGGAAACCACTGGTCTATGGTATACTCATTGAGCTCAGAAGAGTGGGGTCCATACATAAAAAGTTGTCTTGGGTTTGTCCTGTGAATTAATTGACTGTCCTGATCTCACCTCTTTCATTCTTTCTCTGCATAGTCTGTACTGCTTTTTCTGTGTGTCCAAGAAGGTGGTCAGTTCCTTCTTCTGCTGGACCAAGATCTGTTGCTGGATTCTCTTCTCCTCAGCTGCCGAGGCTTTTATCTTTTGAGAGACAAAATGAAAAAAAATCTGGTTTTGCAACATTAATCACTTACAAATTAATCATGTAGGACCAAGGGAGGATGAGTATCACAAAATGCTCACTGTGGTCAGCTGTGCATTAGTAAACTGACAATATTTTGTCATCATGGTGATTTGCTATATTGAATAAAAATACTGAACTAAGTAATTTCTAAAAAATCAGTTTAAAATAATTAATGTAATCCACATATAGTGGCATACAAAAGTCTGAGGCCACTAGTGAAAATCCTTTCACATAATAATTTAGTACAGTTTATTTTAATTGCATGTTATAAAAACTGCAGAATTTCTTAGTATTTTCACCTTTTGTTTTATCACAGCAGCCTCGAGCTGCTTGAACTCCACAAGTTTGTGTAAAACCTGATGATCATTTTCTCCAGTATGATTTGAGATGATCCAAAGAGATTCTCGAGCTTCAATGGAAGCAAAAACATCTGATCGCCTGTACAAAGGAGTTCAAGTGATCAATGTCACAAATGTGCTTATTTGATCATACTGAAAATACTGAAAAGTATTTACAACTAATTTTAATTCTTAACCTTTATTTGATTTACATTTTTCATAATTCTAAAACATTCTGTTTATTTCCAGGTTCAAGTGAGATTTTGCATCCCAAATTTTTTATGTGGTCTTCAACTTTTGGACCCCACTGCATGTTCACCATATATACAGTACAAAAAAGTGACATCTTGTAAACTTTGCATAACCCTCTCCACTATGTGTAAAGTACAGTAGGAGCACACACCTCCTTGTCCAGTTGTGCAGCTTGCTTCTTGGCCAGCCGCTCCAGTTCAATGTAAGTGTTATTGGCCTGGGTCTCCACTTCCTTCTGCAGCCGGAGCTTGTGCTCATCCATCTCAGCCTTTAGCCTGTTCTCCAGGGCAATCAGCTGCTTCTGGTGCTGCCGCCGCATGCGCTTATACCCTGACATCTGCTCGCGCCGCACAGCTTCCTGCTCATGCTCCTGGATCTGCTCACTGACCTGCAAACATGCAGTTTGTTGGGGTCAAAGGTCAGGTAAGCCAAGCAAGAATATTTTCTCTTTGCACCTTTAAACCACAAGATGTAAGGTTAGATATTATCTAAAGATAAATATATTCATTGTTACTATTTAACCAATTAAGTGACTTTCTAGTAATTTCTGTACTATTATGAATAATTCAGAATTTTCAGAATTGAAAAAATATGTAACATTATATACCATATGTATGTAATACATTATTATATAACCAATAAAAATGAGTGCATGCATCATCTTGTTTAATGCTGTTCATTTGCTCCATCAGAGCAACTGTGTATATAATGATCTGAATTGTTTGATATATTAAGCCTTTAAAAGTTTTTTCTTTTTCTTTTCACCACTAGCATGATGTTATAGAGTGTATCACTTATAAAACTTAAAATCTGAAACGTTCATGTATTAGTTCTGGACAAGAGAAGCTACTGAATACAAGAAAAGTGAATGCATAACATGTAGTATATCAGTATCAAGATTTCAGGTTCAAATGAGTATGCATGCATAAGAAAAAATTTACATATTGTGATTTCACTGTTTAGTACAGTTGTGGTCAGAATTATTGGCACCCTTAAATATGATCAAAGATGGCTGTAAAAATAAATCTGCAGTTTATCCTTTTGATCTATCATTTAAAAAATCTGCAAAAATCTAACCTTTCATTGAAGTAAAAGAATGGAAGTTCACGTTGGCCACACGTTGGCCACAATTATTGGCACCCCTAGAATTTTTTATGAATAAAATATCTCTGAAGTATATTCCCATTAATATTCCCACAATAAAATTCCCTTAATCATTCATCACAGCAAAAGATTGTTGAGCTTCACAAAATAGAAAGTGGCTGTGGGAAAATAGTTAAAGCCCATGAAAATTCTCATTTCCACCATCAGGGCAATAATTAAGAAGCTCCAATCAACTAAAGATGTTACAAATCTGCCTGGAAGAGGACATGTGTCTATATTGTCTTAATGCACGGCAAGGAGGAACGTTTGAGAGGCCAAAGACTCTCAGAGGATCACAGATGGAGAATCGCAGAGATTAGTTGAGTCTTGGGATCAGAAAGCAAGCCTACATCACCACATGTTGTTTAGGAGGGTTTCAAGAAAAATCCTTCTTGCTCATCCAAAAACAAACTCCAGCGTATTCAAAAGAGACCTGGTTCTGTGGTCAGATGAAACTATAAAAAGAGCTTTTTGGCAGCAAACCCACCAGATGGGTTTGGTGCAAATAGGGATAAAAAGTACACCATGCCCATGGTTAAAAATACCGCTGGATCTTTAATGTTGTGGGCCTATTTTTTTGCTGGAGGTCCTGGACATCTTGTTCAGATACATGGTATCATGGATACTAGCAAATAACAACAGATAAAAAAAATCGAAACCTGACGGCCTCTGCTAGAAATCTTATAATGGGCGGTGGTTGGATCTTCCATTAGGACAACGATTCAAAACAAACATCAAAATCAACACACAAATGTGTCACTGAACACAAAATGAAGCTTCTGCCATGACCATCCCAGTTCCCCTATAGAAAATTAGTGGGGTGAACTGAAGAGAAGAAGCACCAACAAGGATCTGGGAATCTGAAGGATCTGGAGAGGTTCTTTATGGAGGAATGGTCTCTGATATCTTGTCAGGTGTTCTCTAAACTCATCAAGCACTATAGGAGAAGACTCAGAGCTGTTATCTTGACAAAAGGAGGTTGCAAAAAGTATTTAATAAAAGGGTGCCAATAATTATGGCCAACGTGTTTTAGAGAAAAGCATTTATTTCAATTCTTTTAATTAAATGAAAGGTTAGATTTTTGTGAATTTTTTTAATAAAAGATAAAAAGGATAAACAATGCAGATTTATTTTTACAGCCATCTTTGATCATATTTACCAGGGGTGCCAATAATTCTTTTCATCACATTATTGCTTAGTTCATTTTTAATGGTCCTGTGGTGTGACAAATATTTTTTTTAGTTTTTAATTTTTAGTACAAATATCCCATGTAGTTTGTCATTTAATAAGAGATCATTAAAATGTATTGCATGCATACAAAAAAGCTGAATAAAATGAAATAATTAAATGCATGTTACACTTTAGCACATGTCAGCTATTAATATTTAGGTTCATATCATTTTACATTGAAGAACAATATAATTTTTAAGGCTAATCAGATTTATCTTGATGGGTTGAACACGCTGTGTCCAAGTAAAATATAATGATAAATAGTGTCACTGACTGAATCAAAATGCAAATATGAAAGCAAATAGATAATGATCATGTAGCCTACTACTCTTTCTCTCTATCTCTCTGTGTGTGTGTGTGTGTGTGTGTGTGTGTGTGTGTGTGTGTGTGTGTGTGTGTGTGTGTATAAAACGTTTGACTTAGTTTGCATTCTGGAGAGGAATCTATATATGTGGGGGAAAGCACTGTACATAATGTACAGCTCCAGAAAAGAGCTCTAAATCACAACAAAATGAATATCTTTACTTAAAAAAAAAATGAAGCGGAAAATAAGCCTGCGCTCCGGAGACAGAAATACGTGGGGGGGGGGGGGGGGGGGGGGGGTGAAAAAGCGCTTATTAACAGGATGTGGTTGCCATGGCTACTGATGTGGGGTTGAGTGGATGACCATGGCAGGCCTGCATTTCTTATGCAAAAACGGAGAGCAGAAGAGGAGAGATAGGCTGCCTACCAAATATGCTGGTGTGATGATGGCAAAGCGTTGGCGGATGCTGCTGCTGCTGCTGCGATGATGGCGAGCCCGGCTCTTGTGGAAAGAAGAAGGCCGCAGCTCTGGCCTGATGTCCCTGTCTCCAGCCTCATCCCTCACGCAAGCATGCTTCTGCAGGGGGGGAGGAAAAGACGAAGTGAGTGGGGGTGGGCGCTAACCGAGCGCCCTGCTGCTGATGCTGAGGATGATGCCGCTGCGTCTCCCTGCTGCCCGCAAACAGCCTGCTGATTCCAGCGCATCCTCTTCACCCTTCATCTGTTACTGGTTTATGTCGTTCACAGGTGCCTGCAAAAGGCACAGCATCGCGATGGATGACGCGCGAGTCGCTCTGTGCGGCGAGAGCGGGAGTCCGGAGCCTCTCTTCAGACTAGCGGCTGCACTTCCTGAGAAGAAAGAGGAGGAGGAGGAGGAAGCATACAGATCCGGTGGGATAGAGTGAGTTACGCAATGCCTACCACGGGCAATCAGCGGGAAGAGTGTGTAAGCGTGCATGCGTCTTAAACTTTGGCGTTTCCAACTCTACATAGCCTACTTAAAGGTGCACTTTTTTTTTTTTTTTTTTTTTTTGCAAATTAAAAAAGTTGTACATGTAAAGATTAAGACTTTTGACAAGTGTGATTAAAACTGCATAGCCTACACTTACAATGAATGTAATTTCAGTATGTCCCCTATGTAATATTATTGGCTGTTGAGTGTCATGCAATCGACTGAGTAATAATCATAATAATATAACATATAATAAATATATAGGCCTAAGGGAATTAAACCAAAAACAATGATCTGCAGCAATAAATGCTGTGAACACAGGGGCATTATAACATCACAGCAAAATGCCTCCATCAACACACAAAAACTAGCTAAATTGAACATAGACCTACTTAAACCTTTTGTGTGCACTTTTAAACACCCAATTCGATAACATGTCAACTGTTTGTCATATATGTTTATGAGTTTTTCCACAATATCAAGATTCACCTCACTAAATTATGAGAGAGCTATGCTTCTGTGTTGCAAATATCATTGTTCTTAGCTCTGGTGCAAGAGTGTCAGATTCTACATAAAATAAAAAAAAATGAGGTGTGTCTATAATAGGTAATTATGAGAAATATAAAGGAGACTGGGGGGTTTCCTCAGACTCTCAAGTAAAGCATTTCCTGTGTGGTTTAGAGGTTAAGAGAAATTGTCTTTGATTTTTTTGCTCCACATATAAAATGCAGACACTCAAAAGAATGAATACTGCTGCATTAACACAGTCACCATTCCAAAGAGTTGGCTGACGTTGATAAACATTTGAAGGGGGGCGAAAGTGCTGAGACTGGGTTGCCACACCTATGCACATACAAAACCAAGGATGTTAAAACAACAACAGATACAGGAGAAAGTGACCACAGTCAGCATTTAACACTTCCAGTGTATCCTCATTCCGTCCACACTCTACCTATTGTGCATGATTTTGGTTAGAATTGTGGAAAGTACCAGGTACTAAACTACAATTACCTGTGTTTTGCTGAGAAGACACTGATTTCCCCTGTGACACAACTTACCACATCAGTGTCACTCTTATGCTTCAACAGACACTTTTAACCAAAGAAATTACATGTATTTGTCTAAAGATATAAATGTATATTTTCAAATGTGGCTGTAAGATCAGACTTTAATTGGGGAGACTATAGGAAGTTTGTGCAAGTTCTAAACTTTTGGCTCTGGGATTTCCCTTGTAGGCCTTTGTAGTCATAAGGGGTCAAAATAAAGCTTAGCTCATTTAACATCAGATGTGTTTTTCCGTCCACTTAAGGCATTCTGCGTGCAATAAATGTGCAATTACATCACACAAATGTTGAATAAAAGTGCAGCAAATCAAAGCACAGCAAAGTCTTTGTCATCTTCCTTCCTTGTCTGCAGTTGATCGGTGGTTGAAATTCCTCACTTTGTGCTTTTGCGTCAAAAGATCGAAAGGTATCAGTGAAAATCTAGTGTTGAGAAACTACCTTCCTATTACAAGACCACTTCCTTTTGAACCAGAGTTCAAAGCAAGGGTGGAAGAGAGCTGTGCTGGACTGTGATTACTTTTCACATTTTTGTAGCATTTAGCATGCCATTGCCAAACTTAGAGCAATGTTATCGACTGAGCATGATAAACAGATGTAAAAATCTCAAAATGTGATCTCAAAATGCAAAGGTATACTTGCATAAAAATAAATCTGTGTAGATAATGAAATTAACATGCGCAACATCAAAATCTTTTTATTTAAGATTTCAGAGGAAATTTTTTTTAACTAATAAGCTCATTTGACCTAATGCCAGTTGAGTAAATCGACATGATTGCTCAACCTATCCAGACTCTGCATCACATAAGGAGATGCATCTACACAAAAACTGGGTGGCAGCTAAAGAAGGAGGGAGCATTACACATAGTACATGTGATAATGAAGACGCAAAAAGAAAAAAAATTCTGGGAACTCTTGTTGCCTCAGAAAGCTGGCTGCGTCATTTCCTTCCAATGACAAATGTGTGGTTTCAGTCTTTAAAAACTTTTTCAGAGTTATGATCATGACCAGTTTGAAACTTTGTCTGTGAAAGGAGAATGAATTGTCATGTTAGGAACATGGTCTGCCTATCTCAGAGATCACAAGCAAAATTCAGTAAGTATTACTGTCACGCTGCACACATAACAATATGCTTACAGTCATGCTTAAGAATGATCAAACATGAATATTATTAATGCTGTGATTCAGTTATACAATACACATAAACAAAACATGCATATTTGGTGAAGTGTGTTGCATTTGATTGATTTACATGTACTGATTATGTATGTGCAGTCATAAGATTATCATCTGGTCATTATGACCCCAGTTAATGTGAAACTAAAAGGCATCTTTTTGTGCACCATAAAATATACATTTGTTTTGACTTGAGCTTAGTTGATTTGTTGAACGTGACTTTAATTGCATGTTTTTCAGGAATAATACTCCATCTCCTCATCTTGATTGCTGTTGAGTTATTGCAACCAACAATGTCATGCAAGAATGAAAGCTGCAGCCAGCTTCTTCACCAAAGTCTCAAGCGTACCAGGTTAACAAACAGAAGTACGGCAGAGCTCCTAGAAACATATGTAAGTATACTCTCTTTCTATAGTTAATTTTTTGAACAAAGTACAATAACCAACCTTGCAAATGACGTTTACGTCAATAATCCTAGTTCAGTTGTGATTGGTACAAGAAAGAAAAGATGCTCTGACAATACATACCTAATATGGTCAACAGTTGCTTGGGTGGTTTACACATCCAATGAGGTGATTCCTTCCATTGATAAAACTGGCTTGTTTTGAGAGTAGGTGGGAGTCTGCGGGTATGTGGGAAGTGTAAACTTAGCTATTTGACAGTACTGAAGTGTGGAAATGAGTCTTTGAACAGAATATCTACATGTATTTATGGTCATATATATTCAAAATTGCAAACAACACTGAATGGGTCTAGTTGTCACAGAGTGGGTTTTTAAATAAATAAATTAATAAATACAATTCTGTCTAAGCCAGTGGTTTGCAACTTGGGGCCGGGGCCCAAATAAGACAAAAAAAATGTTTTTATTTTTTTGTAGAACCAAGAAGAACTGTCTTGAAAAATCAAAATATATATGAGGTAGCCTAATTGTAAAAGTGTGATTTCTAGACATGGAAAAGTCATGTAAATTAATAATATCTTATAACTCAAAGGGCGTTATGCCAAGCACTCAAATATTTTATCAGGTAAAAATTATGAGTAAAATTCATAGTCTGAAATAATTATCCTTAATCCTTATCCTGTAAATCAAGTCATGGGGTTATTAAATATTGTTGTGGACAATCAAAAAAGTTTAGAGCCACTGGTCTAGGTACATGCCTATGGGAAAACTACTGAACATGTCCACCATTATTGGCCAGTGGGAAAAAAAAGATTTATTTAACAACAGTGGGGCATGTTGTCACAGTAAGCATTAAATAGCCATAATTGCGTTCACTCGTTTACCCAAGAGCTATTATATGAGACAATTTTGGAATTTAATATAAAGGATAAAATTTGTAAGGATAAAACAGATTGTAACAAACGTACAAAAAAAACTTTTGTAAAACACTCAAAACTCAAAACTTTATAGTTCTTATAGACTCATGTCTTCTCTTATTCAGAAAGCCAGTCAAGGAGACTCAACAGACCTGATCTGTGATATGCAAATGGACAGTGTTCCAGAATCAACAATCTCTGGCAGTACCATATTGGATCGCATCTCGAATGTTTACACCCGCATGAAAGAATTTCTGCCTCACATGAAGACAGTTATGGAGCAGCAGAAAGACTTCAATCCTCCAACCAACCCTGTGGCAGAGGGGCTTAACAAGATGATTACACAAGTTCGCTACACTGCTCTGAGGGTGAACTGTCTCTTACAATTCCTGCAACCAAATATACCCATTCCTGAGCCAGCTGAAAGGCCAACAGGAATTCCCCCTGCACAAAACATTTTCCAGCAGAAGGCCTATGGATGCATTGTCTTGTCTCGGCTTCAAGAGCTCCTTAGCAAAGCAGTTCAAGAACAGAAGTCTCTTAAGGGGAAAATGTGCAGGAAAAGGAAAAAAAAAACATTTATTTTTTAACTAAAATACGTTCTGTGACATGACAAGTTTGATGTTATATTATTAATATTTATTTTTGTAACTGTTGAAAATATGTCCAGTAGTATTTGTTTTATGTTATATTTATTAATTTAATTTATTTCTGCCTTATTTCTGCCCTACATGTTTTATCCACATATGCAGACAAAAAGGTTAATCAAATTTTGAAACTTCCATTTGGATTAGAGTGGATAATCTTATTTGGCTGTCATGGACTGCCATGGGTCCTTTATTATTTGACAGTAAAAAAAAAAAAATTAAAAAAAAAACTGTCTTCAAAACTATATACAATTTGGCTTGAATGTGGAGCCTTTTGCCCTTTAGGAAAGAAGACTCAAAACAATTCTAAGCACTTACTCAGGATTTCTTAACAACACTCTATGAGGTTATGTATGTCATCAGAGGCAATTGTTTTTATTACACAGAGATTAACTGTGATGTCACATGTTAGCCATATTGGCTTTTGTGGTCTGTGCTAACGTAGCATGACCTGAATAACCTTGTAAATGTATATGTACTTTTTGAGACTGCCTTGAGTTGAGACCATTTTAGAAGTCAGGAAGTGCAAGAGACTGATATCAGCCCATAATGACGCATTCATTTCACCACATCAGAAAGGGGAAAAAACTGACTAGCCGTCTCCCCTGTCACAAGGTATATGTGTGTGTTTGTGTCCATGTGAGTGAATCTCAATCCATTTGCTTGATAGTTAACATACTTTGGTTAGTATGTTTCACTCAGCACTCTTTCTATAATTTTCATTGTTATAAATTCTGAATGTATGTAATTATTTTGATACTTATTTATATGAAAACTATATGTATGTCGTGTTATAAATCACTTTGCATTTATATCTTCAAAATAAACTAAACAAAAAGAAACTTCTGTTCTTGTTCTTACACTGTGTACAAATGTTGCAAAGTCTGCACACACAGACATTCAGAACTGCTTCTTCCTTTCTTTCCATTTGGTATATTGCTGACACTTTGAATGACAACATAATCACAGCACGAACACTAATATTAATATCATAGTTATATCATAGCCATATCATCCCAAACAACATGCAAAACAACATAGCCACTAAAGATACAAAGTATCAGTAATTATCATGTTACTTGTTTTATCTGATTTATTAATTATATGTTGTGAGTGATGGCAGTAAAAAAAAAGCCATTTCAGGCACTTTGCCCTAGTCACACGCTTCTGTGGAAATGGAAGTAGAAAGATTCATTATAGGTCAAGTTCTGCATGGCAATGTTTTTAAGGAAAAACAGGGAGGGGAGCTTCATCAGCATTTCCCCCCCATTTTGTTAAACATTTTATTTTATTGTCTGTTAATATTGCACCTGGAAGAAGCAAAATTTTACACTCATCTCAATTAAACATTTAGAGCCATAATCATGCTTAATCAGGGGAGAACCAGTGTTGGGGAAAGTTACTTTTAAATGCGTTACAATATTGCCTTACTCCCTAAAAAGTAACTTATTGCATTACTTAGTTACTTTTTATGGAAAGTAATATTACATTACTTTTGCGCTACTTTTTGTGGGCTTGCTTGTTGGTTTTATAAACAACAACAAACAAATTCTATTTTTGGCAAATGTATAGGCCCTTTCACACCAAAAGCGAAATGAATAATCCTCAGGCTGAAAAAAAATGCAAATTCACACCTGTACATTAGAGGGCACAGTTTAAAAAAAAAAGTTGTTCTGAATTGAAGAAGAATAGGATGCATTTCACAGTTTTTATTCATTTTGAGTAATACTAAATCTGTGAGATGAGTAAATGCCTGCTCACATTTATTCTAAAACTACAATAACCATCATGTTCACACAGCGCACACAACACCTCTGCACTTACTCCTGATCTCTCTCAACATGGGGACAGGAGAGCTGTCAGTCAATACATTGAAAAAGAAAATAACTTGCGTTACTTATTTAAAAAAAAACGGACAGATTGTAAAATGGCTAAAAATTGCTGCTCATCCTTGCGCTGATCTAATTTGGCAGGGTGGGAGTAAATTTGTGATGAAGAATGCCTAAAAATGTAAATGTCTAACGCTTCAGACCCTGCTTTATGCAAAAAAAGGACTTCATGCAAGTCTTCCAATCTGAAAAAATAAAAAATAAATTCCCTTTTTAATGGAATACATGTTTATGCAGGTAAAATTAACTGGGGATCCACCATATCTATCATCATACTGCAAGATTATCCAGAGAGCATTTTCCACTAGTTTATAATGGCAAGAGGTTTTAAACCTTTCTAATGAACACTTAACATTGTGCATAATGTTTTCTAGTAGCTGGTCCTGGAAACTTCTGTCCTGACATTGTGCAAAACAAGAGCTGCTTTTTGTTCATACAAATCAGTTAAACAGCCCCAGTGATATTTGTTATGAGACATTGCATCAAACTTCCTGATGTCTAACAAAGTTGATTTCTGTAGAAACACAGATGGGGTTTTTGTAACCGTGCCATGCTTACTAGCAAAGGGAGTGGCACATCTTTTCATGAAACTGAAAAAAAGAGGGTAGTGGGTCACAGAGTCTTTCACAGGGAGCCTGTGGTGGGGAAGACCCCCTAATCAAATAACATACAATCAAAACAGGTGCTCATGTGAAAACCTATTTCCTGTCTTGTGTTGGCAACCTCACTTGACTCTTTCACACGAAATATGAAAGTGATCATCGCCTTTTTACCGTCAAATACTGAAGAAATCTGAGAAATGCTTTGAATTGTTTCAGGGGGGAAAAAACAGTGCATTACAAAAAGTTTTGCAAGATGCCGTTTTATTGTGGTAAATCCAAGTTGCAGATTTTTTTTCCTTTTTAAGGTGAACAGGAGAAACATTCATTCATTTCTTCATTCTGAGGTACATGCTAGTTTCATTTCAACTACAAAAATGCTTTATGCAAAACATTCCTAACTTTAAAACTACATTTGCATAATCCATGCACAATTTTTAGCTGCTAACACAGCACAACTTGAGCTATATGTCTCAAAGTTTGTTATTTGGTGTCCACTAGCAGTTACAGATCATCATTGTCATGGTGTCATTAATTGTTTTAAAATATTTTGTATTGTTTGTAATGTAATTTTGTTGATACACTTCTAGCTGCCCTTGCTAGAACAGGCTGAAACATGCTTATTAGTTGCACATGTACCTGAGTATTTCTATATCCACTGACACAAACAAAGCTGTGACATTAGCAATATCTGCTGGTTGATAAGAGTAACTGCAGTTCTTTATAGTTCTTTATAAGTAGTTTTATTTTATTAGTATTATGTGCAAATCACACATAAAAAGAGCACACATAATATTGCTATTACTATATCACAGTGTTAATAATATGAATGTTTTATTCAGAATTAATACATTCGAGTGAAAATATATTATGATTGCATTTGGTTATAAGCATTCATCTTTTTAAGGAGGGTGTATACAAGTAAAATAAATAAATAAATAAATAAATGCCTGCATAGTATTAATTGTATTGTACCATAATTATGTAATATTTGCATGCAAAGCCAGGAGTTTCAGATAAAGACACTTTTTTCTTATTGCTTTTTAACTGCTGTAAAATGTACACTCTGCACTTCCTATAAATAGTTCATAGAACTAGAGATCTATCCACATTTTTCTAATTCAGCCTCATATAATAAAGTGCTTATTTTACTAGAAAGTATGCATTTAACCAGCAGTATTTAGACAGAAAGTTACTTGCACAATACAGTTGTGTCCATGTTTAAGAAGCGAACGTGCATTCTTGTCTCGATTTCAACTCCTTTAAGAATCTGTTGAGCAGGAAACCGAGAAAAAGAGTGAAGGCATGTTATAAAAGTAAGGCAAGTCTTATGAGTTTAGACCATACAATGTCTTATGTTTACGCATGTTGTGATTATGTTTAATGCAAATACAAAATAGTGTTTTGCCTAAAAGCTAATAGCCTAAATTAGACTATCTGGGTTGCGCATAAAAATATATAAATTTACAAACCTTCAAAAAATGCTCAAATGTTATTCCTTCATAGAACTCATCAGGTGCCTGGTAGAAAAACAAACAAGCAGATGGGTGATGGGTAGGGTTAGGGTATACAATATACAGTTTGTTCAGTATAAAAATCATTGTCAATGGAATGTCCCCATTAAACATGGAAACCCAACATGTGTACTTATTTAACTATACCTGTGAGGGCCAAATGACCTCACTTATATAGTAAAATATCATGACAACCAACAAGTGAGGACATTTTACAGGGGACACTAGGTAAAAAAAAATATCATGACAACCTACAAGTGAGGACATTTTTACAGGGGACACTAGGTAAAAAAAGCTTATAAATTGGCCAAATCATGTTTGTATGTGAATCTAGTGTTTTGCACAGGTTTCTGTGAGGGTTATGTTTAGGGGTAGGGGTCAAGTTGGGACATATAAAACATCATTAATCAGATATAAAAAAAACAATGGATGTCTATAAGATGTTCTCACTAATATAGTGAATCAATTTGTCCCCAGAAGTGAGCTAATGCTGCCTTCACATGCTATCGGAATTATCGTAAATACGAGTTTCCTAGTTAAAAATAGGACATGAATGCCCACTCAAGTCATATTTACCTCTGGGATAATTTTTTGATACCCAAGTTCCCGAGATTCAAAACAATTGCTGCTGTGACTGGTATTCTTTATTAGTTTTTTCCACAACAGCTACATCGCCTTATCTTGTCATTAAAGTAGTGCATATTTACAAATATGAATAATCATTTGAAGCATATGATAGCCTGTATTCGACCGAAATTCCACAATCATCAAGCTGATTATCTAGATAGTGTGGTGAATGTTTATATAGTTGTCAATGAATGGGATGTTATGTTACATATAATTTTGGTGAAGGCAGCATTAATCTTCCATATGGGGACATCCAGGAACATAAAAATTATATATAAAGTGAGTGAGCGAACAAACAAACAAACGAATGGTGAAAACTAGAGCACCACCTTAGAACAAGTAGGAACAAATTCTTACAAACTCAGGGTACAACTTGCATTGATATAATATTGATATAATCTGAAATCCTCCACACACTGTTGGTGATCCAGCTTCTAGATAACATACCATGGGACCTACTGAGATACTGGCAACCTCCAGCATTGCAGCATCTGCAATGCCCTTAGCTGTCTCCCTTCCAAGAGCTCCACTACGGGACAACAACTCCTCGACTACCTAGAGGGAGAGAGACCACAATACTGTTGATAAACTTTGAAGATAATCATGAACTACACACAGTTCAACATATTTCATAAATGCTTTAACTCAGATGGATTGAATTACACGAACATGAGTAATTTCTTACATGTCTGTATTCCTCCAGTGTTATTGTTCCATCATTGTCTGTGTCATGCATGTTGAACAGAACTACAGTATCAAGAGAGAGACAGTACTGTATCATTATTATTGTGAATTCAATTCAGAGAATTGAATATTACTTCTGCATGTTCTTACAACGCAGTTTGGCTCTCCTCATTTCTTCTCTCTGATCCTCTGTGATATGATGGGTCGGTGCTCGGAAGTATGACATGACGGTAAGGAATTCCTCAAAACCAATTTCTTGCACAGATCCCACATCATCTTTCTGGAAATTCCTGTGAAGAACAAGCAAGTATAGTAACACGTTATTGCTCCATGTCAGCTTTGTTTAGCCCTGAATGTTAAACTTCACTATTAACCTTCAGGTTTGTGGTTGTCAGAAGAATTTCTGACCGAGAGGACTTGGAAAGAATATAAGACATTATTTAGTTGGCACGAAATGGAAAAAAATTCTTAAGCCAAATTATGCTAGCCATATAATGAAGAAACTACACAGGGCAAAAAGACTTCCCTTTACTATAAAGGTGTAGTTTCACATCCCTTATGAAAGACACTGCCATTGATATTTGTGATGTTGAAACTTAAACATTTTAAAATGTGACCTAGTATTCAAATGCAATATCAAATTAGTGAAGCTGTAGGGGATAATTTCAAGCCTCACATAACTACTGTCACTATTAATATCAAACGTATACAGCATATAAATAAGTAAATAATTACAAACCTTTTATCAAAGAAAGCCTCTATAATCTGGGACCGAATTGGGTTGCTTTCCAAATCTTGGATTGTTTTAAGGTCATCTCTCCTTTAAATGAGAACACAACAATTAAGTCCGACACATAAAAGGCAGGCATTAGTTTGCTGTATAACCAAACTAAACCACCCAAGAAGACCTATTAATCAAGCATAACGCTAATTTTGTCATGACAACTCTCAGTGTGTTTGTGACCATGTTGATATGTTTGCACTTGGCAGAATAGATCTGCTATGCTGCTGCTGCTGTACAATATAGCACACATGAATTACCCGTAGCAGATCTATACAGGTGGAGCTGGGGAAGGAGGGGGAGAGTTTCATGACAGAACTTGAATTTGTTCTAATAGTACCAGCATAACTGGTTTGATTTGATTCTTAAAAGTCATTCTGTTGCTCTCAAGATGGAACAATTCTGCAAAATCATCTCACAAACAAAACAACACTTGCAAATTACCGTAATGTTTCCTCATTTTGGCTGAGCTGCTTAAAACGATTGTGGAGGATTCCAATCTGATCCAGTGAAACTGAAAGAGAATGAAAAGAATGGAGGTGCTCATCAAACAGATGGACTTACTAACTGGCACAATGCACTATTTGTGAAGTGAAACACAACTGCTAAAACTAAATCTAAAATGCCTTACACTGACTCTAACACTAACTGCCTCACACTAACTAAAAAATGCCTCACACTAACTAAATTATGAATGATCACGAGTCTGTCATGCAGAAACCTTAAAAGGGATCGGTCAACCAAAAATACAAAATTCTGTCATAATATACTCACCATCATGTTGCTCCAAACCCATATGACTTTATTTCTTCTGTAGAACACAGAAGGTGATGTTAGAGAATGACTAGTCATTGTTCACTTACATGGAACAAAATGAAAATGAGTGGTGACTGAGGCTGTCATTCTTCCAAACATCTGTCATATGAGTTTGGAACGACATGAATGTGTAAATGATGAGGGTGAATCATCACATTTTTAGGATACACACTGTATTCTTTATTTTTCTTTGCCTATTTTGGGTAAGAGGTATGGACAGAGGTATCAAACTAAGCATCCATAACCACTTGTGAACCCAGATGCACTCAGCACAATTTGCAATAGTTTTGTCATCCTTTGTCTAATTATGAATGTTAATTACCAAATATTCCAATAAGTACATACGCAGTACAGTAGATCTAAGCGGTTAATTACACCACTTCAATGTGTAAATTGGGAAAAGAAGACATTTCCGATATGTCACTACATAAATTATCTCACTTTGCGTTTCCTGAGTAAATGGCGCTGCGTTTGTCAAACATTACAATATTACTAATGGGACATCAATGACATTAAACCCTTCGTAATAGTTATACTCACAGCCTGTCTTCTGTGACAGGGTTCGATATTGATGGTCATCCGGCAAAGACTGAAAGCTTCCCATCACGATAGTGATCCTACACCAGCGTGTATGCGAGTCTGTTCCTCGATCTTCCGGTGGTTTGGGTTTCACTCATACAGCCGTGTTTGCCTTGCAGAACAAACGCATGCAAATTGCATTGTGCCTTGTGAGAATGAGAACATGTCCCCAGGGTCCTAGCGCCGCATAAACATCTTCTGCAGGAACTGCTGTTCTAATTCACGCCTACTTTGCTAATCCAGTTTGAAACGTTTACCACACCCAAACAGATAATACAATAATCAAATATAGTGTATGCACAATGAAGACTGAATTGAACTAAGCCATCTCGGCCACATTCATTCATAATACATGTAACCCTGACAGCACCAGCAGTACAGCTCTTTCTGGAAAACAGAAATGAAACACTGCCATTTCTGAGAAGGCCACAGAAAAGCAACCTTTGACAATTTGGCGAGATAATAGCAAAGGAAGGAGAGATCTATTTACATCATATTGCCCTATAAGCAGTAGCGTCTTCAGCCTTTCTTTTGGGAAATAAACACAAAATCGTAAAGCCCTCCACTCTTTTGACATCATTTATTTTTATTCAGCCGCAGGAAGTAATGGATAAGAACAGAACTAATCCACAAACTTGATTAGCTTGGCAAAGGCTTTAAAAAAAAAAGGAGAAGCATTTAGAGTTCATTTCCTAATTTATTACCAGACTATAAACTGAGGTAATGAAGTGTGCTTTTTAACCCTACCGGGAAAAAAGCTTCTGTATAAAAGCCATATCACTGATATTCAGGCATACCTGAAAAGCAGTAAACAGGTGCATTGCTAAATCAATTTCATATTGTAATGTATTAATCGACCACATGATGGCAGTAAAGATCAATCAGATGACCCATTAAGATGTTGCCCGGTTGCTAGACCATTTTCTAGAAATTAAATAAAAATCTATTTTAGACATTATAGCCTACAATTTGTTTTTTATTGTTGCACAAGCCTTCCAGCAATATACCCCAAAAAATGAATGATGATGTCAATTTTATGCGAGAAAAGTAATTATTCTTTTCATAATTGTTTACGAAATATAACATTTTGTATCTATAAGTGCATGGCTGATAAATTATCAAATAAATTAGCTTATAAATACAAGTGTAATTTGTCATTGTTCAAGGCAGCTATCTGATTTGAATCCAACTGAGCCTTGATCTTACCACATTGAAGACTTTAATATAAGACTTTAAAATAAATCTGACAGTCTGACCTAATTCAAATCAAATGTGTGGAGAATAGTTGGTTAAAAAAAAAACTTTGAAGAAACTTCAATTCAGCAGAGGACCACTTGCCTTGACCTAGTTTAGAAGAGCGGTACATTTATGTCCACTTGAGAGAGAACACACCAACACCCACCCCCCCACCCCCCCGCCAAAAAAACAGAAACTGTGGTTGTCTCTTTAGAGCTACTTTATTAAGTGCACCGAAGTTTAAATAAGCCAAGCGCTGGCCATTATGGCCTTGACTAACTTTATGTCCATAATTTACATAAAATGAATTATGGACCATAAGTAGATTTTTCCGGTTTTCAGTTTCCGGATAAACCCTAGGAACTATTTTGGAATAGATCCCCATAGCTCTAGGACATTTTGAATGCAGCTGACCAAAGGCTGCCACCAGTCACATGGACATGCTGAATATTTTTTGCAGAAAAACAATATTTTTTCACATAACACCTACATGACCTTGCAAGTCTAGAATTTATCATCTTTATTTATTGAGTAGTGCTAGTAGAATTTTCTGTGACTTTCATTGTGATATTCCCACAGTGACATCCCACTTCTCGTTATACTTCATTGCTGTATTTAAAAATGCAAAGTCTTGATGGATTAACTACAAAGTACAAGTTTATCTGAGTTAAATTATATTACTTTAGTCACATAAAAACACCTTGCTTGAACATCCCATGGAATTACATTTGTATACATATCATTTAGCTATAATAAAACACCTCAAACGCCATTAAGAGCAAAGTATAAATACAATTGTGCACACACTAGTACATTTAGTGTGCTAGATATGTGCTGCATAATGATTCATAAAGTATTAAATGCAATCTAAATGCAACAAGGAAACATGAATTCAATTTTAGTGCAAGTTGAAAGATTAGTCAAGGTGATTTATTTCAATATAACTGGTGATGCAAGATAATGAAGAGAATCATATTCTGATGTTACAAATTCAAGTTACAAATGGCTGAACCTGCTCTTACATTAAAAATGAGGTGGATGCCTTGGTAGATTTTAATCTCATTGCTTTAAAATCACAAGAAACTATTTGGTCATGCATTAGTTCAAGTCAAGTCCCCTTTATTTATATAACACTTTATACAATACAGGTTGTCTCAAAACAGCTTCAGATTAATAAACAAATTACAATCAATGATTCAAACTTTATCAAATAGGAGATAATATTTCAATTCTGCTGTAAAGCAGCTCTACAGAAGATTCCAGAAGACCTTGTTATGAAGCTGTGCACCAAAAAAGGTTTTGCAGGTATCATGAAAACATAGGCACTTTTCTTTGTTTGCCTTAGTGCTTTCAATAACTTTTCACAATTAAACCATAGATGTTCACCTGCATAATATTTTGCCTCATTATATTAACCAACAAACCACTACCAATAACAGAATTCACATACGTTCCAAACAAGTATAGCACATCTTTAAAGAACAAACATTAATATTATATTAGAAAACAAAGGGAATAATTCCAGTGCAAATCCTGGCTCTGGCTCTCGGCCAACTTCTGATGCTCCTCACGCTTCGGCCGCCCCCACCAGTGGAAAGAGTCACTGTCTGTGTCTCAGTACCCCCAGGACGCCCTCTCATTCAGAGCAGCTGTTGTCTGAGAGCTAGAGGCAGCTCTCTGACACTCTGTCAGACTCTCCTCTTAGAGCCCCTCCTCTGCATGCCAAACAGCCAGTGTGTCCTCACGTTCTCATGATAGTGGTTTCATTAAAAGCAAATCTTCCATTAAATCACCATAAAAGTGCACTGAAGGCATAGAATTGTGCGATGACCCCCGCTGTTTGATCTGTCAGCCCATATTAGGAATGCAACATCTAAAAATTGGAATTGTTTTTATTCAAAGCTTTGTTATTATTCGGGAAGGAGAGAGCTGCCTTCCTTCATTGTCAGTTATGTCAACTTTTACCGGATAGGAGTGGACATCATGTCCTTGAGCTTTGTAGCAGAAAAGAAATTCATTACACCTCTGAGCACCAGCCTACTCCTTCGGTAAACAGCGTAATGTTTCAAAGCTCATGAGAGGGTCTTACTGATCGGCTACATATTCCATCATACAATTATATTGGAGTCTTGGCCTTCTACAAAGATAACAATGTATTCAAAGGGGATTAAAACACATTTTGTATCATTTCATTAGCACAAATAATAAGTGTAAAAACCTATTTAAAGATAACTATGTTTAACTCTGTTCATATTTTGAATGATTCTCTGGCTATATAGGTGGAAAATCAAACATATCAAAAATCTAACATTTGATTAAATATAAACTGGTTGCATTGCAGACTGTAGTCGATGTGTTCACTTCCCCTGTCGTAAGACAGGAGTCCTACTCGCCCCGCTCTGAGAGGAACTTGAAACAGCGTCTAGCGAGTCCAAACCACACTCTTGAGATCAGGGGAGTGAGGTTTACCTGCACAGCTCTCACTAGCTGGCCTCCGTTTACACTCACCCCCCTAACCCTCATTCCCGTCTGGGTCACGGCACCAATAGCCGCATTTCCACTGTTGGGCCAAAAGCGGATGTGCTAGTGCATGCCAGGCCCAGTCATGTTTCCACTGTCACTTCCACTGATTGGGCCTCTTTGGGGCTTCCTCGGAGCCAACAGCCAGGGTTTTTTGTCCCACTGAATACCTTGGTCCAAAGCAGAACAACTGAGGCTTGAGGAGTGGTTACGAACAAAGTTTATCTGAGTATGGAGACAGCAGTGCTGCGGATGATTTCATATACCAGCTAACATCTGCATTAAAGATGTTTTAAATAATTTTAGCTTAAAACTCTCTTTCAGACATCAGCGAGTGTTTGAAATAACTTCTGTTTGTGATCCGATGTGGATTCTGATCACCATATACGGCAGAAATATTTATATGCTATGTAAAAGACTATGCGCACTAACCATTACCATAGTAAACATGGTAAATATGACATGAAGGAAATCATACAAATCATATAGGCTATCACATTAGTGTATTTATTTTATCTGTCAGTACTCCAGTGATTTCTTTCTGATTAGTTTTCTAATAAAACTTCCATTTGTTGGTGAAATGATGGGTTTGTGTGACGTTCGTTCCAGAGAGGCATGTTACGGGCAGGTTTTAGTGAAGCACTGTGGAGCTTCTGGCCCGACGCCGGTGGAAACGCAGCATGGTTTTGGGCTTGGTGCTACAGGTCTGAGGCTATTAGCCTAGCCTGGCCCGTTAAAAGCCTTGGCTCGCACTGGCCCGACTAATGTAACCCTTCTGGCCCTACTCGCCCCACTCCGAGTGAGGTTTACCTGCACAGCTCTCACTACTGGCCTCTGTTACACTGGCCCTGTCCAGAAACTTTAAGCATTCACATAAGCCTCTGTGTACATGCACAAGAGCGAGCAGGACATCTAATACTGCAACGCAAACTTTGGTGTAAGACACCAATTCAAGTGTAGTACAGCTTGATTGACAATATCATAAATCCAGCAATCTACAGAACGTATAGAACAAAACAAATGATGCCCAGTCAACTACAGTTATTTAAGACTTGGTTTTATGTTTGCATCCTTTATATCTGGCACTGATTATAACTGCTTGATATGAGATATGGGAAAACTGCTCTATTTTATTTTGAGCAAGCATGCCAAGTCACCCCTCCCTACCCTGTCCCATTTTACTCTTGAAAACTACCACTTAGAGAATTGATCAAGTTTGACTAAAATTTACATTTAGTTACAAAACAGCATGCAGGGCATTTAGAAAAGTTTAAGAAAAAGACTGCATTTTTTTTTCCCAAAGAAATTTCATGGGAATTGTGAGTCATTATAGGTCAGATCTAAATGAGCGATCTTAGAGGCTGCCTACGGTGACAGCTCACACCAGATAAATATTTAAATCACACATGGTAGAAAATATAAAAGTAACTGCAGCACTGCAGTTGAAAACAGGACAAGGGAGAATACATGAACAAATATGCCATTGAGCAGCACCAAACCTCTTCTACAAGAGTTTTACAGGAGTTAAAACTCACTCATTATGTATTGGCAAGAATGTGAGTCCATGATATTAGAACATCTTTGGGAAGTGATACAGATCAGAATAGTTTGGAACAAAAAATAATTTAAGTGTCAAATTTTACTGCAGCTAGTAGCATCATTTGAAATGTGACAATGACAATTCTAAAATCTACAAAAGCTCACAAATGCAAAATACATATTATGTGACTTGTGGAATTCATTGAAACTGCAGTGTAAGCTGTTTTATTGTGATATTTTGACTTTTTAAAAAATGTGTGCCACACTAAAGGTAAAATATAACATGAGATAAGAGCATGTCATGTATTTTTGTATTATGTGGAGTTTTAGACAGGAGCTCCTCTGTAAATCCCATTAGCTTTCCAGAAGGGGCAAGCATACTCCAAAATTCATACATTTTCAAGACTAGATTGCGCTGCATCATAAGAGACGAAGCGAAATTATTAATCAGATCCAATGTTGGGACTCCAGTTAACTGTAGAGCTAACTTTATAATAAGCAACATGTTATACTTCAGTTAATGCTGTAAATTGTTAGAAATATGAATAATTGTAAAAGTAAATATCATGAAACTTTAATCATATATTTTCATATATTCTTATATAATGTCATATTAAAAATGAAATGCAAATGTAAGATATTTGATTTGAAAATGATATATGAATTTGTCCATAATTTTTTTATGATAGTTTCCTTACTCTCTTTTTCTCTGTCTGTGTGTGTAGGCATCAGACACCTGTGTTAAACGGCAGTCGCCTCTCTAAAACGTTTCCAACCACTTCACATTTTCATGAGTACAACACAAACACATTAAGTAACTTGAAGCGAGCAGAACATTTCCATCTTTCAACCAGAGGAAGTTCACATTCAGCACATGCCATTCCGCCAATTAAAGTGTGACATTGTTTCATGGCGACAACAAGATTAATCGTGTGACAGTAGCTTCTTGAATTAGATATATCGGGGCTCTTGAAATACCCCTTTCAAACTGGTCTTTCCTAGGGATTGCCATATTAATCTCCCCCTCTTTTGATTCTTCGGTGGGGAGCTCATCTGCTCTGACTCTGCGTGCCATGAATCAAGCATTTGTGACTTGCATACAGAGGAAGCTTCCTCAGGCTGTTCTCTCATGGTAATCCCTAACAAATGTCTGCTTCCCAAAGAATCTCACATTTAGCCTGATTTTTTGGCGGGTTATGACGCAGACAGCAGGAGACAAGCAACCTTGTCTTTGTTTTGAGAGACCAACTGGACTTCAGGGCTAACATTTGACCTTGGGGAATTCATTAGTACATTTAAAGAGATAATAAAATCATATTGGCTCACTGTTGTAGATCTTTCAGGGAACCAGAGTTTTTTTACAACGCCTCTGGGGCAATTGATCTGTCTTTTTGCTGTAAAACTTCCCAAACGGCCTCTTAAGAGAGAAGATGGATGTAACGAGGAAGGTGGATGACAAAGAATGTTGTTTAAACAAACAGTAGTAAAGACTGCCCTGCATTAATATAATCAGAACATTTAATCAGTTCACACGATCGTAGGGGAGACCTTCCCCTTAGCTTGCCTAATTCAAGGTCAAAAACCATAAAATATCAATGGATCACTCAATTAAATGCTCTGTGCTGTTCAATGCATGCGTGAAGGGCGTATAATGAGGACACTCATCCACAGCATAACCAGGAAAAATGTAATATGCAATTTAAGGTTGCTTTTGGTAAAAGTGTAAATGCTCACACGCAGTATAACAATCCAAAGAGCTCAGGCCAGCTTCTTGTGAATAAACCATGAGGTTTGTCCCTTGGGTCACCTTGCAGAAAACAATAATGGTCAGACTGCCTTTATAAACTCCTGGTTGAGAAGGATGAGCTAAATCTACTCAGACAATGGCTAGCAAAGTGGATCCTTGAGGACAATGAATTAGCCAAAAGTTTCAAGGCCACATAATAGAATACCGCAGTGCAATTTCTCCCAACAGATGAGAGTCTGAAGGGCTTCCTCTTTGTGCATTAGGTCAAGGTTTTATGTTGACATTGTCTGTGTATGAGAGCATCTAAAATGGTTCACAATAGTCTATACCTGAAAGAAAGAGGAACATCTGAAAAATGTAGCCAATTACAAACATAACCTTGCAATGGGAAAGAACAGAGAAATTGATTGCAACGTTAACTGAGCCAGTCTTGTGCTTCATCTCAGATAGCTTTGTTCACTTTGAGAATAATGCTGTAATAGAAATATTATCAATATTCATTTTTGGGTTTATATATTGTGGTATGTGTATGCTTTTGTTATGACATTTAAAAAAAGTCACATTTAACAAGAATAGAATGTAATTATTCAATTAAAGGCTTTGAAATCTATTATGCAAAAACAAGACTAAGCTAAGCTAATGACATGAAATTCAACGTCAATCCATTCCTAAAAATGCCTTCATCTGCTTACACATTAATGTAAATTTGAAAAAAAAGACAGTCAAGTCACCTTCTCTGAGGGTGACCTGTGGATATTGATGCTGACATAAATGTAACTAGCATTTCATAAAAACCATTTATCAATTTCAGTTGACCTAATCTGTCAACAAAGTCATCCAGAATCCTTTTAAAGGTGGGTAATTGAGTCTGCTTAAAAGGTAAAGTGTAGCCTATTGAGTCATGTGGAGGCAGTACATATACAGCATTCAATGCTTCCAGCAGTCAGTCACAAATTCAAATACATTGTTTTTAAATTTCATGCATGAGTTTACAATTAACCCAGCTCTGTGCAAGATGTGAATGAGGGTGTGAAATGTTTGAAACCATTTGACCCACAACAAAATATAGACAATACTAAACAAAGTACATTTATTTTCATGTTATTGTGTGACTGTATATATAGCGAGACCCAAGTCAAAATAGTATATGCCTTGGACTGGGAGTACGGGGTCAAAGGAATTTGAAAAGGACATATTGTCAAGTCAGTTCTGCTACACAATTCCCGTGGGTAAGTAAAGATATCACCTCACTCACTACATGAGCGGCTTGGGAGAAACCTCAGACAGGAACGAGAGCAGAATGTAAATAGCTTCCTTACTCTGAGTGGTGGGAATTTTTCATTACACCGGTAAGCCAAAAAAAAGGATTTGTGCCAATGATGTCTGCAAGATCAAACAAACAGAATTAGACAGATGCTGCTGAGCTTTTCCGAAAGACCATTTATTTTCTTCTGTTAGTTGCAACATAAAAAAAATAAATAAATATGTATATAGACATATACTGTCCTATGAATGAGAAGGCTAAAAAAAAAATGCAAATAATTTAAATGGCTTCTATGCACGACGACTACCTTAGTTTCATAAATATATATATACATATACACACACACATACATATTATTACATATTATATTATATTTAAAAATAAAAATAAAATTAGAAGCTTTAAATACTATATTGGTGTTCCATTACTACCATTGCTTAATTTTCTCACAGTTTCTATTCACAGTGCTATACTGGAAGTTGCAGTGGTCAATCTTGTATGCAGAAGAGATTGTGCATAGTGTCAATTAAAAAACAAATTTAAGGTTTGTTGGACAGGTTTTAGTTTTTATCTACTTGACCTGTTATTTTATAAATAACAAACAACAGTTTTGCTCACTAACACAAGCTTCTGCTGCAGGTCTTCTGAGATGTCTGTTATGAACTTCTGTCTCTTATGGCCTTTGAGCTTAATGTCACCACAGAGAATACTTTTGACCTTTCGTAGAAAGTAGCAGTTATGAGAAAACTGTATTACTCTTTCTTTTTTTTTTCTTCTTTGTTCCATTCGTTCCCTATAAACATTTGTAACTGATATTCCTGCTATGCTTAAAAATGTTTGTACATTTTTTGTAAAAACACTATGAATAATACCGACATGAAATTGAATATCAAGATATTACCGTTTGGATCCATAGAAATTCAACAGGTAAAGAACCTTGAGAATGACATTTTTTTACATTTGATTTGAAATGATAATTTCCACTTCAGAGAGATGAGACTAATAGGGTCAAACTGCAGTTGTCCTTTCCATGTGATATCTCTCCATGAGAGCCAGATCGGCAGCCCTCTCTCCTCAGACTCTAGGAATAGCACCACTTCCCTTAAATGCTATTACCAGACAGATACGACAAAATGGAGGGAGGCTGATACAATTATTGTGTGATTCAGATCATCCACAGTCTTTTGGCCTTGAATGTTTACAGGTCAATTTCTGCTGTGCACACACACATGCTCAACAAATGTTTTGAAGCTTTCTGGGTTTTCATATTATTTAAGCACACACACATAACAGTCAATACACCTAGTCTTCTCGGTGCATATTGTGCCCCGGCTGGTACAGCTCTCATCCAACATTAATTGAACAGAGGGACACTGAGAGGGACTTTTAGGGCATGTATTTCACGCCATCCTGATTGGACACCAGGAGAGCAGGAGGAGAGAATGGCTTTGAAGAGATTCATTTGTGGAGGACACCATGCCATACATCACCAATGCTTACTGAGTGTATGAGTCTTCACTCTATAAACTCTATATATTTGATTTATTTTACACGCTAAAATCAATGCCATATTTTTCAAAACATTACATTTACGATTTAAAATTGTGTAAAATCATTGCATGATTTTATTTAATAATAAAATGTTTAATTTACAACCAGAATGCCACAACACATTTAGGGTAATACTTTAGAATACTGTTCCGTCATTAATGAATAACTACACAGGAACAAATGAGTAATGCATTATTAACACTCTAGTAACTGCTAATAACTAACAAGAAATTCTAATTAATGAATTAGTAAGCAATAGTGCTTAGTTGAATGTGATCAATAACTACTTTTTTCACACCTCCCAGAGGACTACTAAAAGAACAACTGTACAGACTCATAATTAACATGAATAATGCATAATGTATAATTAATTCTAAAGTGAAGGTCATGATAACCCACTAGTAATGACTCAAGTATTGCCAAATCCTTTAGAAGTAATTACTAATTATTTGGATCAGTATTCTGAAGTGAAAAACTGATGATATGTCTCTAGTAATGACTGAAGTCATTGTAAACATTTGAGGTTTTGGATAGTAATGGCTACTGACGGATTTGGTAACACTTAAGTAATTTCTAGTGGGTTATCATGATCTTCACTTTAGAATACTGATCCAAATAATTAGTAATTACTTTAGAAAGATGTATTAACACTTCAGTCATCACTATTCAAAACTTTACAAAAACCTTAAAAGCTTACAATGACTTCAGTCATTACTAGAGAGTTATCATGTTTTCCCACTTTAGAATACTGATCCAAATAATTATTAATTCCTTCTGAAGGATTTGGTAATACTTGAGTCATTACTAATGGGTTACTATGACCTTCACTTTATAATTAACTATATATTATGCATTATTCGCATTTATTATGAACCTGTATATAGTAGCTCTTAGTAGTTCTCTAGGTGTGGAAAAAATAGTAGTTATTGATTAACTAATAGCGAACTATCACATTCAACTGAGCACTATTACTTACTAATTTGTTAATCAGTTTCTTGTTAGGTAATAGTAGTTACTAGAATGTTAATAGTGCATTACTCATTTGTTCCTGTGTAGTTATTAATTAATGACGGAACAGTATTCTAAAGTGTTACCCACATTTAGTTAACAACAAACTGCACTTTCTATTAGAGGCTCTTCTGTGCCATTTAAGTGAGTCCATTCAAGTTTGATTCATTGCCAAATAACAATGTAATACATACCTGAGGTGCATGTTTTCAATCAAGCTAAATAAATGATTAACTCAGTTGTAAAGGTTAGTTGCTCCCTTCCACATGTAAATGAGAGGGCACTAATGAAGTAAAAGAACGATGCCAGCAGTGAGTGGTTACACCAGATGTGTAAAGAGATTAGATGATGCTAAATCAAAGTCAAGGCCAATCTTATCTGATCAGCTTGATGAGAACTGTACACCAGCTCCACCATTCCAGAGCAACTCTAAATAAATTATGGTAACAGTTATAGTGTTCTAATTGCATCATGAGGACATTTAGAGACTGTGGGGGTCCTGTAGGACCTCAGAACTCATGTGAGCAAAACACAGAGCCGACAGTAAACAAGGACGTTCAAGGACAACATCCAAGCTGTGATATCTGCAATGAAGCAGCAGTGCTCATAATGATGGCAGAAACTATTTCACCAACCAACACAATCTTCTTATGGTTTACTTGATGTTGTCTCCAATAAAGACAGGCAGTTAATAGTAAATAATGAAAACCCCATAGAAATTCCTCGAGGTTGAGATTAGTCCAGCCAACAGTGTCATTGTTTAGAATGGAGAGGCTTGGGAGCAAATTATTTCAGAGTGTTTTATGCATTTGCATATACACCTCCAACATATTTTTGTTGTTCAAAAACAAATTAAACATATAAACACTATTTACCTAAAAAAAAAAAGATTACTTACTGAAAAAATTAGAGTGATAGTAAGCTACATTCATATTCAAACGAGCTTAGTACTTTTCCTATGTTGTGATAGCAGTGACCTGACTGGTGGTAGTGCAAAACAAATAAAGTTACTGTTGTTTAGGAAAGATGTCATTAATGTTTGACCTGATTGACCTTTAATGAACATTCACAAAAAATATCCTGAAGATAAGGAGACATGACGAATATGTCTTATTTCAATATGTCAGACTGATTTCATGCTATGATTGGAGACTTATTTGCATTATGTCATAGTTCTGCTCTCCTGAGAGGCATAAATATCTTTAGCTGAGCACATTATTTGGAAGGTTTATGCATTCACCAGGAATCTTATGCAAAATACATTCTTAAATAAAACACACTTTTTGAGTGATATCTGCATATTTAGGAAAATTTTAATGACATTATTTATAATGAGGGGGCTGAAGAATTATGTAAAGTTACAGTGTTGCAGTATATAATTGTGCATTTATTTCAGTGCATGTTGTAAGTGTGATCAATTGAGAAAACAACTTTCATACTATAATTATAGGGGACCCAATTCACCAAACTCAGAAACCAGAAAAATCAGGTCAAGCTATCACAGAGCTTAAATTATTAGAGCATATTTCACATTATCAAGACTCGCTGAGCCTCTTTAATGGGTTAATTTATCTGAGTCGCCTTTGTTTGATATAACTCAAATAATTTCTGGGCTGAAATGAATCATTGCCCTCTACATGACACAATCTAAGTCATAAATCTCAAGCAAATACGCCTTAGTGGAACCATTTGTATTAGGAAATTTCATTTAGAGAGTAATACATTCAATTTCTGTTGACAAAAGACATTAGAACAGAATAGCAGAGACAAAAAATATTTTTTACACTCTTGTGGTAGATCGTGAAATATAATGCCATGGCCAAGGTGATGGGGAAATGTATTTGTTCAGAATGTAAAACATAAGTTTATATAAAAATATGTATTACCATTCAAGTGCCAATTAGTCCAGTTTTATCATTAGCCACATTCTGCTCTGTAGACCCTACGCTATTTTCTCATTTGATAAACTGATTATATTCTGAACACATGAGGATTTCTATTCAAAAAAGAAAAAGCGCCAATGAACAGTCATCCGTGTAAATGCCTCTCTAGGCAATTACAGAGGCAATCAATATTCCCAATAGCGTTTGGGACAGTAAACGGTTACAATGCAATACAGGTTGCATTTATGAGGTTTTGAAGTATCTCTCTGCTCTGTTAGTTTAACAGATTACATTTTTCATGCTGTGAAATATGGTACTGCTTTGTTTTATCAATTATGTTTTTTTCTGATGCAAGCAAATTTGTCAACTAGTCAAAGACATGAGCTGATATTTTGCTACATCATTTTAGAACACTCAAAAAAAAACAAAAAAAAACTGTGCAAGAGTACAAAGCATAAAAAACAGATTCTACTTTTACAGTTGCCCGATCCAGTTTGCTATAGTACTGGGCAGTTTTAGAAAGACTATAGGCTGAAAGAGCTTAGGAGATTTCAAAGAGGCTATGAATTAAAAAAACAATCCATGTCACAGGCAATTAAACAAAATCAATACATGCTCCTCTACTAGGAGTGAAGAGGAATACAAGAGCCGTTTATGAAACTTAGAACGCTTTGTTTTCTTCAAACTTTAGAGACATGCCAACATCAGTAATCCCACTGATATTGTGCCCTTGACCAAGGCACGTAACCTCAGATCATTATAAGAATTTGATCTGGAAATAAGTCGACTTGGATTAAAAAAGTTACTGCTAAATGCCAAGTTTCCAAGTTAGAGCCTTGAAGTTTGAGCAGTGAAGAAAAAATGGGGTATAACTTCTCCACCATATTCAAATGAATGCTTCTAGACTTAATGATGGCAGTTGTCAGACAGTTTGAGACATGGGGAAAGATTCAGGTGCAGTAGAGAGAGACCAGTGCTGAGACAAGCTGTCAAACAGTCCAACACCACAAGCTGAAAGCCTAGACGGGGCAGCACATTCTGAACCAGAATAATGAGCTCCTGCATGCCCTCAACACATGCAAAACAACCTTCATATATACAGCTCTGGAAAAAAATTAAGAGATCACTGCAAAATTAGCCGTTTCTCTGGACTCATTATTTATTTGTATTTGTTTGAGTAAAATTAATCATTTTGATTTATTCTACATACTACAGGCATTTCTTCCAAATATTTTCAAATACAAATATTGTAATTTAGAGCATTTATTTGCAGAAAATGACAACTGGTCAAAATAACGAAAATAAAAATATGTTTTCAGTCCTTGAATAAAGCAAAGAAAACAAGTTTATATTAATTTTTAACACAATACGAATTCTTTAACTAATGCTCTTCTTAGTAAGAGTTTAGAAATCAATATTTGGTTGAATAACCCTGATTTCCAATCACAGCTTTCACATCAGTCGGTCACGCTGCTGTTGGAAGACTTTATGCCACTCCTGACGAAAAAAAATCAAGCAGCTTGGCTTTATTTAATGGTTGGTGACTCTCTTGCTTACATTCCAGAGGTTTTCAGTGGGGTTCAGGTCTGGAGATTGTGATGGCCATGACACGGTCTTTATCTGGTGGTCCTCCATCCGATTCCACACCTTGGTTGGCCTCGATGTGTGGATTGGAGCATTGTCCTGCAGGAAAAAACAATCCTTCGAGTTGGGGGACACTGCATGTCAGAGCAGAAGGAAGCATGCTTTCTTCCAGGATAAACTTGTACGTGGCTTGAGTCATGCATCCTTCACAAATACAGATCTGCCTGATTCTGATCTTCTGTGATGAGTCCAGTTTTCAGCTTTGCCCAACACCTGGCGCTCTAATGGTTAAAAAGAGACCTGGAGAGGCCTACAACCCACAGTCTCTCACACCCAATGTGTAATTTGGTGGAGGATTGGTGATGATCTTGTGGTTCTTCAGTAAGGCTAGAATCAGGCAGATACGTCTTTGTGAAGAATGCATAACTTAAGCCATGTACAAGATTATCCTGAAATAAAAATGGCTTCCTTCTGCTCTGACAATGTTCCCCAAATCGAAGGATTGTTTTTTCATGCAGGACAATGCTTCAATCCACACAGCCAGGCAAATCCAACTACCTTTTTTTTCTCAGAAGCATCCACTTCAATAGCCTGATATCATCTAAACAAAGCTTAACAAACCTGCTGAGACAATGAAATAATAGGCTGCACTCACCTGTATGCATTGAAAAAGACACACATTTTTACCTACCGCGTTTTAAAATAGATGTGTTTGTTACATACCTTATCAAAGATTTTAACACAACCAAAACACAAACCAACACAATCTTACCTGTGAAAGGTTATTCCATTTCTTCGGGAATTTAAATCTTGGTGGTTTTACAATCACAACCATGTTGTGGCATCATTGAGTCTTACTGTAAGTGACGACACACTGACCGTTTTACATATCTATGTGTAAAAGTGTGTTTTACTTTGTATGTAAGGAGGGACTGAAATTGCAGAAATTAGAGTAGGCCTATTTAAAAACTGTTTAATAAAACAGTGTGTTCAGTGCTGTTGTTATAATTGTCAAAAACAGAAATAAAACAAATAAATATCGGTTCTGTATATTGGTTATCGGGCACATAAACGTGCAAATAATTTATAACCGATATCGGTTATAAAAAAATCTATGCTTTAATACAGTAATATTTTTTTACAGGTAACACTTTACAATAAGGTCTCATTTGTTAACATTATGTATTAACTAACATGAACTACTAATGAGTAATACATTTGTCACAGTATTTATTAATTTTTGATAATGTTAGTTAATAAAAATCCAGCTGTTCATTGTTTCATTCATTGTTCATGTTAGTTCACGCATTAACTAATGTTAACAAATACAACATTTGATTTCCATAATGCTGTAGAAGTACTGTTCATTCTTAGTTCATATTAACTATAAAGTAGTTAACTAATGAAACCTTATTATAAAGTGTCATCATTTTACGAGTTTATTCATATAAATTACGTAACATTTCGAAATGTATTATAAAGTGTATATTAGCCTACAATAAGCTACTTCATTAAATGATAAAGCCCCATACACAGCATAGAGTAGGCTAGAAAACCTGAATATATATGTTTTCTGACCCTTTTTCAGATCAGTACCCATTGCGTTACCGACAAACAAAAACATAAAGATAAAAGCTCTTGGAGAAATCGAAAGAGTTTGATTGAAAGCGGGCTCTGGTATAAGCGCGTTTGAGCGCGCGCATATAGAGTGGGCGAGTGACTTTGGCTGAAGGGACATAGGGCGCTCGCGCATTCGTGGATCAGACCTCACCGAGGACACATCTGCACAGACAATTCTTGGATTTTTGTTTAGCATCTCGAGCTTCCGCAAAGCAATTGCCATCAGTCATTTCTAGTAGTACATCAACACGTTATTTATCATTCTGTAATGGAGGATCCCTTTTTCTCGTGTGCTTTGACATTTATTTAAGAACATGCCACATTTTCTCCGATAATGGACAAAAATGATTAGAATGTTAGAAATCTCGGTGATTGGAATGCTTCAGCATATTCTGATTTGTACAACTCGAGACCGTTCGACTACCTGTAGGATTGCATCAAGCGTGTGAGGGAGGCGGTGATGCCCAGGAGGTAATGCGCATTAGTATAATGTGACACAATTCTGTTTTTGCACTCGAACGGAGGTTTCTGTGTACATCGTGTAGATTTATACCCGGTAAATATAAGCTAATGGAGCCACCGTAATCTCAAGGAGAAACGACAGCACGTTGTTTTTGACAGCACAGGCGTTGGGGTGTTCTCCGTTTATCCTTCAAACCCAGTTGAAGATGTGCAGAACACGGGTGACATTTCCAGCAATAAACGCGTACTGTACCATACAAGCTCCGTCTGAATGGCAACACTTGAATGTTTGAATTTGTAAAATCATATGGCAATAGTTTTTGCACCTGATGCAAAGCAATCCGCAATCGATCGAATGAATTATCATTACTGCATGTGTGCAGAGTGACTAATCGCACCTAGATGAAGATGAATCAGACACGCGTTTTGATTGTTGGCTTTGAGCTTCCAGAAAGCGCTCTGTAGTAAAGTTGCAGTGGCCGAACTACAGGTGCTATATGAAGATCAGGATACAAGCGTTGGCTTGCCTTCGCAGAAATGCCAGTGCGTGCTGTGACTTCCAGGTTCATGTACAGGGGACTTTGCTCAATTCCAGATATCCTCTCCTACAAGGCTCCCGTCAGCCTCCCCGAGGATGAAGTGGAGGGTAAGTGATATTTCATTTTAAGTTGAAGGGGGACGTTATCTGTGGCGATAGTGCTGCGAGTACTTTGTGAATGTGGCTTTCAGCACCACGGAGAGCGCCCTGCGGCAGCCTCTACTGTCCACAATGAAGAAAGTGCTTGTTTTTTTCCTACACACTACTGATTTATTTTCTTTCTCTTTTTTTTCATTTATAGGCTACTACGAATTGTAGATATTTTCATTTATATTATGTTGGTTTTGAAACGACCGTATGAATAAACGCCATCACATTAAATCTATATGGAGTTCAAAGCTTGCGATATGAAGGGTGAAGGTGGGCGTTCATATCTAAACACAAATGTCGCAAATGTCTGTAGTATTTTAACACTTGAATGAGTCAACAATTACAAATAATACTGAATCTTTGATAAAGTCACATTTAATGACAAATGGCTAATCATTTTGATAGATGCTCACATCATATAAAATCAATGTAAACTATTCATCAAACCATTTCATTCTTTTATTCTCCATCCAAGTGCCTTCGAGAAACACATTTTGTGTGATTTTATACATATTGTTTCTGTGTCAGCCTTCCAATGTGTGCATGCATGTGATACACAGACCTAGCTGAGACTCATTCAGTTCCTGAGAGATAGAGGCCTACCTCTTAATTTTTCCTTAATTATATTTAGTGATGTGGGGAATTTATTTAAAGCATTTTAATTTATGAAAAGAGTTGGAATATGAAATCAGATAGCATATCTCATGTCTGCTTTAGCTATATTATAGTCTATTGAGTCCATATACAGACCATTTACACCATGTTGGCTCAAAAACATGTTGAATGATAAAAGTGTCCTCTTTATTTAATATGTTAACAGACTCTCTGAATAATGTAACAACAATTTTGCATTATATCTATCCACTATGATGATGCCATGGCAAATGAAAATATGGCTTGTCAAATGAAAATATTTTCAGAATGACATAAAAATTAATGACTTTTAATTACAGTTATTAATAATGTTTTATTTGATTGTCTCCTGATATTTAAAGGACAATCGATCATGGCACTTATTTATCCAAATTTTTTTCCATTGTAATTAATTTAGAGGAAATCAGAAAGTGGTCCAACTTTCCAATCAGGCATACTTAATATATACTTAATGTTAACGTTAATATTAGGATCATTAGAAAAGTTTACGGCATTGTATGTTGTGACACGGCAATGTATCTGGCACATCTGCAGAGATCCGTGAAGCCTTTAAGGTGTTTGACCGTGATGGGAATGGATTCATCTCAAAACAGGAGCTGGGAGTGGCCATGCGGTCTCTTGGTTACATGCCAAACGAAGTGGAGCTGGAGGTGATCATTCAGAGACTGGACATGAATGGTATATCAGCCCTCACAAAAATTTCATGTTTTGGACACACAAGCTCTGCACATTTCAGCACATAACATTCTTTGCTAAGATGTGACATTCTTTGGATCACTATTAATTCGTCTTGTTTTGATTAGATCTAAGCACTGTTACGGGAGCAATTATTAGAGAGGTATGACGGAATTGCAAATTCAATATAAAACAACTTCAAGAGCAAATCAATTCAATGTTGTAATGATAATTGTGAATCACTGAACAAAGGCCTGATGTTTCTGATAAAGATTCAAAGATTAGAGTCTGTCTGTTCTGCTGGATCAGCGTAAGATTACAATCTCCCATCAGGTTACAGTGAAGCTGGTCTCTGTTTTCGTATCTTTAATTTCACAGGTGACGGTCAGGTTGACTTTGAAGAGTTTGTAGCACTTCTCGGGCCAAAACTGTCTTCAGCTGGTATGCCTGACAGGTTCCACGGAGCCGAGTTTGACTCCATATTCTGGAAGGTGTGGAGGTTTTCTTTTAAATAATCTCAATTATTTTGCCCCATATATAGTCTCAATGATTAGTTCTGTCTGGCTTCAGCTTTACTTTGCCCCATTGTTCTGTGACTCCCTGTGATTACTGCTGGAAAAAAAGATTATTCATACATTATTCACACTCTGCAATTAGCTTGCTGACATTCCTTTGGTAGTAATATCACTGAATTAAAATGAATGTTGAAAGTGCTGCTTTGATCCATTAAAAGGCAATATTCTCTTAAATGTGCTATTTAGTATAACTAATCTGTGCATTAGCCGCTGATCATTTATAGTGGTTATATAATCATTTGCAGGAACATTTGGCATTTTGAACATTGTTCCTTTAATGAAAAGGTCAATTTTACTCTCTTTTCATTAGTGTGATATGCAAAAGCTGACTGTGGATGAGCTGAAGAGACTCCTGTATGACACCTTCTGTGACCATTTGACTATGAAAGACATTGAGAACATTATAATGACAGAGGAGAGTCACTTAAACAGCCCCGAGTGCCAAGTAGATATTGACAGTAAGTCTTCAAACACTAACAATTCTCAAAAGAAAAAAGAAAGGAAAAAAACATAGCAAAACTGATACAAACATGATACATTGACCTTGACTGTTTGTCTCTAGCATATGCGCTCCCTGTGTGTGCCCACGCATTCATTTCATTATGAAGTGTCTGGGCATTATCATGTCAATCAAATTTGTCTGTCAACTCCATTAAAAACCCAAGACACTGAGGCCATTGCTGCAGTGTAGAAAAACTGTCTATTTTTAGCTGAAATATATGCTCTTGATAGTCCTGGGGAAATAAAGGAGCTCATGAATCTGTTTGAGCAGGACAGTAGGGAGTGTAGCTGCAATTGAGAATACCTCATACTCTAAGGTAGAAAATATATTTTTATAAAGACAGGGGCTAATTTCAGATTAGCATACTAGAATATTACCCTAATTATTTCTGCCATATATATATATACATAGCAGAAACAGTAAGAGTAAGAGTAGTATGGTACTATATACAATATCGAATCCTTTTTCGTTATTGATTTAATCCGTGCTTATGAGCAAATCAATCACTGCATCCGAAATCTAATACTTCCCTACTATATAGCATGCCAAAAACAGTATGCTAAAAGAGTAGCATGTCCAAACACATAGGCTACATCCAAAATTGCATAATTCCGTACTATATAGTAGGTGAAAAACAGTACGCTAACAGAGTAGCATGTCCAAACACATAGGCTGCATCCAAAATCGCATACGTCCCTACTATATAGTAGGTGAAAAAACGTACGCAAACAGAGTAGCATGTCCAAACACATAGGCTACATCTGAAATCGCATACTTCCCTACTATATAGTATGCCAAAAACAGTATGCTAACAGAGTAGCATGTCCAAACACATAGGCTACATCCAAAATCGCATACATCCCTACTATATAGTAGGTGAAAAAACGTACGCAAACAGAGTACCATGTCCAAACACATAGGCTACATCTGAAATCACATACTTCCCTACTATATAGTATGCCAAAAACAGTATGCTAACAGAGTAGCATGTCCAAACACATAGGCTACATCCAAAATTGCATACTACCCTACTATATAGTAGGTGAAAAACAGTATGCGACGAATTTACAGTACTCAAAAAGAGTAGGCAAAAAGTACCTGGATGACCAACATGACATACACTTTACTATCCCATGAGGCCACAGGAGAGGATTTGTGAATGGCAAAGCAGCAACATAACTGATGCTGTAGGTCACATGATAAGGGCAACATGGCGAATGTAGTACGTCCAGATTGCATTCATACTACACACACTCATACTATACAGAATGTACTTGTTAGAGGTTGTGAAGTAATTACTTAAAATAAGTACCTACTCAAGAATGCGATTTTGGAAGCAGCCATAGTTTTCCAAAAAAAAAAAAAAAAACGGATGACCTACTACTTCTGCCGAGATTCTGAAGTATGCATTTGATAAACACTTTACTATCCCATGAGGCCACAGGAGAGGATTTGTGAATGGCGGTGGGGTGACGCAACTGACGCCGTAGGTCACATGACTGTGACAACATGGCAGATGTAGTACGTCTGAATTTCATTCATACTACCCATATTCATACTATATAGAACATACTCTACTATACAGTATGCGATTTCAGACGCGGCAACAGATAAATTAACTCACTTGTAAAGACAGGCACTTGTCGCCACCTACTTATGAAACCTACAGAAAGAGGCACTGAAAAGTCTCTACTACTACTGAACAGACTGACAAGTGGAGTGATACAAACAGTGATGAGTCCTAGAGTTGTTGGACTATATCATTAATCAGATTCAAGGACCAATGTTGTATAGCTAAATATATACTGTATGTCTGTTGAAAAAAAACAGTGATAATCTTTTCTCTTCTTGTCTTCAAAGCAAGTCCCATGCAACAAGTCAAGCACACCTGTGTGCGCAAGAGCTTGATTTGTGCCTTCGCCTTTGCATTTATCATCAGCGTCATGCTCATCGCAGCCAATCAGATGCTTCGAAGAGGAATGAAATGAACAGTTCTGTTTCTAGACAACGGATGGCTGACAAAAGGAAACAAGGTAAAAATGCAAAAAAGTCCACTAATGTCGCTAGTCTTAATGATCACAGTTTTACAGAAACACCAAAGGCTGCACTTTCATTCTACTATAAACTCAAGGTAAAGACAGACTGTTGTTAGACAGGCAAAAGAACAATTTAGTCCAAATCAATATAGTTTAAAAGTGTCATGGTCATTATTGTGTAGAAACAAAACAGGAGCAATTAGTAATGATCATTTTCCTATAAAATATTACATTTTCCTTATGTTACAAAGTAGACATCTATTATAATGTAGCACATATTATATTGTATTGTTGTAATTCACTTTATATCAACACTGTGTCAGAGTCATTATATAACATGACATTGACAAAAATATTTCCCCAATTTGTAACAACATTGTGTCACTGGATCATGTATGGCACATAGTTTAAGATTTATTTTACAAACATGGTCCCAAACACCACCGGTTTGACCTTTGGGGATATACAGAAAGAAATGACAGATTAAATATTATTCATCTAAGTCACTAAGAGTAGTTAGGCTCCAAGCAATTAAAAAACAAACAAAATGAATGTACTAGAAATTTACCAGTAATAAACTGTGATGGAAAATAGAATATAAATTTGGTGACAACCCAAAGTGTTACTGAATCGAACCTGTGCAATTGTCTTTTGTTAACTTGCAAAAACAGTATTTCTTCCAGTCTTGACTCTCAGGATTGTTTGTTGACAGGTGTTTTATTAATTTGTGTGAGAAAAAGCATTGTGAAAAATGCCTGAATATTACAGACTATTCGTATTGTGTGCCACACGAGGCTAAATGTTTTTGTCGATATCCTGCAATATAACTGTTCTGAGTGTTAATACATATGATTACATATTTGCATGAAATGTTTCTTAGCATTTTAATAACATCAGTGCTGTCAGTGAATTATCTATCAGTCTGTATCAATATTATAATTATTTTCTTTAACAATGTGTGGTTTTCATTGTTATGGGGTGTTGTAATTTGTATAATGGCAAATTCTTAAGTTACGAATCATGCCATTAACTTTCTCTCAACATTTACTTTTAACCTAATATGGGTAACACTTTACAATAAGGTTTCATTTGTTAACATTAGTTCATGTATTAACTAACATAAACTAACAATGAGCAATACATTTGTTACAGTCTTTGTTAATGTTAGTTAATAAAAATACAGTCGTTCATTGTTTATTCATGTTAGTTTACTGTGCATTAATGAATGTTATCAAATACATATAATATATTAGTAAATGTTGAAATTAAAAATTAATAAATACTTTAGAAGTATTGTTTATTCTTAGTTAATATATTAAAGGGATAAGTTCACCCAAACATGAAAATTCTTTCATCACTTACTCACCCTCAAGTTTGATCTAAATCTGTACAAGTTTCTTTCATCTGCTGAACACTAAAGAAGATATTTTGAAGAATATGAGTAACCAAACAGATGACTTCCCTATAGAAGTCAATGGGGCCCATAAACTGTTTGACAATAATGACAGAATTGTCATTTTTTGGGTGAACTATCCCTTTAATTAACTAATGTTAACTAATGAAATATTATAGTAAAGTGTTACCCCAATGTCTCCACATTATTCTGGTCAACTGGAAAATTACAGGTTAGGTTTAAAACTTTCATTTCTTTTAAGTTTATGCATAAATAACTCAAAGGGAATGAAACACTAGTGTACATTATTCTAAAGTACTATTTTGAAATAGCTTTAAGTTTGGAGTGAGTTAATGGTAACAAGCAATATTTGGCTTATGCATACTCTGAAATAAATGTATGCATCCAGCATCTATCTGTAATGTATGCATTTGTCAGTAATCTCAGTGCCTAAACAGTAAGTTGGATGGTGTTGTTTTGTGTGTATTAGGTTTGGAGTTCAAAGTCTATATTTTTGTGCACTTTCCCAGTACATGTGTTTATGCTATATCACATATGACAATTAATTGATATAAATAATATGTTTTCTCTGACTTCTGAAAAACAATAATACATGTCTCTCATGACTAAGAATTTAAATGGATCTACAACTGCATATGATTGAAATTATAGGAGTATTGCATTAGTTTACCGAGGTTGTAGAGTGAAGCTCGCTTCAGATTAATATTACAGAAGGTATTTCTATTATGTGTAATAAGCAAACTCAGACATTCTGACTTGCTGCTTTTTTACACAACGGACCATGAAGGTAACGCTGACATGACGGCACAACCTTTGCGCAAAATAAGCGATGACAAAAACCTTTCTTTGCAGTTGCATGCATTTGTAATTTTATGACATGTTGTATTGTGTAATGTTAAAGTCAGCCTTTGTTCTCAAAATATGCAACCTATGCTTTTTGATGACAATTTACTGTGATAGATATATATACAAATTGAGATATACTGATTTCAGGACATCAGAAACATATCATGCTTTCGATTTCCAAAGCTCAAGCATGTGATCTGCTGTGCAAATTGTTTTTACGCACTAATAGGGTATTATTATTTAACATAGTAATATGTTTTTTTAATCAGAGTAATAAATGGGAAGACTCCTAGAATTATATGAAATATAGTTTTATTTTTGTATTTTCCCAATAATTTCTTTAATAAAAATCCATCTTTTTTCACATGGAAAAATTACAGCAAATCTATTGCATTCAACATAATGGCTGATACACATTGGCGGTTACAAATTGGCTCACATTATTATATTAATGTAGTGATGTAACAGTAATATATACAATGTATGTAACTTTATATTTCATCAATGTAGCCCTAGAAAACCACCTTGAATCTATGATGTTCCAAAATGTGCTGATGTTACATTTAAATGTACCATGTGAACAACTGAATTAAACCAGTGGTGCTTCTTCTTTGGTCTTTTTCATTATTTAACCCATTCAACATTTTTGCATTTGAGAGTACAAAATCAGATTGTGAGTATCAGAGACATTTCAGAAATTACTGTACGCAGCACTTCAATAAGTGCTGTTAGTGCAATGAGTTTGGCTGAATTTATTTGGTCACATTTTCACACAAATACGCATATAAAATACATGCTTTAGTGGAACGGGTACGCTGTCTTTCTTTTTTGCAACTGATGCTGGTTACTAAACTCTACTAGATCAGCAAAAAGTATCTAGCAATGACGCAGAGGCGACTTATTTTATCTTTGCTCCAATAGAACTTTTCATCACCAGGCCTATAAATCTAATACATCTCAGTCAAGTGTAACATTCATCAATTAGGACAACGGGAATTTACTAAGTCCATGCAAGCTACCAGTACAAAATGTAATCAGGACTAAATTGAAAAAGCTTGCCTCATCTGAATTTCAATCTAAACCACAGAAGGCAGACAAAAACAATAGCGTTCAGCCTGAGAACACTGTCAACATCTTGATAAATAGCAAATAAAAGCAACCAATTATGTTAACTTCTAACTTTAACAGAAATAACATCATGTGCTCCTTTACAGACACACAAATTACAACTCCATATTATGAAATTCATTGCACTGGATTTGTTTTTGTTTTTAAAAAAAGCATTTTCTTTTAGCATGCACCTCAACTTCTATTGCTATCCAATTTCATTCAAATAAGTACACTGTTTATTTTTACAAACTCCATTTTAACCCCATTCATTTTGCAGTGTCACTCTCCAACCACAATTTGGTGGAGGATGGAGAGATGGAGGAAGATCTGGAATAGACAGCAGATACGGAGGTATCTCAATGTTTTCAGTGCATTCTTCCTCTTCCACCTTTAAAACTCTGAAAATAAAAGGAGTAACAGTTTAAACTGCTGAGCTCAAGATCATGTGTGTGTATTCTAACACTGGAACCTATATGCAGGTAATTATGCAAATGAAACAGCTGCAGGCATCTCATTTTAATGTGTCAAGGTGACCTCTAAAACAAGATTTTTCATGTATTTTGAATGCTCTGAAGCACAATTGCACCCAAGCAGCTGGAATTCCTCATACATAAAGATAAGCAACATGTTCAATCATAACATAAAACTGGTTGTAAAAAGTCTCTCTGTTTTTGCTATGCTGAACCCCAGAAAACGGGTAACATAAGCATCATCTTTCATGGTAGAATGTGAATTGTGAGTTCAGTGTGAGCAGGGCTGGAAATGGGGGGGTAACGTGGGGGGATGCGGAGTCGGGGGACTGAATTTCGAGGGGGGACAGTGTTTCAGTTCAAATTGGTTCGATTTTTTAGGGAAATGAAAGGGATCTCTATCTTTTTTAGTCAATAGCCACGAAAGCGAATACAGCTTGAATACAAATTCAGCACAAAAACATAGTGCAATAAAAAAAATATATATACACGTGGCCCTGGACCAAAAAAACTGTCATAAATCGCAAGGGTATATTTGTGGCAATAGCCAACAATACATTGTATGGGTCAAAATTTTCGATTTTTCTTTTATGCCAAAAATCATTAGGATATTACGTAAAGATTATGTTCCATGAAGACATTTTGTAAATTTCCTACTGTAAATATATATTTAAAAAAAAAATATTATTAGTAGTAATATGCACTGCTAAGGACTTCATTTGGACAACTTTAAAGGCAATTTTCTCAATATTTAGATTTTTTTGCACCATCAGATTCCAGATTTTCAAATAGTTGTATTTTAGCCAAATAATGTCCTGTCCTAACAAACCATACATCAATGGAAAGGTTACTCAAATATAAATCTCAATTTTAAAAATGTGACCCTTATTATTTTTGTGGTCCAGGGGTCACATATAATAAAAAAAATGCACCAGTACAAATCAGCTATGTCTACTAAAAATTTGACAAACGTAGTTACGATCACAGCGGAACATTAGCTGGATTTCATTTGACATGATCCAGGATTGTTAGGTTCTTCGAAGCTCATCCCGGAGTTGCTGTCATAGCAACAGGTTCGAGAGCAGGCTTATTTCATGTAAACAGGATTAGATCGCATCTTTTTAAGCGAATGTGATACTTAAAGTCTGTCGCAGCCACTGCTACTTTCTAACAAGAGTACCTCGTTGAACCAGGAACAATAATAATAATAATATAGATGCTAATATGAAAATAATATTATAATGCTGTGTATAGTCTATCATAATATAGACAGTTTTACTCACTGAGAGATTTATTTGTGGGGGAATAATTACCTAATAAATTTATTCTTACACACATGATGTACAGTTAGTCTATGCTGAACATTCATTTAAACGGTGATGCTATTATGGGAGTGGCATGATGCAGCGCAGGAGACACAGTAACTTAGTAAAAAAATGCTGTCTGCTGTGCTGTCAAACTTTCATTAATGCGGTTACATAACAAATCTGCTTCACAGGTAAAATTAAATGAATTGCTAATTACAACATTGAAATAAAAATGGAACCCTGCTCATTGAGTACAAACAATATCATGTGATGAAACATGTTGTAAGAAGGAGGGGGAGATCAACTCATTAATACTATTTCAATTCTGAAAATTCTGAACATTAGGCAGCAACATGGTTTTTTAAAAAAACTCCCATGTCTATAGTAATACCCTCAAAACAAAAATGATAAACATCAAATTTTAACCATTCTTTAAGAAAAAGGATAAGTCAGTATTATTATATATTCTAGATTCATTATTTTTTCTAATTATTTTGATTTTTAGAATGCACATTAGCTTCCTTTACCCTGGATTCACATTTAAGAGCATTTGATATTTGTTGATTTCCAAAACACTAAAATGAGCACTAAACATTCTACAGTTTTCTGTAACCTGAGGACAAATGTATTTAAAATGTTTGTGAGACTGGTTAAATTCTGCATGCACCACATATGCAGATTCTCACACAATGTATCTTTAATTTGGCTAGAAATTTTGTGCAATTATCTCCAAGCAGGGACTCTGTTGAATGAACATGTTTGTGCCACACACAATTCATAAATGTCGTTCACTGACCTCTTTATGTGCCCGTTTTGAAATAAAAAATTTTTGGACATTTTTTTGGTGGAAACATGACATATGTTTAATGTAATTATAGAAGATAAAAAAATATTCCCACCTAAAGTCCCCCCAGTAAATATCTCAGCCATTTTCAGACATGCTTGCGAGGAAGAAAGGTGATCATTTGTCAACATCAAACTCAAAATAAATAAGACCTGAGCCCAGATTACCAATCTAAGTGAATGAAACAAGTATTGGAAACAATCCAGCCTTTCCAAATCACCATTCTGTGCAGTATCCTGCATTAAGTACCTTCCTGATGTCAAAGCAGCTCGTTTCTTCTCTCTTCTGGAGAGCCATTCATCAGTGCTGCGCTTAGTAGACGACCTATCTTGGTCAGGGTCTTCCTTCCGTCGTTTTTCATCTGACAGGAAATTAAAACAATTTACTCAGTTTATCAAATTGTGAATATGTTCAAGTGTATGTCAACAGCCTTAAGCATTAAGCATGCCTTCTCAGTTCAAAACACTTTAAACTATGGCTTAAAGATCACTGATACACCTAAAAGGAATCAGGAGTAGGGTTGCAAAATTCTGGGAATTTTACAAGTTGGAATCGTTCCATGGAAATGACTAAATAATATATGGAAATCAACTGCAATTATTGAGAATAAACTAGAAATTTGCAAAATTGCAGGTTAGCCTATAACAGGGAACTTAAATGTTGTTGAAAAAAATCATAATGCTTGCAGCATAAAAATTTGTTTTAATGCAAATTGAGTTGAATTTCTACCCTGCGCATATCTCGATCACATGCACACTGCTCACAGGCTATTGAGGCCACACCCCCTGGGGGGTGGGGGGTGGGGTCAAAGAAAGAATCAGTTAAAGTTCTACTCACAAATAATAATTTTTTACAATTCATATTAGTTTGCATGCATGTTTGCTTATGATCAAACAAAATGTTTACCTCAAATTTCCAATTAATTCCCTTTAATTCCATGGGAATATTTCCAAAACTCCCCAGCTTAACCCTTGTGTGTCCATATGTGACATTTTTGTCTTATTCAGGTTTTTTCATTTATTATTTATCATTTTGCCTGTGTTAATGCCAACTGCATACATTTTGGCACAAGTGTGTATTTTTATCGGTGTATTTTACTATTTCACCCCCATTTCATTTAATAAATCTATTTTACACTAGATACACAATAGTTACACTCAGTACCTTAAGGACAAAAATGTCCCCATTGAAACTGCAATTTTTAATCTCAGGGCCATTTAACTATAGAATGATGCAGTCTTTGTTAATATGCTTTCATTCTGCTGGCAAGGCTTCAAAAATGATCTATTTAAAAAAAAAAATTTTACCAGATGGTGGCATTTTCTCAGGTTTGGCATATAAAGCAAATACTCTGCATATTATAGAGCCAATTGGATCAATTATGCAGCTAACATGGATGTCAGAGTGTGTTGTGTGTAATTTAAAAAAATATGTGTGTGTGTAATATTTGAGAGAGAAAAACTCTACTGCACTGCAAATCACAAATCCAACCACTTTGTGTACCAGTAAATCTTACTAAAAAAGTACATTTTTTGAGATATTAACCTCAAATTTGGAACACAACTTGTTTAGATTTATGGCTTTGATTTTCTAGCAGCTTTGAGTTCAAAATGTTTTATTAAATATATATTTTATATAAAATAATGTTCATAAATAATTTTCATAAACTTAACACTCTATAACTTTTTTGCTCACTTTTTTAACTTTTGTTTTAGATCAACAAAAATCAGCCAAGGATCTTCTTTAAAATGAGACCAAACTTAAGTCTGTGCTCCAAAGCTTCAATTTTGTATGACGTTTTTTGTTGTTCTTCTTGTTGTTGACATTGACATTTTTGTCCTCTAAAGACCTTATAGTAACTTTTTTAAATTGATGCAAATCCCATGGAGAGTTTCTGGAAATGTTCTTCCCCTTTACAACCCTAATCAGGAGATCACTGTAGCAAGGTAGCAACTCACCATCAATCTTTTGCTCCAGCATCTTCATGTACCTCTCAGACATGTGTGAAAAACGACAGTTTGTGCCAAATACACACTGTCCTGAAAGACAGTAAGAGAAACAACAACACTATTAGGTTCATAAAAGAAAATGTATTTAACTAAAGAAGCAACACGTCGGTTTACTCTGTCAAATGTCTTACCTGTCTGAAGAAACTTTCTGCAGGGCTCCTTTGTCCGCTCTTCATTTAAAACTGTGGCAGCGTCTGAAAATAACAATTAAAACGTGTTTTACCTCTACACAATTGTTCTAAAGCCTCCTGCTGCAGTGTATAGTTTCCTGTGAGTACCTCTGAAGTTGTCAAACCAGGCTTTCTTCGCCCGGTGGTGCTGGACGCCGTTCAGGTGCTTCTTTCTGTTGTGTAGGTTGTCCTGAAAGCTGCGATCACAGTAGTCGCAGTAATACCTCTTCCCCATTGTTCTCGATGCAGACTACAAATCAGACTTAAATTTAAATAAATGTTAATTAAGTAAATATATGTATATATCAATATACATTTTCGAACTCGTCTAAAAACATGTTTCTTCTGGCAGCGAGTTCAATATGGCGGCGACAACATGCTGGCTGCGCAGACTCAGAATTAAGTGACGTATAGCACCCTCTAGCGGACAGACGCCTCACCGTCACCACCTTATAAACGTTTACACTCCACATTTGAGACTGAAAAGTCAACAATTGTTGGCGTATTTTACGAGATCAACTATTAATGCGTAGACTATCTAGATTTGATGTTCATGTCTGTGTCTGTGTCTGTCAAAAAAAGCTTCATAAACGGAAGCATGTAAAAAATATGCCCTAATAGACATAATAACTAGCCTACCATAAATATAATATTCAGGCCTGTTATTATTCAAAAGATCATCATATGATCACAAGACATGTAATACACAGCAGTAGTCAGTTGCATTATGTTGCATTATATTGTAGCATTATTGTTGAATAAGTATTACATTACTAGGCTGCGTTTCCCAAAAGCATCATGAGAGACCTTGTTCCACGATCAATTTAGGCTTACGATGCATTTGCAAAACACGGCCCTATTCAGTTGAACAATTTTGGTAGTGTTCACCGGTTACAGTTGCGACCAAGTATTGAACAAGTTGTGACCTAATGGTTGTGGCCCACAAAGTTGGGGCCTAATGGTTAGAGAGTCAAATAAACCCAAAGGTTGTGGGTTCAATTCTCAATCCCAACAGGAAATGACTGAGGTACCCTTGAGCAAGACACCTAACCCGCTGAATGGCTGCCCACTGCTTCGGGTGTGTGTGTGTTCACTACTCACTACTCTTAAATAATGAGTGTGCACTAACTTGGATGGGTTAAATGCAGAGGACAAATTCCAAGTATGGGTTACCATACTTGGCCTTCACGTCACTTCACTAAATCACACATAACATTTTAAAAATGTTTTAATGCACATTGCTTGTTTCATTTCAGCTAGATTTTACATGAGTAACATGTGCTCACTTAGCTGTGCTCATTTAATTAGGGTTTAAATGAGTTCATTTAAAACTAAACTTCAGTTGGAAAAAATATTCTGCACTGTAGAAAAGGTGAAATATAGCTATTTACATAAAAAGGTTACTTAAAGGGATTCACTTTCATCGCGTGGAAAAAAATATGTAAAGAAAGTGAAGTGACATTGGTTGTTGGCCCCAGTATTCTCCTGAGTAAATAATATTGACAGGTCCCCACTAGAGGCTCTTCTTATATGTTAATCCAAAAATGTGTTCAGATATTGACAGGGCCTTATTTAAATTCATTTGGAAAAACAGAACAGAATATGTAAAGAGAAAAACGATTATTAGCAAATTTTCAGATGGTGGGCTTAACGTTCTTGATTTCAGTACTCTCAATATAATTTATAAAATGAATTGGATAAAACACTGCTTGACCCAGAATAATTCTATTTGGTTTTATATCACCAACCTGTTTTTTGAAAAATGTGGTGGATTAAACTTTTTACTAGCATGTGACTTCAAATGTAGCAAACTTCCCATCTAATTATCTAATTTTCACAAGTAATCACTAGAAGCATGGAAAATAGCCTTTAAACATAATTTCTCTCCACACTCATGCATATTATGGAATAACCAACATGTGATATCTAAAAGAAAGAGTATATTTAAAAGAGAATGGTTTGATAAGGGAATTATATTTATTTATTTCTGACTTACTAAATGGTGATGGTGAGATTTATACTTATCAGCAATTTCATTCTCTATCAGGGATTGAGTCTTCGTATAGAGATTTCCATATGGTGGTGAAAAGCATTTCCACTAAATTGCTTCACCTTATGAAAGCTCATCTCAGTTACAATTCAGTGTGCCGGGAGACTCCAAAACTTGTTATTGGATGTGTTAATATATTGGATATGAAGTGTAATAACGCTTACATCAGAAATTGTATTACTCGAGATAAGTTGTTACCCAAAAGTCCCTATACTTTCAAGTGAGAAAATTTGGTCAGTAAGCAATACGTTTTTACTGCCAAATAAGGAAAAGGAAATTCATTTTAAAATACTGCACAGGTATTATCCATGTAATGTGTTTCTTAACAAGTTTAAAGAAGACTTCTCACCACTATGTTCTTTTTGTAAAATCGAATCTGAAACTCTCATACATTTATTTTGTAATTGTAAATATTCAGAAGACTTCTGGAAGCAGATATCTATGTAAATAATCAAAATAGAAGAGTCTATGATCCTCTTCTTAGACTGTAATACTGGATCTGATATTATTGATAACACATTTTATTAACGTGATTAACACAAGTTAATTCTTCTTCTTGGGAAGTTTCATATTCATAAAGCTAAAGTAATGTCTATAAAACCTGCATTTAAGTTTTTCTGTAAAGATCTTAAAATATTTTATGACTCATTGAACTCAATTACTAGAAATAAGAAATGTATTAAAACATCTCTCATATTGGAAAAAGTCATTTGCAAAATGTAATGTTTTATCTTGTACAATGTAAGATCTGTTATGCGTGTCCCCCAAGTTCTGTTTGTTTTTTGTTTGATGTTAAATGTCATTGTATGTTTGTTTTTTTTATGTTTTTTTTTTAAACTGAATAAAAAAATAAATAAAAAAGGGGAAAAAAATAAATAATAATATTGACGGAAGTTTGATTTGTGGTGAACTGTTCCTTTAACTGTAAAATCCCTTCACACACTCCCACTCAGCAGGGGGCAGTAGAACTCAAGCTTTGCTATCACACCTTTCATATTAAATATGCTGCTCTGCATCGGTACACACTGAAACAGCTCATGTGCTGGTGTGTGGCGGTATAACACACTGAACGCAGCACACTTTGACTAATCTACTCGTCCATCTTTGGATGTATTTCAATGTGGTGTCTCTGACGCCGACTATAACCAGAGACTGAAATCTCCCATTGGAGCACAGACGCTGTTACAGCTGACACTGGCCCCGATGGCCAAGAACACGCTGTCTTCGCGCTTCAGAAAGGTGGACATTGATGAATTCGACGAGAATAAATTCGTGGACGATCACGATGAGGCTGCAGACCAGCAAGGACCTGATGCGGCGGAAGTGGACAACCTTATCAGGAAATATCCTTTAATGTGAGCGAAACGTTTTTGTGGATTGAGACATGAACGTGAGCCCGTGTGACATGAGCGCGCGCCTCGCTCTGTACAGTACTAGGGCATGATGATGACGTGATGATTGTGCTGATTTGTTTACAAGATTTTAACATCGCGTTGTTTTGTGTTCATTTAAACTGCAGCGACACTTTGTTATAGTTTATAAGTTGATATAAAATGTATCACTGTTTCCATAAAAAATATCAAGCAGCACAGCTGTTTTTAACATTGATAATAAGAAATGTTCCTTAAGCACCAAATCAGCATATTAGAATAATTATATGTTACGTAATATTATAGAGGAAAGTTAACTAGTAAAGCGGGTAGTATAATTACCTAGTTTAATCACAAATGCTGCCTAGCAAAATTAATATATGTATTTTACTCTAATTAAACAAATTTCGTGTCCAGTGAAAGTATGTTTTATGCCTGGTCACAACTAAATGAGGGAGGGAATGGTCAGTTGCATAGGCAGAAAAACAGAAAGATGCAAACAATACATTAACTTTTTTGAATAGTCATTTAATGTAACAGTGAGTTACATTAAAATCTAAAATTTCATCATGTAAATCAATGTTACTTATTCAAAATGGAACTGTTTACCTTTGGTCACAAATGTGAACACTGACATATTCATGTGTCCTTTTATGAGACAATTTTTTTATGAGTTCTTTTATGGAGCTTTATAAGACATACATTATCTTTTAGAGAGGAAGTAAACAGCACGGGTCATGTGAATGTTTACAACAGTCATGTAAAAATGTAATTATTTACAGTTGAGAACTCTGTATAAAATGTATCAGAAACCCTTAAAACTCCTAGTAACCTTTGATTACAAATGTAACCAATTGGATAAAAATGCTTCATTTGCATTCAAAACTTGATGGGCAGCTTATGTTTTAAGAAGCAGTGAAATGTTTCTCCTCATTTTAAGTGGCTCGTGTTTCAAAATTAAATTCAGCTGACCCAATATCAACTTTTATTTGATATAATATAATGTATATTCTTATATTCATTTATTCAGCTGCTGAGATGCATCATTCTGTCACAGTGTTCCAATTAGGTTAGACTGCACTCATCGTAATAGGCATTTGAAGCAAACAGTCGTCTGCATTGTCTCAACGTAATAAACCTGTTAAGGAGGGTTGTGAATCCACACACTATTGTCACGTTGCCATTTGTTTCCTTGTACTGTATAGGCTGAGGTATACAATAGTGTGATTGTCTCTGTGATCTTTCTGTTTGTTTGTGATCTCCATGGTGCCAGTTAGGCTCACAGGTGAAATGTGCCCAAACATGACGACTCTAGTTTTTGGATGAAGAGTTGTTGCCAATAATGTGATCATTCATTTTGCTGTTATTACCCTCTCTGAGCTGTCTAAAAGGGTTGGGATTTGGCCCTGGCAGGATGTGAAATGAAATTTGGCTGCCATATCTGAGGCCCGTCACCTCATGACTTCTCTCCTCATTGTGCCACTGCCCAGAGACTTCTGATTTGCATCGGGCTTCCTCTTCCTCTCTGCTCTACCACGGTACCTGGTTTAGTAAGTTCCTGCTGATGTTATCTTGAGTTGTTTTAGACCGAATCTTTTATGCAGATTTTACTCACACATGCAACAACTAGGAGATTCACTGTTTCAGTTTTTCTCACTTAAAGTCTCAAACCTGTAATAAGCACTCATTAACCTTCTCTATGGACTGTAAGATGTGCAGCTTTTGAGTCTGATGGTCTGTCTGACTGGTGGGCATCAGTATCTGACTTGTTTAGCAGCACTTCTGTGCAGTGGGGCAGAATGCAAAAAGCTTGATCTGCTGAACTGCAAGGTGTTATTATAGAGCGCTGAGCCGCACTTTGAAAAACAAGAGGTCCCACAGGAACCCTAAATGTTCCCTTTAGAGCTTGTTGGCGTTTTGAATGAATCCCTGGCAGTGCATGCTATTACCACACTCTTGATATGGGATAGAAGAGAGAAAATTGTTAATAATAATATTAATAACAGTAACGCATGCAATTTTATACATTTATATATACAATTTAAACTTTTTAAAAATATTTTTGAAAGAGGTCTCTTATGCTCACCAAGGCTGCATTTATTTGATAAATATACAGTTAAAAGAGTAATATTGTGAAACATTACAATTTTTAATTTTAAACCGTTTTCCATTCAGAATGTAATGGCAAAGCTGTATTTTCAGCATCGTTACTCCAGTCTTCAGTGTCACATGATCATTCAGAAATCATTCTAATATGCTGATTTGCTGCTCAAGAAGCATTTCCTATTATTATCGATGTTGAAAACAGTTGTGCTGCCTAATTTTTAGGATTCTAGAAGAACGGCATTTATTTGAAATAGAAATCTTTGTAACATTATAAATGTCTTTAATGTCACTTTTGATCAATTGAATGCATCCTTGCAGAATAAAAGTATTAATTTCTTGCAAAAAACAATCTTACTGACCCCAAACTTTTTATGGATGGATGGTTGGATGTTCCAGAGTTGAAAGTTAATAAGACGTTTTTTGAATTCTCATTTGTGACCCTGGACCACAAAACCAGTCATAAGGGTCAATTTTTTGAAATTGAGATTTAAACATCATCTGAAAGCTGAATAAATATGCTTGTTAGGATAGGACAATATTTGGCCTATTTGAAAATCTGGAATCTGACGGTGCAAAAAAATCTAAATATTGAGAAAATCGCCCTTAAAAGTTGTCCAAATTAAGTCCTTAGCAATGCATATTACTACTAATGATACATTTGATATATTTACGGTAGGAAATTTACAAAATATCTTCATGGAACATGATCTTTACTTAATATCCTAATGATTTTTGCCATAAAAGAAAAAATTATAATTTTGACCCATACAATGCATTGTTGGCTATTGCCACAAATATACCTGTGAGACTTATGACTGTTTTTGTGGTCCAGGGCCACATTTATGGTTCTCTGAGACTGGCTATTTTTGGACATGTTCTGTTGTTTTTAAGAGTAATGTAAATGTGAGGGTATCTCTGACAACACCCACCTTGTAAAATCTTTCATGGTATTTATCATGAAAACGCAGTAAGGCACATGTCTTCCTTTTGTTTTATTTTAATTAATTTATTTTTGTTTCTAAATAGCTGAGAGTGAAATGTTATCATTTTACTGCAACTAAAATCAAACAGTCTCTTATTACAATGCTTTGCTTTGATTGAGAAAACAAATCCGGTGTTGGATATGTAATCCCAAACTTAAGTGGAACGTCCTCAGCACAGCACGAGAGAAGGACATCTGGGGACAAGAAGTTAGAAATATTCTGGAACACAAGGGTGCTGAAGACGAGAGCCTTGAGACTCAAGAGTTTTCTGTTTTGCTTCTATGTTGAGGTCTTCTATTTTTATTATTGAGGTCACAGCTTCTAAAATTTTAATAGTTAGATTAAAGGTTGATATTAATGTCTCATCTAATTCAGAGGCTGAAATTAAACTAGGGATAGTCGTGTCTCTCTCCATATTAATGCAGTGTGTCATTCACAGTTGTTGGAGAATGCAGTGGCAAGCAGCTGCAGCATAGCAGACAATCATTCATCCGCGTTCCTGAGAGTTTAGTCCCATCTGAGAGAATCATTTGTTTTGAGAAATTCCTTAGGGTTCAGCTTGAGTGTGCGTTTATGTTTGTGATAACTTTATCTGAGAAACCTAGTTCCCCCTAGTCGGCTTATGCAAAGTTTAAAGCTTCCTTTTTAATTTACTGTAGGTATGATTAGAGCTAAGGTTATTGATTGTCTTCCTTAACCAGCTCTAATGCACAGGGGACATGATGGCAGCCCTTCATATTGCTCTTAGGAACCCTCCAATCAACAGCAAGAACCCAGCAATAAAGGTACAGACTAAAGGTCTTTTCACAATGAAGTACACAGAGCACAGATTGCACAAATGCTTGAAATACGTCATGTTTTCTGTCTTTCATTCCCTCAGGAAAGAGCTCAGACTGTGGTATTGAGGGTTCTGACATCATTTAGGAGCAGCGACATAGAGCCCGCTGTTAAATCTCTCGACAAGAATGGAGTCGATCTTCTCATGAAATATATCTACAAAGGCTTCGAGAGGCCTGTAGAAAATAGCAGTGCCATATTGCTGCAGTGGCATGAAAAGGTAAACCCATGTTGACAAAAGTGAGGTTTAAAGGGGCATTTTGTATTTTCATTTCACTCAAGTTGTCACGTTTCAGTCAGTAGTTCACAATGTAGATCCAAAAAACATTAAATATGTAATGCACATTTTTGGTGGGCTATATACACTCACCTAAAAGATTATTAGGAACACCATACTAATACTGTGTTTGACCCCCTTTCGCCTTCAGAACTGCCTTAATTCTACGTGGCATTGATTCAACAAGGTGCTGAAAGCATTCTTTAGAAATGTTGGCCCATATTGATAGGATAGCATCTTGCAGTTGATGGAGATTTGTGGGATGCACATCCAGGGCACGAAGCTCCCGTTCCACCACATCCCAAAGATGCTCTATTGGGTTGAGATCTGGTGACTGTGGGAGCCATTTTAGTACAGTGAACTCCTTGTCATGTTCAAGAAACCAATTTGAAATGATTCGAGCTTTGTGACATGGTGCATTATCCTGCTGGAAGTAGCCATCAGAGGATGGGTACATGGTGGTCATAAAGGGATGGACATGGCCAGAAACAACTCAGGTAGGCCGTGGCATTTAAACGATGCCCAATTGGCACTAAGGGGCCTAAAGTGTGCCAAGAAAACATCCCTCACACCATTACACCACCACCACCAGCCTGCACAGTGGTAACAAGGCATGATGGATCCATGTTCTCATTCTGTTTACGCCAAATTCTGACTCTACCATCTGAATGTCTCAACAAAAATCGAGACTCATCAGACCAGGCAACATTTTTCCAGTCTTCAACTGTCCAATTTTGATGAGCTCGTGCAAATTGTAGCCTCTTTTTCCTATTTGTAGTGGAGATGAGTGGTACCCGGTGGGGTCTTCTGCTGTTGTAGCCTATCCGCCTCAAGGTTGTGCGTGTTGTGGCTTCACAAATGCTTTGCTGCATACCTCGGTTGTAACGAGTGGTTATTTCAGTCAAAGTTGCTCTTCTATCAGCTTGAATCAGTCGGCCCATTCTCCTCTGACCTCTAGCATCAACAAGGCATTTTCGCCCACAGGACTGCCGCATACTGGATGCTTTTCCCTTTTCACACCATTCTTTGTAAACTCTAGAAATGGTTGTGCGTGAAAATCCCAGTAACTGAGCAGATTGTGAAATACTCAGACCGGCCCGTCTGGCACCAACAACCATGCCACGCTCAAAATTGCTTAAATCACCTTTCTTTCCCATTCTGACATTCAGTTTGGAGTTCAGGAGATTGTCTTGACCAGGACCACACCCCTAAATGCATTGAAGCAACTGCCATGTGATTGGTTGATTAGATAATTGCATTAATGAGAAATTGAACAGGTGTTCCTAATAATCCTTTAGGTGAGTGTATAACATGAATAAAACCTAATGTGGTTTTATAATCTTGTATAACAGGCATTTGCCATTGGAGGACTAGGCACTATTGTTCGAGTTATGACAGCCAGGAAGACCGTATGACTACCTGAGCAGACCTGGAAACAATGTCGCTAAGAGATGCAGAGGACACGAGGCAGGTTTGCCTGTTACTTAAAGGAAAGAACAAGAGACCATCGTTTTGAATGCTACTGCCTTGATGGAAAAAAACTGAACTGTAAACGGTAGAGAAACACCAAAGCACTTGTTTCAAACTGAAAAAATATGCTTGTGTAAAAGTGAAGTAACGTTCATGTGTCAATATATCATAAATTATTCTATGATATACTGGCATCAAAAAATATTTCAATCTGACATGGTTTTTTGAGGGAAAAAATGGAAGACAAAACAATCCCAGTGTACGTGCTATGAGTAACATGGTGAATACAGATCAGGTGAGTGTGAGCAGCAAAAGTGAGTCAGTGCATATGAGGTTGTTATTTGATTAGTTAGATTTAATCAATGTTTTATTTTCTTATTTTATTTCACATCTTTGGTCCCATACTCCTGTTTTGTTTTTTTGTGCAGAGATTTAATAATGGAACCAGTGATGTACACCAAAGTGGTAGAGTGGGGATCATTGTAAAGTGCCTGCTACAATAAAGTAAATGGATCTCCTGTATGTCGTCATCTGTGTTTGATTTAATTTTAATACATTATTTATGCAGAGTATGAACATGTCATAATTTACCTCATCGGCCATAATAATAAAATGGAATGTACCACAGACTTGTCTAACAGCTTTATCGGGATTGTGACCTACAGAAGCAGAAAGGGCAGGGTAATTAAATAAGACATATCAGGAAAAGAAGATACAGGGGTCTTCAAAGAATTCTGAAGGATGTGCTACTGATAACTCCTATCATGTGCTCCTGGAATATCATTCATGGAACAGAGTGCTGTAATCTCACTGCTAGGCAGCACAAGAACCAGGAGCTGGATTCATCTATAAATGTCAAATGTTTTTCATGTGTATGAGCTGAATTGAATATTTAGTGAGTTTTACAACACAGTCTTAATTGGGGATGCACTGATATTAAAATTCTGTCAGATAATACATTGTTAAAATCAATAACTGATAAATGGTCTGTTGTCATACAGTATTTTGTCTAAATAAAATACAAAAAATTTAAATCAGTCTTTCAAATGCTACAAGCAAATTTAGACATTACAACATTTATAATTAAATGAAATGAGCATAAACAATAAAAATATACAAAATTGACTAGTTAGATTAATCTAATCACACCAGTCAGAGTGTTGATCTAAAATATCAATACCTACACTTCTGTATCAGTTGTTTTAGTGCACATTTACTAATAGAATATATAAAGGAACACCAAAAATTAAGCAAAACAGTCATAAACTTTTTAATATTCTTAAATAGCATTCTTAAAAACAAAAAGCTTGCATGTTTTGGTATCATCACTTTTTTTTCTGCATTTAACAACGAACATCAAATATAATTTGGCAACAGATAAGACAAAACAGTTAAGTGATTAAAAACACATGACAATGCAAGTATGTTCAACTAGCAACTCTAGAACCCCTTAACTTATAAAGAAAGAGTATTCTGACCATTACATCACTTTTGAAAATGTTCCCTCCCACAACAGTAGGAACTGGTAGAAATCACCCGTACTACACCTTAGATCTGGCCCCATGTTGACAATAGAAAACAAATGCAGTTAATTTTCTTTCTGTTCCTTCCAATCCTGGCTGCTTATTCATTTACAGCATTCATTAAAATGGTGCAGGGGGCATCAACATTTAACAGATTTGCTAAATAACATGCATCTACTACATAAATGTGGGCAATTGGTACGAAAACACTTAAATAAAATTACTAAAAAGAAAGGGTATTGCATTTTCCCCTAAATCTTAAGTTGGTTGGTTTCTGCTGTTGTACATTTCACATATAAGTGCTTAAAATCCGTATTCACCCCTGTGCTCTCAGATGAATGGTGTGGTGTGAATACAGCACTATCTCGGGACAGTCTGAGTACTTGCAGGGCTAATTTATAGGATGCTGGGAAGTTAAAATGCTTATACACACTTACTAACACAAATTAAATAAGGCAAAAACATTCGACAGTCCACCAGTCAAGGTCAAACAACTAGACAGAGAGGAAACGGTGACATCCACCATCTGTTTCCCTCTTCATCTCCATCCAGCCCTCCTCCTTTTGGCAAAATAAAACGGCATAATAAAAAAAGCTAGGCCATGAAAACAATTTGTGCCTGCAAGAGTGTAGACAACCCGGTTGTCTGCGTAATTTGGGCAGTGGATTTTCCATGTGAAAGTTGATTTTGTTTGGCAGTGATTTGTTCGTTAACTCAACAAACTTCAAACTTCTCTCTTTTTATACAAGAGAACTATAAAAAAGTGAGTGGAAGCAGGTGACTTGAAAACATGCAAAAATATAAACTAGACTAAAAGGAGAGAGATGACAGTATTTTACAGGACTTTGTGCTCTCCACATGCAAGAATCTTTTGGTCCTATTGGATTGGCTATGATAAAACCTGCAGTTTGGGGGAAGAGCTGAAAGAGTCGTCATGTGTGCTGTTCCGTAACAGAGATCACAGACGGAGAAAGGGATGAGCTTTTTGCCAAAAGCGTGACATAACAGAATGATCAGACATGCCTCTTGCCAACAGCACAATAAATAACATCAGAATCAAACTTAAATAGTGCAAGTAAAGTGCAAGGCTGTTATTGTAACCGTTATCATTGTAATTATCAACATTGTAATGTAATGAACCCAACAAAACACTGATCACATCACTTCTTACTAGACCGACGCAGTGCACTTGTCCTTGAGACAGATGGGTCGTGAAGGAGGGACGCTCTTATGCCATGATCCTTGGAATGTCAGCTGACTGCACTTGTGTGAAGTGGCGGGAGGGTGCGCAGTTGAGACAGTGGCATGGTCCATTCAGATTAGACAAATGAACACTGCCCCTGTCACATGCAGAGGGTTATCTTTTCACAGATCTGCCACGACGAACAACCCAGACAGACACACTTCTCTGCATCACATTGACTTCTTATAGAACTATACATATATTTATATTTATATATATATATATATATAGATATATACACAAATTTGTACTTATATACAGGAGGACGCCTGTACATCTCTGTGACACTATAAAAGAGAGCTTTGTTGGCTATTGGTGTCCACTGCACACATGGAATAAGACATTAGGTTATTACATCAGCTATGCAAGTATGGGCTTACCACACTACTGAGGCATGCTAAAAAGAATCTCTTTTGAAGAAATGCTTGATAAAATGGGAGATTCTGATGTCAACGTAGCATTTAATTAAGGACCGGTTAGCTGATGACCAAAATAACCCAAAAGAGGCACGGCGCGGTGGACCTCCTTCAAAAGCCCAGGCTAAAGTCCACGAAATTTGTGTCAAGACGCAAAAACGAACAAGTTTTAATGAACAAACACAAACAAGAAAGGCAAGACAAAGCAAATAAATGCAAACATGCTGCACGCTCCCTACGGAAAAAAGTTGTGTAAACGTCGCAGAGGCTTGAGAAGGAAAAACAAAATTCCTTCCCCAAAATGTGTTTTGCCAAAGCCTTCAGGCTCATCTTTTTGGAAGAATCTCCCTGGAATTACACCAATTGACATTAAAAAATGTTTCCAAATCCCTCTCTGAAGTCTCCTCTGTTATCTTGTGCTCTCTAATCACCTTCAGAAACGGCGATAGCTGCCCTCAACAGGTCTGAACGCCCATGTGACTGCACTCGCACACTCATATGGTACATGCATGTAGTAAATCTCTGTTCTCCTGTATGTTGAAAGCAACGCTTTCGCATCTGGGTGTGTGTAGTTAGTTAAAATCTATAAATACATGTGAACTTGACAAACTGTAAATATCTGCCCACAATGATGAGATATTTTCTCTTGAATAGTTATTAAACTATCTAGTTCTAAATGAGATTAGGTTAAACAACCAGCTTATTCAGAAGAAACTACCTACAACTTGTGGCATGAGCGTGTGTGTGTGTGTGTGTGTGTGTGTGTGTGGAAGTTGGCATGGTGCCACCATGTGGTCAATAGTTATCCAACATGCCATCAGAGAAGAGGTTTTGCACATCCAACATGGCCGCCAGCTCCAGCACATGTTTTTGTAGAAGGCTGCTCTCCACCATCTCCTGTTTCGGCAGCGGAGGGTACGATTCTGGAAAACTCCTCGCTTCCTGTAACAGGCGCACAGAAACAGCATCCTCATCCAGCTGCTTTGTGACAACATCTTGTATAAAACTGCTGCAGTCTTATAAATGTGATCTCTACACCTGGTCACTTGATGTGCGTGACATACTTTCAGTTTCATTTGCGGCAGTCAGCTTGCTGAAGAGATACTAAGCTACTCCTCTGCGGCGATGCGTGTTGCAATAACGCTGTCATATCTGGCTATAACATGTTATATAGCTTATAACACACTCTCACATTTACTTTTTAACATTTAAAATTTTTGTTAACATTTGGTTTCAACATCCAGACGCATTTAAAATTGTCCAGTTTCATCTGGAATGCGTCTAAAACCACTTCCTTAAGTAATTGCTCGGATTTAAATGTGTCTCAAAAGCGCTTCGGAGGGCATTTACACCTGGTCTTTTCACGATTGGATAGCTATAAATAGCTGTAAACAGGCCTTTTGATATGGCATTGACTTGATTTGGTTCTACTTTCAGAGGAACTGAATTTGTTCATCTTTTTTGGTAATGCGGCTGTTTTGAGTCAGTAGTTCTCAGGAGTGTGCAGTTCCAGCAGGAGGTTAACAACAATATATAAAATGTATATTTAAAATGATAATTTTTCAATTTCATTTATATGTTTTATATTTGTTTAACCCTCATCCTTTCCTCGCACTTTGTAACAAATCCTTCCCTCGCGTGTCAAAATGACACAAAGCCCTAAAATTATACTTAATTTTTTTTTGTCCAGAAAGCTTATTTCATTTTGATAATAATTTTTTTTACATTTCATTTACCTTTAAATTACTAGTTTTTATCAATAAATAAATAATAATTTAAGCACATTCTTCACATTCTTTAAACTTAAATTCAAAATAACTCACAACTTCTCTCAACTTCATGCATAACCCCTTTAATTCAGCTCAAAATATCTTACATTGCGTGTCTTTGCCTCATATAACATGATATTTCATGACTCTTGCCACTAGATGGCCTTATAGCCATATATCAGGGATGGCGAACTCCGGTCCTGGAGAGCCACGGTCCTGCAGAGTTTTGCTTCAACCCTAATTAAACACACCTGAATAAGTTAATCAAGGTCTGAAGGGTTACTAGGAAGCTACAGGCAAGTGAGTTTTATCAGGGTTGGAGCTGAACTCTTAGAGACTGAGGCTCTCCAGGACCAGAGTTCGCCACCCCTGCTCTATATGGAGCAAATGAGCTGTTCTGCTGGGTCCTAAAATCAGTTCTTTCAGTATGCATTTTTACTGCATTTTTTATTAGAATTTTGAGAATTTTTAGGTTTTTCTATGTGTACTGAAGTATTCCTTGCATTCCATTCATTCCTATTGGGGTCAAATTGACCCGTGAGGGTAGGATTTGTTCCTTTTTAAAATTTCAACCAAAAAAATGTGTATTCATGGTTCAAATACGACAAAAGTCCTAGGGTCTTGGACCACTCAGATGAACAATCAATTTTTTTTAAAAGTTTGTTTTGGGTCAAAATGACCCATGGGAAAGATGAGGGGTTTTAATGCAGCATTTTATGTCTAAAACTCTTTGTGGGATACAAAGAGTATAGTAGTATTATTTATTATATTTATATTAGTATTATTTATTTACTATTAGAGTATTTATTAATATTTTGTAGCATTAGCATTTATTTTTTAATTTTTTGTTTACATTTTCTTTTTTTCCATTTAAAATTAGTTTATTAGGGTTTTTTTATATTTCTATTAAACTTTATTTTTATTTCAGTTTTTAAAAAAAAATTATTTTAGTTATTTTAATACTTAAATGAAAATTAGAAATGTTGCCTTGGCAGATTTCTGATTCACTGATTATTATTGATCAAATTGTGTTTATTAAAGTAACATGTATAACATTCATTCAATTCAGTCTCACCCGGAAAAGTTTGTGTAATCGAAGCGTGATGCAGCAGAACACGAAACGGATCATGAGCAGACGCAGAAACTCATCGCCATAAAACTGCAGAAAGGCCTGATCTGGAAGACAGTCAACAGGAAAACTATGAAATATACATCTGTCCATTTGTCCAACCTGTCAATGATGTATAAAAATTTATGAAAGCACAAAAAAAGCACAAAACAAATGACAAGGCATATATTGTCATTACCTATAACTCTGGAACTCGTGATCATCTGGCCAATGTCATGGAAAATCTTCCGCAGGAGTTCCTGGGCCTTTTCCCACAATCCATAGCGCATGCTGCTCAGTCCGCAGACAGACAGGAAGCCCATGAGGGGGTTGTAGAGGAAGAGAGTAAACAGACTCCCACGCTGAGACTGGTCTACGAGCGAGTAAATAATAAAACAACAGTATAAAAATACAATAGACAATCAATATAATAACAGACAATCTTACTTCAAGGGGGAAAAAACAAAAAAGGAAAAAATAAAAAGCTAAACAAATATTAACATTTTTCTTGTCTCCCAACACAGTCAAAGCAACAAAACAGGAGACCTTGCATGCTCTTTGGATATACTGTTGGAGAAAGCAGGCATACAAGTGGTTGGCCGAACAGGTTGGAGAAATTCTGTGGAAAGACAGGAAGAAGTCAAACAGTTATTTTTACATGAAAAATGTATTTTCATTTTTTAACAATAAATGTATTCTACTAGTAGTGAATAGTGAATGTACTATAAATGTACACTAGGGGGCGCTCAATTACTGAACAAAGCAGCCAACTAAAGAAAATCAGTTGAGGAGGGAAAAACCTGAAACAAAGGGTGTTCAAATCAATCTATGAGTAAAAAGAAAAAAAACAACAGAAGAGCTGTTTTAATTCCCTATTTAAGGTATCTTCTAATGTTTATTCTAGTCAAGAAGTCAGATTGTCTTATTTATAGAGCACATGGCTGCTCTTGAATAATGAATGGCCTCATGATGTCACAAAATGCTGCAATGATGGAACAAATGTGAGCGTGTGAAAAAGAAAGAGAGACAGAGTCTTACCTTATAAGCTGTGCTGTTGGATGAGTCGACAATGATAAACAGAGGTTTCCTGGTGAAGGGGAAAAGGTCTCCTGGGTGGAGGCTGGAAAACACACATTTGTGCATGCATGCGTGTTAAAATAACACCTCAATGTCTCAAACGTGTAGTAAGCACATAGTTTCTATGTACAGTAGGCTAGCACAGAATGGATGTCAATGAACGCTCACCAGTGCATCTCTTTTTGTGCCTGATTTCTCTTCTGCACCATCTCACCGTTCACCACATCTCGGTTAGTATTGGTCAGGACACCTCCAAAGTCATAAGGCCCTTTAAATAAATGTTAAATGTGATCAGATCTTACTCCTTGTATGCGTTGAAATGTAGCATCATGATTCTTTTTGCATTGGGACTACTTGCATTGGGATCCACCTTGCATTGGGTGGATCAACTTCTGTTTCTCCGTTTCCAACACTGTTCAAAAGTCTGGGTTCAGTATAATTTGTTTTGAAGGAATTTAATATTTGTAATTAGCAAGAATGCATTAAACTGTGTAAATTAAAACTGACAGAAAAGACATTTATACTGTTACAAAAAATGTTTCCATTTTAAATAAATGATGTTCTTTTGAACTTTCAAATCAAAGAATTTCCACAAAAATATATAGCAGCCCAACTATTTTCAACATGATAATAAGAAATGTTTCTTGAGCACCAAATCATATTAGATATGATTTTCTGAAGGAGTAATGGCTGCTGAAAATTCAGCTTTGGTATCACAGGAATATTATTAAAATGTATTTAAATTGTAATATTTTACAATATTTACTTTTTTTATCATTAGTAAATGCATTATTGTGAGAATAAGAGTTTCTTTTTTTTAGGAAATACCAGCCACAGAAATTATATACACTACATACATACATTATGACCACCTTCCTAATATTGTGTTGGTCCCCCTTTTTCTGCCAAAACAGCCCTGACCCGTCGAGGCATGGACTCCACTAGACCCCTGATGGTTGCTGTGGTATCTGGCACCAACATGTTAGCAGCAGATCCTTTAAGTCCTGTAAGTTGTGAGGTGGGGCCTGCATGGATCGGACTTGTTTGTTCAGCACATCCCACAGATGCGCGATTGGATTGAGATCTGGGGAATTTGGAGGCCAAGTCAACACTCAAACTTGTTGTTGTGCTCCTCAAACCAATTCTGAACCATTTTTGCTTTGTGGCAGGGCGCATTATCCTGCTGAATGAGCCACAGCCACCAGGGAATACCATTTCCATGAAAGGGTGTACATGGTCTGCAACAATGCTTAGGTAGGTGGTACGTGTCAAAGTAACATCCACATGGATGACAGGACCCAAGGTTTCCCAGCAGAACATTGGCCAAAGCATCACACTGCCTCTGCCGGCTTGCCTTCTTCTCATAGTGCATCCTGGTGCCATGTGTTCCCCAGGTAAGCGACGCACATGCACCCGGCCATCCTCGTGATGTAAAAGAAAATGTGATTCATCAGACCAGGCCACCTTCTTCCATTGCTCCGTGGTCCAGTTCTGATGCTCACATGCCCACTGTTGCCGCTTTTGGCGGTGGACAGGGGTCAGCATGGGCACCCTGACTGGTCTGCGGCTATGCAGCCCCATACACAACAAACTGCGATGCACTGTGTATTCTGACACCTTTCTATCAGAACCAGCATTAACTTCTAGAGCAATCTGAGCTACAGTAGCTCGTCTGTTTGATAGGACACACAGGTCAGCCTTCGCTCCCCACGTGCATCAATGAGCCTTGGCCGCCCATGACCCTGTCAATTTTGATAGAAACTGACTAGGGCTGTCACTTTAAGTTCGAAAATCGATTGCGCAATCGATCGGACCGACCAACACAAGTATCGAAAACTCTCTATTCTATATAAATAGGGAATCGATTTTAACCAAATATGTACACTATTAATTTTAAATGAATTAAGCAAATAAAAAAGATAGATGTAACAAAACTCACAAAACAAGCAGAAAAAGAAAAGAAAGAATTCCGAAAGTGCAGTAGGCGTTGCGAAAGCTAAAAAGAAACTTCCCACCAATTTTACGCGCCTATAGTTTCAGTCGGCTGCTGCTGGTGTTTTGCCAAAAAAATGGAGGACAACGGCGATCAACCTGTGCGACATGAGAGACGAGTGATAACCCATAATAACTTGAGTTCGATATGGAAGCACTTCAGGTGTAGATCTTTGGACTGTAGATCAAACTATGAAGGACAAAGTGGTATGCAACCTCTTTTCATGGGCTACAATCGCCTACGAAATTTGTTTGACATTACTAATCGTAAACACAGCCATGTTGAAGCCTGTAGTAATGTTTTTCATTGATGTTATGGCAGTCCACTCTGCTTATTGTTTTTCGAGAATGTTGCACTCCTGTTTGTCATTGTGCACGAAACTTCACGCCAATAAATCATCAGAAATATTGCTGCCTTGTGCGACTCAAGCGCCCTCTTTACGTTCGTCCTAATGCCTGTTAGTTGTCCGTGGATTGGCCTATATTTGGCGTTGAAAATGGAAACGTCTTTAGACATCACAATCGATTCAATGAACACTTATGTCTCAAAAATCGAACAGGATTTTTTCTTAAAAGTGACAGCCGTAATACTGACCACTGCAGACCGTGAACACCCCACAAGAGCTGCAGTTTTGGAGATGGTCTCACTCAGTCGTCTAACCATCACAATTTGGCCTTTGTCAAACTCACCCAAATCCTTACACTTGCCCATTTTTCCTGCTTCAAAATGTTCACTTGCTGCATAATATATCCCACCCACTAACAGGTGCCGTGATGAAGAAATAATCAGTGATATTTACTTCATCATAATGTCATACGGTCATAATGTTATGCCTGATCGGTGTATATATATATTATATATATATATATATATATATATATATATATATATATATATATATATATATATATATATACATAGTAAAAAGTGCTCTACCATTAGCTAAGCTAAATTACACTTCCTGGTATTCTTGAATGGATATTTCATGCAGAATATATCCACTTGCATGCTCAAGATTTAAAAGATTATATATAGTTTTTGCACAGAAAAGGCTGGTAAGTGATTCAGATCAGTCTGTGTTAATGCAGATGTGTTTTTGAACATGGCAGTATGTTTGTGAGACACATCATACATGACATTCCACAAGTCTTCCAATCCTCTAATTTGATTGGCTGAACAGTGTTCCAAGAGTGCTTATTTAGTTAGTATTTATGTAAATATTAAGAGAACAATATTCCATATCATCCAGTGATTTCAGACAGAACAACAGTGTGCTAAAACACCTTGGCATACCTTCACACTCGGAGCGTCCAGTGGGGAAAACTCCAGTGGCAGAGAGATACACCAGCAGGACACTATTGGCTGGCAGCTCCTAGCAATAAAAGAATCAGTGAAAGAAAAGAAAACTTTCAATGACTAGAACAGAAAAAATACCCCATTAAATTGGATTTATTTCAGTGTACAACCTTGTATAGATTAAATCAGAACACTCACAATACTACAAATAGTAAAGCAGTCATAGCAAGCTTAATTATTAAGTTCTGTGGCACGCTAAGTGCTGCACAGTCAGTGCATCTCAGTATCGCCCTTAAGACTAATAATAAAATTCGAAATATAACATTTAAGAATTCTGAGGCAACATCTTTGCACATAGGGACACACACACATTGATCAGCTAAATACAGAAAATGGTTAAAGAAGCACATGGAAGAGCCTTATTTGTCATCATTTATCTAAACAAAACATGAAGCAAGATGGAAAACAACCTAAAAATAGGGGTGTCAGAGTTAAAAATGAACTGCTACGTAGATAAGGCATGCAAGGATCTGAGTCGTGTGCGTGTGGGTTTTCCTCACACTCTCGAGGTGTGACGCTACAGCAGAGCAACAGGCAGAGCAGATAGTAACACGCTAACACCCCTGTAGCATGCCACACACACACACACACACACTCACACATGAGGTGTCACTCCAGAAAACAGAATAGAAACTAGTGCACAGGATAGGATCATGTGTAACCATAATGCAATTATGCATTTTGGTTGCATAATGTAATTATGCAGGAAATACCTGTAAAATTGTTTCATTTTTATGTATCTTTAAAGGCCACATAAAAGCATATGATGAGCTATGTTAATGTGTTTCCTATAGACACAGGTTTAGGTGAGGAATATTAAAGGATTCCTCCTTTTTTTAAAAGTCAATAGGCTTTAGTCTAGCTATATGTTTAAAGTTTTAGGTGGAGATAAGACATAAATTTGTGTAGTGCAAGATATATTTGGTGTGTTTTTGCAGAAGAGAAATATCTTATGTGAATTTTAAATATGTACACTACTGTTCAAAAGTTTTGGGTTTTTTAAAGAAGTCTCTTCTGCTTACTAAGACTCCATTTATTTTATCAAAATAGAGTAAAACTGTAATTCTTTAAAATATTATTACAATTTAATATAACTGCTGTCTATTTTGATATATTTTAAAATTACATTTCTGTGATGTAAAGCTGAATTTTCAGCAGCCATTACTCCAGTCTTCAGTGTCATCTGATCCTTTAGAAATCCTTTTAATACGCTGATTCAATACTCAAGAAACATTTCCTATTACTATCAATGTAGAAAACAGTTGAGCTGCTTATTATTTTTTGTGGAAATCGTACTTTTTTCAGGATTTGTTAATAAACAGTTTAAATGAACAGCATTAATTTGAGATATCATTTTTGAAAGGTGAAAATGTACCTTTCTGAATAAAACATGATTTCTTAAAAAAAAAAAACTTACTGACCCCAATGGTCAGGGACTTTTGAACGGTAATTTTTATTTACTATAATAAGAGTCCACTGGCATAACATATATATCACATTTGTTTTAAGCTTAATCACTATATATGAAATGTCACTGTTATAAGGTCTCTCTCTACACAAATATAGAGTCAAAACAGGACGTAAATGACAGGATGGATTGACAAGTTGATAAATTGACAGGTGCTTAAAACTGCAATGACATCTGACAAACCTTGAAGGAGGCAGACAGGAAAGTGTAGAGCTGGCTGAAGGTTGGTTTGTAGAGTAGATATTTATGAGGGTTCTCTCTCTTGGCAGGCTTTTCATTGGGCTCCTATAATGAGAGAGATAAATGAGTGAGAGAGGAATAGAGAGACATAGAGAGCAGGTAGAGTGAGAAAGAACAGTGAGAGAGACACTGTAGGTGAAGTACTGAAATAGCAAAGGAGGAAGGGTGAAAATACTCAGAAACACTCAACATAGAGAGTGACAGGGAGAGTGTAAGAGTCTTCTCTTACAAGTGTCCCTGGTTTGGAGCTTTGTGTGGCCAGGTTCACTGGTTCCCTCTCAAGTGCTTGAAGCATACGAAACATATCGATGGTCAGCTCGCTAAACTTCACCTGCAAACCAGATGAAATCCAACCATTGCAAAAACCAGAGTTGTAACCTACACAACAAGTTTGAAGTGTCTAATCATTTACATAATAAAGCACCGCTTGAATTTGACACATTATGTAACTTGTTCAGCCTGCTAGGTGTTTTGCATTACTGTACTCCCACCTGATTGTTACAGTTGCCAATGATGAGCGCATCTGCCAAGGTGAGCTGGCCAACCACCATGCCCTGTTCAAGAGGGGGCACACCCCCCTCCTGCAACCGATTGGATATGACCACCACGGCGTTGTCATCATTTAGGATCATAAGAGGATCTGCCTGTGTAGGTAGAAAAATACTGTGTGAAAGGCTCAAAGGTAAAGAAAATATTCATATTTTGTCTTACAGAGTGCACTACAAGTCATGTAAGAAGAGGTATTTATAACATCTGAGATGCACATTTGATAAATTTCAACATGAAATAAAAATTAATCTGATTTACTATAATATAAAATGTACGAGTTTCCACAAAAAATATTATGCAGCACAACTTTTTTCAACATTGATAATAATTACATTAATAATTACATATATTAAAATAGAAAACAGGTTATTTTAAAATAATATGGTTATTAAAAACTAGTAATGTTTTATAATAATACTGTTGTTACTGTATTTTTGATCAAATAAATTACAGCCTTGTTGAGCATAAAACTTTTTTTAAATGTTACCACCCTCAAACTTTTGACTGGTAGTGGTCTTACTGTAAATTATTTGGTGTATATTATATTCATAATTTGCTCAATCTCTGACAACCCTCTACAATGCGAGTAAATCACTCGCATTTGCGAGTAAATCTTCTCTCTGGGTGACTAAACAATATCTATCATTAGCCCACGGCTAATAAATGCTAAGATTTTACTCGCCTGTGTGTTAGAGGCTAAGAATAAGTTTAGCATTGATATATTTTCACTTGCTGAACACTCAGAGAAACAGTTTCGCTCTCCATCAAACGATCTGTCTATTTCAGTTCAGCTCAATGGATGCGTGCGCACCTGTATTTGACGTACCGTAAACTCTAGTGTGAAGGCGCACAACTCGCCGGCGCTTTGAGAGAGCGCTGTGTTTCTCTCACACAAACACGTGCGCACACACACAAAGAGAGAGTCTTACATACCACGCAGAATCAACGCGCTACATGTAAACCATATTCTTTGTTGTATTTTCCTGTCAAAACAACAAAGTTCATTTGGAATTATTCAGCTTTTAAGAAGAAGCAGACGATATGCGGTAGTGGGCGAGACTAATGCACAAACGGCAATCTCATTGGCTAGCGCTCATCTATTACCTTCACTGTTTTGATGTCAGCAAATCAGTTTGAGCAACGCTGACAACGTGATTAATATTCATGAACCCAGCAGCTCAGTCTTTAGTGCGTTGTATATTGTTACTAATAGAAGAATTAGTAGTAGTAGTATCTTATTAATAATTATTTTATGATCTATTACTATTTATATATTATGTATATATATTATGTAAACACAAACTTTTATTTTGGATATGGTTAATCGCGATACATCGATTTGACAACACTGATATAAATAAAACAGTATATCAGTCTGGCGAGTAAACAAAAAAATGTACTAGCCAATGGCGATTATATTGCCAAGGTGTGCGTAGAGGGTTGTCTGAACAACTTTGCTTTTCTGTTGACATACACAATATTTTTTTATATAATGATTGTGGGGTTGTGAATCCCATTTCATGGTCACTTTAATTGTGCAATACTGATGACACTTTATGCACATTATGGACTTCTTTAAAAAAAATGCTTACCTCCACAAAAGCAGCAACTTCTTGTAGCACCAGGTTCCACTCTAACTGGTCCTCTGTGTTAAACCGCTGGGTGTAGTCCTCAATCTCCTCAGACAGCTCCTGCAGAAACACACCACAGATGGTCTCAGAAACAAAAAGTAAAACACTCACCTAAAGGATTATTAGGAACACCATACTAATACTGTGTTTGACCCCCTTTCGCCTTCAGAACTGCCTTAATTCTACGTGGCATTGATTCAACAAGGTGCTGAAAGCATTCTTTAGAAATGTTGGCCCATATTGATAGGATAGCATCTTGCAGTTGATGGAGATTTGTGGGATGCACATCCAGGGCACGAAGCTCCCGTTCCACCACATCCCAAAGATGCTCTATTGGGTTGAGATCTGGTGACTGTGGGGGCCATTTTAGTACAGTTAACTCATTGTCATGTTCAAGAAACCAATTTGAAATGATTCGAGCTTTGTGACATGGTGCATTATCCTGCTGGAAGTAGCCATCAGAGGATGGGTACATGGTGGTCATAAAGGGATGGACATGGTCAGAAACAATGCTCAGGTAGGCCGTGGCATTTAAACGATGCCCAATTGGCACTAAGGGGCCTAAAGTGTGCCAAGAAAACATCCCCCACACCATTACACCACCACCACCAGCCTGCACAGTGGTAACAAGGCATGATGGATCCATGTTCTCATTCTGTTTACGCCAAATTCTGACTCTACCATCTGAATGTCTCAACAGAAATCGAGACTCATCAGACCAGGCAACATTTTTCCAGTCTTCAACTGTCCAATTTTGGTGAGCTCGTGCAAATTGTAGCCTCTTTTTCCTATTTGTAGTGGAGATGAGTGGTACCCGGTGGGGTCTTCTGCTGTTGTAGCCCATCCGCCTCAAGGTTGTGCGTGTTGTGGCTTCACAAATGCTTTGCTGCATACCTCGGTTGTAACGAGTGGTTATTTCAGTCAAAGTTGCTCTTCTATCAGCTTGAATCAGTTGGCCCATTCTCCTCTGACCTCTAGCATCAACAAGGCATTTTCGCCCACAGGACTGCCGCATACTGGATGTTTTTCCCTTTTCACACCATTCTTTGTAAACTCTAGAAATGGTTGTGCGTGAAAATCCCAGTAACTGAGCAGATTGTGAAATACTCAGACCGGCCCGTCTGGCACCAACAACCATGCCACGCTCAAAATTGCTTAAATCACCTTTCTTTCCCATTCTGACATTCAGTTTGGAGTTCAGGAGATTGTCTTGACCAGGACCACACCCCTAAATGCGTTGAAGCAACTGCCATGTGATTGGTTGATTAGATAATTGCATTAATGAGAAACTGAACAGGTGTTCCTAATAATCCTTTAGGTGAGTGTAGACCATACTGTATTTTTCTTCTCATGAACGGTGAATTGTTGCCAGCATATTTATTAATCCTTTGTAAAAGCAAATATAAAATAAAAAAACCCATTAATTTCTATAAATATGAATAATGGCTGACAGTTTGCAATTTTACTTAAACAGTGCCAAAACTGATGAGGCATGAATTTTGTCTGAATTCCAGCTGCATAACTAACCAACAGACTGTCTATGCAGACTGATCCTTTGGCAAGAACCTCTGTTCGATTGGATGTCTATAGTGAGCCATGGACTAAAAATGTGTAACTGGTCCATTTGGTCTGCCGTCCATGTCTTACCTTGACTAGCACTTTAACCAGGTCCATCTTGTTGAGCAACAGACAAACAACGATAAACCGAGCGTAATACCTCAGCTTTTTTACAACCAGCTCAGGCCTGTGCAGAGATGGGACAAGATTAATGAACTAAAGAGAAAACCATACACAACAGAAATTTGGGATCTTTTTTACTTTACTTGCTCATAAGTATATTACTTCAAAGAACTTTCCAGAAAATAGTAAATAAAAATCAAGTACACATCAACTTTGCTCATCACAGTTTATTGTAGCTTCACCTGTCTTCTTTGTTGACTTGGTGGTAATATGATCGCTGGCGAATGGCCGAATAGAAAGAAAAGGCTTCATTTAGGTAGCTTGTTTCAGAAGTGCGGAGGCTGAAGAAGACAAAAAAATTAAATAATGTGTAAACAATTCTTGAAGTACACTGTTTGAAGTGTACAAGATGAATAAATAGTTGTGTTAAGAGGCTCCTTACTAGTAATGGTAGTACAGCTGCCCAATTTTTGAGGCCACTTCACCTATCTGCCACCTCTTGAGACCATACCGGTTATCCAGGACTTGTCTATTCTCCAGTAACATAAACCCAAATAAAAATCATCAAGAATCATCTGTCATTAATGTTGACATCATTGGTGCAGAGGAACTATCAGAGGGAAGTTTGATCATGCATGTTAAATCTTCAGTCTTATGTAGTTTTAAGCCAAAGAACCGGTTTTATTTTTGAGCTTTTGGTAAAAACAGACCTTTCTGTTTCAAAAATAGATCTATCTAGAGGGCTGACCTGTGCTGCTGCTGAAACTTCCACAGCTTGGTGTATACGTCAAATGTTCGGCCAAAATAGGACTGCCACTGCTTGTGTCCATATTGAGGCAGATCCCTGCAGGAGTGCGAGAGAACAAACAAGAGAAACACAGCCAAATTTACTTAATAATGCATTCTCCTCATTTATGTGATGTCTTCTAAAACATCAATTTAACAGGTTTAGAAAATTAAGACATTAAATCATCAAAATAAACCAATTTCTAAATGCTTGTGTTTACACAGTATTTGGAACTGACAGGTGTAAAACTATTTACAGTTGATTGTAAAGAAAGGGGCGATTTCAAAAATAGGGTATATTTTCTTTTCATGCCAACTTTATAGGAGTGTTTCAAATAAAGGCAATATGAGCAAGGAACTGATATCGAAGACCCTTGTCATAGTTGTGAAAAACCCTTATGACAATGACTAAGTAAATATAAACACACAGTTTCAGCCAATCTTGAGTACCTATAGAATAGTATTGCATCCTTCATATCTCCGAAGAGTCTTTAGTTTTATCATATTTATAAAAGACAGATACGCTGTAGTGATTTTTACGAAAACAGCCGAACTTGTGGAGGGCGGAGCTAAAGAGAGCTTGCACACACTCACAGGCACAATACATTCTTGGCAGTATCCCTCCCTGGATAACTTTCTATTCAATATACGTTTGTGTTGTTTACATTATATGCACTTGCGCGCCGATTGCCAACAAAACAGACATTTGATGCAGTTTCACCTGTGGTTTCGACTCATGACCGGGAACAAACACACTTGCAGAACTCCGTTGCTGCTCCGGAAAAACAAACTGCATCCACTGTTTAACGCTGAGTTATTTGGGAAGCTGAACAAGGTTATCTTTCCCTCACAACCAGAAACACACTTCTTTAGTGACATTCTTGACTTTGTGGTCTAAAAACAAAATGCCAGCGCTGCCGACAGCTTCCGTAACCCGAACGAAGCTCGTTGATGTGCACGCTCTGCATGCGCTCATCCGGGAGAAGTGCCCATACAAGCAATTCCACCTATTATGACCTCACACAAGCCCAAAAAAAACGTTCCAAAACGTATTCGAAACCTGAAGGAGTGTTTTGGCACAGAAATACTCCGTCATACGTCAAACTAATTTTTTAAAATGTTGTCCATGTTTAGCATGAGCATCCAACTCTTTAACAGTTTAAATGAGTCAGAATGCATGAAATCGCATTAGACCCTCCCCTTTAAATATGATCAAGGTACTGTGACTCACTGGTTTGTTTTAAAAACTATAATAATTAAGGTTGTATTCAAACCAAACCTCCGACCTTGATACCCACATATCATTATATAAGGCATTTCCGCCCCTCTGCCTTGACACTCCAATTGCAAGACATCATTTTGGACAACCGCAGATGAGCATTCCAAATATACAAGTGGTCATGGTTGTCATGCACTTAATTAACATCATCCTGACAATGATGAGAAGATATTGGTGGAGGGGGAGAGCAAAAACAGAGCAATCAGAGAGAGTCAGAAAGTGTGAGTGGGTGAGAGTGTTTGGGCAGGGCTGTGGTGAGTCATAGTGCTGATGATGTGAAGGAATTTGACGAGCTATGGCAATCAGCTGGAGAAGTAGCTCTTTTGCCTCTACTCGCTTTTTCTCTTTATTCCTTTCACGTCCTTTTCCCCCTGAACCCTCCCAAAACACCTCTAGGCCCTATTGTTATCATCAGAGGGTTGCTATGACAACAGAAGCAGGGACTGGGGAAAGAAGGGAGGTTGCGAATGTAGCAGGTGAATGCAAAAGCCCTCATTTACACATGCTCGCACATGATTACAGTAGATGATGCATCATTTATGAACCTGTAATGGGTCATTCTGGGAATGTCAAAAAAGAAATCATGTCCAGGCATAACCTTGAGTTATACACATATAAAACATGCACACACAAACACACATATCATGCAATGCAATTAAACACCAGCACACAGACATGCCTCCTTTCATTCACGCAGATTCGAAGTAACCCAGTACTGTATGTATTTTATTTCCACAGCTTTCATTCATAATGTGCTTTCACACATGCTGTATGGTTATAGAGATTTGTGAGATTTACGGTTCACCCCGTTGCCCTTGTGGGCTGCGAGAGACAAGGTCAGGAAGGAGATAGGTGCAGTCATTAGGCAGGGCTTTAATTTCACTACATGCACCATTAATTTCCCATCCTCTCTGACAGCATTAATACCCACAAGACAGATTCACTGGCGGAGCACAGCCAGGGACAGACCTGTAAATTAGGGAAGGAGGAGAAAGGAGGGAGATAGGATGGTGTATGTGTGCAGATGGGGTCAGATGGGGTTTAGTTGAGTAACAGAGCAATACTGCATCTGTATGGTATGGCTAAGGCCTCTCGTACTCCAGTGTTTTAACTGATTTCATTAATTCAGAAAATAATTTGAAAAAAATTCTTAAGATATATAGATATATTAAGATTACTATGCATACTTTTTTAATTAAACATAGCTACACTACATGGACAAAAGTATCGGGACACAACTTATTATGGAGTTATTATTGAATTCCGGTTTCATTTAGACCCATTGCCACAGGTGTATAAAATCAAGCACCTAGCCACGCCAGTCTAAGTGAATTCAAGTGTGGTAATGTGATAGGATGCCAGCTTTGCAGTTAGTGAAATTTCATCCCTGCTAAATATTCCACGGTCAACTTTAAGTAGTATTATTGGAAAGTGGAAGCGTTTAGAAACAGCAGCCATGAAGCGGAAGACTGTGTAAAGTCACAGAGTGGGGTCACCGAGTGCTCTGCTGATTCCATAGCTGAAGAGCTCCAAACTTCCACTGTAATTAATATCAGCACAAAAACTGTGCGACGGGAGCTTCATGGAATGGATTTCCATGGAATGGTTTTCCAAGGCACATCACCAAATACAATGCCAAGCGTTGAATGGAGTGGAGTAAAGCGCGCCGCCAGTAAAAAAGCATGTGGAGCAGTGGAATTGTGTTCTGTGGGGTGACGAATCATGCTTCTCTGTTTGGCAGTCTGGTGGGCGAATCTGTATTTGGTGGATGCCAGGTGAACATTAAAGTTTGATGGAGGAAGGATAATAATATGGGACTGTTTTTTAGGGGATGGGCTAGGCCCCTTACTTTCAGTGAAAGTAAATCTGAATACTTCAGCATAACAAGACATTTTGGACAATACTATGCTTTCAACTTTGTGGGAACAGTTTGGGAAAGGCCCTTTCACATTTAAAAATGACTGTGCCCTAGTGCCCAAAGCAAGGTCCATAAACACATGGTTGGATGAGTTTGGTGTGGAAGAAATTGACTGGCCTGCACAGAGAACAAACACCTTTGGATAAACTGGAACGGAGATTGTGAGCCAGGCCCTCTCGTCCAACATCAGTGCCTGACCTCACAAATTCTACTTGATGAATGGGTAAAAATTACCACAGAAATCCAGAAACAAAGCTGAATTTTCTCCAGGATTTAATGTCAGGATTTTCCTCCAGTCTTCAATGTTAGACGATCTTCAAAAAAGTCATTTTGATATGCCGATTTGGTGCTCAAGAATGATTTATTATTATTCATGTTGAAAACAGTTGTGCTTCTTAATATTTTTGTGGAAAGAGTATATTTATATATATTATTATTTATATATAAGAATATATTCAATATTATGTCATATAAGGGCTGTCAAACGATTAATCGCAATTAATTGCATCCAAAATAAAAGTTTGTGTTTACATAATAATATCTATTAATTATTAATTAATTAATTATAATTATAATTGAATACACACACATACATTTATTTAAGAAATATTTGCATGTATATACTGTATATATATATATAAATATAAAAAAAATTCTTAAATATATACATGCATGTGTGTGTATTTATATACAGTCATGGTCAGAATTATTGGCATCCCTGGTAAATATGATCAAGATGGCTGTAAATATAAATCTGCATCGTTTATCCTTTTTATCTTTTAAAAAAATTCACAGAATTCTAACCTTTCATTGAAGTAAAAGAATTAAAAGTGGGGGGTACATCACATTATGAAATAAATGCTTTTCTCCAAAACACGTTGGCCATAATTATTGGCACCCTTTTATTAAATACTTTTTGCAACCTCCTTTTGCCAAGATAACAGCTCTGAGTCTTCTCCTATAATGCTTGATGAGTTTGGAGAACACCTGACAAGAGATCAGAGACCATTCCTCCATACAGAATCTCTCCAGATCCTTCAGATTCCCAGATCCATGTTGGCGCTTCTCTTCAGTTCACCCCACTCATTTTCTATAGGATTCATGTCAGGGAACTGGGATGGTCATGGCAGAAGCTTCATTTTGTGTTCAGTGACACATTTGTGTGTTGATTTTGATGTTTGTTTTGGATCGTTGTCCTGATGGAAGATCCAACCACCGCCCATTATAAGATTTCTAGCAGAGGCCGTCAGGTTTTTAGTTTTTTTTATCTGTTGGTATTTGCTAGAATCCATGATACCATGTATCTGAACAAGATGTCCAGGACCTCCAGCAAAAAAATAGGCCCACAACATTAAAGATCCAGCTGTATTTTTAACCATGGGCATGGGGTACTTTTTATCCCTATTTGCACCAAACCCATCTGGTGGGTTTGCTGCCAAAAAGCTCTTTTTATAGTTTCATTTTTTGAATACGCTGGAGTTTGTTTCTGGATGAGCAAGAAGGATTTTTCTTGAAACCCTCCCAAACAACATGTGGTGATGTAGGCTTGTTTTCTGATCCCAAGACTCAACTAATCTCTGCGATTCTCCATCTGTGATCCTTGGAGAGTCTTTGGCCACTCAATGCCGTGCATTAAGACAATATAGACACATGTCCTCTTCCAGGCAGATTTGTAACATCTTTAGTTGATTGGAGCTTCTTAATTATTGCCCTGATGGTGGAAATGGGAATTTTCAATGCTTTAGCTATTTTCCTACAGCCACTTTCTATTTTGTGAAGCTCAACAATCTTTTGCTGCACATCAGAAGTATATTATTTGGTTTTACTCATTGTGATGAATGATTAAGGGAATTTGGCCTTTGTGTTTCCTCATATTTAAACTCCTGTGAAACAAGACGTCATAGCTAGACAATTTCTTGTTTCTATTTTTGTGCTAAAAAATGGGAATATTAATGGGAATATACTTCAGAGATATTTTACTCACAAAAAATTCTAGGGGTGTTTTAGAGAAAAACATTTATTTCATAATGTGATTTCCCCCTGACTTTCCATTCTTTTACTTCAATGAAAGGTTATATATATATATATATATATATATATATATATATATATATATATATATATATATATATATATATATATATAGATATATATAGTGGTGGTGAAAATTATTAGAACACTTGGCATTTTGGAGTCGTCTTATTGGGCCTGGATTTATATTCAAAGAGGACAATGCCCCAAAACATTCTTCTAACTATTGCCGGAACTACCTGCGATGTAAGGAACCGGCTGGAACATTGAAAATGATGGACTGGCCCCCTCAAAGTCCGAACCTCAACCCCATCGAGCACATTTGGAGCAAGTTGGAAAATAAACTGGACAGATCTATTGTACATTTAAAGGAAAGCCTTTGGCTTCAGTTGCAGAAGGCATGGTATAACATTAGTGTTGAAGTTCTCAGAGGAAATATATTTACACTATGCCAGAAAGATGTGCTGCTGTAATTGCTGCAAAAGGTGGACATACCAAATATTAAAGTTAAAAGTGGATAAAAACAGTACGACTCACTTAATCTGATATTTGATGGTCAGCGTAACCATCTGCATGTTTTTTGACCATTATGAAATGAAATCATGTTTTGGAGGTCAATATTTTCAGATCTGTTAGATGTTATATACACTATATTGCCAAAAGTTTTGGGACACCTGCCTTTACATGTACATGAACTTTAATGACATCCCATTCTTAATCCGTAGGGTTAATATAGAGTGGGCCCACCCTTTGCAGCTATAACAGCTTCAACTCTTCTGGGAAGGCTTTCCACAAGATTTAGGAGTATGTTTATGGGATTTTTTGACCATTCTTCTAGAACCGCATTTGTGAGGTCAGGCACTGATGTTGGACGAGAAGGCCTGGCTCGCAGTCGCGGCTCTAATTCATCCCAAAGATGTTCTATCAGGTTTAGGTCAGGACTTGACTTGTGCAGGCCAGTCAAGCTCCTCCACACCAAACTCGCTCATCCATGTCTTTATGGACCTTGCTTTGTGCACTGGTGCGCAGTCATGTTGGAACAGGAAGGGGCCATCCCCAAACTTTTCCCACAAAGTTGGACGCATAAAATTGTCCGAAATATCTTGGTATGCTGAAGCATTAAGAGTTTCTTTCACTGGAACTAAAGGGCCAGGCCCAACCCCTGAAAAACAACTCCACACCATAATCCCCCTCCACCAAACTTTACACTTGGCACAATGCAGTCAGGCAAGTACCGTTCTCCTGGCAACCAGCAAACCCAGACTCGTCCATCAGATTGCCAGAAAGAGAAGCGTGATTGGTCACTCCAGAGAACACGTCTCCACTGCTCTAGAGTCCAGTGGCAGAATGCTTTACACTAGGGATAGGTATTTTTCAAAAATATTGTATTTGAATACTTGATCCCAAGACTCAACTAATCTCTGCGATTCTCCATCTGTGATCCTTGGAGAGTCTTTGGCCACTCAAACATTCCTCCTTGCCGTGCATTAAGACAATATAGACACATGTCCTCTTCCAGGCAGATTTGTAACATCTTTAGTTGATTGGAGCTTCTTAATTATTGCCCTGATGGTGGAAATGGGAATTTTCAATGCTTTAGCTATTCTGGCAACCAGCAAACCCAGACTCGTCCATCAGATTGCCAGAAAGAGAAGCGTGATTTGTTACTCCAGAGAACACGTCTCCACTGCTCTAGAGTCCAGTGGCAGAATGCTTTACACTAGGGATAGGTATTTTTCAAAAATATTGTATTTGAATATTTGGGCTCATACATTTTTTTTATATTTGTCTATTTAAATTACGTTATTTTGAGAAAATGAGAAAGACATTTTTTTTTATCCATCAAGTTGTCGTCACCATTTCTGAACAAACTTACGATTAGGCAATATACAACAAGCTTACGTTATATCTTAAGGTTTTCTTACCGTTCAAAGCATTAAACAGTATGTGTAAACAAAAAAAATAGGCCAAAAGAACAAAAGCATATAAGCTCAAGCAGCGCAAGTGGAAAAAACGTGAATAAAGCAGACCACGCCAGTTATCATGCAGAATGTACATATACAATTGAGACGGTATATGGCTATTGTGTTTATATTGTTTTACATTTTCATGTTGAGAAAAACAATAACATCATGTGAATTATATTATTCTCAGGTGAGAAAACACGCTCCACTGACAGACGATGCAGAGACACAATGATAAAGTGTGACCAAATACAATAAACTTAATAACACGCTCCACAGCGCCTCCCAGTGGATTTAGTTATAGCCTAAATGCGAGATTAAGTGGGATTTATCATGGATTCACTGCATTTACGGCCAGCGAAAGCAACGTAGTAAAATTAGAATGGTATTTTTTTTCCCGAATATCAATTACAGATCGAATATTCGACTATTCGTGCACACCCCTACTTTACACCACTGCATCCGATGCTTTGCTTTGCACTTGGTGATATAACACCGTGTCTACGCCACAACAGCTAGAAGCTGTCTACATTGGACGCAACAAAGCGACCATTGCAAAGCACATGTCCCTCATGTCAGTACGTCATAAATAGAACGAGGCATCAGTTTACTGTCGGGGATTTGTCGTGTTGCATCGTACCACATTCAGTGTAGACAACATTACTGATTATAATGGGTTATATTGTCTTTTGTCTCGTTGCATCGCGCCATTCGTGGTATAGACACGGTGTAAGGCTTGGATGCAGCTGCAGGAGCTATTGACTCTGCAGAAAGTTTGCAACTTCTGCTCACTGTGCGCCTCAGCATGCACTGACCCCGCTTCTTTGATTTTATGTGGCCTACCACTTTGTGGCTGAGTTGCTGTTGTTCCCAATTGCTTCCACTTTGTTATAATACTACTAACAGTTGATCGTGGAATATTTAGTAGTGAGGAAATTTCATGAATGGACTTATTGCACAGGTGGCAACCTATCACGGTACCACGCTTGAATTCACTGAGCTCCTGAGAGCGACCCATTCTTCAAGAGTCACACAGTATCATAAACACATATATACCATATAGTCATATTTATGTGACATTTTTGAAACCCTGCGTTGCACGTTGATGAAGAATGTGAATGGATATAAAAATGTCAAAGCCACTATAAATGTCTCTTTATTGAGTCAAGCTTGTTTAATAAAAAGATACTAAAGAGGTAAGAGATAGTGAGAGCTATCAAGTAGTGGAAGTATTAGGAAATGAGACCAATTAATAATAGCTGTTTCATTACTGAACTCTTCAGGGTGTTGCTAAGCATCAAATGCAGAATTAGGCCGCTACTGGATAGACAGCCTAATTAGTATGGAGAAACAGGGCAATGGGTGTGGCCTCCTAACAAGCATCTAATCCTGTATTTGTAGACACAAGCTATCATTAAGGTAAGAAACATACATGCATAAACATGTTTATTGGTACTGAGCATCATATGGAATCCTTTATGCAGAAATAATAAGCAATTAAAAACTAAAATGCTACAATTCTAATGCTAAAATCTTCTGAAAAAAGCAAGTGGATTTTTTTTTCTTATAGTATTAGTTGGCTCTGTTTGGCAATGCAGAACAATAATTGAAAATATCAAAGAGAGAAAATAGTGACTGTCACCTCCCACTAAAATATAAACACTACCTGCTTCTGACTAACAATGGATAAAAATAGCAGATTTTTTTTTTACCTGTTTTTGTCCAAATGCTAAAAATCTTCATTTTGATTGTTTAGAAAAGTAATAGCATAATAGTACACCATGAGGTTCATGTCTGAAGCACAAACACAGTAATAAAACTATAATACTTTTTTTTTTTTCCAAATGAACTAAAAGTGGACTTGGTTTTAAAGGATTTAATGCTTAATTTGACAGAATTATATAACTGTAAAAGTTAAAAGAAAAACAAAGTGTTTACACTATAAGAACACTGCAATATTAAACATGACTATTAGAAATATCCAGTATTAAATATGAAAAAAGATAAGCAATATACTGACCTACATGGTATTGTACCAAACTCTGTCCTATGTATTTTCATTATAGCACAAAAAACCTACCCCAAGAATATATGAATGTCAGAACATGTGGGCTATTCTATGAACCAACCTCCTGGACTGCAGGAGCAGTCTCATTCAGTTATGCAATATAAATGTAACAAACACACATCTGGAACATAAGGACAGGGCCTGGATACAGAGATAAGAGAGGAGAGAAGGAATAAAAATTGTGAAGACAAGAAGGAAAGAGAGAAAAAAAGAATCGGGGGAGAGAGAGAGAAGGCTAAACGAGAGGGAGATAGAGCCCACAGCTACTGACATACTTGTCCTATAAATAGTCTTAGCTAAAAATGACTGATTAACTCAAACGCAACCTACTGGCCACTGAGAAATGGTGATAAACACGGAGTGACGTGATTAATTTTTTTAAGGGTGTGTGTAATGCAGAGACAAACGCTGGCAGATATGAGGGGGTGGAAGAGGAGCGCTGCAGATTCATTCAGATGTAAAACTGAGCTCACTTCACCCAGACACTGGAGAATATAAAGGGCTCTCCGTTAGGACTGCACAATTAATTGGATTTCTAATCGCGATTACGATTACGGATGCCACGATTATGTAATCGTTCAAAAAATTCCACTTATATTATTCTGCATGCTTAAGAGGTGTATTTAGAGCATGTTATGTTGTGAGAGACGAATCACGACTGCTTCAGAGTAGGGACTAACCCAGCACAATAGGAACTACCAGTGACGCAAGTGTACGCTGACTGGTCAAATGCACGCGAAATAGCACCCGCCATTTTTAAAAAGCCGTGCATTCAGCCTATATGAACTAACTAACATGGAAAACAGTGATAGATGGACCTCTCAACCCTTATGCTAAGGAGACAATCCAACGCAACTTTGAGGGGAGCAAGCGAAACATGATTACGTATTTCTGCTCAGCTAGTGAGATTGGACATCAACCACACGGCAAACGCTAATACTTTTTCATATAAATGTCTACTTTCTTTGTATAACAGTTCTACCTAATAACATATTAGACAGGACTTTTAAAAAGATTGTAAGCTAATCAAGACGGAGAATGTGAGCGATCTGTGCTCAGGCTCTGGCGTTCTCAGCTCCGTCAAAATAAATGTCCGCCGCGCCGTCACAATTCAGTTCGGCAACGCATGACGTCACCCATTTAAAGTAAATGAGAAGCGTTGACGCCGTGTGAATGCAGCGTAAGTGTGGTTTACGTCACTTCAGAGTTCCTACTGGTGGTGCGAATGCAACCAGGAAAATTACCCTACATTTAGTTCTTGGGGAACCACCCTGATGCCTAGTTCCTAGAACTAAGTTCCTAGAACAACCCGGTGCAAAAGCTCCTATTATTGGATGCATATTGTTACTTTTTCTTATTTAAAGAAGAAACCAAACCAATGTATAGTTGACATTTGAGGATTAATGCTACAGAAAAGCAATAAAAGTTTTTCAGGAAGAGTGTTTCAGCTTTATTTTTATATAAAAATATGGCATGCAGTTGCTTCAAACAATGGTATAAAGTTATTCAAAACAGCATTCAATGTAAATTGTGATAATCGTATTTAATAATCGCAATTACAATTTCAAGGGAATAAATCAACAATTATGATTTTTGTCATAATCCAGCAGCCCTACTCTCCGTTCCCTTATGGATAACCAGGCAAACATCAACACATACATAAAGCACAGCACAGATGAGACACTAGAACCTGCTTATTAATAGATTAATAATCAACCACACCCACAAAATAGACTACGTTCATGCATGTCAATATACGGTTGTCAGCCCTGTTTTAGAATGCTAAATACGGTTACATTCACACACAGTTTAGCTATAAATGAGAGTGACACCCATTTCTAAAACTGCAGTAACTTCCTTAAAGGGATAGTTCTCCCAGAAATGAAAATCCTGTCTTCATTTACAACTGTGGCCAAAAGTATTGGCAGTGACAAATTTTGTTGTTTTGCAAAGTTTGCTGCTTCAGTTGTTGTGGTATTGATGTATATCGTTTCTAGATTATTGTGCAGTTATCAGATGCATTTTAAATAATTGCAAAAAGCTTAATTGGCAAAAAAAAAAAAAAAAACTTTGACAACACAACTTTCATTATGTTCTTGTGTTATCAATAGTTACCTCCAAAGAAAGACCATCACCGCTTTGCAACAAAATGGCGTCACATGCAAGGAAATTGCTCCTGAACATTGCATCAAGAACATTGCACCTGAAAGAACCGTTTACTGGATCATCAAGAACTTCAAGGAGAGGTTCAACTGCAGTGATGAAGGCTTCAGGACGTCCCAGAGTGTCCAGCAAGCACCTTCTCCTGAGGAATAAGCTACTGAATCGCGTTCCCACGTGTGCAGATCTTGCTCAACATTGGCAGCAGGTGGGTGTGAGTGAATCTGCATGTACAGTGAGGCAAAGACTTTTGGACAACGGCCTGGTATCAAGAAGGGCAGCAAAGAAGCCACTTCTCTCCAAGAAAAAACATGAAGGATAGACTGAAATTCTGCAGGAAGTACAAGGATTGGACAGAAGAAGACTGGTGAAAATATATTTTCTTTGATAAAGCCCCCTTGCAACTGTTTGGAACATCTGGAAAATCAATTGTCCGGAGAAGAAAAGGTGAACGCTTCCATGAGTCCTGTGTCGTGCCAAAGGTGAAGCATCCCGAGACCAGCCAAGTGTGGGGTTGCTTCTCATCCAAGGGAGTGGGCTCTCTCACAATTCTGCCCAAAAACATTGCCATGAATAAAGAATGGTATCAAAATGTCCTGCAAGAGCAAGTTCTCCCAACGACCCAGGAGCAATTTGGTGATGGTCCTGTGCATTTTCCAGCTTGATGGAGCACCATGTCACAAGGCAAGAGTGATAATGAAGTGCCTCGGAGATCATTACATTGAAATTTTGGATCCGTGGCCTGTAGAGAACCTGTGGTCAGTCCTCAAAAGGCAAGTGGACCTGTGGTCAGTCCTCAAAAGGCAAGTGGACTAGCACAAATTGTGATAAACTCCAAGCACTAATAAGGCAAGAATGGATCACCATTAGTCAGGATTTGTCCCAGAAGCTGATATCCAGCATGCCAGAGCGAATTGCAGAGGTTATGAAGAAGAAGTCTCAACACTAAATATTGTAAATATTGACAACATGTTAGCAGCAGATCCTTTAAGTCCTGTGAGTTGTGAGGTGGGGCCTCCATGGATCAGACTTGTTTGTTCAGCACATCCCACAGATGCTCGATTGGATTGAGATCTAGAGAATTTGGAGGCCAAGTCAACACCTCAAACTTCTTCTTGTGCTCCTTAAACCATTTCTGAACCATTTTTGCTTTGTGGCAGGGTGCATTATCCTGCTGAATGAGCCAGAGCCACCAGGGAATACCGTTTCCATGAAAGGGTGTACGTGGTCTGCAACAATGTTTAGGTAGGTGGTACGTGTCAAAGTAACATCCACACGGATTCAGTTCTGATGCTCACATGCCCACTGTTGGCGCTTTTGGCGGTGGACAGGGGTCAGCATGGGCACCCTGACTGGTCTGTGGCTATGCAGCCCCATACGCAACAAACTGCGATGCACTGTGTATTCTGACACCTTTCTATCAGAACCAGCATTAACTTCTTGAGCAATTTGAGCTACAGTAGCTCGTTGGTTTGATCGGACCACACGGGCCTGCCTTCGCTCCCCACGTGCATCAATGAGCCTTGGCCGCCCATGACCCCGTCGCCGATTTACCACTGTTCTTTCCTTGGACCACTTTTGATAGATACTGACCACTGCAGACCGGGAACACCCCACAAGAGCTGTAGTTTTGGAGATGCTCTGACCCAGTCGTCTAGCCATCACAGTTTGGCCCTTGTCAAACTCACTGAAATCCTGACGTTTGCCCATTTTTCCTGCTTCTAACACATCAACTTTGAGGACAAAATGTTCACTTGCTGCCTAATATACCCTACCTACTAACAAATGCTGTGATGAAGAGATAATCTGTGTTAATTACTTATATATATATATATATATATATATATATATGGGATCCCAGTAACTCGCATAGATGAGAATATGAGCTTTATGTTAACCAAAGGTTTTAGATTTTGTCAGTCTTCTAACAGTGGAGCTCCCATCAGTTTTGTGGTCTGAGTATAACCCAAGTGATGTGTTCAATGCTGTAATAAATTTAAAAAGCATTTGAAGCTGCTGTCAGTTAATTAAGATTTGGCCGCCTCGACTAGACTTGGTTATTAAATAACGTTGTAATTACTGTGATAAGACATTCCAGTGTTACGTAAGTCACCATATTTGATATTAGTCAAAGTCACTATATGGTTAAAGAAATGAACAATGCATGAGCAAAAAACACAAAAAAACAAAAGAAAGAACAAACAAATGAAAAAGAAAAAAAGAAAGAAAGAAAGAAAAAAAGAAAGAAAGAAAGATTGAGCTGAGAGAAAGTTTACATAAGGTCACTGCATGATTGGACACAGACAGCAATCTGGAAGGCAAACAAATGCACAAATAAACAGCAAAATGCTCAGACACTGAGAAGAGACTGACCGTAAGCCATTGAAAAGCTGTTTGGACTTGTCCAGGAGATAGCAGAAGTCAGTGACAGTTTTCCTCTCACAGAGAGGGATGTCATCCTCTGCCCCCACCCCTGTCATGGCAGCTGCTGTAAACAAAACAAAACAAAACAAAATAGTGAATTCAAAACAGACTGTCGGCAGAGTTATGCAAAATCGAGTCGTTGGCGCAAGCACGTCGTTCAAGCAGCCATCAGTGGCAGAGGCAAGTTTTATGAATCACAGCTCCACAGAACTCTGAACTGACATACTGTGGGTATAAGAATCTGCATCTGTGACGTGGGCAGATGTTGAATCAGCTTTGACGAAAACTGACTAATTCCACCTCCAAACCAACTGATACGCTCTGACGAATTTGCATTTGAGTTGGAACAAAAGTTTCACTGAGGAAATTAAAATAATCTATGAACTTCATGAAGAGAAGAATAAAACAAGATACATTCAGCTAGAAGTTATTTTTTGTTTCACTAATCAACATGACAGTGGTCTTGGAATGATATTGAGTTGGGTAAGTGATTTTGTGGTGTCATGGATAGGGATGTTCATTTCAATTTATTTTCCTAACCGTTAACCAACACTCATTATCCAATCATTAACCATTAACCGACAAGATCATGTTAAAGAGTTAGTTCACCCAAAAATGTTAGTCATTAATTACTCGCCCTCATGTCATTCCAAACCCGTAAGACCTTTGTTCATCTTCTGAACACAAATTAAGATATTTCTGATGAAATCCGAGAGGTTTCTGAACCAGCCATAGGTAGCAACGTCATTGCAACTTTCAAGGTCCAGAAAGGTATTAAAGACATCGTTAAAATAGTCCATGTGACTACAGTGGTTCAACCTTAATGTTATGAAGCGACATTTTGTGCGCAAAAAAAACTAACAAAAATAACAACTTAATTCAACAATTCCTTCTCTTACATGTAGTAAACACAGTGCAGCACTTCCGGGTTCTACTTCAAAAAGCCGGCTCAGTATTGGCCGACGCAGTTCAAGTGTGCAGACTGAGCACGCATGCGTGTGATGCTGACGCAGGAGCTGGCTAATACTGAGCCGCCGTTCTGACGCAGAACCCTGAAGCGCTGCACTGTGGGTGGTTCAGAAACCTCTCGGATTTCATTAAAAACATCTTAATTTGTGTTCCGAAGATGAACAAAGGTCTTACAGGTTTGGAACAACATGAGGGAACTAACCCTTTAAATTAGAATTCATTTAAATTAGTATGGATTAGTGTCTGTGACCCATTACAAATATTTGTTTTCCAGGGGTTTAGTTTTACATGTGCAAATAGCAACATAAAAACCAGAACATGTGGATTCACAAATTGTCACATCACGCACCTGCAGTGCTTCTGTGAACAAAGAAAAACAAAATAAAATTGTATATATAAAAGGAATAAATAGGCCTATACGTGAAACACATTTCACTTAAATAATTAAAAAGATTAATAAAGCGAAAGAATAAACTGTGTGACAAGTATATGCTGAGTTCCCGTTCCTTTTTTTCGCTCCACAAAGTCCACAAGTTCATGGAAAGGAAACTGAGATGGCAGAAAGCGGCATCCTGTTGTTTTCTTTATTTTACAAAAGCACAATGTTTTGTTTTTATTGTGAGTGTACACTTTACAGTTTCAAATAATGTCTTCCTCTTATTTTAAGTATTTTAAGTTGTTTCTGCAGTTATAAAAAAGGAAATAATTCAAGTGATTGCGCAGGCGCCACACACACATTGCTAACTTGACATCGCAGCCTGTTCATTATTAAAATTTTTTAAAAAAGGTCAACCAAACATATAAAAAGTTATACTGCTCAATTTAAATAGTCCATAGTGCAATCTGTGCCTTTCAACGTGACCACCAACCCAATGTGGTGTTATAACATTTCTGAGCATGTGAAAAGGATGATGTTTTGATATTGGATATTGGAACACAAGTGAGGTACAAATCCTAGTTTACATAATAAATAATAGTTTAGCATCCAAATACATTGCGAATATGGAAACAAATTTGGATTCGTGCTGAATGATAGAGGTAGGCTACGGTGGTTTCAGTTTCAGTTCGCTTTAATTTGTTTATATAGCTACTTATATTTTTCATTCTTGTTTTGTTCTGAATACTGTTAAATTGAAAGGATTTGTTGTGGAGTAACGGTACCGGTATTTTCCTTCATTTCTGAATGTAATAATAAAATGCGACTTATATGTGACTTACCTGTTTTTTCTCTCTCTCAAAAACACAATTTTATTTGTGTAGCATATTTTTTAACCATGCAGCAAACATTCTAAAATATCTTTAAAAAAAATTTACTTTAATTGGTCAAAATTCTTACTGTCGTTTAACGGTTAACCAGTTCATCATGAGCATCTCTAGTCGTGGAGATGCTACATTTTTCCGCTGTGAGGGCAAAATTTTTTTTAATGGACTTCCGATACTGACACCATAGCTACCATAGATATAAAACCATTTACAGCTGCTCATGAAGCTTCAGGAGCTAAAACCTGATTATGGTGAGGGACGTTAAATTTTTGACACGCTTTAAGCGATTGACCAATTGACTAAACTAGTACTGATCATCAGATCATACAGGGCTTTTCAGAGAGGTGGGCTTTAAAAAGACCGGAACTAAAACAGATTGTTTTTAGGCAGAGGGTGAAAAGAGGTGCTGCAGCAATGGAAAGTATGAGAAAAATATTGTGTTTGCCCGGTTTCACAGACAAGGCTAAGCCTAGTCCCAGACTAAAATGCATGTTTGAACTGTTTTAACAAAGTAATTTGCACTGACATATTTAAAAAATATATCAGTGTCATTGTTTGTCTCAAGGTGCACACCAGTAATGATTTTTTTCTATGGCATGTTTTACAAAAAAAAGACTTAAATTTATCTTAGGCCTAATCCTGGCTTAATCTAATACCTGTCTGTGAAATGTATCATGAAATGTATTTTAGCAGACCTCAACAATACAATAATGTACTCGCAAATGAGCATAAAATGGGAACTTCATCATTTAATGGCAGGAAGAGCCCATATTAATAATTTAATAACACTGTTAAATGTATTCTTATAATGACAATATATCCATTTTCATACTGTACATTATAGTGTTGTGATGCCTACATTCACTTCTTTAGCATTTCAAATAATTTGAACATATAGGAAGTAAGGTCAGTTTGGTAACACTTTAGTATGGAAAACATATTCACTATTAACTACGACTTTTGCCACAATAAACTCCTAATTTACTGCTTATTAAAAGGTAGTTTTTCTAGCGTTTAAGTTTAGGTATTGGGTAGGATTAAGGGATGTAGAATAAGGTCATGCAGAACAAGGCATTAATATGTGCTTTATAAGTAGGGCTGCATGATTATGACAAAAATCATAATTGTCGATTAATCCCCGTGAAATTGTAATTGCGATTAATAATTTTGATTATCACAATTTACATTAAATGATGTTTTGAATAGCTTAAACCATTGTTTGAAGCAACTGCATCTTATTTTTATATAAAATAAAATAAAAACAAGCTAAAAACACTCTTCCTAAAATAACTTGTATTGCTTTTCTACAGCATTAAGCCTCAAATGTCATCTATACATTGGTTTGGTTTCTTCTTTAAAAAAACAAAAATATGCATGGTACAATAATAGGGGCTTTTGCACCGGGTAGTTCTAGGAACTTAGATAACTAAAGGTTCCTATAGGAACATTTCCCTGGTTGCATTCGCACCGCCAGTAGGAACTCTGAAGTGACATAAGTTGTTTTATTTTGACGTGCGGCGGACATTTACTTTGACGCCACTGAGAACGCCAGAGCCTAAACACAGCGCTCACATTCGCCTTCATCAGCTCACGATCTGTTTAACAGTCCTGTCTAATATGTTATTAGGTAGAACTGTTATACAAAGAAAGTAGACATTTATATGAAAAAGTATTAGCATTTGCCGTGTGGTTGATGTCCAATCTCACTAGCTGAGCAGAAATACGTAATCATGTTTCGCTTGCTCCCCTCAAAGTTGCGTTGGATTTTCTCCTTAGCATTACGTTTGAGAGGTCCATCTATCGCTGTATGCGATATGTTTGTAGAGTTAGTCCGTGTAGTTCATATATAGGATGTGTACACATTTTTTTTAAAATTGCGGGTGCTGGTGTTTCGCATGCGTTCGACCAGTCCGCGTACACTTAACGTTACGTCACTGGTAGTTCCTATTGTGCTGGGTTAGTCCCTACTCTGAAGTAGTTGTGATTCACCTCTCACAACGTAACATGCTCTAAACACACCTCTTAAGCACGCAGAATAATGTAAGTGGAATCATTTTTTTGTAATCGCGGCTTTGAACAATTACATAATCGTGGCATCCGTAATCACGATTAGAAATTCGATTAATTGTGCAGCCCTATTTATAAGTACTAATAAACAGCCAATGTCCTAGTAATATACTAATAAGCAACTAGTTAATAGTGAGAACTGAACCCTAAAATAAAGTGTTACCATCAATTTTTATTTCCTGTTACTTTTAATCATTCATTTCATTTACTTACCACTATAAATAAATAAACCATAAAGGACAGCGGAGGTTCAGGTCATGCCAACTGCCTGCTACATATGCCATCACCCACTGATCTTTTCTGGCTGAATAATGGGATATCTCAATGGCCTTTCCTGTTTCCGAAACAAGCTCAAAGCTTTAATGGCCTATAAAGACAGCACATAGTCTACTCTGTGCAGTTGGAAGAAGGTCGGCTGTAACAGAGGGCCAATTAATCTGCATCTTTCACATTAAATTGTGGGAAAAGGAATAATTCACTATGCTAAATAAATGCTAAAAATCAAATTTCAATTTCCATATGTATTAAAGGGATAGTTCATAGTTGTGTAGTTCATAGTCATTTGTGTTCTGCTGAAAAATGTAAATAATATGGCTAACTAAACAGTTCATGGGCCCCATTCACTTCCATTGTATGAAAAAAAAAATACTATGGAAGTCAATGGGGCCCATCAACTGTTTGGCTACCAACATTCTTCAAAATATCTTTTCAGCAGAATTAAGAAATTCATACAGGTTTAGAACAACTTAAGGGGGGGGGGATCTCATTTTTGGGTACTTACTATCACTAAGTATTTTTTTGAAAATGGCTTAGCCTGTGTGTTTGTGTGAGACTAGATGGTGTCAACCAAACCAAACAACACCACACATGGCCTCTCTGTGGTGGCAGGAGATAAAATCATGTGGCATAGATGTGTCGGGAGGACATGTGCACCTCTTTTGGCTACACCGAGAGCAACCAGGTGTTGTGTGTCTGAGGGGTGGATTGGGGGAAAAAAGAGAGCAAGGGACGTCAATGGCACAGAGGAAAGTAAGAAAGAGGGAGTGTGACAAATACACGCCTAAGGCTGAATGTGCAGTGCTTACTGCTCGGATCAGATGTTAAATCGGACCAGCTGAGTGAGGACAGAGTGGAGGAGAGGTCCACACAAGAGAATAAATGTGTAAAAATCCATAATACACATGTAAAGCATGAATTTTAAGTTAGCTTTGTGAAACAACTAAAAGCTCAGATGAGGTTCATTTATAACTGTTAAGATACTCAAATAGCCTTGACTCAATGTAGTCAACAATTCAAATTCACTGACGTTTTTGAATAAGCATTTCTATATGCATGGAAAGCTCTAACTCCGTCTGTGAGAATAAATGGAAAATTGGTATGTTGAAGGCCTGTTCTTACCAATAAGAGCAACTAATGTATGATGTATTGTGCTGACATTGGAAGCCACTGCAGGGAAAAACATCATTTATTGCCTGAAACTGTCTACAATGTCAGCTTGTGTGTGTGTGCATGTGGTCAGACCCGGTGGGTAGTAAGCCAAACATTCAGCTGTCAGTCTAAGGTGGCCTGAATGAAAAAAAGACCTGGGCATGTCCACCACCCCTGCTCATCCTCCAGATGGCTCACCACGGTCCACATATGGACCGTTTCTGCCCAACTTTCAAGTGCTGTCAACAAATTTTGAAAATAATTTGGGGACATTTCACCAAAAGAATGTTACAATTAAAATTTAATTATCACAGTAGCAACACCTTATTTATATAAGGTTGTGCATACTCTATCCAAAAAAAATAAGAATGACATTGCAATAGAAAAGGTAGTTTGTAAGGCATTCACATTAAGATGCTGAATTTAGTTTAGTGTACAAATGGGGCTGACTCTACCCAAGAAGTCAAGGTTTAGCTGGTCACCAAAGGTTACCCTGTTAGCTCCTGCTGTAACCACACCATCTGGCTCTAAACAGCACAGTGGTCTTTCAAAATCCGTGATGTATTCTGACAAAATAAAGTTGTTGTTTTTTTGTAGGAATTTGTGTCATATATTGGTAATATTTTTGACTTTATCAGGCTCAGAAGGTCTATGAGCAAACAAATTTCAAATGTACACACAGATGTTATCTTGTATCTCTTTCCTGCATTATTCACCACATATGTACATTACATCATGTCTAACATTTGAACATGCTTGTATTAAGGAAGCACATTCAGCATTTCATAGTGTTTGCTGCTATAGCTCTGCATACCAAACAGAAATTTGTTGAATGGAAAAGCTGTGTGTCATATACACTGTTTTACAAGAGGCTGCCATTCAAGTCTGCAGTGATTCTCAATTCAATTTATCCTCTTTTTCATCACGAGACAGATACTAGTTGTCATTTGCCAGGAGAACAAGAAAATACAGTCAAATTCTTACACTTGGGATGTTTTATTCCCGTTTCATATTAAAAGGTATAAACAAGTTCTCGAAAAAATACATTTTATCATAAATCATCTCACTCTCTTGTTATTATCTTATGATCTGATTCAAAATGTTTTGACAGTAAAATAAGAAAATGTTTAAATTAATTTATAACAGAAAGGATAATCTGTAATGACTGTAAATGAATGTGTGATGTGTTTCTCTAAGAAAGGGGGGGAATCATACATTACCGTTCAAAAGTTGTGGGTCAATATTTTTTTGATGAAGAAGAAGAAATTAATACTCTTATTCAGAAAGGGCACATTAAATGTACATTTCAAATAAATGCTGTTCTTTTGAACTTTTTATTAATCAAAGAATTTCCACTAAAATATTAAGCAGCGCAGCTGTTTATAGCAACATAGGCTTGATAATAATAGGCTAAATGTTTCTTGAGAAGTAAATCAGCATATTAGAATGATTTTTGAAGAATCACTGAAGACTGGAGTAATGGCTACGGAAAATTCAACTGCCATTAAAAGAATAAAATACATTTTAAAAAAATATTAAAATAGAAGACGGTTATTAAATTGTACTAATATTTTACACTATTACTGTTTTACTGTATATCTGTCCAAATAAAAATGCAACCTTGGTGAGCATAAAAGACTTTACCGACTACCTTTCAAACACTTGAATGCTTAGTGCACATCACAGTCTCAAAGAAGCTGTCCTAAAACATGCCATAAAAATTAAGCAATATTCAAAATCCTCAGTACAAAAAAATCCATAGCTCTCCTAAGTGGCACATGTATGCACAATCATTTTATGTACTGCTCCCCAATACATTTGTGCCCCAATTTTAGTATCTGGTGGTTCAAATTTTAGAATAGTATAAAGCAGTGTTTCTCAACCTTTTTTGCCATGGCACAGTTTTGATTAAAAAAAAAAAAACGCACCGCACACCAGTATATATAAAAATATAACAAAATTGCACAAACATGCATTGCATCAAATGGCATATTACTAGATATTATATTACAATTAGTACTCACTGGCTTAGACTAAGGAAATGTCTTAATTTTATACTGCAATATTTGTAATGTATTTTCCCTTTTTTTCTTTTTCTCTTGAAGGGGAGAGGATCATTTGTTTGTGTATTGATGGTCTTTTGTATATATTGGTTTCTTAAGCTTTGCACCAAAAAAGTTCAATAAAAATATGTTTTTTTTTTTAAAAGTAGTACTCACATTTAATGTGAAACTTGAGCTTAAGTCAGGTAGGAACACAATAGTGTGCCGCGGCACAGTGGTTGGGAAACACTGGTGTAAAAAAAAACATGTTCATGTCAGTATTTTAAAAAAAAATCTCATGCTGAAACAAACGACCTGTCCACCAAGACCCTATAGATGCAATCTAGGAATAAACGGAAGATAGACTTTAGAGAACTGATGATAAGAGGATATTGAAACGAGGCATGAATAAGAGAGATCTCCTTGTCTCATGAAGGAAAAGCATGCATGCTCTTTCTCTAAAGCCAGCAGTGGTAAAAGGCTTCTGCACAGAGATGTGTGCTTGACCCACATATCCTCTCCTTCCATAAAAATGCATGAGCTATGCATCTGCAGCAAAAGAACTGCAGGATGAGGCAGTGTGTGTATGTATGACCTGTATGAAGCCTACACATGCAACTAAAAATCAATGCTAAATCAATATTATATTATCTATCACTTTTTGCAGTGACTGCTTCACCGAATAAATTTATAAGTACTGAAAGTGACTTTCATCATGTTATAGCAGATCTACTTATCAACTATTAAAAGACCAGCCTACTTGGATACACAAAGTCCAATTAAAAACAAACAATACTAAAAAAGATCAGTCATTACATGAAAAACCGCAATCACTCACTAAGTTAAAGTGGTCACGCAAACACATATGCTGACTAATGCATCTACCCTCTGCGCAAAAGCCTACATGACTGCTCATGTTAATGGAACACCATCACTGTGAAACATCAGGACTCAAGAGAGAGTGAAAGTGAGTGATGAATACATGGTGGACATGGTGGCCAAAGAGCCCAAGGCTCTCTAATGGTAATTAGATCCACAAAGGAATGAGGTAAGCAGTACGCAGAGGAAAATAGGACAGGTGTCCTATATAACTTAGGAAACAGTTATTTCTAAGCTAGAGGAACTGTCACTTTGCTTTATGCAACAGTAATTTCCAGTACAAACATTTGATTGGAGGAGCAAATAGGCGGTTCCTCTCGAACACTATGATCACTCAGAGCAGGGTTTCACTCACTACTTGTGTGAGGAGAGCGGGAAATGGAAACCTGTGGAACTTTTTGAGCATGGAAGGGAAAATCTCAGTCATTCCACTCACTTATGCATTTATGATGTGCATTGTTTTGTGACACAAAAAGCTTATTGTTTTGGATCTATTTTCACTAAGAAAAAAAAAAAATACACAAACTATCTAAAATCGCAGCAGACTATTAGTTGGTACAAGTGGTTCATCACAAGGCTAGTAATGTGCACTAGCAAAGTAAATAGGGTACTTTTTTTCACACAGACTTAGAAATATGCTCACAATTCTGCTGTTGTACTGAATATCAGCATGACCTGTGGTACTTGAAACACAGCCGTGTTGATATTAACTGTTGAAGTCGACATGAAACAGAAGTTGCAATTGTCTTTTCTTCCCTATTGGGATGTATATCCAAGTGAAATGGGTGGGACTTAATTTTGTCCATACTCCATAGGGAATTGATTGGATCATGGTTTGCTATTGCTCTGCTCTCATGTGATTGACAGGTTGTCCTGCCCTCTTGCTAGTAAACACATCATGAGAGAACAGAAGTGTCACTGCAAGAAGGAGGGGAAGTTGGTTTGATTCAAGATTAGGAGTGTACATGATTTAAATAATAATAATAACAATAATAATAATGGTGTGTAGAGATAATTCATTTATAATAAAATACTGCAAAATTCCATAAAACATTAAGAATTGACCATTTTGATTTCATGGTGACTAAATAAGGTGCACCAAAAACAAAAATCTGGGTTTATAATGGATTTTAAATGAAATGTTCATTTTAAGATAAACTACACCCATAATTGTCCATAACGAAACAGGAAAATACGCGCACACTAGTACCTATAGTAACAGAAGAATTCTCTTCCACGAGCTCATTCTTCCATAACAAGTCAGTCTGTATGACGTCATTTCAGCTAAGCAACCTGGTGGCTCTTTCACAGATCATGTGTGTGAGAGCTGATGCTAAGAAAATATGCTTGTCTGCAACAAATGTGCCTTTTTTTATCTCGGTTCCAGTCAAATGGTGTCATTTATTTTCGCATAATTATCATTATAGGACATAAGTTTGAGTTCAATGCATATTCATAACGGCCATAATAAGCTCGCTATACAGTAATACAGTCCGATTATGCACGCACGGCCGAAGCAGCCTTAACGCGAACAATAAACGGAGCAGACAGCGAGCGCTCTGCAAAATTCGAACCTGTGCTGTTGCAGGACAGAATGAACCCGGGCTGCACACACTGTAATTCTTGCGACAGCCAATGGTTTTTCAACCGTCTTCATTCAATAATAATACAGAGATGCTTATTGGCTCGTGTTCCATTCACAATATCACTCCCAGCTTGAATAGCTGGGTGGACTAAAGGGAACAATAGACAAAGGGTGAAAATCACAACTAAACGTGAAGCGTTTGGCAGCGTGCATCTCTGCGTAACAGTTTATTAAGCAGGAACGCGGGCTGACTGACTGATCACCGTTGTTTTACATCAATAACCAGTGTGAAGAACAACCACGGTCATTTCTGTGACACTTCACACCATTAAGCCATCCAGCATATCTAAGCATTTACTCAAGAGCACAAAGCCTGTCTCATCTATAATGACTTACCTCTCGCGCGACGGCTGTCTCTCTCTCTCTCTTAGATCAGAATGCGGTAATGCACAACTCTGTGTGACTCTGTCAAAGATGAAACTGTAGGTTGGATCGTGTAATGGCAATAGAGGCGACAGAGCGGTGTTAACATGATTTTATAACGCTCGGGGAACAGCGGCGTTTTTGTCCTCAAAATGACCATCAGAGTTGACAAAACTGTGGTTTTAGCAGATGCTGTGACTGCGGTTTCCTGGCAACCTAAATTATTTTGCGCTGAAGACTGAATGGAGTTGACGTGCTGTTATTGATGGTTATATATATATATATATATATATATATATATATACACACACATATATTATATACATACATACATACACACACGTATGGGGATATATGGGGATGATATAAGTATAGCTTTTCTATAAATGTACAGCACTTTGACTACGGAACAAAATTAATATTTTAGTGATTGTGTGCCTGACTGACTGGCGCTTGACTATCGTAGTCCACTAAGCTGTTAACTTCAGCCGTGTTTGTCTTTTACCTAACGCATAAACCGCCGAGCGATATCGGTCAAAAAGTCACTGATTGGAGACCCAACCTGAGCACTGGTGTAGTTTAGAGCAGCTATCTTCCGTTTCAGCTCCTCAAGAACAGCGTTTCCAGGTAGCGCGCTCCTGTAAATCTCGCCCCGACACAAATCTAGACATCCAGTGCAGTGGCGCACCGTCGTTTACATCCAGCTCATTCAAATCACCCTCCCAGGGAAGAGCAGGGAGTATCTGCCATTCGGCATCTACTGCAGTCGACGGTTCAGTCTGGCCAGTTGAATCTTCATTGACTATGTTGTGGCAACCCGCTCAAAGTAACTTGCTTGTCAGTTCCCCACCGGTCCGTTAGTGACGTTCGACACATTCCATTGGTTGGCTGTGTTGTCAATCAGGATACAACTTACAAATAGAGGCAGGACTAACGTAGAACTGCCCTCTACGGTTCTGCCCGTTGGATTTAAAAGGGACGTGTGCCGCCCAACGGTGTCGTACAGTAGTGCCTTTAAATTTGTCTTGTATGCAAGACATTTTAATGCTTCCATGAATTAGGAGACCACACCAGAAATGTAACTTAATAATAAAGGAGTTTATTTTCAATATTTAATTGGTAAATGGGCTGATGTTTTCTACAATAATAAAATACAACAAATCTGAGAAAAAGATGATTAAATCAAAACAATTATATTAAATGTACAAAATAAATCACAACCTTCTTTGTCCTGTTGTCTGATCATCACCGTAACCTTTTTCTACACTTGAAAGATATGAAAAAGAACTGTCTTTGTCTTGGATTGACCACCACAGTTGTTCAGTGACTCTTTCTAATCTGTACTCTCAGGGGGGGGGCGTTGTTCTGATCAGGCATGTTGTTACACCATAAACTTATCATTAAATGGTCAATGGCTGTTAGGTCTAGATTTAAAGCCCTGTCAGAAGAGTGGTTTTGAGAATAGCATGAGGATGTCCACTTAATTAGTTACACGCCATCATTAACAAGATTATACTGACCAAATAATGACCAACTTCAACAGTCAACAGGGTTCAGAATCCTGACCATAGTTTACTGTTACTTTGGAGAGCACTTCAATCTTTACAAAAATATTTGTTTAAAAAAAAAAAAATACAACAGAGAAATTAAAGACAATAAAAGAGCGCTTGACAGAGCAATGAAAAGGAGAGGTCTGGACCCAGGCGACAATGAAAACCTCAAAGGAAGTAAGGTGTTGTCGTTCTCGGTGGTATGACCCTTTCCGAGTCAGGAACGGCCCGGAATAACTTGGGCTCCCGTGTGTTCACGTCTTTGAAGACCATTATGGAGGCTATGTTACCACAGCGGTAGCAGTAGTTTGGAGCCGACCAGACGGTTACCAGCTTCTCGTCAAACATGAATTTGTAGCCCTCGTGAACCAACTGATGTGCACGGCAAATCAGCTTCAAGTTGTTGATGTGAACAAACTTTAAAATGGAAAGAGAAAAAAATAAATAATAATAATAATAATAATAGTAATAAATCAGGTTCTGCACAAACAGGTACATTTACTGAACTTTCTTCTACTAGCATGTCGGAAATTTATAAAACAGCCAATACATTTATAAAATTAATTTTAGTTAACCTAATTTAACTGTCAAATTAATATTTTAAAATTCAGATCCAAGAAAAATCAAGGCTCAAAACTGAACAGTTACCTTTGATCTGATTTGAAATTACTTATTCTAGTCTTTGCTTTACTATGAGATATTTTTGTGAAACTTCACTGCCCTAGTAAAGTATATGGAGATGCCAATGACTACATCTCCATTTCATAACTCAGTGAGTGAAAGACACGCAAGAGAGCCATTTCTTAGAAGATTTTACCATTTCAGTATAATGCAAAACTAATCAACATAAATAATTAGCATTTTCAACAGGTAATTGCAGAGAAATGTCTCAGGCCAGTGTTCTGTATACACATAGTGATGATTGTTAAAAGAACTTAAAGCAGACAGTGCATTTAGAGAATGCTCTTACCTCATTGGTAACCTTAGCACCAAACAGCCAGCCAGCACCCCTTGGGCTGATAGCCCAGGTGTCTACATCCTCTGGATCAGACCAGACAAGATCACAAAATGCTCCCTTGTGAGGGATTTCCTGATTGCGTTCAATGGTGCGTATCTGGTCCAGAGTTTTGATGTCAGGTGAAAGGCCACCATGTACACAAAGGATTTGCTCATCTATCAACTGTGGGAGAAATCAAAACAGCACAATAAAGTACAGCAGAAGGAAAATACATGTTATACAGTCTTGTAGACCGTTATGAAGTGCAAAATGACATTTTCAAATCAAAGACTTTTTTTTGAAGCCTTAAATACATAGTAAACATATCTCAAGTAAACATTTAGCTGATTTTGAGTACTAAATACACCATTATATATTATAGGCATAAACGGATACAATTGTCTAGAACAATTGCAATACTATATCACACTAAAAATCTGAATTATTATAACTGTACCATTCTCTAGTACCATGCATTACTGTGTGGAGGTATGGGGACACATAAAACCAACAAATATAATTTATATGCTACAGATGAGATTGATAAGTATTGTAAATGGACTCTACTACCAACCAACCAAAGATCAAAATATATTCTTTAATATTTGGTGATCTGGTTTGTTTCAAAATTGCACAGAACATTTATAAATATTATAATTTATTTCCCAAATGTATTCAGAGGATGTTTGAAATGACAATGTCAGTAAACTTAGGGAAACACGTTTTAAAAAAATAGGACAAGGACAAATATACTTGTAAAATAACTTTGAAATAAGAATGTGTAGTTCTCCTTGCAAATTAAAGAAATGTTCAAAGATACGATGATAAACATAACAAATATGTATATGAAATACTATTGTATTAATTTAGGAAAGGTGCAATTTAAGAGATTGTCTTGAGTAACGGTTTCATTTGCTATAAGTAGTATAAGTAGGTAAAATAAGCTAAGGCTTATTTAAAGCCTACACATTTTTTTAAATGACTATAGAGAGCGACAGCCGGGATTCAGAAGTAAAAACCCCATAGGGAAATTGATTTTGAACAATAACTTATAAACCTTATAAACTACTGTGAGCTACAAGGGTAATAATACATGGTATTTGCTTCTGCTGAAGCTGAAATAATGCGGGCTGACAGCTTATTTTTTTTAAATAACTGTGTTTAACAGCGGCATCCCTGGAGAAAAACTACATTACCCATGCTGCTGTACAGAAAATTACACCAATCAGAGTGGGGACCACACCAAAAAAGCTCTAACTCCAACCACTCCCATGAAGCACTGCGGATGAGGTAACTGCGATGATCTCTCTACGCTCTCAAAATTATGAAATTTTTTTAATGCATGTATGCGTATATATTAGGGATGCACCGACATTTCGGATAACGCCCGAAAATATATGCCACCCCACCCCGCCCCTCAGTTTAGCGTACAGGTTTCACTCTCGCACTAGCCGCTATGAATGCGCAGTGTGACGCTTCACTCAATATTCCGCTCTACATTAGTTAAATGGATTGATTCGGCACGCATGCGTTTTGAGGAATAATTGATTTGGTACTTGCACACTTATCTGTGCGCACAGCACAGCCGCACACACAGATGAGTGCGCACAGAGTAGGGCTGCAACAACTAATCGCTAAAATCGATAATGAAAATCATCGATAAGTCGGGTCTGCTCTCTGTACGCAAAGCTTCCAACCAGTCGCGCCAAATTACAGCACTGAATAACGCATTTTATGAAGAAAATGTGCATCTAGAAATAGTGGAGTGGAAACAGAGTGAGCTGATGCAGGAAAGGTACATGATCCAAGTGCCCAAAACATGAGAACGGTTTATTTTAAACTTCAAGCAAATGCATTATCGTTTAACATACCCTGTCATGCGCTTTGACAAATGTTGGTGCATCTGCGTCCCCAGCGCAAAACGTTCATTTTACAGGTTATATCCACTGATCTATATAGAGAACAGTTATATCCCTTATCTGTAAATGCTACTAATTCACACGAGTATTTCCATTTTGCATGAAAGCGCGTCCTGACACTTCACTGAACGAGCGCTGGTGCGGCAGGCGCGCACATGCACATCAAACAGAAAGAACGCAGTCGAGACTGAGGGAGACATTCAGCTGAAATATCTGCTGTTGGATGCTAAATTTAGTTTTAAAAGTCAACATGTAATTCAAGTATTTTATGAGAGTAGTAACTGTCTGTAAAGGGACAACAGTGTGTAATTTGAATATAAATGTAAGATGTCTACAGGATTTAAAAAAAATGACAGTAACAGTTACTGTGTTTTTGTTTTTCTTTATTATAATTTTAATGTAGGGCTTTAAACTAATTTTGCTTAGTAACTTTTTTTTGCACATAATGTATAGCACAAACATACCCTTACGGAAATTAACCATGGTTCTATTAGATAATAAAACCATGTTTTTGCTGTATTGATTACCATTTGTATAACCACACAAATATCATACAGTTAAACTATGGATTTGAAGCAAAACTATGGTTAATTTGTGGTTACCACTGAATAACTACAATAACCCTGTTATTTATTTATTAATATTATTTTTGTTTGTTTTATTCAATGTATAACCATGGTTAATTTTTGTAAGGGTAGATATATTCACTATGTGTGTTTTCACGTTTGTTTGAAGGACAGCATTGGGCAGGATGTGGAATAGTGTGTTTTGTTAATAAAATAAAACATGGGCCTTTTATCTGATTAATTGATTAATCGAAGAAAGAAAGAAAGAAAGAAAGGAAAAAAAAATAAATAAAAAAAATAAAAAATGGCCAACTAATCGATTATCAAAATAATCGTTAGTTGCAGCCCTAGCACAGAGATCAGTTTGGCTTGCACAATTGCAGCTCTGTGAGCTTGAACAGACACATGCACACAAAATAGTCATAATACCAGTCTCTGCAACTGTTCTCGGTTATGTCTTAAGTAAACGTAAAGAATTGAGAATGAAATCGGATGTGTATCATACTGGATCTGTGCATTCGGTCTTAAAGTGACAGCAACCCATAAATACCTGCCATAAGTCATTAATGTTAATCAAACAACAAAACACAGCTTTAACAACGATTGATCTATATTTAATTTTTACAGACAGTGAACATTATAGTGTTATTTTACATTTAGGCCTAATTATTACATGTCTGTACCTGAATTCACTACACTTAGACCTTAATTTATTTGCATTTACTTTGTTATATTGTACTTATATATGCTTGTAATTAGTAGGGCTGGACCCGAATATTCGTTCGGTGAGTTGGTATTAAATTTTGGGATTCGAATATTAAGTTTTTTTTGTTTGTTTTTTGCACACCTGGCATCCCCATTGAAACGGTTCTCATTCGCGCTTGTATATGTTTGCTATCAAATCTGGCAAAATACAATACTCTTTTATTTTAAGGGCTGGGTATTGACACAAATTTCACAATTCGATTCGATTTTGAGTCACAAGCTTGCAATTCGATTCGGTTCAATATCGATTATTTTGGATATATATCAGGTACAATATATGGCAAATTTCCTCAAGGAAAACAAATCTCTTAACTAATGCTGTAAACTTTGAGAATCAGTCGGTACTACATTAGCCTATTCTAATATTGAAGGTAAAAATTAACTGAATTGTATACAAACACTTAAATTACACAATTATGTTTTGTTTTATAATAATAAAGTTATAATATTAACTTTACAAATCACAATCATATTTCTACAAGATTTCGTTTCTTGAAATAAACATTTAAATGGTGGCTGTCATAAAAACCTGACAGATTAATTCAAACATGCATTAAATATTGAAGAACATTAAAAATTATAATGAATATGTAATGTGGCGCATATATTTATCAAAATGCTCCTCTCTAGAGTTAATTATTCTAGCTGACTAATGAGTTGTCACTGGATATGTGTTTTCTGAGGTAAATGTGACCTTACGTGATATTGTTTACACGGTTGAAACACTAAGCGATTTCATGTGACATTATACGGATTTCGGTTAGTTGTACTTTATCTTTTAACACACTTAGATGCTCATTCATGTTATTCATGTTTATTTCGTAACTGGTATTAAGACGGAAGAGAAGATCAGTTCATGTGCCGCTTCTCTTGAACTGAACTGCGCCAGAGCGATCTCATGCCACAGCGCCAAAACAGTATTTAAGTTTTGTAATAAAATGGACTTAATTTGAAATCTGAGACTTTGTTTCATATCAATAGTAACAAATCACAAAGATGATTGCGATTTATTGGATGGGAGGCGCGCTACAATGTTTCATTCATTCATCAACTGAAAACAGTATGACTAATTGATTTTTGGGATTTAAGAATCGATATCGGTTGGTGAAAATGAGAATCGATTAAAATCGAGAAATCAATATTTTTTTACCCAGCCCTACTGTTATCTTATATAGCCTAGCCGTTTTTAATAGGATGGACAGTTGAAGGAACCCAACCTTGTTATACTTAAATACATTTGCTTCTTCTTAGCCTACTAAAAGTGTCCCCTGCAATTGGAGTATTCTCTGTCTAGAGCGCACAACTGCATGAGCTTGTATTTTGGGTTAAACTGCGTTGGTTTGACATCGTGGAAAGTAGAATAATAGAAACATATTGTATTAGCCTTTTTACCCGTTAGGGATGTGACAGAGGAAATTTTCCCACTGGTTAATCGACGTGTGGCAGCACCGCTAATATCGGTATCACCAACGGGGCTTTTAAATCGCTAATTCTAAACTGAAAGTAAAATGCGCACGGCCACTCAGGCATTCATAACGGAGCAGAGTTAAGCGAGTGTTTTCAATGAATTCCTATGGAAGTTGACTGAAACTGAAAACGCGCCAGTGTTGCTTGAATGGTGGGTTCATTATTCTTAATGAAAAACACAACAACAAAGCAGTACAATGACAAACTCATTTAAATAGGCGCTTTTACATTTTGCTTTGAAACCAAATCTTCCGCCATCATCTTGTCAGTCAGCTCCTCGCTCTCGTGATATGAAATCTGACTCCCACTGCTAGTTTGTGCTGTGACTCTTGTTCGGCTCACGCTGTATTAAGCAGACACGTTATTTGTAGTGTTTGTTCTGTAACTGAACTAAATTATTTTATTACTATAAAAAAAAATTACAAAAAATAAAAAAATCTAAACGACGGTAGGGGGTGGTGCCACGGTGGGCAAGTGATGTAACCAGTGTTGAGCCTAAACAACGGTAACACCGGTATCGCAGCAAGCCTACAACTCATTATCAATCTAAATGAATCTACTGCGAAATATAAGAGCTTGTTAAAACTCAAACGTGAGATTTTACCGGGACGTAACAGACCTGTGTGTTTTGTATCTCTAGTGCATTAGTGCATCTCAAGATTCCTGCCTTTATTAGAGAGAAGAATATGTTCAGCCCCCTCCCTCCGAAAATTCTGTGTTGATTACTACCAAAGCTTCAGACCAGCCCTAGTAATTAGTGTATTGATCTTTAAAAATCCCTCTGGGAAAAATTTATGGAAAAAAAACACTTCCAGAAACCAGTGCCACTTAAAAAGGGGGGTGTGCGCTGAAATGGTGTATGTAAAATCTTTAAAAATCTTTAAAAATCTTAACACTTACGGCAGCAACAGTCAGCATGTCAAATACTTTAGTGCAGTATCGCCAGGCATTAGCATTTCCATATTTAGTTTGGCACTCATCTATAGACAGAAAGACAGAAAATGAAAACCTAAAATTAACTATACAACAAAAATCTCAATACAATAGGGTTATCATGATAGGCATGCATTTGATTTCTGCAGTCTCACCATAAAAGCCATAAACTTGTGTGATCTGCCTGCTCTCGTGATTGCCACGCAACAGTGTGATGCGGTCAGGCCACTTTGCTTTAAGTGCTAGCAAATATGTGAATGTTTCTAAGCTGTAGTATCCTCGGTCAACAAAGTCTCCCTAGAGGAAAGAGAACATACCAATGTCTCTTCAATAAATGCTTAGAGGAAAAGACAACATTTCCAGTGAGTTACCAAATATGAACTGCAATACAATATGCATCTTTAGAGACACAATACCATGAAAATGTAGTTTGTGTCTGGTACTTGGCCCCCAGTTCTGAAGAGTTCACATAGGTCATAAAACTAGAGACAAAAAAAAAAAGATTTAGGTCAGGGGTGCCCAATCCGGTTTCTGGAAATCTACCTTCCTGCAAACTTCAGCTCCAACCCTGATCAAACACAACTGAAGCAGCCAATTAGAATCATCAGGAGCACTTGATAATTACAGACAGGTGTGTTTGGTCAAGGATGGATCTGAACTCTGCAGGTAGGTAGATCTCCAGGAACAGGACTGGGAACCCCTGGTTTAGGTCAATATGCAGCATGTTATGGCAAAAAAGGTCATCACAAGATCTGCACATAACAGAGATGCATTAATAGGGCCTGCACGCACCTGTCCATGAATGTCCCCGCATACAGTGACTGGAGTGGATACTGGCTGTACATTTGATTCTTCAAGGAGGAGGTCACATACATAGTCACACAATCTCTGCCAAAGCAATAGAAGACAGCAGGTTTGTACAAAGTTGTAAAATGAATGGCATCACTAATGATGACAGCAAAAGCAGATTACAGCACCTAAGGTCACGTTAATTCATAATGAGGACAAAACTGAGCCTTTCCAGGTCGCATTTTTCGAAATTGCACATTAGTGGCTTGGGCGATACTGTTATGGAATGCATTGCGTTGTGGACTAATTCAGAAGCCTTGTTGTACGTACAAGAGCTCTATTTTAAGACGGGGGAATGGAAAACGGTTAATGAAAACGCAAATATCATAAGATTAACTATGAGATGGGCGTTTCAAATGAGTTCGCTTGATAGCAACAGAGTTAGCCACCCAAGGTGTCCACAAGAAATAGTCGGTTACACAACTTTATTATTAGTAACTGCTTTTTGGGTTACTTATAATATAACACGTTATTTCTGATAATATGTAAAAAGTAAATCCCGGATCACAGGCTAACCGATTAGATTCATACGCAGCGACTGCATTGCACTGACACACTATTTTACTGGCCTTTACCGCGGTCTAAACGACTTTATAAATATCACAACAACTAATAGATTTAACATTCTAAGAAAAAGCAAAATTGCAGATAATAATCACCTTTAAGTCGTTCTCTGGAAGATATTTGCACTGCCTCGCAATTTCAACATACTTATCCAGGTCCAGCGGCGCCATTTTAAGAACAACAGTCGATGGAAGAAGCGAAGAGGAAGTCTTTCTACGTCATAGAGAGAAGGTAATGATTGACACGGAATCAGCCAATCAGTATTTCGATACGGCCCTGAGCCACTGCACCACTTGCATTCGTTTCAGTGGTTATTATTACGTTTCTCGAAATAACGTTGGAAGAGGTTTATGTTTGTATTTATGTTTTTAAAAGGTTTATGTTTTTTAAATGATTAAATAGTTTGAGCATCGATATCCAAGTCCCTTAATCAAAATATTCTCCATTCATTCACCACGAGGTGGCAACAAATATAAAGTTTCAAACTAAGGTCATGTCATGTAAGCCTACTCAGAAAATTCTCAATATGATTTATGAATCATCATACATTATTTTTTTTCTATTTTTATGCTTTAATAGGAAACATAAGGATCTCATGCTGAATGTCCACAAAGTACAACTCCATTACTTTATTACCTTCTGATCACTGCAGTCATACACAGTTTATACATGGCTGAACTGAATTTGCAGGAGAGAAAAGACATCACAATTTTTTTTAAAGTACGCTACATAATCATTAAAATGAGTCGAACATCTTGATTATATGAAGTTATACAAATGCTGTTTGCTGTATTTTAACACCGCAACTGCTACAGAAATTTGAAAGCATTAGGCTAGATAAAGTCAGCTATATTATATAAAGGACAACTACTGCCTGTTGTGGAATTATGATGATTATCATATCTATATGCAGATTACATTACATGTGTGTTCTGTGTCTCATATCAAATGGCATTTTTATATTTGAATGTATATACAAATGTTTAGTATGTCTACATGCATGCATTGTTTTGCTTAGGTGTTCTGGGCATATGTAGCCAGTTTCAACTATTTGTTATATGTTTGTCAGTGCAAAACAGAAGATGGCATGCCCTATGTTGTTAGGTTTTGGCAGTATAGGATTAAGAACAAAATACACTAACAAAATTGACAGTATTTCAATAATTTTTTTGTTTTGTTTGTTTTTTTTACTGAACAGTTAACTTTTATGATTTTCAAAACAAGTTATATTAACACAATTACTTAATTTGGGGGAGAAAAGGTTTGTGCTTCGAAGCAACCAATTTACTATATTCTGTCCATCAGAAACATGCACAATTAGCAAAATCCAATACACACTCAATTCATTTGATTAAAAAAAAAACTTAGCAATTTTTACATTAAATGCTGGATGTTTATAACAAAACGTGTGCTTAAAAAATACACAACAACAATGTAAAGTATAACTAAAATACAGCATTCAACCTGATATTATACAAATAAAAAATAAAAATCCAACTACCTAATACACCTATATGACTTGTTTCCCTTTTCTCTGGTGAATAAATTACAATGATATTTCATGATTTGTCCCTTGGTCCTGAAGTACCCCCATAAGTACACATTTCGTCTCCCGTATCTTGACTGAAATGCATTCATTGGGCCATTGGTGAAACATGTCACCGAGATTTTGTCCGTGCAGATTCCTGCAAAAGAATGTAAATGCCTTCAAAATTATCAAATAAATAGATGTAACTAATTTCAATATATTTTTTCATAGTAATACACATCATAGTGGTACAGTATGATCACTGATTACAAAGATATAAAGATTAAACCTTAAATATTTTTTATGTTTCCAATGAATTCATTATGTTGTATGCATTGCATTATGTGGACCCACCACCATCAAGTGTCCATTCTTGGCTCTGTAGACCATGGATTCACTGCTGCTCTTAAAATCCACAAAGCCCTCTTTGCCAGGCTGGATGTCAAACCTCACACTACAAAATGACAACGATTCAATATATGTACAATGCATGCTTTTTAAATACAATTACAATTAAATCTATGAGAGCAGGACTGAGAACCTAAAGGAAATTCAGGTAAAAGTATCTCACCTCCCTTGTACAACTTTGATCAGGCTGTGGTTTTTCGTCACAACACAGATTTTTGTCAATGCCTCGAATAGATAGTTGCACTGCAAGACCAAGTCCCCCTAGAAATAGAATATTTAACGTAATACTTTATATTTCAATGACAGGTTATTGTATTCAATTTCTGTTAGTACAAAGGAACTTACTATGTGTAAACAAAAGTTTTTTTTCCTTCTCAATTTACCACACAGCAGTCATTTAATATTACTCCCTTACTCCCTCTCACAAAGATATTTGTTCACCTACTTTTTGCTTTGTGTCATCACATGTGACATGGAGAATCAGGAAGTTGTCACTTAAATTGCTGACAGACACCCCTGCAAATAAGCATTATATAAACAAAGTTATTGTATAGTATATTATGGATTGACTATTTAATAATGTTACAATATTTAAAAAAAAAAGTTCAAATATAAAAATAAGACTATGATATTCTGAACTAAACAGATTACTATATATTTACATTTTTGCCAACTGCTGTTAATGAAATAGGATCATTTCTAGAAGTTATATTTATATTAAAATGCATGACTATATTAAAAATAATATATATTTCAATAAAAAATGCCTCTGAAATCCGAATTGATGGCAAAATTTACACAATCATAGACTTTTAATTATTGTCTGATAATATGATAGTGTCTGATTATATGGTATCTGGATTATGTAATCAGATTACAAAAATTCAATACTTGTAATTAAATTATATTACATTTTAAAATACTCAATCAGAATACAGTTAATTTATTACATGATACTTAATATTCACAAAAAGGCAGTACATGATTAACAGAATTAATTGATTTTATTATTATTTTATTATAATTTAATACATTTTTAGCTTTTTATAATTTGATGAACCCCTTGCAGTTCTGTCCCAAACTCTAGTTAGGGAAACCCTGGCATAATGTAATGTTTAATGCACTTCAGGTTGTTAATGATAAAGATAAATAAATAAATACATATTTAAAAAAAGAAAAATTTTTATTCACTTATTATTCTCTTTGTATTTTGTATAAATATGGTACAAGATTATAATATTCAAATCAATGTTATAAACAAGTTAGATCAAAAGTAATCAAAAAGTAATTATATTACCTAAATGGTTTAATGTAATAGATTATGTTACTAATTACAATTTATATCATGTAATTTGTATTCAGTAATGGACTACAATTTGTAAGTAATCTACCCAGCACTGTTGGACATTGAGATTTACCTTTAAGCGAGCTGTAATTCACCCTCTGTTTAATTTTGGCCTCCTCCACCAGATACGCAGCAGCCTGAGAGAAGATCAGCTGTCTGAAACGTGGCCGAAAGCCATTCCTGTCATACTTAATCACTGGAACACTGTACTGTATAGAGGGAGAGATCACAATCAGTTTCCCCTGCCCATTATATAAACATCTGTCTGACTGAAAATAATTAGGTATAGATCTACTGTACTCTTAGTTAAATAAGCTCAGAAATGTGTACAAATGTGTACACGTTTTGCGTACCTCAATGCCCTCAGGACAAATCATCTGCAAGACTTTGATGTTTATGTCCTGTTCACCTGAAGACAATAAACATAGAATGAGCAAAGTTTTGTAACGTTTATCAATAAGGAATAACCTGATCTTTGCATTTACAGATTGAAAGGTTTACAGTAGCAGTATATATAAAAAAAAATCATAAACTCTTACTTATCCTTGTGTCAGCGAAGCGTTGGCATACGCTCTGAGGGTAATTCTCTTTCCTGCCTTTGAATATGTCACTGGTCAGTGCTTTGATTTGCAGCTAAAAATGAAATGGAACTGTAAATTAACTCCAGCCAGAGTATAAAATATAAAAATTAATGTTCAGATAAATGAGAGGTGAAAATGACAATTTTACCTGCACCTTCCGCTGTGCACTAATCCCTCGAACATACTTCCGTACGAGGAGACGGGTGTGCAACTTGCGCAAGAGCACTGAGGCCTATAGATTAATTAATAACAATGTAAATTTCATTAGAGTGAAATCATGAATCAGCTATAACAATAACTTTGCAATGATAACATGTCCAATAATGTATGGACTACCTCTTGCATTATTGGTGGAGGAGTCAGCCAGGAAGTTTTGTCTATTACTGATTTTGGCAGATTGTCTTTGAGTCGAGTGAGGTAGCTCTGTCTGACAAAGGCCAGATATTCAGAGTTGTCCATGCTTACAGGCTGATTCCTGTTCATGAAGCCCTTAATAAACCTGCAGGATTGGAAAAAAATATATTAAAGTCATCATAAAATGTTATTATATAAACCTAAACATTTATAGACATTACTGTTCAAAAGTCAGTAAGATTTTTTAATGTGCATAAATTTGATCAAAAATAGTAAAACATTTTGAAATATTATTACAGTTTAAAAAAAAATGCTTTGCCATCACATTAATAAATAACAATTTAAAATGTATTGAAATGGGAAAAAATGTTTTTCCCATTTCAATACATTTTAAATTGTTATTTATTAATGTGATGGCAAGGCTGAATTTTTAGCAGTGTTTACTCCAGTGCAGTGATCCTTCAAAAATCATTCTAATATGCTGATTTGGTGTATTTCTTAATATTATTAATGTTGAAAACAGTTGTGCTGTTTAAAACCGTGATACATTTCCACATACATATAAGTAAAAAAAAAACAGCATTAATTTGAA